>CP141138.1:5195280-6494100 GCA_035236585.1 Warburgia ugandensis
AAAAGAGGCCTTGAGAAAGATGAAATCAGGAAAGGCCATGGGGCCTGATGGTATACCAATAGAGGTTTGGAAGCATATGGGAGATATTGGGGTAGTTTGGTTGACCAAGTTGTTTAACAAGATTATAAAATCAAAGAAAATGCCTAATGAGTGGAGGAAAAGCTCTATTGTACCAATCTATAAGAATAAAGGAGACATTCAGAGCTGCACTAATTATCGCAGGATCAAACTTATGAGCCACACCATGAAACTTTTTGAAAGAGTCATTGAGAAGAGGCTACGACATGAAACAAGTGTATCGGAGAATCATTTTGGTTTCATGCACCTGAGGTCTACTATGGAAGCTATTTTCTTACTAAGACAATTAGTAGAGAAATATAGGGAGAGGAGAAAAGACCTACACATGGTCTTTATTGACTTAGAGAAGGCTTATGATAGAGTCCCTAGAGAGTTAATATGGAGGGTGTTAGGTGTTAAAGGGGTTTCTCAGGGGTATATAGACATAATTAAAGATATGTATGAGGGAGTCAGAACAAATGTTAAGACCACTAGTGGCGTGACCGGTGATTTTCCGTCACCGCTCGGATTGCACCAAGGATCGGCATTGAGTCCATACCTTTTCACATTAGTTATGGATGAGTTAACAAAACATCCGCATGAGGAGATACCCTGGTGCATGCTATTTGCAGACGATATAGTCCTACTTGATGAGACAAGGAGGGTGTCAACATAAAGCTGTGAGCTATGGAGAGAAGCATTAGAATCGAAAGGATTTAAAATTAGCCGAACTAAGACAGAATATATGGAATGTAATTTTAGCAAGGAGAGTAGGAGTGGAGCACCGGTCAAGATTGATAACCAAGAGGTCCCCATGAGAGACCACTTCCGATACTTAGGATCATTGATCCATGAGAGTGGAGAGATTGAGAGGGAGGTTACCTGCAGAATCCAAGCGGGTTGGAACAAATGGAGATGTGCATCCGGGGTTTTATGTGATCGGCGGGTGCCACTCAAACTAAAGGGAAAATTCTATAAGATGGCTATAAGGCCGGCCATGCTCTATGGATCGAGTGTTGGGCGGTTAAGGAACATCATACTCATAGGCCGAGTGTTGCGAGAAATGAGGATGTTGAGATGGATGAGTGGTAAGACAAGAAAGGATAGAATTAGAAATGAAAATATTAGAAGAAATTTAGGGATAGCACCAATAGGTAACAAGATGAGGGAGATTAGACTTAGATGGTTTGGACATGTTCAAAGGAGGCCAACAACGGCACCAGTTAGAAGGAGTGAGGCAATACAAGTTGAAGGTTCTAAAAGGGCAAGGGGAAGGCCCAAAAGAACGTGGATAGAAGTGGTGAGGAAAGATTTAAAAACTTTGGGACTAAATGAAGCCATGGTATTTAATAGAGTGGAATGGAGGAATAAGATTCATGTGGCCGACCCCTAATTGGGATAAGGTCTTGATGATGATGATGATGATGATTTATGTAAGAAAGAAGTCACATATTTAGTGGCACCAACGTGACTACTTAGAATGCTTCTACTATCCCGTTACCTTGACATAACTATATATTATCAGCCTTCCACGCTTGAGGTTCAGTTCTTAATTTTAACGAGGAAGGGAGCTTTCTAATTGCCCACATAACTTTAACCTCAACAACTAGCCCCATGCAAATGGGAGCCAGGTTTGTTGGAGGCATAAATCAGAAGAAGATAAACGGTGCCCATGCAGCAGCCGAAGGGCACAGATTGGAACGTTAAGCCATGTTCAGTTTTCTCGACCGCCAACTTGGCAACATTCCGAAAACGTGATGTAGACTAGGCTACATATATATAGCATTTGGAAAAATAATGTAAATTAATTTTAGTAGTCGGCACTGGGCTCCACTACATTTTAGGGTTTCCGAAAAACTTTAATACAAGTTTAAATCATGCTAGAAAAGCAACTTTTAGTTTGCAGACAAGACGGATATTAATTAAGTACAAAATCAAAATTTTAGCAGCCATGATATAAATTAATTTTATTTTTTGGCACTGGGCTCCACTACTTTTTGGGGTTTCAAAAAAAATGTTTAATAAAAGTTTAAATCACGCTAGAAAAGCAACTTTTAGTTTGCAGATAAAATGCATATAAATTAAATACAAAATCAGACTTTTGGCAACCGCAGACTTAAGTATTTTACATCTGCAGAGGGCAAGTTAATGCCGCTGCCCCATGGCTTGCCCTAATGTGGTCCAACCATTTCGTCTACGATAGGCATTACAGATATCTAAAACAAACGGTTGCACATCACAGGTTCGAGCCGCCACTTTTTCCTGTTACAATAAAAGGCAACGGTTCATACTAAGAAATCCTAAATATGACTTCGCAGATCAAGGGTTTAAGATCATCCCATCCACCTAAAATCAAGAGCGCTACTGTTACACTAGATTTGACCCTGATCGAAATGCAAATGTGGGTCCGACGAAGTGTCTGTCAAACAACCACCGTGTTTTTGCTTCGCCCTTGTCAGCCTCAGCGGTCCACGAGACAAGTTCACATGGTTCTGGTCCCACACCCGGTAAATGTCCGATTCGTCAGATGAAGTCTGAGAAGATCAATCACCATATATAGCTTCAAAAATCAAACGAGCGGCCCAGATTTGTGATAGCTGTTGGACATTAGCGGATTCGATTCCATCGACGTGGCATAAACCATCTTCGTTAAGAGAGGAATCCTAAAACAAGATGCCCTACGAGGAGCGTCCATCGGAATCGCCTGAGCGTTGCATGAACCAGCCGCAACATTCGATGATCCCATCCGTCCATCTAATTGCTCCTTCTCTGAAATAAGATTCTGTGATTTTAGCATCCTGAAAAAGACAGTGCGTTTAACCGCTTTTAGTGCAAGCTTCTAGCCCATTCATGCGATCACAAGTACATCTTTTGGTATGCAAGAATCGTTCTACCTCACTCCTTTTGTGTCTTCAGGTATTTAAAGTTTGGGCTCCACGATGCAAAGGAGGCGCCTTCGATAAAAGCGTCTTATGGAGTGTCTACTGTTAGGATAGGCGGGTGAAGGCTTATATTATTTCTTCAGCATTTTCCAAAACTAAAGCGCCCAATAACAGCTCTATTTTACACGGCAGTGTTGTAGGCAACCGTTGAAAAAAATCTTTTAAATTTGTAAGTTATTGCTTTAAACAGATTATAGAAGAGCATTGAGTGGGATGGGCCTTATAAATTATTGATCAGACCTGTCCATCTCATTTATGTGCCTCTAGATTACTATTGACCTGAAAAGAGAAAGGATTGGATGAGCTTAGAATCTAAGCAAATATTCTTTTATTTGCAGAACATGGACAGTGGGAAACCTTGTGTATCAACATTCTTTAAATTTGGGAGGGGCTAGATTAAATTTAGGAGGCCAAGATTGAATCTAAGCGGGGCCAAAAGCAAAATTTGCATACAAATAACATGAGAACTAGACAAAAATATATATTGAAAAAGAAATTTTCAAAACTTTGGAGGGCCGCAATGGCTTACTTTTACCCTAACTCAGCTCCATCCGTGATGAACCTTGCCTTTAGTTTATTCAACTTGTTGATCTAATTTCCAGGAGTTTATTTGTCTTGTATTCCAAAAATCAAATTGGTTAGCTGACCATCGCATTTTGATTAATCTACTTTGATCATTGAAAATGAATAGTGAGGAGCTCTCTATGAACAACGGTGCACATTCAACCATTGGAAGCATCAATTTTTGGGATGGTAGAATTTAATTGTCCTGATTTTTGGGATAAAAGATAAAGGAAAGCAACAAGACAACACCTGAATAACTATTTGTGCTTGGGTACGGTGGCCCACATACAATTGATCCATGCCATTCATTTGACTTTTCTAACTTTGGATACCTCTAGTTGCAAAAATTATACCAAAATATCCTGAAAATAGTGTTTTCATATTGCTAGATATGGATGGTCAGAAGATATACAAGTAACAACATACCTTAGAAAGAACAAGTGCAATTTCTTGGATGTTGTTTTCGCCATCCCTCCACATGATTTTTGCACCCCTTGAAGAAGTTGGAGAGTTATTGGTAGCATCGGTGAAATGAATAAGCATATCAAATTGATCCGTCCTGATCTCCGCAGATCCAGATCTAAACAGATTGTAGAGATTAAATCCATTTTTTAAATGGATCAAAATGCCCATTCCATATTTGATCTAGTTGCGAATTGTAGATTTATGGATAATCTAACTTTACATCAAAAGATTATTATGGAGTAGTGTTGGCCTTTGGCTCCGTTACTTTTTGGGGTTTTGAGAAACACTTTAATAAAATGTAGAATCACACTAGAAAGTCCACTTTTAATTTGAAGAAAAACAAATATATATTAAATACAAAATCAAACTTTATCATCTATAGACTAAGGGGGGTTTATTTAACGGCATATGTTTGACGTTTTTATTGGCACATCTCCTGTGATATCTCTTGCGATATCACTTGCGATATCTTTTGTGATATCTAAGATATGTGTCATATATTCTATGATATCTTGTGTGATATCTGAGAAATGTGGCATTTGTTTTGTGATATCTTTGGTGATATTTCTGGTGATATCTTTGGTGATATTTGAAATATGTATGTGAATTACATGTCAAAGTCTCTGCTAATGGACCTTACATGTATCATGTAAATACTCATATGACACACTCTTGCTCTTTAGAGGAAATCTAGAAGAATGTTTTAATATGAAACGCCACTCTTAGATGTTATGAAGATGTGCAAAAATTCTCATTGAGGGTGCTAAAGTTAAAAAATGATTTCTTACATCAATGTGCACTGTGCATAACACACGTCATCTTTTGATCCTGGTTTGGGTAGGTCGTGGTCCACAAGTATCACAAAGATATTTTAAACTTTTTAAGCCATCCATTTGACATCCCAGAGCGTGGTGAATAAATTTCATCCTTTGCGTGAATGATTTGGATCACTGGATACGATAGTCCCACATGTAAGTGCATATTTAATTAATTTTACAAGCATTCAAAGTATACAAAATGCACTCTTTCTTAGTTGATCTTTTTAATTTTATTTACTTAATAGACTGATACTACAACAATTCTTGATTTGGAGAGGCTGAGTTGAAAATATATTAGCATAGGCCATTCTTTGATGATTTTTGTGGTTATCCCACCTATCTAATCAAATGTAAAGATATAACTAGTATTCAAAGAAAACATCATTTTGAATGGTGAACTCAGCAAGAGAGAGAGAGAGAGAGAGAGAGAGAGAGAGAGAGAGAGAGAGAGAGAGAGAGAGAGAGAGAGCTTGCTCCAAGAAAGAAACGAACAAACATCCCATTTAAATGTTTGATTCAAACAAGTACTCAATTTTGTAATAAGAACAACGATAACATTTCCAAAATAGGATGATACAATAATTCCAATATTCCACTGCATTTGTACAAACTAAATGAATGGTCTAAAGCTATGTATTTGTAAACTTCCAATACATTTGTACAAACATATGGTCCAATGAATACAATAAATTTTGAGGAGTGCAACGCATTTTTGCATTTGTAATCTTCCACGCAAATCTGTTCATTTCGTGCACATCGAGCTTCTTTTCCTGGTGGATTTTCTTCACAGCAGTTTTGATATCTCGGGAGCATGGACATTTCCTATGCATCATTTAGATAGAAAGCTATAGGAATCAGTTTAGTTACAACAGGACAAAACCGAGACTACTGAAAGAGAGTGAAAGGCTAGAGGATCTTAGCCTCAATTTCCTCAAGACTATGCCCCTTTGTTTCTGGTACGACAAAGAAGATGAAAAGAAGAGATAATGCAGTTATTACCCCGAAAACAGCAAACAGAATTCCAGCTCCCAGTAGTGCCTGCAATCACACAAAATAAAACATAAAACAAATGTAGTAATTCACAGAAGTAGCGTCCAAAACTAGCTTAGCTGCAACCAGTGATGTTGTAATGCGTAGAGTAATCCCATCAAGAACATTGTGATTGTTTAAGGATTAGCATTAGGGAAGGTAAAAGAAAGCAAAATTGTAGAAAATTTTCCAACACATCCTCGAAAGATTTCGTTATTGTTTGAGTACAGGATATCATATGACCAGTTCTTTTGGACATACGTCTGTAGATATATGTTCCTTTTAAGCGATTTCTTCCTTCCATTCTTTTCAAGCTGATACCAGAATAGCAGAAAAGAACCCACTTTTGTGTAATGCCAGTGCTTCTTGAAAATGAAATGACCCAATTAGTAGTGAACTGAGGATAGACCCAGAGTGTGCTAGAAGAAAATTTTTTCATAGGACAGTTGAAGAATATAAATACTCCAAACTAGCCTATAAGTATCAAAATTTATAGAAGTGCAACCTTCGCTTAATTAAAATAAACAGAGCACAGGGTTTATATGGTAAGTAAAATGGAAAGCCAAAAAGAAGGGTTTCTGGCCAAACAAGTTTTTAAAATTTTCACATTTTATGAGTTTTAGAAAGTACATAAAAGGTTCCATTAAAACATGATAATAACAGCAGGAGATGATCAAATTGTCTTACATCTTCCAAAAAATGACGGTAAGTAACATTTAGTTATTCGAAATAACAAATCACCATCTAAAACCACACCCAGCGTACAAGTACGTGAAGGCTTTGAGACATATAAGTATGTCAAGATTATATAATTCACCAGATACTGATAATTTCTGCAGACTAATGCGCTTTATGTATGACATTTGACAACACAACGCAAGAAGCATAGCTACTAGAGGCAAAAAGGTAAAGAGATGGATACCTGCAGTGGGGAGAAAGCAAAGGTTACCAATGCATTTGATGCAAAGTTTACAAGCACTGCAATACTCAGTTCCCTGCCTCTAACACGTAGAGGGAAAATCTCTGAGATCATTAGCCAACCAATGGGACCAAATGATAACTGCAAAAGAAGTGCAGAAAGCATTCACTTTTAACATATATACCAAAAGCATTACATGAAATAGGGAAAGTTGCAAACTAAACCTGATGGACAAATGGTCTGCAGAACATAAAAGCTAGATTTTGCAAGAAATGAAAACAGAGAAATTTCTTGAATACCTGATAGCACCCAACATATAATAATAGTGCAACTACAGCCAGTACGGGAGCATCATCTAGAAAAGTGTAATATGAAGCCAGTAGAAACAGAGAAATTACCTGTCAGAATAGAACAGAGAAAATTCCTGCACTCCCTTTTTCTTTGACTATATTTAAGAGAGGATGAAGCTAGATGCCACCAGATCTCAAACTCCAGACCTTGCCCTAGTGTTTGAAATGTATTGCCAGCTAAATATTGGGTTGTTGCTTTCAAGTTTCATGCATCCCAAGAAGAGATCTTTGAATTTCTCCAAAGCTAACAAGAGACTTACCATGCCACTAACACCTCCTAGCAGTAAGGGTCTTCTACCAAGTCTGTCGACTACAACAACTGCAAATCCAATCATAATCAATTGTAGAAGGAAAAACCAAGAATGCATGAGATCTTTGCAGTGTAAAGTGGACCACCAAGCCTATCTCCTGACTGTGTTTAAGATACTCAATCCTGGATTTAGCATTTGCCAAGAATATATCAATTTATTTCATCAAAGGTTGAAATGAAAAACCCATTTTTTCTTTCTCTTTTCCAAACAATTATTTTTCTTTCATTTGTTTTAGTTGTCTCAACTGTATTGTCTCTGACCACAAAAGTGACTGCATCTTTTTCAGAAAAACATCCGAGTTGGACTTGGATAACGTATAACATAGATGAATTATGTAGAAGATGCATCTTCCCTCACTGAGTCATTGAGAACTACAGGTATCCATCTATTCATTGTAGATGTTCCATCACTTAATCGACCTCTCAAAAGTGTGCCATTGAAAATGTCTATAGAAAATCCCAAACATATGCCATTAAATGAGCTTAATCAAGGAGAAATCAACTAAACTGAATAAATTCAATAATGATCCATTAGCTCTAAAGACATAAGGTTAAAGAAATAATAGAAACTTGTATTCAACTAGAAAGACAGTACCACCTTACTTGGATTCAACTTCCTCTCTCAGCCATGACAAAGACCCTGATACGAAGTTTATAGCATCGAACCAATCAACACACACACACACACACACACACACACACACACACACACACACACACACACACACACACACACACACACACACACACACACACACACACACACACACACACACACACACACTCAAATACGTTATATGAGATAGAAAAATTACCAAAATGTAGACATTGTTGCAAATCGCAATTAGAAGGTAGATGACTACAAGCAAAAGTTATTGCATGAAAGTTAGAAGATAAGTTTTACATAAACAAAGGCACAATCACAAGCATGAGAATTACAAGTACAAGTCCACCAAGGACATATGCTACTACATTAAATGATGAGGAAGGGGCATTAAATACAAGGGAGACACGGTCGCAGCCTCCATCTTGTAATGCAATAGTGGGCGTCGACACCACATTTTGATCGAATCCCCCATCCCACCGTTCCCGTTGGTACATTGTTGTCCCAATTTGTGGTAAGGGTGATAACTCAACCGACATGTACTCATCAAGCCACATAAACCATCTTATATGTTGTTCATTTGCAGGACAACGTAAGTACCACTTGCCACAATTGGGCTTCGACCGTACTTGGAGCAACAGCATAGGCCCTTGGCCACATGCACATAAGGGGTGCGGGTTTTCCTCCATTCCTGTAATAAGATATCATGTGCATATGTTTTGCACTATTAGCAATATATACAATTCATGTAAACATTCACGCATCAATTAAGTCAAGCAGTCAAGTAATACATCCTAAAACAAAGTTTAATACACCATTTTTTGGCACATGAATGCACATCTACTGGTTATTTCTATGAACATAATCAAACCATAGTTTGTGTGCTATGGAAGCATGCCAAGCAGTAGCATCTCGACGAGCAGCCTCTTGGGTAGGGCATATCGACGTGCTCTGTGAATTGTTTGTGCTCATCATGAGTGTTTGTAAGCCCTGCAGCTCCATCTCATCCTGATGCAGCACATGCATATCGGCATTCACCCTCTCCAAGTTTACATCAGTGACAATTTCATCCTCTGAATCACTGTCGAAATTGTAGCTGTCATTGTCATTGGAGATTGGAGACTCAGGATTGTCTCCCATCTTCACTGCCAAACATGGATCGTCAATGCGTTCCTGGCACATAAAATTGTGCAGCGCACATAATGCTTTGTTAAGATTAACTTGTATCCTAATAGGAAAGGGAGGCATAGTCTTGAGAATGGGAAATCTTCCCTTTAGAATACCAAATGTTCTTTCTATTACATTCCGCAACTGTGCATGTCGAAGGTTGAATAACTCCCCGGAATTTTGTGGTTGCTGCATTCCCTAGGCAAACCCCTTTAGATGATACCTAGTCTTTCGATACGAGGCAAGAAATTGTTGCCTATTTGCATAACCACCGTCAACCAAGTAGTATTTCCCTATACCATAAGCACATCAACGATTAATGACTGAGGCATCAAGGTATAACCTAAAATGTAAACACATAATGGATTTACCGTCAGGAATTGTCAACTGTGCTCCTCATCTTGTAAGAGCCTCTTTCAGCACAGCAGCATCATATGCAGATCCCTCAAAGCTAGCAAGCATGTATGTGAACTGCATGTCAAAATTGCAACATACAAGAACATTTTGTGCAATGAATCCTTTCCTGGTACGCCACTTTGACGATTCACGTGGACCCAAGCCATAAACCCTAACAGGTATCAGTGTCCCATCTGCAACTCCAATGCAACCCTGTCAATAGTATGTGACATATTGAATGTTATGTCTTCAATGTCCCAATCTATTGTATTGAAGACTACAAAATATAGATATGGTTATCGTGAAATGATTGTCTTTCTAGTAATTGTTTGAAATCTCTGGGTGGTCCTTCGTTGCATGCGGAGCCATAAGGTGACCATACAACTGTAAGATTGCACGAAGAACTTTATGGAAGTTGGTACTAATGGTGTAAGTAGACCTAAATAGATCCTTCGTGGCTGGTTCGTACCTTGAGTCTTGTCCGACAATCATTAAAAATGTTGCCACCATCTCCTCCACTGTCACCTAGCGGGTATTCGATAAGAGCCCGGTGTTTTGGAAAATATTAACCAACTTACTAAACTGGAACTGATGCATTCTATACAATTTTTGGAATCTCGGCCCAGTTTCTTCATAAACTAACCGAAATTCCTCGTAACCTCGAGTACTTTTATGGGTGCGCATCAGACGCGGCCTTCGCACATGCAGCGTAGCATCCTCCTCAAATTGTATAACATGTCTTAGTATGTGTGATGCAGCCGAGCTTACCACATTATTCACTTCACAAATTACTTCTTCGTTACATGCAGCGCTGCATTGTCCCTCTTCTACCATTGACTTATATTATTGCACATGAAACCTGTATTATCATAAAAGAAAATTTTGGCAAAGTCTCAATTGTTTGTTGAGCCAGTGCACATTGTACGCATGTGAGGCGTTACAACTAATAATCAACTTTTACAACCATAAAAAATTTAAATTGTAATATGCATATTACAACATCATCCATATAGAATTAAATGTTCAAATCATATTAAGATAGCAAAATAACCCTTCAAATAATTAAATATTCATAGCCTCAATGTATATGTCTAACCATAATAAATATGGCCTATAGTGGTCCAATATAAATATACACCAAATATATTCAACTAAAATAGTTTCTCTGCAAACAACAAACACCTACAGGTGCATCATAACATACAAGAGTTGTCTATCCTGCGACCAACGAGCGAAACCCTCCCTGAAGCCTATGTGCATTTTTTGGAGAATACTATATGCCTTAACCTTCTCCATCTTGGTCAGACCCTCTAAAGAATCCAATGCAGTCATCCATGAGGAGTTGTTTATGCCTGCAAGTCATTCCAACCTTGATATAATGGAAGGATCAATGAATAGAGGAGGATCATTGCATGTTGAGGATGATGATTGATCAGCTTGCTTCCCTTTTCTCCTCGCACGCCGTGGGGTAACAGTCTTAGAGGAGGGAATTGAGGATGAGGTTGTGGAGGTATCTTGGCGTATAGGGCGTTGTGGAAGGTTTTCTAATGGAGATTGCGGTTGTAATCCATCAGTGTCCCCTTCAGCTTCTTCCCCATAATATGGGCCCTGGGGGTAAAATGCATCAACATCCACATTTGATATGTGTGGGCTGTATATTCCTCAACTGGGGGTGTATATTGACTGCCAACCATTCTTGATTCACGGAGTCCATCTTCTACATAATTATTAATCCTTGAGGAAAATTCTGCGGTGGCAATGCTCCCCCGAAACACCATCTTTAGGTGCTCATAGTTCCATAAATTCCTCCCAAATAAGCATCGAGCTTCCGGATTTGACTGTACATACACAAACATTTGCAAAGACATTGTAAAGATGACGTATATTATTATAGAAATGGTGTGCTACATTACCTGGAGGTGGGTGTTCATGAGCTCTGGAGTTGCAAGGAAGCAATTTCTATCTGCATGCCACCCTAATCTTGAGTCTCCATTCCTTAACTTTGCAAGTGTCATGTACTTGTGTAACGCCCCGGGTTCGTTTCACATCCAATCATATTGTCCGCTCTGGGTCAAGGGCCTACACGGTTTTGTTCTTATCCACGATGGGGTAAAACTCGTAATTGGATTGAAACTCCTCCAAACCCTTATCAACGGGCCAAGAACTCTTCCCCTTGTCGATGTGGGACTAACTCTTAAGCCTCACCTTGCCTAGAAGCCTACCAGCCTTCTTGGCCCGCCCTCATTGGCCAAGGCTAGCCCTCTCCCCTCCTTAGGGGCCATACGACCTCGCGTGAGGTTAGCCTGCCACCCTCGGGGTCGGGGTCCTGCTTTGATACCACTATAACACCCCGGGTTCATTTCACATCCAATTATATTGCCCGCTTTGGGCCATGGGCCGGCATAATTTTGTTCTTACCCACGATGGGGTAAAACGCGTAATTGGTATGAAACTCCTCTGAACCCTTATCAACGAGCCAGGAACTCTTCCCCTAGTTGATGTGGGACTAACTCTCAAGCCTCACCTTGCTTAGAAGTCTGTCAGCCTTCTTGGCCCCCCCTCATCAGCCCGCCCTCATCGGCCAAGGCTAGCCCTCTCCCCTCCTTAGGGGCCACGAGACCTCCCAGGGGGTTAGCCAGCCACCCTCGGGGTCGGGGTCCCGCTCTGATACCACTGTAACAACCTGGGTCGGGGCTCCTCAGTAACGATATTGTCCTAATTACACTGGGTTTTGTTCTCACCCACAACGGGGTAAAACGCGTCATTACTTGTAACGATATTGTCCCGTTCTTACTGAGGAGCATTGTAACGCCCCACATGGGCCCACACAGTTAGAATATTGTCCGCTTTGGGCCAGGCCCACACGGCTTTAAAACGCGTTCTAATTGTTAAGGTCTACCTGGACCCTTATCAATTGACCAGGAACTTTCTCCCTTCCGATGTGGGACTAACTCTCAGTGCCTCGCCTTGCCTATAAGCCTGCCCGCCCTCATCAGCCTGCCCTCATCGGCAAAGGCTAGCCCTCTCCCCTCCTTAGGGGCCACGCGACCTCGCATGGGGTTAGCCTGCCACCCACGGGGTCGGGGTCTGGCTCTGATACCACTGTAACGCCCTGGGTTTGTTTCATATCCAATTATATTGTCCGCTTTGGGCCATGGGCCCGCACAATTTTGTTCTTACCCACGACGGGGTAAAATGCGTAATTGGTATGAAACTCCTTCGAACCCTTATCAACGGGTCAGGAACTCTTCCCCTAGCTGATGTGGGACTAACTCTCAGTGCTTTACCTTGCTTAGAAGCCTGCCAGCCTTCCTGGCCCGCCCTCATCAGCCTGCCCTCATCGGCCAAGGCTAGCCCTCTCCCCTCCTTAGGGGCCATGCGACCTCGCGTGGGGTTGGCCGGCCACCCTCGGGGTCGGGGTCCCACTTTGATACCACTGTAACGCCCCGGGTTCATTTCATATCCAATTATATTGTCTGCTTTGGGCCATGGGCCCGCACGATTTTGTTCTTACCCATGACGGGGTAAAATGCGTAATTGGTATGAAACTCCTCCGAACCCTTATCAACGGGCTAGGAACTCTTCCCCTAGCCGATGTGGGACTGACTCTCAAGCATCACCTTGCTTAGAAGCCTGCTAGCCTAGAAGCCTTCCTGGCCCGCCCTCATCGGCCAAGGCTAGTCCTCTCCCCTCCTTAGGGGCCATGCGACCTCGCATGGGGTTAGCCGGCCACCCTCGGGGTCGGGGTCCCTCTCTGATACCACTGTAACGCCCCGGGTCTGGGCTTCCCAATAACAATATTGTCCGCTTTGGGCCTTGGGTAAGAACAAAACCGTGTGGGCCTAGGGCCCAAAGCGGACAATATTGTTATTGGGGAGCCCAGACCCGGGGCGTTACAATTTGCTTTTGAAAAGTCATATTTTGGTATTCAATTGCTTCATGGTTAAATCAACTCCAAATTGCTCTTTGAAGAGAATTAACAATTCCCTAATCACCACGCCCTTTGGCATACCCCTTGTTGCGATGATTCTCTCCTCTATGATTTCATCATAAAGTGTTTCGAGGATAAAGTCCTCTTGTTCCTTGGTCCATTTATTATATGGTCCCTTGTCTTCATCACCAATGTTTTAAGACACACTGTCCATATGTTCGCCATGAACAGGACTAGGTGTCACAGGGACTCACTCTTTTCTTTTGCGCGGCATTTGAAAAATGTCTCCAATATAACATACCAATAAGAGGATGTATAAAAATAATATATTTGAAGTATCAATGTATGGATGACAGCTACCTCTGCTTCTTCCCTATGCATTCTACCAAAAATGACTCTACAACTATAATTTTTGAAACTTAATTGTTTACTATTTTTCTACATGATGCTTGTCAATTGTGCTTTAAAGCAAGAAACTGTGTTGACAACATGTTCAGACCAAATAAAGATATAAAATTTGCAACCATCAAGGGGATAAATGTTTACACTTCTTACTTCCAACATCTCATAGTTAGATAGTTAAATGCTCAACGAGAACATGGCTGAAGCAATAAATACAAGAAAATAAATGCACAACAGAACATTTTTATTCTAAGATGGAGTTCATTCCTAACAGGAGAAGAACATATAAAATAGATACAACAGAACTCCATCTTGCAGATACAACAGAACAATTATGGAGCCTATCTTATGTTTAATGAGAATATCAATGAAGCAATATAAACATGAAAATAAACAATGACTGATTACATAATTGATTACATAACTGCAGATATAACATGTACAAACATAGAGTGATCAAATTATCTAGTGGGCCACCGAATAATCCACCTGATCAATGGATTCTAACAGCAACATGGATTAACCTTTTAAGCAAAACTGCAAACAACACTATCAGTTAGCTCTGTCTTCAACAAAGACAACTAAAAGCAAGAATAACAAACATTAGCAATGACCTATAGAGGTCCAATATGGCCTATATAGACCCAAGAAAAACAAACATTAGCAATGGACCTAAATGTTTAGAAATTGGGCCTAAAGGAAACAGTGCCCATAACAAGGTTGGGCCTTAGGAAATTTAAGGGATGAGGCATAAAGCTAGAAGCGAACAGCAATTGTATACACTGAGCATATATGTATACATCATCTCCACATGCCTCTTGGGACACATGCCGTCCAATGAGTACACTCAAGCACCATATAATCCACCTAATCAATGGATTCTAATAACAGCATGGATTAACCTTTTAAGCAAAACTGCAAACAACACTATCAGTTACCTCTCTGTCTTTAACAAAGATAACTAAAAGCAAGAATAAACAATGTAGTAGAAGCATCTTTCCCTCAAGCTTTGAAGCTTAGTAGCAGTAAAAAAATTGTATTTATTTTTCATGATATTATGCATGGATGAGAAAGATCATGGTTAATTTCTTAACAATATACAAACCACAAACATTTTAAAGAATAGAAAGAATTGCAAATCAATGTACGCTCCTTCAAATAAAACTCTTAGGGGAATAAAACTCATTCATTCATCAACCAAAACCTACAACCGGTCAAAGAAACCACTCTCTAAAGAGCCAGATAACAGCATTTCCAAACCCAATCCAATGCATTTCCAAATAATTCAAAAACTACAACAAAGAGAAAAATGAAAATTGGAAGAAGAAGAAGAAAAAGGAGTAGACTGTACCAACAAAACATAAAAGGAAAATTTCCAATAACCAGAACAAACAAAAAAATGTGCTCAAAATAAACTAAAGATCCAAATTGACAAACTCCAAATCAAAATTAGAAACCAGCAACCATAACTCCAACATTCACTTACCAAAAAATGAAACTGAACAAAATGTAACACGAAAAGCTACCAAATATAGCCATTGATTCAAGGAAGAAGAAAACAAGCGAATCTCGAGTGGCAGAGAGAAATCCGAAGTGAAAATCAAAACGTGAACTGGAAAATCCAAAAATGCAATGACATTTTACCAGAGAGAAGCCGATGACTTGCAGAGAGAGGCTTCGAATTCTTCAAAGGCCCCCTGTTATTCTCTTTTCATTGATTTTTTAGGATTTTTTTGGGGTTTTCTCTTTATGAAGTGGGATCGAAGGGAGAGAACAAGGAGAACAAGAAGTGGGGTTTACCCTTCAATTTGAACACAAATGGTAAAATGCACAACAAATCCCAGAACAAGAACAACATTTAAATCATTCCACAAGAAATGATGTTTCACAGTAGAAAAAACATACCTTGGAGACGTGAGAGAGAAGGAGAGAGAGACAAGACGAGATTACAGGGAAGAAGCAAACTGGGCTTTGCGCCCATGCAAATCTAGGGTTTTCAGAAATGAAAAACTGACCAACCCCTCTCTTGCCCTAGACGAACAACCTCTCTGTCGCCTAACAAGAAAAAATAAAAAAAGAACACTATGGATTGATGAACAATCCCCTTCTCTCTTGCCCTTCAAATTGGACGGCAAACCCCCCTCACTCTCGATCAATAAACTGATGATTTCATCTTTGTTCATGCCGAGACAAAGAACTCTATCTTCGTCGCCCTAGACATTCACTAGAGAACCCAAAACCCTTCACCGGAGAAGGCAAAACCTCTTTGTCGCCATAGACATTCACCAAAGAACCGAAAACCCTTCACCGGAGAACCCAAAATCTCTTCCTTGCCCTATAGACATTCAACACAAGAACCCAAAACCCTTCATCACAAACGAACCAGTTCGTTTTCTCTCACTAAAAAATGCTGGTTTGAATTTGATTTTTCTCGCTCTAAAATGGACGAGTTTTTAAACTACATAAGGCATTTGGCATATCTCCAAAATGCCAAAGATCCAATGTTAAATAAGGCTGATATGTAAGATATGCTCAACATAACGTAGTTAAATAAAATAGATATCTCAAATATGCCAGAGATAACACCATTAAATAAACACGATATCTCACATATGCCAGAGATATCGCAGTTAAATAAACCTGCTATCTCACATATGCTAAAGATTTCGCAGTTAAATAAGGTGCATTTTTGAGATATGCCATGATATCTCAGAAACACCAAACATGTGCCATTAAATAAACCCCCCTAAGTATTTTACGTGTACAACAGAGAAACTATTGTTGCTATTCTTTGGGTAAACCTAATGTGGTCCAGCCATTTCATCTATGAAGAACATTACAAATGTGTAACACAATCGTTTGCACACAAAAGGTTCAAGTTGCTACTTTTCCCTTTGGCTCGAGATTAGGTTTAGGAGTGCCTATGTTAGAGAGTGTGTGAAGTGATTTACTTTCACAAGAAAAAATAAATTATGATTTAACTATATTCTCTTTCATTAACATCTAAAACACAAACTAATGGTTTTGACAATGTAAGTAATTTTAAAGCTACACCACCTAGTCTAAGAGAGATTTGTCTTAATTTAACTAGGAAAGCAAATAACATGAAAGTGAAAACATGCATTGGAGTTACTAGATGTTATTACCAAAAATGTTAATAAAAGAAAAGATGAAGCAATCAAGCACACTTGTAAGATTGCGACTGTCGGCTTTGATTTGTCTGAATAGCTTATGACAAAAGCAGAGCTAAAAATTATAAACATGAAATTATATATATATATATTTCAACTGACTAATATACATATTCCATATACCCTAAAATATATATTTTTTTCAAACCCAAACACCTTCCTCACCATTGACATGCACATAATCCTCATTCTCACCAAGTAGTGCTTTGATTGATGGGATTTTTTTAGTAATAGAAGGGTAATTGATTTCAGCATCTCCTAGATATTCTTCCTTATGACCAGATGATAAAACTGTTGACCATTTCTTATCATGTTTATCTTGTACGTAAAATACTTGTTTTGCTTCAGATGCCAAAATAAATTGATCATTTTAGTAAGTAAGATAAGTAGCTACTAGCAAGCTACTTTCTTTCAAAAGCAAGCACTTTAGTATAAGCAAATCTATTGAGGTCAACCAATGTCAATCCAAGAGCATCAGTTTTAATGAATTATTTATAATAACAGGGTTTTGGCGTTATTATAATAACCCTAAATTTTAACGAATTATTTATTCCGCTCATGTAAATTCTCATATTTTAATTAAAAAATGGAATAAGTAATTGAATTCAAGTTAAAAAGGGGATTTTGTATAATTGAACTCTTTAAAAACTTGAAATTTATCTTCAAAACATAAAGAATTGGAATGTATGCATCGAGATGAATCCAACAACATAAAGAACATTGAAATCAAATTTCGAATGAGAAAGTTATGATCGTTCAAATATAAAGGGCACTTTTGAAAAAAAAGAAGATTTTTATTAAAAAGGATGGGTCGTTTTGATATCGCACCCACCCTCCTTAAAGGAACAAAAAACAAATCATTAGATTTGTTCCCAAACCCACAGAAGAAGGGAGAAAAATGAAGGAGAAAGAAGGGAAGGAGAAGAAGGAAGAGGTGAGGAAGAAGAGGGACAAGGAGAGGAAGACAAGCGAGGAAAAGATAAAGGGAGAAGGAGAAGACCTAACCCACCACAATAATTGATCATGCTAATTAGAAGGAGACCTGACTGGGGGGATTCACTGGAGTTGCAGGAGCTTACCAAAGAAGATGACGGCCTAGATCAATAATATGATCATATCATTTTCTTTAGCACAAGAGCAACAATAAAAACCCCTAGTTGATTGGGTGATCCATGCTGATTTTGACTGTCAATTAGAGAGGAGAATGACAGTAATGAACTTGAAGACTTCTTGAAAAATGATGATCAATTCAACTCATCCAAGAGAGGGAAAAATATGAAAATATAACTAAGAGGTAAGATCCATAAAACCCAACTAGTGATTTAGTTTTTTTTTGGCTATATCACATGATTCATACTATATCTAAGTTTTATTGATAATCCGACCATTAATTTCCTAATACATGCTTAGTTAAGTATAAAATAGGCTTTAAGTATCTTAGATGTAGTTAAAATTTGTGAATCTAAAGTCGAAAACGATTGAATAATCTTAGCCGTCTGATCAGGAACTATTAGACCATTGACTTTGTAACATTTGATTGATGATCAGATGCCACAAATGAATTCTTTAATCATGAATTCCAAGTACTTAGAAACTATAGATGTATAATTTAGAATGATCTGCAAATTTTATGATGCATCAAGAGCCATTCAACTGTTAAATTTATAATCCAATGAATTGACGAGAGCTAAGGAACTATTAGAACATTGACATTGTGACATCTGATTGATGATCATATGCCACAAATGAATTCTTTAATCATGGATTCCAAGTACTTAGAAACTATAGATGTATAATTTAGAATGATTTGCAAATTTTATGATGCATCAAGAGCCATTCAACCGTTAAATTTATAATCCAATGAATTGATGAGAGCTAATTGACTAAATTGAATCCATTGTTTCCCAAGATTTGTATGATAGAGGTTGAAATTGACTGATTCTATTGATTTTAGGAGTAATTGGGACTATGATTCCAATTAGGTGTTCTAATGTTACATGTTTTCTACTTGAACTAAAATTTCAACCAATCATGCTTAAAGAGGTGAAATCTTAAATTTATTTATGAGAAATGTCACATTTACAATTATTATAATTATGCTCGAGATTTTCAGAACTTCATCAAAGTGTTAAGTCCAAATTGCCTATTGTTTTGATTTAATCCGTTGTGTACGATCTAATTATGAACTTTATAAATTAGCTTGATTACAAGTAATACTTTCTCATAACATGGATTTAAGTATTATGTGATTTGATTTCAAAGATGATTAGTATGCGACTAATGAGTCGCATTGAGTACAAAGGTACTAGATTTATCTCATTGTTTTTTGATGATTTGTTTTAGATAAGAGCTTTCAACATGATAGGTTGATGATCCCCTATATTGATGATTTGTGTTACACAGGGGGCTTTTAAAGTCGATAAAAAGTGCGAATAGAAGTCGCTTACAAAGCGACTTCTACCAAGGCAACCTAGAAAGTCATCAACTTTTAAGGTCATTTAAAAAAATAATTTAAAAGTCACAAACTTTTAAAGTTGTTTTTTTTCAAAATGACTTCAAAAGTCATACACTTTTGAAGTCGCTTATATAAAAACTACTTCTAAAGTCATCAACTTTAGAAATTGTTTATTGTAAGCGACTTCAAAAATAAGCAAATATTAATTGACTTTTGAAGTCGCTTAAAAAAAACGACTTCTAAAGTTGATGACTTTGCAAGTCGTTTTCAAATAAGCGACTTCAAATTTTTATTTTTTTTACAAATTTGTTTATTTACTCCACCTCCCTGCTTACAATGAATAACAAAGACCTGATATTCAATTGATGTTTATAAAAATTAAGAACCTACTTACAAACAATGTTCATCCACTTTTTCATACACAATACCATGTATACATTAAAATACTTCAATCTCCACAAACATGAAAAACCAATAACCACTACATTGCATAACCTTTTGATAGATTATCACTTGTATAAACATTGAATAACAAACATTCTATGTACCTAATACTTCAAACAATCTTTGAAAATATGAAAAACCAAACATCATATACACCTTCCATGTACATTCCAAACCACCATCGATTATAATGCATCGACATCTTTCTTGATACACTACCACCTTTGTGTTACGTTAAATAATAAACATTCTATACACATGATACAAAAAATCTTTATAAACATGAAAAATCAAGCATTTAACATACATCCACTTCTTTCATGATACCCCAAATAATTGTTAAAATATAAAACCTAATACATCCATAATGCTTGCAAAACATCCATACTCATTATTATCCATCCACATCTATCTTGAAAATAATTTATATGAGAAAGTGTAACATATGCATTGTCTATGACATTTTCATTCACTTCATTTGTAATTCCATACACATTTTAAGTAACCGTCTCATTCTTCATCCCGTAAAAGTTACATAATTCAACTGCCACATATTCACTTCATGTTCAAACTCCAAACTCATTGCATCCATACTTCTTTATTCCCAAATTCCAAATTTGCACCCATTCATTGCTTAAAATGCAAATATATATATATATATATCAAAGAAAATAATAAAATCTAAAAGAACACAAACAAGTCAATGAAAAAAACTTTATTATGTATTTCAAGTTCAAATAGTTACTCCAAGTTATCTTCATTGAAATTTACTTTGAAGTAACTCTTCTTGTTTGCCAACTCAGAAAGCACAGTAGCCTTAAATAAAACAAATTTAATTAAGCTAAAACTTTTTACCTAGATCCATAAAAACTATAGAAAATATAAGATTATGCAAACTAAGAAGTGTTACACCTTTTCTAAATGGGAGACAGGAGTATAATCAAATATTATGGTCCTCATGTACCTTAGGACATAATACCCACACTCCCAATCAAACTGTTTTTAAGGCATTGTGCAACAAGGACAATAAAAGAGAACTCATAAATATTATTTTTAATAATGCAAGTTTAATTAGTAAGAACTTAGAGTAATTAACTGTTTCATATATCTTAACATTCATTCACATTAGTTTCGGTGGTTGTAATGTCTCGGTCACTGTAGCCCATTCCCTCCAAGCCCTACAATTTAAATTTCAAATGCATTATATGTAATAACCCCAAAATGTTATCAATTTCTTTGCATGATTAAATGTAAATTAAAAACGTGGAAAATAGAACTGGGATATGAGATTTCAAGGAAGATAACTTGTTAGGGGCTAGAATCAGGAATTGAAACATGAATAATAAGATTCTACTCAAAAAATAGAATCAAACGACATAAAGAAAGTAGAAAACAGAGTTCGTATGAGAAAGTTATGACAATTTGAAGTATATGGGTATTTTAGTAATAAAAAAGAATAAAAAACACAGGGGTTTATTTTGCTAACGACACCCCCCTTCTTTGTTTCGTAGCCTGGGCAGGAACACGTAGTCAACCGTGCTGCCCTCTCTCTAGTCATCGTTGTCGGCGCTGGCAAGGGAGACTGTGGCGACAACTGCACCAACCCCCACAGCAATAAAAACCCCCCTTCTCTCGATATCTCTTTCCCCTATCTCTTTTCCAATTTTCCTTTCATCTCTGTTATCTTCGACAGCCTAGGGTTCAAGGAAAACTGTATTTGTCAAAAATCTCTCTCCCTAATCTTTTCTCCTCCGACAAATGCCAGGTGCCTTTTTACCTTTCTTTTTCTTCTCTTTCCCTCATGTCCCCTTTGTTTTCTCCTTTGTTCTTACCAGCAACTAGGGTTTTTCCCCTGGGCACATAAGAGTCTGCACCCACAGGAAAACCTGTCTTTCTTCTTCAGATCCTAACCGAGTATGCCAACTCTCTTCTCCCTTTTCTGTCCTTGTATTTTTCAGCAAGAATTATTTAGATCTAAGCTGGATCTATCATCATTGATTGGCCATTCACTGGTGAAAATAGATCCATTGGATCTGATCTAGAATTGTATCAAGGACAGCTTAGATGGATGATCTGAGCTGTCCAATGAATCATGGACCCCAAAAACCTTAAAAATAGAAAAAAAAAAATACTTGATCTTAAGTGTTGATCAAAGACTAGAATGATCGGACGTTCCAGATCGGACTATCTCATTTCTATTGATTTGACCAAGTGATTAAGATGCACATCTGTAACACTCAATAATTATGAGAATATAATTATTGAATTTTAGTTTTAATATGCCTCTTAAATCCCCTACTAAGCATAGCTTGCTGATATATTATAAATATTTAATGTTTACAATATCTCAGATACAGATAGATACAGATTCAGATGGACACCAGAAGATAGATACAAAACAGAAAGACCATCAATCATACTATTGTCAGGTATGTATTATTATTATTTTATCATGTAGTTAGTTTTATTTGGATTGTGAACTTTGGACATTTAATATAATGTTTATAGGTATTGTGTAAGTGAACCACTGGATGGGTCCTGTTTTCATGAAATACCTATTTATTTTATAAATAAACTATATAATTATATATAGTATGAGAATGAAAGTGCAATGACCAGGGTTTTTATAATACATTTTTGTAATTCTTTTTGAAATGTCCGGCCCTAAATCTTTAGAAAACAAACAACGAAAAACATTTTTCATGAAAAGACCCTTTTAAAAACCCCAAGTGTTATTTTTTCTTTTCTTAAAAAGGATTATCGGCGAAATGATCTCTACATTTCTACCAAAAATTCGGCAAAGTTTCCTCTGTTTTTCAGACATTAGACATTTAAAGCATGTCACTGCGAAGTACCTGATAAACATAATTTTTATAAAACAAGAATGAGGGAGACTCCATCTCCATGCCATCACATTTACAAGCACAACTAAGTATTTTAAAAATCACCATAAATGAAAACCAAAGAGACATACACGACTTAAAATATACCTACCAGGATCAATCTAGTTGTAGTCACAGCCACACGACCACAACTTCAAGTTATAGGTCTGTGTATGCATAAAGTAAAGTCAACATTAGATCGAAGTATTACTTCAGTCTACTAATTAAATTAACCATAATGTAAACCTAGTTGATATACCTGATTTGTCATCTTGAACTCTCTAACACAGTCCGCTGCTTCATTTTCCCTGTTCTATTTCTTCAACTTGAGACATCGTAAACAATTTACAATGTCTCAGCAAGCTTGCTCTTGTGTAGGTTGTTTCACATATATTTTACCAAGTTTTTAATTCAATTCTAAACAGCACCTCAAATAATTTTTTATGCAATTTATAAAGAATAAAATGGTCAAGTCAGGGATAAAATACATGATTTAAGCTGCATGGCAATCTCAATTCACGATTTCATGCTAAAGCATTTCAGATAGTGTCAATAAAAAATATGCACCACTTTAAATACATATTTTACTAAATAATTGAATCATCATAGTAATCTCAAGTAAGTTGCAATATAAAACATGGCAGAAAATCACAAGTAAGTATAACTTGAGAACTATGTGAAAGATACGCATGTAACTTGATAAATTCAATGCCATAAAGCCTCAAAGTATTAAAGTAATCATTGATAAAACCACGAACATTGGCAATCCTAACCGACAACATCATCATGTGCACATATATACCCTAGCAAACACATTAGCCAGTTGGTCATGAGTACTCATCTAAAGACCATCATCAAGCCCATCTACGTGGGGTTACAAAACATAAATCCTATGGTACACTATGCTCACGACCAGATCACTGGACCATGTCTCTCTGATATTTGGAGAACAGCCACCCCAACATCCATAGAGACTACGGACACATCTCGAAAGGGTGCCTTGACCACCTCCAATGGTTGTTCTTACCACAATCGTCGAGAAAATAAATGCTGAGAAAATAGATGCCTCTTTGGGCATGGATACCTACCAACTTTGGTGGTTAGAGGCTGGGAGGCCAAACCCATAAAACCATTCAGCATAGTGACTACCAGGCTCATTAGCTTGAACAAAGACGTATCTCAATCCCAAATGATTTTAAAATTATATAACATGTATGTCATGCAAAATCATGCATTCTTTAAGCCATCTCAAAAGTCCTCTTTGACCGCTCGCCTAAGACTTTTGGCCTGCCTCAAGCAGTGGTCTGACCTCAACCGACTTGTTAAGCCTCAAGGTTTTGTTCCATTTAGAGAACTTCTCCTCAGGACCGGTCGTCTCAACACATTGGATTGATGAATTTCAAGTAAAATCATTTCTTTCAAAAATACACAACTATGCATAATAGAAAGAATAACACCACTTTCATTCTTCATATAAAAAAATATGCATCATAGTTATGAAGATACATACATACATATATATATATATATAATCACACATATCGCATTTGCAAATATAGCATTTTTTTAAAGCTAAAAGCAAAGTAACGTGAGGTAACGTAATTCTCATGAAAACTAAGTAACCTTGAATAGAAAACATGATAAGAAAACAATTTAATAAGTTAAACTATTAATGACAAATATATGTTAAAACTACCTACCTCTTAGGCGAAGTTCCCAGTTTGGCTACGTTCCTTCTTCAATTCGACTTATAGATCAATCTCCTCTATTGGTGTTACAGAGATCTTGTCAATGTTGCATCATATATAATTTGAATGCATAAGAATTCTATTTTAATCAAAGTCTAACAGTTTATGTTATTATAAACTGTTTAAATTTTCACTGACCATCTACTCCATAGAGGAATACATGATCAGGCTAGTCTTAGATCTATCATTCAATCACCAATTTGTGGTTCATGGTTTAGTTTTGCCTTTTCCCTTGGAATAGCCCCCTTAATAGACCATCTAAATCTAAAAGTTTACTCCAATAAGTTGTAGTGATCTCACTTAGTATTTCAATGTCTGATTTCATAGATAATTGTCCAGATATGTACTTTTAAGTTCTATATATTGGATGTAATATTACTTCCAATTATCAATCCAATCCAACAATCACATTTCGTCAAATTGCATAATAGCAATATCATCAGTTTCTCATTTGCATATAATTATGATCTGATAGTCAACACTCGTCAAATCATCCTTACAGTCCATGAATTTTCATTTCTAACATGCAATTCGATATATATAACTTTTAAATTCATAATTTTACTAAAATTTAACAATTAGATTTAGATTTATTCACCATGAACATTATTCCTCATTTCTGATTTGCATATTTATCCAATTTCCATAATTTATATCATATTTAGAAAATTCAAGGTTTAGGAATTCATCTATGACATCATCATAGGGTTTCTATTTGAATAATGACAAATCGGACGGCTTAGATCATCCGATCTATTTCACTTCAAATCCATATAATTCAAGTCATCCTATAATTTTAAAGATGGGGATCTCATTGGCAGCATCTGATCATCAATCAGATGTTGTCATTTACTATTTACACAGCAACAGATCGGACGGTCCAGATTGTTCATCAATTTCTATCTAGATCTTTTAATTTTTGTCATATATTAGTTAATTCAATGTTTTAGAACACATCCATGGTGTCTGATCATCAATCAGACATCAAGAAGTTATTCTGCACACAGTACCAGATCGGACAGCTACGATTGTCTGATCAATTTCTAGCCTAGATCTATAAATTTTGTGTGATCTGGGCTACATTAAGTCTTTAATTACCTATCCCTAAGCTTAGATCAGAAAATGGATGACTAGATCATCCCTAATTTTAAATTTTAAGTAAAACAATATGAATTTAGCCAAAAATCAAAATTCAAGAGTTGATTTTCGTAAATCTTACCTTCAAGATGCGTTTTCATGCATTTCCCACCATTGGATGGGCTAGATTGGCTCAGATCCATTGCAAAATCTCTAATCTTAGCCGTGAGACATTCCCCTCTTTAATTGATGGTCGAGATCACGTCAGATTCTCCAATAACCTTGGGGGGTTTTTTCGCCTCATTGTGCTAAACAATATGACCAGTCGGATCATCAATCCAAGCCAGCATCGTCTCCGGTGATGGCCTGGAACTCTGGCGACCCAGAAAACCCTAGTTTTCTCCTTCTATGACTACACATAGCTCTCTCTCTCTCTCTCTCTCTCTCTCTCTCTCTCTCTCTCTCTCTCTCTCTCTCTCTCTCTCCTCGTCTTCGGCTATTTCTCCCTCAGTCCACTCTCTCCTGTCAGCGCGACCTAGGGTTTCTAGGTGCGCCGGGTTTTTCCCCTTCTCTCTCCTCCTCTCTTCTTCTTCTTCTTCTTCCTCTCCTCTTCCTCCTTGGTGTCAGGTTTCTTCTCCCCTTCTTCATTTTCTTTTCCTTTCTTTTTCATTGGTCTGTTAGGTTTGGGAAGAACAGATCGGACGACCACGTTGGGTGCTCTTTGGTTGGGGGGGTACCTGTATCAATTATGGCCACCTCTATTTAAGGCCTTTTGTTTTGTTTTTTTCTTTCTTTCTTGTTTTTACCAAAATGCCCTTCATATTCAAACCTTCACATCTCCTTCATCCAACTCCCATTTCAGCGAACTTAGTGTCGTTGAGATCGTTTTTCCTAGTACAATCCAACTATGAAAGTATTGGGGTCCAATTTGATGTCTTTCAAAAGATAAATCTAGTGAAACCTAAACATGAATATTTTCCCATTTATATTCATCAAAATTAATTTATAATCCTTTAAAATAGGATTTAAAAATTAGGATTGTTACATTCTTTCCATGTTATCTTTCAACAATTCTACAAACATCCTCATCTTATCATAATTTTCAATTCCACAACATCACTTGACAGAATTACTCCAAAAAGGAAGGTTCTATAAAAAAGCCTTTCTGTTCTTTTATTTCATTCTAAATCTCACTACTCTTTACTTAATATAATCCTCTAAAATCACCTAATTCCAACACCAACTCTAAGCACATATGCCGCTTATTACCATAGCTTTCCTATCATCCTTGGGCAATAAGGAACTACTCTCATTGTGCGTTGTGGTATTCGGACATTAGGAACATAAGGCAATAATAGAATGAAGATGCAATTAGTTAATGTCTCAGAACAGCAAATCCAAACCCAATATCATAGAGCATATCGCTCACAAAACAAGCATACCCATGCAAAATCAGCTCTAAGCATAATCAACTAATAAAGAAGTCATTTCTATATGTAAATCATCTTGCCTCATATAAAAAACATTATGATAAGTTATCTATCAATCATTGCTTAAAGGTGGTGTCAAAATGAGTGCAAAGGTGAATCTCTTCTTTAGCTCTCAAAGACTCACCTTGTAAGCATTGCTCTTCATATGCCTCCTCATAATTAAGATAAGGTGTAATGTATTCCATATAAACCTTGAAGTAATTTCATAGTAATTGCTGCATCGATCCATCCTTCTTCACAAAGAGGACTAGTACCTTAAATTTAAGACCACATCCAGCACAACTCAATCATCATATCAATCTTTATATATGATAGTAATCTAGGAAACTCTTTGTGAAAATATCATGGGATTTCTTGAATCATAGTTACCTAATCTGTCTGTCTTTTCAATATTCACCACCACTACACTTGTTAGCTATTCTCGATATCCTTTAGGGAAGTGTCGTGCTTCCTTTATAACTAAATAATGTATATACCCTTTTTTTGCTCATCTTTCCTTAGAATGAGATCATTGATCGTAGTGATACACTAAGAAAATCTACCTGTGATAATCTAGTATTGCCATTGTTACTAACCACTTCATTTTCAAAATAACCTCGAAATCATCCATATAAAGGAGGATAAGATAGATATCCATCCTTTCACCCACGAGCGCCTGGGAGCCATGACGTGAGTGCACCTGTGCCAAAGACGAGTCTGTGCGCCCTGGTGTGCCGTTCGAACGTCCGCAAGAGTGCGAATGCAGTCTTGATTTTACCGGTATGCATATGCATCTTGGGAACTGTGATGCGCGGGCCCTACACGGACAATTTTGGTTCGTCTGTTGACCCACAACATTAAAAACGCAATTAAGGAGACTATATAACTCCGATCGATAATCCGAAAGAACCGTTGCGTTCACAATGACGATAAGGACCTAATGAGACTATAAAATCTATGATCAGAGGAATATTTTGTAGGATTATAGCCCAAAAACCATAGAAATCTCATAGATCGGCAAGATAAAAGATAATCAAATCACATAGATTGATCCATTATACCTAGATGGAACCTAATTCATATAGATCAACCATTATAAGTGAGGTTCAACATAGAGACCCATAACCTATAGTATAGATCTAGCCGTTGATCTGTAAAATAGGAAATAATACTTGGATTCTTATGTCCAAATACATCCAAGACTTCACAAAGGTGATCTAGAGCTCGAATTGAGGAGAAACACCATCCCAAAGATATCGAGGTAGGCAGTCTGATACTACTAAGTTTTTAAATGCATCTTAAACTCCGACTTGCCTTTATTATTGTTTTTAGCATGCTTTTGAGATATAATGTTCTTATACAAGTATGCGAACTTGTCTTCCTGACTTCTAGCCTTGAAGCACTTGGATCTATCACCATATTTAGCATGCTTTTTGAGAAGTGATGTTTTTCTATGAGCGTGCGGAATTGTCTTCATGTTTTATGGTTTTAGATATGATACTAGCATAAATTGATTTATGCATCACTCGCATGGTTTGCAAATAGATGCATAAATTGCATAATTTACAATGATTGAGATTTGGATTCTTTATATATATGGCTTTTGGGCTATTGAGCCTGGTGGGCACTATGCTGAGAGGTTGTTATGTACGAGTTGGTCTCCCGGCCTTGACTACTGTGGTAAACAGGGACGACCACTGGAGGTGTTCACGGCACCCTTTTGGTGACATATCCATAGTCGCTGTAGAGGCTATGGTGGATTGGTCTTTAGTTATTGGAGACACACAATTCCAGATGTGTTTGGGTTGTGAGCATAGTGACCCTATTATTTTGGTTGTATCGCTATGCATATAGCATTGAGATGGTCGTAAATGAGTACTCGTGACCAGTGGGCTTGATGTGTTCACTGAGAGATCATGTGCATGATACTTATAGTGATGCTAGCTTTTGCTTTAAATGATGACTATTTTAAGAGTTTCATGATTATTATATTTTACTCGTTGGCTTGATGTGTCGCCGAGATTTTATTACTTGGATCTATTGATTTCTATTTTATGATTTTAGTTATATTTAGAAGACTATATTTGCATACGGATCCTATGGTTGAAATTGCATCAATGAGCTTACGTTTTATGCACAAGTACACATGTTTACACAAAAAGGGATCACTAATGTTTTACATGAAAAGTTCCTTAAATTATGCATGTTGCCTGCTGTGTTTTCAAAATAGTAGTATCAGATCACCTACTGGGTATGAGGAATACTCACCCAAATATATCATTTTTACAGAGTAGCTCCAAAAGAATTAGAAGAAGCATTAGAAAATGTCAATGCTACGATCAAGTGAATGAAGAGAAGACACGTATATATGTAAGTATATATATACCCCTTTGGACATGTATCTGTACTTTCTACAGTAGGACTGTGTACTGTGACTGGATAGACTTGGGAAACATTTATGATTTTCTTCATTTTCAAAATTTCCCTCCCCGTCTTGAAAGCAAATGACACTCGAGGTTTTCAAAATGAATTTTAAATCATAAGACTTCCGCTGCATTGCATAGTTTTTCTAAAAGTGTTTTAAAATAGGGATCGATCCCGCCTTAGGAATTAGTTTTGCATTTAAAAGTGCATGTGAAAACCTGGGTCGTCATAATATACCCCATGTAGGAGACAATGTAAGGGTGCTTGAGCTGATCCCACAGGCAAACTCGTAATAGGTCCTCTCTTATAAGTGACACTTCAACAAAGGCCTAGGCAAGCACTCCATGCTTGATTTGTACAAGATTGATGTAATGCCTCAAGCATTTTTGCTATTTTTGCATCCATTTTACAAAAATGAATTGGACATTCTATATGAAATTAACCATGTTAAATGTTTTATTTTATTTAAAATAGTAAACAAAAAAATTTGTAAGAAAAATTAGTACCATTAGATTTTACATTCAAAATGAAATCCTACGCCTCAAAGAACACCGAAAATGGTGTTTATATGACAAAGTTATGGGAGTTTGAAGATGAGGGGCATTTTTGTAAAGTATAATTAAAATAGAACGACCCAAAAACATAAGGGGCCATTTTACTAACGGCACCCCCTCTAGGTCGTCTTCCACCTCCAACACCGACTAGTTGGGCGGTGCACAGCACCGCCATTGCCAATGGCGGCACCGCCTTGGAAGGGCTATAAGTAGCCCTCAACCATCCCTCTTCTCCATCTCTGAGCATCTCTTTTCTAACCGCTTCAACCTAAATTTCTGGCAAATTTTCATAAAAAAAACCCTCCTGTTTCTTTTGCAAATTCTGGCTTGGCCCAGGTTCTTCCTTCGGACCGGCCATCCTTTTCTCTCTTTCTTCTCCTTCTCCCTCCTTTGGCCCATGCAAGTTCACTATATTTTCTGGCCATAGGGGTTTTTCCCTCTGGGTGTTTTCGGCGACCAAGGGTTCAGGCAGGCGTTAAGGAAACACACCTACCCATCAGGAGGGGCTCCATCTCCGGCTGCCCAGGTAAGCCCTCACCTCCCTCTTGCATTTTCCCCTTTTTTCGAGACCAGATCCATGCCGGATCTAATGTTTCCCAACCGGAGATCGCGCAAGGGAAAGGTCGTTCCATTCGGCTCTGTGCGAACCAGGCATCCCAAGGACGCAGCGCATAATGCGCTCCTGGGATGGCCCCTAGGGCGAGCTTCCGGTTCGACCGGGACGCACGAGAGCCAGGGAGCCGTGACACTTGCGCACTCGCATGAAGACGCATCTGCGCGATGCCATCCAAGATGCGCTCCTTGGAACGCCGCTCGGGCGTGCGCACTCGTGAACACGACCCCTGGCATGGCCTTCGGGCCCGCATGATGTGCGGGCATGGGTCCTAGTTCAACCAGGGCACGCAAGCGTCTTGGGAACCATGATGCGCGGGCCCTACGCGCAAGCAAATCTAGTTCGTCCGTGATTTTGGGACACTAAAAATGCAATTACGGAGGTTGTAGGAATCCAATTGACGATCCAAAAGAACCGTTGCTTCCGTATTAACGGCACGGACCTAATGAGATTATAAAACTTAGGATCATAGAACTATTCAGTATAACTATAGCCTAAGAAGATCTAGCCTAGAAGTGCACCAAGCAAGGGCCTATAGATCCAAAAAGGCAGATTTAGCCATTAATTTATAAGTTTAAGTAATGAACCATAAAGGTTGGAAAATATTACTTGAATCCTTGTTATCCATTAATATCCAGGGTTGCTTAGAAGTGATCCAGGGTCGAGTTGTGAAGAACGCGATTCGAAGAACATCGAGGTTGGTAGTTTGATACTACTACATTTTAATACATGTCCAAATGTATTGTAGGTAGTCTGATACTACTAAGTTTTCAAATACTTTTCATATTTGAATGCTTTACTTGGCTTTAATTCTTGTATTTATCATGCTTTTTGAGATATGATGGTTTTGTACAAGCATACGGAATTATGGCTTCGAATGTGATTACTCGCATGAGCAGATTTTATGCATTGCTTGCATGTTTTGAAAACAAATGCCTAAATTGCATGATTTACGATGTATGAGATTTGGATTATTTATATATGCTTTTTAGTGGGCAGATTGCCAAATGAGGCAGCCCACGGTGGGCACTAGGCTGAGAGGTTGTTATGTACGATGTTGGCCTCCCAGCCTCTACCACCAAAAAGGTGGATGGTATCACTGCCAAAAAGGCATTGTCCCTTCCCTGACTACTGTGGTAAATAGGGACGACCACTAGAGGTGTCAGGGCACCCTTTCAGGGACAGCCATAGTCCTGTGGAGGCTATGGTGGGTAGGTCTCTAGATATCGGAGCCACACGATTTAGCTGTGTGCTAAGCGTGAGTATAGTGACCCTATGATTTCAGTGTGATTGATATACATATAGCATCGAGATGGTCGTATACGGGTACTCGTGACCAGTTGGCGTGACGTGTATGCCGAGAGACTAATGTGCATGATACTAGCATCTGCTTGAAAGATGACTATTTTAAGAGTTTAATGATTATTATATTTGACTCACTAGTTTAATACATTTGCCGAGATCTTCGTATATGGATCTATTGATTTCTATTTCATGATTTTGATCATATTTATATCTTTGAATACTAGATTATGAGAAAGGATTCCATGATTGAAATTGCATCAATAAGCTTATGTTTTATGCATAACCATGCATGCTTACACAAAAAGAATCACTGATGTTTTACATGAAAAGCTCTTGGAATCATGCATGTTGCCTACCGTGTTTTCAAAATAGCAGTATCAGATCACCTACTGGATATGAGAAATACTCACCCAAATATATTAAATTTCATGATAGCTCCACTAACGTGTAGAAGAAGCATCAGGAAATGTTAGTGCTATGATCAAGTAAATGAAGAAGAGACAACTATGAATGTAAGTAAACACTCTACCCTTTGGACATGTATCTGTATTTATTTACAATTGGGCTGAGCTGTGACTGGATAGACCTGGGAAGACATTTATGATTACAGTAATTTTCAAAAACTACTTTGGTTGCCGTGAAAGCAAATGACACTTGGGGTTTTCAAAATGAGTTTAAGAAAAAAGATTTTCCGCGGCATTGCATCTTTTTTTATAAAATGGTTTTCAAATAGGGATGCATCTTGCCCTAGGAATTAGATATTGCATTTAAAAATGCATGGAAAAACTTAGATCGTCACAATTGATTGTCATGTTGTCATTGATGAGATCATAGATTAACCTAAGGAATCGAGGGTGTGAGGTGGGAATTCCACACGCTCTTGGGTCAGTTGCTATAAAATATGTAAAAAAATTTAGCTAAAAAATATAATATTAAATTATGAAGAGGGCCTAATTTATGATGAAAGGAAAACCAAAGATATATACAAGTACCTGTTCCATTAGTATAGCAGCTAAAGGTGACACTGGAATGGAGGCCGATCTCGATGCCTCATTTTGTTTTAATTAACCGTATAGAGTTATTAAACAATTAAGTGAAGTCTTTAGCTAAAAAATATTAACGAGAAAGTTACGTAGTATGATAAGATACATACCATGGACTCTATGGGAATGACTAGTGCCTCCGGCCAAGCGACGTGATATGCAACTGCCTCCCCAATGGTTATAATATTTTCCATTTCTAATGGGAATGGTAGGCAGGCATTAGCTTTCAAAGCCATGGTAATGGAGACCCACTTAGTATGTGGTGGCATACTATTTCTATACAAAACATTTGATTCATGCTCATAGCATGAACTTAGTGCCATGATATTTTGATGGGAATCCAAGGCCACAGGCATTGATCCACATGCAATCAAATATGCAATAGAGAGGTTGAGACATATAATTATTACAAATGGATAATGAAAATTTATAGTTTTGTCAATGTATAGGCCTCTTGGGTAGGAATTTCCTTTTTGAGGGGAGGCAGATATCCTTCATTATCTTCTTCAGATGAGGAATTACAGCTTACATGTGATGGAAGTACAACAGGGTGCGATTACTGAGCAAGGAGTCGTGGAAAAATTATCATACCTCCTTCACGTAGCTGCCTAAATAAATTACCCTTTATTTTTTCAATGAGCTCATTGTAGGCCTGCTCATTATCTTGAGCTTTAGGTATATGTCCTCTACCAAAGAATTCATAAGGAACAAGACCTCGACCCATGCCCCTAACTTGACTAGGGTGGTCTTGCTTATTGCTCATAGCCTTATACAGGATGTCATCCTTGACAGCAATGCTGCTTAAAGTTCTTGCAGTAGCCGCTTTTTTAGGTAAGAATGTTCTACAAAATTTAATTAGAAAGATACTATCATTTCATCTAATTAATTGTAAAAATTTATAGGCAAGTGGAACCACTTACTATGCGCGAAGCAATATGTGCAGTAGCTTTATCTACAAACTTGTTCCCAGTACGACCCACTAAATGCGCCATCTTTCAAAGGATGGAGTGGTCAATGGGTTCCATAGTCTCAGCTTTTTTTTGCTATGGGATAAATTGTCATAGATGCTTACTTTGTACTCTTCTAAATGAGTGGAGCCCATCCTAGATAGGTGGTGCTGCATATTTGTTTCATGCACCTTTCTTCCCCATGCACCCTTTGCCTGCACATTTTTACATGCATGAACTAATTGAACGTTACATGTAATTAAAAGAATGAAGCATCGTTTCTGTACAAATGCATTCCAAGCCTCCTAGTCAATGACGTCAGACTAAATGGAAGGCACCATGTACAACCTTGGCAGATCATTGACATTTGGAGCTATATAGTTGCAAACAAAGTAGTTCTTCCATTTTCTCCATTGCTCACCTACTCCTTGTAAAGCATGCGTCTTCTTATCATCCGGCACGTCAAAGGCAAACTGTAAATTGAACACGTCAAATTACTCTATTTGAAAAATAAGAAAAGTTATAATGTAAATAATACATGGACTTAATGTTTACATACCTTCACCATTTCCCATATTGAATCTTTTGTCGAGGATGTCATGTCTCCAATCCTCAAATGTGATAGGAACCCTACTTCTTACTATAAAGTAGAGGGAACTACTATAAGCAGGGCCACTCTTACCAATCTCTTGCCCACTACTATTGTATTGGATAGTTTCTTTAATTCCATTCTACATGTTGGCCTCTTGTTCATGCTCTTCAATGAGGCCGTAATCTTCAGTTTGATGTTCTTCTTCTTCAATTGTGAGTACAAAGAAACACTCAATGATATTAGAACAATGACATAAAGAAAGGCTATTGAATGCATTAAAAGAAACCAAACCCTGGTCCCTGATAAACATAGTTTAAGTAAAAAAAATAATTAAAGGAGACTCTGTTTCCATCCATTCACATAAACATACAATATTTAACATATGTGACAAACTAACCTCAAGGAAAACAGATAAAGGATGAATGAAAAGTATTTACCTGCTTAATATAGATATTTGTAAAGGGGCTACAAATCCCATAGACCTTTCAATAGTCTTTAACTTCACTAGTTCGAGTTCACATCTTTTAGTGGGTGTAGTTATTCAAGAGTAGTAATAAGCTGAACTAATGCTAGATGTTCATCTATATATGTACGTGTGCACAATTCATGTACCAAATTCGATCCAATAAAGTTTATGATTCATTTAAGTTTCTATTGGTTATTTGCATGCTTGAAGTTCATTAAAATTTTGGTTTTATGATCATGTTTCATGTCTTGGATCACATGCACTATGTCATTTCATGCCTTGTTTGATTTAAGTTTCATGAGTACCTTACTTTTAGAATTTTACCTTTCATGAGTCATACATAATTTTGAGCAGTCCATATACTTTATTTACTTAATTTCTTAAAAACCAAATCAACTTTTTAGATAGTTTAGTTATATTTTGGTTAGATCCCATATAAGCAAACTTTTATTCCAAACATTTCATCCATTTTCTTACTATTTTGGAAAGATTATCCACTTGAATTTCATTTTTCTTCTTTTCTTTAACAAGTTTTTTAAGTGAATTTTTTCTATCATTTTTTATTTTCTAATACTCATTCTCATGAGATAAACTATCCCTCCCTCTCTTCCTCACCATTGGTACGTACATAATCCTCATTCTCATCAAGTAGTACTTCGATTGATGGGATTTTTTTTACCAATAGAAGGGTAATTGATTTCAGCATCTCCTAGATCGTCTTCCTCATAAAAATCCCTCAAACAGGATGATAAAACTATTGACCATCTCTTATCATGCTCATCTTGTACATAAAATACTTGTTTTGCTTCAGATGCCAAAATAAATTGATAACTTTTATCGCCAATCCTATTGAGGTCAACCAATGTCAATCCAAGAGCATCAGTTTTGATGCTCTTATGTTTCACCCAATCGCACTTAAACACATCCACAGTTCTAAAAGTACAATCCAAGGCCCAAATCTCTCTTATAATCCCATAATAAATATCATCCACCACTATTGGCCTCTTATCCTTTGAACTTGAAAAGAATGTAGCATTAGCAACTAAGCTAACTCCACTATTCTATTGTACTCTTGAGTTATCATGGTTTTTCTTGTAAAAGCAATAACCATTGGTGGCATATTTGGCATATTTTATTGCTTCTAGTCGTGGTCCCATTGCTATCCAACTTAAGGTTTCAACAAAACGACTTTAATAATTTTTAAATTTTCACATGAAATATATATTTATTTACCTTTTTTACATTTTAGATTTACACAAATACACAATGAAACTAATTTTAAAACACAATCATATGTATATATATATATATATATATATATATATAAACAAACACGTTAACAAGGAAATCAAATTATTTTTTTATTACATCCAATGTTACATATATATATATATATCAAAATTTACATATTAGATCTTATCAGCCAAGACCAAAGAGCGAGTCTGCTCTTTTTCATCAAAATCTAGCCTGATGTTTAACGAACACCACTCTTTTTTCATCAAAATAGGCCAAAAGTTGATGTTATAACCACCCTCTATATCAAACCCTAATTTTGGGTGAGAACCACAAATCATATTGTTCTCCCTTTGTTCAATGGTGAGGCTTGAGAGAGAAGTAGTTGTCATTTTCAATGAAATCATACGATTTTGGCAAAATCAGGATGATTAAACAGATTCTTTAACCTCGTGATATGTAGCGCAAAAACCCACATGATCTACAAAATAAAAACACAGAAAAGTTAGTCACAAGAAAAGAAATATTTGTGATTTAAAAGCAGTTGTGGTTTACTTATAGTTTTTTCCATGACACAAACAATCAAAATATAAAAATAAAAAGTAAGAAGGGAAAAAGAGAGAAGCATAAGTCCCAAAGATGAAGCCTTCATGCCAAAACCGTGAGAAGAAGAAGATAAAAGAAAAACATACTTTGACAGCTATTTATAAATCATCAAAAACTTCAGAAGTCATTTAGTACTAAACAACTTTGAAGTATCTAACTTTTGAAGCTGCTTAGCACTAAACGACTTTAAAAGTCCATTCCTGTTAAATAAAATATTCTTGTCAAATTTATCGCATTACTTTTCAAGTCTCTTCCTTTAAACGACTTTAAAAGTTATCCATTTTTAAATTCGTTTGATTGAAAACAACTTTAAATGTTCTTCCCATAAAAAAATTCCATTCTCCTATTTTCTCATATGGCGACTGGGCGTCCAAGACTACCCAGTAAGCAGGAATCTGGGCACGTCCAATCCCCTGCTCCTATTTTTTCACTCAGTTTGTCCTTCTTTGATTGCAATTCTAATCAACTTACATACTAAACTTCAAATTCAATCTATAAATAGTAATACCCAGATTTTTCTTTGTCTTAATTTGATTAAAATATAAGAGTTTTAAGGATTGGAATTGGTGAACCTTGCATGCCTATATGCAAGAAGAACAAGGTGCACAAAATCCCTATTCTTACTTTGTTGCATGAAAAATCTATGAAAATCATTACAAAGTTACAACTTGAGTGCATCCATTATAAGTTCATACAACAAGGTAGAAAACCCAGATACACCTTTGTAAATAATAGAGATTTAAGGGGGTAGCTAGCAGGATGAACATCTCTTGTTCACCACAAACCAGAAATGATGAACAAAACAGAGCAGGATAAATCTTCAAAGAAATCAAGAAGAATTCACAACATTAAAGCCTTAAACTTGTCATTCTTACACAAGAAACATGCAATAATACAATGTAAGTAAAAGACCATGAATTTAGGCATGAAATGTTCAATTCAAGGTAAATATTCCACGTTTTACATGTTTACTAGTTCAACTTGCAGAAAACTAGTAGCATGAAGAGTTGAGAGTGAAATCATGTGATGTTGTGCTTGGCTAATCCAAGCCTATATTAGAATCTCATCCTACATCAAATCCCCTACCTGATAGTAAAGTTTCAAAGATAAGATTTTTCAACTATCTTTCCTGGATTGCAGATTGTTGTACCTCTGTATAGAGCTTCAACCCAAGCAAAAACTCAACTCTCCAGCTCACCCCTGCTTCTCCAATGAAGTCTTTCTTCCTTTCCTTTGATTCCTCCACTCACCACTGACTTACATGGACCCTGCCTCTCCTAGCTTCTTCTTCTATTTTCCCTTCTATCTTTTCTAGTTCATCAATGGCTAAAGGTAGTTTTAGCCTAGGTTGATTTGATTTTTTTTTTCTTTTTTTTTTATACATAAGTTTGTGAATATATTATGCATGTGGTTAGTATGCACATGGGCCAGCTGCTCTTAGCTGGTGCTCCCATGTGAATGGTCTGGATCCACTAATCCAGATCTTGATCAACTAAATTTACTCTTCACTTCTGCCCTAAATTTAACTTCTTCTTTGCAATTATATCCTGTTAAAGTGAACTCTCTCAATTGTACCTTGAACAACATTTTATCCATTTATGAAATTCCAAGCTAATTAGTTGAAATTTCATTCTAGAATTTTAATGAAGTTTAGCTTAGTATCTTTCCTTATTAATGGTCTAACTATTTCTTTAATTTAACGTCATTTTATAGTTTATTATTATTTTCTTTTATTAACCAGCTAAAGGTGAATGTTACAGAAATCATCAAATCCTTTACTATTTCTTAAAATCTTCATTTCTAATGGCTCGTATTAACCTAACAATCACTTCCAACAATTCAATTTAACTAAATTTCTCAACGCACTTGTTCTATTCTTGATTTTCACCTCTAACACTTGCTCTAAAATCAACAAAATAAATTTCTATCATTTTTTGTAAAAAATGCAACTTTACTTATCATATTTGTGTAATTATTTATTTACAGAAAAGTTAAAAGTTTCTCCTAAATATATGTTTTTCAAGTTTGCCCTTTTAAACAAAATCAACTAGGGAGAGATGTAGGGTTACAAGATTAGATTGACTTTAAGAGCAATCTCAGCTGCAATTACAAGTAACTCTCACAAGCACAAATATGTTAAATTTCTTCAGAAAATCTCTCGAAAGTAGTTATAAGTATAAGATCATGTCAACTTTGAGAGAAATTTAGAAACAAATCTCTTCTTTGGTGATCTTTCAACTAGAGAGAGATCTAGGGTTTTGCTACGAGATCAAATTGACTTTCAGATAAATTTTCGTCAAAAATCTAATAAAAAGAGCTATAAATATTCATTACAAGGTTTGGACGTAAGTTTTAGAGAGAAAATTTTAGATTTCTGATAGTGAGATTGTGCAGAGTAGTGGGAGAATTGTAAATCAATGCATTAGAATAGCCTGTAATCTCTTTGATAATCAATCAATTTAGTAAAGATGTAGAATCTATCATGTTATCAAAGCCATGGAGTGAAGATCTATCATCTCCAATCAGATCTATCACCTCTCCTCTTGCTACAACTTTTTACTCCATCCCTCTCCATCGGCGTCAACTACGGCACTCGCTGACAACCTCCCACTTCTCTCCCAATTCACTGGGTTTCTCAAACCCCGCACAACAATCAATCACATAAAATTGTTCAAAGTTGATTCAACCATCCTCACTGCCTTTAAAGACACCAGCTTTCGCACAAAACTCCCCATCACACAAAATTGTCTCCATACCAACATTGATGCAATTCCTCTTAAAAGTTTCATCCAAAGAGACTATCACCAGATCAGCCTTTAAATGGGCAAAGATCAAACAAACGAATTCTAGTGGCCGATTTTGTATGTTTGGGAGAGAGGGGAAGACCTTCCACCACCCACTTCTCTATCTAATGCTATTTTATGTGTTAGTCTGTGAAGGAAAAGAAAAAGGCGTCTAAATCCATTATTTTGGGTTTAAAGGAACTGAGTTTTGGTCTCAGGTATGTAAGGGTGTGTGTCATCATCTTCAATGATTATTGGTATCTTTGGGGCTCACTCTTGTGCTGCCTCAAAAGCCATACTCATTTGCCCTCAGTACATTAAATCCATGGTGGGGAAATCTTCTAATATCAACATAGATCAGGCCTAGAGAGGAGCCAACAATAATTACAACATCAAGCTTTTTTAACAGGGGTTAGCGTTATTATAATAATCCTGAATTTTAATAAATTATTTATTCCACCCATGTAAATTGTCATATTTTAATTAAAAATGGAATAAGTAATTGAATTCAACTTAAAAGGGGATTTTGTATAATTTAACTCTTCAAAAAGTTGAAAATTTTGTTCAAAACATAAAGAATTGGAATGTATGCATGGAGATGAATCCAACAACATAAAGAACACTAAAATCAAATTTTGAATGAGAAAGTTATGATTGCTCAAATATAAAGGGCATTATTGAAATTTTTTTTTTTTTATTAAAAAGGACAAGCTAGCTTGATATCACACCCATCCTCCTTGAACGAACAAAAAACATGTCATTTGATCCGTTCCCAGACCCGACAGAAGAAGGGAGAAAAACAAAGGAGCAAGAAGGGAAGGAGAAGAAGGAAGATGAGAGGAAGAAGAGGGATAAGGAGAGGAAGACAAGCAAGGAAAAGATAGAGGGAGAAGGAGAAGACCCAACCCACCACAATGATTGATAGTGCTAGTGAGAAGGCCAACTAACCATATTGGTTCAATGGAGTTGCAAGAGCTTACCAGAGAAGATGATGGTCCAGATCAATAATCTAATCTGATCATTTTCTTTAGCACATGAGCACGAATAAAAACAGCTAGTTTATTGGGTGATCCATGCTAATTTTGACCATCAATTAGAGAGAAGAACAACAACAGTTAACTCAAAGACTTCTCGAAAAATGATGATCAATCCAATGCATCCAAGAGAGGGAAAAATATGAAAATACGACTAGCAGGTAAGATCCATAAAACCCAACTAGTGATTTAGATTTTTTGGCTAGATTGCATGATTCATATTATATCTAAGTTTTAATGATGATCTGACCATTAATTTCCTAATACATGCTTAGTTAAGTATAAAATAGGCTTTAAATATCTTAGATGTAGTTAAAATTTGTGAATCTAGGCTAAAAAATGATTGAATAATCTTAGATGTCTAATCAGGCACTATTAGAACATTGACTTTGTGACATCTGATTGATGATAAAATGCCAAAAATGAATTCTTTAATCATGGATTTCATGTACTTAGAAACTATAGATGTATAATTTAGAATGATCTACAAATTTTATGATGCATCAAGAGCCATTCAACTGTTACATTTATAAACCAATGAATTGATGATAGTTAATTGACTAAATTGAATCCATTGTTTTCGAAGATTTGTATGATAGAGGTTGAGATTGGCTGATTCTGGTGATTTTGGGAGTAATTAGGACTATAATTCCCATTAGGTGTTCTGTCATTACATGTTTTCTACTTGAACTAAATTTTCAACCAATCATGCTTAAATAGATGAAATCTTAATTTTATATATGAGAATTGTCACATTAGAATTATTATAATTATGCTTGAGATTTTCAGAACCTCATCAAAGTATTAACTCCAACCCCCACTGCCCCCTCTCTGATCACCATTGTGGGCGATGGCAAGGGAGATTGGGCAATGACTGCACCAACCCCCATTGTGATAAAAAGCCCCCTCTTCTCTAGATTTCTCTTTCCCCTATCTCTTCTCCAAATTTTCCTTCCATCTCTGTTATCTCTGACAGCCTAAGGTTACGGCAAAATCGTATTTGCCAAAAATCTCACTCTCTCTCTCTCTCTCTCTCTCTCTCTCTCTCTCTCTCTCTCTCTCTCTCTCTCTCTCTCTCTCTCTCTCTCTCCAGCAAAGGCCATTTCCCTTTGCTGATTCTAGGAGTAATTGGGACTGTGATTCCAATTAGGTGTTCTAATGTTACATGTTTTCTACTTGAACTAAATTTTCAACCAATCATGCTTAAAGAGATGAAATCTTAAATTTATTTATGAGAAATGTCACATTTACAATTATTATAATTATGCTCGAGATTTTCAGAACTTCATCAAAGTGTTAAGTCCAAATTGCCTATTGTTTTGATTTAATCCGTTGTGTACGATCTAATTATGAACTTTATAAATTAGCTTGATTACAAGTAATACTTTCTCATAACATGGATTTAAGTATTCTATGATTTGATTTCAAAAATGATTAGTACGCGACTAATGAGTCGCATTGAGTACCATTGTACTAGATTTATCTTGTTGTTTTTGATGAATTGTTTTAAACAGGAGCTATCAGTGTGATAGGATGATGATCCCCTATATTGATGATTTGTTTTACATAGGGGGCTTTTAAAGTTGGTAAAAAGTGCGAATAGAAGTGGCTTACGAAGCGACTTCTACCAAGGCAACATGGAAAGTTGTCAACTTTTAAGGTCGTTTTAAAAAAACAACTTTAAAAGTTATTTTTTTCAAAATGACTTCAAAAGTCATACCCTTTTGAAGCCTCTTATATAAAAACGACTTCTAAAATCATCAACTTTAGAAATCGTTTTATTGTAAGCGACTTCAAAAGCAACCAAATGTTAATTAACTTTTGAAGTCACTTAGAAAAAAACAACTTCTAAAGTTGATGACTTTACAAGTTGTTTTTGGATAAGCAACTTCAAAAGAATTTCATTTGGATAAACTTTTGAAGTCGCTTATATAAAAACGACATCAAATATTTGTGATTTTAGAAGTGATTTTCATATAAGCGACTTTGAAAGTAAAAACATTTAAACAATTATATCATTAATTTTAATAACAAATTCTCAACTTTTAAATTTATTTTTTCAAAAATGACTTCAAAAGTTCGAACTTATAAAGTCAATTTTGAAAAAACGACTTCAAAAGTTCTTTTTATTTTATTTTTTTACAAATTTGTTTATTTGCACCACCTCCCTATATACAATGAATAACAAAGACCTGATATTCAATCGATGTTTATAAACATTAAGAACCTACTTACAAACAATGTTCATCCACTTCTTAATACACAACACCATGTATACATTAAAACAATTCAATCTCCACAAACATGAAAAACCAATAACCACTACATTGCATAATCTTTTGATAGATTATCACTTGTATACGTTGAATAACAAACATTCTATGTACCTGATACTTCAAACAATCTTTGAAGACATGAAAAACCAAACATCATATACACCTTCCATATACATTCCAAACCACCATCCACTACAATGCATCAAAATCTTTCTTGATACATTACCACCTGTTTGTTACAGTAAATAACAAACATTCTATACACCTAATACAAACAAACTTTATAAACATGAAAAACCAAACATCTAACATGTATCCACTTCTTTGTTGATACCCCAAATAGTTGTTAAAATATAACACCTACTACATCCATAATGGCTACAAAACATCTATACTCATCCTTGTCCATCCACATCTATCTTGAAAATAATTTATATAAGAAACTGAAACATATGCATTGTCTATGAAATCCACATTCACTTCATTTGTAATTCCATACACATTCTAAGTAACCCTCTCATTCTTCATCTCATAAAGGTTACATAATTCAACTACTACATATTATGTTCAAACTCCAAACTCATACATCCATACCTCTTTATTCCCAAATTCCAACTTTGCACTCATTCATTGCTTAAAATGCATATATATATATATATATATATATATCAAAGAAAATAATAAAATCTAAAGGAACACAAACAAGTCAATGAAAAAAGACTTTATTATGTATTTCAAGTCCAAGTAATCTAATTGAAACTCATTACATACTTAGCCCATTCATTTTGTATTTCATTGAGATTTACTTTGAAGTAACTCTTCTTGTTTGCCAACTCAGAAAGCACAGTAGCCTGAGATAAAATAAATTTAATTAAGCTAAATTTTTTTTACCTAGATCCATATAAAATGTAGAAAAATATAAGATTATGCAAAATAAGAAGTGTTCTACCTTTTCTAAATGGAAGGCAGGAGTACAATCAAATATTATGGTTCTCATAAACCTTAAGATATAATACCCACACTCCCAATCAGACTATTGTTTAGGGCACTGTACAACAAGGATAAAAAAAAAAAAAAAAACTCTAATATTATTTTTAACAATGTAAGTTTAATTAATAATAACTTAGAGTGGTTAACTGTTTCATATACCTTGATATTCTTTCATGTGAGTTTTGGTGGTTGTAGTATCTCGGTCACTGTAGTCCATTCCCACCAAGTCCTACAAATTTAAATTTCAAATGCATTATATGTAATAACCCCAAAATGTTATGAATTTATTTGCATGATTAAATCTAAATTAAAAACATGGAAAATAGAACTGGGTTATGAGATTTCAAGGAAGATAACTTGTTATGGGATAGAATCAGGAATTGAAACATGAATAATTAGATTCTAGTCAAAAAATGAAATCAAACGACAAAAAGAATACTAAAAACGGAGTTCATATGAGAAAGTTATGATAAGTTGAAGTATAGGGGTATTTTAATAATAAAAAAACAAAAAGAATAGAGAACATAGGGGGTCGTTTTGCTAACAACACCCCCTTCTTCATTCCGTGGTCTGCGATAAGAACATGTAGTCAACCGCATTGCCCCCTCTCCGGTCACCGTTGTGGGCGCTGGCAAGGGAGACAGGGCGGCGACTGCACCAACCCCCACTTCTCCAGATTTCTCTTTCCCCTATCTCTTCTCTGATTTTCCTTCCATCTCTATTATCTTCGGCAACCTAGGGTTCTGGAAAAACCGTATTTGCCAAAATCTCTCTCTCTCTCTCTCTCTCTCTCTCTCTCTCTCTCTCTCTCTCTCTCTCTCTCTCTCTCTCTCCTCTAGCAAATGCCAGGTGCCTTTTTCCCTTTGTTTTTCTTCTCTTTCCCTCCTTTCCCCTTTGTTTTCTCCTCTGTTCTTATCAGTGACTATGGTTTTCTCCACTGGCACATAGGAGTCTGTACCCATAGGAAAACCCGTCTTTCTTCTCTAGATCCTAACCAGGTATGCCAACTTGCAACTCCCTTTTCATCCCAATAATTTTTTGCAAGAATTATTTAGATCTAAGCCAGATCTTTCATCACCTTTCGGCCATTCACCAGTTAAATTACTAGAATATAGTCCAAGGATAATGGATTGAACCATAGATTGACTAAATTAATGAAATCTAACAGTTAGATCTACCCTAAACACTAGAATAAGAGTAGAGTTGATTGAAAAATGCTAAATTTGATTGATCCAAGATAATCAAGCAAACTTTAAAGAGATATGGGTCCAATCAGGAAAAATCAGATGTAAAATGATCTAGGTTATGATGATCAATAATAAGATAGACAAGAAATATTAATAAAAGATAAGAACATAATCACCTATTATACCTATCATGTGACACATACACATTGCTACGTGGATAAGAAAGAATATGGTCTTGGAGTGAATGTGTACTCATTTTGAGGTAGGTGGAATTATTATGAATTAGTGATTGATATGCATAAATATGAAATATTGGGTTGGAATTTCTTATGAAATACGTTTTCAATATCCTCTATTAGTATGTAATTGAAATTGTATACAATTACCATGAACATTCAGTGGCTATTATGGGAAGATGAAACATGATTAAACCTTATTCTACAAAACAACAGCTCACTGTAGCGTGAGAAATTAATGAAAGCTAGAACGCCTAAAATAGGTCAAGCGATAACATAAGTATAAGTATATGTAAGATTATGCATGCATACATATAGAATTTCTAAAAAAGGACAGTTGATGCATGTGCGATGGAGAACACTAATGCCTATAAAAATCAATGTCAACAGTAAGATCAAAGTTAAACATACTAATTTGTTAAAATTTATGCATATCAAACTAATGCCATCGAACGGAAGCGAAAAACCTCTAATCCGCAACTGCATAAAGCCAAGCCCACATCACCGTAGGAAAATTGATGGGTCCAATCACAATGGCATATAGTCCTACAACCCTAGACGAGGTCTAACTCTCGAGACATGACCCGCATAAATATCACACAGACTAGACACCTATGCTCATAGGGCCCTACCGTCACCCACAGGCAACTACTGTGGCCTCTACGTCTGCTCGTGGATACCTGCACAAATAATAACTCACTGGACCTCATGGGAGCTACCGGGCAACCACTCAGAACGCTTACCCATGAGAAGCTGCTCCTACTACCTACCGTCTCCATCGCAGGGCTAGTATCAAATCATCTCAGAGGTCAATGGCCGACTGCACTTCCTAGCATAGGGTCTCAGGACTTATAGCACATAGCAGGCCTCCAGGACTTATGGCACTCCTAGAGCACCAGTAGAGCTATCCAGAACTTAGGGCACTCCAAGAGTGCCTGCCCAAAACATCGATGAAATCCATATCTATAAGGACTTACAACTGCTTGGAGAACACTGGCCTAAACATCAATAAAACTGCATCAATTGGGACTTACGACCACTCATAGAGTGCTTGCCAAACCATCGATAAAATCTATAATCATCAAGACTTACAGCTGCTCATAGAGCGCTTGCTTAAATATCAGTAAAATCCAAAACTATTGACTTGTAAAACAAATCCAAGGTTTATGAGAATTTATCATCGTCCAAAGCCTAGGTTGTTAAGCTTAAATAGAAAACTATAAGAGGTTTCAATCTTAGGTTTAATTAATTTTTCCAAATTATCCAGGTTTTAATCTAAGGGTAATTTGGTAATTTCTCATACTTTAGTTTGAATCATCTTTTTACCCTTGCTCATATCTGGTTTATAAATTCTAAATCAATCTTATGGTGAAATGGCTAGTGAAGTTTTATCAAGGGATTCAACTTATTCCTATAATTATTTAAAATTTTTACCTAAGGGTAGTTTTGTAATTTCTACCTATTGGGTGAATTTACCTTTATACCCTTCATAATTTCTAATTGATGGGTGGAGTGTATTACACTTAGTGTCAGTGATGTACACTATAAATTTGGTCTCTCTCCTAGCTCAATAAATATAAATTTTAATAAAATTTTCTCTATACTAGAATTTTAGAATTCCTAAAAATTCTACGTAAGTCATATTTTTACACTGAAAATTTCTGGAACTAGAATTCTCAAATGACTCGAGAATTCCAGTCTTCTTCTACCTTTTGACCATGTTCTCCTGCCATTTTTTAGCAAACAGTAAGCTGAATTCTTGTTCCATTTCAGAGCTGTTTTTTTTTAAAAATTTACAATCTTTACTATTCATTTCCTCATCTAATTCAATTTGATTTAAGAAAACCCAACCGAATAGAGTTATTTAAGATCAGGAAACTCATGTTTTCCCTATGCATAAGAGCAAAAACAGCACCATACCTGGTCTGTTGGCTCGAGATTTTTAATCACATTAAGTGTATCCTTAGGAGTAGGTTCCATTGAAATCTGTAGATTGCAATGTCATTTTTAAAACTCATATCTTATTTTCCTTAAACTCTCGTTGGTTTAAGAGATTTTCATATGGCAACTGGCCGTCCAAGATAGCCAATAAGCAAAAATCTGGGCACGTCCAATCCCTGCTCCTATTTTCACACTTAGTTTGTCCTTCTTTGATTGCAATTCTAATCAATTTACATACCAAACTTCAAATTCAATCTACAAAGAGTAAGACCCAAATTTCGCCTTGTCTTAATTTGATTAAAAACTAAGAGTTTTAAGGATGGGAATTGGTGCACCTTGCATGCCTGTATGCAAGAAGAATAAGGTGCACAAAATCCCTGTTCTTACTTTGTTGCATGAAAAATCTGTGAAAATCATTGCAAAGTTACAACTTGAGTGCATCCATTATAAGTTCATACAACAAGGTAGAAAACCCAGATATGCCTTTGTAAATAATAGAGATTTAAGGGGGTAGCTAGCAGGATGAACATCTCTTGTTCACCATGACCCAGAAATGATGAAACGAAACAGAGCAAGATAAATCTTCAAAGAAATCAAGAAGAATTCAACAATAATAAAGCCTTAAACTTGTCATTCTTACGCAAGAAACATGCAATAATACAATGCAAGAAAAGGATCATGAATTTAGGCATGAAATGTTCAATTCAAGGTAAATATTTCATGTTTTACATGCTTACTGGTTCAACATGCAGAAAACTAATAGCATGAAGAGTTGAGAGTGAAATCATGCAATTTTGTGCTTGGCTAATCCAAGCCCTTATTAGAATCTCATCCTACATCAGATCCCATACCTGATAGTGAAGTTGGACGATCAGATTTTTCAACTATCTTCCCTGGATTGTAGATCGTTGTACCTCTGCATAGAGCTTCAAGTCAAGCAAAAACTCAACTCCCCAGCTCGCCCTTGCTTCTCCAATGAAGTCTTTCTTCCTCTCATTTGATTCCTCCACTCACCATTGACTTACATGGACCCTGCCTCTCCCAGCTTCTTCTTCTTCTTCTTCTTCTATTTTCCTTTCTATCTTTTTTGGTTCATCAATGGCTGAAAGTAGTTTCAGCCTAGGTTGATTTGATTTTACACACACACACACACACACACACACACACACACACACACACACACACACACACACACACACACACACACACACACACACACACACACACACACACACACACACACACACAGGTTTATGAATATATTATGCATGTGGTTAGTATGCATGTGGGCCAGTTGCTGTTGGCTGGTGCTCCCACGTGAATGGTCTAGATCCACTAATTTAGATCAGGATCCACTAAATTTTCTCTTCACTTCCACCTTGAATTTAACTTCTTCTTTGCAATTATATCCTGTTAAAGTGAGCTTTCTCAATTGTACCCTGAACAACATTTTATCCATTTCTAAAATTCCATGCTAATTAGTTGAAATTTCATTCTAGGATTTTAATGAAGTTTAGCTTATTATCTTTCCTTATCAATGGTCTAACTATTTTTTTAATTTAACGTCAATTTATATTTTATTATTATTTTGTTTTATTAACCAGCTTAAGGTGAATCTTAAAGAAATCATCAAATCCTTTACTATTTCTTAAAATCTTCATTTCTAATAGCTCATATTAGCCTAACAATCACTTCCAACACTTCAATTTAACTAAATTTCTCAACGCGCTCGTTCTATTCTTCATTTTCACCTCTAGCACCTACTCTAAAATCAACAAAATAATTTTCTATCATTTTTTGTAAAAAAATACAACTTTACTTATCATATTTGTGTAATTACATGTATTACAGAAAAGTTAAAATTTTCTCCTAAAAATATGTTTTTCAAGTTTGCCCTTCTAAACAGAATCAACTGGAGAGAGATGTAGGGTTGCAAGGTTAGATCGACTTTTAGAGAAATCTCAGTTGCAATTATAAGAAACTCTCACAACCACAAATATGTTAAATTTCTTCAGAAAATCTCTCAAAATCTGTTATAATTATAAGATCATGTCAACTTTGAGAGAAATCTAAAAATAAATATCTTCGTTGGCGATCTTTCAACTAGAGAGAGATCTAGGGCTTTGCTATGAGCTCAAATTGACTTTCAGGTAAAATTTCCTCAAAAACCTAATAAAAAAGAGATATAAATATTCATTACAGGCTTTGGAAGTAAGTTTTAGAGAGAAAATTTTAGATTTCTGATAGCGAGATTGTGTAGAGTAGTGGGAGAGTTGTAAATCAATGCGTTAGGATAGGTTGTAATCTCCTTGATAATCAATCAATTTAGTAAAGATGTAGATTCTATCATGTTATCAAAGCCATGGAGTGAAGATCTATCGCCCCCAATCAGATCTGTCACCTCTCCTCTTGCTACAACTTTTTACTCCATCCCTCTCCATCAACGTCAACTACGGCACTTGCTGACAACCTCCCACTTCTCTCCCAATTCACTGGGTTTCTCAAACCCCAAGCAACAATCGATTCCATAAAATATTGAAAGTTGATTCAACCATCCTCACTACCTTTAAAGACACCGGCTTTCTCACAAAACTCCCCGTCACACAAAATTGCTCCAAACCAACATTGCCTCCCTTCTACTCAGCCACCAAAATTAACTGGATCTTAGTCAGCAAAGAAGTAGTCTACGCCTATGACCAAAAACCTCATCGTCCACCTCATTCTAACAATGAGAACCTTCCACACCACCTTAGAACTTGTTATGTGGAAAGCTTCGCTGGTGTGGGATCTTTCTAAATCCATTTCCCTACCTCCTTCATCTTACTCTAGCAACAAACAAAATGTGATTGCCCCTAAAAATCATCTCTATCTTGCTTGCCTTGCCCTACAATACTAGCCAATGATCAAAAGACATGACACGTGTCTCACTCATCTTCTCCAAAAAAGAGCAAGAAGCAAAGGCTCTGCAACAGGAGAACACAATTTTTCAAAATGAAATTGGAGATTTGAGCAAGCGGTTGAGACTTATTTTAGTTTTTGGAAAGCAGGACCTTTATGAAGTCTCATTGTTTTTCAAGGTTTTCAACTATTGTCGTTTAGGAATGACTTTCGGTAATTCTATTACTTCCTCTTCTCTACTTTCACCGTTATCTAATTTTGTAATCTCCAATTTCATTTCTCCTTCTACTCCTGATTTCACCCTTAACCTTCAAACAAGTTCCACAGCTTCTAGTTCAAGGGGTTTAGACCTTTCTACACTATAATTGTCGCACTAGTGTACCATAGTGGATTTGATGGCAATATTGGGAATAAAAATAAATAAATCAAGTCTTGACCCATCTCCAAGGCGAGGAATACAACCCAAGTCTTTATAGGCTTTGATGCAATTCCTCTTGAAAGTTTCACCGGAAGGGACTATCACTAGATCAGCCATTAAATGGCCAAAGATCAAACAAGTGAATTCCAAGGGCAGATTTTGTTGGTTTGTGATAGAGGGGTAGACCTTCCACCAGTGTTTTCCACTGCCCACTTCTCTATCTAATGCAACTTTATGTGTTAGTTTGTGAAAGAAAAGAAAAAGACTTCTAAATCCATTATTTTGGTTTTAAAGGAAATGAGTTTTGGCCTCAAGTATGTAAGGGTGTGTGTCATCATCTTCATTGATTACTAGTATCTTTGGGGCTTACTCTTGTGCTGCCCCAAAAGCCCTACTCATTTGCCCTAGGTACTATAAATCCATGGTGGGGAAATCTTCTAATATCAACATAGATCAGGCCTAGAGAAGAGCCATCAATAATTACAACATCGAGCTTTTTTAACAAGGGTCAGCGTTATTATAATAACCCTGAATTTTAATAAATTATTTATTCCACTCATGTAAATTGTCATATTTTAATTAAAAATGGAATAAGTAAATGAATTCAAGTTAAAAGGGGATTTTGTATAATTGAACTCTTCAAAAACTTGAAAATTTTCTTCAAAACATAAAGAATTAGAATGTATGCATGGAGATGAATCCAACAACATAAAGAACACTGAAATCAAATTTCGAATGAGAAAGTTATGATTGTTCAAATATAAAGGGCATTTTTGAAAAAAAATTAATATTGTTATTAAAAAGGACAAGCCCTTTTGATATCGCACCCACCCTCCTTGAAGGAACAAAAAACATATCATTAGATCTAATCTCAGATTCGATGGAAGAAGGGAGAAAAATGTAGGAGAAAGAAGGGAAGGAGAAGGATGAAGATGAGAGGAAGAAGAGGGACAAGGAGAGGAAGACAAGCAAGGAAAATATAAAGGGAGAAGGAGAAGACCCAACCCACCACTATAATTGATCGTGCTAGTGAGAAGGCCAACTGACCATAGGGGTTCACTAGAGTCGTAGGAGCTTACCAGAGAAGATGATGGCCCAGATCAATAATCTAATCCGATCATTTTCTTTAGCACAAGAGCACGAATAAAAACCCCTAGTTTATTGGGTGATCCATGCTCATTTTGACCATCAACTAGAGAGGAGAACGAAAACAATAAACTCAAAGACTTCTCGAAAAATGATGATCAATCCAACTCATCCAAGAGAGGGAAAAATATGAAAATATGACTAGGAGGTAAGATCCATAAAACCCAACCAATGATTTAGATTTTTTTGGCTATATCGCAGGATTCACACTATATCTAAGTTTTATCATTGATTCGACCATTAATTTCCTAATACATGTTTAGTTAAGTACAAAATGGGCTTTAAATATCTTAGATGTAGTTGAAATTTGTGAATCTAAGCTCGAAAATGATTGAATAATCTCAGATGTTTGATCAAGCACTATTAGAATATTGACTTTGTGACATCTGATTGATGATCAAATGCCACAAATGAATTCTTTAATCATGGATTCCAAGTACTTAGAAACTATAGATGTATAATTTAGAATGATCTACAAATTTTATGATGCATCAAGAGCCATCCAATTGTTAAATTTATAATCCAATGAATTGATGATGGTTAATTAACTAAATTGAATCCATTGTTTTCGAAGATTTGTACGATAGAGGTTGAGATTAACTGATTCTATTGATTTTGGGAGTAATTGGGACTCTGATTCCCATTAGGTGTTTTGACATTACATGTTTTCTACTTAAACTAAATTTTCAACCAATCATGCTTAAATAGATGAAATCTTAATTTTATTTATGAGAATTGTCACATTAGAATTATTATAATTATGCTTGAGATTTTCAGAACCTCATCAAAGTATTAACTCCAACCCCCACTGTCCCCTCTTCGATCACCATTGTGGGTGATGGCAAGGGAGATTGGGCAGTGACTGCACCAACCCCCATTGTGATAAAAAGCCCCCTCTTCTCTAGATTTCTCTTTCCCCTATCTCTTCTCCAAATTTTCCTTCCATCTTTGTTATCTCTGACAGCCTAGGGTTACGACAAAATCGTATTTGCCAAATCTCTCTCTCTCTCTCTCTCTCTCTCTCTCCTTTGTTTTCTCCTTTGTTCTTATCGATCACTAGGGTTTTCTCCACGGGCACATAGGAGTCTGCACCCATAGGAAAACCCGTCTTTCTTCTCTGGATCCTAACTAGCTATGCCAACTCTCTTCTCCCTTTTTTGTCCTTATAATTTTCAGCAAGAATTATTTAGATCTAAGCAAGATTTGTCATCATCGTTCGGCCATTCACTGGTTAAATTACTAGAATATAGTCCAAGGATAATGGATTGAACCATAGATTGACTAAATTAATGAAATGTAACAGTTAGATCTACCCTAAACACTAGAATAAGAGTAGAGTTGACTAAAAAATGCTTAATTTGATTGATCCAAGCTAATCAAACAAACTTTAAAGAGATATGGGTCCAATCAGGAAAAATCAGATGTAAAATGATCTAAGTTATGATGATCAATAATAAGATAGACAAGAAATATTAATAAAAGATAAGAACATAATCACCAATTATACCTATCATGTGACATATACACATTGCTACGTGGATAAGAAAGAATATAGTCTTGGAGTGAATGTGTACTCATTTCGAGGTATGTGGAATTATTATGAATTAATGATTGAGATGCATAAATATGAAAAATTGGGTTGGAATTTCATGTGAAATATGTTTTGAATATCCTATATTATTATGTAATTGAAATTGTATACAATTACCATGAACATTCAGTGGCTGTTATGGGAAGATGAAACATGATTAAATCTTATTCTCGCTATATGATTACTCTTAAAGAAAAGATGTAGATATTATATGATATATACATAGAGGTATGTACAGGGGCAGGTATATAGACACATACATAGCTTGATTTGATTATTATGAGTATTGAAATTTTCCTAAGGCGGGCCTACAGACGGACGAGCTAGTGGAGGCCACTCCTTGAAGAGGGTCTGAGAGGCTAACGGGCCAGTGCAGATACTTCCCTAAGGCGGGCCTATAGACTGACGGACTAGAGGAAGTGGGATATGTATATATTGACATATATAGCCTGCTATTATGATTATTATTGTTATTATTATTATTATTATTATATGTTTTTAATATCTCCCTGAGATGAGTTTACGGGTTGATGGGCTAGCGGGCTAGCGGAGGAAACTCCCTGAGGCGAGCCTGAGAGACTAACTGGCTAATGGAGATACCTCCCTAAGGCATGACTGAGAGGCTGATGGACTAGTGGAGGACCTTCCCTGAGGCGGCCCTATGGGCTGACGGGCAAGTGGAGGCACTTCCTTGAAGCAGGTCTGATGAGGCTAACAGGCTAGTAGAGAGATGCTCCCTGAGGTAAGCCTACAAACTGACGGTCTAGTGGAGGTGAGAGATCTGTATTAGGATGTTTCCCTAACGCGGGTCTGAGAGGCTAACGAGCTAGTGAAGGACGCTCCTTGAGGCGGGCTTATGGACTGACAGGCTAGTTGAAGTGGAATATTATTTCTATGTATTATTTACCAGCAAAAGGCTAGATTATTATGATACCAATAAATACTAAATATGTATTCTAGGATGTATTATTATGAGGCCTTTATGATAAAGAGGTATGGATATAAGCCCACTATAGGACTAGGATTTGATTTTATGACATTATGATATATGAAATTCGCATGTTGATAGAATCTGTAAATGTACACTTGGTTTAGTATGCTTATGTATAAATTTCTATGGAAAAATGTTATAAAGATATTAACATGAATAAATGCCTAATATGCTCATCTTGTGGAGTATGATTTATGGTGTTTGGACCATTACATGCAAATGTAAATTTATGATGTTGATCTGTCAAATAATTATAAGAATATAATTATTGAATTTAAGTTTTAATATATCTCTTAAATCCCCTACCAAGGATAGCTTGATGAGATATTGTAAATATTTTATGTTTACAATATCTCAAATACAGATAGATATATATTTAGATGGACCCAAGAAGATAGATGCAATAAAGATAGACCAGCAATCACACTATTGTCAGGTATGTATTATTATTGTTTTATCATGTAGTTAGTTTTATTTGGATTATGTACTTTGGACATTTAATATAATGTTTATAGGGGTTGTGTAAGTGAACCACTGAATGGGCTTTGTTTTCATGAAATACCTATTTATTTAATAAATAAAATATATAATTATATATAGTATGAGAATGAAAGTGACATCTAGGATTTTGAAAATTAAATTTCAGAGGAAATATTTTTTACTGTCTTGGATTTTTAAAAATTTTGGTGCCCCCATCTTTGGAAAATAAATGCAGAAAATTGTTTGAAAAACCCAGGTTGTCACATTATAGATGAATAATAAATTACTTATCTACACATAACACATGAAAAAAAATAAATGCTTACTTATTTATAATATCTGTGACGGCGAGGCAGATGTGCACTCCACAAGAATAAAAAAAGAAAGCATCACCACTATGCACATCCAAAACGCACATCATCCAATGAGACCTACATAGATAGTCATATGGATCGTAATGAAAGTTAACAATCTCTAAGTAAAGAATAAATTGGTAAGAAAATTAAAACTTACCCTCTATTGTAGGGAATCATTAAGCCTTGTCCCTGAGAGTAGTGAAAGAAGCCTGGTAAAATATCCTTAATACGCCTCTCAATTGGCCATTACTCTGTTGCTCCAAAAATGATGTCAGGTTCAAGGGATTGGTAAAGTACACACTCACCCTCAAAAAGATTAGTAGCATCGTTCAAGAAGCTATATAAAAGAAATAATTATTACATACACCATTAAAATAGAATATGCAATGAAATACCAAATGATTTGCAAGCAAGTATGTGCATATACCCCATGTAGGAGACAATCTAAGGGTGCTCGAGCTGATCCTGTAGGCAAACTCATAATAGGTCATTTGCCATAAGTGGCACTGCAACAATGTCCTAGGCAAGCACTCCATGCTTGATTTGAACATGATTGATTACCACATTGTCATTGATGAGACCATAGATTAACCTAAGGAATTGAGGGTGTTAGGTGGGACTTCCACATGCTCATAGGCCAGCTGCTATAAAAGATGTAAAAAAAATTAGCTAAAAAATATAATATTAATATATGAAGAGGGCCTAATTTATGATGAAAGAAAAACTAAAGATATATACAAGTAAGGATATATGCAAGTACCTGTTCCATCGGTGTAGTAGCTAAAGGTGACACTGGAATGGCGGCCGATCTCGGTGCCTCATTTTATTTTGATTAACCGTATAGAGTAATTAAACAATTGAGTGAAGTCTTTAGCTAAAAAATATTAACGAGAAAGTTACGTAGTATGATAAGATACATACCATGGACTCGATGGGAATGACTAGTGCCTCCGACCAAGCGATGCGATATGCAACTGTCTCCCCAACAGTTATAATATTTTTCATTTCTAATGGGAATGGTAGGCATGAATTAGCATTCAAAGCCATGGTAATGGAGACCTGCTTAGTATGTGGTGGCATACTAATTCCATGCAAAACATTTGATTAATGCTCATAGCATGAAGCAACTGCCACGATATTTTGATAGGAATCCAAGCCCAACAGGCATTGACCCATATGTAAATAAAATATGCAATAGAGGGGTTGAGACATAGAATTATTACAAATGGGCAATGAAAATTTATAGTTTTGTTAATGTATATACCTCTTAGGTAGGAATTTCCTTTTCAAGGGGAGGCATATGTCATTCATTATCTTCTTCAGATAGGGAATTGCTGAGCAGGGGGTCGTGGAACAATTATCATACCTCCATGCACCTAAAGAAACCAAACCGAGGTCCCTGATAAACATAGTTTAAGTAAAAAGATAATTAAAGGAGACTTCGTCTCCATCCATTCACATAAACATACAATATCTAACAGATGTGACAAACTAACCTCAAGGAAAATAGATAAAGGATGAATGAAAAGTATTTGCTTGTTTAGTAGAGATATTTGAAAAGGGGCTACAAATCCCATAGACCTTTCAATAGTCTTTAACTCCACTGGTTCAAGTTCACATCTCTTAGTGGGTATAGTTATTCATAAGTAGTGATAAGCTTAACTTATGCTAGATGTTGATCTATATATGTACATGTGCACAATTCATGTACCAAATTCCATCCAATAAAGTTTATGATTCATATAAGTTTCTATTAGTTATTTGCATGCTTGAAGTGCATAAAAATTTTGGTTTTATGATCATGTTTCATGTCTTGGATCACATGCACTATGTCATTTCATGCCTTGTTTGATTTAAGTTTCATGAGTACCTTACTTTTGGAATTTTACTTTTTATGAGTCATACATAATTTCAAGCAGTCCATATACTTTATTTACTTGATTTCTTAAGAACCAATTCAGCTTTATAGATAGTTTAGTCACTATTTTGGTTAGATCCCATATAAGCAAACTTTTATTTCACACATTTCATCTGTTTTCTTATTATTTTGGAAATCATTGACTTGAATTCCATTTTTCTTCTTTTCTTCAACAAGTTTTTTAAGTGAATTTTTTCTATCATTTTTTATTTTCTAATACTCAATTTCATGAGATAAACTCTCCTCTCTCTCTCTCTCTCTCTCTCTCTCTCTCTCTCTCTCTCTCTCTCTCTCTCTCTTTTAATAATGCTTTTCTTAAAGTTTTTTCTTATAATCTTTGTTGGTAGCTTTCTCAAAATTTTGCTTTTCATTGTTCTTTCTTCCCCTAATGAACTTCTTAAACTTCCAAGTAAAAAGTGCAATGTCTTCAACACTTTTAGTCTCATCCTCTATAGTGGATCTAAGTGATATTCCTTTCTTCTTCTTTGTCTCATCTTCTTTTTTGATAGCAATCTTATAGGTCATAATTGACCTTATGAGCTCATCAAGTTTCAAATTCTCTAAATCTTTAGCTTCTTGGATTGTTAACCCTTTAGCATCTCAAAATTTAAGGAAAGGCCTATGAATCTTATTCACCAACTCAGCTAGTAAAAAACTTACCAAAAGATTTCAAACCACTAATAACATTGGTAAATGTAGCAATAGATTTCAAAAATAGAATCATTACTTTTCATCATAAAAATATTCCTAGTTATGGATTGCCTATAGGTTGTCCCAAAATTCTTTGGCTAATGCATAGGTTGACATTGGATTGAATTCATTAACATCTAAAGCACAAACTCATGGTTTTGGCATTGCAAGTAATTTTAAAGCTACACCACCTAGCCTAAGAGAGATTGGTCTTGATTCAACTAGAAAAGAAAATAACAGGAAAGTGGAAACATGCATTGGATTTACTAGATGTTATTAACAGAAATGTTAACAAAAGAAAATAGGAAGCAATCAAGCACACGTGTGAGATCACGCATGTCAACTTTGATTCGTCTGAATAGCTCATGACAAAAGCAGAGCTAAAAATTATAAACATGAAATTATATATATATATATATATATTACAACTGACTAATATACATATTCCATGTACCCTAGAATATATGTTGTTTTCAAGCCCCAAGCACCTTCCTCACCCTTGGCACACACAAAATTCTCATTCTCGCCAAGTAGTGCTTCGATTGATGGGAGTTTTTTGGTAAAACAAGGGTAATTGATTTCAGTATCTCCTAGATTGTCTTCCTCATAAAACTCTCTTAAACAAGATGATAAAATTGTTGACTATCTCTTATCACGTTCATCTTGTATGTAAAATACTTGTTTTGCTTTAGATGCCAAAATAAATTGATCAGTTTTATTGCCAATCCTATTGAGGTCGACCAATGTCAATCCAAGGGCATTAGTTTTGATGCTCTTGTGTTCCACCCAATCACACTTAAACACAACCACAGTTCTAAAAGTATAATCCAAAGCCCAAAATCTCACTTATAACCCCATAATAAATATCATTCGCCAATATTGGCCTGTTATCCTTTGAACTTGAAAAGAATGTAGCACTAACAACTAAGCTAACTCCACTATTTTGTTGCACTCTTGAGTTATCGCAGCCTTTCATGTAAAAGCAATAACCTTTGATGGCATATCTGGCATATTTTATTACTTTTGGTCATGGTCCCATTGCTATCCAGCCCAGGGTTTCAACAAAATGTCTTTAATAATTTTTAAATTTTCACATGAAATATATATTTATTTACCTTTTGTACATTTCAAATTTACATAAATATACAATGAAACTAATTTTACAACACAATCATATGCGTGTGTGTGTGTGTGTAAACAAACACATCAACAAGGAAGTAAATTTATTTTTTGATTACAACCAATGTGTAACACCCTGGATTTTTAAGACATTTTTTTTATAATAATGATATTTTAATTAAGAGCATTTGGGATCCCATGAGAAAATTTTTATTTAACATTTTACTAAACCTATCTTAAAAACTCCGGGTGTTAGTTTTCCTTTCTCAAAATGGCGTACATGTAATTTAAACATAAATAAATAATCCGCGTATAAATCAACGTCAAATAAATAGGCGCCTTTATTTTAATTCAAATAAATGTCCAAAACACAATAATAATATGGCTCAGGGACTATCCATCATAACATCCCATATAAATGTCCAACATATGTCCAAACATCTAAATCACATCCAAATATAAAGTATGCAGTCCATAATAAAATCCAAATGATAATCCTGTTTAATGACTCACATCACTGTCTAACACTATAGAAAAATGGTCTTCAGCAGCTCTCACGGCTTCTCAACAGCCTTGCCTTTCCTGTTATCTCGCTCGAGATCTAAGGCATTGCAAAACAAAGCAATGCCTCAACAAGCTATCACTTGTGTAGGTACATAGACAATTAATGTAATAAATGAAAGAAATAATGAACAGCACTGATGAAAAGTCTAACATTTATGAAAATAGTGATATCATAATGCCATGTTCAAATAAATGTCAATTTATTCCATATGCTAAAACATGCAATCATAGAGTTAAAACATGACATGAATCAATAAAATGAAGCATACAACAAGAATAAGGGCACCCTAAGGTAATGGGTCCCACCACATCGCACTAACATCCCTGATCAGGAGTACAAGTAGTCAACCTTTGAGTGTCGTCACACCTAGGCATACCATCCATAACCATGCTCATCATACACGCACACATAATAAGAATATGGGCCATCATGCTACAGTGGCAACCCTCCATGGGTATCAACCACCGCCGCTCCCCATCGACACCATAACGGGAGACTTAGAGTCTGTCCCCATGGAAAGGCTCAGACCGGTAGTGTGGACTATCCATGTTACCAAACCGCTACCGAATGCCATCTATGAGCAGGTGTCTATCATATCACAAACTCATCACATCATAATCTCGGAAGGTGGGTGGCCAGCCCTATCCCTCCTAGCATGACGCCCATCGGGCGAGAGCACCCGTCATCAAATATAAAACACAAAAATCATATGTATATGCTAAAACTCAAGAGCACTTATAGCTTGCAATCCCCAAGACATGCCCCTCATCCTAGGGTTAGCCTATAAAAGGACCAGCTAATAAGCCTCTATTCTCATTTCCATGTAAATCCATGCATTTTCTATATATATAATAAGAAATAAGTCTCTAATTAATCATAACTAATTAACATCATGCTTGTAAAAGCATTTTAAATAAGTTTATTCAGTAAAAGATTTCATTTTAGAATAACCATCCTGTACTCAATGTCGCATGAAATACATGGTAAATAAGAATTGCAATTTAAAACACGATCACACATGATGCTATGTTTAAACATAGTTTAAAATCAAGGCAAAACATTACTTATCGTCACCTACCTCAGTGTGAGACCACTAGCTTGCTAATAACTCCCTTTAACTGGTATATTCAAGTGCACATGTACATGTCACATCACTATTTTAATATTTTTCTAAAGAAAAAGTGGTCATTTCTAAATTTTTAAGTTAAAACTAGGTCCGCGTCGTCAATACGGTCACAACGTATCTTTCGGATTGTGATTTGGATTCCTCTAGCTCCCAAAAATCAATTTTAAGTGAAAATACTTCATAAATTAATATTTATTAATTTATACGGTGTTTGGCGGGTGCACTGGTTTACACCAGCGGCCCTGCTTTACACCGGGTTACACCGGCGCCCAGTGTACACTGGGTTACACCGGCGGCCCCAGTTTACACCGAGTTACCCCGGCACCCAGTTTACACCGAGTTACCCCGGCACCCAGTTTACACTGGGTTACACGGGCAACCCAGTTTACACCGGTTTATACCGGCGATGCAGAAACCGGCGCCTGAGAAGACGACCGGCTTCCGGTCATCTCTGGTGACCCTGCAGGTGTCCAAATCACTTGGTTTTTGAACCATTTTGTTCCAAATTTTGTCTAGTTTCCATTTCTATCATCCTTTTGCATTGATTTCTCCAAAAACCATGTTTTTTAAACGGTTTTTCCCAAGTTCCTAAAAACATCCCTAGGTACTGGTTTTTGGGTTTTATGGACAAATCCACCGTTGGATCACTCCCAAATTTAAAGGGTTTGCTCTTGGGTCTCTTGTGCACTAGTTGGACAGTGCGATTTCCAAATGGACGATGTTTGGTCCGTGAAATCAAGCTCCAACAGTAGCGTGCACAAAGTTCCCAAAAAATCCAATTTTTTCCTAATTTTTTTCATGCTTTTCTAATTAGTTTTCTAATTAATAAATACAGAAAAACATGGATTTGAGGCTTACCTTGTGCCTGGCTGGTGTTGGTCGTGTTTCTGGGGTTCCACTCGCCGAAAAATCCAAGTTTAGCAGGGCTAGGGTTTTGCGTAAAAACTCAGAGAAAACGCTCAAAGTGGAGCGTTTTGGCTCCTAGAGGAGCATAGATATAGGGTTTTAGAGTCTTGGGGAAGAGAAACTCTTCCCCACACGTCTCTTCCTACGTCTCTCTGGCAATTTTTTCGGCACTAGTAGAGACGTGTGGAAGACGGGGGTGCCATTATCAATTTGGACCCCTGTCTAACACGTCTCTATCAAATGACCAATTTGCCCTTACAACTTTGACGGCTCATAACTCTCTCGTTTGAGCTCCATTTTTTGCGTTCTTGGTGGCATTGGATTTGTATCGACGAGCACTTTCTAATTCTTATGTTTTCAGGAAAAATTTCTATCTATAAATTTTTATTTTTATTTATTTAAAAATTTCCTATTTTATCCTAAAAATTAAGGATATTACACAATGTTATATATATATCAAAATTTACATATTAGATCTTGTCAGCTAAGAACTCCACCAATGCTGGTCCCAAGCTCGGTTGAAAAAGGAGGCGGGTCTTGTGTCAGGAGCCAGCTAGCAAAGGAGAAGTTGAAGATGATTATATTATTTCTTTCTTACAAATGAATATGCATTTGTATATTAGTTTGTGAGGAAGAAATGAAAATGATCTCTAGCTTCTTAAAATATGGCCACCCTTGTGTCAAGTAGCCAACCGGCAAGGGTGAAGCTGAAGATGATTTTGTTATTGCTTTTCTACTTGCAAATGAATATGCATTTGTATATTAGTTTGTAAGGAAGAAATGAAATCATCTTCATTTTTTTAAAACTATGGAAACCCTAACATGACATGAATCAAAAATTGACATTCCCTCAAGCTAGGGCATTCCCCATAAGCAATGCGTTGCATCAGATCCTAGGTGCGGTGAAAAATAGGTAAGGGTTGCTAGGGCATTCTCCCAGAAGCAACGTGCTACATCAGATCCCAAGTGTGGTGAAAAATGGGCAAGGGCTGCTAGAGCTCCCCTCAGAAGTGACGTGCTACATCAGAACCCAGGTGCAGTGAAAAGTGGACATGGGTTCATACCATGGAGGTCGAGAAAGCCAATAGTAAATAGGGTATCTCTAGAACATAAGATTCACGTCGCTACATGGAATATAGGGACATTGATAGGTAAGAGTTTGGAGTTAGTTGACGCGATGAAACGTAGGAGATTCAACATCGCTTGTATCCAAAAAACTAAGTGGAAAAGGGCTAAAGCTACAGAAATAGATGGGTATAAATTATGGTATGCAAGAAAGGAAAATAACAGAAATGGTGTAGGAATAATAGTGGATAAGAAATTAAAGGATAAAGTTGTAGAAGTTAAAAGAATCAGTGATAGAATTATAATAATAAAATTTGTTCTAAGAGAGCAGATTATAAATATTATAAGTGCATACGCACCACAAATAGGGTTACAAGATATAATCAAGAGACAGTTTTGGGAAGATATGGATGGAGTCAGCAAGAAATTCCCAACACTGAGGGGATATTTATAGGAGTAGACTTAAATGTCTATGTAGGAAAAGATAAGGAAGGATATGATAGAATACACGGAGGGTATGGTATAGGTGAACGAAATGAGATGGGGGAGAATATCCTCTATTTTGCTGTGTCATACAACTTGTCCATTGCAAATACACTCTTTAAGAAGAGGGATGAACACTTAATAACCTTTAAAAGTGGACTTCATATAAGGCAAATAGAATTTTTTCTACTTAGAAATAATGAACTATCTATATGTACAGATTGTAAGGTGATACCCAGTGAGAGTTTAACCTCACAACATAGGTTAATGGTTATGGATATCCATATTAAAAGATGGAGTAAAAGAACTGAACTTAATACACATCCAAAAACTAAGTGGTGGAATTTAAAAGGAGAGAAAATAACCTCATTCAAAAATAAGTTGATGGTTTATCCCAACTTCAAAACCCTCTTATGTAGTAGTGACACACACTAAGAGATGTTAATTAGTTCCTCACCCATTTGATTTTGCTATAAAACTAGACTTTATTTATATAATATTTGTAGATATATATATATGATTTAGTATCTCGTGAATTTGATCTCTCACTTTGATTTGTGTTTAATTGCATTTTGATGCATGATTTGTGTTTAATCACATTTTGATCTTCTTGTATGTAATTGAAGTTTGATTCATGATTTATACTTTTGGGTAGCAGATGAGGGCAGCTGATGAGAGAGTGTACATATGGCACTAGCAAAATTCTAGGGCAGCTGATGAATTTTGAAATTGTTTTTACATGCATGATTTGATTTGAGATTTTGTTTTTGGCATGGATTTGCCCGTGGTGAGCTGATATGCTCAGATTTGATATGACATGGATTTGCTTGGTATTGAATCAAAAAGCAATTCAATTGTTTTATCATTTTATCGATGATTTATGCATACTGACAGCATGATTTATCCTTTACATGGATACCATATGATTTTACATGTATGTTATACATGGGTGAGATTCTATCATGTTAATTGTAATACACGTGATCATGATTTGTTTTTATTTGACTCAGTATGAATTTATCTTACTTAGTGTTCTAATATATTATTCGATGGACTGACATATATTTGTCTAATGGCCTAAACATCAATAAAACTACATCAATCAGGACTTACGGCCACTCATAGAGTGCCTACCAAACCATCAATAGAATCTATAATCATCAGGACTTACAGCTGCTCATAGAGCGCTTGCCTAAATATCAGTAAAATCCAAGACTATCGACTTGTAAAACAAATCCAAGGTTTATAAGGATTTATCATAGTCCAAAGCCTAGGTGGTTAATCCTAAATAGAAAACTATAAGATGCTTCAATCTTAGGTTTAATTAATTTTTCCAAATTATCCAAGTTTTAATCCAAGGGTAATTTGGTAATTTCTCGTACTTTAGCTTGAATCATCTTTTTACCCTTGCTCATTCTGGTTTATAAATTCTAAATCAATCTTATAGTGAAATGGAAGGTGAATTTTTATCAAGGGATTCAACTTATTCCTATAATTATTTAAAATTATAACCTAAGGGTAGTTTTGTAATTTCTACCTATTGGGTGAATTTACCTTTATACCCTTCATAATTTCTAATTGATGGGTGGGTTGTTTTACACTTAGTGTCAATGACATACACTAAAAATTTGGTTGCCTTCCTAGCTCAATAAATATAAATTTTAATGAAATTTTCTCTATACTAGAATTTTAGAATTCCTAAAAATTCAACGTAAGTCATATTTTTACATTGAAAATTCCTGGAACTAGATTTCTCAAATGACTCTAGAATTCCAGTCGTCTTCTACCTTTTGACCATGTTCTCTTGCCATTTTTTAGCATACAGTAAGCTGAATTCTTGTTCCATTTCAGAGCTGTTCTTTTTAAATTTACAATCTTTACTATTCATTTCCTCATCTAATTCAATTTGATTTAAGAAAACCCAATAGAGTAGGGTTATTTAAGATCAGGAAACTCATGTTTTTCCTATGCATAAGAGCAAAAACAACAGCATACCTGGTCATTGGCTCTAGATTTTTAATCACATTAAGTGTATCTTTAGGAGTAGGTTCCATTGAAAAATGTAGATTGCAATCCTGTTACATTGGCATAACTATATATTATCAGTCTTCCACGCTTGAGGTTCAGCTCTTAATTTTACTGAGGAAGGGAGCTTTCTAATGGCCCAAATAAATACCACCTGTGTGTTTCATTAAATAACAAACATTCTATATACCTGATACAAACAACCGTTATAAACATGAAAAACCATATGTGTAACATGCATTCATTCTTGATACCCCAAATAGTTGTTAAAATATAACACCCAATATATTCTTAATGGCTACAAAACATCAGTACTCATAATTATCCATGCACATCTATCTTGAAAATAATTTATATAAGTAACTGCAATATATGCATTTTCTATAACATCTACATTCACTTCATTTGTAATTGTGTACACATTCTAAGTAATCCTCTCATTTTTCATCTCGTAAAAGTTACCTAATTCAATTACCACATATTCATTTCATGTTCAAAGTCCAAACTCACTACATCTATACTCCAAATTTGCACTCATTCATTGCTTAAAATGCAAATATATATACATATATATCAAAGAAAATAATAAAATCTAAAGGAACACAAACAAGTTAATGAAAAAAACTTTATGATGCATTTCAAGTCCAAATAGTTACTCCTAGTAATCTAATTGAAACTCATTACATACTCAGCCCATTAATTTTGTATTTCATTGAGATTTACTCTGAAGTAACTCTTCTTGTTTGCCAACTCAAAAAGCACAGTAGCCTAAAATGAAACAAATTTATTTAAGCTAAAAAATTTTACCTTGATTCGTAAAAAATGTAGAAAAATATAAGGTTATGCAAAATAAGAAGTGTTCTACCTTTTCTAGATGGGAGACAGGAATACAATCAAATATTACAGTCCTCATGTGCCTTAGGACATAATACCCACACTCCCAATCAAACGCTTGTTTAGGGCACTATGCAACAAGGACAATAAAAAAGAACTTATAAATATCATTTTTAATAATGTAAGTTTAATTAGTAATAACTTAGAGTAATTAACTGTTTCATATACCTTGACATTCTTTCACGTGAGTTTTGATGGTTATAATGTCTCGATCATTGTAGCTCATTCCCACCAAGTCCTACAAATTTAAATTTCTAATGCATTACATGTAATAATCCCAAAATGTTATGAATTTCTTTGTATGATTAAACGTAAATTAAAAATGTGGAAAATAGAATTGGGATATGATATTTCAAGGAAGATAACTTGTTATGTGCTAGAATCAGGAATTGAAATATGAATAATTAGATTCTACTCAAAAAATGGAATCAAGCGACATAAAGAATACTAAAAAAGAGTTCATATGAGAAAGTTATGACAATTTGAAGTATAAGAGTATTTTAGTAATACAAAAATAAAAAGAACAAAAAACACAAGGGGTTGTTTTGCTAACGACACCCCCTTCTTCTTTCTGTGGTTTGCAGCAGGAACACACAGTCAACCGCACCGCCCCCTCTGTGGTCATTGTTGTTGGCATTGGCAAAGGAGATAGTGGCTACGACTGCACCAACCCCTATCGCAATAAAAGCCCCCTCTTCTCTAGATTTCTCTTTCCCCTATCTCTTCTTTGATTTTCCTTCCATCTCTGTTATCTCCAACAGCCTAGGGTTTCGGCAAAATACGCAAAATCGTATTTTTTCCAGAAATCTCTCTCTCTATTCTTTTCTCCTCCGGCAAAGGCCAAGTGCTTTTTTCCCTTTCTTTTTCTTCTCTTTTCATCCCTTCCCCTTTGTTTTCTCCTCTGTTCTTACAAGCGACTAGGGTTTTCTCCACAGGCATATGGGAGTCTGCACCCACAAGAAAACCCGTCTTTCTTCTACGGATCCTAACCAGGTATACCAACCCTCTTCTCCCTTTTCTGTCCCTATATTTTTCCTCAAGAATTATTTAGATCTAAGCTAGATCTGTCATCATCGGTCAGCCATTCACCAGTGAAAATAGATCTATTGAATCTGATCTGGAATCATATCAAGGACTGCTTGGATGGATGATCTGAGTCGTCCGATGAATCGTGGACCCCCAAAACCTTAAAAAGATTAAAAATAGAAAAAATAAATAAATTATACTTGATCTTAGGTGTTGATCAAAGACTAGAATGATCTGGCGGTCTAGATCGGACTGTGTCATTTCAGTTGATTTGATCGAGTGATTAAGATGCACATCTGTAACGCTCAATAGGGAGGCATCGTGACGGAGCGCTCCTGCGTATGTGCAACATGCGAGACCTACTCTGACTCAACCAAGACACTATATAGCATCTTGGGAATCAGGACGCTCCAGTTTGGTTTGACTCATCGTGGCCCGAGAGACCAAGTTGGACCATTGAATGGACTAGAAACACAAACTTAAATTAAAAGGGCTATAGAAGCCCGATTGATGATCTGACAGATCTGTTAGAATTCTATTAATGATGCGGACCTAAATATGTAATAAAATTAATAACCAGGAATAAATTTAGACTGATTTTCCCCAAAAACACTATAAATTGAATGAATGGGCTAGATCAGAGCTGATCAGGACCTACAAAATGATTAATCAAGATGTCCTACAATATATTGAACTAGTTTAGATGATTAGACCAGATCTTAGATCCATATTCATGATTTAGAACACAAACTTAGTTTAGAATCATAGATTTGGCAGATCAGCAATAGATCCGACCATTAGATCAAGACCTACGTCATAAATAGATGGTTAAATTACTAGAATATAGTACAAGGATGATGGATTGAACCATAGATTGACTAAATTAATAAAATCTAACTATTAGATCTACCCTAAACACTAGAGTAAGAGTAGAGTTGACCGAAAAATGCTAAATTTGATTGATCCAAGCTGATCAAACAAACTTTAAGGAGATATGGGTCTAATCAAGAAAAATCAGATGCAAAATGATCTAGGTTATAATTATCAATAATAAGATAGAAGAGAAATATTAATAAAAGATAAGAGCATAATTACCTATTATACCTATCATGTGACACATACACATTGCTACGTGGATAGGAAGGAATACAGTCTTTGAGTGAATGAGTACTCATTTCAAGGTAGGTGGAATTATTATGAATTAGTGATTGAGATGCATAAATATGAAATATTGGGTTGGAATTTCATGTGAAATATGTTTTGAATATCCACTATCAATATGTAATGGAAATTGTATACAATTACCTTGAACATTTAGTGGCTGTTATGGGAAGATGAAACATGATTAAACCTCATTCTCACTATATTATTACTCTTAAAGAAAAGATGTCGATATTATATGATACATACATAGAGGTATGTATAGGGGCAGGTATATAGACACATACATAGCTTGTTTTGATTATTATGAGTATTGAAATTTCCCTGAGGTGGGCCTACGAACTGATGGGCTAGTAGAGTATGCTCCCTGAGGCGGGTTTAAGAGGTTGAAGGGCTAGTGGAGATACTTTCCTGTGGCAAGTCTGATGAGGTTGACGGGTTAGTGGAGGAATGCTCTTTGAGGAGGGCTTATAGACTGATGGGCTAGAGGAAGTGGGATATGTATATATAGACATATATATCCTACTATTATTATTATTATTATTATATGTATTGAATATCTTCCTGAGGTGGGTCTACGAGCTAACGGGCTACAAAAGGAAACTCCCTGAGGCGGGCCTGATAGACTGATGGGCTAGTGGAGATACCTCCCTAAGGCAGGCCTGAGAGGCTGACGGATTAGTGGAGGATGCTCCCTGAGGCGGGCCTATGGGCTGATGGGATAGTGGAGGCACTTTCTTGAGATGGGTTTGATGAGGCTAATGGGCTAGTGGAGAGATGCACCCTAAGGTAGGCTTATAAACTGACAGACTAGTGGAGGTGAGAGATATGTATTAGGATGTTTCCTTGACGCTGGTCTGAGAGGCTGACAGGCTAGTGAAGGACGCACCCTGAGGCAGGCCTATGGATTGACGGGCTATTTGAAGCAGAATATTTTTTGTGTATTATTTACCAGCAAAAGGCTGGATTATTATGATACTAATAAATACTAAATATGTATTCTAGGATGTATTGTAATGAGACTCTTATGGTAAAGAGGTATGGATATAAGCCCACTATAGGAAACACGGCACCATGCTAAATTGCAGTTTCACTTTCCGTTATTTCTTGTCCTGAAGTCATGCCTCTACTTATGATGTGATGCATAATGTTCACCCTTGAAGGTTGATGTGTAATAGTTAAATATGCTCATATAATAATGGGAACAATAGTAACAGATAGCTTTGTGTTATTTGATTCACAGCCTACACTATTGAACATCTATACTTTGACCTTCTTCTACATTCGTTGAAGTCTTAGAGTTACTTCCCTGAATCAGTTAGAGTCCAGATGGTTTCTAATATGCTGGGTTCTCAACATCACTTAAAGAGAAAACCTTTTGTACCTTTGGCAATAAGTGTTGCTCCATGAAAGATGTCATGACCATCTGCTTTCAATCTTGCGCAACAGCAATGAGCCTAAGCAATCATCTGTAGTTTCCTTATGTGGCATATATTGTAGATGGGCCTAGAACTGCCACCACCAGACCTGGTTACCTTCTTGTCCCCACCTACTACCATGAGTGAGTTTGATCTTTAAAACATCAACTATTTGCTCAACAGAATGGCAAATGATTGCTTGCTTCTTGGAAAATCACTACGCACCCTTTTTCTGGGTAAGCTATCAGTTGCAGTGAACTGCTACTTGTGACGGGGGTACATAATGGCAGAAAATTGAGTACAAGTATGAGTCAAGATTCACTCTGTTACCAGATCTACCCCAAAACTAGTATCTCTACTAGTTCCACTACAACATAAATTGAGTACAAATTTGACTAGAGCACATCTCTTAGCACAGACAACTAATTATTGATGTTAGAGCATGTGGTTCATTCAAAATGAATACGTAAACGTCCAACCTAGGAGCATCATCAACCATCGTAGAAGTATCAGGTCTAGACGGTTTAATCCATTTCAATTATTTTTCTAAATTGTATTATCAGCTCAATTATTTTTGTTGTCTCATTATTCTTTACAAATACAACTGATGATCAAGTTGATGGGAAAGACACTATTGCGACGTAGTGCACCTCAAGTTTATCTTCAAGTTGCATGCATCCGTTCTTATCGTTGCTTTCATTTCTCCTTTAATTATAAAGTTCAGCATGCTATTTCTTTTTCATTTTCAGATAAAATGGGAGTATTGAAATATCAGACTGTGCATAATTACAGATCAGTATCATTCTAGGGTAATATTATGAAATAATGTTTAATCAAGATAGCTGCCAAAAATAGAGTGACAATCAACATGATTTTCAAAGTTTTGTTGGCCATCTAAAACATTTAAGATGCATCTAGAACCTGACTGGCAAAGTTTGGACTCCATGATGCAAAGGGGGGACCTTCAATAAATGTTACTTATAGAGCATGCTCTTAGCATCGGACGGTGAAAGCTTACGGTCTTCTTTTAGCGTCTTCAAAAACTAAAGAACCCAATTATAGCTCTACTTCACATGGTAGTGACATAGACAACCTTTGAAAATATTCTTTTAAATTTGTAATTAATTTCTTAAACAAGATTATAGACGAGCATTAAGGGGAATCATGGAATGTTGCATGATGGCCCCCCAAATCATTGATCAAGCCGTCCAACTAATTTTTATGCCTCTAGATTACTATTGACCTAAAAAGAGAAAGGACTGGATGAGCTTAGAATCTAAACAAATATTCTTTTATTTCTCAGAACATGGACGGCGAGAAACTTGGTGTAAAGAATAGTCTACATTCACCAAGTAAGAAGCACAGGTTCAGATATAATATGTTTTCAATAACCTTGGGTTTTGGCACACAAGTGATTCTAACATACAAATCAGATGGACGGATCCAATCAATGATTTTCGAGCCCATCATGTAGCTATAGTGTGCACACCATCCATCATCCCCCAAACCTTAATCTCGAGAGCAAATCAGGAATCTCTTCTTCTTCTCTCTCATTTGCCCCACCCAATCTCAAAGCAAGCACTTAATTATATACTGGATGAGATTTGTGCCTAACCACATCCTATCACATAAGCAAGCACTTAATCAATTTTAATGGCATATGGATCTACCTAAGCCAACAAATACCTCCACACAATTCGTCCCTATCATATACTCTAGAAATGCAGCTCATATATTCACTCAAACATAGCGGGATATGTTAACTAGTTTCTCGCCCATTAGATTTTGCTACAATGTTTACACAGAGAGAGAGAGAGAGAGAGAGAGAGAGAGAGAGAGAGAGAGAGAGAGAGAGAGAGAGAGAGAGAGTATTTAGTATGTAACCCATTAGATTTTACTACAAAACAGAAACGTGACTTTATTTAGATAAGAAGGCAATTATTAACTATTTAGTGGCACTAACGTGCCTACTTAGAAGGAGCCACTTAGAAGCTAATGCTTCTACTGTCCTGTTACACTGACATAACTATGTCGACTATAAGATCAATGTCGACTACTAATGCCCATGAAAATCAATGTCGACTATAAGATCAAAGGTAAACTTACTAATTTGTTAAAATTTATGCATATCAAACCAAGGCCGTTGAACGAAGGCGAAAAACCTCTAATCTGCAATTGCACAAAGCCATGCCCACATTGCTATAGGAAAACTGATTGCTCCAATCACAATGGCATACAATCCTCCCACCATGGACGAGGTCTAACGCTCGAGACATGACCCACATAAATATCACACAGCCTAGACACCTATGCTCATAGGGCCCTACCATCACCCACAGGCAACTACTGTGGCCTCTACGTCTGCTCGTGGATACTTACACAAACGATAACTCACAGGACCTCATGGGAGCTATCGAGCTACCACTTAGAGCACTTCCCCATGAGAAGTTGCTCCTACTACCCGCTGTCTCCATCACAAGGCTGGTATCAAATCATCTCAGAGGTCAGTGGCCAACTGCACCTCATAGCATAAGATCTTAGGACTTATGACACACAGTAGGCCTCCAGGACTTATGGTACTCTTAGAGCGATCCAGAACTTAGGGCACTCCAAGAGTGCATGCACAAAACATCGATGAAATCCATATCTATAAAGACTTACAACTGCTCGGAGAGCACTGGCCTAAACATCAATAAAACTGCATCAATCAGGACTTACGGCCACTCATAGAGTGCCTACCAAACCATCAATAGAATCTATAATCATCAGGACTTACAGCTACTCATAGAGCGCTTGCCTAAATATCAGTAAAATCCAAGACTATCGACTTGTAAAACAAATCCAAGGTTTATAAGGATTTATCATAGTCCAAAGCCTAGGTGGTTAATCCTAAATAGAAAACTATAAGATGTTTCAATCTTAGGTTTAATTAATTTTTTCAAATTATCCAAGTTTTAATCTAAGGGTAATTTGGTAATTTCTCATACTTTAGCTTGAATCATCTTTTTACCCTTGCTCATTCTGGTTTATAAATTCTAAATCAATCTTATAGTGAAATGGCGGGTGAAGTTTTATCAAGGGATTCAACTTATTCCTATAATTATTTAAAATTATAACATAAGGGTAGTTTTGTAATTTCTACCTATTGGGTGAATTTACCTTTATACCCTTCATAATTTCTAATTGATGGGTGGGTTGTATTACACTTAGTGTCAGTTACGTACACTAAAAATTTGGTTGCTTTCCTAGCTCAATAAATATAAATTTTAATGAAATTTTCTCTATACTTGAAATTTAGAATTCCTAAAAATTCTACATAAATCATATTTTTACACTGGAAATTCCTGGAATTGGAATTCTCAAATGACTCTAGAATTCCAGTCGTCTTCTACCTTTTAACCATGTTCTCCTGCCATTTTTTAGCATACAGTAAGATGAACTCTTGTACCATTTCAAAGCTGTTCTTTTTAAATTTACAATCTTTACTATTCATTTCCTCATCTAATTCAGTTTGATTTAAGAAAACCCAATTGAGTAGAGTTATTTAAGATCAGGAAACTCATGTTTTCCCTATGCATAAGAGCAAAACCAGCACCATACCTGGTCGTTGGATTGACATTTTTAATCACATTAAGTGTATCTTTAGGAGTAGGTTCCGTTGAAAAATGTAGATTGCAATGTCATTTTTAAAACCCATATCTTGTTTTCCTTAAACTCTCATTGGTTTAAGAGATTTTTCATATCGCAATTGGGCATCCAAGACTCCCACCAAACAAAAATTTGGGCACGTCCAATCCCCTGCTCCTATTTTCTCACTCAGTTTGTCCTTCTTTGATTGCAATTCTAATCAATTTACATACTAAACTTCAAATTCAATCTACAAAGAGTAAGACCTAGATTTCACCTTGTCTTAATTTGATTAAAAACTAAGAGTTTTAAGGATGGGAATTGGTTCACCTTGCATGCCTGTATGCAAGAAGAACAAGGTGCATGAAATCCCCGTTCTTAATTTGTTGCATGAAAAGTCTGTGAAAATCATTACAAAGTTACAACTTGAGTACATCCATTATAAGTTCATACAACAAGGTAGAAAACCCAGATACACCATTGTAAATAATGGAAATTTAAGGGCGTAGCTTACAGGATGAACATCTCTTGTTCACCATGACCCAGAAATGATGAAATGAAACAGAGCACGATAAATCTTCAAAGAATTCAACAACAATAAAGCCTTAAACTTGTCATTCTTACACAAGAAACGTGCAATTATACAATGCAAGAAAAAGACCATGAATTTAAGCATGAAATGTTCAATTCAAGGTAAATATTGCATGTTTTACATGGTTACTGATTCAACATGCAAAAAACTAGTAGCATGAAGAGTTGAAAGTGAAATCATGCAATTTTGTGCTTTGCTAATCAATGCCTATATGAGAATCTCATCCTACCTCAGATCCCATACCTGATAGTGAAGTTGGATGATTAGATTTTTCAACTATCTTCTCTAGATTGCAGATCGTTGTACCTCTGCATAGAGCTTCAATTCAAGCAAAAACTCGACTCCCCAGCTCGCCCCTGCTTCTCCAATGAAGTCTTTCTTCCTCTCCTTTGATTCCTCTCACCACCGAATTACATGGACCCTGCCTCTACCAGCTTCTTCTTCTTCTTCTTCTATTTTCCCTTCTATCTTTTCTGGTTCATCAATGGCTGAAAGTAGTTTCAACATAGGTTGGTTTGATTTTTTTTATTTTTTTTATACATAGGTTGATGAATATATTATGCATGTGGTTAGTATGCACATGGGCCAGCTGCTCATGGCTGGTGCTCCCACGTGAATGGTCTAGATCTATTGATCTAGTTCTGGATCTACCAAATTTTCTCTTCACTTCCACCTTGAATTTAGCTTCTTCTTTGCAATTATATCCTATTAAAGTGAACTTTCTCAATTGTACCCTGAACAACATTTTATCCAATTTTGAAATTCCAAGCTAATTAGTTGAAATTTCATTCTCGGATTTTAATGAAGTTTAGCTTAGTATCTTTCCTTATCAATGGTCTACCTATTTTTTTAATTTAACGTCAAATTATATTTTATTATTATTATTTTCCTTTTTTTAACCAGCTTAAGGTGAATGTTAAAGAAATCATCAAATCCTTTACTATTTCTTAAAATCTCAATTTCTAATGGGCCTAACAATCACTTCCAACACTTCAATTTAACTAAATTTCTCAACACGCTCTATTCTTCATTTTCACCTCTAACACCTACTCTAAAATCAACAAAATAAATTTCTGTCATTTTTTGTAAAAAATACAACTTTACTTATCATATTTGTGTAATTACATGTATTACAGAAAAGTTAACAGTTTCTCCTAAATATATGTTTTCAAGTTTGCCCTTTTAAATAGAATCAACTAAAGAGAGATGTAGGGTTGCAAGATTAGATCGTCTTTAAGAGAAATCTCAGCTGCAATTACAAGAAACTCTCATAACCACAAATATGTTAAATTTCTTCAGAAAATCTCTTGGAATCAATTATAAGTATAAGATTATGTCAACTTTGAGAGAAATCTAGAAACAAATCTCTTCGTTGGCCATCTTTCAACTAGAGAGAGATCTAGTGTTTTGCTAAGAGGTCAAATTGACTTTCAGATAAATTTTCCTCAAAAACCTAATAAAAAGAGCTATAAATATTCATTATTGGTTTGGAAGTAAGTTTTAGAGAGAAAATTTTAGATTTCTGATAGCAAGATTGTGTAGAGTAGTGGGAGAATTGTAAATCAATGTTAGGATAGGTTGTAATCTCTTTGATAATCAATCAATTTAGTAAAGATGTAGATTCTATCATGTTATCAAAGCCATTGAGTGAAGATCTATCGCCCCCAATCAGATCTGTCACCTCTCCTCTTGCTACAACCTTTTACTCCATCCGTCTCCATCAGCATCAACTACGGCACTTGCTAACAACCTCCCACTTCTCTCCCAATTCCCTGGGTTTCTCAAACCCCGCACAACAATCGATCGCATAAAATTGTTGGAAGTTGATTCAACCATCCTCACTGCCTTTAAAGACACCAGCTTTCTCAAAAAACTCCCCATCACACAAAATTGGCTCCAAACTAACATTACCTCCCTTCTACCTAGCCACCAAAATTAACCGGATCTTAGTCAGCAAAGAAGTAGTCTACACCTGTGACCAAAAACCTCATCGTCCACCTCATTCTAGCCATGAGAACCTTCCACAGGAGAACACATTTTTTCAAAATGAAATTGGAGATTTGAGCAAGCAGTTGAGACTTATTTTAGTTTTTGCAAAGTGGGACCTTTATGAAGTCTCATTGCTTTTCAAGGTTTTCAACTATTGTCATTTAGGAACGACTTTCGGTGATTCTATTACTTCCTCTTTCCTACTTTTACCGTTATCTAATTCTGTAATCTCCAATTTCATTTCTCCTTCTACTCTTGATTTCACCCTTAACCTTCGAACAAGTTCCACAGCTTCTAGTTCAAGGGGGTTAGACCTTTCTAGACTATAATTGTCACACCAGTGTAAGATAATGGATTTGATGGAAATATTGGGAATAAAAATAAAATAAAAAGTCAAGTCTTGACCCATCTCTGTGGCGAGGAATACAACCCAAGTCTTTATAGGCTTTGATGCAATTCCTCTTGAAAGTTTCACAAGAAGAGACTATCACTAGATCAGCCATTAAATGGCCAAAGATCAAACAAACGAATTCCAGTGGCAGATTTTGTGGTTTTGTGAGAGAGGGGAAGACCTTCCACCAGTGTTTTCCACTGCCCGCTTCTCTATCTAATTCAACTTTATGTGTTAATTTGTGAAAGAAAAGAAAAAGACTTCTAAATCCATTATTTTGGTTTTAAAGGAACTGAGTTTTGGTCTCAAGTATGTAAGGGTGTGTGTCATCATCTTCAATGATTACTGGTATCTTTGGGGCTTACTCTTGTGCCACCCCAAAAGCCCTACTCATTTGCCCTCGGTACGATAAATCTATGGTGGGGAAATCTTCTAATATCAACATAGATCAGGCTTAGAGAGGAGCCAGCAATAATTACAACATCGAGCTTTTTTAATAGGGGTTAGCGTTATTATAATAATCTTGAATTTTAATAAATTATTTATTCCACTCACATAAATTGTCATATTTTAATTAAAAATGAAATAAGTAATTGAATTCAAGTTAAAAGGGGATTTTGTATAATTGAACTCTTCAAAAAATTAAAAATTTTCTTCAAAACATAAAGAATTAGAATGTATGCATCGAGATGAATCCAACAACATAAAGAACACTGAAATCAAATTTCGAATGAGAAAGTTATGATCGTTCAAATATAAAGGGCATTTTTGAAAAAAAAAATTTATTAAAAAGGACAAGCCAGCTTGATATCGCACCCACCCTCCTTGAAGGAACATAAAACACATCATTAGATCTATTCCCAGACCCGACGGAAGAAGGGAGAAAAATGAAGGAGAAAGAAGGGAACGAGAAGGATGAAGATGAGAGGAAGAAGAGGGACAAGGAGGGGAAGACAAGCAAGGAAAAGATAAAGGGAGAAGGAGAAGACCCAACCCACCACTATAATTGATCATGCTAGTGAGAAGGCCAACTGACCATGGGGTTCAATGGAGTTGCAGGAGCTTACTAGAGAAGATGATGGCCCAGATCAATAATCTGAACCGATCATTTTCTTTAGCACAAGAGCACGAATAAAAACCCCTAGTTTATTGGGTGATCCATGCTTATTTTGATAGTCAATTAGAGAGGAGAACGACAGCAATAAACTTGAAGACTTCTCGAAAAATGATGATCAATCCAACTCATCCAAGAGAGGGAAAAATATGAAAATACGACTAGGAGGTAAGATCCATAAAACCCAACCAGTGATTTAGATTTTTTTTGGCTAGATCACATGATTCATACTATATCTAAGTTTTATCGATGATTCATCCATTAATTTCCTAATACATGCTTAGTTAAGTATAAAATATGCTTTAAATATCTTAGATGTAGTTGAAATTTGTGAATCTAAGCTTGAAAACGATTGAATAATCTCAGATGTTTGATTAGGCACTATTAGAACATTGACTTTGTGACATCTGATTGATGATCAAATGCCACAAATGAATTCTTTAATCATGGATTCCAAGTACTTAGAAACTATAGATGTATAATTTAGAATGATCTACAAATTTTATGACGCATCAAGAGCCATTCAACTGTTAAATTTATAATCCAATGAATTGACGATAGTTAATTGACTAAATTGAATCCATTGTTTTTGAAGATTTGTATGATAGAGGTTGAGATTGACTGATTCTGTTGATTTTGGGAGTAATTAGGACTATGATTCCCACCAAATGTTCTGACATTACATGTTTTCTACTTGAACTAAATTTTCAACCAATCATGCTTAAATAGATGAAATCTTAATTTTACTTATGAGAATTTTCACATTAGAATTATTATAATTATGATTGAGATTTTTAGAACCTCATCAAAGTATTAACTCCAACCCCCATTGCCCCCTCTCCGGTCACCGTTGTGGGCGCTGATAAGGGAGATCGGGCGACGACTACACGAACCCCCACTGTGATAAAAGCCCCTTCTTCTCCATATTTCTCTTTCCCCTATCTCTTCTCCAATTTTTCCTTCCATCTCTGTTATCTCCGACAGCCTAGGTTCCGACAAAACCGTATTTGCCAAATCTCTCTCTCTCTCTAGGAGTCTGCACCCATAAGAAAACCCATCTTTCTTCTCTAGATCCCAACTAGGTATGCCAACTCTCTTCTCCCTTTTTCGTCCTTGTAATTTCCCTCAAGAATTATTTAGATCTATGCCGGATCTGTCATCATCGGTCAGCCATTCACTGGTTAAATTATTAGAATATAGTCCAAGGATAATGGATTGAACCATAGATTGACTAAATTAATTAAATCTAACGGTTAGATCTACCCTAAGCACTAGAATAAGAGTAGAGTTGACTAAAAAATGCTTAATTTGATTGATCCAAGCTAATCAAACAAACTTTAAGGAGATATGTATCCAATCAGGAAAAATCATATGTAAAAGGATCTAGGTTATGATGATCAATAATAAGATAGACAAGAAATATTAATAAAAGATAAGAACATAATCACCTATTATACCTATCATGTGACACATACACATTGCTACGTGGATAAGAAAGAATATACTCTTAGAGTGAATGTGTACTCATTTCGAGGTAGGTGGAATTATTATGAATTAGTGATTGAGATGCATAAAGATGAAATATTGGGTTGGAATTTCATGTGAAATACGTTTTGAATATCCTCTATTAGTATGTAATTGAAATTGTATACAATTATCATGAACATTTAGTGGCTGTTATGGGAAGATGAAACATGATTAAACCTTATTCTTGCTATATGATTACTCTTAAAGAAAAGATGTGGATATTATATGATATATACATAGAGGTATGTATAAGGGCAGGTATATAGACACATACATAGCTTGATTTGATTATTATGAGTATTGAAATTTTCCTGAGGTGGGCCTACAGACCGACAAGCTAGTGGAGGCCACTCCTTGAAGCGGGTCTGAGAAGCTGACAGGTTAGTGGAGATACTTCCTTGATGAGGGTCTGATGAGGCTGACGGGCAAGTGGAGGAAAGCTCCCTGAGGCAGGCCTATAGACTGACGAGCTAGAGGAAGTGGGATATGTATATATAGACATATATAGCCTGCTATTATTATTATTATTATTATTATTATTATTATTATTATTATTATTATTATTATTATTATTATTATATGTTTTGAATATCTCCCTAGGGCGAGTTTACGAGTTGATGGGCTGGCGGAGGAAACTCCCTAAGGCGGGTCCGAGAGACTAACAGGCTAGTGGAGATACCTCCCTAAGGCATGACTAAGAGGCTGACGGGCTAGTGGAGGACCTTCCCTGAGGCGGGCCTATGGGCTGATGGGCTAGTGGAGGTACTTCCCTGAGGCAGGTCTGATGAGGCTGACGGGCTAGTAGAGAGATGCTCCCTGCGGTGAGCCTACAAACTGACGGTCCAGTGGAGGTGAGAGATATGTATTAGGATGTTTCCCTGAGACATGTTCGAGAGCCTAATGGGTTAGTGAAGGACGCTCCCTGAGGAGGGCCTATGGACTGACAGGCTAGTTGAAGTGGAATATAGACACATACATAGCTTGATTTGATTATTATGAGTATTGAAATTTTCCTGAGGTGGGCCTACAAACCGACGAGCTAGTGGAGGCCACTCCATGAAGTGGGTCTGAGAGGCTGACGGGCTAGTGGAGATACTTTCCTGAGGTGGGTATGATGAGTCTGATGGGCTAGTGGAGGAAAGCTCCTTAAGGCGGGCCTATAGACTGACGAGCTAGAGGAAGTGGGATATGTATATATAGACATATATAGGATGCTATCATCATCATCATCATCATCATCATCATCATCATCATCATCATCATCATCATTATTATTATTATTATTATTATTATTATTATTATTATTATGTGTTTTGAATATCTCCCTGAAGCAAGTTTACGGGTTGATGGCCTAGCGGACTAGCGGAGGAAACTCCCTGAGGTGGGCCTGAGAGACTGACAGGCTAGTGGAGATACCTCCCAAAGGCATGACTAAGAGGCTAACGGGCTAGTGGAGGACCTTCCCTGAGGCAGGCTTATGGGCTGACGGGCTAGTGGAGGCACTTCCCTGAGGTAGGTCTGATGAGGCTGATAGGCTAGTAGAGAGATGCTCCTTGAGGTGAGTCTACAAACTGACGGTCTAGTTGAGGTGAGAGATATGTATTAGGATGTTTCCCCAAGGCGGGTCTGAGAGGCTAATGGGCTAGTGAAGGACGCTCCCTGGGGCGAGCCTATGGACTCACGGGCTAGTTAAAGTGGAATATTATTTCTGTGTATTATTTACTAACAAAAGGCTGGATTATTATGATACTAATAAATACTAAGTATGTATTCTAGGATGTATTGTTATGAGGCCCTTATGAGAAAGAGATATGGATATAAGCCCACTATAGGACTGGGATTTGATTTTATGACATTATGATATATGAAATTCACATGTTGATAGATTCTATAAATGTACACTTGGTTTAGTATGTTTATGTATAAATTTATGTGGAAAAATGTTAGAAAGATATTAACATGAATAAATGCCTAATATGCTCATCTTATAGAGTATGATTTATGATGTTTGGACCATTACATGCAAATGTAAATTTAAGATGTTGATCTGTCAAATAATTATGAGAATATAATTATTGAATTTAAGTTTTAATATGTCTCTTAAATCCCCTACCAAGCATAGCCCTCTGAGATATTGTAAATATTTTATGTTTGCAATATCTCAAATACAAATAGATATAGATTTAGATGGACCCAAGAAGATAGATACAATAAAGATAGATAAGCAATCATACTATTGTTAGGTATGCATTATTATTGTTTTATCATATAGTTAGTTTTATTTGGATTGTGAACTTTGGACATTTAATATAATGTTTATAGGGGTTGTGTAAGTGAACCACTGAATGGGTCTTGTTTTCATGAAATACCTATTTATTTTATAAATAAAATATATAATTATATATAGTATGAGAATGAAAGTGACATCTAGGATTTTGAAAAACAAATTTCAAAGAAAATATTTTTTACTATTTTGGATTTTTAAAATTTTTGGCTCACCATCTTTCAAAAATAAATGCAAAAAATTGTTTCAAAAACCTAGGTTGTCACATTATAGATGAATAATAAATTACTTATCTACACATAACACATGAAAAAAAATAAATGCTTACTTATTTATAATATCTGTGATGGCGAGGCAGATGTGCGCTCCACAAGAATAAAAAAGGAAAGCATCACCACTATGCACATCCAAAACGCACATCATCCAATGAGACCTACATAGACAGTCATATGGATTGTAATGAAAGTTAACAATCTCTAAGTAAAGAATAAATTGGTAAGAAAATAAGAAAATTAAAACTTATCTGCTATTGTAGGGAATCATTAAGCCTTGTCCCTAAGAGCAGTGAAAGAAGCCTGGTAAAATATCCTTAATACGCCTCTTGATTAGCCATTGCTTTGTTGCTCTAGAAATGATGCCAAGGTTAAGGAATTGGTAAAGTACACGCTCACCCTCAAAAAGATTAGTAGCATCGTTCAAGAAGCTATATAAAAGAAATAATTATTGCATACACCATTAAAATAGAATATGTAATGAAATACCAAATGATTTACAAGCAAGTATGTGCATATACCATATGTAGGAGATAATGTAAGGGTGCTCGAGCTGATCTCGTAGGCAAACTCATAAGAGGTCATCCTCCATAAGTGGCACTTCAGCAATGTCCTAGGCAAGCACTCCATGCTTGATTTGAACAGGATTGATTACCACATTGTCATTGATGAGACCATAGATTAACCTAAGGAATCGAGGATGTTAGGTGGGACTTCCACACGCACCTAGGTCAGCTACTATAAAAGATGTAAAAAGTCTTAACTAAAAAATATAATATTAATATATGAAGAGGGCCTAATTTATGATGAAAGAAAAACTAAAGATATATACAAGTACCTATTCCATCGGTGTAGCAGTTAAAGGTGAAACTGGAATGGCAGCTGATCTCAGTGCCTCATTTTGTTTTGATTAACTGTATAAAGTAATTAAACAATCAAGTGAAGTCTTTAGCTAAAAAATATTAACGAGAAAGTTACGTAGTATGATAAGATACATACTATGGACTCTATGGGAATGACTAGTGCCTCCGGCCAAGCAACTCGATATGCAACTGTATCCCCAACAATTATAATATTTTCCATTTCTAATGGGAATGGTAGGTAGTAATTAGCATTCAAAGCCATGGTAATGGAGACCCACTTAGTATGTGGTGGCATACTAATTCTAATCAAAACATTTGATTAATGCTCATAGCATGAACCAATTGCCATGATATTTTGATGGGAATCCAAGGTCAACAGGCATTGACCCACATGCAAATCAAATATGCAATAGAGAGGTTGAGACATAGAATTATTACAAATGGACAATGAAAATTTATAGTTTTGTTAATGTATATACCTCCTGGGCAGGAATTGCCTTTTCAAGGAGAGGCAGATGTCGTTCATTATCTTCTTCAGATGGGGAATTGCAGCTCGATTGCTAAGCAAGGGGTCGTGGAATAATTATCATACCTCCTTCATGCATTTAAAGAAACCAAACTGAGGAGCCTAATAAACATAGTTTAAGTAAAAAAATAATTAAAAGAGACTCCGTCTCCATCCATCCACATAAACATACAATATCTAATAGACGTGACAAACTAACCTCAAGGAAAACAGATCAAGGATGAATGAAAAGTATTTGCTTGCTTAGTAGAGATATTTGTAAAGGGGCTACAAATCCCATAGACCTTTCAATAGTCTTTAACTCCACTGGTTCGAGTTCACATCTCTTAGTGGGTATAGTTATTCATAAATAGTGATAAGCTTAACTTATGATAGATGTTGATCTATATATGTGTGTGTGCACAATTCATGAATCAAATTCCATCCAATAAAGTTTATGATTCATGTACATTTTTATTGGTTATTTGCATGCTTGAAGTTCATAAAAATTTTGGTTTTATGACCATGTTTCACGTCTTGGATCACTTGCACTATGTCATTTCATGCCTTGTTTGATTTAAGTTTCATGAGTACCTTACTTTTTGAATTTTACCTTTCATGAGCATACATAATTTCAAGCAGTCCATATACTTTATTTACTTGATTTCTTAAGAACCAATTCAGCTTTTTAGATAGTTTAGTCACTATTTTGGTTAGATCCCATATAAGCAAATTTTTATTCCACACATTTCATCTATTTTCTTATTATTTTGGAAAGATCATTCACTTGAATTTCATTTTTCTTCTTTTCTTCAACAAGTTTTTTAAATGAATTTTTTCTATCATTTTTTATTTTCTAATACTCAATTTCATGAGATAAACTCTCCCCCTTCCCCCTAGCTCTCTCTCTCTCTCTCTCTCTCTCTCTCTCTCTCTCTCTTCTAATGATGCTTTTGTTAAAGTTTTTTCTTACAATCTTTGCTGGTAGCTTTCTTAAAGTTTTTTCTTATAATCTTTGTTGGTAGCTTTCTCAAAGTTTTGCTTTTCACTGTTCTTTCTTCCCCTAATGAACTTCTTAAACTTCCAAGTAAAAATTGCAATATCTTCAACACTTTTAGTCTCATCCTCTATGGTGGATCTAAGTGATATTCCTTTCTTCTTCTTTGTCTCCTCTTCTTTTTTGAAACAAATCTTATAAGTCATGAGTGACCTTATGAGCTCATCAAGTTTCAAATTCTCTAAATCTTTAGCTTCTTAGATTGTTAACCCTTTAGCTTCTCAAAATTTAAGGAAAGACCTCTGAATCTTATTCACCAACTTAGCTAGTAAAAAACTTACTAAAAGATTTCAAACCACTAATAACATTGGTAAATGTAGTAATAGATTTCAAAAATAGAATCATCACTTTTCATCATAAAAATATTCGTAGTTATGGATTGCTTATAGGTTGTCCCAAAATTCTTTGGCTAATGTGTAGGTTGATATTGGATTGAATTCATTAACATCTAAAGCACAAACTCATGGTTTTGGCATTGCAAGTAATTTTAAAGCTACACCACCTACCCTAAGAGAAATTGGTCTTGATTTAACAAGAAAAGCAAATAACAAGAAAGTGGAAACATGCATTGGAGTTATTAGATGTTATTAGCAGAAATGTTAACAAAAGAAAAGAGGAAGCAATCAAGCACACATGTAAGATCGCACTTGTCAGCTTTGATTTGTCTGAATAGCTCATGACAAAACAGAGCTAAAAATTATAAACATGAAATTATATATATATATATATATATTACAACTGAGTAATATAGATATTCCATGTACCCTAAAATATATTTTGTTTTCAAACCCAAGCACCTTCCTCACCCTTGGCATGCACAAAATTCTCATTCTCACCAAGTAGTGCTTTGATTGATGGGAGTTTTTTGGTAAAAGAAGGATAATTGATTTCAGTATCTCTAGATCGTCTTCCTCATAAAAATCTCTCAAACAAGTTGATAAAACTGTTGACCATCTCTTATCACGTTCATCTTGTCCATAAAATACTTATTTTGCTTTAGATGCCATAATAAATTGATCAGTTTTATAGCCAATCCTATTGAGGTCAACCAATGTCAATCCAAGGGCATCAGTTTTGATGCTCTTGTGTTCCACCCAATCACACTTAAATATAACCACAGTTCTGAAAGTATAATCCAAAGCCTAAATCTCACTTATAACCCCATAATAAATATCATCCGCCACTATTGGCCTGTTATCCTTTGAACTTGAAAAGAATGTAACACTAGCAACTAAGCTAACTCCACTATTCTGTTGCACTCTTGAGTTATTGCGGCCTTTCGTATAAAAGTGATAACCATTGATGACATATCTGGCATATACTTTTAGTCATGGTCCCATTGCTATCTAGCCCAGGGTTTCAACAAAACAACTTTAATAATTTTTAAATTTTCACATGAAATATATATTTATTTACCTTTTGTACATTTCAAATTTACATAAATATACAATGAAACTAATTTTACAACACAATCATATGTATATATATATATATATAAACAAGCACATCAACAAGGAAGTCAAATTATTTTTTGATTACAACCAATGTTATATATATATATATATATATCAAAATTTACATCTTAGATCCTGTCAGCCAAGAACTCCACCAATGGCTGTCCCAAGCTTTGATGAAAAAGGAGGAGGGTCTTGCATCAGGTGCCAGCCGGCAAGGGGGAAGTTGAAGATGATTTTATTATTTCTTTCTTACAAATGAATATGCATTTGTTTATTAGTTTGTGAGGAAGAAATGAGAATCATCTCCAGCTTCTTAAAATATGGCCACCCTTGAGTCAGGTAGCCAGCCAGCAAGGCTGAAGCTGAAGATGATTTTATTATTGCTTTTCTACTTGCAAATGAATATGCATTTGTATATTAGTTTGTGAGGAAGAAATGAATTCATCTTCAGCTTTTTAAAACTATGGCAACCCCAACATGACATGAATCAAAAATTGACATTCTCTCAAGCTAGGGCATTCCCCATAAGTGACGTGCCACATCGGATCCCGAATGCGGTGAAAAATAGGCAAGGTTGCTAGGGCATTCTCCCAGAAGTGACGCGCTACATCGGATCCCGGGTGTAGTGAAAAATGGGCAAGGGCTGCTAGAGCATCCCCTTGGAAGCTACGCTTTGCATCAAAATCCAGGTGCAGTGAAAAGTAGACATGGGTTCATACCATCAAGGTAGAGAAAGGCGATAGTAAATAGGGTATCTCCAGAACATAAGATTTGCATCACTACATGGAATATAGGAACATTGACAGGTAAGAGTTTGGAGTTAGTAGATGCGATGAAACGTAGGAGAGTCAACATCGCTTGTATCCAAGAAACCAAGTGGAAAGGGGCTAAAGCTAGAGAAATAGATGGGTATAAATTATGATATGTAGGAAAGGAAAATAACAGAAATGGAGTAGGAATAATAGTGGACAAGGAATTAAAGGATAAAGTTGTAGACGTTAAAAGAATCAGTGATAGAATTATAATAATAATAATTATTCTAGCAGAGCATATTATAAATGTTATAAGTGCATATGCACCACAAGTAGGGTTACAAGATATAATCAAGAGACAGTTTTAGGAAGATATGAAGGGAGTCAGCAAGAAATTCTCAACACTGAGGAGATATTTATAAGAGCAGACTTAAATGGCCATGTAGAAAAAGATAAGGAAGGATATGATAGAATACACAGAGGGCATGGTATAGGTGAACGAAATGAGATGGTGGAGAATATCCTTGATTTTGCTTCATCATATAACCTATCCATTACAAATACACTCTTTAAGAAGAGGGATGAACACTTAATAACCTTTAAAAGTGGACTTCATAAAAGCCAAATAGACTTTTTTCTACTTAGGAATAATGAACATCTATATGTAAGGATTGTAAGGTGATACTCGGTGAGAGTTTAACCTCACAACATAGGTTAATGGTTATGGATATCCATATTAAAAGATGGAGTAAAAGAATTGAACTTAATACACATCCAAAAACTAAGTGGTGGAATTTAAAAGGAGAGAAAATAACTTCATTCAAAAATAAGTTGATGGTAGAAGGAAATTGGAACTATGAAACAGAAGTAAATACTATGTGGACTAATATGGCTGAGTCCATTAAGAAAGTGACAAAAGATGTCTTAAGAATATCTAAAGGTAAAAGGCTATTAGCAAAGGAAACATGGTGGGAGAGTGAAACAGTGCAAAAAGTTATTAAAGAAAAATGAATGTGTTTTAAAGCATGACAGAAGATTAGAAACAATGAAAACTATAAACAATATAAGAATGCTAAAAACATTGCTAAGAGAATAGTAAGTGAGGCTAAACTTAAAGCATATGATGAGCTCTATAATAGAATAGGAACAAGAGAAGGTAAGAAAGATGTGTTTAAACTTGCAAAAGTATGAGAATAGAAGGGTAAGGATTTAGATCATGTTAAGTCTATTAAAAGTAATGATCAAAAGGTATTAGCCATAGATGATGAGATCAAACAAAGGTGGGTAACATACTTTCAAAAATTGTTAAATGACACTGGCTCTAAGAATATAAGGATTGAAAATAATATAAATCTAAATAACATTGGATATTATAGATATGAACATAGGATTAGAATACCTGTAGTAAAAGAGGCCTTGAAAAAGATGAAATCAGGAAAAGCCATGGGGCCTGATGGTGTACCAATAAAGGTTTGGAAGCATATGAGAGATATTGGGGTAGTTTGGTTGACCAAGTTGTTTAACAAGATTATAAAATCAAAGAAAATACCTGATGAGTGGAGGAAAATCTCTATTGTACCAATCTATAAGAATAAAGGAGACATTCAGAGCTACACTAATTATTGCAGGATCAAACTTATGAGCCACACCATGAAACTTTTTGAAAGAGTGATTGAGAAGAGGCTATGACACGAAACAAGTGTATCTGAGAATCAGTTTGGTTTCATGCCTGGGTGGTTTACCATGGAAGCTATTTTCTTACTAAGACAAATAGTATAGAAATATAGGCAGAGGAGGAAAGACCTACACATGGTCTTTATGGACTTAGAAAAAGCTTATGATAGAGTCCCTAGAGAGTTAATATGGAGGGTGTTAGGTGGTAAAGGGGTTTCTCAGGGGTATATAGACATAATTAAAGATATGCATGAGGGAGAGGTAACAATTGTTAAGACCAATAGTGGTGTGATTGGTGATTTTCCTGTAACTGTAGGATTGCATTAAGGATCGACATTGAGTCCATACCTCTTCACATTAGTTATGGATGAGTTAACAAAACATCTGCATGAGGAGATTCCCTAGTGCATGCTATTTGTAGATGATATAGTCCTACTTGATGAGACAAGGGAGGGTATAAACATAAAGCTACAGTTATGGAGAGACGCATTTGAATCTAAAGGATTTAAAATTAGCCTTATTAAGATAGAATATATGGAATGTAATTTTAGCAAGGAGAGTAGGAATGGAACACCAGTCAAGTTTGATAACCAATAAGTTCTCATGAAAGACCACTTTGGGTACTTAGGATCATTGATCCATGAGAGTGGGGAGATTGAGAGGGAGGTTACCCAGAGAATCCAAGTGGGTTGGAACAAATGGAGATGTGCATTTAGAGTTTTATGTGATCGGTGGGTGCCACTCAAACTAAAAGGAAAATTCTATAGGATGGTTATAAGGCCAGCCATGCTCGATGGATTAGAGTGTTGGGCAGTTAAGGAACACCATACTCATAGGATGAGCATCACAGAACTGAGAATGTTGAGATGGATGAGTGGTAAGACAAGAAAGGATAGAATTAGAAATGAAAATATTAGAGAAAATTTAGGGGTAGCACCAATAGATAACAAGATGAGGGAGATTAGACTTAGATGCTTTGGACATATTCATAGGAGACCAACAACGGCACTAGTTAGAAGGAGTGAGGCAATACAAGTAGACGGTTCTAAAAGGGCGAGGGGAAGGCCTAAAAGAATGTGGATAGAAGTGATGAGGAAGGATTTAAAAACTTTGGGACTAAATAAAGCCATGGTATTTAATAGAGTGAAATGGAGGAATAAGATTAATGTGACCTTATCCCAATTAGGATAAGGTCTTGATGATGATGATGATGATGATGATGATGATGATGATGATGATGATGATGATGATGATGATGATGATGATGATGATGATGATGATGATGATCTTGTCAGCCAAGACCTACACATGGTCTTTATGGACTTAGAGAAAGCTTATGATAGAGTCCCTAAAGAGTTAATATGGAGGGTGTTGGTTTCTAAGGGGTATATAGACATAATTAAATATATGTATGAGGGAGCGGTAACAAATGTTAAGACCACTAGTGGCGTGACTGGTGATTTTCCTGTCTCTGTAGGATTGCATCAAGGATCGGCACTGAGCCCGTACCTTTTCACATTGGTTATAGATGAGTTAACAAAACATCTGCATTAGGAGATTCCATGGTGTATGCTATGTGCAGATGATATAATCTTACTTGATGAGACAAGGGAGGGTGTAAACATGAAGCTAGAGTTATGAAGAGAAGCATTAGAATTTGAAGGATTTAAAATTAGTCGAACTAAGACAGAATATATGGAATGTAATTTTAGCAAGGAGAGTAGGAGTGGAACACTAGTCAAGATTAATAACCAAGAAGTCCCTGTGAGAGACCACTTTCGATACTTAGGATCATTGATCCATGAGAGTGGAGAGATTAAATGAATTCGACAACCGTGTGTCTTTTCCCTTTATGTAATAGTGCCAACCTGCACATTCATCAGTTTACTTAAGAGCCCCATGCACCTCAAGTCCAAAAAAGTATCCAATCATGGTCAGCATACACCCCAAGAAGAAGGCTTTTACTTAAATTAGAGGGTTGATTGTAGACATCTCAGTAAAGGGTATACAGACATGATTTGTCCGAGATGTTATGATTAAGACTATAAATTATCAAAGAGTCAAACATGTTGGATCTTGCTGCTTTTCTTTCTCTTCGAGACCATGAATTCCAGTATCAATCCAATTCATCTTGGCAAGTTATTGAATCTCTGTACCATCACAATATTCCTGAGCCATGGTATTTATTTAAGCTTGATACATCTCTCATTGTAGTCTTTTATTTGCCTAGACTTGAAATTAAAGTTGAAGTTAGTGGGACCCTCATCCATAGGGGCATATCCATATTTCTGGTATCTGGAAGTATTGCTAATTACAGAAAGCCACTGGAATACCAAAATTATTATGGTCATGCCAGTAATTGCACGACTTAGTAAGGGAGTTTAAGTGTATCATGATCTCTCTTGGCGCAATGGTAGAGTTGTCATCGTATGACATTGAGGTCACAAGCTCAAGGCATGGAAATAGCCTCTTGCAAAAAGCAAGGTAAGGCTGCATACTATTGACCCTTGTGGTTCTCCCCTTCCCTGGAACCCGCATACGAGGGAGCTTCGGGCAACGGGCTGCCCTATACACACACACACATTTGAACCACTTTATTGTCTTCCTTTCCTCTAGATAACAATATTCCTATTCTTTTCAACCAATGTGAAGGTCCAGTGAATTCTCTGGGGACCTATTTCCCCATTAGTTTTGTTTTTATCAAACTTTTAATCCTTGAAATAGGATAAACATCTGGCTGAAGGACTAAGCTGGAACCAAATGTCATATATGCTTATAGACTGTGAAGCTATGCTAGTGGCAGCATGACCTAAGCTGGATATATTGGAATATTTTCACTCAATGACAATTTCCAGCCATGGCAAATTGGCAAGTGAGTTTGTAGGAGATACCTGAAATCTTGAGGGCAAGGTATTATCGGCTATGTTGTAAAGAACATGATTAAATCCATTACTGTTCTTTCTTTGTTTTCTTAGGGCTCAGGCTACTCAAGTATAAATTTGTCTTGTAACCAATTGGGAAAGATCATCTCTCTAACAAACCACCATCTGTAGATTGCTTTCACTTCAGTCCTGTATCCTTCATTAACCCATGTGTATATGGGGCAAGTAGCTTATCTATCTAAACACCACATCATTGAAAGCGACTATCGAATTGGATTCTATGTATCAGTGCCAGGTCACTATAGCTTCCTTCTCACAGATAATAAGTTTAAGCAAATTGATCTTCAGAAAAATGACACCACTGATCATATCATGTTAGAGTGGATAAGATGGCCAGTTTTGGCAATAGCTATACTTGCTGTAGGGGTGGGAAGTCAAGCCATCATCACAGGAACTTTCTCAATCATCAAATAGTGCTCTGCTCTATTTGATACTCATGTTACTATGCTTGGCTATCACAATTGGCTTCAGAGACACAAAGCGCATGGATAATGCATCAGGTATGACGCTAAAAGACTTGAGATGTTGAATTGTATCAGTCCTTTAATGTAATACCTCATGTTTTAAATTCAACTATGAGCCAAAGTCTTAAAGACTTGCTATTTGCAATATTCTCTTTAGCAAGAGGTGCCAATTTGTATTTGTTAGTTCTGCAAAGATGAATTGCAAGTCTTGTCAAATTTTAACCTAATCCTTGGCTATTTTACATCTTTGGAACCTGCTGTATGTTTTCCGAGGGGGAAACCACTACTATTTCTATACAAGGAGATAAAAGTATTGTGAAAATCTGATCAAGTAAACAAATGGTGCACTGACAAAGGCTGCAGTGTTCTACTGCTGACCAATTTCATACTTTCAAGGACCCTACTGGAGTACTTGAAAGGCATCTTTGTTTGTTCTAAGCATCCATATTTACTCTTTTGGACAGAAAACTGATTAAATTATGATATTTTGGTCATCATGAAAATGTGCTTTTTACCTTCATTTGCTTCTTAAAGACCAACTCTGCATAATCTCTCTGATTGTACCTTTTTGAAATAGGGTTGGCAGTTATAACAGTCATGCTGGTTACCACTTGCCTAATGTCTTTGGTCACCGTGCTATGCTGGAACCAGAGTGTCTTCCAAGCTATCTGCTTCATCTTCTTCTTTGGCTCTATTGAGGCGCTCTACTTCTCAGCATCCCTCATCAAGTTCCTTGAAGGAGCTTGGGTCCCCATTGCCCTAGCTTTCATCTTCATGATTGTCATGTATGTCTGGCATTATACACACTGAAGAAATACGAGTTTGACGTCCAAAACAAGGTCTCCATCAACTGGCTTCTCATCCTTGGACCTAGCCTTGGCATTGCGAGAGTGAAAGGGATTGGACTCGTACACACAGAGCTCATGTCTGGAATACCGGCCATATTCTCGCACTTTGTGACAAACCTCCCAGCCTTTCATCAGGTCCTTATCTTCCTCTGCATAAAGTCTGTCCCTGTGCCGTATGTTCGTCCAGAGGAAAGGTTCCTAGTAGGCCGAATTGGCCCCAAAGAATATAGACTGTATAGGTGCATTGTCCGGCATGGGTATCGTGATGTCCACAAGGATGACATGGAGTTTGAGAAGGACCTTGTTTTTAGTATAGCAGAGTTTATCCGGTCAGGTAGGTCAGAACAAAGCAAGCTAGATGACCTGGAAAAAGATGAGGAAATGATGACAGTTGTTGGGACTTCAACTCATACTGATGGCATCCAATTATGTGAGGATCAAGATTCGACGGAAATGCCTGGAACATCAGAGCTTAGGGAGATCCACTCTCCAATTTTGGCAAAGAAAAGAGTGAGGTTTGTTTTGCCTGGGAGTCCACAGATGGATGAGAGTGTGAGGGAGGAGCTTCAAGAACTGATGGAAGCAAGGGAAGCAGGAATGGCATTTATACTTGGGCATTCATATGTGAAGGCCAAGCCTGGATCGACCATGATAAAGAAACTGGTAATCAATGTTGGGTATGATTTCTTGAGAAGGAACTGCAGAGGACCTGCTTGTGCACTGACTGTACCGCATGCCTCAACTCTAGAAGTGGGGATGGTATATCATGCTTAAATAGATGATAGTTGTATATCATTTACATGTAAATTAAAGAGCATAATGGGAAATTCTCAAACACACACATGCCTCATGGCCTTCAAACTATCCGGATAAATGCCGAAAAATTAGATCCATACAATCCTCGGGTGGGTTTGAAACTTGGTGCATGTCTCGTCCAGCATGAAATACAAGATAGACGGTTAGAGTAACTGAGAAGTGAGATGAGCGAGCCCCACTTCTGCTCTTATTCCCCTGTATGTGCATCTACATGCAAGAACCCTTTGAGAAGTCGAAGATTTACGTGAGAGAGAGGATTATACGATGCAATTGGTCTTGTCACCATTGCTTCGTACAAGAAGTAGAAAAGGATGGGTGGACCTACCTTCTAGAAAAAATTTCAAATTTTGGAGGTGGACAATGGTTTACTTGTGCCCTAACTTAGTGGACCCTGCCTTTAGTTTATTCAACCAGTGGATCTGATTTTGTATTTCAAATTGGGTAGATGACCATCACATTTTAAACAATCTATTTTGATCACTGAAAATAGACGGTTAGGAGCTCTTTATATGAACAACGGTGCAAGTTCAACGACTAGAAGTATCATTTTTTGAGACGGTAGAACAAATAATCTGATCAAATTGATTCGACCTGATTGTCGTCGTGGATCCAGACCTAAACGGATTGTTCAATTTATGAGTGACTAGAACCCACTACTGAACCCTTGTAAATCACTGTGATAAATGGACTATTGCGCGCATCAACCGCATTCACTGTAAGCACCTACTTAGGAAGAGATGCTAAGCAATCTTGAATACCTAGTACTTCCTTCCCTTTAAGGAAAACAAAATCCTTCTACCCAACAATATCGCTTTTAGCTGCAGGAAGGAATTTGAATAATTGTCAAAAAGGTATCAATAATTCACTATACCTTCCATTTATCATTACTTATACTATTCTGTCATCGATTTTCTGTTTGGAGGTTTACATCTCTCCTGATGGGCACCTGCTTTTTCCGTATGGTGCCAAAACTAGTAGGGGACATAATAGGCAATGTGATGAAAATTGATTACAGTAGAAACTAATATCCGATAAATTAATTATTTCGTCTCTTTGGAGCTCAAATTTATCTACTCCTTACAATGATTGTCACTCAACTCCCCATCATCTTTTCCTCTTTTTAGTATATTGACCTTTTTCAGTAAACTTATGCTAATGCAAGTTGGAGCTCTTTAATCAACTGAGTATGCTGGCTTAAGTGCACTACAAACTTGTGCTTCATAGAAAATAAAGAACTTGTTATATAAATTGATTTTAATGTCGAACACTCGTACTCCAGAGCTGCTTTCGTTACGAAGATGCAAATAAATTAAAAAAAAATCAAGAAATACAAAGATTTATGTGACTCCTTTTGGGTTGAGGTATGTCCGTGGACTCACCCCAGTTTTACTATCTTCACCGTTAAAAAATAGCCGCCACAAGATACAGAAGATTTCTTCAACATTTATAACCACAGGGTCGAGGACAAAAGACATAATTGTCCTCCCTTATGAGAAAAGACTTTTAGCAACCGCAGACTGAGGTATTTTACATCTACAGATGGCAAGTTAATGGCGCTCCCCCATGGCTTGCCCTAATGTGGTCCAATCATTTCGCCTAAGAAAAGCAATGCGGATGTCTAACACAAACGGTTGCACATCATAGGTTTGAGCTGCCACTTTTTCCTGTTGTAATAAAAATCAACGGTTCATACTGAGAAATCCTAAATATGGCTTCGTAGATCAAGGGTCTAGGATCATCCCATCGAACTAAAATCAGGAGCGCTGCTGCGACACAAGATTTGATCCTGACCGAAATGCAAATGTGGCTCCGACGAAGCGTCTATCAAATAGTCACCGTCTTTTTGCTTTGCCCTTCTCAGCCTCAGCGGTCCACGAGACAAGTTCACATGGTTCTGGTCCCACACCCGTGAATGTCTCATTCGTCAGATGAAGTCTGAGAAGATCAATCACCATATATAGCTTCAAAAGTCAAACGAGCGGGCCAGATTTCTGATAGCTGTTGGACATTAGTGGATTTGATTCCATCGACGTGGCACAAACCATCTTCGTTAAGAGAGGAATCCTAAAACAACATGCCCTATGAGGAGCGTCCATCGGAAGCGCCTGAGCGTTGCATGAACCAGCTGCAACATTTGATGATCCCATCCGTCCATCTAATTGCTCCTGCTCTGAAATAAGATTCTGTGATTTTAGCATCCTGAAAAAGATCGTGAGTTTAACAGCTTTTAGTGCAAGTTTCTAGCCCATTCATGAGATCAGAAGTACATCTTTTGGTATTCAAGAATCGTCCTACCTGTAAGTTTGAATAATTAGATGAATGAGTAAGATCATCCAAAATTTGGACTCCGCGATACAACAGAGGTACCCTCAATAAAAGCGTCTTGTGGAGTGTGTCCTCTTAGCATGGGCGGGTGAAAGCTTACATTCTTCCTTCAGCATTTCCCAAAACTAAAGCGCCCAATAACAGCTCTATTTCACACACGCGTGATGTAGACAACCGTGAAAAAATTCTTTTAAATTTGTAAGTAATTGCTTAAAAAAGATTATAGAAGAGCATTGAGCGGGACACAGGATGTTGAGCGCACTACGGATGCTTGCTGTGATGGGCCTTACAAAGTATTGATCAGACCTGTGCATCTGATTTCTATGCCTCTAGATTACTATTGACCTGAAAAGAGAAAGGATTGAATGAGCTTAGAATCTAAGCAAATATTCTTTTATTCACAGAACATGGACAGTGGGTAACCTTGTGTATCAACATTCTTTAAATTTGTGAGGGGCTAGATTAAATTTAGAAGGCCGAGATTGAATGTAAGCGAGGCCAAAAGCAAAATTTGCATACAAATAACATGGGAACCAGACAAAAAGATATGTGGAAAAAGATATTTTCAAATTTTTGGAGGGCTGCAATGGCTTAGTTTTGCCCTAACTCAGCTCCATCCATGATGGACCCTGCCTTTAGTTTATTCAACTTGTTGATCTAATTTCCTGAGTTTATCTATCTTGTATTCCAAAAATCAAATTGGTTAGATGACCATCGCATTTTGATTAATCTATTTTGATCACTGAAAATAAATAGTGAGGAGCTCTCTATGAACAACGGTGCACATTCAACCAGTGGAAGCATCAATTTTTGGGATGGTAGAATTTAATTGTCATGATTTTTGGGATAAAAGATAAAGGAAAGCAACAAGACAACACCTGAATAACTGTTCGTGCAACTGTTCCCCTTGGGTATGGTGGATCCACGTACAATTGATCTATGCCATTCATTTGACTCCTCTAACTTTGGATACCTCTAGTTGCAAAAGTTATGCCAAAATATCCTGAAAATAGTGTTTTCATATTGCTAGATATGGATGTTAGAATTTTTTATTTATTTATTTTTATTTTATTTTTGTGGTATGGGATTCAAAAATCCAACAATAGCATATTGTTTACACATTTAATATGTGCCATAACTGCCCATGGCAATTATCCTTCATCAAGGATAACTGCCATTAATTATCATCTCTTAAGGGGACCCTGATTCAAGCAGATGTGATATCAGCTCTCTATCATCGTCTACTACCGTTGAATCAGAAGATCACTTGAAGATCTACTTCAAATCTACTGCCATAGTTGGAGGTAAGTTTCTATTCCATGCTTATTTTGCTTCCATTGATTCTGATTTACTGTAAATATTGTAGAGATTGGTTTACATGTGGTATCAAAGCAATATCATTCCTCTGCCTACCAGATATATGCAATTTTCGTTTCTGATGGTAAAATGGAAACAAAATGGTGAATTTTAGAAATCAGAAATTGAGAAAATCTTACTGTTCTTGGTTTTGATGTATCTATCATGCAAAGGCATGTAACAACTTTATCAATTGACCCCTACTCTAATCAATGCAATCAACCCAACACTGGCTGGATCAGAGGTTGCATTTCCAGAACAACGCTATTCAGGATCTGGTTGGAAATCAGGCATTTCCTTGCTCTGTCCTAAGGATCAGGTGACTGATTGGAAATTAAATCCGAAATAGGCTGACTGATATGGTATCCACTGCCGAAAAAACCCTCCTAGCTTTCCTCTTGCTATGGCGCCACTGATTTGGCTTGCTCACCAGAGCAGCGGCTGCACCTCTACCTTTTCCCTCATTTTCATTTGCCCTATCGGTAACTAAGCCGACAGGTTAATCGCACCGCATCTCCTCATCATATTTCGGTTTTGCATGTCATTTTTCTACAATCAGCATAGTCTGACTCGCCCAGCCGGGAAGGCATTGCCGGATCCTTGATTTTCCAGTTCTTTAACCCTCCGGCGAAGCCTGATCAGGAAAACTGTAAATCGTGGCCATTTTGCTCCCCTATTTTCCTAGTTTATGTAATCAATCAGCCATGCATCCTGCTGGGTGCCGCTTGTCTGGTTCCTACGCCTTGCTTTTGTTGCTTGAAGGACCCATTAGCTGCGTCTGCAAGTAGAAGCCTTTTTGGGTGAAGAAAAGTTGGTACCCAAAAATGCAAAATATTGTATGGAAAAGCAAGAAGATGCCAAGAGTATAGGCTATAACTCCTTTTTCCTATATGCTCTCCTCATTCTACTTCTCCACATGCCATGAGAAAGTGGAGTAAATGATAATGTTCACTACTTACATTGGAGATGGAAGCTTTTAACAAGTGGAACATTTGGGTATGTTTATGTTGTATTGAATCAGATACTCACCACTCATATTGGGCTAACTCCCTCACTCAATCTCAACCATCCAGATGTTGGATGAGAGTTGTTTAAATTGATTGTGCATTATATTAGTGAGTGCTTGAGTACGTAGCAGAATACAACTAAGCATCGTTTCACAATGTGCTCCATCTATGAGCACCAAGGCCATCAATCTCGTGCGTTCTTCCAAACTCAAGATGATCTTACTTGTGACTTATATTATTATTAAGATGAAAGTGAGCAAAATTAAGGAGATCTACCAAATGCATAGTGGATAACAGATTCTAATGGGCCCATCATGAACCGCTTTATTGTCTTCCTTTCCGCTGGATAACAATATTTCTATTCTTTTCAACCAATGTGAAGATCCTATTTCCCCATTAGTTTTGTTTTTATCAAACTTTTAATCCCTGAAATAAGGTAAACATCTAGCTGAAGGACTAAGCTAGAACCATATGTCATATATGCTTATAGACTGTGCAGCTATGCTAGTGGCAGCATGGCGTAATCTGGATATATTGGAATGTTTTCAGTCAATGACAATTTCCAGCCATGGCAAATTGGCAAGTGAGTTTGTAGGAGATAACTGAAATCCTGAGGGCAAGGTATTATTGCCTATGTTGTAAAGAACAGGATTAAATCCATTACTGTTCTTTCTTTGTTTTCTTAGGTCTCAGGCTACTCAAATATAAATTTGTCTTGTAACCAATTGGGAAAGATCATCTCTCTAACAAACCACCATCTGCAGATTGCTTTCACTTCAGTCGTGTATACTTCATTAATCCTTGCGTATATGGGGCAAGCCGCTTATCTATCTAAACACCACATCATTGAAAGCGACTATCGAATTGGATTCTATGTATCAGTGCCGGGTAACTGTAACTTCTTTCTCACAGATAATAAGTTTAAGCAAATTGATCTTCAGAAAATGACACCACTGCTCTTATCATGTCAGAGCGGATAAGATGGCCAGTTTTGGCAATAGCTATACTTGCTGCAGTGGTGGGAAGTCAAGCCATCATCACAGGAACTTTCTCAATCATCAAACAGTGCTCTGCTCTGAGTTGCTTCCCAAGAGTGAAGATAGTGCACACTTCATCAAAAATACATGGCCAGATTTACATTGCGGAGATCAACTGGATACTCATGTTACTATGCCTGGCTGTTACAATTGGCTTCAGAGACACAAAACGCATGGGTAATGCTTCAGGTATGACGCTAAAAGATTTGAGATGTTGAATTGTATCAGTACTTTAATGTAATACCTCATGTTTTAAATTCAACTATGAGCCGAAGTCTTATAGACTTGCAATTTGCAATATTCTTTTTAGCAAGAGGTGCCAATTTGTATTTGTTAGTTCTGCAAAGATGAATTGCATGTCTTGTCAAATTTTAACCTAATCCTTGGTTATTTTGCATCTTTGGAACCTGCTGTATGTTTTTCTGAGGGGAAAACCACCACTATTTCTATACAAGGAGATAAAAGTATTGTGAAAATCCGATCAAGTAAACAAATGGTGCACTGACGAAGGCTGCAGTGTTCTACTGCTGACCGATTTCATACTTTCAAGGACCCTACCGGAGTACTTGAAAGGCATCTTTGTCTGTTCTGAGCATCCATATTTACTCTTTCGGACAGAAAACTGATTAAATTATGATATTTTGGTCATCATGAAAATCTGATTTTTTCCTTCATTTGCTTCTTAAAGACCAACTCTGCATAATCTCTTTGATTGTACCTTTTTGGAACAGGGTTGGCAGTTATAACAGTCATGCTGGTTACCACTTGCCTGATGTCTTTGGTCATTGTGCTATGCTGGAACCAGAGTGTCTTCCAAGCTATCTGCTTCATCTTCTTCTTTGGCTCTATTGAGGCGCTCTACTTCTCAGCATCCCTCATCAAGTTCCTTGAAGGAGCTTGGGTCCCCATTGCCCTAGCTTTCATCTTCATGATTGTCATGATTGTCTGGCATTATGGCACACTGAAGAAATACGAGTTTGACGTCCAAAACAAGGTCTCCATCAACTGGCTTCTCAGCCTTGGACCTAGCCTTGGGATTGTGAGAGTGAAAGGGATTGGACTCATACACACAGAGCTCGTGTCTAGAATACCAGCCATATTCTCGCACTTTGTGACAAACCTCCCAGCCTTTCATCAGGTCCGTCTTCCTCTGCATAAAGTCTGTCCCTGTGCCATATGTTCGGCCAGAGGAAAGGTTCCTAGTAGGCCGAATTGGCCCCAAAGAATATAGACTGTATAGGTGCATTGCCCGGTATGGGTATCGTGATGTCCACAAGGATGACATGGAGTTTGAGAAGGACCTTGTTTTTAGTATAGCAGAGTTTGTCCGGTCAGGTAGGTCAGAACACAACAAGCTAGATGACCTGGAAAAAGATGAGGAAATGATGACAGTTGTTGGGACTTCAACTCATACTGATGGCATCCAATTATGTGAGGATCAAGATTCGACGGAAATGCCTGGAACATCAGAGCTTAGGGAGATCCACTCTCCAATTTTGGCAAAGAAAAGAGTGAGGTTTGTTTTGCCTGGGAGTCCACAGATGGATGAGAGTGTGAGGGAGGAGCTTCAAGAACTGATGGAAGCAAGGGAAGCAGGAATGGCATTTATACTTGGGCATTCATATGTGAAGGCCAAGCCTGGATCGACCATGATAAAGAAACTGGTAATCAATGTTGGGTATGATTTCTTGAGAAGGAACTGCAGAGGACCTGCTTGTGCACTGACTGTACCGCATGCCTCAACTCTAGAAGTGGGGATGGTATATCATGCTTAAATAGATGATAGTTGTATATCATTTACATGTAAATTAAAGAGCATAATGGGAAATTAAGGCTTCTCATAGCGGAGTGGATTCAAAATAGCTTCCACAGGGTACATAGTATGAGTAAACCAAGATGGAGAAGACATGAAAAAAGAGTGTATCACTGTTCTTTTCAGAATGTGTAACCAGAGATAGCAGGGAAAGTTTGCTATTGCCATACATAAGCCGACCGGGTGTTCAACCGATCAATCTTGCTTTCCATCACTAGCAGCAGTGTCTTAATGCCGTGTGATTGGATCCAACATATAGTTGATGAATGTTGTTTGTATTGTTCACCCACAAATAGTGCAGCTGCAACCGGTCTGGGAGCATGCCGATCATGTCTGCGATGTAATTGTGGTAGTACCGAAAGATTGAAATTTTGTTCGTTTACAGGTATTAAATATATTCAAGGTTTGATACTTCATCTTTGCGCCTGTTAATGAATGACCCAAGCCCCTAGAGAGACATGGGTGATGCTTTAGGACTGCGGATAGAGAGTAACGATTTGAAATTCTAAAAAAACTAGCGGCCCTGGTGCTCGACCTGCCTATGCGGGGTCTGGGGAAGGGGCAAACTACAAGGGCCTTTAGTAGGCACCCTTACCTTAATTTTTGCAAGAGGCTATTTTAGCGCCTTGAACACTTGACCTCAAGGTCACGCGACAACAACGATTTGAAATTCTATGAAGGCTAAATATCTCCTAATCATATGGTTAGATGGGTTGGTCTAGTGTCTCTTGAGTCATGCATGGGCCATCTCATACAAACCGCAATTTTAGTTCATGAAAAGGAAAGTGGACACCATGGGTTGGGAGAGTGAAAACAATCTCATCCCTGATGGCGAGGCCCACTCTATAATCAGATTTCATATAGGATAGTGGTATGTGCAATCCTTGTTTCTCCTGATCTGCCTCATTTAATGGTAGAAATTGAAATGGAATTAACTCTAAGTGACCCTAGATTTCTAAAGATCCAAACCGTTAACAACGGTTCACTTCACTTAGATGGCCCTCCCTGGTGAAACACTTGACAATCCATTGTACAATAAGTAAATAGTAGCTAGGATCATACCATGTATAGAAATTTTGGAGCATGACCCATTTAAATTAAGGGCAACATTATGATAAGAGGCTCGTGAGGAAAAAATGGGTGCATACTCTAATGGAAAAATGATAAGGAGAAATGCACTTTAAGGCCCACATGTGCCTCACTTGCATGATCCAATCCGTTAATTTAGCATACAGTGACAAGACCTTATCATTTACACTGAGTTTGTTTTTGATTGGGAAGGTGTGGAACTACCAGATTTTAGGTTGACAGATTTGCAGCCACGGTGTTGGTCTTTGCTTTTGGGGTGGTACTATTATTTTTCTGTTTGTAGGTGTTGGATCGTAATGCTGCTTTGATTCCTGTTTTTCACAGAATAATGTAGATCTGCTTGGTCTACCTGATAAAGCTATGCTTTGTAACTGTCCAGAAAAGGGAAAAAAACAATTCTGAATTAAGGTTGCTTCTGAAAGTCTCTTAATTAATTGAATTGATTTATTTAGAGAAGCTTAGCTAGAACCTATCTTATGTGTCACCTTCCGATTCAAGTTGGCAACAGTTTCATATCCTAGATATCACAGAACATATGACACATATTTTATATATCACAACAGATATCACATAAGATATGCCAACAGAAATGCCCAAGAAACGCAGTTAAATAAACCCCTTAGTTGTTTTCATTACACGTCTGTATCCTCTTTCTTTGATGTGATCAAACGTATGCCTTTGGAAATGATAGAATCATCCAACCTTACTACTTTTAGCTATCAGAGATCCGAAGTCTAAACAATTAGATGAACGAATCAGATCATCCAAACTTTGGACTCCAATGATGCAAAGAGGGGGGCCTTCGATAAATGCATCTTATAGAGCATGCTCTTAGCATCGGAGGGTGAAAGCTTACAGTCTTCTTTCAGCATCTTCAGAAACTAAAGCACCCAATTACAGCTCTACTTCACATGGTAGTGACATAGACAGCCTTTGAAAAAATTCTTTTAAATTTGTAATTAATTTCTTGAGCAAGATTATAGACGAGCATTAAGGGGAATCATGGGATGTTGTGTGCACTCCAGCTACTTGTTGCAGTGCATCCTACTTTTGCATGATGGCCCCCACATATCATTGATCAAGCCCGTCCAACTAATTTTTATGCCTCTAGATTACTATTGACCTAAAAAGAGAAAGGATTGGATGAGCTTAGAATCTAAACAAATATTCTTTTATTTCTCAGAACATGGACGGTGAGAAACCTGGTGTGAAGAATAGTCTACATTCACCAAGTAAGAAGTACAGTTTTCAGATATAATATGTATTCAATAGCCTTGGTTTTTGGCACACAAGTGATTCTGAGGCATACAAATCAGATGAATGGATCCAATCAATGATTTTCGAGGCCCATCATGTAGCTATAGTGTGCACACCATCCATCATCCCCCAAACCTTAATCTCCAAAGTAAATCAGGGATCTCTTCTTCTTCTCTCTCTCATTCGCCCTACCCAATCTCAAAGCAAGCACTAAATTATAGACTGGATTAGATTGGTGCCTAACCACATCCTATCTCATAAGCAAGCACTTAATCAACTTTAATGGCATATGGATCTACCTAAGCCAACAAATAACTCCACACAATTCGTCTCGCCCATTAGATTTTGCTACAATGTTTATACACAGAGAGAGAGAGAGAGAGAGAGAGAGAGAGAGAGAGAGAGAGAGAGAGAGAGAGAGAGAGAGAGAGTATTTAGTTTGTAACCCATTAGATTTTACTACAAAACAGAAACAGGACTTTATTTAGATAAGGAGGCAGTTACTACATATTTAGTGGCACTAACGTGCCTACTTAGAAGGAGCCACCTTAGAAGCTAATGCTTCTACTATCCTGTTACATCGATCAGTCTTCCACGCTTGAGGCTCAGTTCTTAATTTTAAGAAAGTAGAGGAGCTTTTTTATGTGCAGAATAATGTTAACATCAGAAACTATAGCCCCATACATATGGGTGCCATCTTTGTCGGAGGCATAAATCACAAGAAAATAAAGGGTGACTCTTGCAACAGTTATGTGGTAGCCGAAGAGCACAGATTGGAACGTCAGACCCTGTCCACTGTGATCGACCGCCCACTTCCCAACCGGTTTGTAGTCCACGTTCTTTTCTTTAGTGGCGCCTAGAGGGATATTTGGCTTTAGATATTCTTCGATATCATGGCCATCGGCGAGCTTCTTCAGGAGGTCTTCACCTCCAGCAGCCAGGTCCAGCAGCTGTTGTTCTTCGTTAGTGAGTTCATCCTGCTGGTTGTCTCCTCCAGTAATGGGGGCCGGCTGAGTCGGAGTCTGAGCCATGCCTGAATGGACGAAGAAGGTAAGAGAATAGCTGAGCGAAGTGAAGAGGAGCAGTGAGTTGTAGCGACTTGGTTACAACGTTGAGGAGGCCCTTTATTTATACACCTCCAACGCCCTCCCACTTGCATTCACATGCATCTGCTCACACTTCAAGCATCTGTAAGCATGACGTAGACCAGGTTCTCAACAAATTACGTGGGAGGAGTATTAAATATGTATATTTTTTTGAACAGCTTAATGCATGTATTACCACTCAGCTACTGCTAAGTCTGTTTAATGTGAAAGGAGTTGTACAATTTGGAATTGCGGGAGATGCAAATCCTATGCTCCAAATTGGATATTTCACCATTCCTCGCTATTGGGCCCACACAGGCCTTTGGAATTGGCCGAGATGTTTCCTCCATCATCTTCTTATTTTAATGGTTTTATTGGAAAATTGGAAAAAACAAAGAGATTACAGACAATTATGGTTCAAAGAAAAAGAAAAGAAAAGATATTAGTATGTTAAATTAAAAGTTGGACCAGTTTTTCAATCATTCAACCATGAATATTGTAAAACTTGCTTTGGATGATTCCTACTCTTTGATTTGCTAGGGGCTTATTCTCAAACACACACATGCCTCTGATCTTCTAACTCTCCGGATAAATGCCGAAAAATTAGATCCATACAATCCTCGGGTGGGTTTGAAGCTTTGTGCATGTTTCATCCACCATGAAATAAGAGAGAGACGGTTAGGAAGACTGAGAAGTGAGAAGAGCGAGGCCCACTTCTGCTCTTACTCCTCCATATGTGCATCTACATGTAAGAACCCTTTGAGAAGTCGAAGACTTACATGAGAGAGAGAGAGAGAGAGAGAGAGAGAGAGAGAGAGAGAGAGAGAGAGAGAGAGAGAGAGAGGATTATACGATGCCAGGAGCATGCTTCGTACAAGAACTAAAAACAGGATAGGTGGACCCACTTTTTAGAAAATTTTGCAAATTTTTAGCTCGGCAATGGCTTATTTTGGGGGGCCCTCAGTTTTTAAAAGAAATTTCTAAAATTTTGGCGAGCCGCAATGGCTTACTTTTGCCCTAACTTAGCTCCATCCCTAGTATACACTGCCTTTAGTTTATTCAACTAGTTGATCTGAGTTCCCAGAGTTTTTCTTGTATTTCACGATGGGTAGATGATCATCACATTTTAAACAATCTGTTTTGATCACTGAAAATGGACGGTTAGGAGCTCTCCATATATGAACAACGGTGCAGGTTCAACGACTAGAAGTATCATTTTTTGAGATGGTCTACTTAAACAAAGACGTAGAAAATAGGAATTAGAAAGACTTTGGAATAGTCAGTCTTCTTAAACAAAGATATCAAGAAGTGTTGTGAGGAGTTAGAGTCATGGTCTGCTTAAACAAATACGTAGAAAATAGGAATTACGAAGACTTTGGAATATTCATACGTGTTAATCCTTCCAGAGGAATGAGATTAGATGTATCATTTTTTGAGATGGTAGAATAAAACATTGTTTATTGTAACTATTCAAGCATTTTAGATTTGTTCGTACAGGAAGTTTATCCAGAGCAAACTGCAATAATAAAATTTTAACTCTTGGGACAGCCATATCAATTTCCACAATGGAGAGTCATGGTTGTTAGATTGACAAAGAGAATTATAAATAAATTTACGTGTAAGAACCCTTTGAGAAGTCGAAGATTTATGTGAGAGAGATCTGATTTCCCTGAGTTTGTCTTGTATTTCACATTGGGTAGATGACCATCACATTTTAAACAATCTATTTTGATCACTGAAAATGGAGGGTTAGGAGGTCTCTATATATGAACAACGGTGCAGGTTCAACGACTAGAAGTATCATTTTTTGAGACGGTAGAACAAATAATCTGATCAAATTGATTCGACCCGATTGTCGTCGCAGATCCAGATCTCAACGGATTGGATACATTAAATCCGTTTTCCAAACAGATCAAACTGCCCATTCCTTATCTGATCGAGTTGCGGATTTCAGATTTGTGAATAATTTAATTGTACAATAAAGATTAATTTTGGAGACGCTGACACTGGGCTCCACTACTTTTTGGGGTTTCCACAAAATTTTTAATAAACCCTTAAATCACGCTAGATATTGCCGACCAAGTATTTTACGTTAACGGAAGGCCAGATATTGCCAGCTAAGTACTTTACGTCAACAGAAGGCAAGATATTGCCGCTACCTCTCTGGCTTGCCCTAATGTGGTCCGACCATTTCAAAGGGCGTTACAAATGTCTAACACCATGGCTCGAGTGGCCACTTTTTCCCGCTGCAATAAAAATCAACGCTTCATACCAAGGAATCCTAAATAAAGCTTCACAGATCAAGGGTTTAGGACCATCCCATCGACGTAAAATCAGATGCGCTGCTGCTGCACTAGATTTGATCGTGACCGAAACGCTAATGTGGGTCCGATAAAGTGTCTGTCAAACAGCCACCGTGTTTTTGCTTTGCCCTTTTCAGCCTGAGCGGTCCAAGAGACATCGACCGAGGTACAGTGCCACACTACTAGTGTGATGGCTCAACTTTCAGGGCCCACATGAGAGAATATATCATATAATCCAGACCGTCCAACCTGTAGAAAATTGAAGGCCCTTTCACACGGTTCTGGTCCCATACCCAGAGAATATATCATTTAATCGGTCAAATGAAGTCTGAGAAGATCAATAACCATATATGGATTCAAAAAATCAAAGAAGCGGGCCAGATTTGTGATAGCCGTTGGACATTAGCGGATTTGATTCAGTCGACGTGGCATAAACCATCTTTGTTAAGAGAGGACTACTTATAGAACGCGCCCTGTAGGAGTGTCCATCGGAAGCGCCTGAGCTTTGCATGAACGAGCTGCAACATTCGATGATCCCCTCCGCCCATCTAATTGCTCCTGCTCTGAAATACGATTCTGGGAGTCTAGCATATTGAAAAAGAGAGTGAGTGTAACCGCTTTTATTACATGTTGCTAGCCCATTCCTTTGATGTGATCAGTAGTATATTTTTTGGTATAGAATAATCAGAGATTTAAAATCCAAACAATTAGAGAACAAGTTAGATCATCCAAATTTTGGGCTCCACAATGTAAAGGAGGCGCCTTGGATAAATGCATCTTGTAGAGTGTAGCCTCGGAGGGTGAAAGCTTATGGCCTTCTTTCAGCTTTCCCAAAACTAGAGCGCCCAATAACAGCTCTATTTCACACGGCACTGATGTAGAAAACCGTTGAAAAATTTCTTTTGAATTTGGAATTAATTTCTTAAACAAGATTATAGGAGAGAATTAAGGGGAATGATGAGATGTTGCGCGCACTACAGCTGCTAGAGCTAGTGCGCCCCACTTTTGTATGATGAACCTCACAAATCATTGATCAGACCCATCCATCTGATTTATGTGCCTCTAGATTACTAGTGACCTGGAAAGAGAAAGGAGTGGATGAGCTTAGAATCTAAGCAAATATTCTTTTGTTCACAGAACATAGACGGTGGGAAACCTTGTGTAAAGAAGAGTCTACATTCAACAAGTAAGAAGCACAATTTTCAGATATAATATATATGCATTCAATAGCCTTGATGTTTGGCACACAAGTGATCCCGAGGCATAAAAATCAGATGAGCAGGTCCAATCAATGATTTTTGAGGCCCATCAAGCAGCTGTGGTGCACGCATCATCCCATAATCTCTACTTTAAATCAGAATTTCCAGAGCGAATTAGGAATCTCTTCTTCATCTCTCTCATTCTCCCTACCCAATCTGATAAGCAAGCACTAATCTCAGAACACAAGCACTTAATCAATCTTAATGGCATATGGATCTACTTAGGCCCCCAAAATAACCCCACACTACTCGTCCATACCATGCACCTGGACTAACACACATAGAGAGATGTTAATTGGTTTCTAACACATTAGATTTTACAAAGTAGGCATAAATCAGAAGAAGATAAACGGTGATTCTCGAAATACTTCTGTAGTAGTCAAGGGCACAGATTGGAACGTCAGGCCTTGTTCAGTTTTCTCGACCGCCCACTTGGCAACGTCCATGACCCTCCCACATACATTCACAAAAACGTGATGTAGACCAGGCTATATATATACATATGGCATTTGGAAACATAATGTAAATTAACTTTAATAGTCGGCACTGGGCTCCACTACTTTTCGGGGTTTCCAAAAAACTTTAATAAAAGTTTAAAAATCATGCGAGAAAATAAACTTTTAGTTTGCAGACAGAAACGGAGATAAATTAAGTATAAAATCAAACTTTTAGCAGCCATGATGGAGCTAGCTTTTGGTCGTCCATAGGAAGAGAGAGCCTTATTAATAGAGGGGAGCAGGTGTTCCCCATCTTTACGAAGGACAAACAGCCCCTATGTTATTCAGCATGGGGAGCCTACATGACAAGAGTAAGCAGCAGGCATGGTGCATGGGACCAATCACTTCTTTTTCTTGCCAGGCCAGCCACTTCATATAATCATATGTTCTATTCTAGTATACTGGCCATTCATTCTTTTTCTTTCTAGTTCAATTGGGAACTTTCTTACTTTCTTTCTGAAAAGGCCGGCTTATTACGCCGCTTACTTACTTAAAGCATACGTTTTGCTATGCTGACTCACTTTCTTTCAAGACAAAGAGGATCGCGCACTTCTTACACCACCACTTCTAAGATAAGAGACCATGCTTCTACTTTGAAAGCGCAACAGCTAACCAGTTGCTTGGTACCAAGTGGTTAGTTGGCTAAAAATAAGAAGCAAAACTAATTAGATTTGCTTGAGCTGCTGCTACACAAGATTTGATCCTGACCGAAATGCAAATGTGGTTCCGACGAATCGGTCCACGAGACAAGTTCACGTGGTTCTGGTCCCACACCCGGTGAATGTCTCATTCGTCAGATGAAGTCGGAGAAGATCAATCACCATATATAGCTTCAAAAGTCAAATGAGCGGGCCAGATTTGTGATAGCTGTAGGGCATTAGCCCAATTGATTCCATCGACGTGGCATAAACCATCTTTGTTAAGAGAGGAATACTTAAACAACACGCCCTATGAGGAGCGTCCATCGGAAGCGCCTGAGCGTTTAATGAACCAGCTGCAACATTCGATGATCCCATCCGTCCATCTAATTGCTCCTGCTCTGAAATAAGATTCTGTGATTTTAGCATTCTGAAAAAGACCGTGAGTTTAACCACTTTTAGTGCAAGTTTCTAGCTCATTCGTGTGATCGGAAGTACATCTTTTGGCATGCAAGAATTGTCCTACCTGTAATCAGGAATTCAAAGTTCGAACAATTAGATGAATAAGTTAGATCATCCCAAGTTTGGACTTCACGATGCAACGAAGGCGCCTTGGATAAAAGCGTCTTATGGAGTGTGTCCTCTTAGCATAGGCGGATGAAAGCTTATATTCTTCCTTCCGCATTTCCCAAACAGCTCTATTTCACACAGCAGTGACATAGACAACAGCTGAAAAAATTCTTTTAAATTTGTAAGTAATTGCTTAAAAAATATTATAGAAGAGCATTGAGCGGGATGATAGGATGTTGAGCGCACTACATATGCTTACTGTGATGGGCCTCATAACTTATTGATCAAACCTGTGCATCTGATTTCTATGCCTCTAGATTACTATTGATACAAAAATAGAAAGGATTGGATGATATTATTTGCAGAACATGGACAGTGGGAAACCTTGTGTATCAACATTCTGTAAATTTGGGAGGGGCTAGATTAAATTTAGAAGGCCAAGATTGAATTTATGCAAGGCCAAAAGCAAAATTTGCATAAAAATAACATGGGAACCAGACAATAATATATATGGAAAAAGCTTACTTTTGCCCTAACTGAGCTCCATCCATGATGGACCCTGCCTTTAATTAATTCAACTTGTTAATCTAATTTTCCTGAGTTTATCTGTCTTGTATTCCAAAAATCAAATTGGTTAGATGACTATCGCATTTTGATTAATCTACTTTGATCACTAAAACTGAATAGTGAGGAGCTCTCTATGAACAACGGTGCACATTCAACCAGTGGAAGTGTGTTAAGTGTTTAATTTTGGTCAAAATACCTCTAATTTAGTATTCAATTAGATCATCTAACCGTTCAATTTTACAAAACTTAGCTTGATTTTGAATTTAAATCCAATTGACCATCCAAATCTTAATTTGTCAAAATCAACGGTCAGATGATCATTAGAGCTCATTAGATGACTAATGTACAGTTCAGATGATTCTAATTTAGTCTTTTCTTTTGCAGATCATCTTAAAGAGGAATGGATGGACCAGATCACCCATGAAGATGGATGTGATAGTTTCCTTTTCCCCACTTATTTCTTTCCTTTTCTTTTTTTTTTCTTTTTTTTTTCCTCCTTTTCCTTCTTTCCTTTTTTCCTTTTTTCCTTCCTTTTCTCTTTTCTTTCTTTTTCCTTCTTTCCTTTTTCTTTTTCCTTTCTCACTCTCACGTACCCACTTTCCTTACTTTTCTTCTACTTCTCTTAATGTCTTTATCACCCATCTTCTACTTCTCATTCTCCTTCTCTCCATTCTACTTTCTCTCCTCTCTCTATCCCATCTTCCTCTCTTTCCCAACCTCTTCTTCCCTACACCCAACCGTACGCAACTCTCCCCCACTTCCCATTCTCCCACTTCTATCTTCTCCTCCTCTTTCTCTCTTCTCATCCCAAGACTTCTCTTCTCATCTTTCTCCTTCTCCCTTGTTCCCTCTTCTTCAACCGCACCACCCACCTTCACCATCAACGTACCCAACTCTCTCCATTCTCTCTTCTCACCTTCTACTCTTCTCTTCCCATCTTCACGCACAAAAACCCGACGCGGGTTTTCCTCCTGCGTCCCTTCCCTCTTCTCTCTCTTCCCTTTCTTTCTCCCTCTTCTTCCTCCTCCGTTTCTCTCTTTCTTCACCGGTTTTCGTCTGGTTTTTTCTCTTAAAAACCAGATTTTTATCAAATTCCGGTTCTGCCCTCTCTCTTTAACAGAAATTACAATTCTGTTTTTTCTAGTTAATTCCATCTGTGTCCCCAGTTTATTTTCATCTGTGTCCCGTTTTATTCCGGTTCTGTTTTATCTGCGTTTTTCTTATCCAGGAACTGCCTAATCTATACCAGATCAATTAAGGCCTAACCCATCAACGGGTTAGCCTTAATCAAAACCAAATCTTCAATTTCTTCTTCTTTTTTCATCTAATTTCAAATTAATTTTACAGGTTCATTATTAAGACATCCCTAGACATAACCAACGCTTCTGATCTTAGATCTGAAATCCAGAAATCACCTGAGCCGTCCAAATCTTGAAATCACAATTTAGCCCAAGATCTTGACCATTTTGAAAAATCTGTTGAATCCGACCGATGGATCACTAATCAAGAATGAGTTGAAGATATCTCTAAAGGAGGATCAGCTTTTAGAAGACCAGAAGTGAAGATTTTAATGAAAATTGATCTAGGGAAGTAGTTTTTTCTCATTATTTGATTTTGTTTGTTTTCTTTAAGAATTGGAAATTCTGTATTTTTGAGAAGTTTATTAGATCTAAACATTGATTCTCATTTTAATAATTCCAGTAATTTTGAGTGATTTATTTTTAATTTTAAATAATTAGATTTTATTGAAACTCCATCATTTTAAATCAAGTCCTCGTGGGATCGACCCGTACTTGTATAAGTTACCCTACAATAGCCCGTGCACTTGCGGTAAAACAATCAACAAAGTGTCAATTTTTGGGATGGTAGAATTTAATTGTCGTGATTTTTGGGATAAAAGATAAAGGAAAGCAACAACACAACACCTAAATAACTGTTCGTGCAACTATTATCCTTGGGTATGGTGGATCCACATACAATTGATCTATGCCATTCATTTGACTCCTCTAACTTTGGATACCTCTCGTTGTAAAAGTTATGCCAAAAGATCCTAAAAATATTGTTTTCATATTGCTAGATATGGATGTTAGAAAAAAAATATTTGTGGTCCTTAACATTTGGGATTCAAAAATCTAACATATTGCATACTGTTTACACATTTAACATGTGTCATAACTGCCCATGGCAGTTCTCCTTGATGGAAGGATAACTGCCATTAACTACCATCTCTTAAGGGGTCCCTAATTCAAGTAGATGTGATATAAGCTCTCCATCATCGTCTACATCAAATCAGATGATCACTTGAAGATCTACTTCAAATCTACTGCTATGACTGGAGGTAAGTTTCTATTCCATGCTTATTTTGCTGTCGTTGATTCTGATTTACCGTAATTTACATGTGGTATTAGAGCAATATGATTCCTCTGCCTAGCAGATATATGCAATTTTCGTTTCTGGTAGTAAAGTGGAAACAAAATGAATCATGAAAGATAAAGTGAAATTGAGAAATCTTACTATTCTTGGTTTTGATGTATCTATCATGCAAAGGCTTGTAACAACTTTATCAATTGACCCCTACTCCGATCAATGCAATCAGCCTAACACTGACTGGATCAGAGGTTGGCATTTTTAGATCAACACTATTCAGGATCTGGTTGGAAATCAGGCATTTCCTTGCTCTGTCCCAAGGATCAGGCGAATGATCGGAGATTAAATCCGAAATAGGCTGACTGATCTGGAATCCACTGTCGAAAAACCCCTCCCTACTTTCCTCTTGCTATGGCGCCGCCAATTTGTCATGCTTGCTAGAGCAACGGCTGCACCTATACCTTTTCCCTTGTTTTCATTTGCCCGATCAGCAACCAAGCTGACAGGCAAATTGCACCGCATCTCCTCATCATATTTTAGTTTCCCCTGCCATTTTTCTCCCATCAGCAGTCTGACTCGCCCAGCAGGTAAGGCATTGCCGGATCCCTCATTTTCCCATTATTTAACCCTTCGGTGAAGCCTAATCAGGAAAACTGCAAATTGTGGCCATTTTGCTCCCCTGTTTTCCTGGTTTATGTAAGCAATCAGCCATGCATCCTACTGGGTGCCGCTTGTCTGGTTCCTACGCCTTGATTTTGTTGCTTGAAGGACCCATTAGCCGTGTCTGCAAATAGAAGCCTTTTTGGGTGAAGAAAAGTTGGTACCCAAAAATGCAAAATATTGTATGGAAAAGCAAGAAGATGCCAAGAGTATAGGCTATAACCCCTTTTTCCTATCTGCTCTCCTCATTCTACTTCTCCACATGCCATGAGAAAGTGGAGTAAATGTTAATGTTCACTACTTACATTGGAGATGGAAGCTTTTAACAAGTGGAACATTTGGGTATTTTATGTTGTATTGAATGAGGTACTCACCACTCATATTGGGGTAACTCCCTCACTCAATCTCAAGCATCCGGATGTTGGATGAGAGTTGTTTAAATTGTTTGTGCAATATATTAGTGAGTGCTTGAGTATGTAGCATAATACAACTAGGCATCGTTTCACAATGTGCTCAATCTGTGAGCACCAAGGCCATCAATCTCGTGGGTTCCATTTTAGCTTCCAAACTCAAGATGATCTTACTTGTGACTTATATTATTATTAAGATGAAAGTGAGCAAAATTAAGGAGATCTACCAAATGCATAGTGCAGAACAGATTCTAGTGGGCCCATCATGGAAGTAGATGGCCCATTAATAGAAAATGTGAGTAAAAGTGGTGCACTAAAAGTAGAAAGATTGAACAAACAAAATAAACCTCTAATTAAAAAAAAAAGAATTAATTGGCTGGTAATTTAGAATTTTTTTCTAAATTAGTCAATAATTATAGTTTAATTTTAAGACATAATTTGCATAATAAATTATTTAATTTTATTTATGGTATATTTATATGGAATTATCTTGATTATTTTTTGGATGTCATATGATCAATATGTATTTAATATTTGAGGATTAGCCATAGCATCCTTAAATATGAAAATTCATATATTAAGTGTTTAATTAAAATTGTTGATCACGTTAAGTTTTTAAATGACATCAAATTCTAATTAACATATTGATATAGTAATTTTACCTCACAGAAAAATTATTATATTATTATGATTAATTAGGATGAAATAGTAAAATAGTATTTATTTCTTAATTAGCCCATAGACATTAAGAAATAATTATATTTACTAGTTTCATCATAACTATTAGTGAATCAATTTTGTGTTAAAATCTTCACCTATAGGTAGATTTTAATGACATAGTGATTCATATTTTTTTTATATGACTTGCATTGGTAAGCTTATCATTATTATTGATGGATTATGTCTCATAATTGTTAGTAAGCATGTGTCATTTGATTATTTATTTGCAGTTTTTCAAACTTTGATATTGTCTGATGAAAAATATGAAGTTCCTTAATTAGTGACAACTATAAAGTCTGAAAGGTAAAAATTCTCATTCATTTAAGGAATCTAGTACTAATTCCAAGATCACTCTATATGAACAGTAGGAGCGATCTAATTGCTTGGGCATGATATTCATTAAATCTCACATCTGTGGGTCGAAACTTGGATAAAATACTGGCCAGCACCCTAATGAATAAGTTGTCATCAATGAGATTGACTAACACTAGAGGAGCACATTATGCAAATGAGGGACATAGTTGCTCAACTAAAGTCATTGCAGATTGACATATTTGAGTCCTTTTTAGTGCACTTTGTCTTGAACTATCTCCCTTCTCAGTATGGACCAGTCAAAATTTCATACAACACACATAAGGAAAACTGTTCAATTAATCAACTCTTGACCATGTGTGTTCAAGAAGAGGAGAGATTAGTTCAAGAAATGGGTGAGAGTGCACATATGTTGACCCATAAAAAGGACAAGAAGCAAGCCATTAAAAGGAAAGCTAAAGGCAAAGCTATAACCCTGATAAGAAGGAGGTTATGAGGTTTTTCTTTTGTAAAAAAAAAAAGACACATGAGGAAAGATTGCCCTAAGAGGAGGGCTTGGCCGGAAAAGAAAGGTAATCTTAATTCTTTTATATGTTATGAATCTAATATGGTTAATGTTTCACATACTACATGGTGGATTGATTATGGTTCTATGATCCATATTTGTAAACAACCATTGAAAAAAATCTTTTAAATTTGTAAGTAATTGCTTAAAAAAGATTATAGAAGAGCATTGAGTGGGATGACAGGATGTTGAGCACACTACAGATGCTTGCTGTGATGGGCCTCATAAATTATTGATCAGACCTGTTCATCTGATTCCTATGCCTCTAGATTACTATTGATCTGAAAGGAGAAAGGAGTGGATGAGCTTATAATCTAAGAAAATATTCTTTTATTCGCAAAACATGGACAGTGGGAAACCTTGTGTATCAACATTCTTTAAATTTGGGAGGGGCTAGATTAAATTTAGAAGGCATAGATTGAATTTAAGCGGGGGCAAAAGCAAAATTTGCAAACAAATAACATGGGAACTAGACAAAAATATATATGGAAAAAGAAAATTTCAAAATTTTGGAGGGCTGCAATGGCTTACTTTTGCCCTAACTCAGATCCATCCATGATGGACCCTGCCTTTAATTTATTCAACTTGTTGATCTAATTTCCCTGAGTTTATCTGTCTTGTATTCCAAAAATCAAATTGGTTAGATGATGACCATCACCTTTTGATTAATCTACTTTGATCACTAAAAATGAATGGTGAGGAGCTCTCTATGAACAACAGTGCACATTCAACTAGTGGAAGCATCAATTTTTGGGATGGTAGAATTTAATTGTCGTGATTTGTGGGATAAAAGATAAAGGAAAGCAACATGACAACACCTGAATAACTATTCATGCAACTATTCCCCTTCGGTATGGTGGACCCACATACAATTGATCCATGCCATTCATTTGACTCCTCTAACTTTGGATACCTCTAGTTGCAAAAGTTACACCAAAATATCCTAAAAATAGTGTTTTTATATTGTTAGATGTGGATGGTCAGAAGATACACAAGTAATAGCATACCTTAGAAAGATAGAAAGAACAAGAGCAATTTCTTAGATGTTGTTGTCGCCCTCCCTCCGCATGATTTTCACACCCCTTGAAGAAGTTGGAGAGTTATTGGTAGCATCGGTAAAATGAATAAGCAGATCAAATTGATCCAACTTGATCTCCGCAAATCCAAATCTAAACAGATTGTAGAGATTAAATCCATTTTTTAAACGAATCAAAATGCCCATTCCATATCTGATCTAGTTGCAAATTATAGATTTATGAATAATCTAACTTTACATCAAAGATTTTTATGGAACAGTGTTGGCCCTAGGCTCTATTACTTTTTGGGGTTTTCAAGAACACTTTAATAGAATGTAGAATCACACTAGAAAGTCAACTTTTAATTTGAAGTAAAACAAATATATATTAAATACAAAATTAAACTTTATCAACTATAGACTAAGTGTTTAACGTGTACTGTAGAGAAACTATTGTTGCTATTCTTTTGGTCAGCCTAATGTGGTCCAACCATTTCATTTATGAAGAACATTACAAATGTGTAACACAATCATTTGCACACAAAAGGATCAGGTTGACACTTTTTCCTTTGGCCTGGGATTAGGTTTAGGAGTGCCTATGTTAGAGAGTGTGTGAAGTAATTTGCTTTGACAAGAAAAAGGAAATTATGATTTAACTAGATTGTCTTTTATGAAGCACAAAAAAAGAACCTTGATTTCCTCAATCAAGAAATAGCATCAAGTTATATCATTTGAAATTACTTTTGCCTATGGATAAAAGAGAGATGAAATCAAATTGCAATGAACATTTCACCCTAAAATAGTTTCCTCCAATGCAGTAAGATTTTTGTTTTTTTTTTCCAGTGGTATAGGCATACTCTTGAAGAGTCTTGAAGCATGACTTGCATGATTGAAACTCACTATTACTCAACTGAACCACAGGAAGTTGTTGTGAAAAATTAGAAAGATCTATATCTGATGTAGATTATAGGGTTATGTCCAACTCAAGTTTTGCAATTTTATCAACTTATAGATGTTTGAGTGATATAATCTTTGTTCTCCTATCATGAACATCTTATTGATCGAGTTAGTAAACATTGTAGTGCCAAGATGAAAAATGAGAACATTTTAGAATGCTAGAATCATCCAATTGGAATTAGCCTTGGGCTATAATCTATTCAAAGTTTAGTACTCAGATGGATATTCTTTATCAACTACATGCGGACAATTTGGATTCAAAAGTTAAAAGTTTCTCCTAAATATATGTTTTTCAAGTTTGCCCTTTCAAACAGAATCAACTAGAGAGAGATATAGGGTTACAAGATTAGATTGGCTTTAAGAGAAATCTTAGCTATAAATGTAAGAAACTCTTACAATCACCAATATGGTAAATTTCTTGGGAGAATCTCTCAGAATCAGCTATCAGTATAAGATCATGTCAACTTTGAGAGAAATCTAGAAACAATTCTCTTCATTGGCATCATTCAACTAGAGAGAGATCTAGGGTTTTTGCTACGAGATCAAATTGACTTTCAGACAAATTTTCTTCAAAAATCTAATAAAAAGAGCTATAAATATTCTTTACAGGATTTGGAAGTAAGTTTTAGAGAGAAAATTTTAGGTTTCTGATAGCAAGATTGTCTAGATTAGCGACAAAATTGTAGATCAATGTGTTAGGATAGGTTGTAATCCCTTTGATAATCAATCAATGTAGTAAAGATGTAGATTATATCATGTTATCAAAGCCATGGAGTGAAGATCTATCATCCCTAACTGGATCTGTGACCTCTCCTCTTATTACAACTTTTACTCCATCCCTCTCCATCTGCGTCAACTACGGCACTCTCACCGACAACCTCCCTCCTCTCTCCCAATTTACTGGGTTCCTCAAACCCCGCACAACAATCGATCACATAAAATTGTTGAAAGGTGATTCAACCATCCTCACTACCGTTAAAGACACTGGCATTCTCACAAAACTCCATGTCACGCAAAATTGGCTCCAAACCAACATTGCCTCCCTTCTACCTAGCCATCAAAATTAACTAGATCTTAGTCAACAAAGAAGTAGTCTACACCTATGACCAAAAACCTCATCGACCACCTCATTCTAGCCATGAGAACCTTCCACACCATCTTAGAACTTGCTATATGGAAAGCTTCGCTGGGGTGGAGTCTTTCTAAATCAATTTCCCTACCTCCTTCATCTTGCTCTAGCAACAAACAAAGTGCAATGGCCCCTAAAAATTGTCTCTATCTCGTTCATCTTGCCCTACAATACTAGCCAATGATCACAAGATACAACACATGTCTCACTTATCTTCTCCATAATAGAGCAGGAAGCAAAGGCTCTGCGATAGGTGAACACAGTTTTTCAGAATGAAATTGGAGATTTGGGCATGTGGTTGAGACTTATTTCGGTTTCTACAAAGCAAAGTCCTTTATGAAGCCAAATTGCTTCTCAAGGTTTTCAACTATTGTCATTTATGAATGACTTTTGGTGATTCTATTACTTCCGCTTTCCTGCCTTCACCGTTATCTAATTCTGTAATCTCCAATATCATTTCTCCTTCTACACCTAATTTCACCCTTAACCTGCGAACGAGTTTCCTTGCAACTTCTAGTTCAAGGGTTTAGGCCTTTCTACGCTAGAATAGTTGCACCAATGTAAGATAGTGGATTTGATGGCAATATTGGGCATAAAAAAAAAATTAAAAAATTCAAGTCTTGACCTGTCTACAAGGTGAGGAATAAAACCCAAGCCTTTATAGGCTTTGATGTAATTCCTCTTGAAAGTTTCATCAGAAGAGATTATCACCAAATCAGCCATTATATGGCCAAAGATTAGATAGACAAATTCTAGCAGCAGATTTTGTAGGTTTGTGAGAAAGGGGAAGACCTTTCACTAGTGTTTTCCACCAATCACTTCTCTATCTAATGCAACTTTATGTGTTAGTCTGTGAAGGAAAAGAAAAAGACTTCTAAATCCATTGTTTTGGGGTTTAAAGGAACTGAGTTTTGGTCTCAGGTATGTAAGGGTGTGTGTCATCATCTTCAATGATTACTGGTATCTTTGGGGCTTACTCTTGTGCTGCCCCAAAAGCCCTACTCATTTGCCCTCAGTACGAGAAATCCATGCTGGGGAAATCTTTGAGTCTCAATGTAGATCAAGCCTAGAGAGGAGCTAGCAATAATTACAACATCGAACTCTTTCAACAGGGTTTATCACTATTATAATAACCATGAATTTTAATGAATTATTTATTCCACTCATGTAAATTGTCATATTTTAATTAAAAATGGAATAAGTAATTGAATTCAAGTTAAAAAGGGATTTTGTATAATTGAACTCTTAAAAAACTTGAAATTTTTCTTCAAAATGTAAAGAATTGGAATGTACACGTTGAGATGAATCCAACAATATAAAGAACACTAAAATCAAATTTTGAATGAGAAAGTTATGATCGTTCAAATATAAAGGGCATTTTTGAAAAAAAAAAAAGATTTTTATTAAAAAGCATGGGCTGTTTTGATATCGCACCCACCCTCCTTAAAGGAACAAAAAACATATCATTAGATCTGTTCCCAGACCCCATGGAAGAAGGGAGAAAAATGAAGGAGAAAGAAGGGAAGGAGAAGAAGGGAAGGAGAAGAAGGAAGAGGAGAGGAAGAAGAGGGACGAGGAGGACAAGCGAAGAAAAGATAAAGGGAGAAGGATAAGACCCAACCCACCACAATAATTGATCGTGCTAGTGAGAAGGAGAACTGATCGTAGGGGTTCATTGGAGTTGTAGGAGCTTACCAGAGAAGATGATGGCCCAGATCAATAATTTGATCTGATCATTTTCTTTAGCATAAGAGCATGAATAAAAGCCCCTAGTTTATTGGGTGATCCATGCTGATTTTGACCGTCAATTAGAGAGGAGAATGACAACAATGAACTCAAAGACTTCTAAAAAAATGATGATCAATCCAATTCATCCAAGAGAGGGAAAAACATAAAACCCAACTAGTGATTTAGATTTTTTTTGCTAGATCACATGATTCATACTATATCTAAGTTTAATTGATGATCTGACCATTAATTTCCTATTCATGCTTAGTTAAGTATAAAATAGGCTATAAATATCTTAGATGTAGTTTAAATTTGTGAATCTAAGTTCAAAAACGATTGAATAATCTCAACCGTCTGATTAGACACTATTAGAACATTAACTTTGTGACATCTGATTGATGAACAGATGCCACAAATGAATTCTTTAATCTTTAGAATGATCTACAAATTTTATGATGCAACAAGAGTCATTCAACTATTAAATTTATAATCCAATGAATTGATGAGAGTTAATTGACTAAATTGAATCCATTGTTTCCAAACATTTGTATGATAGAGGTTGAGATTGACTGATTCTGTTGATTTTGGGAGTAATTGGGACTATGATTCCAATTAGGTGTTCTGACATTACATGTTTTCTACTTGAACTAAATTTTCAACCAACGATACTTAAATAGATGAAATCTTAATTTCATTTATGAGAATTGTCACATTTAGAATTATTATAATTATGCTTGAGATTTTCAGAACTTCATCAGAGTATAACTCCAAATTGCTTATAATTTTGATTTAATCCATGGTGTACGATCTAATTATGAACTTTATAAATTAGCTTGATTATAAGTAATGCATTCTCATAACATGGATAAAAGCCTCCTCTTCTCCAGATTTCTCTTTCCCCTATCTCTCTTCCCCTTTGTTTTCTCCTCTGTTCTTACCAGCAACTAAGGTTTTCTCCATGGGCACATAAGAGTCTGCACCCACAGGAAAACTCGTCTTTCTTCTCTGGATCCTAACCAGGTATGCTAACTCTCTTCTCCCTTTTCCGTCCTTGTATTTTTTGGCAAGAATTATTTAGATCTAAGCCAGATTTGTCATCACCAGTCAACCATTCACCAGTGAAAACAGATATGTTGGATCTGATCTGGAACTGTATCAAGGATAGCTCGGATGGATGATCTGAGCTATCAGATGAATCATGGACCCCAAAAACCTTCAAAAGATTAAAAATAAAATAAAATAAATAAATTATACTTGATCTTAGGTGTTTATCAAAGACTAGAATGATTGGACAGTCTAGATTGGATTGTCTCATTTCAGTTGATTTGATCGATTGATTAAGACGCACATCTGTAATGCTCAATAGGGATGCATCGTGATGGAGTGCACGTGTGAGAGCTGTCCTGGCTCAACTAGGACATTATAGCGTCCTGGGAACTGGGACACTCCAGTTTGGTTTGACCCATCATGGCCCCAAAGATCGATTTGGACAATTGAATGGACTAGAAAAACTAAAACTGAAATTAAAAGGGCTACAGAAGCTCGATTGTTGATCCGAAAGATCCATTAGATTCGTATCGGTGACATGGTCCTAAATATAAAATAAAATTAAGAATTAAATTTAAACTATTTTCCCCCAAAAACCATAGAAATTGAATAAATGGGCTAGATTAGAGGTGATGAGGACCTACAAAATGATTAATTAAGATGTCCTGGAGTATATTTAACTAGTTTAAATGATCAGATCAGATCCTTAGATCCATATTCATGATTTAGAACACAAACTTAGTCTAGAATCACATATTTGGCAAATCGGCAATAGATTCGACCATTAGATCAAGACCTACATCATAAATAGAGGGTTAAATTACTAGAATATAGTACAAGGATAATGTATTGAACCATAGATTGACTACATTAATGAAATCTAATGGTTAGATCTACCCTAAACACTAGAATAAGAGTAGAGTTTACCGAAAAATGTTAAATTTGATTGATTGATCCAAGCTGATCAAACAAACTTTAAGGAGATATGGGTCTGATTAGAAAAAATCAGATGCAAAATGATCTATGTTATGATGATCAATAATAAGATAGACAAAAAATATTAATAAAAGATAAGAACATAATCACCTATTATACCTATCATGTGACATATACACATTGCTATGTGGATAAGAAGGAATACAGTCTTGGAGTGAATGAGTACTCATTTCAAGGTAGGTGGAATTATTATGAATTAGTGATTGAGATGCATAAATATGAAATATTGGGTTGGAATTTCATATGAAATATGTTTTGAATATCCATTATTAGTATGTAATTGAAATTTTATGTAATAACCATGAACATTCAGTGACTGTTATGGGAAGATGAAACATAATTAAACCTTATTCTCGCTATATGATTATTCTTTAAGAAAAGATGTCGATATTATATGATACATACATAGAGGTATGTATAGGGGTAGGTATATAGACACATACATAGCTTGGTTTGATTATTATGAGTATTGAAATCTCCCTAGGGTGGGTCTACGGACCAACGGGCTAGTGGAGTACGCTCCCTGAGAAGGGTCTGCGAGGCTGACGAGCTAGTGGAGATACTTTCCTGAGGTGGGTTTGATGAGGCTGATGGGCTAGTGGAGGAATGTTCCTTGAGGAGGGCCTACAGATTAGCAGGCTAGAGGAAGTGGTATATGTATATATAGACATATATAGCCTGCTATTATTATTATTATTATTATTATTATTATTATATGTATTGAATATCTCCCTGAGGTGGGTCTATTGGCTGACGAGCTAACAGAGGAAACTCCCTGATGCGGGCCTCAGAGACTGATAGGCTAGTGGAGATACCTCCCTAAGGCGGGCTTGAGAGGTTGATGGGCTAGTGGAGGACGCTCCCTGAGGCAGGCTAATGGGCTGATGGGCTAGTGGAGGCACTTCCCTAAGGTGGGTTTGACGAGGCTAATGGGCTCGTAGAGAGATGCTCCCTGAGGCGAGCCTATAGATTGACGGGCTAGTGGAGGTGAGAGATATGTATTAGGATGTTTCCCTGAGCCAAGTCTAAGAAGCTGACAGGCTAGTGGAGGACGCTCCCTGAGATGGGCCTACGGAATGATAGGCTAGTGGAAGCAGAATGTTATTTCTGTGTTTTATTTACCAGCAAAAGGCTGGATTATTATGATACAAATAAATACTAAATATGTATTCTAGGATGTATTGTTATGAGACCCATATGGTAAAGTGGTATGGATATAAGCCCACTATGGGAGTGGAATTTGATTTTATGACATTATGATATATGAAATTCGCATGTTGAAGATTTTGTAAATGTACACTTGGTTTAGTATGTTTATGTACAAATTTTAGTGGAAAAATGTTATAAAGATATTAACATGAATAAATGCCTAATATACTCATCTTATAGAGTGTGATATAGATGTTTGGACCATTACATGCAGATGTAAATTTATGATGTTGATCTGTCAAATAATTATGAGACTATAATTATTGAATTTAAATTTCAATATGTCTCTTAAATCTCCTACTAAGCATAGCTTACTGAGATATTGTAAATGTTTTATGTTTACAATATCTCAAATATAGATCGATACAGATTCAGATGGACACCAGATAGTAGATACAATAAAGAAAGACCAGGAATCATACTATTGTCAGGTATGTATTATTATTGCTTTATCATGTAGTTAGTTTAATTTAGATTGTGAACTTTGGACATTTAATATAATATTTATAAGGGTTGTGTAAGTGAACCAGTGGATGGGTCCTATTTTCATTAAATACTTATTTATTTTATAAATAAACTATATAATTATATATAGCATGAGAATGAAAGTGACATCCATGATTTTGAAAAATAAATTTCAAAGAAAATGTTTTCCATTGTTTTGGATTTTTAAAAATTTTGGCGTCATCTTTTGAAAATAAAAGCAAAAAATTGTTTGAAAAACCCAAGTCGTCACATTATAGATGAATAATAAATTACTTATCCACACATAACACATGAAAAAAAATGCTTACTTATTTGTAATATCTGTGAGGGTAGGGCAGATGTGCGCTCCACAAGAATAGAAAAGAAAGCATCACAACCATGCACATTCAAAATGCACAACATCCAATGAGACCTACATAGACAGTCATATGGATTGTAATGAAAGTTAACAATCTCTAAGTGAAGAGTAAATTGGCAGGAAAATAAAAGAATTAAAACTTACCTGTTATTGTAGGGAATCACTAAGCCTTGTCCCTGAGAGTAGTGAAAGAAGCCTAGCAAAATATCCTTAATATGCCTCTCAATTGGCCATTGCTCCGTCGCTCCAGAAATGATGTAAGGGTCAAGGAATTGGTAAAGTGTACCTCACCCTCAAAAAGGTTAGTAGCATCATTCAAGAAGCTATATAAAAAAATAATTATTATATATACCATTAAAATAGAATATGTAATGAAATACCAAATGATTTACAAGCAAGTATGTGCATATATCCCATGTAGGAGACAATGTAAGAGTGCTCGAGCTGATCCCATAGGCAAACTCCTAATAGGTCCTCAGCCATAAGTGGCACTTCAACAATGTCCTGGGCAAGCACTCCATGCTTGATTTGTACATAATTGATTGCCATATTGTTATTGATGAGACCATAGATTAACCTAAGGAATCGAGGGTGTTAGGTGGGACTTTCATAGGCTCTTGAGTTAGTTGCTATAGAAGATGTAAAAATTTTCAGCTAAAAAATATAATATTAATCTATGAAGAGGGCATAATTTATGATGAAAGAAAAACCAAAGATATATACAAGTACCTGTTCCACTGGTGTTGCAGCTAAAGGTGACACTTGAATGGCAGCCAATCTTGGTGCCTCATTTTGTTCTGATTAACCATATAGAGTTATGAAACAATTAAGTGAAGTCTTTAGCTAAAAAATATTAATGAGAAAGTTACATAGTATGATAGTTACATATCATGAACTCTATGGGAATGACTAGTGCCTCCGGCCAAACGACGTGATATGCAATTGCCTCCCCAATGGTTATAATATTTTCCATTTCTAATGGGAATGGTAGGCAAGCATTAGCATTTAAAGGCATGGTAATGGAGACCAACTTAATATGTGGTGGCATATTAATTCCGTGCAAAACATTTGATTCAAGCTCATAGCACGAACCAACTACCACTATATTTTGATGGGAATCCGAGGCCAACAAGCATTGACCTACATGCAAATCAAATATGCAACAGAGAGGTTGAGACATAGAACTATTACAAATGCACAATGAAAATTTATAGGTTTGTCAATGTATACCTCTTGGGTAGGAATTTCCTTTTCGAGGGGAGGCGATGTCTTCATTATCTTCTTTAGATGGGGACGAACAGACGGGGATGCACACATGCGGGTGCTCCGTAATGCGCACGGGACACTCTTGCGCGTTGTCCCAGACGTCTGAAATGCACTGGGTGTCCTGGGCACATAGTGCGCTGGTGTAAGCCGGTGCAAACTGCACCTCCCGTGTAAGTCGGTGCAAGCGTACTTACCCCTATAGAGGTCCAAATCACGAGTGAAAACATCCGTAGTGACCGTATTGACGATGTGAAACTAGATTTAGCTTGGAAACCTATATTTAATTACTTTTAGATTAGTTAAATTATAAAATATTATTTAATAACTTAGAACCGACTGATTAAATGGTAATCAGGCCTCAAGACTTGAAGAATGAGATAAAGTATGATAATAAATAAGGGTTCTAAGGGGCATATTAGCGTGACTACTCTAGAAATTGATCTAGACCATTGGTTTGAACCAGATCTTGGGAAATTATTGATCTGAGGATGATCTGATCATCAGATTAAAGTATAAACGTTAGATACACACAAAAATGAACAGATGGACCTGAGATGAGACTAAATTAAGAACCAAATCATAATTAGAGATGTTAAAAGATAATCCAATGGTTGGATCATCATAGATTCCATTATAATATAATATATAATAAATAACAAGAAATAGCATTGTGGTACTGACAAGTACATCTGAACGTACAAGCTAAGAAGATTATATGCTTCAGTTGGGTGATCTCACATTGAGGTAGGTGACGACATTTAATGTTTTGTTTTGATTTTAAAACCTTACATTATCATAGCATCATGAGTGATTGTGATTTAAATTGCACTTATTATTAGTCGATTATGTTGTGAGATTTAGAGTTTTATGCTATGATCGCTCTTTGATTTCAATCATGTATTGATTGTATTTATGACTGATGGTTTCATGAGATTGATATTACCTAATTATGCATAAATAGAAATGATCTTCCTTATTGCATCACTAAAATTGATGGGTTTTCATGAGAAAGGAACGTGAAGGCTTGGTGGCTGGTCCTTTTAGAGGCTAACCCTGAGATGAGGGGCGTGCTTTAGGGATTGCGAGCCATGAGTGCTCTTGGTTTTTCAGCATACATGATATCCTTGTTTTGTGTTTTATGATGGGTGCTCTCACTTGGTGGATGTCATGCTAGGAGGGAGAGGGCCGGCCACCCACCCTCCGAGATTTGTGATGTGATATGATAGACACCTGCCTGTAGATGGCTTTCAGTAGGGGTTGGTAACATGGATAGTCCACACTACCAGTCCGGGCCTTTCCATGGGGACGGACGCTAAGTCTCCCATTATGATGTCGACAGGGAGCGGTGGTGGTTGAGACCCTGGAGGGTTGCCACTGCGGCATGACGATCCATACTCTTATTCTGTGTGCTTGCATGATGAGCATGGAGATGTGATAGTATGCCTGGGTGTGACAACACTCGGAGGTTTGATATGAGTACTCATGATCTATGATGCGAGTGTATGGGACACTCTTGGGACCCACGTACCTTAGGGTCCCCCTGTTATGATTGTATGCTCATTTACATGAGATCATATCATGTTTTAAATCCATGAGATGCATGTTTTATCGTATATGATGTTTTGAGATTTTATTAGCATTACTTAAAATAATTATATTTTTGTAGAAAATTGCTTTACTCAATGTAACAATATGATTATTTGATTTTGTTCTATTGATATACATTAAATATCTATGTACCTACCAAGAGGCATTGCATTATTATTGCAATGCCTCAGATATTAAAGAAAGACAGGACATATGAGGAGTTAGAAGAATAGTGATCGAGAGGTCTCATTGAGAGGTATGTTCTGGTTTCACATGGACTGTGTGTGTATATATATTATTGGACTTGATTATACTATTATGGGAATGTGGCTGATGATTGGATGAGTCCTGGAATAGTAAATCTATTTTAAACATGTTTACTTGGAAAAAAAATATTTTGTTTTGCGTCAATGGTTGACCTCATGAATTTTTCAAAAAATAAAATTCGATTGAAATTATTTTTCACTGTTTTGGTTTTTATAAAATTGTGGCCCCACCTTTAGAAAAGTTTTATTAAAAAAAAAATGTATTGAAAAACCCAGGTTGTCACAGTTGGTATCAGAGCAAGTTCATCCACTCACAACCAATCCCAAAAGTCCATGTGAAAGATGACAATCCAAGGTGAGAATTAGAATTGGTAGGAGCTAAATGAGTAAATCATTTAGTAAATTACCAAACTAGAATAAACACCATTTAATAATGCTGAGAGTTGAACTAGTAAGTGGAAGGATAGAGTGAAAATCATATATAGAGTTGAATCATATCATTAATAGACAATGATTCAAGTGGGAGACATGAATAGTCATGGAAAAAGAAAAATGATCAACTAAAGGAAAAGTATATTCTTATGAGAATAATGAAGCTCTTAAGGGTAAGAAATCACTACATGGCATACATTAATTAGTGTCTCTAGCTGAGAATATTTGTGTTGATAAATGATTGCTAAGGGAGAAAACGTACTGTGAATATAATATCTAATGTGAGAACAGTAGGTATGACACTTTAGAGAGTACAATGGTTAATGGTGAGTAAAGATTCAGAATAAAGATTGTGAATCGGTTCTCTGAGTGAAAACTTTACTATATAATAGAAAATATGTGTATATAAATTACTTTTAAGAGTTCAAGTTATAACTTGGACTATGTTTATAAGTTTTGAAAGAGTATAAAGGCTATTATAACTGTAATTGAGCAAGATCAGTGATGGTCACAACAAATGAGAACTTGAGAATTTTAAGGAAGTATTGTATTCATCTAAACTTGAAGTGGATTTAGCTGAGAAATAAATTATAATATGAATGAAAATCATTGACAATTGATGGAACAATATTTAATATTCCATAGATGAATTATTTGATCTATAAGTTGAAATTTATAAGTCCTCATGCACAAAAAAAATAAAAAAATAAAAAATTTGATAATTAGACATTGGTGACAAGTTAATGTTACGAATTTTATTGGGATTATAATTATGATGGAAAGTGCATAGCCCTGGAGGATGTGATAAATGTGTATGAGAATAATTGTTAAGTATTGATTATAATGTGGTAAATGGCTAAGAAAGTCATTATGAAATATCAAGCACATTGGATATGAGGTTGATGATTGTAAATGATTTGATAAATATGACCATAGAATATTTGATTTGTTAAAGGAAATGAAATAGTAGAAGTGAGAACACTGAAAATGTGATTATAAGAATTCTAATTATGATTGTTTGAGAGATCACGTTCCTCCATAGTCGAGACTTTTATATGAAAGACTCTTAGAAAGGTTAGCGATGACCAGTATCCTTCTCTTATGAGCATTTGGTGATATGGTGAAAGTTGTTGCTTTAGAGTAGAGAAATTAAATGGGTCAACAGTATTGAACTAGAATATATAATTGACTGATAGGCCCCTGACTTTTTTATGTTGGGTAAGGAGGCTACAATAGATTATGATATGTTGACACTTGGATTGAGAAATCAGAGGATGGTAGCGCATCCTACATTGGTGACAAAGGCAATAGAATTGGACTTTGCGTTATCGAAAGATATTCTCTTAGGACTTGAACTGAGCATAGAAACTTGAACATGAGTAGTTTGAGTTAGCCTAGAAAGAGCAAGAGATTTTTTTTTTTTTTTCATTGACATAATTATAGGGGCCACTGAGCCAGTAACATTGATTAGATAAGATTGAGATATGAACAAGAGAAAGTACATTAGTAAAAGAATAGGCACCTAAACAGCTATGTCTTGGAGTTAATAGATTATTGCAATAGCAGTAATACCCGCAACAACAGCCATTACAGTTATAATCCTTTAAAATGTTTCGACTGTGGGGAGATAGAGTATTTGATAGAGACTGTTTCATAAGACCGTGAGTCAGACCGACTAACATTGGAGATGGGGGCAGAAATGGCTCCACATTAATGGTGATGAATCTCTCTCATACTTGGAAGCAAGTATAGACCTCGATTTGGGCAATAGAAAATATTTTCCTAATTTCTAGTAAACATGCTCAAATACTTATTGATGTAGGATCCAGTGAATTTGGACTTTATGTATTAGCGCTTTGAGGAATATATTGGGAATATATGATAGTATCTGGGATTAGATGCAAGAATACTGGTGAAAGGGTTATGAAAACTTATAAGTATCAATAGGGATGAGTGGTGGAGATAACGAGAAATAGGATGAATGTTGATTTCATCCCACTTGATATGATTGATTGCAATATAATCCTTAGACTGAATTCTCTAATATGGAGATAGTGATTTTTATGATAAGAAGATTACTTCTAGTGTAACTGGACAGCTATTGGCCTCACTTGTGTAAGAAGAGGCATTTTTAAGAGTTGTGTTATTTCTATCTTAAAGGCAGTACGGTACTTTTTAGAGGTTATTAAGTATTTCTTAATTGTAAGACTATGGGGTACCATGAGCGACTATGGAATGAGCACAAAGATGATGTGCAAGAGTTTATGATTTTGCCTAAGGAGTTTCATGATTTTGCCACAAGGGGTTGATATTGATGTTAATTAGACGTAGCATTACTTACTCTGAAGGCCATGTGAGATATTCCTAATTGAGCTGACAAAGTTCCAACTATATGAGCTTTTGATGAGAGTTATGAACAGAGTTACGTTCATTTGATAATACCGCGGTAGAAAACTAATAATTTAAATCTTATATTGATGATTTAATTAATTAATTCCTCATGGTACTTGGTGTCTGTAGAGAGTAAGTTGATGTGTGATTATACCCAGCCTAGGATTCTACATATGACATCTTTAAGATGATTTTTAAAACTTTTCATGATTGTTACTAATTTTGGATGGTATAAATCAGTGGAACCAATACACTTACAGCATGTATGGATATGATGGGTTGAATCTTCAAATGTTATTTTGATGAGTCATGATTGGGTTAATAGATAGTATTGTTGAATACTTCACAAACACAGAGCTTCACAAGGAATCATTGTGCATAAATCCAAAAATACTAAGGGCTCATCATTTATTGCAAACATTATAGCATGAGTTTTGGTTAGAGGAAGTGAATTCCCTTTATGAAACAATTGGAATAACAGAGGAGTTGTTTACAGAGACTGTGATGGGCTGATATTAGCCAAATTGTTGACTGACGTTCATAGTTCCTTAATCTTATAAACTACGGGCACTATATAATTGAGTTTCACCAAGATATCAGTGATATATAATATTATGTGAAATTATTCCATTACGATTAAGAAAAATTCAATTTAAAAATCGATGGTGGTGAGTAACCAATGCGGGTAGGTGCTAAACACACTAGTAGACTTTTAGGTGGCAAGCTCCAAGGTGCTTACAAGTAAGATCATGTTGGAGATTAGTTCTTGTAATATCCTTAATTTTTAGTCTAAATTAAGAAATTTCTAAATAAATTAAATTAAAATTTTATAGATGGAAATTTTTCCTAAAAACTTAAGAAATTGAAAGTGCTCATCGATACGAGTCCAACGCCACAAAGAACGCAAAAAACAGAGCTCAAACAAGGGAGTTATGAGTCATTGAAGTTGTAAGGGCATTTTAGTCATTTGACAGAGACGTGTTACACAGGGGTCCAAATTGATAATGGCACCCCCGTCTACCACACGTCTTTACCAGTTTTGGAAAAATCGCCGGAGAGACCATGGGAAGAGGTTCTCTTCCCCTAGAACTCTAAGCCTATATCTACCTTCCCCAGGAGCCAAAATGCTCCACCTTGAACGTTTCTCTGACTTTTTACTCAGAACCCTAACCCTGCAAAGTTTGCACTTTTTCGACGAGTGGAACCCTGGCAAGACTAGCAACCCCATCCAGGCGCAAGGTAAGCCTTAAACCCTATTTTTTGTATTTATTAAATAGGTAAAATAATTAGAAACGCATTTAAAATTAGGAAAAATTAGATTTCCTGGGAACTCTGTGCACGCTACTGTTGGAGTGTGATTTCGTGGATGAAACCACTTATTTTTGAAAATCACACCATCCAACTAGTGCACAAGAGACCCAAGATCAAACCCTTTAAATTTGGGAGAGATCCAATGGTGGGTTTCTCCAGAAAACGCAAAAACCATTACCTAGGGATGTTTTTAAGAATGTGGGAAAAATCATTTAAAAAACATGGTTTTTGGAAAAATCAGTACAAAAGGAGGACATAAATGAATTATAGAGGAAATTATGAGAAAAATGGAGCAAAAATTGCTCAAAACGGAGCTCTGTAGCTCCGCTGGAGACCACTGGAATCCGATCGTCTTCTCCGGCGGCAGTGACGTCGTCAGCGGTCAGGCGCTGCCGCCAGGACGCCCAGCAAGACGCCCCGACAGAGAGGCGCGATGAATGCACATATCTGCACACATGTGCAGTGATCATGTGTGCGGGAGCTCCTAAGCAGGCTGTCACATTGGGTTGGGACGCGCAGCGTCCTGGCGACCGTGACGCACGTTAGCCCCATTTTGTGTATATTTTCACTAAAATTTGATTTTTGAGAGCTATAGGAGTCCAAATCACGATCCGAAAGAGGCGTTGTGACCGTATCGATGATGCGGACTTATTTTTAAATTAAAAACTTATAAATGACCACTTTTAATTTAGAAATTTTTTTAAAATAGTGATGTGACTTGTATAGGTGCACTTGAACATACCAGTTAAAGGGAGTTATTAGCAAGCTAGTGGTCTCATATTGAGGTAGGTGATGACAATTAATGCTTTGCCTTGATTTTTAAACCATGTTTAAACATAGCATCATGTGTGATTGTGTTTTAAATTACAATTATCATTTATCGTGGATTTCATGCGACTTTGAGTACATTATGATTATTCCAAATTGAAATCTTTTATTGAATAAACTTATTTCAAAGTTTTTATAAGTATGATATTAATTAGTTATGCTTAAATAGAGACTTATTTCTTATTATATATAGGAAATGCATGGATCTACATGGAAATGAGAAGAGAGGCTTATTAGTTGGTCCTTTTATAGGTTAACCCCAGGATGAGGGGCATGTCTTGGGGAATTCGAGCTATGAGTGCTCTTGAGTTTTAGCATATACATATGATTTTCGTGTTTTATATTTGATGACAGGTGCTCTCGCCTGGTGGGCTTCATGCTAGGAGGGATAGGGCCGGCCACCCACCCTCCAGGATTGTGATGTGATGAGTTTGTGATATGATAGACACCTGCCCATAGATGGCATTCGGTAGGGGTTGGGTAACATGGATAGTCCACACTCCCGGTCTGAGCCTTTCCATGGGGATAGACACAGTCTCCTGTTATGGTGTCGACAGAGAGCGGCGGTGGTTGATACTCATGGAGGGTTGCCACTGCAGCATGATGACCCATATTCTTATTATGTGTGCATGTATGATGAGCATGGTTATAGATGGTATGCCTGGGTGTGACGACACTCAGAGGTTGGCTATGAGTACTCCTGATCAGTGATGTTAGTGCGATGTGGTGGGACCCATTACCTTAGGGTGCCCTTATTCTTATTGTATGCTCATTTACATCGATTTATGTCATGTTTTGACTCCGTGAAATGCATGTTTTAGCATATGGAATAAATTGACATTTATTTGGACATGACATTATGATACTGCTATTTTCATAAATGATAGACTTTTCATCAGTGCGGTTAATTATTTCTTTTATTTATTACATTAATTGTCTATGTACCTACACAAGCGATAGCTTGCTGAGGCATTGCTTTGTTTTGCAATGCCTTAGATCTCGAGCACGACATCAGGAAAGGAAAAGCTGTTGAGAAACCGTGAGAGCTGCTGAAGATCTTTTTCCTATAGTTTTAGACAGTGATGAGAGTCATTAAAATATGATTATCATTTGGATTTAATTATGAACTGCATACTTTATATTTGGAGTTGATTGAGATGTTTGGACATATGTTGGACATTTATATGGGATGTTATGATGGATAGACCCTGGGCCATATTATTATTGTGTTTTGGACATTTATCTGATTTAAAATAAAGGCGCTGATTTATTTAACATTGATTGATACGCGTATTGTTTTATTTATATATATGACATTTTGAGAAAGGAAAAATAACACCTGGAGTTTTAAGATATGTTTTAGCAAATGGTTAAATAAATTTTTTCTCATGGGATCCCAAATGCTCTTATTTAAAATGCCAATATTATTATTAAAAAAATGTCTTAAAAATCTGGGGTGTTACAGTTCTCATTGGCATAGAGTTCTTGTTGGTGAGTTGATAAGTTGTCGTTGTGACTAGCATATGAATTCCTGTTGGTGAACTATATGCTCCTGTTTTGATTTAGTAAATGACTTCCTATATGTTAACAGAGATACTCTGAATTGAGCAAGTGTAGTAAGATAACTAGTACTAAGTGGTACATAAGTAATCAACTTCTAGGTGGAGGTTTGGTTTGTGCAAATTGGGTCATATGTGGTTATGATGTGTCTGATTATATCAAGAGAGGATTGATAGGCATCGATTTATATGATGGATTGAGATAAGAAGGTATGACATGTCGTGGAATTGTTGATTGATGTTAACTTTGGAATTATTGTCACGATTATCATATATTGTGATGTGAGGATGACTTTGGAATTGTTCAAAGGAAGTATATGTCAAATCTGTCTCACAAACTTGAGCTGATCCCAAGAGAGTTACAGCTTGACATGACAATTGAAGAGAGACCTGTGTGTATACTAGATAAGAAAGTCAAGGAATTGAAGACAAACTATTTCATTAGGCAAAGTCCATAGAGAATGTCATTCACAGTCGGGGGGGCACATGGGAGACAATAAAAGAGATGTTGAGGATCCACCCAGAGTGATTTATATAGAGGCATCTATCGAAATTTTGAGGACAAAATTTTAATAAGGAGGGAAGGATGTAATATCCTCAAATTTTAAATAATAAATTAGTAATAAATTAAAATAAAATTTTTATGTATAGAAATTGGTCCTAAAAATTAAAAAACAAAAAAGTACACGTCGATAGGAATTGAATGGTATAAAGAACGTCAAAAATGGAGGTCGGATGAGTGAGTTATGACTATTTTAAGTGTAAGGGTAAATTGGTAAATTGCTAGGGACGTTAATGAAAGGGAGTAGTTTTGATAACAACACCCTTTTTCCACTTCCATTAGAGTTTTAATGGAGGAAGGCACTGATCTACCTTCCATTTGAAAAAATCGGCACTTAGCCTATTAAATACAAGTTTCCGCTTCCATTCCCATGCCAAACAACCAGAGGAGAACCCTCATTTTTGCCTGTGCACACCACGAAAACAAGTGAAGCTGCATGCACTAGAGGGCTCTGATCTCCCATCTTCGACTCTAATCAGGTAAGTTACATACTTTAACTTTTTATTTATCTTGTTTTCCAACTTTCTCCTCACAGATCTGGGCTAGATCGGATCAAAATGGCTGTTGGATGGCCTATGGATTCAAAACCATGGAGCATGGTTAGACCCATGTTAAAGACACCTCAAATGAGAAATCTAAGCCATTCATTGTGATCTTTGGACCCAAAAAACCTAAGCACAGTGAAAAAAGATAAAAAAAATCGAAGCTTCTAGTGCTTTGATCATGACAAAACAAGATGGACGGCTTGGGTTCATCATCCCTGATGGACAGTGAGCCCAAGATGCCCATTGGGACGCACATACTAGGATGCACGCATGCAAGTGCTCCGTAGCAAGCGTGCGCGACTCTCTTGCGCATTGTCTCGGACGTTCGGAATGCACTGGGTGTCCTGGGCATACACTAGAGCAAACCGCACCGCCCGTGTAAGTCGGTGCATGTGTACTTACCCCTATAAATTAATATATTAATTTATGAAGTCTTTTCACAAAAAACTTGATTTTGAGAGCTACAGAGGTCCAAATCACAAGCGAAAACATCCGTTACGACCGTATTGATGACGCGAACCTAGATTTAGCTTGAAAACCTATATTTAACTACTTTTAGATTAGTTAAATTATAAAATATTAATTAATAACTTAGAACCAACTGATCAAATGGTAATCAGGCCTCAAGACTTGAATAATGAGATAAAGTATGATAATAAATAAGGGTTTTAAGGGGCATATTAGGGTGACTACTCTAGAAATTGATCTAGACCATTGGTCTGAACCAGATCTTAGGAAATTAATGATCTGAGGATGATCTGATCATCAGATTAAAGTATAAACATTAGATACACACAAAAACGAACAGATGGACATGAGATGAGACTAAATTAAGAACTAAATCGTAATTAGAGATCTTAAAAGATGATCCAATGGTTGGATCATCATAGATTCCATTATAATATAATAAATAATAAGAAATAGCATTGTGGTACTGACAGGTACATCTGAACGTACAAGCTAAGAAGATTATATGCTTCAGTTGGGTGATCTCACATTAAGGTAGGTGACAACATTTAATGTTTTTTTTTTATATTTTAAAACCTTGCATTATCATAGCATCATGAGTGATTGTGATTTAAATTGCACTTATTATTAGTCGATGATGTTGTGAGATTTAGAGTTTTATGCTATGATCGCTCTTTGATTTCAATCATGTATTGAATGTATTTATGACCGATTGTTTCATGAGATTGATATTACCTAATTATGCATAAATAGAAATGATCTTCCTTATTGCATCACTGAAATTGATGGGTTTTCATGAGAAAGGAAAGTGGAAGCTTGGTGGCTGGTCCTTTTAGAGGCTAACCCCAAGATGAGGGGCGTACCTTAGGGATTGTGAGCCATGAGTGCTCTTGGTTTTTCGGCATGCATGATTTTTGTGTTTTGTGTTTTATGACGGGTGCTCTCACTCGGTGGATGTCATGCTAGGAGGGAGAGGGCTGGCCACCCACCCTTTGAGATTTGTGATGTGATATGATAGAAACTTGCTGGTAGATGGCTTTCGGTAGGGGTTGGTAACATAGATAGTCCACACTACCAGTCCGGGCTTTTCCATGGGGACGGATGCTAAGTCTCCCATTATGGTGTCAACAGGAAGCGACGGTGGTTGAGACCCTAGAGGGTTGCCACTGTGGCATGACTATCCATACTCTTATTCTGTGTGCTTGCATGATGAGCATGGAGATGTGATGGTATGCCTGGGTGTGATGACACTCAGAGGTTTGATATGAGTACTCATGATCTGTGATGGGAGTGTATGGGACCCACGTACCTTGGGGTTACCCTGTTATGATTGTATGCTCATTTACATGAGATCATATCATGTTTTAAATCCATGAGATGCATGTTTTATCGTATATGATGTTTTGAGATTTTATTAACATTGCTTAAAATAATTATATTCTTGTAGAAAATTGCTTTACTCAATGTAACAATATGATTATTCGATTTTGTTCCATTAATATACATTAAATATCTATGTACCTACCAAGCATTACTTGCTGAGGCATTGCGTTATTGTTGCAATGCCTTCTATTTAGTGGCAACTATTCCCCTTGGGTATGGTGGACCCACATACAATTGATCCATGCCATTCATTTGACTCCTCTAACTTTGGATACCTCTACTTGCAAAATTTATACCAAAATATCCTAAAAATAGTGTTTTCATATTGCTAGATATGGATGGTCAGAAGATACACGAGTAACAGCATACCTTAGAAAGAACAAGAACAATTTCTTGGATGTTGTTGTCGCCCTCCTTCCATATGATTTTCGCACCCCTTGAAGAAGTTGGAGAGTTATTGGTAGCATCGATAAAATGAAGAAGCAGATCAAATTGATTCGACTTGATCTTCGCAGATCCAGATCTAAACAGATTGTAGAGATTCAATCCATTTTCTAAATAGATCAAAATGCCCATTCCATATCTGATCTAGTTGCGAATTATAGATTTATGAATAATCTAACTTTACATCAAAAGATTATTATGCAGCAGTGTTGGCCCTAGGCTCCATTACTTTTTGGGGTTTTGAGAAACACTTTAATAGAATGTAGAATCACACTAGAAAGTCAACTTTTAATTTGAAGAAAAACAAATATATATTACATACAAAATCAAACATTATCAACTATAGACTAAGCATTTTACGTGTACAGCAGAGAAACTATTGTTGCTATTCTTTGGGTCAGCCTAATGTGGTCCAGCCATTTCATCTATGAAGAACATTACAAATGTGTAACACAATCGTTTGCACACAAAAGGTTCAGGTTGCCACTTTTCCCTTTGGCCTAGGATTAGATTTAGGAGTGCCTATGTGAGAGAGTGTGTGAAGTGATTTGCTTTCACAAGAAAAAGGAAATTATGATTTAACTAGATTCTCTTTTATGAAGCACAAAAAAAGAACCTTGATTTCCTCAATCAAGAAATAGCATTAAGTTATATGATTTGAAATTACTTTTGCCTATGGACAAAAGAGAGATGAAAACAAATTGCAATGAACATTTCACCCTAAAATAGTTTCCTCCAATGCGGTAAGATTTTTGGTTTTTTTCAATGGTATAGGCATACTCTTTAAGAGTCTTGAAGCATGACTTACACGATTGAAACTCACTATTACTCTAGTGAACCACACAAAGTTGTTGTGGAAAATTAGAAAGATCTATATCTAATGTAGATTGTAGGGGCATGTCCAACTCAAGTTTTGCTAGTTTATTTGCTTTATAGATGTTTGAGTGATATAATCTTTGTTATCCTATCATGAACATCTTATTGATGGAGTTAGTAAACATTGCAATGCCAAGCTAACAAATGAAAACATTTTATAATGCTAGAATCATCCAATTGGAATTAGTCTTGGGCGACAATCTATCCAAAGTTCAGTACTCAGATGGACATTCTCTATCAACCACATGTGGACAATTTGGATTGAAAAGATAAAAGTTTCTCCTAAATATATGTTTTTCAAGTTTTTCATTTTAAACATAATCAAATGGAGAGAGATGTAGGGTTAGAAGATTAGATCGACTTAAAGAGAAATCTCAGCTACAATTACAAGAAACTCTCACAACCACAAATATGTTAAATTTCTTTAGAGAATCTCTTGGAATCAGCTATAAGTATAAGATCATGTCAACTTTGAGAGAAATCTAGAAACAAATCTCTTCGTCGGTGATCTTTCAACTAGAGAGAGATCTAGGGTTTCTGCTACGAGATCAAATTGACTTTCAGATAAATTTTCTTCAAAAATCTAATAAAAAGAGCTATAAATATTCATTACAGGGTTTGGAAGTAAGTTTTAGAGAGAAAATTTTAGATTTCTGATAGTAAGATTGTGTACCCTTTGATGATCAATCAATGTAGTAAAGATGTAGATTCTATCATGTTATTAAAGCCATGTTGTGAAGATCTATCGTCTCCAATTAGATTTGTCACCTCTGCTCTTGCTACAACTTTTTACTCCATCCCTCTCCATTGGCGTCAACTAGGGCACTCTCACTGGCAACCTCCCATCTCTGTCCCAATTCACTGGGTTCCTCAAACGCTACACAACAATAGATCGCATAAAATTGTTGAAAGTTGATTCAACCATCCTCACTACCTTTAAAGACACCGGCATTCTCACAAAACTCCCTGTCACACAAAATTGGCTCCAAATTAACATTGCCTCCCTTCTACCCACCCACTAAAATTTACCGAATCTTAGTCAGCAAAGAAGTAGTCTACACCTCCAACCAAAAACCTCATCGTCCACCTCATTCTAGCCATGAGAACCTTCCACACCACCTTAGAACTTGCTATATGGAAAGCTTTGCTGGCGTGGAGTCTTTCTAAATCAATTTCCCTACCTCCTTCATATTGCTCTAGCAACAAACAAAATATGATCACCCCTCAAAATCATCTCTATCTTGCTCGCCTAGCCCTGCAATACTAGTCAATGATCAAAAGATATGACAAGTGTCTCACTCATCTTCTCCAAAAAAGAGCAAGAACCAAAGGCTTTGCAACAGGAGAACACAGTTTTTCATAATGAAATTGGAGATTTAAGCTTGCGATTGAGACTTATTTTGGTTTTTGTAAAGTAGAGTCTTTTATGAAGCTGCTTTGCTTCTCAAGGTTTTCAACTATTGTCAATTATGAATGACTTTCAGCGATTCTATTACTTTCTCTTTCCTACTTTCACTGTTATCTAATTATGTAATGTCAAATTTCATTTCTCCTTCTACTCCTTTCACCCTTAACTTGCGAACGAGTTTCTTTGTAGCTTCTGATTCAAGGGGTTTAGGCCTTTCTACACTAGAATTGTTGCAGTAATGTAAGATAGTGGATTTGATGACAATATTGGGCATAAAAATAAAAAAATCAAGTCTTGACCCGTCTCTGAAGCAAGGAATAAAACCCAAGTCTTTACGGGCTTTGACGCAATTCCTCTTGAAAGTTTCACCAAAAGAGACTATCACCAAATCGGCCATTAAATGGCCAAAGATCAGATAGACAAATTCCATTGACAGATTTTGTAGGTTTGTGAGAGTGGGGAAGACCTTCCAGCAGTGTTTCCCACTGCCTACTTCTCTATTTAATGCAACTTTATGTGTTAGTCTATGAAGGAAAAGAAAAAGACTTCTAAATCCATTGTTTTGGGGTTTAAAGGGACTGAGTTTTGGTCTCAAGTATGTAAGTGTGTGTGTGTCATTATCTTCAATAATTACTGGTATCTTCGGGGCTTACTCTTGTGCTGGCCCAAAAGGCCTACTCATTTTCCCTCGATACGAGAAATCCATGGTGGGGAAATCTTCTAGTATCAAAATAGATCAGGCCTAGAGAGGAGCCAACCATAATTACAACATCGAGCTCTTTTAATAGGGGTTTGAACTATTATAATAACCCTGAATTTTAATGAATTATTTATTCCACTCATGTAAATTGCCATATTTTGATTAAAAATGGAATAAGTAATTGAATTCAAGTTAAAAGGGGATGTTGTATAATTGAACTCTCGAAGAACTTGAAGTTTTTCTTCAAAACATAAAGAATTGGAATCTACAAGTCGAGATGAATCCAACAACATAAAGAACATTGAAATGAAATTTCAAATGATAAAGTTATGATCATTCAAATATAAAGGACATTTTTGAAAAGAAAATAAAAGAAAAGAAAGACTTTTATTAAAAAGGATGGGCCGTTTTGATATCGCACCCACCCTCCTTAAAGGAATAAAAAACATATCATTTGATTTTTTCCCAGACCCACGGAAGAAGGGAGAAAAATGAAGGAGAAAGAAGGGAAGGGGAAGAAGGAACAGGAGAGTAAGAAGAGGGACAAGGAGAGGAAGACAAGCGTGGAAAAGATAAAGGGAGAAGGAGAAGACCCAACCCACCACAATAATTGATCGTGCTAGTGAGAAGGAGAGCTGACCGTAGGGGTTCACTAGAGTTGTAGGAGCTTACCAGAGAAGATGATGGCCCAGATCAATAATCTGATCCGATCATTTTCTTTAGCACAAGAGCACGAATAAAAACCCTTAGTTTATTGCGTGATCCATGCTGATTTTGACCATCAATTAGAGAGGAGAGCGACAGCAATGAACTAGAAGACTTCTCAAAATATGATGATCAATCCAACTCATCCAAGAGATGGAAAAACATGAAAATACGACTAAGAGGTCATCAACATCATCAAGACCTCATCCTAATTAGGGGTATGCCACATGAATCTTATTCCTCCATTCCACTCTATTAAATATCATGGCTTCATTTAGTCCCAAAGTTTTTAAATCTTTCCTCACAACTTCTATCAACATTCTTTTGGGCCTTCCCCTTGCCCTTTTAGAACCTTCTACTTGTATTGCCTCACTACTAACCGGTGCCGCTGTTGGTTTCCTTTGAACATGTCCAAACCATCTAAGTCAATCTACCTCATCTTGTTACCCATTGGTGCTACCCCTAAATTTTCTCTAATATTTTCATTTCTAGTTCTATCCTTTCTTGTCTTACTACTCATCCATCTCCACATCCTCATTTCTATGATACTCATCCTATGAGTATGATGTTCCTTAACTGCCCAACACTCTGATCCATAGAGCAAGGCCGACCTTATAGCCATCCTATAGAATTTTCCTTTTAGTTTGAGTGGTACCGGCCGATCACATAAAACTCCAGATGCACATCTCCATTTGTTCCAACCTGCTTGGATTCTCTGGGTAACCTCCCTCTCAATCTCTCCACTCTCATGTATCAATGATCCTAAGTACCGAAAGTGCTCCTTCACGGAGACTTCTTGGTTATCAATCTTGACTGGTGTCCCACTCCTACTCTCCTTGCTAAAATTACATTCCATATATTCTGTCTTAGTTTGGCTAATTTTAAATCCTTTAGATTCTAATGCTTCTCTCCACAACTCTAGCGTTATGTTTACTCCCTCCTTTGTCACATCAAGTAGGACTATATCATCTGCAAATAGCATGCACCAAGGAATCTCCTCGTGCAAATGTTTTGTTAACTCATCCATAACTAATGTAAAAAGGTATGGACTCAATACCAATCCTTGGTGCAATCCTACAATAACAGAAAAATCACCAGTCACGCCACTAGTGGTCTTAACATTTGTTATTGCTCCCTTATACATATCTTTAATTATGTATATACCCCTGAGAAACCCCTTTACCACCCAACATCCTACATATTAACTCTCTAGGAACTCTATCATAAGTCTTCTCTAAGTCGATAAAGACCATATGGAGGTCTTTCCTCCTCTCCCTATATTTCTCTACTGGTTGTCTTAGTAAGAAAATAGCTTCCATGGTAGACCTCCCAAGCATGAAATCAAACTGATTCTCTGATACACTTATTTCATGTTGTAGCCTCTTCTCAATCACTCTTTCAAAAAGTTTCAATGTGTGGCTCATAAGTTTGATCCCTCTATAATTAGTGCAGTTCTGAATGTCTCCTTTATTCTTATAGATTGGTACAATAGAGCTTTTCCTCCACTCATCAGGCATTTTCTTTGATTTTATGGTCTTGTTAAACAACCTGGTGAACCAAACTGCCGCAATATCTCCTATATGCTTCCAAACCTCTATTGGTATACCATCAAGCCCCATGGCTTTTCCTGATTTCTTCTTTTTCAAGGCCTCTTTTACTTCATGTATTCTAATCCTACGTTCATATCTATAATATCCAATGTTATTTAGATTTATAGTTTTCAATCCCTAGATTCTCAGAGCCATTCTTATTTAACAATTTTTGGAAGTATGTTTCCCACCTTTGTTTGATCTCATCATCTTTGACTAATACCCTTTGATCATCGTATCTAATACACCTAACATGATCTAAGTCCTTACTCTTCTGTTCTCTTACTTTTGCAAGTTTAAATACATCTTTCTCACCTTCTCTTGTTCCTAGTCTATTATAGAGTTCATCATATGCTTTAAGTTTAGCCTCACTTACTATTCTCTTAGCAACGTTTTTAACATTCTTATATTATTCATAGTTTTCATTATTTCCAATCTTCTGCCATGCTTTAAAACGCATTCGTTTTTCTTTAATAAATTTTTGCATTGTTTCACTCTACTAGCATGTTTCCTTTGCTAATAGCCTTTTAACTTTAGATACTCCTAAGACATTTTTTGCCACTTTCTTAATGAACTTAGTCATATTAGTCCACATGGTATTTACTTCTGTTTCATTGTTCCACTTTCCTTCTACCATCAACTTATTTTTGAATGAGGTTATTTTCTCTCCTTTTAAGTTCCACCACTTAGTTTTTGGATGTGTATTAAGTTCAGTTCTTTTACACCATCTTTTGATATGGACATCCATAACCATTAACCTATGTTGTGAGGTTAAACTCTCACTGAGTATCACCTTACAATCCTTACATATAGATCATTCATTATTCCTAAGTAGAAAAAAGTCTATTTGGCTTTTATGAAGCCCACTTTTAAAGGTTATTGAATGTTCATCCCTCTTCTTAAAGAATTTATTTGCAATGGAGAGGTTATATGACAAAGAAAAATCGAGGATATTCTCCCCCATCTCATTTCGTTCACCTATACCATATCCTCCATGTATTCTATCATATCCTTCCTTATTTTTTCCTATATAGCCATTTAAGTTTGCTTCTATAAATATCCCCTCCGTGTTGGGAATTTCTTGCATGACTCTCTCCATATCTTCCCAAAACTGTCTCTTGATTATATCTTGTAACCCTACTTGTGGTGCGTATACACTTATAATATTTATAATCTGCTCTCCTAGAACAATTATTATTATAATAATTCTATCGTTGATTCTTTTAACGTCCACAACTTTATCCTTTAATTCCTTATCCACTATTATTCCTATGCCATTTTTGTTATTTTCCTTTCCTATGTACCATAATTTATACCCATCTATTTCTTTAACTTTAGCCCCTTTACACTTGGTTTCTTGGATACAAGTGATGTTGAATCTCCTAGGTTTCATCATGTCTACTAAATCCAAACTCCTACCTGACAGTGTCCCTAAATTCCATATAGCGATGCGAATCTTAAGTTCTGGAGATACCTTATTTACTATCGCCTTTCTCGACCTCTATGGTATGAACCCATGTCCACTTTTCACTGCACTTAGGTTCTGATGCAGTGAGTCGCTTCTGAGGGGACGCTTTAGCAGCCCTTGCCCATTTTTCACTACACCCGAGATCTAATGTAGCTCGTTGCTTCTAGGAGAATGCCCTAGCAACCCTTGCTTATTTTTCACTGCACCCGGGATCCGATGCAGCTTGTCGCTTATGGGGAACACCTTAGCTTGAGGGAATGTCAGTTTTCAATTCATGTCATGTTGGGGTTGCCATAGTTTTAAAAAGCTGAAGATGATTTTCATTTCTTCCTTACAAACTAATATACACATGCATATTCATTTGCAAGCAGAAAAAAATAACAAAATCATCTTCAGCTTCACCCTTGTCGGCTGGCTACTTGACGTAAGGGATGCCATATTTTAAGAAGCTAAAGATGATTTTCATTTCTTCCTTACAAATTAATATACAAATGCATATTCATTTGTAAGAAAGAAATAACAGCATTATCTTCAACTTTTCCCTTGCCGGCTGGCACCTGATGCAAGATCCTCTTCCTTTTTCATCCAACTAGTGATTTAGATTTTTTTTTGCAGATCACACGATTCATACTATAATTGAGTTTTATGGATGATTCAACCATTAATTTCCTGATACATGCTTAGTTAAGTATAAAATAGGTTTTAAATATCTTAGATTTAGTTGAAATTTGTGAATCTAAGCTTGAAAATGATTGAATAATCTCAGCCATCCGATTTTCCTTCCATCCTTGTTATCTCTAGCAATGTAGGGTTTCGGCAAAACCGTATTTGCTAGAAATATCTCTCTCTCTCTCTGTTCCTTTCTCCTCCAGCAATGTAATGACCTCAAATTTTTGTAACTTATTAAGGCAAATTAATAAAGTTTGAATTTTTAGAAATTCTAGGCTGGAATATTAGGTTGTTGAAAATTCTCTTTTTATAGAGATTATATTATGAATTAAAACATAGAAATTATGGATGTACTTGGAAAACTGATCAAAACAACATTAAGTACATTCAATTCTGAGTTAAAATGAAAAAATCCATATTAATCTCCATTTGAGGGTAAAATGGTAATTTTACCCATAGCCAAGAAATGAGACCTCAATATTCATAATGTACTCATAAATACGATTCCAATTCCACTAAGTATGCTTGATTATAAGTTTGGACAAATAATGCCTATTTTTCTCCAATTTTGGAGTTAAAAGGGCATAAAGGTCTTTTTACATGAAAGTGGGGCCCACAAAGTGGGCCAATGTTCTGAAAGCAACAATAATTGCTTAGTGCATTATTTCTGGTAGTGGAGATTGTAGTGGAGAATGGGATGAGAATGGAGAATGCACTTGTAATTAAAAATTCTAAAGTAATAAAAGATATTATGAAAAGAAATAATAAAAAATTCAAATTTGGCTATAAATCTGTCCCAAAAATTTCCAAAATTTTTCACAACCTTACCCACAAAATTCTCAAATCTTCCTTGGAGTTTCAGCTCCAAATTTACCTTCATCCTTCCCCAATCTCTCTTTTCCTTATTTCTCTCTCCTCTCTCTAATTGGAATAAGAGACCTAAAATCAATTAGGCACTCCTTTCCAGGTAGAATATCATAAATCCCACCATCCATAACATCCTATACTATCGTATATACAAAAAACCTAAATTAATTTCAAGATCCAACTGCTCAAACAATGGAAAATCATAAGAAATGGGACAATCGGGCTATATTATCATCAATCGGTAATTCTCTCAAATTGGGCTCAAATATAAGTTTTTTCTTCAATCAGGTAGGTGAAACTACTTTCTAGACATATTTACTATTTTTTTGCATGGTGATGGAGAGCTCAGATGGAAACTCTAAGCCTACCAATCGATCTAGAAGGGTCCCAAAACCCTAGGGTAAAATTTTTAGGAAATTTGATTAAGTTTTGGACCCTCAATTAAGAGAGATTCTTTCTGTTGGGCCCATATCAAATTTGGACCCTAGGAACGGCTGTAAACTTCAAATGACGATTGTGGAGTCATATGACCTCCAAATTGAGACCAGAAAGAAGCTATAGAAATCTTGTAACATCTAGTTTCTTATGAAATCATAATATATATAAAAGTATTCATGAAACGTTCTATAGTTTAGAGATAAGTTTCCAATTTCTAAGATCTTCAAGATCTGAGGTGATCAGATAGTGTAAATTTATTTTAATGATGATATAATAATGCAATAAAGTGATATCCATGGTTAATTTAGATAGATCTGGAATAAATTAAGGGATCTACCCTTTATGGTAGAAAAACCTTAAAAATACAAAGGGATCCACTTTATTAATGAGATCAAGTATGATCAAATCCTTGGAATGGATTAAATGGATGATATTATGATGAAATCCAGTTAGATCATGGATTAAGTATAACAAAATCAAGTGGATATGATTTTTGGATCTTAATGGATTAAAATCCCTAAAGGTAATTAAAACCTTTGATCTAAAGGAAAATACCTAAGATCTAATGGTTGGATCATATTTAAAGGTTTATAATAATCTTAATATAATTAGCTTAATTGTCTTTTATTGAATAATAGAAGTGTAAATGTGATTTATGTTATAAGTTAGAAAGCATGATAGTGTAATCTTTAAATGTTAGCATGCTGTGCCCTAAATGATTAGTTTGTTAGTAGATTTGATTATCTTAGGGTCATGTTAGTGTAAATTAGAGATTTAAACATGATTCCATTAGGATAGAAGTACAATTTTATGTATTTCATAACTTTAGGATAATGTTAGTTTATGTATAGTTTTATTTCACTAAGTTAAGTTACATTCATAGGAAGAATGTTAGTATATGGTTTTTAGACTTATATTTGATTTATGCTTTCAAGTTTATGATTTTCTTATTGTCAAATTTTATTCAATTGTTAAATAGTTGTTAAGATATAATGAGATAAATCACCAAAAATATAAACTAATGAAATATAGAGATTCATGGACAACTAAGATAAATGAATGATTTTGACTTAATAAGGGCTATAGTTAGTAGGAAAATAATGAACATCCATGGATGACATTGTGCATATCAATGGAAATTAATTAAAATCAATTAGAAAAGGGACTTAAGGTAAAGAGTTCATAGGAACCTTGTCAAAGGTTGAGCTAGTACCACTCTAGTGGACTCTGAACATTGTGGTTATAGGGGATATACAAGAGCCAAGTGCTTTTCCCTCGCCTCCCATTGACATAAGAGAGGTCTAAATGCCACCTTACATGAGGGCTATATTAACCACTTTTTGAGCAGCCTTTAACTGCTAAGTACTAGTCATCCTGAAATAAGGAGGAGCTGTCTAGTAAAGAAAAAAATAAATCAACTTCAACCAAGTAAGACACTAACTGGTTGAATAATAATAAGAACATAAAAAGATAGCAAATTATCTAACCCTAATAAAAATAGTAAGTAAGATAAAGATGATCAAACAAGATGAGATCTTGTATGATCAAAAACAATAATGAAAAAGAAACACCAATGTAGATTAGATTGTTTATGTATGATATAGATAGTATTTGTATAGATGATCATAAACCCTTGGATATATGTTATTCAAGGAAGAAAGCTTCAAATCATCCTACATAAGGATGATCAAAAGACCATGTAATATGTACCATTGATTAGAAAAATGACATTATACATATGATTTGATAGATATATGTTGTGTGCTTGAGGTGATTATCCTAGGTGGGCCAAGGAATGGTGATGAAATCCACCCTTGATCTTGTGGGGGTAGGGTGCCCTTACTAATTAATTTTCATATACCATGGCAATTCGATCAACATATAATCCACCTTAAAGCATTAGTTGTGTTCTAAAATGCGATTAAAAGTAATAAACTAATGCAAAATCCTAAAATATAACAATTATAATAGATGCTTTCTATATGAAATTACAGTACCAAACAATGCAAATTATTCTAAATGAAAACCCTAATCTAGAAAATAAATGAGTGAGAAGACTTACAGTGAGGTTTTTGATGAAGATTAAGTGTGGGCCACCTTATCCCACACTTGTCTTGTATTATTACAACCCTTTAAAAATTAAAATTAAAAATGCAAATAACAAAGGGGCCTCACAACAAGATTCACTCAAAAAAAATAAAATAGAAATCTCCTAATCTAGGAAAGCAAGGAAAATCTATCTAAGTGATGATGCTCCACTTGGCAATTTCCTGAAAAAGAAAAATAACAATTAGTATCAAATTCAGGAAATAAAGTGGTTATGGATTAAAAAATATTAAATATGCACCTAAAAATTCCTAAAATGTTAAAAAATGCAATTCCTAATTTTTTTTTATTTTTCTTATTTTTTTGGATTTTAATTAAATTTTATAAAAACTCCATTGTAAGTCCCCAAAAATGGTGCTAAGAACTTGTTGATATTTAATCGCAAGTGCATAGGCTATTGTAGTATAGCTTATGCAAGTACGGGTCGATTCCACGGAGACTTGACTTCAAAAGTAAGAATTTTGATAAAATTTAATTATCTAAAATTAAAAATAAATCACAATAAAATTACTGGAATTATTGAAATTATAATCAGAGATCATATCCAACAGAATCACAGAATTTCTAGTTCCTAAAGAAAACAAACAAAATCAAATAATAAGAAAAAAAACTACTTCCCTAGATCAATCTCTATCAAAATCTTCAAGTCGAATCTTCTAAAAGTTAATCTGCCTTCACAAATGTCTTCAGCACATCCTTTATTGGAGATCCACCGTTCGGATTTGTCAGATTCGTCAACATTATCAAGATCTGGGCTAAGATGTAATTTTAAGAATTTGATGGCTCAGATTGAATTTTGGATATCAAACAGATGATCAGAAATTTTTATTATGTCTAGGGAGATCCTAAGAATGACTCTGTGAATTTAATTTGAATTTAGATGAGAAATGGGAGTTTTTATTTGATTAAGGCTAACCCGTTGATTGAGTTAGTCTTTAATTGATCTGTTTGGGATTAGGAAGTTCCTGGATAAGCATAACAAGGATAAAACAGAACCAGAATAACTCAAGACACATATGGAATTAATGAAAAAGACAGAAATGGGATTTCATTTAAAGGAGCAAGGGTAAAACTAGAATTCATGAAAAATCTGGTTTTAAGAAAAAAACTAGACGAAGAAGAGAGCCGAAGGAGGAAGAGGAGGGGGAAGAAGGAAGAGGAAGAGGAGAAAGAGAATGGGAAGGGGAAGAGAGGGAAGGAGAGGAAAAGGAGGGGAAACCCGCTTTGGGATTTCGTCTGCGAACCGTCCGATGAAGAGAGAAACCGACGAGGAAAGCGGAACCGGAGGAGAGGATGGGGAAGAAGACAGGGAAGAAGAGAGGAGAGAAAAGGAGAGGAGTGGAGTGGAAAGGAGAAGAAGAAGAAGAATGGATACCCAATTCGGGTTTCCTTCTTCGGACCGTGCGTCGACACAAAGACAGAGATAGAGTGAGAGAGATAAGGGTGAGTGAGAGATTGGGAGAGAGACTCGGTGCTAGAGATGGAGAGTAGACGAAAAAGAGAAAAACCCGCTTCGGGTTATCTTCAACAAAGGGGGGCGATGAGTAGAGTGTGACAGAGATGATGGGGATAGGGAGGTGGGTGGTCTAGGCAACCCAAGAGAGAGAGAGAGAGAGAGAGAGAGAGAGAGAGAGAGAGAGAGAGAGAGAGAGAGAGAGAGAGAGAGAGAGAGAGAGAGAGAGCTTGGGAGGGCTGTTGTGGTGCGGTAGTGAAGAAGAGGTGAGGAGAGGGTGGTGCGTAGAGATGAGAAGAAGAATGGAAGGGAAAAGTTGAGAGAGAAAGAAGGGAATGGAGAAGGGGAGTCGACTAGCCTAAAGAGAGGGAAAAGAGAGAGTAGATGAGAAGAGAGTGGGGAGAAGTAGGGAGAAGAAGGAGGAAGTAAGGAGAAGAGAGGAGGAAGGAAGAGTAGCCGGCCGAGAGAGAGAAGAATGAAGAGGGAGAAAACCCAGTGTCTTTGGGAGAGGCGAAGGGGAATTAAAAGGGAGAGAGAGAGAGAGAGAGAGAGAGAGAGAGAGAGAGAGAGAGAGAGAGAGAGAGAGAGAGAGAGAGAGAGAGAGAGAGAGAGAGAGAGAGAGAGAGAGAGAGAGGTGGGTGGGGTCCATCAACATTCCAGTCTTACTAGAACTCTGTAATTCTTCAACTTTGTTCTGTCATAGAGTTTTCAAAGTCTTCTCTTTCTAGGAAACTTCATCATCGTCATCTGATCTTCGTGATTTGATCTGGATTATCCACGCTTGAGTCAATTGATCTACATTGCACAGAACCCAATTAGAATCATCTGAACCATTTATTATTTCTCTGATTACCTTTGATGATCATCTAGGAAGTAGAAACTTTGGGTAGTGATGATGAATAGATACAGGGGTGAAGCCGGTGGAGAAAAGTTGGACTGGGTGACTCGTGATGGATGAGTTGGGACGATGTGGACAAACAGGGAAGGTGGTTGGGTAAGAGAGATAGATTGGGTAGATCAGGTAAGTAAGAAGAAAAAGCTGAGAGAGGGAAAGAGGAGAAAGGGATGAACAAAACTTAGAATCTAAAGGGAGAAGTAGGAAAATGAGAAAGAAATTGGCAACAAGTGACAAAGAGAACAACTTGGAAAATAGGCAAGCAAAAATAAAAGGAAAAACCAACCCAAAACTTCAAACTCCACCCAAAAAAAAAACTCCTTTAGGCTTGTATGGCTCTCCCTCTCTATAATTTTTTTTCTTCCTAATTGTCCTCCTTTCCTTTAACATTTAGTTTCCTATTAGGAAACCCCTCTTCTTCCCATTTAGGACTCTTCTTCCAAATTAGGAAGCCTTCTTCTTTTGGGAACCCTTCATCTCTTGCCTTATTGATCTTCAACTGATCTGTGCCATTGAGTTTGAATCTGAGTCATCCAACCCTTCTTTAGTTGATTTGTAAAATAAAAGACTAGATTAGACTCATCTAAACTATACATTAATCATCCACTTATGTCAATTGATCATCTGACTGCTAATTTTGACAATTTACTGTTGGATGGTAGATTTGAGCTATTTTTTTTTATATTTTATCCAAAAATTACCAAATTAATGAGTTAGATGGTCTAATTAAATGCTAAACTAGGGGTCTTTTAGCCAAAATTAAACACTTAACACACCCCCAACCAGCATTCTGCTAGTCCCGAGCAAAACATGCAAAAAACTATTTTACACAAAAATGGTACAAGGTCCCACACTTGCCTTGTATTATACAACCCTTTAAAATTAAAATAAAAATTGCAATTTACAAGGATCCTTACTACAAGGTTTACTCAAAAGGAAAAAAAAAAATGCAATTCTTGGAAAGCAGGAAAATTTCCATGTTGATGAAGATTTTCTTGCCAAATTTCTCCACTTTCCTATTTTCCTGAAAAAGAAAATTAGAAATAAGTATCAATTTTACGAAACTAGGTGGTTATGTAGTAAAAAAATTAAAAAATACACCTAAAATTGCCTAAAATGCTAAAACTCTGCAATTCCCACAATTTTTAATTTTTTTGGATTTTTTGGTTGTTTAATTAAATTTTATAAAAACTTCGTTGCGGGTCCTCAGCAACGACGCCAAAAAACTTATTGATATTTTTCACAAGTGCATGAGCTATTGTAGCATAGTTAATGCAGGTATGGGTCGATCCCACAAGGACTGGCTTTAAAATTTTGGAGCTTTTTTATAAAATTTAATTATCTAAAAATCAAATAAATTGACAAAAATTAACAAAAAAATTTGAGACTTCATCTTTAGTTTAGCAATGAAATTCCAGAAGTTTAATTCTTGGAAGAATAGAAAAATAAACAAAAAAACCTTAATTAAAACTAAAACTAGAAGAATTTACAAAAAATCTAAGTTCTTAGCATAAGTATTATCTAGTTTCCTTACTTCTGGTATCACAAAATTTGATTAGACTCCATCAATATATTCAAAATTTTCTAGATTAATGATCTAACAGATGAATTTGTTAGATTCATCAAATTGTTAGACATCTAATCAAATTGAGAAATATAATGATTAATGGCTTAGATTTGTTTTCAGAATACAAATTGAAGATCAGGAATAGTAATTAAACTAAAATCTATCCTAAGAACATGCTATAAAATTTAATTTAAATTCTGAAGTAAAATAGACAAGAAATTAAAGATTTTTCGTAGTTAAACTAGAACCGTTAATTAAGTTAAACAGTAACAGAATAACACAGAACGTGAATTACCAGAACAAGAATAACATAAAATGGGAATAAAACTAGTAAAGGACATGAAATGTAAATTCAATTATTCTTGCAGGGGCAAAATTGGAAAATTTCCCAAAATATCCTGAAAACTCCCATTAAAAGGAAAGGTTTGCCGGATGGGGATGACGGAGAATATGGGTTGCCAGCTGGAGCGGGGCTAGCCTCGTCTGGAATAGAGCGGGTGATGCTTGGAAGGTGGAGATGTAAGGTGTTTGGATTCTAGGTAATGGAGATGATGCTTGCTCTGGTGCTGGTCTTCTGGAGTGGTGGAAAAGTGCTGCCTTTTCTGAGGATGGGGTGTCTCGCTGGTTTGTATGGAGCAGAGGAGCCTAGCTGACTGGGGTAGTTGAGTAGGGGAGAGGATGGCAGTGGAAAAGGAGGTGTGATGAAGGTGGCTGAGGGATTTGAGTATCGAGTCTGGTCAGTGGAGATGAGCGCTTCGAGTAGAGGAGGTAGAGGCTAACTAGATAAGTGCGTGGGATGGGAGAAAACAATGGAGAAGATGGGTTTGGTGGGTTAGGCAGTGTGCTTGGGTGGTGCGGTGTGCAGAGGAGAACAAGAGAGATGAAGTTTGCGACAATGGAAAGAAAAAAAATAGTAAGAGGCAAAGACCAAGGAAACAGAGTGGGACAAAGGCAGTGTCAATGATGGAAGAGGAAAAAGGAAGAAAATTGGGTGTGCGATGGATGCCAGCCTGAAGAGGTAGATTCTAGAGAGAAAGAGTGGTGCTGGGAACATGAGAAGACTGGGTAGATGTTAGAGAGACTGCTAGGAAGAAGAACTAATGCGAGATAGCTATGGAAGATGTGGTAAAAAAAAAAAACTAGAAATTGAGAACAAAGATGGTGAAACAAGGAAGGTGCGGTTGCATAGAAAGAAAAGTGAAACAAGCAAACTTAAGGAAAATAGCTACAACTCCCAAAAACTCTAAAAACTCCCTTAGGCTTGTATGCTCTCCCTCTTTATAATTTTTTTCCTTTCCTAATCTTCCTCCACGTCTTTCCTTTAAGAGGTAGATTCTTATTAGGACATTCTCCTCATCCAAATTAGGTCTCCTCTTCCATTAGGAAACCTTCTTCCCTTGCCTTATTGATTTTCAAACTGATTTGCTCTGTTGAAATTAGATCTGAGCCATCCAACCCTCCTTTAGTTGATCTACAAAATCTAAGACTAGATTAGAGTCATCTAAACCATACATTAAGCATCCATTTAGCTCAATTGATCATTTAACTGCTAATTTTAACAATTTATGGTTGGATGGTCGATTTGAGGTATTTTTAATATTTTATCCAAAAATTACCAAATTAATGACTTAGATGATCTAATTAAATGCTAAACTAAGGGTTTTTTATAGCCAAAATTAAACACTTAACAACGCATCTTCTTGTCATCCGGCATGTCAAAGGCAGACTGCAAATTGAGCACATCAAATTACTCTATTTGAAAAAGAAGAAAAGTTATAATGTAAATAATACATGTACTTAATGTTCACATACCTTTACCATTTCCCATATTGAATCTTTTGTCGAGGATGGATATGTCTCCAATCCTCAGATGTGATAGGAACCCTGCTTCTTATTATAGAGTAGAGGAAACTACTATAAGCAGGGGCACTCTCACCAATCTCTCACCCTTTGCCCTTTCTTTTTGGAGTAGTGCTTATGTTGGCCTCTTGTTCATGCTCTTCAATGTGGCCGTAATCTTTAATTTGATGTTCTTCTTGTTCCATCATGAGTACAAAGAAACACTCAATGGTATTAGAACAATGACAAAAAGAAAGGCTATGTAATGCATTTAAAGAAACCAAACTGAGGTCCCTAATAAACATAGTTTAAGTAAAAAAACAATTAAAGGAGACTCCGTCTCCATCCATTCACATAAACATACAATATTTAACATACATGACAAACTAATCTCAAGGAAAACAGATAAAGGATGAATGAAAAAAATTTTCCTACTTAATATAGATATTTGTAAAGGGCCCACAAATCCCATAGACCTTTCAATAGTCTTTAACTCCACTGGTTTGAGTTCACATCTCTTAGTGGGTGTAGTTATTCATAAGTAGTGATAAGCTTAACTTATGCTAGATGTTCATCTATATAAGTATGTGTGCACAATTCATGTACCAAATTTCATCCAATAAAGTTTATGATCCATGTAAGTTTCTATTGGTTATTTGCATTCTTGAAGTTCATTAAAATTTTGGTTTTATGATCATGTTTCATGTCTTGCATCACATGCACTATGTCATTTCATGCCTTGTTTGATTTAAGTTTCATGAGTACCTTACTTTTGGAATTTTACCTTTCATGAGGCATACATAATTTTGAGCAGTCCATATACTTTATTTACTTGATTTCTTAAGAACCAATTCAGCTTTTTAGATAGTTTAGTTACAATTTTGGTTAGATCCCATATAAGCAAACTTTTATTCCACACATTTCATCTATTTTCTTACTATTTTGGAAAGATCAATCACTTGAATTTCATTTTTCTTCTTTTCTTCAACAAGTTTTTTAAGTGAATTTTTTCTATCATTTTTTATTTTCTAATACTCATTTTCATGAGATAAACTCTCTCTCTCTCTCTCTCTCTCTCTCTCTCTCTCTCTCTCTCTCTCTCATCTAATAATGCTTTTCTTATAGTTTTTCTTATAATCTTTGTTGGTAGCTTTCTTAAAGTTTTTCTTTTCACTGTTCTTTCTTCCCTTAATGAACTTATTAAACTTCTAAGTAAGAAGTCCAATATCTCAAACACTTTTAGTCTCATCCTCTATGGTGGATCTAAGCGATATTCCTTTCTTCTTCTTTGTCTCCTCTTCATTTTTGAAAGCAATCTTATAGGTCATGAGGGACCTTATAAGCTCATCAAGTTTCAAATTCTCTAAATCTTTAGCCTCTTGGATTGTTGACCCTTTAGCATCTCAAAATTTAAGGAAAGACCTATGAATCTTATTCACCAACTCAGCTAGTAAAAAACTTACCAAAAGATTTCAAACCACTAATAACATTGGTAAATGTAGTAATAGATCTCAAAAATAGAATCATTACTTTTCATCATAAAAATATTCATAGTTATGGATTGCCTATAGGTTGTCCCAAAATTATTTGGCTAATGTGTAGTTTGACATTGGATTGAATTCATTAACATCTAAAGTACAAACTCATGGTTTTAGCATTTTAAGTAATTTTAAAGCTACACCACCTAGCCTAAGAGAGATTGGTCTTAATTTAACTAGGAAAGCAAATAAAATGAAAGTGAAAACATGCATTGGAGTTACTAGATGTTATTACTATAAATGTTAAAAAAAGAAAAGAGGAAGTAATCAAGCACACTTGTAAGATCGCACATGTCAGCTTTGATTCGTCTGAATAGCTCATGACAAAAGCAAAGCTAAAAATTATAAACATGAAATTATATATATATATATATATATATTCCAACTGACTAATATACATATTTCATGTACCCCAAAATAAATGTTGTTTTCAAACCCAAGCACCTTCCTCACCATTGGCATGCACATAATCCTCATTCTCACTAAGTAGTGCTTTGATTGATAGGACTTTTTTGGTAATAGAAGGGTAATTGATTTTAGCATCTCCTAGATCGTCTTCCTCATAAAAATCCCTCGGACATGATGATAAAACTGTTGACTGTCTCTTATCACGTTCATCTTTTACGTAAAATACTCTTTTTGCTTCATATCCCAAAATAAATTGATCATTTTTATGGCCAATCTTGTTGAGGTCAACCAATGTCAATCCAAGGGCATCAGTTTTGATGCTCTTGTGTTCCACCCAATCACACCTAAACACAACCATAGTTCTTAAAGTATAATCCAAGGCCCAAATCTCTCTTATTACCCCGTAACAAATATCATCCGCCAATATTGGCCTGTTATCCTTTGAACTTGAAAAGAATGTAGCATTAGCAAATTAGGAATCTCTTCTTCATCACACTCATTATCCCTACCCAATTTGATAAGCAAGCACTAATCTTATAACACAAGCACTTAATCAATCTTAATGTCATTGGATCTACTTAGGCCCACAAAATAACCCCACACTACTCATCCATAACATATACTTAGAAATGAAGCTCATGTACTATGACAGACACGAACACACGGAGAGAGATGTTAATTAGTTTCTCACATGTTAGATTTTACAAAATAGGACTTTATTTGTATAAGGAGAGAGAGAAAGAGAGAGATAAGCCATTAGAGGACTTTATATTTATGTAAGAAAGAAGTTACATATTTAGTGGCACCAACGTGCCTACTTAGAAGCTAATGCTTCTACTATCCTGTTACATTGACATAACTATATATTATCAGCCTTCCATGCTTCAGGTTCAGTTCTTAATTTTACCGAAGAAGGGGAGCTTTCTAAAACTTTAACCTCAACAACTATAGCCACGTACAAATGGGTGTCAGGATTGTCAGAGGCATAAATCAGAAGAAGATAAATGGTGACTCTTGAGATACTTCTATCATAGCCGAAGGGCACAGATTGGAATAGGCCTGGTAATTCGGGATTATAGAAGATTATACAAGAGCATTGAGCGGGATAACAGGATGTTGAGCGCACTACAGATGCTTACTGTGATGGACCTCATAAATTATTGATTAGACCTGTCCATCTTATTTCTATGCCTCTAGATTACTATTGACTTGAAAAGAGAAAGAAGTGTATGAGCTTAGAATGTAAGCAAATATTCTTTTGTTCACACCCAGTGAATGTCTCATTCATCAGTCTGAGAAGATCAATCACCATATATAGCTTCAAAAGTCAAACGAGAGGGCCAGATTTGTGATAGCTATTGGACATTAGTGGATTTGATTCCATCGACGTGGCATAAACCATCTTTGTTAAGAGAGGAATACTTAAACAACACACCCTATGAGGAGCATCCATTGGAAGCGCCTCAGCGTTGCATGAACCAACTGCAACATTCGATAATCCCATGCATCCATCTAATTACTCCTACTCTGAAATAAGATTATGTGATTTTAGCATCCTAAAAAGGATAGTGAGTTTAACTGCTTTTTGTGCAAGTTTCTAGCTCATTCATGTGATCAGAAGTACATCTTTTGGTATGCAAGAATCGTCCTACCTCACTCCTTTTGTGTAATCAAGTATTTAAACTTTGGGCTCCACGATGCAATGGAGGCCTCTTCGATAAAAGTGTCTTCTGGAGTGTGTACTCTTAGGATAGGCGGGTGAAAGCTTATATTCTTCCTTCAGCATTTCCCAAAACTAAAGCGCCCAATAATAGCTCTATTTTATTTGGCAGTGTTGTAGAAAACCACTGAAACAAATCTTTTAAATTTGTAAGTAATTTCTTAAAAAAGATTATAGAAGAGCATTGAGTGGGATGACAGGATGCTGAGCGCATTACAGATGCTTGCTGTGATGGGCCTCATAAATTATTGATCAGACTTGTCCATCTCATTTCCATGCCTCTAGATTACTATTGACTTGAAAAGAGAAACAATTGGAAACCTTGTGTATCAACATTCTTTAAATTTGGGAGGGGCTAGATTAAATTTAAAAGGCTGAGATTGAATTTAAACGGGGCCAAAAGAAAAATTTGCATACAAATAACATGGAAACCATACAAAAATATATATGGAAAAAGAAATTTTCAAAATTTTGGAGGGCCGCAATGGTTTACTTTTGCCCTAACTCAGCTCCATCCATGATGGACCCTGCCTTTAGTTTATTCAACTTGTTGATCTAATTTCCCTGAGTTTATCTATCTTGTATTCAAAAAATCAAATTGGTTAGATGACCATCGCATTTTGATTAATCTACTTTGATCACTGAAAATGAATAGTGAGGAGCTCTTTATGAACAATGGTGCACATTCAACCAGTGGAAGCATCAATTTTTGGGATGGTAGAATTTAATTGTCGTGATTTTTGGGATAAAAGATAAAGGAAAAGCAACAAGACAACACCTGAATAACTATTCATGCAACTATTCCCCTTGGGTACAATGGACCCACATACAATTTTCCATGCCATTCATTTGACTCCTCAAACTTTGGATACCTCTAGTTGCAAAAGTTATACCAAAATATTCTAAAAATAGTGTTTTCATATTACCAGATATGGATGGTGAGAAGATACACAAGTAATAGCATACATTAGGAAGAAAAAGAACAATTTCTTGGATGTTCTTGTCGCCATCCCTCCACATGATTTTCGCACCGCTTGAAGAAGTTGGAGAGTTATTGGTAGCATCGATAAAATGAATAAGCAGATCAAATTGATCCGACCTGATCTCTGTGGATCCAGATCTAAACAGATTGTAGAGATTAAATCCATTTTTTAAACGGATCAAAATGCCCATTCCATATCTGATCCAGTTGTGAATTATAGATTTATGAATAATCTTGCTTTACATAAAGGGCAAAGCCCCGGTGCACAAAGCTCCCACCTATGTGGGGTCCGGGGAAGCGGCCGACCATACGGCCTAAAGTACAAAGCCTTACCTTGCATTTTGCAAGAGGCTGTTTACACGCCTAATAATCTTACTTTACATCAAAAGATTATTATGGAGCAGTGTTGGCCCTAGGCTCCATTACTTTTTGGGGTTGTGAGAAACACTTTAATAGAATGTAGAATCACATTAGAAAGTCAAATTTTAATTTGAAGAAAAACAAGTATATATTAAATACAAAATCAAACATTACCAACTATAGACTAAGTATTTTACGTGTACAGCAGAGAAACTATTGTTGCTATTCTTTGGGTCAGCCTAATGTGGTCTGGCCATTTCATCTACAAAGAACATTGCAAATGTGCAACACAATCATTTGCACACAAAAGGTTCAGGTTGCCACTTTTCCCTTTGGCCCAGGATTAGATTTAGGGGTGCCTATGTTAGAGAGTGTGTGAAGTGATTTGTTTTCACAAGAAAAATGAAATTATGATTTAACTAGATTCTCTTTTATGAAGCACAAAAAAAGAACCTTGATTTCCTCAATCAAGAAATAGCATCAAGTTATATGATGTGAAATTACTTTTGTAGGTCGACAAAAGAGAGATGAAATCAAATTACAATGAACATTTCACCCTAAAATAGTTTCCTCCAATGGGGTAAGATTTTTGGCTTTTTTTCAATGGTATAGGCATACTCTTGAAGTCTTGAAGCATGACTTGCATGATTGAAACTTACTATTACTCCATTGCACCACATGAAGTTGTTGTGGAAAATTAGAAAGATCTATATCTGAAGTAGATTGTAGGGGCACGTCCAACTCAAGTTTTACAATTTTATCTGCTCTATAGATGTTTGAGTGGTATAATCTTTGTTCACCTATTATGAACATCTTATTGATCGGGTTAGTAAACATTGCAGTGCTAAGCTGACAAACGAAAATATTTTGGAATGCTAGAATCATCCAATTGGAATTAGTCTTGGGCTACAATCTATCCAAAGTTTAGTACTCAAATGGATATTCCCGATCAACCACATGTAGACAAATTGGATTGAAAAGTTAAAAGTTTCTACTATATATATATATATATATATATATATGTTTTTCAAGTTTGCCCTTTTAAACAGAATCAATTGGAGAGAGATGCATGGTTATAAGATTAGATCGGCTTTAAGAGAAATCTCTGATACAATTACAAGAAACTCTCACAACCACCAATATGTTAAATTTCTTTAGAGAATCTCTCGGAATCACCTGTAAGTATAAGATCATGTCAACTTTAAGAGAAATCTAGAAACAAATCTCTTCATTGGCAATCTTTCAACATGAGAGAGATCTAGGGTTTCTGCCATGGTGTGAAGATCAATCATCCCCAATCAAATCTGTCACCTCTACTCTTGCTACAACTTTTTACTCCATCCCTCTCCATCGGCGTCAACTACGGCACTCTCGTCGACAACCTCCAATCTCTCTCCCAATTCACGGGGTTCCTCAAACCCTGCACAATAATAGATCACATAAAATTGTTGAAAGTTGATTCAACCATCCTCACTACCTTTAAAGACACTGGCATTCTCACAAAACTCCTCGTCACACAAAATTGGCTCCAAACCAACATTGCCTCCCTTCTACCTAGCCACCAAAATTAACCATATCTTTGTCAGCAAAGAAGTAGTCTACACCTGTACCAAAAACCTCATCATCCACCGCATTCTAACCATGAGAACCATCCACGCCACCTTAGAACTTGCTATATGGAAAGCTTCACTGGTGTGGAGTCTTTCTAAATCAATTTCTTGAGCCAATGATCGAAAGATACGACACGTGCCTCACTCATCATCTCTAAAAAAGAGCAGGAAGCAAAGGCTTTGCAGCAAGAGAACACAATTTTTCATAATGAAATTGGAGATTTGAGCATGCAATTGAGACTTATTTCAGCTTCTGCAAAGTAGAGTCCTTTATGAAGCCGCATTGCTTCTCAAGGTTTTCAACTATTGTCAGTTATGGAGGACTTTTGGTGATTCTATTACTTCCTCTTTCCTACTTTCACCATTACCTAATTTTGTAATCTCAAATGTCATTTCTCCTTCTACTCCTAATTTCACCCTTAACCTGCGAACGAGTTTCTTTACAGCTTCTGGTTCAAGGGGTTTAGGCCTTTCTACACTAGAATTGTCACACCAGTGTAAGATAGTGGACTTGATGGCAATATTGGGCATAAAAATAAAAAATAAAAAAAATCAAGTCTTAACCTGTCTTCGAAGCGAGGAATAAAACCTAAGTCTTTACTGGCTTTGCTGCAATTCCTTTTGAAAGTTTCAACTGAAGAGACTATCACCAAATCGGCCATTAAATGGCCAAAGATCAAACAGACAAATTCCATTGGCAGATTTTGTAGGTTTGTGAGAGTGCGGAAGACCTTCCACCAGTGTTTTCCACCGCCCACTTCTCTATCGAATGCAACTTTATGTGTTAGTCTATGAAGGAAAAGAAAAAGACTTCTAAATCCATTGTTTTGGGGTTTAAAGGAATTGAGTTTTGGTCTTAGGTATGTAAGGGTGTGTGTCATCATCTTCAATGATTTCTAGTATCTTTGGGGCTTACTCTTGTGCTGCTCCAAAAGGCCTATTCATTTTCCCTCGATACGAGAAATCCATGGTGGGGAAATCTTCTAGTATCAACATAGATTGGGCCTAGAGAGGAGCTAGCAATAATTAGAACATCAAGCTCTTTGAACAAGGGTTGGCGCTATTATAATAACCCTGAATTTTAATGAATTATTTATTCCACTCTTGTAAATTGTCATATTTTAATTAAAAATGGAATAAGTAATTGAATTCAAGTTAAAATGGGATTTTATACAATTGAACTCTTTAAGAACTTGAAGTTTTTCTTCAAAACATAAAGAATTGGAATGTACATGTCAAGATGAATCCAACAACATAAAGAACACTGAAATCAATTTTCAAATGAGAAAGTTATGATCGTTCAAATATAAAGGGCTTTTTTGAAAAGGAAAAAAGAAAAAAAGAAGAATTTTATTAAAAAGGATGGGCCATTTTGATATCGCACACACCCTCCTTAAAGGAATAAAAAACATATCATTAGATTTATTCCCAGACCCACGGAAGAAGGGAGAAAAATGAAGGAGAAAGAAGGGAAGGGGAAGAAGGAAGAGGAGAGGAAGAAGAGGGACAAGGAGAGGAAGACAAGCGAGGAAAAGATAAAGGGAGAAGGAGAAGGAGAAGACCCAACCCACCACAATAATTGATCATGCGAGTGAGAAGGAGAGCTGACCATAGGGGTTCACTAGAGTTGTAGGAGCTTACCAGAGAAGATGATGCCCCAGATCAATAATCTGATCCAATCATTTTCTTTACCATAAGAGCATAAATAAAAACCCTTAGTTTATTGTGGGATCCATGCTGATTTTGACTGTCAATTAGAGAGGAGAACGATAGCAATGAACTCGAAGACTTCTTGAAAAATGATGATCAATCCAACTCATCCAAGAGATGGAAAAACATGAAAATATGAATAAGAGGTAAGATCCATAAAACCCAACTAGTGATTTAGATTTTTTATTGCCAAATCACACTATTCATACTATATCTATGTTTTATGGATGATCCAACCATCAATTTCCTAATACAAGCTTAGTTAAGTATAAAATAGGCTTTAAATATCCTAGATGTAGTAGAAATTTGTGAATCTAAGCTAAAAAATGATTGAATAATCTCAGCCTCCGATGAAGCACTTTTAGAACATTAACTTTATGACATATGATTGATGATCATATGCCACAAATGAATTCTTTAATCATGGACTCCAAGTACTTAGAAACTATAGATGTATAATTTATAATGATCTACAAATTTTATGATGCATCAAGAGCCATTCAACTATTAAATTTATAATCCAATGAATTGATGAGAGTTAATTGACTAAATTGAATCCATTGTTTCCCGAGATTTGAATGATAGAGGATGAGAATGACTGATTCTGTTGATTTTGGGTGTAATTGGGACAATGATTCCAATTAGGTGTTCTAACACTATATGTTTTCTACTTGAACTAAATTTTCAACCAATCATGCTTAAATAGATGAAATCTTAACTTTATTTATGAGAATTGTCACATTTAGAATTATTATAATTATGCTTGAGATTTTTAGAACTTCATCAAAGTATTAACTTCAAATTGCCTATAGTTTTGATTTAATCCATTGTGTACGATCTAATTATGAACTTTATAAATTAGCTTGATTACAAGTAATACTTTCTCATAACATGGATTTAAGTATTCTGTGATTTGATTTCAAAGATGATCAGTATGTGACTAATGAGTCGCATTGAGTGCGAAGGTACCAGATTTATCTCGTCGTTTTTGATTGATTTGTTTTAGACAGGTGCTATTAGCGTGATAGGGTGATGATTGCCTATATTGATGATTTGTTTTACACAGGGGGCTTTTAAAGTCGGTAAAAAGTGTGAATATAAGTCGCTTACAAAGTGACTTCTACCAAGGCAGCCTGAAAAGTAGTCAACTTTTAAGGTCGTTTAAAACAACAACTTTAAAAGTCATAAACTTTTAAAGTGGTTTTTTTTTTCAAAATGACTTCAAAAGTTTTACACTTTTGAAGTTGCTTATATAAAAACGACTTCTAAAGTCATCAACTTTAGAAGATGTTTTATTGCAAGCGACTTCAAAAGTAACCAAATGTTAATTGACTTTTGAAGTCGCTTAAAAAAAACAACTTCTAAAGTTGATAACTTTACAAGTTGTTTTTGGATAAGCAACTTCAAAAGAATTTCTATTAGATGAACTTTTGAAGTCACTTATATAAAAAAACTTCAAATGTTTGTGATTTTAGAGGTCATTTTCATATAAGCAACTTCAAAAGTAAAAACAAAATCAAACAATTATATCATTACTTTTAATAGAAATTCTCAAATTTTAAATTTGTTTTTTCAAAAATGACTTCAAAAGTTTTTTTTTTTGTTTTTTTACAAATTTGTTTATTTGCTCCACCTGCCTGTATACAATGAATAACAAAGACTTGATATTCAATCAATGTTTATAAACATTAAGAACCTAGTTACAAACAATGTTCATCCACTTCTTAATATACAATTCCACGTATACATTAAAATACTTCAATCTCCACAAACATGAAAAACCAATAACCACTCCATTGCATTCATATCTTAATCTTTTGATAGATTATCACTTGTGTGTATATTGAATAACAACCATTTTATGTACATGAAAAACCAAACATCATATACACCTTCCATATGCATTCCAAACCACCATCCACTACAATGCATCGACATCTTTCTTGATACACTACCACCTGTGTGTTACATTAAATAACAAACATTCTATACACTTGATATAAACAATCTTTATAAATATGAAAAACCAAACATCTAACATGCATCAACTTCTTTCTCCATACCTCAAATAGTTGTTAAAATATAACACCTAATACATCTATAATGGCTACAAAACATCCATACTCATCATTATCCATCCAAATCTATCTTGAAAATAATTTATATAAGAAACTGCAACATATGCATTGTCTATGACATCCACATTCACTTCATTTGTAATTCCATACACATTCTAAGCAACCCTCTCATTCCTCATCTTGTAAAAGTTACATAATTCAACTACCATATACATACTCAGCCCATTCATTTCGTATTTAATTGAGATTTACTCTGAAGTAACCCTTCTTGTTTTCCAACTCAGAAAGCATAGTAGCCTAAAATAAAACAAATTTAATTAAGCTAAAAAAATTTACCTAGATCCATAAAAAATTTAGAAAAATATAGGATTATGCAAAATAAGAAGTGTTCTACCTTTTCTAAATGGGAGACAGGAGTACAATCAAATATTACGGTCCTCATTGTACCTTAGGACATAATACCCACACTCCCAATCAGACTGTTATTTAGGGCATTGTGCAACAAGGACAATAAAAAAGAACTCATAAATATCATTTTTAATAATGTAAGTTTAATTAGTAATAACTTAGAGTAATTAACTGTTTCATATAGCTTGACATTCTTTCACATGGGTTTTGGTGGTTGTAATGTCTTAGTCACTGTAGCCCATTCCCACCAAGTCCTACAAATTTAAATTTCAAATGCATTATAAATAATAACCCCAAAATGTTATGAATTTTTTTCCATGATTAAATGTAAATTAAAAATGTGGAAAATAGAACTGGGATATGATATTTCAAGGAAGATAACTTATTATGGGTTAGAATCAGGAATTGAAACATGAATAGTTAGATTCTACTCGAAAAATGAAATCAAATGACACAAAGAACACTGAAAACAGAGTTCATATGTGAAAGTTATGACAATTTGAAGTATAGGGGTATTTTAGTAATAAAAAATGAAAAGAACAAAAAATGCAGGGGGTCATTTTGCTAACGACACCCCCTTTTTCATTCCATGGTCTGCAATAGGAACATGGAGTCAACCACAATGCCCCCTCTCTGATCACCATTGTCGGTCCTGGAAAGGTAGACCGCGGCTGCTACTGCACCAAACCCCACTGCGATAAAAGCCCCCCTCTTCTCCAAATTTCTCTTTCCCCTATCTCTTCTCTGATTTTCCTTCCATCTTTGTTATCTGTGGAAACCTAGGGTTCTGGAAAAACTGTATTGTCCAGAAATCGCTCTCTTTGTTCTTTTCTCCTCCAACAAAGGCCAGGTGCCTTTTCCCTTTCTTTTTCTTCTCTTTCCCTCCTTTCCCCTTTGTTTTCTCCTCTATTCTTATCAATGACTAGGGTTTTCTCCACGGGCACATAGGAGTCTGCACCCATAGGAAAACCCATCTTTCTTCTTCGAATCCTAAATAGGTATACCAACTCTCTTCTCCCTTTTCCATCCCTATATTTTTTGGCAAGAGTTATTTAGATTTAAGCCGGATTTGTCATCATCGGTGAAAACAGATCCGTTGGATCTGATTTGGAACCGTATCAAGGACAGCTCGGATGGATGTTCCTAGCCGTCCGATGAATCGTGGACGCCAAAAACCTTAAAAATATTAAAAAAATAAAAAAAATTCTACTTGATCTTAGATGTTGATCAAAGATTGGAATGATTAGACGGCCCAGATCGGACTGTCTCATTTCAATTGATTTGATCAAGTGATTAGGATGCACATATGTAACACTCAATAGGGACGGAGCGTGCCCGCACATGTGTGTGAGTGCAAGAGGTATCCCGGCTCAACCAGGACACTGTAGCGTCCTGGGAACTAGGATGCTCCAATTTGGTCTGACCCAACATGGTCCCAAAGACTGATTTGGACCATTGAATGGACCAGAAACACTAAAACTGAAATTAAAAGGCTACAGAAGCCCAATTGATAATCAGAAAGATTCATTAGAATCGTATTGACGATGTGGACCTAAATATGTAATAAAATTAATAATCAAGATTTAGGCTGATTTTCCACAAAAACCATAGAAATTGAATGAATGGACTGGATCAGAGGTGATCAGGACCTACAAAATGATTAATTAAGATGTCCTGGAATATATTTAACTAGTTTAGATTATCAAACCAGATCCTTAGATCCATATTCATGATTTAGAACACAAACTTAGTCTAGAATCACAGATTTGGCAAATCAGCAATAGATTCAACCATTAGATCATGCCCTACATCATAAATAGATGGTTAAATTACTAGAATATAGTACAAGGATAATGGCTTGGACCATAGATTGATTAAATTAATGAAATCTAACAATTAGATCTACCCTAAACACTAGAATAAGAGTAGAGTTGACCAAAAAATGCTAAATTTGATTGATCCAAACTGATCGAACAAACTTTAATGATATATGGGTCTAATTAGGAAAAATCATATGCAAAATGATCTAGGTTATGATGATCAATAAAAAGATAGACAAGAAATATGAATAAAAGATAAGAACATAATCACCTATTATACCTATCATGTGACAGATACACATTGCTACGTGGATAAGAAGGAATACGGTCTTGGATTGAATGAGTACTCATTTCGAGGTAGTGGGCGATGCTCCCTAAGGCGGGCTTGAGAGGCTGACGGGTTAGCGAATGATGCTCCCTGAGGTGAGCCTACAGGTTAACAGGCTAGTGGAGACACTTCCCTGAGGCAAGTCTAATGAGGCTGACGAGCTAGTGGAGAGATGCTCCCTGAGGTGGGCCTACAAACTAATGGGCTAGTGGAGGTGAGAGATATGTATTAGGATGTTTCCTTAAGGCTAGTCTGCAAGGCTGCCGGGCTAGTGGAGGACGCTCCCTGAGGCAGGCCTATGGTTTGACGGGCTAGTCGAAGCGGAATATTATTTCTATGTATTATTTATTAGTAAAAGGCTGCATTATTATGATGCTAATAAATACTAAATATGTATTCTAGGATGTATTATTATGAGACCCTTATGGTAAAGAGGTATGGATATAATAAGCCCATTATAGGACTGGAATTTGATTTTATGACACTATCATATATGAAATAAGCAGTTGATAGATTCTGTAAATGTACACTTGGGTTAGATGTTTATGTATAAATTTCTGTGAAAAAAATGTTATAAAGATATTAACATGAATAAATGCCTAATATGCTCATCTTATAGAGTGTGATTTATCATGTTTGGACCATTACATGCAGATGTAAATTTATGATGTTGATCTGTCAAATAATTATAAGAATATAATTATTGAATTTAAGTTTTAATATGTCTCTTAAGTCCCCTCCTAAGTATAGCTTGTTAAGATATTGTAAATGTTTTATGTTTACAAGATCTCAGATACAAATAGATACAGATTCAGATGGACACCAGAAGATAGATACAATAAAGAAAGACCAGCAATCATACTATTGTCAGGTATGTATTATTATTGTTCTATAATGTAGTTAGTTTTATTTGGATTGTGAACTTTGGACATTTAATATAATGTTTATAAGGGATGTGTAAGTGAACCACTGGATGGGTCTTGTTTTCATGAAATACCTATTTATTTTATAAATAAACTACATAATTGTATATAGTACGAGAATGAAAGTGAAATCCAGGATTTTGAAAAATGAATTTCAAAGAAAACATTTTTTGCTGTTTTGGATTTTTAAAAATTTTGGCACGCCATCTTTCAAAAATAAATGCAAAAAATAATTTTAAAAACCCGGGTCATCACATTATATATGAATAATAAATTACTTATCTACACATAACACATGAAAAAAAATGCTTACTTATTAGTAATATCTATGAGGGTGTGGCAGATGTGTCCTCCATAAGCATAAAAAAAGAAAGCATCACCACCATGCACATTCCAAATGCACAACATCCAATGATACCTACATAGACAGCCATATGGATTGTAATGAAAGTTAACAATATCTAAGTAAAGAATATATTGGCAAGAAAATAAGAAAAATAAAACTTACCCGCTATTGTAGGGAATCATTAAGCCTTGTCCTTGAGAGCAGTGAACGAAGTTGGCAAAATATCCTTAATGCGCCTCTCGATTGGCCATTGCTTTGTCACTCCAGAAATGATACCAGGGTCAAGGAATTGGTAAAGTGTAACCTCACCCTCAAAAAGGTTAGTAGCATCATTCAAGAAGCTATATAAAAGAAATAATTATTACATATACCATTAAAATAGAATATCTAATAAAATACCAAATTATTTACAAGCAAGTATATGCATATACCCCATGTAAGAGACAATGTAAGGGTGCTGGAGCTAATCCCATAGGCAAACTCATAATAGATCCTCTGCCATAAGTGGCACTTCAACAATGTCCTCGCAAGCACTCGACGCTTGATTTGTACATGATTGATTTCGATATTCACATTGATGAGACCATAGATTAACCTAAGGAATCGAGAGCGTTAGGTGGGACTTCCATAGCTGCTATAAAAGATGTAAAAAATTTCAACTAAAAAATATAATATTAATCCATGAAGAGGGCCTAATTTATGATGAAAGAAAAACCAATGATATATACAAGTACATGTTCCATTGGTGTAGCAGCTAAAGGTGACACTGGAGTGGTGCTGATCTCGATGCCTCATTTTCTTTTGATTAAATTGTATAGAGTTATGAAACAATTAAGTGAAGTCTTTAGCTAAAAAATATTAACAAGAAAGTTACATAGTATGATAACATACATACCATGGACTCTATGGGAATGACTAGCGCCTCCGGCCAAGCAACGTGATATGCAATTGCCTCCCCAACAGTCATAATATTTTTCATTTCTAATGAGAATGGTAGGCAGGCATTAGCATTCAAAGCCATGGTAATGGAGACCCACTTAGTATGCGGTGGCATACTAATTCCATGAAAAATATTTGATTCATGCTTATAGCATGAACCAACTGCCACGATATTTTGATGGGAATCCAAGGCCAATAAGCATTGACCCACATGCAAATCAAATATGCAATAGAGAGGTTAAGACATAGAATTATTACAAATGGACAATGAAAATTTATAGTTTTGTCAATGTATATACCTCCTGGGCAGGAATTTCCTTTTTGAGGGGAGGCAGATGTCCTTCATTATCTTCTTCAGATGGGGAATTGTAGCTCACATGTGATGGAAGTACAGCAAGGCGGGATTGCTGAGCAGGGGGTCGTGGAATAATTATCATACATCCTTCATGCAGCAGCACAAATAAATCACCCATTATTTTTTCAACAAGTTCATTGTAGGCCTGCTCATCATCTTGAGATTTAGGTATACGTCATACCAAAGAATTCATAAGGAACAACACCTCGACCCATGCCCTTAACTCGACTAGGGTGGTCTTGCTTATTGCCCATAGCCTTATACAAGATGTCATCCTTGGCACTATAGTTAGAGAACATGTATATAATTATAGTAGCCTTAAATTGAATGCGATAAATTGTCACAGATGCTTACTTAGCGCTCTTTTAAATGAGCATAGCCCATCCTAGATAGGTTGTGTTGCGTATTTGTTGGATGCACCTTTCTTCCCCTTGCATTCTTTGCCTGCACATTTTTACTTGCATCCACTAATTGAACGTTATATGTAATTAAAAGAATGAAGCATCGTTTCTACACATACCTCAAACTCGACGGAGGTTGATTTCTGTACAAATGCATTCTAAGCCTCCTAGTCAATGACATCAAAGTAAATGGAAGGCACCGTGTACAACCTTGATGGATCGTTGACATGTGGAGCTATGTAATTGCGAACCTAATTCTTCCATTTTTTCCATTGCTCACCTACCCCTTGTAAAGCATGTGTGTTGATGCTTTTTGTAAGCGCATAGGCTATTGTAGTATATCTAATGCAAGTACGAGTCAATCCCACAGGAATGTGCTGTAAAATTTTGGAGTTTTTTTTTATAAAATTTAATTATTTAAAATTCAAATCAATTGACAAAAATTAACAAAAAAATTTTAGACTTCATCTTTAGTTTAGCAATGAAATTCAAGAAGTCTAATTCTAGGTAGAACAAAAAAATAAACAATAAAACCTTAATTAAAACTAAAACTAAAAGATTTAAGAAATATCTAAGTTCCTAGCTTAAGTACTGTCCAATTTACTTACTTTTGGTAGCACAAACCTTGATCAGACTCCATCAATATATTCAAAATTTCCTGGATTAATGATCTAATAGATGAATTTGTCAAATTCATCAAATTGTCAGAGATCTAATCAAATTAAGAAATTTAATGATTTATAGCTTAGATCTATTTTCATAATACAAATTGAAGATCAGGAAGAGTAATTAAACTAGAATCTATCCTAAGAACATGCTATAAAATTTAATTTAAATTATGAAGTAAAATAGACAAGAAATTAAATATTTTTCATAGTTAAACCAGAACCGTTAATTGAGTTAAACAATAACGGAATAACACAGAACATGAATTATCAGAACTAGAATAACATAAAATGGGAATAAGAATAGTAAAGGACATGAAATGTAAATTCAATTATTCTTATAAGGGAAAAATTGGAATTTTTCTTGAAATATTCTTAAAACTCCAATAAAAAGGAAAGGTTTGCTGGATGGAATTTTTCCCAAAATATCCTTAAAACTCCCCGACAATGGTGCTAAAAACTTGTTGATATTTTTCATAAGTGCACGGGCTATTGTAGTATAGCTAATGCAAGTACGGGTCAATCCCACAGGGATGCGCTTAAAATTTTAGAGTTTTTAATAAAATTTAATTATTTAAAATTCAAATTAATTGGACAAAATTTACAAAAAGAAATCAGACTTCATTTTCAAGTTAACAGTGAAAAGAAACAATAAAACCTTAACTAAACTAAAACTTGAAAATTTAAGAAAATTCTAATTCCTTATCCTAAGTACTATTCAATTTCCTCACTTCTAGTATCACAAAACCTTGATCTGACTTTATTAATATATTCAAAATTCCCTAGATTAATGATCTGACGGATGAATTTTTCAGATCCCTCAAATTGTTAGAGATTTAATCAAATTAAGAAATGTAATGATTAATGGATTAGATCTATTTTCAGAACACAAATTGAATATCAGGAACAGAAATTAAACTAGAATCTATCCTAAGAACATGCATGAATTACCAGAATAGGAATAACATAAAATGAGAATAAGAACAGTAAAGGAGAGTAAATGTAACTTGCATTATTCTTCCAAGGGCAAATTTGGATTTTTTTCTGAAACTTCCTTAAAACTCCCCATAAAACACCAAATCCATCGAAGAAGATGAGTTGCTGGTCGGAGCGGGGCTGCCGGAGATGTTGTTTTGTGATTCCAGAGGGAGGAGGTACTAGATCGTCTAGAGTGGTGCCGTCTTAGGCGTCGTTTCTCTTCCTGGTGAGAAAAAAAATGATCACCAACAGGGCCGGTGATGCTTGGAAGGTGGAGATGCAAGGTGGTATGGGTTCTGGGTAATGGAGATGACACTTGCTCCAGTGCGGGTCGTTGATGAGCTAAAGTGGAACGAAAAAAAATGATGCCTTTTTTGGGCGTCGTCTGGTTTTGTTGTGTGGAAGAGATCTCGGCATCATCCACTAGCCGTGTTGGCCAGTGAAGAGTAGAAGATGCGTGTCGATGGAGATGACCTGGGTTGAGACTGTTGGTGTTTACTGGTGGCTGAACAGAAGTAGGCGACGTCCTTGATTTGGTCGTTTGGGAAAGACGGCATCTAGGCCTAGGCTTCTGGGCGTTGGGTTGAGATGAGGAAGTAGAAACTTTGGGCAGTGACGATGAATAGAAGCAGGGGTGAAGCCGGTGGAGAAAAGTTGGACTGGGTGACTAGTGATGGGGGAGTTGGGACAATGTGGACAAACAAGGAAGGTGGCTGGGTAAGAGAGACAAATTGGGTAGATTGGGTAAGTAAGAAGAAAAATCTAAGAGAGGGAAAGAGGAGAAAGGGATGAATAAAATTTGGAATCTAAAGGGAGAAGTAGGAAAACGGGAAAGAAATTGGCAAAAAGAGACAAAGACAACAACTTGGAAAAGAGGCAAGCAAAAATAAAAGGAAAAACCAACCCAATACTTTGAACTCCACCAAAAAAAAAAAAAAACTTCCTTGGGCTTGTATGGTTCTCCCTCTTTATAATTTTTTTTCTTCCTAATTTTCCTCCTTTACTTTAAGATTTAATTTCCTATTAGGAAACCCCTCTTCTTCCAAATTAGGAAGCCTTCTTCCTTTGGGAACTCTTCATCTCTTGCCTTATTAATCTTCAACTGATCTGTACCTTTGAGATTGAATCTGATTCATCCAACCCTTCTTTAGTTGAATTCCAAAACAAAAGACTAGGTTAGAGCCATCTAAACCATACATTAATCATCCACTTAGCTCAATTGATCATCTGGCTGCTAATTTTGACAATTTACGGTCGGATGGTCGATTTGAGCTTCTTCTTTTTTTTATCCAAAAATTACTAAATTAATGAGTTAGATGGTCTATTTAAATGCTAAAGTAGGGGTGTTTTAGCAAAAATTAAGCACTTAACACACCCCCAACCAGCATTTTGCTAGTCCCGAGCAAAACATGCAGAAAACTATTTTAAACAAAACTGGTACAAGGTGCCACTTTTGTAGGTACTCATGATTACATTTAGCACATGCAAAAAGCCCTTGAACCCCTAGGTTGCCCCTAGTGGATGAGTTAGGCCTCGTGAGGGTTTACAGTAAATATACCCACAAAATTCAATAAGGTCGAGTCCCCTATTTTATCCCAAAGAATCCTCCTTCATTAGTAACTTTACTAATTTTTCATAACTTAATGAAGAGGATTTGACAATTTTGCACACCATACATATATTAAAGACATCTTATTTGAGGTATTTCTCAAAGTGCATATGTGTGTATACAGCCACATAAATCTTGACTTCTAATTGGATATGCCTACATTCCATTGGAAATATGCCTTGACCTCAAATCCTCACAGATATACCCTCAAAAATAAAACTCTTAGATAAGGTGTTTAAACATATGTCTCTCATTATGTGACCAAATTCAATAAGTTGATGGTTTACATACTTCTTTTAAATGCTAATGAGACAAAGAAAAGTGATCCCTAAGAGTGGATGTTAACACTAAGAATATTATGGGTCTTTTACCTTAATTCTTTCTTTTTATTTCTTCTTAAGGCTATAATCACCTAAGATCAATAGGTCTTTAATTAGGACGAAATGAAGGCTTAGGATAGGTTTAGAAAAGAACGGTATAAATATTTCAAAGGTTCAAAATTGAGTAGATATCTTCAATGAATATCTGTTAGGACAACTTTGCTTTTGGGTTTGTACTTCAAGTGAATTTCTCTTTCAGATTTTGGTCTTTTTTTCCTTCTTGTTCTTTTTTATTTTCTTTTTTATTTTGCCTCTTCTAGAACAGAGCTAGTGATGCCTAAAAGGTGGAGAAGCAAGGTGTTTGGATTCTAGGTAATGGAGATGATGCTTGCTCCAGTACTAGTCGTCTGGAGCTGTGGAAAAGTGGCGCCTTTTTTGAGGATGGGGTGTCCTACTAGTTCGTATGGAGTAGAGGAGCCTGGCTAACTGGGGTAGTCGAGAAGGGGTGAGGATGGCAGTGGAAAAGGAGGTGCACTGAAGGTGGTTGAGGGATTTGAGTGTTGGGTTTGGTTAGTGGAGAAAAGTGCTTCGAGTAGAGGAGGTAGAGGCTAACTAGATAAGTGCTTGAGATGGGAGAAAATGATGGAGAAGATGGGTTTGGTGGGTTATGCAGCGTGCTCGAGTAGTGCGGTGTGCAAAGGAGAACAAGAGAGATGGGGGTTGCAACAATGGAAAGAAAAAAAACAATAAGAGGCAAAGACTAGGAAACAGAGTGGGACAAAGCCAGCATCAATGATGGAAGAGGAAAAAGGAAAAAAATTTGGGTGTGCGATGGATGAGAGTTTCATTACACCATTCCTACAGTTAATAATGGCGTTGGATGTTGCCAAGAATGGACATCTAAGTTTGACAGGGATTTGACTACCAGGATCGGATATCGGATGGGTGTCTAGCACAATGAAATCAATAAGGTAATAAAACTTGTCCACCTGTATCAAGACATCTTCAACCAATCCATGAGGTATCTTGATAGATCTATCAGTTAATTGTAGCACGGTAGTGGTTGGTCTCAACTCACCGAGTTTTAGTTGCTCATAGACTGAGTATGGCAACAAGTTAACACTAGTCTCTAAGTCAAGAAGTGTCCTATTTATGACATGATTTCCAATGACGCAAGTGATTGTAGGACATCTTGGATCTTTAAAATTTGGTGGGGTCTTGTGTTGAATCAAAGAGCTCACCTGTTCAGTGAGGAAAGCTTTCTATTGCACATTAAGCTTTTGCTTTGTGGTGCATAGCTCTTTTAAGAATTTAGCATAGGCAGGGATGTCTTTAATTGCATTGAGCAAGGGTATATTGATTTGTACATGTTTAAATACCTCCATTAACTCATTGAAGTTTGATCCCTTCCGAGCTTTATTTAGTAATTGGGGAAAAGGGGCTTTAGGCACATAGGGTGCCTCCACTAAAGGTTCTAAAGGATTGTTCAGTCTTTTCTCATTTTCCTGTATTTTTGTTGCCTTTTTTTCCTCTACAGTTTCCTTAGCTTGCCCTTCTTTGTTATTGATTTGACAACCACTCCTAAGGGTGATTATGGACTTGGCATGCTCATGAGGGTTAAGGTTTTGAGAACTTGATCCTATCTCAAATTAACTCTTAGGATTAGGGATGGGTTAACAAGGAAATTGACCCTTTCCTCTATTATGTAATTCAGCAAACAATTGGCTTACTTGCATCCCCAACTTGGCTATGGCATGAGAGTTGACATTGGCTGATTGTCTACTCTCATTTTGCAATTGGTGTAAGGCCTTTTTAGTGTAATCATTGCCTTTGACAATTTGTTCGACCATGGCATGGATGTTTTCATCTGAATATGGTTTCTTTTGTTGTAGTGGTTGTTGAAGGCCAGGTGGCTGATGAGGAATTGTAGTTCGAAGAGGAAAGTTTTGGACATGGGGATTTACAAATGGCCACCCTTTGTGGTTATTCTTTGACCAAGACAAATTGGGATGCCTAGCCCATCTAGGGTTGTAGGTTTCAGAATATAGGTTGTCACTAGGTTGGGAAGAAGAAGTAATGTGAGATAGGTGTGGTAAAAAAAATAATTAGAAATTGAGATCAAAGATGATGAAACAAGGAAAGTGCAGTTGCATAGAAAGAAAAGTGAAACAAGCAAACTTAAGGAAAATATCTACAACCCCCCAAAACTCTAAAAACTCCCTTAGGCTTGTATGCTCTCCCACTTTATTTTCTTTTTTTTTTTTTTTTCCTTTCCTAATCTTCCTCCACCTCTTTCCTTTAAGAGGTAGATTCTTATTAGGACTTTCTCCTCTTCCAAATTAGGACTCCTCTTCCATTAGGAAACCTTCTTCCCTTGCCTTATTGATCTTCAAACTGATCTGCTCCATTGAAATTAGATATGGGCCATCCAACCCTCCTTTAGTTGATCTGCAAAATCAAAGACTAGATTAGAGTCATTTAAACCATACATTAAGCATCCACTGAGCTCAATTGATCATCTGACAGCTAATTTTGACAATTTACAGTTGGATGGTCGATTTGAGCTATTTTTTTATATTATATAAAAAAATTACAAAATTAATGAGTTAGATGGTCTAATTAAATGCTAAACTGAGGGGTTTTTTTTTAGCCAAAATTAAACACTTAACAACGCGTCTTCTTGTCATCCAGCACGTTAAAGGCGAACTGCAAATTGAACACATCAAATTACTCTATTTGAAAAATGAGAAAAGTTATAATGTAAATAATACATGTACCTAATGTTTACATATCTTCACGAGTTCCCATATTGAATCTTTTCTCGAGGATGGCACATGTTTCTGATTCTCAAATGTGATAGGAACCATGCTTCTTATTGTAGAGCATAGGAAATTGCTATAAGTAGGGGCACTCTCACCAATCTCTTGCCCTCTACTATTGTTTTGGATAGTTTCTTTAATTCCATTCAACTTTCTCTTGATAACCTTTTTCATTATTGTTCTCTCTTTGCCCTTTCTTTTTGGAGTAGTGCTCATGTTGGCCTCTTATTCGTGCTCTTCAATGTAGCTGTAATCTTTAGTTTGATGTTCTTCTTGTTCCATCGTGAGTACAAAGAAACAATCAATGATATTTGAACAATGACATAAAGAAAGGCTATGTAATGTATTTAAAGAAACCAAATTGAGGTCCCTAATAAACATAGTTTAAGTAAAAAAATAATTAAAGGAGACTCCATCTCATCCATTCACATAAACATACAATATCTAACATACGTGACAAACTAACCTCAAGGAAAATAGATAAAGGATGAATGAAAAATATTTGCCTGCTTAATATAGATATTTGTAAAGGGGCTATAAATCCCATAGACCTTTCAATAGTCTTTAACTCCATTGGTTCGAGTTCACATCTCTTAGTAGGTGTAGTTATTCATAAGTAGTGATAAGCTTCACTTATGCTAGATGTTCATCTATATAAGTACGTGTGCACAATTCATGTACCAAATTCCATCCAATAAAGTTTATGATCCATTTAAGTTTCTATTGGTTATTTGCATTCTTTAAGTTCATTAAAATTTTGGTTTTATGATCATGTTTCATGTCTTGGATCACATGCACTATGTCATTTCATGCCTTATTTGATTTAAGTTTCATGGGTACCTTACTTTTGGAATTTTACCTTTCACGAGTCATACATAATTTCGAGCAGGACATATACTTTATTTACATGATTTCTTAAGAACCAATTCAACTTTCTAGATAGTTTAGTTACTATTTTGGTTAGATCCCATATAAGCAAACTTTTATTCCACACATTTCATCTATTTTCGTACTATTTTGGAAAGGTCATTCACTTGAATTTCATTTTTCTTCTTTTCTTCCACAAGTTTTTTAAGTGAATTTTTTATATCATTTTTTATTTTCTAATCCTCATTTTCATGAGATAAACTCTCTCTCTCTCTCTCTCTCTCTCTCTCTCTCTCTCTCTCTCTCTCTCTCTCTTCTAATAATGATTTTCTTAAAGTTTTTTCTTATAATCTTTGTTGGTAGCTTTCTTTTCACTATTCTTTCTTCCCTTAATGAACTTCTTAAACTTCCAAGTAAGAAGTGCAGTATCTTAAACACTTTTAGTCTCAACCTCTATAGTGGATCTAAGTGATATTCCTTTGTTCTTCTTTGTCTCCTCTTCTTTTTTGAAAGCAATCTTGTAGGGCATGAGTGACCTTACGAGCTCATCAAGTTTCAAATTCTCTAAATCTTTAGCTTCTTAGATTGTTGACCCTTTAGCATCTCAAAATTTAAGGAAAGACCTATGAATCTTATTCACTAACTCAGCTAGTAAAAAACTTACCAAAAGATTTCAAACCACTAATAACATTAGTAAATGTAGTAATAGATTTCAAAAATATAACCATTACTTTTCATCATAAAAATATTCATAGTTATGGATTTCCTATAGGTTGTCCCAAAATTCTTTGGCTAATGTGTAGGTTGACATTGGATTAAATTCATTAACATCTAAAGCACAAACTCATGTTTTGGCATTGTAAGCAATTTTAAAGCTACATCACTTAGCCTAAGAGAGATTGGTCTTGATTTAACTAGGAAAGCAAATAACATGAAATTGGAAACATGCATTGGAGTTACTAGATGTTATTACCAGAAAATTTAACAATAGGAAAGATCAAGCAATCAAGCACACCTGTAAGATTGCGCTTGTTAGCTTTGATTCATCTGAATAGCTCATGACAAAAGCAGAGCTAAAAATTATATACATGAAATTATATATATATATATATATATATTACAATTGACTAATATATATTCCATGTACCCCAAAATATATGTTGTTTTCAAACCTAAGCACCTTTCTCACCATTGGCATGCACATAATCCTCATTCTCACGAAGTAGTGCTTCGATTGATGGGATTTTTTTTATAATAGAAGGGTAATTGATTTCAGCATCTCCTAGATCGTCTTCCTCATAAAAATCCCTTGGACAATATGATAAAACTATTGGCCATCTATTATCACGTTCATCTTGTACGTAAAATACTTGTTTTGCTTCAGATGCCAAAATAAATTGATCATTTTTATAGCCAATCTTGTTGAGGTCAACCAATGTCAATCCAAGGGCATCAGTTTTGATGCTCTTGTGTTCCACCCAATCATACTTAATCACAACCACATTTCTGAATGTATAATCCAAGGCCCAAATCTCTCTTATAATCCCATAATAAATACCATCTGCCACTATTGGCCTGTTATCCTTTAAACTTGAAAAGAATGTAGCATTAGCAACTAAGCTAACTCCACTATTCTATTGCACTATTGAGTTATCAGGGTCTTTCATGTAAAAGTGATAACCATTGATGGCATATCCAACATATTTTATTACGTATGGTCATGATCCCATTGCTATCCAGCCCAAGGTTTCAACAAAATGACTTTAATTAGTTCCTCGCCCACTCATTTGATTTTGCTACAAAAGTAGACTTTATTTATATAATATTTGTATATATATATATATATATATAGAGAGAGAGAGAGAGAGAGAGAGAGAGAGAGAGATAATTTAGTATCTCGTGAATTTAATCTCTCATTTTGATTTTTGTTTAATCATATTTTTATCTTCTTGCATGTAATGAAAGTTTGATTCATGATTTATACTTATAGGTAGCCGATGAGGGCAGCTAATGAGGGCAAGTACATATGGAACTAGAAGGCTTCTAGGTGCCCACTATATGGTCGTGGGTTGGGCTAGGATGAATCGTGAAATTGTTTTTACATGCATGATTTGATTTGAGATTTTGTTTTTGGCATGGATTTGCCTATGGTGAGCTAATATGCTCTGATTTGATATGACATAGATTTGCCTAGTATTGAATCAATAAGTGATTCAATTATTTTATCATTTTATCACTCATTTATGCATACTGACAGCATGAATTATCCTTTACATAGACACCAAATTATTTTACATGTACTAATGTTATACATGGGTGAGATTCTATTATGCCAATTGTAATACACATGATCATGATTTATTTTTATTTGACTTCACATGAATTTTTCCTACTTAGTGATCTAATATATTATTCGATGAATTGACATATATTTGCCTAAATCACAAATCAGTATATGATGAGATGCTATGATATGAGATTATTTGAAATGATATTGAGATGTATGTAGATTAATGCCAAGCGAGGCCTTCCCATGATAACCACATTGGAAAATTCAAATCCTGGCTATAATAGGTATTTAAACTTCAGAGAGCTGGTGATCGACCCTACTACTCTCCTAGCATAGTGTCTACTAGGTAAAAGGGCCTGTCTAAAATAAATCATCATAAAGTGATAAATCTGATACCTTTGTACTCAATATGACTCATTAGTCACATACTACTGATCTTTGAAATCAAACTACGAAATACTTAAATTTGTACTCATGAAACAATATTACTTGTAATCATCCTAATTTACTAAGTTCATAATTAAAACATACATAGTGGATTAAATCAAAACTACAGGAAATTTAGAGTTAAGTACTTTGATGAAGTTTTGAAGATTTCAACCATAATTATGATAATTCTGAATGTGAAAATTCTCATAAATAAAATTAGAATTTCATCTATTTGAACATGATTCGTTGGATGGTTCTTCTTTTGAGAACACTTAGGTGGGAGATCTCGAGCCCTAATATATTGACCAAAAGATCATGAGGTGATAATCTCGTGAGTTAGATGATATATTGCCCATAGAAATTGCAAGTTGGATGATAGAACACCTAGAGATGGGGGTTTTAAGAACTGCATATCATAAGCCCTTAAAAGGTCCGCCTGATATTCCCTCAGTGGTGGCAAAGTGCCTAGATGTTCAGTAAGCAGAAGTGGATTATACTTGCACCAAATATACTTAAAAGACGCACCAAATTGGTGCCACACTTGCCAAGTGAGATTGAGGATGCATGAAAGTTGTTGTATGTTTGGACACAACAGCATTGCTTTTACATGGGATGTGAGCATCTATTGGTCTCCATGTAGGCTTGGTATCAACTTGTATACCAATGTGATATTTGCAAGGAAAAAGGAAATCGGGTGGTAAAATAAGGGTGGCTATAAGATGTTATTTCTTTTTATTCATTGTATTCTCGTTTTCCATCACCAATGGTGACCTCATGATTGGATGCTTTCTAGTGGCTATCTACGTTAATTTGCGTCTTTGTAGCTCAAAAAGCTTTTGCATGCTTAATCATTGGTTGTTGGAAAAGTCTTGTATCTTTTGCTATCTTCTCAGTTTCTTTTAATAAAATTTCAATAATATAGTCTAAAAAGATGACTTTATATGAAAGTGAGATGAGTTGAGTTAGCTCAAAATGACTACAAAATACTCAAATGAAATTTGTAGTAATATTTTATTTATATGGGGTTTTATATAGGCAAGCTGATTAGGATGAATTATAGTTGTGTTTGAGATCTTGAGAGTGCATACTGGATGAGATTGGTGCCCAACCCCATCCCAATCTCATAAGCAAGCACCTAATCATTTTTAATGGACTATGGATCTATGTAGGTCAACAAATAACCCCACACTACTTGTCCCTGCGATATACTCTGGAAATGCAACTCATATATTGTACACACACAGCGAGGGATGCTAATTAGCTCCTCTCACATTTGATTTTGCTACAAAACTAGATTTTATTTATACAATATTTGTAGAGAGAGAGATGATTTAGCTTGTAACCCATTAAATTTTACTACAAAAACAGCACTTTAGTTAGATAAGGAGGCAGTTATTACATATTTTGTGGCACTGACATGCCTACTTAGAAGGAGCCACCTTAGAAGCTAATGCTTCTACTATCCTGTTACACCTTAGATATCAAGAATAAGAAGTATTATAAAGAGTGACGGTCTACTTAAACAAAGATGTAGAAAATAGGAATTAGAAAGACTTTGGAATATTCAATTGTCGTCGCAGATCCAGATCTAAACGAATTTGATACATTAAATTAAATATGTTTTTTAAGTAGATCAAACTGCCCATTCCATATCTGATCGAGTTGCGGATTTCACATTTGTGAATAATTTAATTGTACATTAAAAGATTAATTTTGTTTACAAATGTCTAACACCATGGCTCGAGTGGCCACTTTTCCCCGCTGCAATAAAAATCAACAGTTCATACCAAGGAATCCTAAATAAGGCTTCACAGATCAAGGAGGCAGGGCCCACATGAGAGAATATATCATATAATCGGGACCATCCAACCTGTAGAAAATTGAAGGCCCGTTCACATGGTACTAGTCCCATGCCCAGTGAATGTCTCATCCATCAAATGAAGTCTGAGAAGATCAATCACCATATATGGCCTCAAAAATCAAAGAAGTGGGCCAGATCAATCGAGATACTTCGTCATGGAAGAGCATTGAGCGGGATGACAAGATGTTGAACGCACTACAGATGCTTGCTGTGATGCGCCTCATAAATTATTGATCAGACCTGTCCATCTCATTTCTATGCCTCTAGATTACTATGACCTGGAAAGAGAAAGGATTGGATGAGCTTAGAGTCCAAGCAAATATTCTTTTATTCGCAAAACATGGATAGTAGGAAACCTTGTGTATCAACATTCTTTAAATTTGGGAGGGGCTAGATTAAATTTAGAAGGCCGAGATTGAATTTAAGCAGGGCCAAAAGCAAAATTTGCATACAAATAACATGGAAACCAGACAAAAATATGAATGGAAAAGGAAATTTTCAAAATTTTGGAGGGCCGTAATGGATTACTTTTGCCCTAACTCAGCTCCATCCACAATGGACCCTGCCTTTAGTTTATTCAACTTGTTGATCTAATTTCCCTGACTTTATCTGTCTTGTATTCCAAAAATCAAATTGGTTAGATGACCATCGCATTTTGATTAATCTACTTTGATCACTGAAAATGAATAGTGAGGGGCTCTCTATGAACAATGGTGCACATTCAACCAGTAGAAGCATCAATTTTTGGGATAGTAGAATTTAATTGTCCTGATTTTTGGGATAAAAGATAAAGGAAAGCAACAAGACAACCCCTGAATAACTATTCATGCAACTGTTCCCCTTGGGTATGGTGGACCCACATACAATTGATCCATGCCATTCATGAACATCTTATTGATCGAGTTAGTAAATATTGTAGTGCCAAGATGAAAAATGAGAACATTTTAGAATGCTAGAATCATCCAATTGGAATTAGCCTTGGGCTACAATCTGTCCAAAGTTTAGTACTCAGATGGATATTCTCTATCAACCACATGCGGACAATTTGGATTCAAAAGTTAAAAGTTTCTCCTAAATATATGTTTTTCAAGTTTGCCCTTTCAAACAGAATCAACTAGAGAGAGATATAGGGTTACAAGATTAGATTGGCTTTAAGAGAAATCTTAGCTATAAATGTAAGAAACTCTTACAATCACCAATATGGTAAATTTCTTAGGAGAATCTCTCAGAATCAGCTATCAGTATAAGATCATGTCAACTTTGAGAGAAATCTAGAAACAATTCTCTTCATTGGCATCATTCAACTAGAGAGAGATCTAGGGTTTCTGCTACGAGATCAAATTGACTTTCAGACAAATTTTCTTCAAAAATCTAATAAAAAGAGCTATAAATATTCTTTATAGGATTTGGAAGTAAGTTTTAGAGAGAAAATTTTAGGTTTCTAGTAGCGAGATTGTCTAGATTAGCGACAAAATTGTAGATCAATGTGTTAGGATAGGTTGTAATCCCTTTGATAATCAATCAATGTAGTAAAGATGTAGATTATATCATGTTATCAAAGCCATGGAGTGAAGATCTATCATCCCTAACTGGATCTGTGACCTCTCCTCTTATTACAACTTTTACTCCATCCCTCTCCATCTGCGTCAACTACGGCACTCTCACCGACAACCTCCCTCCTCTCTCCCAATTTACTGGGTTCCTCAAACCCCGCACAACAATCGATCACATAAAATTGTTGAAAGGTGATTCAACCATCCTCACTACCGTTAAAGACACTAGCATTCTCACAAAACTCCATGTCACGCAAAATTGGCTCCAAACCAACATTGCTTCCCGTCTACCTAGCCACCAAAATTAACTAGATCTTAGTCAGCAAAGAAGTAGTCTACACCTATGACCAAAACCCTCATCGACCACCTCATTCTAGCCATGAGAACCTTCCACACCATCTTAGAACTTGCTATATGGAAAGCTTCGCTAGGGTGGACTCTTTCTAAATCAATTTCCCTACCTCCTTCATCTTGCTCTAGCAACAAACAAAATGCAATGGCCCCTAAAAATCGTCTCTATCTCGTTCATCTTGCCCTGCAGTACTAGCCAATGATCAAAAGATACAACACATGTCTCACTCATCTTCTCCATAATAGAGCAAGAAGCAAAGGCTCTGCGATAGGTGAACACAGTTTTTCAGAATGAAATTGGAGATTTGGGCATGTGGTTGAGACTTATTTCGGTTTCTACAAAGCAGAGTCCTTTATGAAGCCAAATTGCTTCTCAAGGTTTTCAACTATTGTCAGTTATGAATGACTTTTGGTGATTCTATTACTTCCTCTTTCATGCTTTCACCGTTATCTAATTCTGTAATCTCCAATTTCATTTCTCCTTCTACACCTAATTTCACCCTTAACCTGCGAACGAGTTTCCTTGCAACTTCTAGTTCAAGGGTTTAGGCCTTTCTACGCTAGAATAGTTGCACCAATGTAAGATAGTGGATTTGATGGCAATATTGGGCATAAAATAAAATAAAAAAATCAAGTCTTAACCTGTCTACAAGGCGAGGAATAAAACCCAAGCCTTTATAGGCTTTGATGTAATTCCTCTTGAAAGTTTCACTAGAAGAGATTGTCACCAAATCAGCCATTATATGGCCAAAGATTAGATAGACAAATCATAGCACCATATTTTGTAGGTTTGTGAGAAAGGGGAAGACCTTCCACTAGTGTTTTCCACCGATCACTTCTCTATCTAATACAACTTTATGTGTTAGTCTGTGAAGGAAAAGAAAAAGACTTCTAAATCCATTGTTTTGGGGTTTAAAGGAACTGAGTTTTGGTCTCAGGTATGTAAGGGTGTGTGTCATCATCTTCAATGATTACTGGTATCTTTGGGGCTTACTCTTGTGCTGCCCCAAAAGCCCTACTCATTTGCCCTCAGTACGAGAAATCCATGTTGGGGAAATCTTCGAGTCTCAATGTAGATCAAACCTAGAGAGGAGCTAGCAATAATTACAACATCGAATTCTTTCAACAGGGTTTAGCACTATTATAATAACCATGAATTTTAATGAATTATTTATTCCACTCATGTAAATTTTTATATTTTAATTAAAAATGGAATAAGTAATTGAATTCAAGTTAAAAAGGGATTTTGTATAATTGAACTCTTAAAAAACTTGAAATTTTTCTTCAAAATGTAAAGAATTGGAATGTACACATTGAGATGAATGCAACAATATAAAGAACAATAAAATCAAATTTTGAATGAGAAAGTTATGATCGTTCAAATATAAAGGGCATTTTTTAAAAGAAAAAAAGAAAAAAGAAAAAGAAGATTTTTATTAAAAAGCATGGGCTGTTTTGATATTGCACCCACCCTCCTTAAAGGAACAAAAACATATCATTAGATCTGTTCCCAGACCCCACGGAAGAAGGGAGAAAAATGAAGGAGAAAGAAGGGAAGGAGAAGATGGAAGAGGAGAGGAAGAAGACGGACAAGGAGAGGAGGACAAGCGAAGAAAAGATAAAGAGAGAAGGATAAGACCCAACCCACCACAATAATTGATCGTTCTAGTGAGAAGGAGAACTGACTGTAGGGGTTCATTGGAGTTGTAGGAGCTTACCAGAGAAGATGATGGCCCAGATCAATAATTTGATCTGATCATTTTCTTTAGCACAAGAGCACGAATAAAAACCCCTAGTTTATTGGGTGATCCATGCTGATTTTGACAGTCAATTAGAGAGGAGAATGACAACAATGAACTCAAAGACTTCTCAAAAAATGATGATCAATCCAATTCATCCAAGAGAGGGAAAAACATAAAAATACGACTAAGAGTTAAGATCCATAAAACCCAACTAGTGATTTAGATTTTTTTTGCTAGATCACATGATTCATACTATATCTAAGTTTAATTGATGATCTGACCATTAATTTTCTATTCATGCTTAGTTAAGTATAAAATAGGCTATAAATATCTTAGATTTAGTTTAAATTTGTGAATCTAAGTTCAAAAACGATTGAATAATCTCAACCGTCTGATCAGGCACTATTAGAACATTGACTTTGTGACATCTGATTGATGAACAGATGCCACAAATGAATTCTTTAATCTTTAGAATGATCAACAAATTTTATGATGCCGCAAGAGCCATTCGACTATTAAATTTATAATCCAATGAATTGATGAGAGTTAATTGACTAAATTGAATCCATTATTTCCAAACATTTGTATGATAGAGGTTGAGATTGACTGATTCTGTTGATTTTGGGAGTAATTGGGACTATGATTCCAATTAGGTGTTCTGACATTACATGTTTTCTACTTGAACTAAATTTTCAACCAACGATACTTAAATAGATGAAATCTTAATTTCATTTATGAGAATTGTTACATTTAGAATTATTATAATTATGCTTGAGATTTTCAGAACTTCATCAGAGTATAACTCCAAATTGCCTATAATTTTGATTTAATCCATGGTGTACGATCTAATTATGAACTTTATAAATTAGCTTGATTATAAGTAATGCATTCTCATAACATGGATAAAAGCCTCCTCTTCTCCAGATTTCTCTTTCCCCTATCTCTTCTCTGATTTTCCTTCCATCTTTGTTATCTCCAGCTGCTTAGGGTTCTAGAAAAACCAGGTTTGCTAGAAATCTCTCTCTCTCTCTCTCTACTCTTTTCGCCTCCAACAAAGGTCAGGTGCCTTTTTCCCTTTCTTTTTCTTCCCTTCACCTTTGTTTTCTCCACGGGCACATAAGAGTCTGCACCCACAGGAAAACTCGTCTTTCTTCTCCGGATCCTAACCAGGTATGCTAACTCTCTTCTCCCTTTTCCGTCCCTGTATTTTTTGGCAAGAATTATTTAGATCTAAGCCAGATCTGTCATCACCAGTCGACCATTCACCAGTGAAAACAAATCTGTTGGATCTGATCTGGAACCGTATCAAGGACAGCTCGGATGGATGATCTGAGCTATCAAATGAATCGTGGACCCCAAAACCTTCAGAAGATTAAAAACAGAATAAAATAAATAAATTATACTTGATCTTAGGTGTTTATCAAAGACTAGAATGATTGGACAGTCTAGATTGGATTGTCTCATTTCAGTTGATTTGATCGAGTGATTAAGATGCACATCTGTAATGCTCAATAGGGATGCATCGTGATGGAGTGCACCTGTGAGAGCTGTCCCAGCTCAACTAGGACATTATAGCGTCCTGGGAACTGGGACGCTCCAGTTTGGTTTGACCCATCATGGCCCCAAAGATCGATTTGGACAATTGAATGGACTAGAAAAACTAAAACTGAAATTAAAAGGGCTACAGAAGCTCGATTGTTGATCTGAAAGATCCATTAAAATCGTATTGGTGACATGGCCCTAAATATAAAAGAAAATTAAGAATTAAATTTAAACTATTTTCCCCCAAAAACCATAGAAATTGAATAAATGGGCTAGATTAGAGGTGATGAGGACCTACAAAATGATTAATTAAGATGTCCTGGAATATATTTAACTAGTTTAAATGATCAGATCAGATCCTTAGATCCATATTCATGATTTAGAACACAAACCTAGTCTAGAATCACATATTTGGCAAATCGGAATTAGATTCGACCATTAGATCAAGACCTACATCATAAATAGAGGGTTAAATGACTAGAATATAGTACAAGGATAATGGATTGAACCATAGATTGACTACATTAATGAAAACTAATGGTTAGATCTACCCTAAACACTAGAATAAGAGTAGAGTTGACCGAAAAATGTTAAATTTGATTGATTGATCCAAGCTAATCAAACAAACTTTAAGGAGATATGGGTCTGATTAGAAAAAATCAGATGCAAAATGATCTATGTTATGATGATCAATAATATGATGGACAAAAAATATTAATAAAAGATAAGAATATAATCACCTATTATACCTATCATGTGACATATACACATTGCTATGTGGATAAGAAGGAATACAGTCTTGGAGTGAATGAGTACTCATTTCAAGGTAGGTGGAATTATTATGAATTAGTGATTGAGATGCGTAAATATGAAATATTGGGTGGGAATTTCATATGAAATATGTTTTGAATATCCACTATTAGTATGCAATTGAAATTTTATGTAATAACCAGGAACATTCAGTGGCTGTTATGGGAAGATGAAACATAATTAAACCTTATTCTCGCTATATGATTATTCTTTAAGAAAAGATGTGGATATTATATGATACATACATAGAGGTATGTATAGGGGTAGGTATATAGACACATACATAGCTTGGTTTGATTATTATGAGTATTGAAATTTCCCTAGGGTGGGTCTACGGACCGACCGGCTAGTGGAGTACGCTCCCTGAGAAGGGTCTGCGAGGCTGACGAGCTAGTGGAGATACTTTCTTGAGGTGGTTTTGATGAGGCTGATGGGCTAGTGGAGGAATGCTCCCTGAGGAGGGCCTACAAACTAGCAGGCTAGAGGAAGTGGTATATGTATATATAGACATATATAGCCTGCTATTATTATTATTATTATTATTATTATTATTATTATTATATGTATTGAATATCTTCCTGAGGTGGGTCTATTGGCTGACGAGCTAACAGAGGAAACTCCCTAATGCGAGCCTAAGAGACTGACAGGCTAGTGGAGATACCTCCCTAAGGCAGGCCTGAGAGATTGATGGGCTAGTGGAGGACGCTCCCTGAGGCAGGCCAATGGGCTGATGGGCTAGTGGAGACACTTCCCTAAGGTGGGTTTGACGAGGCTAATGGGCTAGTAGAGAGATGCTCCCTGAGGCGAGCCTATAGATTGACGAGCTAGTGGAGGTGAGAGATATGTATTGGGATGTTTCCCTGAGCCAAGTCTAAGAAGCTGACAGGCTAGTGGAGGACACTCCCTGAGATGGGCCTGCGGAATGACAGGCTAGTGGAAGCAGAATGTTATTTTTGTGTTTTATTTACCAGCAAAAGGCTGGATTATTATGATACTAATAAATACTAAATATGTATTCTAGGATGTATTGTTATGAGACCCATATGGTAAAGTGGTATGGATATAAGCCCACTATGGGAGTGGAATTTGATTTTATGACATTATGATATATGAAATTTGCATGTTGAAGATTTTGTAAATGTACACTTGGTTTAGTATGTTTATGTGCAAATTTTAGTGGAAAAATGTTATAAAGATATTAACATGAATAAATGCCTAATATACTCAAATATAGAACAATACAGATACAGATGGACACCAGAAAATAGATACAATAAAGAAAGACCATGAATCATACTATTGTCAGGTATGTATTATTATTGCTTTATCATGTAGTTAGTTTAATTTGGATTGTGAACTTTGGACATTTAATATAATATTTATAGGGGTTGTGTAAGTGAACCAGTGGATGGGTCCTATTTTCATTAAATACTTATTTATTTTATAAATAAACTATATAATTATATATAGCATGAGAATGAAAGTGACATCCATGATTTTGAAAAATAAATTTCAAAGAAAATCTTTTCCATTGTTTTGGATTTTTAAAAATTTTGGTGTCATCTTTTGAAAATAAAAGCAAAAAATTGTTTGAAAAGCCCAAGTCATCACATTATAGATGAATAATAAATTACTTATCCACACATAACACATGAAAAAAAATGCTTATTTGTAATATCTGTGAGGGTAGGGCAGATGTGCGCTCCACAAGAATAGAAAAGAAGGCATCACAACCATGCACATTCAAAATGCACAACATCCAATGAGGCCTACATAGACAGTCATATGGATTGTAATGAAAGTTAACAATCTCTAAGTGAAGAATAAATTGGCAGGAAAATAAAAAAAAATTAAAACTTACCTGTTATTGTAGGGAATCACTAAGCCTTGTCCCTGAGAGCAGTGAAAGAAGCCTAGCAAAATATCCTTAATATGCCTCTCAATTGGCCATTGCTCCGTCGCTCCAGAAATGATGTAAGGGTCAAGGAATTGGTAAAGTGTACCTCACCCTCAAAAAGGTTAGTAGCATCATTCAAGAAGTTATATAAAAAAAATAATTATTATATATACCATTAAAATAGAATATGTAATGAAATACCAAATGATTTACAAGCAAGTATGTGCATATATCCCATGTAGGAGACAATGTAAGGGTGCTTGAGCTAATCCATAGGCAAACTCCTAATAGGTCCTCAGCCATAAGTGGCACTTCAACAATGTCCTGGGCAAGCACTCCATGCTTGATTTGTATGTGATTGATTGCCATATTGTTATTGATGAGACCATAGATTAACCTAAGGAATCGAGGGTGTTAGGTGGGACTTTCATAGGCTCTTGAGTTAGTTGCTATAGAAGATGTAAAAAATTTTAGCTAAAAAATATAATATTAACCTATGAAGAGGGCATAATTTATGATGAAAGAAAAACCAAAGATATATACAAGTACCTGTTCCACTGGTGTAGCAGCTAAAGGTGACACTTGAATGGCATCCAATCTTGGTGCCTCATTTTGTTCTGATTAACTATATAGAGTTATGAAACAATTAAGTGAAGTCTTTAGCTAAAAAATATTAACAAGAAAGTTACATAGTATGATAGATACATATCATGAACTCTATGGGAATGACTAGTGCCTCCGGCCAAACGACGTGATATGCAATTGCCTCCCCAATGGTTATAATATTTTCCATTTCTAATGGGAATGGTAGGCAAGCATTAGCATTTAAAGGCATGGTAATGGAGACCAGCTTAATATGTGGTGGCTTATTAATTCCGTGCAAAACATTTGATTCAAGCTCATAGCACGAACCAACTACCACTATATTTTGATGGGAATCCGAGGCCAACAAGCATTGACCTACATGCAAATCAAATATGCAACAAAGAGGTTGAGACATAGACCTATTACAAATGCACAATGAAAATTTATAGGTTTGTCAATGTATACCTCCTGGGTAGGAATTTCCTTTTCGAGGGGAGGCAATGTCTTCATTATCTTCTTTAGATGGGGACGAACAGACGGGGATGCACGAATGCGGGTGCTCCGTAGCGCACGTGGGACGCTCTTGCACATTGTCCTAGACATCCAAAACGCACTGGGTGTCCTGGGCACATAGTGCGCTGGTGTAAGCTGGTGCAAACCGCACCTCCCATGTAAGTCAGTGCCAGCGTACTTACCCCTATAAATAATATATTAATTTATGAAGTCTTTTCACAAAAAACTTGATGTTGGGAGCTACAAAGGTCCAAATCACGAGGGAAAACATCCGTAGTGACCGTATTGATGATGTGAACCTAGATTTAGCTTGGAAACCTATATTTAATTACTTTTAGATTAGTTAAATTATAAAATATTAATTAATAACTTAGAACCGAATGATCAAATGGTAATCAGGCCTCAAGACTTGAAGAATGAGATAAAGTATGATAATAAATAAGGGGTCTAAGGGGCATATTAGCGTGACTACTTTAGAAATTGATCTAGACCATTGGTCTAAACTAGATCTTGGGAAATTATTGATCTGAGGATGATCTGATCATTAGATTAAGGTATAAACGTTAGATACACACAAAAACGAACAAATGGACCTAAGATGAGACTAAATTAAGAACCAAATCATAATTAGAGATCTTAAAAGATGATCCAATGGTTGGATCATCATAGATTCCATTATAATATAATAAATAACAAGAAATAGCATTGTGGTAATGACAAGTACATCTAAACGTACAAGCTAAGAAGATTATACTCTTCAGTTGGGTGATCTCACATTGAGGTAGGTGAAGACATTTAATTTTTTGTTTTGATTTTAAAACCTTGCATTATCATAGCATCATGAGTGATTGTGATTTAAATTGCACTTATTATTAGTCGATGATGTTGTGAGATTTAGAGTTTTATGCGATGATCGCTCTTTGATTTCAATCATGTATTGAATGTATTTATGACCGATTGTTTCATGAGATTGATATTACCTAATATGCATAAATAGAAATGATCTTCCTTATTGCATCACTGAAACTGATGGGTTTTCATGAGAAAGGAAAGTGGAAGCTTGGTGGCTGGTCCTTTTAGAGGCTAACCCCAAGATGAGGGGCATACCTTAGGGATTGTGAGCCATGATTGCTCTTGGTTTTTCGGCATACATGATTTTCGTGTTTTGTGTTTTATGACGGGTGCTCTCACTCGGTGGATGTCATGCTAGGATGGAGAGGGCCGGCCACCCACCCTCTGAGATTTGTGGTGTGATATGATAGAAACCTGCTCATAGATGGCTTTTGGTAGGGGTTGGTAACATAGATAGTCCACACTACCAGTCCGGGCCTTTCCATGGGGACGAATGCTAAGTCTCCCATTATGGTGTCAACGGGGAGCGGCGGTGGTTGAGACCCTAGAGGGTTGCCACTGTGGCATGACTATCCATACTCTTATTCTGTGTGCTTGCATGATGAGCATGGAGATGTGATGGTATGCCTGGGTGTGACGACACTCAGAGGTTTGATATGAGTACTCATGATCTGTGATGGGAGTGTATGGGACACTCGTGGGACCCACGTACCTTGGGGTTACCCTGTTATGATTGTATGCTCATTTACATGAGATCATATCATATTTTAAATCCATGAGATGCATGTTTTATCGTATATGATGTTTTGTGATTTTATTAGCATTGCTTAAAATAATTATATTCTTGTAGAAAATTTCTTTACTCAATGTAACAATATGATTATTCGATTTTGTTCCATTGATATACATTAAATGTCTATGTACCTACCAAGCATTGCTTGCTGAGGCATTACGTTATTGTTGCAATGCCTTCTATTTAGTGGCAACTATTCCCCTTGGGTATGGTGGACCCACATACAATTGATCCATGCATTCATTTCACTCCTCTATCTTCGGATACCTCTACTTGCAAAATTTATACCAAAATATCTTGAAAATAGTGTTTTCATATTGCTAGATATGGATGGTCAGAAGATACATGAGTAACAGCATACCTTAGAAAGAACAAGAACAATTTCTTGGATGTTGTTGTCGCCCTCCTTCCACATGATTTTTGCACCCCTTGAAGAAGTTGGAGAGTTATTGGTAGCATCAGTAAAATGAAGAAGCATATCAAATTGATCCGACTTGATCTCCACAGATCCAGATCTAAACAGATTGTAGAGATTCAATCCATTTTCTAAACAGATCAAAATGCCCATTCCATATCTGATCTAGTTGCGAATTATAGATTTATGAATAATCTAACTTTACATCAAAAGATTATTATGCAGCAGTGTTGGCCCTAGGCTCCATTACTTTTTGGGGTTTTGGGAAACACTTTAATAGAATGTAGAATCACACTAGAAAGTCAACTTTTAATTTGAAGAAAAACAAATATATATTAAATACAAAATCAAACATTATCAACTATAGACTAAGCATTTTACGTGTACAACAGAGAAACTATTGTTGCTATTCTTTGGGTCAGCCTAATGTGGTCCAGCCATTTCATCTATGAAGAACATTACAAATGTGTAACACAATCGTTTGCACACAAAAGGTTCAGGTTGCCACTTTTCCTTTTGGCCCAGGATTAGATTTAGGAGTGCCTATGTGAGAGAGTGTGTGAAGTGATTTGCTTTCACAAGAAAAAGGAAATTATGATTTAACTAGATTCTCTTTTATGAAGCACAAAAAAAGAACCTTGATTTCCTCAATCAAGAAATAGCATTAAGTTATATGATTTGAAATTACTTTTGCCTATGGACAAAAGAGAGATGAAAACAAATTGCAATGAACATTTCACCCTAAAATAGTTTCCTCCAATGCGGTAAGATTTTTGGTTTTTTTCAATGGTATAGGCATACTCTTGAAGAGTCTTGAAGCATGACTTGCACGATTGAAACTCACTATTACTCTAGTGCACCACACAAAGTTGTTGTGGAAAATTAGAAAGATCTATATCTAATGTAGATTCTAGGGGCATGTCCAACTCAAGTTTTGCTAGTTTATCTGCTTTATAGATGTTTGAGTGATATAATCTTTGTTATCCTATCATGAACATCTTATTGATGGAGTTAGTAAACATTGCAATGCTAAGCTAACAAATGAAAACATTTTAGAATGCTAGAATCATCCAGTTGGAATTAGTCTTGGGCAACAATCTATCCAAAGTTTAGTACTCAGATGGATATTCTCTATCAACCACATGTGGACAATTTGGATTGAAAAGATAAAAGTTTCTCCTAAATATATGTTTTTCAAGTTTTTCCTTTTAAACAGAATCAAATGGAGAGAGATGTAGGGTTATAAGATTAGATCGACTTTAAGAGAAATCTCAGCTACAATTACAAGAAACTCTCACAACCACAAATATGTTAAATTTCTTTAGAGAATCTCTCGGAATCAGCTATAAGTATAAGATCATGTCAACTTTGAGAGAAATCTAGAAACAAATCTCTTCATTGGTGATCTTTCAACTAGAGAGAGATCTAGGGTTTCTGCTACGAGATTAAATTGATTTTCAGATAAATTTTCTCCAAAAATCTAATAAAAAGAGCTATAAATATTCATTACAGGGTTTGGAAGTAAGTTTTAAAGAGAAAATTTTAGATTTCTGATAGTAAGATTGTGCACCCTTTGATGATCAATCAATGTAGTAAAGATGTAGATTCTATCATGTTATTAAAACCATGTTGTGAAGATCTATCGTCTCCAATTAGATCTGTCACCTCTGCTCTTGCTACAACTTTTTACTCCATCCCTCTCCATTGGCGTCAACTAGGGCACTCTCACCGGCAACCTCCCATCTCTGTCCCAATTCACTGGGTTCCTCAAATGCTACACAACAATAGATCACATAAAATTGTTGAAAGTTGATTCAACCATCCTCACTACCTTTAAAGACACCGGCATTCTCACAAAACTCCCCGTCACACAAAATTGGCTCCAAACCAACATTGCCTCCCTTCTACCCAGCCACTAAAATTTACCGAATCTTAGTCAGCAAAGAAGTAGTCTACACCTTCAACCAAAAACCTCATTGTCCACCTCATTCTAGCCATGAGAACCTTCCACACCACCTTAGAACTTGCTATATGGAAAGCTTTGCTGGCGTGGAGTCTTTCTAAATCAATTTCCCTACCTCCTTCATATTGCTCTAGCAACGAACAAAATATGATCACCCCTCAAATCATCTCTATCTTGCTCGCCTAGCCCTGCAATACTAGCCAATGATCAAAAGATACGACAAGTGTCTCACTCATCTTCTCCAAAAAAGAGCAAGAACCAAAGGCTTTGCAACAGGAGAACATAGTTTTTCATAATGAAATTGGAGATTTAAGCTTGCGATTGAGACTTATTATGGTTTTTGCAAAGTAGAGTCTTTTATGAAGCTGCTTTGCTTCTCAAGGTTTTCAACTATTGTCAATTATGAACAACTTTCACTGATTCTATTACTTTCTCTTTCCTACTTTCACTATTATCTAATTATGTAATGTCAAATTTCATTTCTCCTTCTACTCCTTCTTTCACCATTAACACTTGCGAACGAGTTTCTTTGCAGCTTCTGGTTCAAGGGGTTTAGGCCTTTCTACACTAGAATTGTCGTACTAGTGTAAGATAGTGGATTTGATGGCAATATTGGGCACAAAAAAAAATAAAAAAATCAAGTCTCGACCCGTCTCTGAGGCGAGGAATAAAACCCAAGTCTTTATAGGCTTTGATGCAATTCCTCTTGAAAGTTTTACCGAAAGAGACTATCACCAGATCGACCATTAAATGGCCAAAGATCGAACAAACAAATTCCATTGGCAGATTTTGTAGGTTTGTGAGAGTGGGGAAGACCTTCCTCCAGTGTTTTCCACTACCTACTTCTCTATCTAATGCAACTTTATGTGTTAGTCTATAAAGGAAAAGAAAAAGACTTCTAAATCCATTGTTTTGGGGTTTAAAGGGACTGAGTTTTGGTCTCAAGTATGTAAGTGTGTGTGTCATTATCTTCAATGATTACTGGTATCTTTGGGGCTTACTCTTGTGCTGCCCCAAAAGGCCTACTCATTTTCCCTCTATACGAGAAATCCATGGTGGGGAAATCTTCTAGTATCAAAATAGATCGGGCCTAGAGAGGAGCCAACCATAATTACAACATCGAGCTCTTTTAATAGGGGTTTGCACTATTATAATAACCCTGAATTTTAATGAATTATTTATTCCACTCATGTAAATTGTCATATTTTGATTAAAAATGGAATAAGTAATTGAAATCAAGTTAAAAGGGGATGTTGTATAATTGAACTCTCCAAGAACTTGAATTTTTTCTTCAAAACATAAAGAATTGGAATGTACAAGTCAAGATGAATCCAACAACATAAAGAACACTGAAATCAAATTTCAAATGAGAAAGTTATGATCATTCAAATATAAAGGACATTTTTTAAAATAAAATAAAAGAAAAGAAAGAATTTTATTAAAAAGGATAGGCCATTTTGATATCGCACCCACCCTCCGTAAAGGAATAAAAAACATATCATTTGATTTTTTCCCAGACCCACGGAAGAAGGGAGAAAAATGAAGGAGAAAGAAGGGAAGGGGAAGAAGGAAGAGGAGAGTAAGAAGAGGGACAAGGAGAGGAAGACAAGCGTGGAAAAGATAAAGGGAGAAGGAGAAGACCCAACCCACCACAATAATTGATCATGCCAGTGAGAAGGAGACCTGACCGTAGGGGTTCACTAGAGTTGTAGGAGCTTACCAGAGAAGATGATGGCCCAGATCAATAATCTGATCCGATCATTTTCTTTAGCACAAGAGCACGAATAAAAACCCTTAGTTTATTGGGTAATCCATGCTGATTTTGACCATGAATTAGAGAGGAGAGTGACAGCAATGAACTAGAAGACTTCTCGAAAAATGATGATCAATCCAACTCATCCAAGAGATGGAAAAACATGAAAATACGACTAAGAGGTCATCATCATCATCAAGACCTCATCCCAATTAGGGGTCAGCCAAATGAATCTTATTCCTCCATTCCACTCTATTAAATAGCATGGCTTCATTTAGTCCCAAAGTTTTTAAATCTTCCTCACCACTTCTATCCATGTTCTTTTGGGCCTTCGCCTTGCCCTTATAGAAACTTCTACTTGTATTGCCTCCTTCTAACCGGTGCCATTGTTGGTCTCCTTTGAACATGTCCAAACCATCTAAGCCTAATCTCCCTCATCTTGTTACCTATTGGTGCTACCCCTAAATATTCTCTAATATTTTCATTTCTAATTCTATCTTTTCTTGTCTAAACACTCATCCATGTCAACATCCTCATTTTTGTGATGCTCATCCTATGAGTATGATGTTCCTTAACTACCCGACACTCTGATCCATAGAGCATAGCCGATCTTATAGCCATCCTATATAATTTTCCTTTTAGTTTGAGTGGCACCCGCCGATCACATAAAACTCCAGATGCACATCTCCATTTGTTCCAACCTGCTTGGATTCTCTGGGTAACCTCCCTCTCAATCTCTCTACTCTCATGGATCAATGATCCTAAGTATCGAAAGTGGTCTTTCACAGGACTTCTTGGTTATCAATCTTGATTGGTGTTCCACTCCTACTCTCCTTGCTAAAATTACATTCAATAAATTCTGTCTTAGTTTGGCTAATTTTAAATCCTTTAGATTCTAATGCTTCTCTCCATAACTCTAGCATTATGTTTACACTCTCCCTCGTCTCATCAAGGAGGACTATATCATCTAGAAATAGCATGCACCAGGGAATCTCTAGCAACCCTTGCTTATTTTTCACTGCACCCGGGATCCAATGTAGTGCATTGCTTATGGGGAAAGCCCTAGCTTGAGGAAATGTCAATTTTTGATTCATGTCATGTTGGGGTTGCCATTGTTTTAAAAAGATAAAGATGATTTTCATTTCTTCCTTACAAACTAATATACACATGCATATTTATTTGCAAGAAGAAAAAAATAACAAAATCATCTTTAGCTTCACCCTTGTCAACTGGCTACTTGACGCAAGGGGGGCCATATTTTAATAAGCTGGAAATTATTTTCATTTCTTCCTTACAAACTAATATACAAATTCATATTCATTTGTAAGAAAGAAAAAACAGAATCATCTTCAACTTCCCCCTTGCCGGCTGGCACCTGACGCAAGACCCTCTTCCTTTTTCATCCAACTAGTGATTTAGATTTTTTTTGCTAGATCACACGATTCATACTATATCTAAGTTTTATGGATGATCCGACCATTAATTTCCTGATACATGCATAGTTAAGTATAAAATAAGCTTTAAATATCTTAGATGTAGTTGAAATTTGTGAATCTAAGCTTGAAAATGATTGAATAATCTTAGCCATCCGTATTTGCCGGAGATCTCTCTCTCTCTCTCTCTCTCTCTCTCTCTCTCTCTCTCTCTCTCTCTCTCTCTCTCTCTCTCTCTCTCTCTCTCTCTCGTGTGTGTTCTTTTCTCCTCCAGCAAAGGCCAGGTGCCTTTTTCCCTTTCTTTTTCTTCTTTTTCCCTCCTTTCCCTTTTGTTTTCTCCTCTGTTCTTAATGGCGACTAGGGTTTTCTCCACGAGCACATAGGAGTTTGCACCCATTGGAAAACTAGTCTTTCTTCTCCAAATCCTGACCAGGTATGCCAACTCTCTTCTCCCTTTTTTGTCCTTGTATTTTTTAGCAAGAATTATTTAGATCTAAGCGAGATCTATCATCACCAGTGAAAACAGATCTATTGGATCTAATTTGGAACCTTATCAAGGACAGCTTAGATGGATGATCCGAGCCGTCTAATGAATCATGGAAACAAAAACAGAAAAATAGAAAAAAAATAAATTATACTTGATCTTAGGTGTTGATCAAAGACTGGAATGATCGGACGGTCTAGATCGGACTATCTCATTTCAGTTGATTTGATCGAGTGATTAAGACGCACATCTATAACGCTAAATAGGGACACATCGTGACGAAGCATGCCCATGCATGTGTGCAAGTATGAGAGGTATCCTGGCTCAACTAGGACGCTATAGCATCCTGAGAACCAGGATACTTCAGTTTGGTCTGACCCGATGTCGCCCCAGAGACCGATTTGGACCATTGAATGGACGAGAAACACTAAAAATAGAATTAAAATGGCTACAGAAGCTCGATTGATAATCCAAAAGATCTGTTAGAATTGTATCGATGATGTGAACTATGTAATAAGATTAATAATAAAAAATCAGATTTATACTAATTTTCCCCGAAAACCAATGAAATTGAATGAATGGACTAGATCAGAGGTGATCAAGACCTACAAAATGATTAATTAAGAAGTCCTAGAATATATTTAACTAGTTTAGATTATCAGACTAGATCCTTAGATCCATATTCATGATTTAGATCACAAACTTAGTCTAGAATCACATATTTGGTAGATCAGCAATAGATCCGACCATTAGGTCAAGACCTACATCATAAATAGATGGTTAAATTACCAGAATATAGTACAAGGATAATGGATTGAACCATAGATTGACTAAATTAATGAAATCTAATGCTTAGATCTACCCTAAACACTAGAATAAGAGTAGAGTTGACCAAAAAATGCTAAATTTGATTGATCCAAGCTGATCAAACAAACTTTAAGGAGATATGGGTCTAATCAGGAAAAATCAAATGCAAAATGATCTAAGTTATGATGATCAATAATAAGATAGACAAGAAATATTAATAAAAGATAAGAACATAATCACCTATTATACCTATCATGTGATAGATACACATTGCTACATGGATAAGAAGGAATAAGATCTTGGAGTGAATGAGTATTCATTTCGAGGTAGGTGGAATTATTATGAATTAGTGATTAAGATGCATAAATATGAAATATTGGGTTGGAATTTCATGTGAAATATGTTTTGAATATTTACTATTAGTATGTAATTGAAATTGTATACAATTACCATGAACATTTAGTGGCTGTTATGGGAAGATGAAACATGATTAAACCTTTTTCTCTCTATATGATTACTCTTAAAGAAAAGATGTGGATATTATATGATACATACATAGAGGTATGTACAGGGGCATGTATATAGACACATACATAGCTTGATTTGATTATTATGAGTATTGAAATCTCCCTAAGACCGACGAGCTAGTGGAGTACGCTCTTTGAGGCAGGTCGAGAGGCTGACAGGCTAGTGGAGATACTTCCCTGAGGCGGGTCTGATGAGGCTGATGGACTAGTGGAGGAATGCTCCCTGAGGTGGGCCTCCAGACTGACAGGCTAGAGGAAGTGGGATATGTATATATAGACATATATAGCCTGCTATTATTATTATTATTATTCAATACCTCCCTAAGGCGGGTCTATGGGCTAACGGGCTAGCGGAGGAAACTCCCTGAGGTGGACCTAAGAGACTGACAGGCTAGTGGAGATACCTCCCTAAGGTGGGCCTGAGAGGTTGACGAGCTAGTGGAGGATGCTTCTTGAGGTGGGCCTATGGGCAGACAAGCTAGTGAAGGCACTTCCCTGAGGCGGGTTCGATGAGACTGACGGGCTAGTAGAGAGATGCTCCCTGAGGTGGGCCTATAGATTAATGGGCTAGTGGAGGTGAGAGATATGTAGTAAGATGTTTCCTTGAGGCGGGTCTGAGAGGCTAACGGGCTAGTGGAGGACGCTCCCTGAGTCGAGCCTATGGATTAACGGGCTAGTGAAAGCAGAATATTATTTCTGCATATTATTTACTAGCAAAAGGCTGGATTATTATGATACTAATAAATACTAAATATGTATTCTAGGATGTATTGTTATGAGACCCTTATGGTAAAGAGGTATGGATGTAATAAGCCCACTATAGGACTGGAATTTGATTTTATGACATTATGATATATGAAATTTGCATGTTGATAGATTCTGTAAATGTACACTTGGTTTAGCATGTTTATATATAAGTTTTTGTGAAAAAATGTTATAAAGATATTAACATGAATAAATGCCTAATATGCTCATCTTATAGAGTGTGATTTATGATGTTTGGACCATTACATGCAGATGTAAATTTATGATGTTGATCTGAATATAATTATTTAATTTAAGTTTTAATATATCTCTTAAATTCCCTACCAAGCATAGCTTGTTGAGATATTGTAAATGTTTTATGTTTACAATATCTTAGATACAGATAGATACAGATTTAGATGGACATCATAACATAGATACAATAGAGAAAGACCAGCAATCATACTATTGTCAGGTATATATTATTATTGTTATCATGTAGTTAGTTTTATTTGGATTGTGAACATTGGACATTTAATATAATGTTTATAGGGGCTGTGTAAGTGAACCACTGGAGGGTCTTGTTTTCATGAATTACCTATTTATTTTATAAATAAACTATATAATTATATATAGTACAAGAATGAAAGTGACATTCGAGATTTGAAAAATGAATTTCAAAGAAAATGTTTTCTGTTGCTTTTGATTTTTAAAAATTTTGCTCGCCATCTTTCAAAAATAAACGTAAAAAATTGTTTTAAAAACCTGGGTCATCACATTATAGATGAATAATAAATTACTTATCCACACATAACACATCATCATCATCAAGACCTAATCCCAATTAGGGGTAGGCCACATGAATCTTATTCCTCCATTCCACTCTATTAAATACCATGTCTTCATTTAGTCCCAAAGTTTTTAAATCTTTCCTCACCACTTCTATCCACGTTCTTTTGGGCCTTCCCCTTGCCCTTTTAAAAATTTCTACTTGTATTGCCTCACTTCTTCTAACCGGTGCTGTTGTTGGTCTCCTTTGAACATGTCCAAACCATCTAAGTCTAGTCTCCCTTATCTTATTACTTATTGGTGCTATCCCTAAATTTCCTCGAATATTTTCATTTTGAATTCTATCTTTTCTTGTCTTACCACTCATCCGTCTCAACATCCTCATTTCTGTGACGCTCATCCTATGAGTATGACGTTCCTTAACTGCCCAACATTCTGATCCATAGAGCATGGCCGGCCTTATGGCCATCCTATAGAATTTTTCTTTTAGTTTGAGTGGCACCCGTCGATCACACAAAACTCCAGATGCACATCTCCATTTGTTCCAACCAGCTTGAATTCTCTAGATAACCTCCCTCTCAATCTCTCCACTCTCATGAATTATTGATCCTAAGTGCCAAAAGTGGTCTTTGATGGGAACTTCTTGGTTATCAATCTTGACTGGTATTCTACTCCTACTCTCCTTGCTAAATTACATTCCATATATTCTGTCTTAGTTCAACTAATTTTAAATCCTTCAAATTCTAATGCTTCTCTCCATAATTCTAGCTTTATGTTTACACCCTCCCTTGTCTCATCAAGTAAGACTATATCATCTGCAAATAACATGCACCAGGAAATCTCCTCGTGTAGATGTTTTGTTAGCTCATCCATAACCAATGTGAAAAGGTATGAACTCAATGCCGATCCTTGGTGCAATCCTATAGTGACAGGAAAATCACCAATCACACCACTAGTGGTCTTAACATTTGTTACCGCTCCCTCATACATATCTTTAATTATGTCGATATATCCTTGTGAAACCCCTTTACTACCCAACACTCTCCATATTAACTCTTTAGGGACTCTATCATAAGCTTTCTCTAAATCAATAAAGACCATGTGGAGGTCTTTCCTCCTTTCCCTATATTTCTCTACTAATTGCCTTAGTAAGAAAATTACCTCCATGGTAGACCTCCCAGGCATGAAACCAAACTGATTCTCTGATACACTTGTTTCATGATGAAGCCTCTTCTCAATCACTCTTTCAAAAAGTTTCATAGTGTGGCTCATAAGTTTGATTCTTTTATAATTAGTTCAGCTCTGTATGTCTCCTTTATTCTTATAAATTGGTACAATAGAGCTTTTCCTCCACTCATTAGGCATTTTCTTTGATTTTACAATCTTGTTAAACAACTTGGTCAACCAAACTACCCCAATGTCTCCCATATGCTTCCAAACCTCTATTGGTATACCATCAGGCCCCATGGCCTTTCCTAATTTCATCTTTTTCAATGCCTCTTTTACTTCAGGTATTCTAATCCTACATTCATACCTATAATATCCAATGTTATTTTGATTTATAGTATTTTCAATCCCTATATTCTCAGGGCCATTGTCATTTAACAATTTTTGAAAGTATGTTTCCCACCTTTGTTTGATCTCATCATCTTTGACTAATACCCTTTGATCATCACTTCTAATACACCTAACATGATCTAAGTCCTTACCCTTCTGTTCTCTTACTTTTGCAAGTTTAAACACATCTTTCTCACCTTCTCTTGTTCCTAGTCTATTGTAGAGCTCATCATATGCTTTAAGTTTAGCCTCACTTACTATTCTCTTAGCAACGTTTTTAGCATTCTTATATTGCTCATAGTTTTCATTATTTCTAATCTTCTGCTATGCTTTAAAACGCATCCGTTTTTCTTTAATAACTTTTTGAACTATTTCACTCCACCACCATTTTTCCTTTGCTAATATCCTTTTACCTTTAGATACTCCTAAGACATCTTTTGCCACTTTCTTAATGCACTCAGCCATATTAATCCACATAGTATTTACTTCTGTTTCATAGTTCCACTTTCCTTCTACCATCAACTTATTTGTGAAAGAGGTTATTTTCTCTCCTTTTAAGTTCCACCACTTAGTTTCTGGGTGTGTATTAAGTTTAGTTCTTTTACTCCATCTTTTGATATGGATATCCATAACCATTAACCTATGTTGTGAGGTCAAACTCTCATCAGGTATCACCTTACAATCCTTACATGTAGATTGTTCATTATTCCTAAGTTGAAAAAAGTCTATTTGGCTTTTATGAAGTCCACTTTTAAAGGTTATTAAATGTTCATCCCTCTTCTTAAAGAGTGTATTTGCAATGGATAGGTTATATGACAAAGTAAAATAGAGGATATTCTCCCCCATCTCATTTCGTTCACCTATACCATATCCACCATGTATTCTATCATATCCTTCCTTATCTTTTCCTACATGGCTGTTTAAGTCTGCACCTATAAATATTCGCTCAGTGTTGGGAATTTCTTGCATGACTCTCTCCATATCTTCTCAAAACTATTTCTTGATTATCTCTTGCAACCCTACTTGTGGTGTGTATGCACTTATAACATTTATAATTTGCTCTCCTAGAACAATTTTTATTATTATAATTCTATCACTGATTCTTTTAACATCCACAACTTTATCCTTTAATTCCTTATTCATTATTATTCCTACGCCATTTCTGTTATTTTCCTTTCCTACGTACCATAATTTATACCCATCTATTTCTCTTGCTTTTGCCCCTTTCCACTTGGTTTCTTGGATACAAGTGATGTTGACTCTCCTACGTTTCATCGCGTCTACTAACTCCAAACTCTTGCTAGTTAGTGTCCCTATATTCCATGTGGCTATACGAATCTTATGTTCTGGTGATACCCTATTTACTATTGCCTTTCTTGACCTCCATGGTATAAACCCATGTCCACTTTTCACTGCACCTGGGTTCTGATGCAGCGTGTCGCTTTTGAGGGGACGCTCTAGCAGCCCTTGCCCATTTTTCACTACACCTAGGACCTGATGTAGCGCGTCGCTTCTGGGAGAAAGCCCTAGCATCCCTCGCCTCTTTTTCACCACACCCGGGATTCGATGCAACTCGTCGCTTATGGGGAACGCCCTAGCTTGAGGGAATGTCTGTTTTCGATTCATGTCATATTTGGGGTACCGTATTTCTTATAAGCTGAAGATGAATTTCATTTCTTCCTTACAAACTAATATACATTCATGAAAAAAATAAATGCTTACTTATTTGTAATGTGTGTGAGGGCGGGGCAGATGTGTGCTCTAGAAGAATAAAAAAAGAAAGCATCACCACCATGCACATCCAAAATGCACAACATCCAATGAGACCTACATAGACAGTCATATGGATTGTACTGAAAGTTAACAATCTTTAAGTAAAGAATAAATTGGCAAGAAAATAAGAAAATTAAAACTTACCCGCTATTGTAGGGAATCATTAAGCCTTGTCCCTGAGAGCAGTGAAAGAAGCTGGCAAAATATCCTTAATACGCCTCTCGATTGGCCATTGCTCCATTGCTTCAAAAATGATGTCAGGGTCAAGGAATTGGTAAAGTGTAACCTCACCCTCAAAAAGGTTAGTAGCATCATTCAAGAAGCTATATAAAAGAAATAATTATTACATATACCATTAAAATAGAATATGTAATGAAATACCAAATGATTTAGAAGCAAGTATCTGCATATACCCCATGTAGGAGACAATGTAAGGGTGCTCGATCTGATCCCATAAGCAAACTCGTAATAGGTCCTCTGCTATAAGTGGCACTTCAACAATGTCCTGGGCAAGCACTCGACGCTTGATTTGTACATGATTGATTACCATATTCTCATTGATGAGACCATAGATTAACCTAAGGAATCCAGGGTGTTAGGTGGGTCTTCCACATGCTCCTGGGTTAGCTGCTATAAAAGATGTAAAAATTTTCAGCTAAAAAATATAATATTAATCCATGAAGAGGGCTAATTTATGATGAAAGAGAAACCAAAGATATATACAAGTACATGTTCCATTGGTATAGCAGCTCAAGGTGAACCTAGAGTGGCTACCGAGCTCTGTGCCTCATTTTGTTCTAAGTGAAGTCTTTAGCTAAAAAATATTAACAAGAAAGTTACGTAGTATGATAACATACATACCATGGACTCTATGGGAATGACTTATGCCTCCGGCCAAGCAATGTGATATGCAGTTGCCTCCCCAATAGTTATAATACTTTTCATTTCTAATGAGAATGGTAGGCAAGCATTAGCATTCAAAGCCATGGTAATGGAAACCCGCTTAGTATGTAGTGGCATACTAATTCCATGCAAAATATTTGATTCATGCTTATGGCATGAACGAATTGCCATGATATTTTGATGGGAATCCAAGGCCAATAAGCATTGACCCACATGCAAATCAAATGTGCAATAGAGAGGTTGAGACTAGGGGTGGCAATTCGGGTTGGTGGGTCATGTTTGTGGCAACACAAACAGGACCCGATTAGAGTTATAGGTCGACACTAACACGACACGATTAATAGTGGTGTCAAAAACCTATGACTCGTACACGACCCAGTTCTTAAAAAAATGACACAACATGACCTATGTAACACGATTATTGACTAAGTCGTGTTGGATACACGACACGAAATGACATGACATGATGCTACCGAACGCGACCACAAAACATAGGACGGTTATTTTACAACCGTCTTATAAAACATAACATATAGGACGGTTATGCCATAATCGTCCTATAAAGAATAACATATATGACGGTTATCTCATAACTGTCCAATATGATATAGGTTTATAGTTTTATAGGACGGTTGTAAAATAACCGTCCTATATGTTACGTTTGATAGGAAGATCTTCAATTCTGAGATTTTTCAATGCCGGGAAACTTCCAGCCATGTATCCACCATAGAACTCAATGCCAATGGATGTTATAACATCCATTCCGTCTATAGTGAGAGCTTCAAGGAAGCGTAGTTGCCCAAGCGGTGGGAAGTGTTCATAGTTTCTACATTCAAGCAACTCGATTTTGACCAGGTTGGGGAGCAGTGAATTGATCAACCAATTGGGTAACTTCGAGCCCATGTAATTCTCTACGTATAGCCTTCTCAGCCCTGAGTGTGGCTGGAGAGCCTCAATCACACACTCAACATTCACTTCCTCGTTACGATCACCATCATCCTTCCAAGATAGACCCAATGCTCGTAGATTTCGCTTTTCTTTTATGTTTGCGTCCTTTGCTTGGGCCACAACTTCCACATTCCGGAGGATATCAATGTAAAGTTCACCTTGAAGGAGGTTTAAGTCCTGCAACTCTTGTATTTTACATCCATCCTCTTTGCCCACAATAAATCTTGGCAGTGTCTGAAGCCAGCGTAATCGTCCAATTCTAGTTGGCATTCAATTTAGATTGCAACAATCAGTAATATCAAGATGCCTCAGATTGATCAGGTTACCTATGTCCTTGGTCAGCTCCTTCAGACTCTAGGCAGATGAGAGATCCAGTGTCTGTAAATTACAGACTGTTAATGCTTTCTAGTAACGAACTGTGACCCACAGTGCCCGATAGGTTAAGATACCTAAGATGTTTCAATTCGCCAATTGCCTCTAGCGATGTTGATGTGCTTAAAAATCCACCTAAATCTAAAGCATGCAGGTGCCTTAAACTAAGGAAACTATCAATAGATACCTCAAACTTATCAATAGCCAATAAATGGAATGAGCGTAGGTGTTTTGCTTTGTCCAATGCCTCAGAACCGTCTTATGTTTAGGACGGTTAACCCAAAACCGTCCTATATTTTATGGAATATAGGACGGTTTTCCAAAACCGTCCTATATCAGAGGTAATATGACGGTTTTCCAAAACCGTCCTATATTAGAGGTAATATAGGACGGTCATGGGTTAACCGTCTTATATTATACCAGTAATATAGGACGGTAATTCATGAACCGTCCTATATTTTCAAACATTCCATAGGTTAGTAGACAGGTCAAAGTTATGAGTAAATAGGTCGCTTGTCAAACAGGTCAACACGACAGGTCAAATTAATTGACTTGAACACGACACGATTTTTGGCGTGTCATTATCGGGTGACCTGAAAATGACACGAACACGATAAGACTCGACCCGAACCCGCTAAATTCGTGTCGGGTTCGAGTCGTGTTATCATGTCGTGTCATATTTTGCCACCCCTAGTTGAGACATAGAATTATTACAAATGGACAATGAAAATTTATAGTTTTGTCAATGTATATACCTCCTGGGGAGGAATTTCCTTTTCGAGGGGAGGCAAATGTCTTTCATTATCTTCTTCAGATGGAGAATTGCAGCTCGCATGTGATGGAAGTACAGCAGGGTGAGATTGCTGAGCAGGGAGTCGTGGAACAATTATCATACCTCCTTCACACACCTACATAAATAAATCACCATTTATTTTTTCAACAAGCTCATTGTAGGCCTGCTCATCATCTTGAGCTTTAGGTATACGTCATACCAAAGAATTCATAAGGAACAACACGTCGACCCATGCCCCTAACTCAACTAGGGTGGTCTTGCTTATTGCCCATAGCCTTATACTAGATGTCATCCTTGGCACTATAGTTAGAGAACATGTATATAATTATAGTAACATTAAATTGAATGGGATAAATTGTCACAGATGCTTACTTTGCGCTCTTTTAAATAAACATAGCCCATCCTAGATAGGTGGTGATGTGTATTTGTTTCATGCACCTTTCTTCCCCTTGCACTCTTTGCCTGCACATTTTTACCTACATGCACAAATGCATTCCAAGCCTCCTGGTCAATGACGTTAGAGTAAACGGAAGGCACCATGTACATCCTTGACAGATCGTTGACATTTGGAGCTATGTAATTGCGAACAAAGTAGTTCTTCCTTTTTCTCTATTGCTCACCTACCCCTTGTAAAGCATGCGTGTTGATGTTTTTTGCAAGTGCACGGGCTATTGTAGTATAACTAATGCACATACAAGTCGATTCCACAGGGACGCGCTTTAAAATCTTGGAGTTTTTATAAATTTTAATTATTTAAAATTCAAATCAATGGATAAAAATTAACAAAAAAAATTTAGACTTCATCTTTAGTTTAGCAATGAAATTCCAGAAGTCTAATTCCAGGAAGAACAGAAAAATAAACAATAAAACCTTAATTAAAACTAAAACTAGAAGAATTTAAGAATAATTTAAGTTCTTAGATTAAGTACTATCCAATTTCCTTACTTTTGGTATTAGAAACCTTGATCAGACGCCATCAATATATTCAAAATTTTCTAGATTAATGATCTGAAGGATGAATTTGTTAGATTCATCAAATTGTTAGAGATCTAATCAAATTAATAAATTTAATGATTAATGCCTTAGATCTATTTTTAGAATACAAATTGAAGATTAGGAACAATAATTAAACTAGAATCTATCCTAGGAACATGCTATAAATTTTAATTTTAATTCTAAAGTAAAATAGACAAGAAATTAAAGATTTTTCATAGTTAAACCAAAATCGTTAATTGAGTTAAACAATAATGAAATAACATAGAACATGAATTCCCAAAACGAGAATAACATAAAATAGGAATAAGAACAATAAAGGACATGAAATGTAAATTCAATTGTTCTTGTAGGGGCAACGGCGCCAAAAACTTGTTGATACTTTTTGCAAGTGCACAGGCTATTGTAGTATAGCAAATGCAAGTATGGGTCAATCACATAAGGATGCGCTTAAAATTTTGGAGTTTTTAATAAAATTTAATTATTTAAAGATCAAATTAATTGGCAAAAATTTACAGAAAGAAATCAGACTTCATCTTCAAGTTAACAGTGAAATTCCAGAGGTCTAATTCTAGAGAAAAAAAAATGAAAAAGGAAAGAATAAAACCTTAATTAAGCTAAAACTAGAAAAATTAAGAAAATTATAATTCCCTATTCTAATTACTATTCAATTTCCTTATTTCTGGTATCACAAACCTTGATATGACTCTATCAATATATTCAAAATTCCCTGGATTAATGATCTAACGGATGAATTTGTTAGATTCCTCAAATTGTTAGAGATCTAATCAAATTAAGAAATTTAATGATTAATGGATTAGATATGTTTTGAGAATACAAATTGAAGATCATGAATAGAAATTAAACTAGAATCTATCCTAAGAACATGCTATAAAATTTAATTAAAATTCTGAGTTAAAATAGACAAGAAATTCAAGGTTATCCATGGTTAAACCAGAACTGTTGATTGAGTTAAATAGTAACAGAATAACATAGAACATGAATTATAGAACGAGAATAACATAAAATGAGAATAAGAACAGTAAAGGACAGTAATGTAAATTGCATTATTCTTCCAAGGGAAAATTTGGAATTTTTCCAAAAACTTCCTTGAAACTCCTTGTAAAACACCAAATCCCCTAAAGAAGATGGGTTGCTGGCCAGAGCTGGGCTGCCGGAGATGCTATTCTATGATGCCGAACAGAGGAGGTGTTGGATCGTCTAGAGCAGTGTCGTCTTGGGCGTCATTTCTCTTCCCGATGAGAAAAAAAAATGACGCCCTTTCTAGGTGTCGTCTGGAATAGTGCCAATTATGCCTGGAAGGTGGAGATGCAAGGTGGTAGGGGTTCTGGGTAACGGACATGGAACTTGCTCTGGGGCTCGTCGTTGATGATTTGAAGTGGAATGAAAAAAACGATACCTTTTTTGGGCGTCATCTGGTTCTATTGCGTGGAAGAGATCTAGGCGTCATCCATTGGCGGTGCTGGTTGGTGAAGATTAGAAGATGTGTGCCGATGGAGATGACCTGGGTTGAGACTATTGGTGTTTACTGATGGCTGAATAGAAGCAGGCGACATCCTTGATCTGGGTGTTTGGGAAAGATGACGTCCAGGCCCAAGCTTCTATGCATCGGGTTGAGATGAGGAAGTAGAAACTTTAGACAGTGACAATGAATAGAAGCAGGGGTGAAGCCAGTGGAGAAAAGCTAGACTAGGTGACTGGTGATGGGGGAGTTGGGACGATGTGGACAAATAGGGAAGCTAGCTGGGTAAGAGAGACAAATTGGGTAGATCGGGTAAGTAAGAAGAAAAAGCTGAGAGAGGGAAAGAGAAGAAGAGGAGAAAGGGATGAACAAAACTTAGAATCTAAAGGGAGAAGTAGGAAAACAGGAAAGAAATTGACAACAAGAGACACAGACAACAACTTGGAAAAGAGGCAAGCAAAAATAAAAGGAAAAACCAACCCAAAACTTCAAACTCCACCAAAAAAAAAAAAAAAACTCCTTTAGGCTTGTATAGCTCTCCCTCTTTATAATTTTTTTTCTTCCTAATTTTCCTCCTTTCCTTTAAGATTTCGTTTCCTATTAGGAAACTCCTCTTCTTCCCATTTAGGACTCTTCTTCCAAATTAGGAACCCTTCTTCTTTTGGTAACCCTTCATCTCTTGCCTTATTGATCTTCAACTGATCTGTGCCATTGAGATTGAATCTAAGTCACCCAACCCTTCTTTTGTTGATCTGCAAAACAAAAGACTAGATTAGAGTCATCTAAACATACATTAATCATTCACTTAGCTCAATTGATCATCTGACCTCTAATTTTGTCAATTTACAGTTGGATGGTAGATTTGAGCTATTTTTTATATTTTATCTAAAAATTACCAAATTAATGAGTTAGATGGTCTAATTAAATGATAAACTAGGGGTCTTTTAGCCCAATTTAAACACTTAACACACCCCCCAACCAGCATTTTGTTAGTCCCGAGCAAAACATGCAAAAAACTATTTTACACAAAACTGGTATAAGGTACCACTTTCATAGGTACTCACGATTGCATTTACCACATGCAACAAGCCCTTGAACCCCTAGGTTACCCCTAGTAGACGAGTTAAGCCTTGTGAGGGTTTATAGTGAATATACCCACAAAATTCAGTAAGGTTGAGTCCCCTATTTTATCTCAGAGAATCCTCATTCATTAGCTACGTTACTAATTTTTCACAACTTAAATGAAGAGGATTTGACAATTTTACACACCATACACATATTAAAGACATCCTATTTTAGCTATTTCTCAGAATGCATATGTGTGTGTATAGCCACATATATCTTGACTTCTAACTAGATATGCTTACATTCTATTGGAAATATGACTTGACCTCAATTCCTCACAGATATACGCTCAGAAATAAAACTCTCAAATAAGGGGTTTAAACATATTTCTCTCATTATGTGACCGAATCCAACAAGCTGATAGTTCACATACCTCTTTTAAATGCTCATGAGACAAAGCAAAGTGATCCTTAAGAGTGGATGTTAACACTAAGAATATTAGGGGTCTTTTACCTTAATTCTTTCTTTATTTCCTCTTAAGGCTATAACCACCTAAGATCAATACTTCTTTAACTAAGACAAAATGAAAGCTTAGGACAGGTTTAGAAAAGAAAGGTATAAAGATTTCAAAGTTTCAAAATTGAGTAGATATCTTTAATGAATATCTGCTAGAAAAACTTTTCTTTTGGGTTTGTACTTGAAGTGAATCTCTTTCAGATTTGGGTCTTTCTTCTTTTTCTTCTTCGTTTGGCCTCATCTAGAACAGAGCTGGTGATGCTTAGAAGGTGAAAATGCAAGGTGTTTGGATTCTAGGTAATGGAGATGACGCTTGCTCTGGTGCTGGTCATCTACAGCGGTCAAAAAGTGTTACATTTTCTAAGGATGGGGTGTCCCGCTGGTTCATATGGAGCAGAGGAGCCTAGCTGATTGGGGTAGTCGAGTAGGGGAGAGGATGGCAGTGGAAAAGGAGGTGTGATGAAGGTGGCTGAGGGATTGGAGTATCAGGTCTGGTCAGTGGAGATGAGTGCTTTGGGTAAAGGAGGTAGAGGCTAACTAAATAAGTGTGTGGGATGGGAGATAACTATGGAGAAGATGGGTTTGGTGGGTTATGCGGTGTGCAAAGGAGAACAAGAGAGATGGGGGTTGCAACAATGGAAAGAAAAAAAAAAAGGTTAGAGGCAAAGACCGAGGAAACAGAGTGGGACAAGGGCAGTGCCAATGATGAAAGAGGAAAAAGGAAAAAATTTGGGTGTGCGATGGATGTTGGGCTGAAGAGGTAGATGCTAGAGAGAAAGAGTGGTGTTGGGAACATGAGGAGATTGGGTAGATGTTAGAGAGAGTGCTGGAAAGAAGAAGTAATGTTAGATAGTTGTGGAAGATGTGGTAAAAAAAAAACAACTAGAAATTGAGAACAAAGATGGTGAAACAAGGAAGGTGCGGTTGCATAGAAAGAAAAGTGAAACAAGCAAACTTAAGGAAAATAGCTACAACTCCCCAAAACTATAAAAACTCCTTTAGGCTTGTATGCTCTCCCTCTTTATAATTTTTTTCCGTTCCTAATCTTCCTCCACCTCTTTCCTTTAAGAGGTAGATTCTTATTAGGACTTTCTCCTCTTCCGAATTAGGACTCCTCTTCCATTAGGAAACCTTCTTCTTTTTCCTTATTGATCTTCAATTTGATCTGCTGCATTAAAATTAGATTTGAGCCATCCAACCCTCCTTTAGTTGATCTGCAAAATCAAAGACTTAGATTAGAGTCATCTAAATTATACATTAAGCATCCACTTAGCTCAATTGATCATTTGACTGCTAATTTTGACAATTTACGGTTGGATGGTTGATTTGAGCTATTTTTTATATTTTATCCAAAAATTACTCAATTAATGAGTTAGATGGTCTAATTACATGCTAAACTAAGGACTTTTTTTAGCTAAAATTAAACACTTAACACACGTGCCAACCAGCATTCTGCTAATCCCGAGCAAAACATGCAAAAAACCATTTTACACAAAACTAGTACAAGGTGCCACTTTTATAGGCATTCACGATTGCATTTAGCATATGCAACAAGCACTTGAATCCCTAGGTTACCCCTAGTGGATGAGTTATGCCTCGTGATGGTTTGCAGTGAATATACCTACAAAATTCCATAAGGTTGAGTCCCCTATTTAATCTCAGAAAAAAAAAAAAAAAGAAAAAAAAAAAGAAGAAGAAGTTTTTAAAGTAGTGTTTCCTTACTGTGATGAGAACTGGATGTTCATAAGTTAGTAAATATATTGTTTTCACCTCTTAATGGAAATTCATTTGATTAGTTTTTCATATCATTCATGTGTTGAAGCATATTATGAAAGTTAATTCTCAGAAACCATTTACACACAACACATAATCAAGACTAAAATAGAGGTATGACTTAGAGACCCTGAGGAAAATCAGTGGAGACCTATAACCCAGTAAGTTTAGAGACTATCTTCTATTAAAGAGTTATAAATAATTCCTTGAATTCTTTAGTGTGATCCTGTTATCCTTGTTTTGTTATAGGAATTTGGTTGTAATCGGAATATCCATCAAGAAAACACTAATAGCTATATCCAGCTAACCTCTCTAGCATTTGGTCAATGAAAGGTAGAGGAAAATTATCTTTCCTTGTGATAGTGTTCAACTTTCGATAGTCAGTACAAACTCTCCACCTAATGGTTACGCATGTAGGGACTAGCTCGTTATCGTCATTTTTTACTACCGTGACCCTAGATTTCTTAGGTACAACCTGAATGGGGCTGACCCAAGTACTATCAGAGATAGGGTATTTGACGCTAATATCTAAGAGCTTTAGGAATTCATCTCTAACCATGTCCTTCATGTAGGGGTTCAGTTGCTTTTGAGTTTCCCTAGAAGGTTTTGTATTTTCTTCTAGATGTATCCTATGCATGCATACGGCTGGACTTATCCCTTTTATGTCTGCTATTGTCCACCCTAGAGTAGTTTTATGTTCATTAAGAACATTTAAAAGCTTACCCTCCTGTTCTTTATCTAAGTCTGATGCTATTATTACAGGTAAGTTTTCATCTGGGCCTAGGTATGAATATTCCAAGTTATCAGGCAAGGGTTTTAGGTCCAAAGATGGTGGTTGCTCTATTGAGGGTATGGGGACAGATTTAGATGGTGGGAGTGGTTCCACATAAGGACCCCACTTAGAGGTATCCATAATTGGTGCAATATCCAAAACATTGTGTTCATCTCCTCAATAGACTTTTCTATATCAAATTCTCCATTAAAGTGCATCAGACAAGCCTTTAGTAGGTCCGAGATGGACAATGGTGAATGAATCTCATTAATTAGACTCTCTATCAAGTTGACATCACAGGGATCATCAAGGTCTAAATGTTGTTGGTCGAAATTAAAAACATTAAGCTTTTTACAGTTAATAATGGCATTGGATGTTGCTAAGAATGGATGTCCAAGGATGATTAGGATTTGACTACCAGGATCGGATACAGGTTGGGTGTCTAGCACAATGAAATCAATACGGTAATAAAACTTGTCCACCTGTATCAAGACATCTTCAATCAAACCACAATGTATCTTGATAGATCTATCAGCTAATTGCAACGTGGTAGTGGTTGATGTCAACTCACCGAGTTTTAGTTGCTCATAGGCTGAGTATGGCAACAAGTTTACACTAGCCCCTAAGTCAAGAAGTGCCCTATCTATGACATGATCTGCAATGATGAAAGTGATTGTAGGACATCTTGGGTCTCTAAACTTTGGTGGGGTCTTGTGTTGAATCAAAGAGCTCACCTATTTGATGAGGAAGGATTTCTTTTGCACATTAAGCTTTCACTTTGTTGTGCAAAGCTCTTTTAAGAATTTAGCATAAGCAAGGATGTCTTTAATTGCATTAAGCAAGGGTATATTGATTTGTTCATGTTTAAATACCTCTATTAACTCATTGAAGTTTGATCCCTTCCTAGCTTTATTCAGTAATTGGGGAAAAGGGGCTTTAGGCACATAGGGTGCCTCCACTATAGGTTCTACATGATTGTTTTATCTTTTCTCATTTTTCTATATTTTTGTTGCCTTCTTTTCCTCTACAATTTTCTTAGCTTGCCCTTCTTTGTTATCAATTTGATGACCCCTCCTAAGGGTGATTATGGACTTGGCATGCTCATGAGGGTTAAGGTTTTGAGAACTTGGCCCTATCTTAAATTGATCCTTAGGATTAGGGATGGGTTGACTAGAAAATTGACCCTTTCCTCTATTATGTAATTCAGCAGACAATTGGCTTACTTGCATCTCTAACTTGGCTATGGCTTGAGAGTTGACATTGGCTGACTATCTACTCTCATTTTGCAATTGGTGTAAGGATTTTTTAGTGTAATCATTGCCTTTGACAATTTGTTCTAACATGGTATGGATGGTTTCCTCTAAATATGGTTTCTTTTGTTGTAGTGGTTGTTGAAAGCCAGGTGGCTGATGGGGGAACTGTAGTTTGAAGAGGAAAGTTTTGGATATGGGGATTTACAAATGGTCCCCCTTGGTGGTTATTCTTTGACCAAGACAAATTAGGATGCCTAGCCCATCCAGGGTTGTAGGTCTCAGAATATGGGTTGTCGCTAGGTTGGCGATATGCATTCAATTCATTGGCTTGGTCAATAAGATATTCAGGGAATACTTTATTAGATGGACACACTGAGGTTAAATGGGCTAGACTAGAACAAGTAACGCATACCTCTTGTGGAGGTTTTTGGGATAATGTAGCAGCCATGAAAGATTGAAACATATTTTCAAGCTTGTCCATTCTTCCACCTAATTTTTTAGCGACAAAGTTGAGCTTATAGGATAGATTTTTATGTGCTCCTATCTCATAGATACCTCCCTTCTTAGTGGGCTGGTTAGTTCTTTCTCACCTATTTGAATAATCCCATTGCTAAGAATTATTAGCTACAGTTTGAAAGAATTCCCATGTCTCACTTTCATCTTTTAACATGAGGGTCCCTCCATTCGCTGCATCTATCATTTGTTTATTTTGAGGCGTCAATGCCTCATAGAAGTATTGAACTTGCAGCCATTTCTCAAATCCATGGTGCATTTTTGCAGCAGTTCATTCCACTATTCCCAACATTCATAATATTGTTTCATAATCTCTTTATTGGAAATTTATAATTTTGCAACGCAGGGCATTTGTTTTGTGAACATGGAAGAACTTGTTCAAAAACTTTTTTGACAATTGCTCCCATGTATGTATGGAAACTACCTCCAAGGAATTAAACCATGACTTGGCTTTATCCTTAAGTGAGAATGAGAATAAGCTAACCCTAATTGAATCATTCAAAAAAATTTGGAACCTAAATGTGGCACAGATATTAAGGAACTCCTTAATATGAAGGTATGGGTCTTCTCAGTCTCTAACATAAAAAGGAGGGAGTAATTGAGTTACTCCTGGCTTTAACTCAAAATGGTCAGCATTAGTGGGAGGTAAAGCTATGCAGGATGGGTATTAAGTTAGGAACTATGTTTCTTTCCCCTTAGTGTTGGATGCTTTGAATCTCGGGGTTTAAAAGTAATAGCTCAGGGTTCTGAGATCGACGTCCCTGCATGAACTATTCCTAATCTAAAATGTCCTACTCTAAATGCTAACTCTAACTCTATGTGATGCAAGCAAAAGGGCACAGTCAAACACCTTAAGCTAATAAGCAATATATTGATTTTCTTGAATTTGTGTAGGGATAATGCTTTTAATTAGCCTAATCTAGAGTGCCTCCTCTCCTTTAGATTTGATTATTGCTTTTTATGCAATGTGGTTAATACAACCCTCATATAAGCAGGCGTTTAGACCTCACAAATGTCAATAGGAGGCGAGGGAAGAGCAAGGCTCTATTGGACAACCCCCAATAACCATAGTGCTCAAAAGCCACTAGAGTGATAATAAGTGTCTTAGTAAGAGGGTCCTACGAACATGTGGTGGCCCTATAGATCTCTTCAGGAAATACAGAAAAATAAAGAATAAAACCTTAATTAAAACTAAAACTAGAAGAATTTAAGAAAAATCTAAGTTCCTAGCTTAAGTACTGTCCAATTTCCTTACTTCTGGTATCATAAACCTTGCTTAGACTCCATCAATATATTCAAAATTTTTTGGATTAATGATCTGACAGATGAATTTGTCAGATTCATCAAATTGTTAGATATCTAATCAAATTAAGAAATTTAATGATTAATGGCTTAGATCTATTTTCATAATACAAATTGAAGATCAGGAGTAGTAATTAAACTAGAATCTATCCTAAGAACATGCTATAAAATTTAATTTAAATTCTAAAGTAAAATAGATAAGAAATTAAAGATTTTTCGTAGTTATACTAGAACCGTTAATTGAGTTAAATAGTAATGGAATAAGATAGAATGTGAATTACTAGAATGAGAATAACATAAAATAGGAATAAGAATAGTAAAGGACATGAAATGTAAATTCAATTGTTCTTGCAGGGGAAAAATTGGAATTTTTCCCAAAATATCCTTAAAACTCCCGTGAAAAGGAAAGGTTTGCCGGATGGGGATGCTGGAGAATATGGGTTGCCAACCTGAGTGGGGCTAGCCTCGTTTGGAATAGAGCCATGATGCTTGGAAGGTGGAGATGCAAGGTGTCTGGATTTTGGGTAATGGAGATGATGCTTGCTTCGGTGCTGGTCATCTAGAGTAGTGGAAAAGTGTTGCCTTTTCTGAGGATGGGGCATCTCGCTGGTTCATATGGAGCAGAGGAACCTGGCTGATTGGGGTAGTCGCGTAGGGGAGAGGATGGCAGTGGAAAAGGAGGTGCGATGAAGGTGGCTAAGGGATTTGAGTATCGGGTCTAGTTAGTGGAGATGAGTGCTTCGGGTAGAGGAGGTAGAGGCTAACTAGATAAGGGCGTGGGATGGGAGAAAACAATGGAGAAGATGGGTTTGGTGGGTTATGCAGTGTGCCTGGGTGGTGTAGTGTGCAGAGGAGAATAAGAGAAATGGGGGCTGTGACAATGTAAAGAAAAAAAATAGTAAGAGGCAAAGACCAAGGAAACAGAGTGGGACAAAGGCAGTGTCGATGATGGAAGAGGAAAAAGGAAAAAATTTGGGTGTGCGATGGATGCCGAGCTAAAGAGGTAGATGCTAGAGAGAAAGAGTGGTTCTGGGAACATGAGGAGACTGGGTAGATATTAGAGTAAGCGCTAGGAAGAAGAAGTAACGTGAGATAGTTGTGGAAGATGTGGTAAAAAAAAAACTAGAAATTGAGAACAAAGATGGTGAAACAAGGAAGATGCGGTTGCATAGAAAGAAAAGTGAAACAAGAAAACTTAAGGAAAATAGCTAGAACTCCCCAAAACTATAAAAACTCCCTTAGGCTTGTATGCACTCCCTCTTTATAATTTTTTTCCTTTCCTAATCTTCCTCCACGTCTTTCCTTTAAGAGGTAGATTCTTATTAAGACTTTCTCCTCTTCCAAATTAGGACTCCTCTTCCATTAAGAAACCTTCTTCCCTTGCCTTATTGATTTTCAAACTAATCTGCTCTGTTGAAATTAGATATGAGCCATCCAACCCTTCTTTAGTTGATCTGCAAAATCAAATACTAGATTAGAGTCATCTAAACCATACATTAAGCATCCACTTAGCTCAATTGATCATCTGAATGCTAATTTTAACCATTTAGGATTGGATAGTCGATTTGAGATATTTTTTATATTTTATCCAAAAATTACCAAATTAATGAGTTAGATGGTCTAATTAAATGCTAAACTAAGGGTTCTTTAAACCAAAATTAAACACTTAAAAATGTGTCTTCTTGTCATCCGACATTTCAAAGGCAAACTACAAATTGAACACATCAAATTACTCTATTTGAAAAATAAGAAAAGTTATAATGTAAATAGTACAGGTACTTAATGTTTACATACCTTCACCATTTCCCATATTTAATCTTTTGTCAATGATGGCACATGTCTCCAATCCTCAAATGTGATAAGAACCATGCTTCTTATTATAGAGCAAAGGAAACTACTATAAGCAGGGGAACTCTCACCAATCACTTGCCCTCTACTGTTGTATTGGATAGTTTCTTTAATTCCATTCAACTTTCTCTTAATAACTTTTTCATTGTTGTTCTCCCTTTGCCCTTTCTTTTTGGAGTAGTGCTTATGTTGGCCTCTTGTTCATGCTCTTCAATGTAGCCGTAATCTTCAGTTTGATGTTCTTCTTGTTCCATCATGAGTACAAAGAAACACTTAATGATATTAGAACAATGACCCTATGTAATGCATTTAAAGAGACCAAACCAAGGTCCCCAATGAAAAATAGTTGTCTACTTAATATAAATAAGTAAAGGGGCTACAAATCCCATAGACCTTTCAATAGTCTTTAACTCTACTAGTTCAAGTTCACATCTCTTAGTGGGTGTAGTTATTCATAAGTAGTGACAAGCTTAACTTATGCTAGAAGTACATCTATATAAGTATGTGTGCACAATTCATGTACCAAATTTCATCCAATAAAGTTTATGATCCATGTAAGTTTCTATTGGTTATTTGCATTCTTGAAGTTCATTAAAATTTTGGTTTTATGATCATGTTTCATGTCTTGCATCACATGCACTATGTCATTTCATGCCTTGTTTGATTTAAGTTTCATGAGTACCCTACTTTTGGAATTTTACCTTTTATGATTCATACATAATTTCGAGCAGTCCATATACTTTATTTACTTGATTTCCTAAGAACCAATTCAGCTTTTGAGATAGTTTAGTTACTATTTTGGTTAGATCCCATATAAGCAAACTTTTATTCCACACATTTCATCTATTTTCTAACTATTTTGGAAAGATCATTCCCTTGAATTTCATTTTTCTTGTTTTCTTCAACAAGTTTTTTAAGTGAATTTTTTCTATCATTTGTTATTTTCTAATACTCATTTTCATGACATAAACTCTCTCTCTCTCTCTCTCTCTCTCTCTCTCTCTCTCTCTCTCTCTCTCTCTCTCTCTCTCTCTCTCTCTCTCTCTCTCTCTCTCTCTCTCTTCTAATAATGCTTTTCTTAAAGTTTTTTCTTATAATATTTGTTGGTAGCTTTATTAAAGTTTTTCTTTTCACTATTCTTTCTTCCCTTAATGAACTTCTTAAACTTTCAAGTAAGAAGTGCAATATCTTAAATACTTTTAGTCTCATCCTCTATGGTGGATCTAAGTGACATTCCTTTCTTCTTCTTTATCTCCTCTTCTTTTTTGAAAGCAATCTTATCAGTCATGAGTGACCTTATGAGCTCATCAAGTTTCAAATTCTTTAAATCTTTAGCTTCTTAGATTGTTGACCCTTTAGGATCTCAAAATTTAAGTAAAGACCTATGAATCTTATTCAACAACTCAACTAGTAAAAAACTTACCAAAAGATTTCAAACCACTAATAACATTGTAAATGTAGTAATAGATTTCAAAAATAGAATCATTACTTTTCATCATAAAAATATTCGTAGTTATGGATTGCCTATAGGTTGTCCCAAAATTCTTTGGCTAATGTGTAGATTGACATTGGATTGAATTCATTAACATCTAAAGCACAAGCTCATGGTTTTGGCATTGTAAGTAATTTTAAAGCTACACCACCTAGCCTAAGAGAGATTGGTCTGGATTTAACTAGGAAAGAAAATAACATGAAAGTGGAAACATGCATTGGAGTTATTAGATGTTATTACTAGAAACGTTAACAAAAGAAAAGAGGAAGCAATCAAGCACACCTGTAGATCTCTCTTGTCATCTTTGATTCGTCTGAATAGCTCATGACAAAAGCAGAGCTAAAAATTATAAACATGAAATTATATATATATTACAACTGACTAATATACATATTTCATGTACCTGCAATTATATTGCTTTCAAACCCAAGCACCTTCCTCACCATTGGCGCACACATAATTCTCATTCTCACCTAGTAGTGCTTCAATTGATGGGATTTTTTTGGTAATAGAAGGTAATTGATTTCATCATCTCCTAAATCGTCTTCCTCATAAAATTCCCTCAGACAGGATGATAAAACTATTGACAATCTCTTATCACGTTCATCTTGTACGTAAAATACTTATTTTGCTTCAGATGCCAAAATAAATTAATCATTTTTATAGCCGTTCCTATTGAAGTCAACCAATGTCAATCCAAGGGCATCAGTTTTGATGCTATTATGTTCCATCCAATTGCACTTAAACACAACCGCAGTTCTAAAAATATAATTCAAGGCCCAAATCTCTTTTATAACCTTGTAATAAATATCATTCGCCACTATTGGCCTGTTATCCTTTGAACTTGAAAAAAATGTAGCATTAGCAACTAAGCTAACTCCACTATTCTGTTGCACTCTTGAGTTATCATGGTCTTTTATGTAAAAGCAATAACCATTGATGGCATATCCAGCCCAAGGTTTCAACAAAACGACTTTAATAATTTTAAAATTTTCACATGAAATTTATGTTTATTTACCTTTTGTACATTCCAAATTTTACATAAATACACAATGAAACTAATTTTACAATACAATCATATGTATATATATATATATATAAACAAACACATTAGCAAGGAAATCAAATTATTTGTTGATTACATCCATTATTACATATATATATATCAAAATTTACATATTAGATCTTGTCAGCCAAGACCAAAGAGTGAATCTGCTCTTTTTCATCAAAATAGGCCAAAAGTTAATGTTATAACCACCCTCTTCATCAAACCCTAATTTTGGGTGAGAGCCACAAATCATATTGTTCTCCCTTTTTCGATAGTGAGGCTTGAGAGAGAAGTAGCTATCATTTTCAATGAAATCATACTATTTTGGCGAGATCAAGATGATCAAACTAATTCTTTAACCCCATGATATGTAGCACAAAAACCCACATGACCTACAAAATAAAAATACAGAAAAGTTAGTAACAAGAAAAGAAATATTCGTGTGATTTAAAAGTAGTTGTGGTTTACTTAGAGTTTTTTCCATGACACAAACAGTCAAAATATAAAAATGAAAAGTAAGAAGGGAAAAAGAGAGAAGCATAAGACCCAAAGACGAAGCCTTCATGCCAAAACTGTGAGAAGAAGAAGATAAAGGAAAAACGTACTTTGACAGCTATTTATAAATCATTGAAAACTTCAAAAGTTGTTTAGTACTAAACGACTTTGAAAATATCTAACTTTTGAAGTTGCTTAGCACTAAACGAATTTAAAAGTCCATTCTTGTTAAATAAAATATTCCCGCCAAAAGTTATCGCTATACTTTTCAAGTCTCTTCCTTTAAAAGGCTTTAAAAGTTATCCATTTTTAAAGCCGTTTTCATGAAAACAACTTTCAAAGTTCTTCCCACAAAAAAATTCCCTTCTCAAGCTAGTTTTTTAAAGGCGCTTGTGCTTAAACAACTTCTTGAGTATATGTATTTAAATTCGTTTATTTTCAAACGACTTCTAAAATATTTATAAAGTCGGCAATCATATAAGCGACTTCTTTATGTTGACTTTAAAACCCTCCTGTGTAGTAGTGACGCATAGTGAGAGATGTTATTTAGTTCCTCACCCATTTGATTTTCCTAAAAAACTAGACTTTATTTATACAATATTTGTAGAGAGAGAGAGAGAGAGAGAGAGAGAGAGAGAGAGAGAGAGAGAGAGAGAGAGAGAGAGAGAGAGAGAGAGAGAGAGAGAGAGAGAGAGAGAGAGAGAGAGAGAGAGAGAGAGAGAGAGAGAGAGAGAGAGAGAGAGAGAGAGAGAGAATTTAGTATCTCATGAATTTGATCTCTCATTTTGATTTGTGTTTAATTGCATTTTGATGCATGATTTGTGTTTAATCGTGTTTTTTTTCTTCTTGCATGTAATCGAAGTTTGTTTCATCATTTATACTTTTGGGTAGCAGATGAGGGCAGGTACATATGGCACTAGTAGGCTTCTAGGTGCTCACCATATGGTTGTGGGTTGGGCTTTGATGAATTGTGAAATTGTTTTTACATGCATGGTTTGATTTTAGATTTTGTTTTTGGCATGGATTTGCCTGTGATGAGATGATATGCTCTGATTTAATATGACATGGGTTTGCCTGGTATTGAATCAAAAAGCAATTCAATTGTTTTATCATTTTATTGCTAATTTATGCATACTGACAGCATGAATTATCCCTTACATGGATACCTTATGATTCTACATGTACTAATGTTATACATGGGTGAGATTCTATTATGCCAATTGTGATACACATGATCATGATTTGTTTTTATTTAACTTAGTATGAATTTTTCCTACTTAGTGATATGATATATTATTCGATGAATTGACATATATTTGTCTAAATCACAAATCGGTATAGGACAAGATGCTATGATATGAGATTATTTGAAATGATATGTAGATGTATGTGGATTAATGCCAAGTGAGGCCTTCCCATGATAGCCACATTGGAAAAATCAAATCTTGGCTATAATAGGTATTTAAACTTTGGAGAGCTGGTAATTGACCCTACCACTCTCTTAGCATAGTGTCCATTGGGTAAAAAGGACTGTCTAAAACAAATCATCAAAAAGTGATAAATCTAGTACCTCTGTACTCAATATGACTCATCAGTCACATACTAATTGTCTTTGAAATCAAACTATGAAATACTTAAATTCGTACTTATGAAATAGTATTATTTGTAATCATGCTAATTTACTAAGTTCATAATTAGAACATACATAGTGGATTAAATCAAAACTATAGGAAATTTAGAGTTAAGTACTTTGATGAAGTTTTGAAGATTTCAACCATAATTATGATAATTCTGAATGTGAAAATTCTCATAAATAAAATTAGGATTTCATCTATTTGAACATGATTCATTTGATGGTTCTTCTTTTGAGAACACTTAGGTGGGAGCTCTCGAGCCCTAATATATTGCCCTGAAGATCATGAGGTGATAATCTCATGAGTTAGATGATATATTGCCCATAGAAATTGCAAGTCGGGTGATAGAACACCTAGAGATGGGGTTTTAAGAATTGTATATCATAAGCCCTTAAAGGTCCACCTGATATTCCCTCAGTGGTGGCAAAGTGCCTGGATGTTCAGCAAGCAAAAGTAGATTATACCTACACCAAATATACTTAAAAGACGCACCAAATTGAAGCCACACTTGCCAAGTGAGATTGAGGATGCATGAAAATTGTTGCATGTTTGGACACGACAGCATTGCTTTTGCATGGGATGTGAACACCCATTGGTCTCAATGCAGGCTTGGTATCAACTTCGATACCAGTGTGATATTTGCATGGAAAAAGGAAATCGGGTGGTAAAATAAGGGTGGCTATAAGATGTTATTTCTTTTTATTCATTGTATTCTTGTTTTCCATCACTAATGGTGACCTCATGATTGGATGCTTTCTAATGGCTATCTACGTTAATTTGTGTCTTTCTAGCTCAAAAAGCTTTTGCATGCTTAATCATTGGTTGTTGGAAAACTCTTGTATCTTTTGCTATCTTCTCGATTTCTTTTAATAAAATTTCAATAACATAGTCTAAAAAGATGACTCTATATGAAAGTGAGATGAGTTGAGTTAGCTCAAAATGACTACAAAATACTATGATGAAATTTGTAATAATACTTTATTTATGCGGGGTTTTTTATAGGCAAGCTGATTAGGATGAGTTATAGTTGTGCTTGAGATCTTGAGAGTGCATACTGGATGAGATTGGTGCCCAACCCCATCCCAATCTCATAAGCAAGCACTAATCATTTTTAATGGACTATGGATCTATGTAGGCCAACAAATAACCCCACACTAGTTGTCCCTGCGATATACCCTGGAAATGCAGCTCATATATTGTACACACAGCGAGAGATGTTAATTAGTTCCTCTCACATTTTATTTTGCTACAAAACTAGACTTTATTTATACAATATTTGTAGAGAGAGAGAGTATTTAGTATGTAACCCATTAGATTTTACTACAAAACAGAAACAGGATTTTATTTAGATAAGGAAGCAGTTATTACATATTTAGTGGCACTAACGTGCCTACTTAGAAGGAGCCACCTTCGAAGCTGTACACTGACATAACTATGTATTATCAGTCTTCCACGCTTGAGGTTCAGTTCTTAATTTTACCAAAGAACACGAGCTTTCTAATGGGCGCAATGATTTTAATCTCAGTAACTATAGCCCCATACATATGGGTGTCAGCTTTGTCGGAGGCATAAATCACAAGAAGATAAACGGTGACTCCTGCAAGACTTATGTCGTAGCCGAACGGCACAGATTGGAACCTCAGACCCCGTCCACTGTGTTCGACGGCCCACTTCGCAACCTCTGTGTAGTCTTTGTTCTTTTCTATAGTGGCGCCTAGAGGGATCTTTGGCTTTAGATATTCTTCGATATCACTGCCATCGGCGAGGTTCTTCAGTAGGTCTTCACCCTCAGCAGCAAGGATCTCAGCAAGGTCCACCCGCTGTTGTTCTTCTTTAGTGAGTTCATCCTGCTGGTTGTCTCCTCCAGTAATGGGGGCCGGCTGAGTCGGAGTCTGAGCCATGTCTGAATGAACGAAGAAGGTAAGAGAATAGCTGAGCGAAGTGAAGAGGAGCAGCGAGTTGTATCAACTTGGTTACAACGTCGAGGAGCCCCTCTATTTATACACCTCCGAGACCCTCCCACTTGCATTCACATGCATCTGCTCACACTTCAAGCATCTGTAAACATGACGTAGACCAGGTTCTCAACAAATTACGTGGGAGGAGTATTAAATTTGTTTATTTTTTCTGAACTGCATAATGCATGTATTACCTCTCAGCTACTGCTAAGTCTGTTTAATGTGAAAGGAGTTGTACAATTTGGAATTGCGGGAAATGCAAATCCTATGCTCCAAATTGGATATTTCACCATTCCTCGCTATTGGGCCCACACAGGCCTTTGGAATTGGCAGGTAAGGCCGAGATGTTTCCTCCATAATCTTCTTATTTTAATGATTTTATTGGAAAATTGGAAGAAACAAAGAGATTACAGACAATTATGGTTCAAAGAAAAAGAAAAGAAAAGAAAAGATATTAGTATTGGACCAGTTTTTCAATCATCCAACCATGAATATTGTAAAACTTGCTTTGGATGATTCCTCCCCTTTGATTTGCTGGGGGCTTATTCTCAAACACGCACATGCCTCCTGGTCTTCTAACTCTATGGATAAATGCCGAAAAATTAGATCCATACAATCCTCGGGTGGGTTTGAAGCTTGGTGCATGTTTCATCCACCATGAAATAAGTGATAGAGGGTTAGGATGACTGAGAAGTGAGAAGAGCGAGCCCCACTTCTGCTCTTACTCCTCTATATGTGCGTCTACGTGTAAGAACCCTTTGAGAAGTCGAAGATTTACATGAGAGAGAGGATTATACGATTCCATTGGTCTTGTCACGATTGCTTCGTACAAGAACTAAAAAAGAATGGATGGACCCACCTTTTAGGAGGGGTGGGGAGTGTGGGGGGCCTCAGTTTTTAAAAGAAATTTCTAAAATTTTGGTGAGCCGCAATGGCTTACTTTTGCGCTAACTTAGCGAAAACTAGCGGGCCAGATTTGTGATAGCCGTTGGACATTAGCGGATTTGATGCAGTCGACGTGGCATAAACCATCTTTGTTAGGAGAGGACTACTTATACAACGCGCCCTATATGAGTGTCCATCGGAAGCGCCTCAGCTTTGCATGAACGAGCTGCAACATTCGACGATCCCATCCGCCCATCTAATTGCTCCTGCTCTGAAATACGATTCTGGGATTCTAGCATATTGAAAAAGAGAGTGAGTTTAACCGCTTTTATTACATGTTGCTGGCCCATTCCTTGGATGTGACCAGTAGTATATTTTTTGGTACAGAATAATCAGAGATTCAAAGTCCAAACAATTAGACGAGTGAGTCAGATCATCCAAAGTTTGGGCTCCACAATGCAAAGGAGGCGCCTTTGGTACACGCATCTTGTAGAGTGCATCCTTGGAGGGTGAAAGTTTGAAAAAATTCTTTTAAATTTGTAATTAATTTCTTAAACAAGATTATAAGAGAGAATTAAGGGGAATGATGAGATGTTGCGTGAACTATAGCTGCTTGCCATGGTGTGCCCCACTTTTGTATGATGGATCTCACAGATCATTGATCAGATCCATCCATCTCATTTATATGCCTACAGATTACTATTGACCTGAAAAGAGAAAGGAGTGGATGAGCTTAGAATCTAAGCAAATATTCTTTTGTTCACAGAACATGGACGGTGGGAAGCCTTGTGTAAAGAACAGTCTCAACAAGGAAGAAGCACAGTTTTCAGATATAATATATATGCATTCAATAGCCTTGACGTTTGGCACCCAAGTGATCCCGAGGCATAAAAAAAGATGAACGGGTCCAATCAACGATTTTTAAGGCCCGTCATGCCTGTGGTGCACGACCATAATCTCTACTCTAAATCAGAATTTCCATGGCCAATTAGGATTCTCTTCTTCATCTCTCTCATTCTCCCTACCCAATCTCATAAGCAAGCACTAATCTCATAACACAAGTACTTAATCAATGTTAATGCCATATGGATCTACTTAGGCCCACAAAATAACCCCACACTACTCGTCCATAACATATACTTGGAAATGCAGCTCATGTACTAGGACACACACTAACACACATAGAAAGATGTTAATTAGTTTCTCACATGTTAGATTTTACAAAATAGGACTTTATTTGTATAAGGAGAGAGAGAAAGGGAGAGATAAGCCATTAGAGGACTTTATATTTATGTAAGAAAGAAGTTACATATTTAGTGGCACCAACGTGCCTACTTAGAAGCTAATGCTTCTACTGTCCTGTTACATTGACATAACTATATATTATCAGCCTTCCACGCTTCAGGTTCAGTTCTTAATTTTACCGAAGAAGGGGGGCTTTCTATAGCCACGTAAAAATGGGTGCCGGGTTTGTCAGAGGCATAAATCAGAAGAAGATGAACGGTGACTCTTGAGATACTTCTGTCGTAGCCGAAGGGCACAGATTGGAATAGGCCAGGCAATTCGGCATTATAGAAGATTATAGAAGAGCATTGAGCGGGATGACAGGATGTTGTGCGCACTACAGATGCTTGCTGTGATGGGCCTCATAAATTTTTTATCAGACCTGTCCATCTCATTTCGATGCTCTAGATTATTATTGACCTGAAAAGAGAAAGGATTGGATGAGCTTAGAATCTAAGCAAATATTCTTTTATTCGCAGAACATGGACAGTGGGAACCCTTGTGTATCAACATTCTTTAAATTTGGGAGGGGCTAGATTAAATTTAAAAGGCCAAGATTGAATTTAAACGGGCCCAAAAGCAAAATTTGCATACAAATAACATGGAAACCAGACAAAAATATATATGGAAAAAGAAATTTTCAAAATTTCGAAGTGCCACAATGCCTTACTTTTGCCCTAACTCAGCTCCATCCATGATGGACCCTGCCTTTAGTTTATTCAACTTGTTGATCTAATTTCCTTGAGTTTATCTGTCTTGTATTCCAAAAATCATGGATCCATTCATTTGACTCCTCTAACTTTGGATACCTTTAGTTGCAAAAGTTATACCAAAATATCTTGAACATAGTGTTTTCATATTGCTAGATATGGATGGTCAAAAGATACACAAGTAGCAGCATACCTCAGAAAGAACAAGAGCAATTTTTGGATGTTGTTGTCGCCCTCCCTCCACATGATTTTCGCACCCCTTGAAAAAGTTGGAGAGTTATTGGTAGCATTGGTAAAATGAATAAGCAGATCAAATTGATCCGACTTGATCTCCACAGATCCAGCTCCAAATGGATTGTAGAGATTAAACCCATTTTTTAAATGGATCAAAATGCCCATTCCATATCTGATTTAGTTGCGAATTATAGATTTATGAATAATCTAAATTTACATCAAAAGATTATTATGGAGCAGTGTTGGCCCTACGCTCCATTACTTTTTGGGGTTTTGAGAAACACTTTAATAGAATGTAGAATCACACTAGGAAGTCAACTTTTAATTTGAAGAAAAACAAGTATATATTAAATACAAATCAAACATTATCAACGATAGACTAAGTATTTTACGTGTACAACAGAGAAACTATTATTGCTATTTTTTGGGTCAGCTTAATGTGGTCCAGCCATTTCATCTACATAGAGCATTGCAAATGTGCAACACAATCGTTTGCACACAAAAGGTTCAGGTTGCCACTTTTCCCTTTGGCCCGGGATTAGATTTAGGGGTGCCTATGTTAGAGAGTGTGTAAAGTGATTTGCTTTCACAAGAAAAATAAAATTATGATTTAACTAGATTCTCTTTTATGAAGCACATAAAAAGAACCTTGATTTCCTCAATCAAGAAATAGCATCAAGTTATATGATTTGAAATTACTTTTGCCTATGGACAAAAGAGAGATTAAATCAAATTGCAATGAACATTTCACCCCAAAATACTTTCCTCCAATGTGGCAAGATTTTTGGTTTTTTTTCAATGGTATAGGCATACTCTCGAAGAGTCTTGAAGCATGACTTGCACGATTGAAACCCACTATTACTCCACTGCACCACACGAAGTTGTTGTGGAAAATTAGAAAGATCTATATCTGCAGTAGATTGTAGGGGCATGTCCAACTCAAGTTTTGCAATTTTATCTGCTTTATAGATGTTTGAGTGGTATAATCTTTGTTCTCATATCATGAACATCTTATTGATAGAGTTAGTAAACATTGCAGTACCAAGCTAACAAATGAAAATATTTTAGAATGCTAGAATCATCCAATTGGAATTAGTCTTGGGCTACAATCTATGCAATGTTCAGTACTCAGATGGATATTCTCGATCAACCACATGCGGACAATTTAGATTGAAAAGTTAAAAGTTTCTCTTAAATATATGTTTTTCAAGTTTGCCCTTTTAAACAGAATCAACTGGAGAGAGTTGTAGGGTTACAAGATTAGATCAACTTTAAGACAAATCTCAGCTACAATTACAAGAAATTCTCACAACCACCAATATGTTAAATTTCTTCAGAGAATCTCTCGGAATCAACTATAAGTATAAGATCATGTCAACTATGAGAGAACTCTAGAAACAAATCTCTTCGTTGGCAATCTTTCAACTAGGGAGAGATCTAGGGTTTCTGCTACGAGATCAAATTGGCTTTCAGATAAATTTTCTTCAAAAATCTCATAAAAAAGAGCTCTAAATATTCATTACAGGGTTTGGAAGTAAGTTTTAGAGAGAAAATTTCAGATTTATGATAGCAAGATTGTGTAGAGTAGTGGAAGAATTGTAGATCAATGTGTTAGGATAGACTGTAATCTCTTTGATAATTAATCAATGTAGTAAAGATGTAGATTCTATCATGTTATCAAAGCCATGAACTGAAGATCTATCATCCCCAACCAAATCTGTCACCTCTCCTCTTGCTACAAGTTTTTACTCCATCCCTCTCCATTGGCGTCAACTACGGCACTCTTGTCGACAACCTCCCATCTCTTTCCCAATTCACTGGGTTCCTCAAACCCCACACAATAATAGATTACATAAAATTTTTGAAAGTTGATTCAACCATCCTCACTGCCTTTAAAGAAACCAGAATTCTCACAAAACTCCCCGTCACACAAAATTGGCTCAAAACCAACATTGCCTCCCTTCCACCCAACTACCAAAATTAACCGAATCTTAGTCAGCAAAGAAGTAGTCTACACCTATGACCAAAAACCTCATCGTCCACCTCATTCTAACCATGAGAACCTTCCACACCACCTTAGAACTTGCTCTATGGAAAGCTTTACTGGTGTGGAGTCTCTCTAAATCAATTTCCCTACCTCCTTCATCTTGCTCTAGCAACAAATAAAATATGATAGCCCCTAAAAATCATCTCTATATCGCTCGCCTTGCCCTACAATACTAGCCAATGGTCGAAAGATACGACAAGTGTCTCACTCATCTTCTCCCAAAAAGAGCAAGAAGCAAAGTCTTTGCCAGAGGAGAACACAGTTTTTCAAATTGAAATTGGAGATTTGAGCATGTAGTTGAGACTTATTTCAGTTTCTGCAAAGTAGAGTCATTTATGAAGCCGCATTGCTTCTCAAGGTTTTCAACTATTGCCAGTTATGAACGACTTTCAGTGATTCTATTACTTCATCTCTCCTACTTTCACTGTTATCTAATTCTGTAATCTCAAATTTCATTTCTCCTTCTACTCCTGATTTCACCTGCAACCTCCAAACGAGTTTCTTTGCAACTTCTAGTTCAAGGGGTTTAGGCCTTTCTACACTAGAATTGTCACACTAGTGTAAGATAGTGGATATGATGGCAATATTGGGAATAAAAATAAAACCCAAGTCTATATAAGCTTTGATGCAATTCCTCTTGAGAGTTTCACTAGAACAGACTCACTAGTTCGGCCATTAAATGGCCAAAGATCGGACATACAAATTCCATTGGCAGATTTTTTGGGTTTGTGAGAGTGGGGAACACCCTCCACCAGTGTTTTCCACCGCCCACTTCTCTATCTAATGCAACTTTATGTGTTAGTTTGTGAAGGAAAAGAAAAAGACTTCTAAATCCATTATTTTGGGGTTTAAAGGAACTAAGTTTTGGTCTCAAGTATGTAAGGGTGTGTGTCATCATCTTCAATGATTACTGGTATCTTTGGGGCTTACTCTTGTGCTGCCCCAAAAGCCCTACTCATTTGCCCTTGATATGAGAAATCCATGGTGGGGAAACCTTCTAGTATCAACATAGATCAAGCCTAGAGAGGAGCCAGCCATAATTACAATATCGAGCTCTTTTAACAGGGGTTGGCGTTATTATAATAACCTTGAATTTTAATGAATTATTTATTCTACTCATGTAAATTATCATAATTTGATTAAAAATTGAATAAATAATTGAATTCATGTTAAAAGGAAATTTTGTATAATTGAACTCTTCAAGAACTTTAAGTTTTTCTTCAAAACATAAAGAATTGGAATGCATGTGTTGAGATGAATTCAACAACATAAAGAACACTAAAATCAAATTTCAAATGACAAAGTTATGATCGTTCAAATATAAAGGGCATTTTTGAAAAAAAAAAAGAAGAAAAAGAAGAAAAGAAAAGAAAAGAAGAAGACTTTTATTAAAAAGGACAGGCCATTTTGATATCACACCCACCCTCCTTAAAGGAGTAATAAACATATCATTAGATTTGTTCCTAGACCCACGGAAGAAGGGAGAAAAATGAAGGAGAAAGAAGAGAAGGGGAAGAAGGAAGAAGAGGGACAAGGAGAGGAAGACATGCGAGGAAAAGATAAAGCGAGAAGGGGAAGACCCAACCCACCACAATAATTGATCATGCTAGTGAGAAGGAGAGCTGACCGTAGGGGTTCACTAGAGTTGCAGGAGCTTACTAGAGAAGATGATGGCCCAAATCAATAATTTGATCCAATCATTTTCTTTAGCACAAGAGCATGAATAAAAACCCTTAGTTTATTGGGTGATCCATGCTGATTTTGACCTTCAATTAGAGAGGAGAATGACAACAATGAACTCTAAGACTTCTCAAAAAATGATGATCAATCCAATTCATCCAAGAGATGGAAAAATATGAAAATACGACTAAGATGATCAGTACGTGACTAATGAGTCGCATTGAGTACAAAGGTACCAGGTTTATCTCATTTTTTTTCGATGATTGTTTTAGACAAGCTATCATCGTGATAAGGTGATGATTCCCTATATTGATGATTTTTTTACATAGAGGGCTTTTAAAGTTGGTAAAAAGTGCAAATAGAAGTCGCTTATGAAGCGACTTCTACCACAGCAGCCTGAAAAGTCATCAACTTTTAAGGTCATTTAAAAAAACAACTTTAAAAGTCATAAACTCTTAAGTGGTTTTTTTTTTTAAATGACATCAAAAGTCTGACACTTTTGAAGTCGCTTATATAAAAACAACTTCCAAATTCATTAACTTTAGAAGTTGTATTGTAAGCGACTTCAAAAGTAACCAAATATTAATTGACTTTTGAAGTCGCTTAGAAAAAAACTTCTAAAGTTGATGACTTTGCAAGTCGTTTTCGGATAAGTGACTTCAAAAGAATTTCATTTGGATGAACTTTTAAAATTGCTTATATAAAAACGGCTTCAAATGTTTTGTGATTTTAGAGGTCATTTTCATATAAGTGACTTCGAAAGTAAAAACATTTAAACAATTATATCATTAATTTTTATATAAAAAAAAATTCTCATATTAAATTTTTTTTTTTTCAAAAATGACTTTAAAAGTTTGAACTTATAAAGTCATTTTTGAAAAAATGACTTCAAAAGTTTTTTTGTTTTTTTTTTAAAAAATTGATTATTTGCTCCACCTCCCTGTATACAATGAATAACAAAGACCTGATATTCAATCAATGTTTATAAACATTAAGAACCTACTTACAAACAATGTTCATCCACTTCTTAAAATACAATACCATGTATACATTAAAATACTTCAATCTCCACAAACATGAAAAACCAATAACTACTACATTGCATCCATATCTTAATCTTTTGATAGATTATCACTTGTGTGTATATTGAATAACAACCATTTTATGTACATGAAAAACCAAACATCATATACACCTTCCATATGCATTCAAAACCACCATCCACTACAATGCATCGACATCTTTCTTGATACACTACCACCTGCGTGTTACATTAAATAACAAACATTCTATACACTTGATACAAACAATCTTTATAAACATGAAAAACCAAACATCTAACATGTGTCCACTTCTTTCTTGATACCCCAAATAATTGTTAAAATATAATACCTAATACATCTATAATGACTACAAAACATCCATACTCATCATTATCCATCCACATCTATCTTGAAAATAATTTATATAAGAAACTGCAATATATGCATTGTCTATGACATTCACATTCACTTCATTTGTAATTCCATACACATTCTAAGCAACCCTCTCATTCTTTATCTCGTAAAAGTTACATAATTCAACTACCACATATTCACTTCATGTTCAAACTCCAAACTCACTACATTCATACCTCTTTATTCCCAAATTCCAAATTTACTCATTCATTGCTTAAAATGCAAATATATATATATATATATATCAAAGAAAATAATAAAATATAAAGGAATACAAACAAGTCAATGAAAAAAAACTTTATTAAGTATTTCAAGCCCAAGTAGTTACTCCAAGTAATCTAATTGAGACTCATTTCATACTTAGCTCATTCATTTCGTATTTCATTGAGATTTACTCTAAAGTAACTCTTCTTATTTGCCAACTCAGAAAGCACAATAACCTGCAATAAAACAAATTTAATTAAGCTAAAACTTTTTACCTAGATCCATAAAAAATGTAGAAAAATATTAGATTATGCAAAATAAGAAGGGTTTACCTTTTCTAAATGGGAGACATGAGTACAATCAAATATTACGGTCCTCATGTACCTTAGGACATAATACCCACACTCCCAATCAGACTATTTTTTAGGACATTGTGCAACAAGGACAATAAAAAAGAACTCATAAATATCATTTTTAATAATGGAAGTTTAATTAGTAATAACTTAGAGTAATTAACTGTTTCATATACCTTGACATTCTTTCATGTGAGTTTTGGTAGTTGTAATGTCTAAGTCACTGCAGCCCATTCCCACCAAGTCTTACAAATTTAAATTTCAAATGCATTATATGTAATAACCCTAAAATGTTATGAAATTTTTTGCATGATTAAATGTAAATTAAAATTGTAGAAAATAGAACTGGGATATGAGATTTCAAGGAAGATAACTTATTATGGGCTAGAAGTAGGAATTGAAACATGACTAGTTAGATTCTAATAAAAAAATGAAATCAAACGACACAAAGAACATTGAAAACGGAGTTCATATAAGAAAGTTATGACAATTTGAAGTATAGTGGTATTTTAGTAATAAAAAAATGAAAAGAACAAAAAACACAGGGGTCGTTTTGCTAACGACACCCCCTTCTTCGTTCTGTGGTCTACGGCAAGAACACGAAGTCAACTGTGTCACCCCCTCTTCGGTCACCGTTGTCGGCGCTGGAAAGGGAGACCGCGATGGTGACTGCACCAAACCCCACCGTAAAAAAGCCCCCTCTTCTCTAGATTTCTCTTTCCCCTATATCTTCTCTGATTTTCCTTCCATCTTTGTTATCTCTGGCAACCTAACGTTTCAGCAAAATCGTATTTGTCAGAAATCTCTCTCTCTCTCTCTCTCTCTCTCTCTCTCTCTCTCTCTCTCTCTCTCTCTCTCTCTCTCTCTCTCTCTCTCTCTCTCTCTCTAGCAAAGGCCAGGTCCCCTTTTCCCTTTCTTTTTCTTCTCTTTCCCTCCTTTCCCCTTTGTTTTCTCCTCTGTTCTTACCAACGACTAGGCTTTTCTCCACGGGCACATAGGAGTCTGCACCCAGAGGAAAACCCTTCTTTCTTCTCCGGATCCTAACCAAGTATGCCAACTCTCTTCTCCCTTTTCTGTCCCTATATTTTTCGGCAAGAATTATTTAGATCAAAGCTGGATCTGTCATCACCGGTGAAAATAGATCCATTGGATCTTATTTAGAATCGTATCAAGGACAGCTCGGATGGATGATCCGAGTTGTCTGATGAATCGTGGACCCCGAAAACCTTAAAAAGATTATAAAAAAAAAAAAAACTTGATCTTAGGTGTTGATCAAAGATTGGAATGATCGGATGGTCTAGATCAGACTGTCTCATTTCAATTGATTTAATTGAGTGATTAAGATGCACATCCATAACGCTCAATAGGGACGCATCGTAACAGAGAGCGCCCGTGCATGTGTGCTAGTGCGAGAGGTATCCCGGCTCAACCAAGACACTATATTGTCCTGGGAGCCGGGACGCTCTCGTTTGGTCTGATTTGACGTGGCCCTAGAGACTGATTTGGACCATTGAATGGACCAAAAACACTAAAACTAAAATTAAAAGGCCTACAGAAGCCCGATTGATAATTTGAAAGATCCGGTAAAATTGTGTCGACAATGTGAACCTAAATATGTAATAAAATTAATAATCAAGAATTAGATTTAGACTAATTTTTCCCAAAAACCATAGAAATTGAATGAATGGACTAGATCAAAGGTGATCAGTACTTACAAAACGATTAATTAAGATGTCCTAAAATATATTAACTAGTTTAGATTATCAGACCAGATCCTTAAATCCATATTCATGATTTAGAACACAAACTTGGTCTAGAATCACAGATTTGGTAGATCAGCAATAGATCTGACCATTAGATCAAGACCTACATTATAAATAGATGGTTAAATTACTAGAATATAGTACAAGGATAATGGATTGAACCATAGATTGACTAAATTAAAGAAATCTAACACTTAGATCTACCCTAAACACTAGAATAAGAGTAGAGTTGACCAAAAAATGCTAAATTTGATTGATCCAAGATGATCAAACAAATTTTAAGGAGATATGGGTCTAATCAGGAAAAATCAGATGCAAAATGATCTAGGTTATGATGATCAATTGCAAGATAGACAAGAAATATTAATAAAAGATAAGAACATAATCACCTATTATACCTATCATGTGATAGATACACATTGCTACGTGGATAAGAAGGAATACAGTTTTGGAGTGAATGAGTACTCATTTCGAGGTCGGTGGAATTATTATGAATTAGTGATTAAGATACGTAAATATGAAATATTGGGTTGGAATTTCATGTGAAATATGTTTTGAATATCCACTATTAGTATGTAATTGAAATTGTATACAATTACCATGAGCATTCAGTGCCTGTTATGGGAAGATGAAACATGATTAAACCTTATTCTCGCTATATGATTACTCTTAAAGAAAAGATATGGATATCATATGATACATACATAAAGGTATGTATAGGGGCAGGTATATAGACATGCACACAGCTTGATTTTATTATTATGAGTATTGAAATCTCCCTGAAGCGGGCCTATAAATCAACGGGCTAGTGGAGTACGTTCCTTGAGGCGGGTCGAGAGGCTGACGAGCTAGTGGAGATACTTCCCTTAGGCAGGTTTGATGAGGCTGCCAGGCTAGTGGAGGAATGCTCCTTAAGGCGGGCCTATAGATTGATGGGCTAGAGGAAGTGGGATATATATATATATAGACATATATAGCCTGCTATTATTATTATTATTATTATTATTATTATTATTATTATTGAATATCTCCCTGAGGCTGGTCTATGGGCTGATGGGCTAGTGGAGGAAACTCCCTGACGTGGGCCTAAGAGACTGACGGGCTAGTGGAGATACCTCCCTAAGGCAGGTTTGAGAGGCTGACGGGCTAGTGGAGGATGCTCCCTGAGGCAGGCCTACGGGCTGACAAGCTAGTGGAGGCACTTCCCTGAGGTGGGTTTGATGAGGCTGACGGGCTAGTGCATACTCATGTTACTATGCTTGGTTATTACAATTGGCTTCAAAGACACAAAGCGCATGGGTAATGCATCAGGTATGACGCTAAAAGATTTGAATTGTATCAGTACTTTAATGTAATACCTCATGTTTTAAATTCAACTATGAGCCGAAGTCTTATAGACTTGCTATTTGCAATATTCTCTTTAGCAAAAGCTACCAATTTGTATTTGTTAGTTCTCTAAAGATGAATTGCAAGTCTTGTCAAATTTTAACCTAATCCTTGGTTATTTTTCTGTAATATTTTCAAATTTTAAATAATAAATTAGTATGTTTTCTGAGGGGGAAACCACCACTGTTTCTATACAAGGAGATAAAAGTATTATGAAAATGCGATCAAGTAAACAAATGGTGCACTGACGAATGCCGCAGTGTTCTACTGCTGACCGATTTCATACTTTCAAGGACCCTACTGGAGTACTTGAAAGGCATCTTTGTCTGTTCTGAGCATCCATATTTACTCTTGAGGACAGAAAACTGATTAAATTATGATATTTTGGTTATCATGAAAATCTGCTTTTTTCCTTCATTTGCTTCTAGAAGACCAACTCTGCATAATCTCTTTGATTGTACCTTTTTGGAACAGGGTTGGCGCTATAATACCATGCTGGTTACCACTTGCCTGATGTCTTTGGTCATTGTGCTATGCTGGAACCAGAGTGTCTTCCTCGCCATCTGCTTCATCTTCTTCTTTGGCTCTATTGAGGCACTCTACTTCTCAGCATCCGTCATCAAGTTCCTTGAAGGAGCTTGGGTCCCCATTGCCCTAGCTTTCATCTTCATGATTGTCATGTATGTCTGGCATTATGGCACACTGAAGAAATACGAGTTTGACGTCCAAAACAAGGTATCCATCAACTGGCTTCTCAGCCTTGGACCTAGCCTTGGGATTGTGAGAGTGAAAGAGATTGGACTCATACACATAGAGCTCGTGTCTGGAATACCAGCCATATTCTCACACTTTGTGACAAACCTCCCTGCCTTTCATCAGGTCCTTGTCTTCCTCTGCAGAAAGTCTGTCCCTGTGTCGTATGTTCGGCCAGAGGAAAGGTTCCTAGTGGGCTGAATTGGCCCCAAGGAATATAGGGGGGTTTATTTAACGGCATATGTTTGTCGTTTTTGTTGGCATATCTTCTGTGATATCTCTTGCGATATCTTCTGTGATATCTAAGATATGTGTCATATGTTCTGTGATATCTTGTGTGATATCTGAGATATGTGGCATTTGTTCTGTGATATCTTGTGTGATATCTGAGATATGTGGCATTTGTTCTGTGATATCTGTGGTGATATTTCTGGTGATATCTTTGGTGATATCTGAAATATGTATGTGAATTACATGTTAAAGTCTCTGCTAATGGTGCTTACATGTATTATGTAAACACTCATATGACACACTCTTATTCATAACCACCAGGTACAATGGGAGGGAAAGATCTGTTGAAGTCCACGATTAGTTCTCTGTGACAACCTCTTGATGTTGTATGGGCTTGGAGCTTCAACACTGCCATTTAGAGCTCTTGGTTACATACTCATACTTTCAACTAGTAACTCAACCGATTGCACTTCTATTTCTCAAGAAGTTCCTGAAGTAGGGTGTATGTTTGAGATTTTAATCGTGGGCGTTTCAATAATAGAAAAGGAGCCTTGGTGTAACAATAAAGTTGTCGTCATGTGACCTTGAGGTCATGGGTTCAAGGCGTTGAAACAGCCTCTTGCAAAAATGCAAGGTAAGGCTGATTACTATAGACCCTTATAGTTCACTCCTTCCCCGAACCCTGCATATGTGAGAACTTCGTGCACTGGGGCTGCCCTTTTTTCAATAACAGGATAGCATGTACTTTGAACCAACATGCTTTTGGAATTGGGTGTACATCATCTACATTAGCATCTGCTGTTGTAAAATTAAGCACTTTCTACCCCAATTCATCAAATAAATAATCTCTACCACTGGATCATTTAAAGCTCCTTTTTCTTCCAATAGGTGAATGGCCTAAATCAAATGTTTAAATGCAAAGTAAGATGTAACATGAAGAATACTTCATTTTTTTTAGATTGAAGAACTAACAGTTGGTTTCCGTGGTCTACAAACTTCAGATTAATAAGTTACTATACAGAGCAGTTGTGGCTGTAATCAGTTCCGGCAGAATGTTGTTATAGCCCAGTAAAAATAACAATTGAAGCTAAAGCCTATTCCAAGACTTCTTTTGGCCAGAGGCGCTTCCACATGGAGATCTCCTCCTTGCCATGTAGTTTCCTAATTCCTCCGTAGAAGCCATCTGTTTCATTCCCTTCTTCCCTGTGATCTTTCCTGTTTACAGCTGTTTGTCTCCACCGTGATCCAGGCGTGTACTGATTGAACTCCAGCATCACAGTATCTGCAAGATTAGTTACATCAAGTGAAAAGCTGAACAGATGTAATGGGAAACTTCGTGCACTCAACCAAGACATGACTAGCCCGTTCTGGTCCATAAAACTATACTGCTTACATTCTTTAATAATTACATTCTTTTCATGAAAAAGTTACGAGCTCACATTGCTCGAAAAATTGAGTTGATATAACGCAATTAGACAATGAAGTAGTCTTTCTGGCAGTTCTCCAAATTTCTGATATCGATGTTACTTTTCTACTTTTGTTGCTGAAGCTGCAACAGACAATAGACTCGTAGAAATTGGAGTTGTAGCTCTTTGGGTCAGCCTGACGGCACACAAGCCATACTGCTTTCATAAATTATACAAGCTTAACATAACTGGCATTAGCAAGTAATGCTTCTTAAGAACAGAACATTTGAAACTATTTGCATTGGAGAAACAACAGAATAGAGGAGAGAAATCCTGGGAGAAGGATTGGCGTGCATCTGAATGTGTCAAAGAATAAAGTCAGAAGGTAGTTAAAATGAAATGTTTTTCACTTCTGAAAGACTTGAGTAGGAAATTAGTGATAACAAGAGAATGATTCATGAAACGGGATTAAACAAAATATCCGGTCCCTGGCCCCCCACCATGGAAAGCACGTACACAATATTGAATGTATATCATCACTCTACCATGGCATTATCTGAAAAGTACAAATAAAATTTCACAATCTGATCGTTCCTCTATTCCCCTTGCTCAGCACATGGAGGCTCATATCTAGTGAAAACTCTATAAGCAGAAATCAAAGACAACACAAGGAAACATACCAAAGCCAACACATGAAGGGCCAAAGAGATCTTCATCTTACTGCAGAACTTCCCATAAGAACTGCAAGCTTCACTCCATGATACATCCTGATCACCCTTGTAACCCAAGTACAGTATCTCTGCCACTGCACTCGATGTCACCATCATATATGCTAAAACCTGCTCTCAAGTCCATAATAGAAAGCACAAAAATTATCTCAGTTTCAAAACTCCATTGGAATAAGATAACCACTAATGAGTTTTGAAGGAAACCTGATCTGACACAAAGAAAACCCAGGCATTGACTAAGCCTCTCAGCCATGAGAAAACAACAGCAATAAGGGAATAACCAGCACAGATAGCATTGATGCAAACAAGGTACCTGTAAATCGAGTTATGATTTCATTTAGTAATGGAAAGACTACGAAGGAAAAAATCCAGAAGTTACGTAAAAGAGGTAACCATTGCTTACTTAAGGCCTGTTAGATTGCTGAACTTCAGGTTCCCATAAAGACTTTCCTGGTTGTTTGTCACCATGATCCATAAGGATGCAATACAGAGAGGAATTGCAGTGAGTCTCAGCGAAACATCAAGGACCTTGAAGGGTTGGGGATTATCAGTGGAACTGGATTTGTTTTCAGCCATATCTCTCGTCTTCCAGCTTAAGAGATATGCACAGTTCCCTGACTCTGAAGTTGGGTTGTTCACTCAAGAAACAGATTATTTGGAGATTGTAGTGTTTGCAGATGAAAATAGTAGGTGAACTTGGACTGAAATAGGGAGCTCTCTTATTTCAAATATTCATGGATTTGATTAAAACTAGTATAGGAAAACAGGAACACTAGTATAGAGAAACTTGCATTCAACTAGAAAGACACTACCACCTTACTTGGATTCAACTTCCTCTCTCAGCCATGACAAAGACCCCGATATGAAGTTCATAGCATCGAACCAATCAACATTCATACTGTCACACACACACACACACACACACACACTCAAATACGTTATATGAGATAGAAAAATTACCAAAATGTAGACATTGTTGGAAATCGCAATTAGAAGGTAGATGACTACAAGCAAAAGTTATTGCATGAAAGTTAGAAGATAAGTTCTACATAAACAAAGGCACAATCACAAGCATGAGAATTACAAGTACAAGTCCACCAAGGACATATGCTACTACATTAAATGATGAGGATGGGGCATTAAATACAAGGGAGACACGGTCGCTGCCTCCATCTTGTAATGCAATAGTGGGCGTCGACACCACATGTTGATCGAATCCCCCATCCCACCGTTCCCGCTGGCGCATTGTCGTCCCAATTGGTGTTAAGGGTGGTAATTCAACCGGCACGTACTCATCAAGCCACATAAACCATCTTGTATGTTGTTCATTTGCAGGACAACATAAGTACCACTTGCCACGATTGGGCTTCGACCGTACTTGGAGCAACAGCATAGGCCCTCGGCCACATGCACATAAGGGGTGGGGGTTTTCATCCATTCCTACAATAAGATATCATGTGCATATATTTTGAGCTATTAGCAATAGATACAATTCAAATAAGCATTCAAGCAGTCACGTAATACATCCTAAATCAAAGCTTCAATACATTATTTTCGGGCACAGGAAGGCACATCTACTGGTTATTTCTATGAACATAATCAAACCACAGTTTTTGTGCTATGGAAGCATGCCAAGCAGCAGCATCTCGACGAGCAGCCTCCTGGGTAGGACGCATCGACGTGCTCTGTGAATTGTTTGTGCTCATTATGAGTGTTTGTAAACCCTGCAACTCCATCTCATCCTCATGCAACACATGCATACCGGCATTCACCCTTCCCAAGTTTACATCAGTGACAATTTCATCCTCTGAATCATTGTTGAACATATTGCCTTCATTGTCATTGGAGATTGGAGACTCATGATTGTCTCTGATCTCCTCTTCCAAACACGTATCGTCAATGCGTTCCTGGCGCATAAAATTGTGCAACACACATAATGCTTTGACAAGATTAACTTGTATCCTAATAGGAAAGGGGGGTGCAGTCTTGAGGATGGGAAATCTGGCCTTTAGAACACCAAATGTTCTTTCTATTACATTCCGCAACTGTGCATGTCGAAGGTTGAATAACTCCCCGGCATTTTGTGGTTGCTGCATTCCCTGGGCAAACTCCTTTAGATGATACCTAGTCTTTCGATATGGGGCAAGAAATTGTTGCCTATTTGCGTAACCACCGTCAACCAGGTAGTATTTTCCTGTACCATAAGTGCATCAACGATTAAGGAACGAGGCATCTAGCTAGAATGTAAAAATGTAAACACATAATGGAGTTACCGTCAGGAATTGTCAATTGTGCTCCTCGTCTTGTAAGAGCTTCTTTCAGCACGGCAGCGTCATGTGCAGACCCCTCATAGCCAGCAAGCACATATGTGAACTGCATGTCAAAATTGCAACATGCAAGAACATTTTGTGCAATGAATCCTTTCCTGGTACGCCACTTTGACGATTCACGTGGACCCATGCCATAAATCCTAACAGGTATCAATGTCCCATCTGCAGCTCCAATGCAACCCTGAGTGATAGTATGTGACATATTGAATGTTATGATTGCAATGTCCCAATCTATTGCAATGTCCCAATATAGTGAAGACTACAGAATACAATAGATACAGTTACCGTGAAATGATTGTCTCTCTGATAATTGTTTGAAATCTCTGGGTGGTCCTCCGTTGCATGTGGAGCCATAAGGCGACCGTACAATTGTAAGATTGCACGAAGAACTTTGTGAAAGCTGGTACTGATGGTGAAAGTGGACCTAAATGGATCCTTCACAGCTGGTTCGTACCTTGAGTCTTGTCCGACAATCATTAAAAATGTTGCCACCATCTCCTCCACTGTCACCCAACGGGTGCTCGATAAGAGGCCAGTGTTTTGGAAAATATTAACCAACTTATTAAACTGTAACTGATGCATTCTATACAATTTTTGGAATCTCGGCCCAGTTTCTTCAAAAACTAACCGAAATTCCTCATAACCTCGAGTACTTTTTTGGGTGCGCACCGGACGTGGCCTTCGCACATGCAGCATTGCATCCTCCTCAAATTGCATAACACGTCTTAGTATTTGTGACGCAACTGTGCTTACCATATTATGCACTTCACGAAGTACTTCTTCATTACATGTAGCGCTGCACTGTCCCTCTTCTGCCATTGCCCTGTATTATCACACATGAAACCTATATTATCTTGTAAATAAATTTTGCTTATATATTACAAAATTGTTGACAAAGTCTCAATTGTTGGTTGAGCCATTGCATAGTATACACATGTGATGCGTTACATGCGATTAATCAACTTTTATAACCATGGAAATTTTCAATTGTAATATGCATATTACAACATCATTCATATAGAAGTAAAGAGGTCCAATATAAATACACACTTCGTTGACTCAATGTACGGAATACTATATGTCTAACCATAATAAATATGGCGTATAGAGGTCCAATATAAATACACACCAAAGAGATTCAAGTAAAATAGTTTCTCTGCAAACACCAAACACCTATAGGTGCATCCTAACATACAAGAGCTGCCTATCCTGCGACCAACGTGCAAAACCCTCCCTGAAGCCTATATCCGTTTTTTGGAGAATACTATATGCCTTAACCTTTTCCATCTCGGTCAGATACTCCAAAGAATCCAATGCAGTCATCCACGAGGAGTTGTCTATGCCTGCAAGTCGTTCCAACCTTGATATAATGGAAGGATCAATTAATGGAGGATGATCATTGCATGTTGAGGATGATGATTGAGCAGCTTGCTTCCCTTTTGTCCTCGCTCGCCGTGGGTTAACTGACTTTGAGGAGGGAATTGAGGATGATGTTGTGGAAGTATTCTGGCATATCGGGGGTTGGGGGAGGTTTCCAGATGGTTCTTGTGTGTGCAATCCATTATTATCCCCTTCAGCTTCCTCCTGATAATATGAGCCATGGGAGTAAAATGCATCAACATCCACATTTGGCATATCGGGTCTGTATACTTGCTCAACTGGGTGTGTATATTGACTGCCACCCATTCTCGATCCAAGAAGTCCTTCATCATCTACAGAAATATTGATCCTTGAGGAAAATTCTCCGGTGGCAATGCTCCCCCAAACACCGTCTCCAGGTGGTCATAATTCCATAAATTCCTCCCAAATAAGCACCGAGCTTCCGGATTCGACTGTACGTACACAAACATTTGTTAACATGATTGTAAAGCTGACGTATATTATTATAGAATAGGTGTGGTGCATTACCTGGAGGTGGGTGTTCATGATCTCTGGGGTTGCAAGGAAGCAATTTCTCTCTGCATCCCACCCTAATCCTGAGTCTCCATTCCTTAACTTTGCAAGCGTCATGTACTTGCTTTTGAAAAGTCGTATTTTGGTATTCAATTGCTTCATTGTTAAATCAACTCCAAATCGCTCTTTGAAGCGAACCAACAATTCCCTGATCACCACACCCTTTGGCATACCCCCTGTTGCGATGATTCTCCCCTCTATGATTTCATCATAAAGTGTTTCGAGGATAAAGTCCTCTTGTTCCTTGGTCCATTTATTGTATGGTCCCTTGTCTCCATCAACAATGTCTTCATACACATTGTCCATATCTTCGGCATGAATAGGACTAGGTGTCACAGGGACTCTTTCCTTTCTTTTGCGTGGCATCTGAAAAATGTCTCCAATATATCATACCAATAAGAGGATGCATAAAAATAATATAGTTGAAGGATCAATATATGGATGAAAGGTACCTCTACTTCTTCCCTATGGATTCTATCAAACAGGACTCTACAACTTGATTTTTATAATAATATCATACAATTTTTCAACATGATATCATATATCAATTCGGTGACTACAGAATAGAACCAAACAAGGTTTAGAATGCCCCGTTTACTCGGTTCAAGTCCATTGGTTGACAACTCCTACATCTCCCACTTGAAGAACACTTCTCAACATATAAGACCCAAATAAATCTTTGGAGATCACTCACTTATTGCAAAGTACATATGCAATTTTTTATCAAGGGAAACGAACATATATATAAAGATATGCAATAAAGACACTGATACGAATATAATCCAATTCAACAAGAAGGCAACAATCTGATTTCCTTGCCCATTTGATACATGGAACATCCAGAATCTATATTGAAAAAGAATTGGAACCTGGCCATGGTTCCTAATTGAAGGACCGTAATCTAATCTTCGCTCTGTTGTCTTTGGTTTTTCGCTTCTTTGATTCTTGTCGACACTGCCAATTGGAAGCATAAATAGCCAAATAGGATGGAACCTTTCTATAAAGGATGGAACCTTTCTATAAAGATCAAACATCAACCAGTTGGTTCAGTTTCTCAAATGCTCAGCAAAATTCAGATAAACATGTTACATGAAGGCATATAGGAACTTAAACTGAAAATGAATACATACTAATAGAAATGTGTCAAGCGACTGAGCTGGCCCATAAGGTCATAAAAGTCTCCACTTTGCTTCGGAAAGAACATCCAAACACCAGCAATTGGATATACTAATAAATCAAAGAAACCTAATAATTCAGCTAAGGTCCTTAAAACGCCAAAAGTCAAGCATCCACCAAATTTCCCCACAAATCCGAGAAAACCAGAATCCTAAAGTGTGTATTCAGGCCCATTGATCAAATTGTTAACCAGATTCCCGAAAGATATATATTTTGTTCAAAAAAGTTTTGTTTTCTTTTCTGTAACGAACAGTTTCAAGAGAGTCAGTAAAAGCAGATTGCTAAAACACTATAATATTAATAACATAGGAAAGAATTCCTAGAGACCCATGATGGACATCTTAGATGATCATAAGACTTGTAAAGGTAAAAAATTAACCTGGATTAGTTGATACTGCTCAAAAGACAATTATAAGTAAAATAATATAAAAATGGGAAAGCAATGGCATTCTGAAGTGCACCCTGAACAATCACGATGATCAGAGTTCAACTGATAGATTAATTTCTCAATAAGAGCAGCACAAATAAATTCCAATTAAACCAAATTTCACCAGAGAAAATATGCCTAAACTAAAATAGAATGAGAAGAACAACTAAAGAGCTTCATTAATTCCTCAAGAAGACTCCAGAATACATTACTTCAAGAGAGACGAACTTTAAATAACATCCAAAAACCTTCATAAAAGCATAAAAATCAAAACGACAAGGAAAAAACCCACAAAGGCAATCTCAATCTCTTCTAAACAAATCCATCAAATCCCACCTCACACTATCAACGAAACCCACTAACCAAACCTCTTAAATAAAGTAAAAAATGAAAAGATATTGACCAAATTATAGGGAACAAAAAAGCCCGAAGTTTATTATAAGGAATTTACCAAAGAAAATCATTAAAAGGCTTCCCAAACTCATTAAAATCTCAAAAACCAGCTTTAATTTTCCAAAACTACCCAAAAAAATAGACTTTCAAGCAAATGGTCAACGAAAAAAACCCAAAAACACGCCGAGAACTCCACCCAAAATCTCCAAAAACAAAGTAAACAAATAAAGAACTGCTTCTTGAAACCCACAGACAAGATTATTTTTACAGCAAATTACCAAATGAAAATTTCCAAATGCACCAATATTAAAATCTCCATCTGAAAGCTTCAACCAAGAAAAATAACAACAGAATCTTACCTGAAACAAATCCCTGCAACACCCAGTTTAGCTTGTCTATCAGCTGGATCTCCCCGATTGGAGAGAAAAAATATTCCTTGGGTTCGTTGTCGGTTCAAGTTCTATGTAAGAATGCTGGGGGAGAGAAAAAAAGGGAAAAGTGAAACCTAATAGAGAGAGACAAAGAAGAGAATGAAAGGGGGAAATGGAGAGGCGAAGAAAAACGAAGCAGAGAGAGAGGGCAAGGGCAGCAGCAGTCAAACCTGTGAAAGAGGAGAGCAACAGAAACGGCTTTCCTTCCCTGCTTGGAACGAAGATGCAGCCCAGACAACAAAGATGAGGGTTTCACTGAGGGGTTCTGCTGAAACCTAATAGAGAGAGACAAAGAAGAGAATGAAAGGGGGAAATGGAGAGGCGAAGAAAAACGAAGCAGAGAGAGAGGGCAAGGGCAGCAGCAGTCAAACCTGTGAAAGAGGAGAGCAACAGAAACGGCTTTCCTTCCCTGCTTGGAACGAAGATGCAGCCCAGACAACGAAGATGAGGGTTTCACTGAGGGGTTCTGCTGAAACCTAATAGAGAGAGACAAAGAAGAGAATGAAAGGGGGAAATGGAGAGGCGAAGAAAAACGAAGCAGAGAGAGAGGGTAAGGGCAGCAGTCAAACCTGTGAAAGAGGAGAGCAACAGAAACGGCTTTCCTTCCCTTCTTGGAACGAAGATGCAGCCCAGACAACGAAGATGAGGGTTTCACTGAGGGGTTCTGCTTCTGCTTAGAACGAAGATGAGGGTTTCCCCCTGCTTCTCTTCTCTCACTAGAAAACGCAAGTTGAAATTGTTTTTTCTCTCACTAAACTAAGGGCATGTTTACACGGTAAAAATGTTTGGCATATTTTCAAAATGCAAAAGATATCAGCTCCTCCATATGTTAAATAAAGCTGATATCTTAAATATGCGAAACATATCGCAATTAAATAAACTCGATATCTCAAATGTGCCGAAGATATCAGAGTTAAATAAACCCGATATCTCAAATGTGCGGAAGATAACGCAATTAAATAAACCCGATATCTCAAATATGCCGAAAATATCGTAGTTTAATAACGTGCACATTTGAGATATGCCGGCATATCTCAAAAACGCCTATCATGAAAATCTGCTTTTTTCCTTCATTTGCTTCTAGAAGACCAACTCTGCATAATCTCTTTGATTGTACCTTTTTGGAACAGGGTTGGCAGTTATAACAGTCATGCTGGTTACCACTTGCCTGATGTCTTTGGTCATTGTGCTATGCTGGAACCAGAGTGTCTTCCTCGCCATCTGCTTCATCTTCTTCTTTGGCTCTATTGAGGCACTCTACTTCTCAGCATCCGTCATCAAGTTCCTTGAAGGAGCTTGGGTCCCCATTGCCCTAGCTTTCATCTTCATGATTGTCATGTATGTCTGGCATTATGGCACACTGAAGAAATACGAGTTTGACGTCCAAAACAAGGTATCCATCAACTGGCTTCTCAGCCTTGGACCTAGCCTTGGGATTGTGAGAGTGAAAGAGATTGGACTCATACACATAGAGCTCGTGTCTGGAATACCAGCCATATTCTCACACTTTGTGACAAACCTCCCTGCCTTTCATCAGGTCCTTGTCTTCCTCTGCAGAAAGTCTGTCCCTGTGTCGTATGTTCGGCCAGAGGAAAGGTTCCTAGTGGGCTGAATTGGCCCCAAGGAATATAGACTGTATAGGTGCATTGCCCGGTATGGGTGTCGTGATGTCCACAAGGATGACATGGAGTTTGAGAAGGACCTTGTTTTTAGTATAGCAGAGTTTATCCAGTCAGGTAGGTCGGAACACAGCGAGCTAGATGCTTGGAAAAAGATGAGGGAATGATGACAGTTGTTGGGACTTCAACTCATGCTGATGGCATCCAATTATGTGAGGATCAAGATTCGACGGAAATGCCTGGAACATCAGAGTTTAGGGAGATCCACTCTCCAATTTTGGCAAAGAAAAGAGTGAGGTTTGTTTTGCCTGAGAGTCCACAGATGGATGAAAGTGTGAGGGAGGAGCTTCAAGAACTGATGGAAGCAAGGGAAGCAGGAATGGCATTTATACGTGGGCATTCGTAGGTGAAGGCCAAGTTTGGATCAAGTATGATAAAGAAACTGGTTATCAATGTTGGGCAATGTTGGGTATGATTTCTTGAGAAAGAACTGCAGAGGACCTGCTTATGCACTGACTGTTCCGCATGCCTCAACTCTAGAAGTGGGGATGATCTATCATGTTTAAATAGATGATAGTTGTATATCATTTACATGTAAATTAAAGAGCATAATGGGAAATTAAGGCTTCTCATAGTGGAGTGGATTCAAAATAGCTTCCACAGGGTACATAGTATGAGGAAACCAAGATGGAGAAGACATGAAAAAATAATGTATCACTGTTCTTTTCAGAATGTGTGACCAGAGATATAGCAGGGAAAGTTTGCTATTGCCATACATAAGCCGACCGAGTGTTCAACCGATCAATCTTGCTTTCCATCACTAGTAGCAATGTCTTAATGCCGTGTGATTGGATCCAACATATAGTTGATGAATGTTGTTCGTATTGTTCAGACACAAATAGTGTAGCTGCAACCGGTCTGGGAGCATGCTGATCATGTCCGCGATGTAATTGTGGTAAGTATCGAAAGATTGAAATTTTTTTCATTTACAGGTATTAAATATATTCAAGGTTTAATACTTCATCTTTTAGCCTATTAATGAATGACCCAAGCCCCTAGAGAGACATGGGTGATAGTAGTAATCTTTCCACTGAAATTTTTTAGGACTGCGGACAGAGAGTAACAATTTGAAATTCTAAAACAACTACAAGCCCCGAAGCTCCTACCTATGCGGGGTCTGGGGAAGGGGCAGACCACAAGGGCCTATAGTAAGCACCCTTACCTTAATTTTTGCAAGAGGCTGTTTCAACGCCTTGAACCCTTGACTTCAAGGTCACACGATGATAATGATTTGAAATTCTATGAAGGCTAAATGTCTCCTAATCATATGGTTAGATGAGTTGGTCTAGTGTCTCTGAGTCATTCATGGGCCATCTCATACAAACCACAATTTTAGTTCTTGAAAAGGAAAGTGGACGCCATGGGTTGGGAGAGTGAAAACAATCTCATCTCTGATGGCGAGGCCCACTCTATAATCATATTTCATATAGGATAGTGATATATGCAATCCTTGCTTTTCCTAATCTGCCTCATTTAATGGTAGAAATTGAAATGGATTTAACTCTAAGTGACCCTAGATTTCTAAAGATCCAAACTGTTAACAATGGTTCACTTCACTTAGATGGTCTTCACTGGTGAAACACTTTACAATCCATTGTACAATAGGTAAATAGTAGCAAGGATCATCCCATGCATAAGAATTTTGAAGCATGACCCATTTAAAATAAGGCCAACATTACGGGGACCTTTAGGAATATAGGCTCACCTAGAGTTATACCCGTTCTTGTTTTTGGTGTTGGATTGTAATGCTGCTTTCATTTCTTTTTTTCACAGAATAATGTAGATCAACTTGGTCTACCTAATAAAGCTCTGCTTTGTAACTGTCCAGAAAAGCTAAAAAAAAATTAAAAAAAAAAATTCTAAATTAAGGATGCTTCTGCAAATCTCTTAATTAATTGAATTTGATTTATTTAGAGAACATAAAAAAAAAAAGATTCCGATTCAAGTTGGGAAAATTTTTATATTCCAGATATCACAGAACATATGACACATATCTCATATATTACAACAGATATCACATAAGATATGCCAACAGAAACTCCCAAGAAATGGAGTTAAATAAACCCCCTTAGTTGTTTTCATTACACGTTTGTATCCCCTTTCTTTGATGTGATCAAATGTACGCCTTTGGAAATGATAGAATCATCCAACCTTACTACTTTTGAGCTATCAGAGATTCAAAGTCTGAACAATTAGATAAACGAATCAGATCATCCAAATTTTGGACTCCATGATGCAAAGGGGGGCCTTCAATAAACGCATCTTATAGAGCATGCTCTTAGCATTGGAGGGTGAGAGCTGATGGTCTTCTTTCAAGGTCTTCGAATACTAAAGCACCCAATTACAGCTCTACTTCACATGGCAGTGACATAGACAACCTTTGAAAAAATTCTTTTAAATTTGTAATTAATTGCTTAAACAAGATTATAGATGAGCATTGAGGGGAATCATGGGATGTTGCATGCACTCCAGCTACTTGCTACAGTGCATCCTACTTTTGCAGGATAGCCCCCACATATCATTGATCAAGCCCGTCCAACTAATTTTTATGCCTCTAGATTACTATTGACCTACAAAGAGAAAGGACTGGATGAGCTTAGAATCTAAACAAATATTCTTTTATTTTTTAGAACATGGACGGTGAGAAACCTGGTGTAAAGAATAGTCTACATTCCCCAGGTAAGAAGCACAGTATTCAGATATAATATGTATTCAATAGCCTTGGTTTTTGGCACACAAGTGATTCTAAGGCATACAAATCAGATGGATGGATCCAATCAATGATTTTCGAGGCCCATCATGTAGTTATAGTGTGCACAGAATCCATCATCCCCCAAACCTTAATCTCCAGAGCAAATCAGGAGTCTCTTCTTCTTCTCTCTCATTCGCCCTACCCAATCTTAAAGCAAGCACTTAATTATATACTGGATGAGATAACTCCACAAATAACTCCACAAAATTCGTCCCTCTGGAAATGCAGCCCATATATTGTACATGCTCACACACACAGCGAGATATGTTAACTAGTTTCTCGCCCATTAGATTTTGCTACAATGTTTAGAGAGAGAGAGAGAGGAACAGGACTTTATTTAGATAGGGAGGCAGTTATTACATATTTAGTGGCACTAACGTGCCTACTTAGAATGAGCCACCTTAGAAGCTAATGCTTCTACTATCCTGTTACACTGACATAACTATGTATTATCAGTCTTCCACGCTTGAGGTTCAGTTCTTAATTTTACCAAAGAACACGAGCTTTCTAATGGGCACAATGATTTTAACCTCAGTAACTATAGCCCCATACATATGGGTGCCAGCTTTGTCGGAGGCATAAATCACAAGAAGATAAACGGTGACTCTCGAGATACTTATGTCGTAGCCGAAGGGCACAGATTGGAACCTCAGACCCCGTCCACTGTGTTCGACGGCCCACTTCGCAACCTCTGTGTAGTCTTTGTTCTTTTCTATAGTGGCGCCTAGAGGGATCTTTGGCTTTAGATATTCTTCGATATCAAGGCCATCGGCGAGGTTCTTCAGTAGGTCTTCACCCTCAGCAGCAAGGGTCTCGGCAAGGTCCAGCAGCTGTTGTTCTTCTTTAGTGAGTTCATCCTGCTGGTTGTCTCCTCCAGTAATGGGGGCCGGCTGAGTCGTAGTCTGAGCCATGTCTGAATGAACGAAGAAGGTAAGAGAATAGCTGAGCGAAGTGAAGAGGAGCAGCGAGTTGTATCGACTTGGTTACAACGTCGAGGAGCCCCTCTATTTATGCACCTCCAAGACCCTCCCACTTGCATTCACATGCATCTGCTGACACTTCAAGCATCTGTAAACATGACGTAGACCAGGTTCTCAACAAATTACGTGGGAGGAGTATTAAATTTGTTTATTTTTTCTGAACAGCATAATGCATGTAATACCTCTCAGCTACTGCTAGGTCTGTTTAATGTGAAAGGAGTTCTACAATTTGGAATTGCGGGAAATGCAAATCCTATGCTCCAAATTGGATATTTCACCGTTCCTCGCTATTGGGCCCACACAGGCCTTTGGAATTGGCAGGCCGAGATGTTTCCTCCATCATCTTCTTATTGTAATGATTTTATTGGAAAATTGGAAGAAACAAAGAGATTACAGACAATTATGGTTCAAAGAAAAAGAAAAGAAAAGAAAAGAAAAGAAAAGATATTAGTATTGGACCAGTTTTTCAATCATCCAACCGTGAATATTGTAAAACTTGCTTTGGATGATTCCTACTCTTTGATTTGCTAGGGGCTTACATGCCTCCTGGTCTTCTAACTCTCTGGATAAATGCCGAAAAATTAGATCAATACAATCCTCGGGTGGGTTTGAAGCTTGGTGCATGTTTCATCCACCATGAAATAAGAGATAGAGGGTTAGGATGACTGAGAAGTGAGAAGAGCGAGCCCCACTTCTGCTCTTACTCCTTTATATGTGCATCTACGTGTAAAAACCCTTTGAGAAGTCGAAGATTTACATGAGAGAGAGGATTATACGATGCCATTGGTCTTGTCACGATTGCTTCGTACAAGAACTTAAAAAGGATAGGTGGACCCACCTTTTAGAAAAATTTTCAAATTTTTAGGTCGGCAACGGCTTATTTTGGGGGCGCCTCAGTTTTTAAAAGAAATTTCTAAAATTTTGGAGAGCGGCAATTGCTTACTTTTGCCCTAACTTAGCTCCATCGCTATTGGACCCTGCCTTTAGTTTATTCAACTAGTTGATCTGAGTTCCAATCTGTTTTGATCACTGAAAATGGACGGTTAGGAGCTCTCCATATATGAACAACAGTGCAGGTTCAACGGCTAGAAGTATCATTTTTTGCGATGGTAGAACAAATAAGCTGATCAAATTGATTTGACCCGATTGCCGTCGCGGATCCAGATCTAAATGAATTTGACACATTAAATCCGTTTTTTAAGCAGATCAAACTGCCCAATCCTTATCTGATTGAGTTGCGGATTTCACATTTGTGAATAATTTAACTGTACAATAAAAGATTAATTTTGGAGTAGCTGACACGGGGCTCCACTACTTTTTAGGGTTTCAAAAAAACTTTAATACAAGTCATAGTCAGTCTTCTTAAACAAAGATATCAAGAATAAGAAGTATTATAAAGAGTAAGAGTGAGGGTCTACTTAAACAAAGATGTAGAAACTAGGAATTAGAGATCCAGATCTAAACGAATTTGATACATTAAATCCGTTTTTTAAGCAGATCAAACTGCCCATTCCATATCTGATCGAGTCGCGGATTTCACATTTGTGAATAATTTAATTGTAGAATAAAAGATTAATTTTGTCTAACACCATGGCTCGAGTGGCTACTTTTCCCCGCTGCAATAAAAATCCATGGTTCATACCAAGGAATCCTAAATAAGGCTTCACAGATCAAGGGTCTAAGACCATCCCATCGACGTAAAATCAGGTGCGCTGCTGCTACACTAGATTTGATCATGACCGAAACGCAAATGTGGATTCGATAAAGTGTCTGTCAAACAGCCACCGTGTTTTTGCTTTGCCCTTTTCAGCCTGTGCGGTCCAAGAGACATAGACCGAGATACAGTGGCACACTACTAGTGTGCTGGCTCAACTTTCAGGGCCCACATGAGAGAATATATCATATAATCGAGACCGTCCAACCTGTAGAAAACTGAAGGCCCGTTCACACGGTTCTGGTCCCATGCCCAGTGAATGCCTCATCCGTCAAATGAAGTCTGAGAAGATCAATCACCATATATGGCTTCAAAAATCAAAGAAGCGGGCCAGATTTGTGATAGTCGTTGGACATTGGCGGATTTGATGCAGTCGACGTGGCATAAACCATCTTTGTTAGGAGAGGACTAATTATACAACGCGCCTGAGCTTTGCATGAACGAGCTGCAACATTCGATGATCCCATCCGCCCATCTAATTGCTCGTGTTCTGAAATAAGATTCTGGGATTCTAGCATAATGAAAAAGAGAGTGAGTTTAACCGCTTTTATTACATGTTGCTAGCCCATTCCTTGGATGTGACCAGTAGTATATTTTTTGGTATAGAATAATCAAAGGTTCAAAATCCAAACAATTAGATGAACGAGTTAGATCATCCAAGGTTCGGGCTCCACAATGCAAAGGAGGCGCCTTCGGTACACGCATCTTGTAGAGTGTATCCTCGGGGGGTGAAAGTTTGAAAAATTTCTTTTAAATTTGTAATTAATTTCTTAAACAAGATTATAAGAAAGAATTAAGGGGAATGATGAGATGTTGCACGCACTGCAGCTGCTTGCCATGGTGCGCCCCACTTTTGTATGATGGACCTCACAAATCATTGATCAGACCCATCCATCTCATTTATATGCCTACAAATTACTATTGACCTAAAAAGAGAAAGGAGTGGATGAGCTTAGAATCTAAGCAAATATTCTTTTGTTCACAGAACATGGACGGTGGGAAACCTTGTGTAAAGAACAGTCTACATTCAACAAGGAAGAAGCACAGTTTTCAGATATAATATATATGCATTCAATAGCCTTGATGTTTGGCACACAAGTGATCCCGAGGCATAAAAATCAGATGAACGGGTCCAATCAATGATTTCTAAGGCCCATCATGTAGCTGTGGTGCACACATCATCCCATCATTCCCCCAACCATAATCTCTACTCTAAATCAGAATTTCCATAGCGAATTAGGAATCTCTTCTTCATCTCTCTCATTCTCCCTGTCCAATCTGATAAGCAAGCACTAATCTCATAACACAAGCACTTAATCAATCTTAATGGCATATGGATCTACTTAGGCCCACAAAATAACTCCACAATACTCGTCCATAACATATACTTGGAAATGCAACTCATGTACCATGACACACACTAACACACAGAGATGTTAATTAGTTTCTCGCACATTAGATTTTACAAAATAGGACTTTATTTGCATAAGGAGAGAGAGAAAGGCAAAGATAAGCCATTGGAGGATTTTATTTATGTAAGAAAGGAGTTACATATTTAGTGGCACCAACGTGCCTACTTAGAAGCTAATGCTTCTACTATCTTGTTACATTGACATAACTATATATTATCAGTCTTCGACGGTTGAGGTTCAGTTCTTAGTTTTACTGAAGAAGGGAGCTTTCCAATGGCCCAAATAACTTTAACCTCAACAACTATAGCCCCATGCAAATGGGTGCCTGGTTTGTTGGAGGCATCAATTAGAAGAAGATAAATGGTGACTCTCGAGATACTCCTGTAGGAGCCGAAGGGCACAGATTGGAACTTCAGGCCTTGTTCAGTTTTCTCGACCGCCACAACATCCCTGACCCTCTGTAACAACCCCAAAAATTTATATCCTTTTATAGAATTATAATTTGGAACTAATAAAACCATTAGATAGTGCTTGAAAAATGAAATCCAATAAGCTAAAGAATGCTGAAAACAGAGCCGTATGAAGAAGTTATGGGCCTTTGAAATCAAGGGCAATATGGTAATTAAAAAAAAAAACAAAGCACACCACTTAACGGGAGGGGGCCAAATTGATATTGGCACCCCCGCTCACGTCTCTCTCTCTCTCTCTCTCTCTCTCTCTCTCTCTCTCTCTCTCTCTCTCTCTCTCTCTCTCTCTCTCTCTCTCTCTCTCTTCGACCAGCGCAAAACCTAGGGTTTTTGCTTGCTTCAATCTTCCAGCGGCACAGCAAGTTTCCCCTTGCTTGGGTCTTCCATTGGCGAGAGAAAGAACAATCTGTTCTTCCAACCTTGAAAACCCTACCCAGGCAACCCCAAATGAGATGCAAAACCCCCCTCGATCAGATTACCCTACCATCTCCGATCATCCCCTCTCCTGCTAGGTAAAATCCTCTCCCTACTCCTCCATTTCCCTCTTTCTTTGTTCTTCTCTCTCCAACGTAGCCTAATCCAGTCGACCTCGCGGATGTCTTATCCGTCTCCAATCTCCTGGGCTGCCTTTCACCGGCAGCTTACTCTTTTCCCCAACGCAGGTCACCCTCTCTCCATCCCTAACTCCTTTGGTCAGCCAGCCGTGGAAACCCATTTGCCTTTGCTTCTCATGAGTTGGAATAAAATACCTTATAGAATGTCTGTTTGGGATGTGTTTCTTGGCACAATACAATTTTTGAATTAGCTGGGTACGGATTTCCTAAAGAGGTTTCTCTTTGGTGAGAGAAATGGGCAGGAATCAATCCTAGTCAATCGAGCTTGGGGGAGATGTGAATGCAACGGATCACATGGGGCAGACGGTGATGCACTGAAGCGTTGTGCAGGGTGGATGCATTTGGAAGGGTGTTGCAGAGAGAGTTAGGCTTCTTTGAAGGGAGTGGAGGGGTTTTGGCTTGAGACATTGCGCATAGAATCACCACAGAGGCTTTTGACATCGCGGATACTCTTTATGCTCTTTTGAATAGTATCATGCCAAATACCCTCCAATTAGCCGAAATGGCAACTCAGGTGTAGATGATCAGTCCTATTCTTTCACTTATTTCAGCCATGGTCATTTCGTGCATGTCTATTGTCATTGTGTATCTAGGTGAAAAACTTTGAATGATATCTAGTAGGTCACATCTTAGTGTTGTTAAGCTTTCATCTTACCTAAATGAGGTCCTCACATCAATGCTTGTTGGGAAGGCATACAATGAGTTGAAGCGCACGGGGTCGATTGTGAAAAAGAGTGCAATTAAAGCTAGTGGAATCTGGTGAACATGTCACATGAGGTAGGTGGAAATTTAAGATAGCATGTCTAAATAATAAGACTCATGTTCTAACATGATCTTATTTCTAATTATATGATTGATATTCGATGGTTGTGTGTGGAACGAACCCGGGGCGTTATAGTGATATCAGAGCGGGACCCTGACCCGGTGTGGGTGGCTAATCGCACACAGGCTTAGCGCGTGTGACACGTAGGGATGCGTGTCCCCTAAGAGGGAGAGGGCTAGCCTTGGCCGATGAGGGCAGGCCCAAAATGTGCGATCACTGAGGGTTGGCAGGCATCTAGGCTTGCAAGCTTCTAGGCAAGGTGAGGCGCTGAGAGTTAGTCCCACATCGCTAAGGGAAGAGTTCCTGGACTATTGATAAGGGTTCGGAGGACTTTCCATAGAACCACACATTTTACCTTATGGGGTGAGAACAAAACCGTGCGGGCCATTGGCCCAGAACGGACAATATGGTTGTGTGTGGAACGAACCCAGGGCGTTACACACTCCCACATACATTCACAAAAACGTGTAATGTCAATTAACTTTAGTTGTCAACACTGGGCTCTACTGCTTTTTGGCTTTTGGGGTTTCCAAAAAACTTCAATAGAAGTTTAAATCATGCTAGAAAAGCAACTTCTAGTTTGTAGACAAAACGGAGATAAATTAAGTACAAAATCAAAATTTTAGCTACGATGATGTAAATTAAGTACAAAATCAAACTTTTAGCAGCCATGATGTAAATTAATTTTATTGTTGGCACTGGGCTCCACTACTTTTTGGGGTTTCCAAAAAAATGTTTAATAGAAGTTTAAATCATGCTAGAAAAGCAACTTTTAGTTTGTAGACAAAATGCATATAAATTAAATACAAAATCAGACTTTTAGCAACCACAGACTTAAGTACTTTACATCTACAGAGGGCAAGTTAATGTCACTGCCCCATGGCTTGCCCTAATGTGGTCCAACCATTTCGTCTAAGAAAGGCATTTCAGATGTCTAAAACAAACAGTTGCACATCATAGGTTCTAGCCGCCACTTTTTCCCGTTGCAATAAAAGTCAACGATTCATACTAAGAAATCCTAAATATGTGTACAACAGAGAAACTATTGTTGCTATTCTTTGGGTCAGCCTAATGTGGTCCAGCCATTTCATCTACGAAGAACATCGCAAATGTGCAATACAATTGTTTGCACACAAAAGGTTCAAGTTGCCACTTTTTCCTTTGGCCCAGGATTAGATTTAGGGGTGCCTATGTTAGAGAGTGTGTGACGTGATTTGCTTTTGCAAGAAAATGAAATTATGGTTTAACTAGATTCTCTTTTATGAAGCACAAAAAAAGAACCTTGATTTCCTCAATCAAGAAATAGCATCAAGTTATATAATTTGAAATTACTTTTGCCTATGGACAAAAGAGCAATGAAATCAAATTGCAATGAACATTTCACCCTAAAATAGTTTTCTCCAATGCGGTAAGATTTTTGGTTTTTTTTCAATTAGGCATACTCTGAAAGACTCTTGAAGCATGATTTTCACAATTGAAACTCACTATTACTCTACTGCACCACACGAAGTTGTTGTGGAAAATTAGAAAGATTTATATCTAATGTAGATTGTAGGGGTATGTCCAACTCAAGTTTTGCAATTTTATCTGCTTTATAGATGTTTGAGTGGTATAATCTTTGTTCTCCTATCATGAACATCTTATTGATCAAGTTAGTAAACATTGTAGTGCCAAGCTGACAAATAAAAACATTTCAGAATGCTAGAATCATCCAATTGGAATTAGTCTTGGGCTACAATCTGTCCAAAGTTCAGCACTCAGATGGATATTCTCGATCAACCACATGCGGACAATTTCGATTGAAAAGTTAAAAGTTTCTCTTAAATATATGTTTTTCAAGTTTGCCCTTTTAAACAAAATCAGCTGGAGAGAGTTGTAGGGTTACAAGATTATACCAGCTTTAAGACAAATCTCAGCTACAATTACAAGAAATTCTCACAACCACCAATATGTTAAATTTCTTCAGAGAATCTCTCGGAATCAACTATAAGTATAAGATCATGTCAACTATGAGAGAAATCTAGAAACAAATCTCTTCGTTGGCAATCTTTCAACTAGGGAGAGATCTAGGGTTTCTGCTACGAGATCAAATTGACTTTCAGATAAATTTTCTTCAAAAATCTAATAAAAAGAGCTATAAATATTCATTACAGGGTTTGGAAGTAAGTTTTAGAGAGAAAATTTCAGATTTCTGATAGCGAGATTGTGTGGAGTAGTGGAAGAATTGTAGATCAATGTGTTAGGATAGACTGTAATCTCTTTGATAATCAATCAATGTAGTAAAGATGTAGATTCTATCATGTTATCAAAGCCATGGACTGAAGATCTATCATCCCCAATCAAATCTGTCACCTCTCCTCTTGCTACAACTTTTTACTCCATCCCTCTCCATCGACGTCCTACGGGACTCTTGCCAACAACCTCCCACCTCTCTCCCAATTCATTGGGTTCGTCAAACCCCGCATAATAATTGAATTCAAGTTAAATGGGGATTTTGTATAATTGAACTATTCAAGAACTTGATGTTTTTCTTCAAAACATAAAGAATTGGAATGTACAAATTGAGATGAATCCAACAACATAAAGAATACTGAAATCAAATTTCAAATGAGAAAGTTATGATCGTTCAAATATAAAGGGCATTTTTGAAAAAGAAAAAAGAAAAAAAGAAGACTTTTATTAAAAAGGATGGGCCCTTTTGATATCGCACCCACCCTCCTTAAAGGAATAAAAAACATATCATTAGATCTATTCCTAGACCCATAGAAGAAGGGAGAAAAATGAAGGAGAAAGAAGGGAAAGGGAAGAAGGAAGAGGAGAGGAAGAAGAGGGACAAGGAGAGGAAGACAAGCGAGGAAAAGATAAAGGGAGAAGGAGAAGACCCAACCCACGACAATAATTGATCATGCTAGTGAGAAGGAGAGCTGACCGTAGGGGTTCACTAGAGTTGTAGGAGCTTATCAGAGAAGATGATGGCCCAGATCAATAATCTGATCTGATCATTTTCTTTAGCACAAGAGCACAAATAAAAACCCTTAGTTTATTGCATGATCCATGCTGATTTTGACCATCAATTAGAGAGGAGAGCGACAGCAATGAACTAGAAGACTTCTCAAAAAATGATGATCAATCCAACTCATCCAAGAGATGGAAAAACATGAAAATACGACTAAGAGGTCATCAACATCATCAAGACCTCATCCCAATTAGGGGTATGCCACATGAATCTTATTCCTCCATTCCACTCTATTAAATAGCATAGCTTCATTTAGTCCTAAAGTTTTTAAATCTTTCGTCACCATGTCTATCAACGTTCTTTTGGGCCTTCCCCTTGCCTTTTAGAACCTTCTACTTGTATTGCCTCACTCCTAACCGGTGCCACTGTTGGTCTCCTTTGAACATGTCCAAACCATTTAAGTCAATCTGCCTCATCTTGTTACCCATTGGTGTTACCCCTAAATTTTCTCTAATATTTTCATTTCTAGTTCTATCCTTTCTTGTCTTACTACTCATCCATCTCCACATCCTCATTTCTATGATGCTCATCCTATGAGTATGATGTTCCTTAACTGCCCAACACTCTGATCCATAAAGTAGGGCCGACCTTATAGCCATCCTATAGAATTTTCCTTTTAGTTTGAGTCGCACCGGCCGATCACATAAAACTCCAGATGCACATCTCCATTTGTTCCAACCTGCTTGGATTCTCTGGGTAACCTCCCTCTCAATCTCTCCACTCTCATGTATCAATGATCCTAAGTACCGAAAGTGTTCCTTCATGAAGACTTCTTGGTTATCAATCTTGACTGGTGTCCCACTCCTACTCTCCTTGCTAAAATTACATTCCATATATTCTGTCTTAGTTTGGCTAATTTTAAATCCTTTAGATTCTAATGCTTCTCTCCATAACTCTAGCTTTATGTTTACTCCCTCCTTTGTCTCATCAAGTAGGTCTATATCATCTACAAATAGCATGCACCAAGGAATCTCCTCGTGCAGATTTTTTGTTAACTCATCCATAACTAACGTAAAAAGGTATGGACTCAATGCCAATCCTTGGTGCAATCCTACAATAACAAAAAAATCACCAGTCACACCACTAGTAGTCTTAACATTTGTTATTGCTCCCTTATACATATCTTTAATTATGTATATACCCCTGAGAAACCCCTTTATCACCCAACACCCTCCATATTAACTCTCTAGGAACTCTATATAAGTCTTCTCTAAGTCGATAAAGACCATATGGAGGTCTTTCCTCCTCTCCCTATATTTCTCTACTAATTGTCTTAGTAAGAAAATAGCTTCCATGGTAGACCTCCTTGGCATGAAATCAAACTAATTCTCTGATACACTTATTTCATGTTGTAGCCTCTTCTCAATCACTCTTTCAAAAAGTTTCATGGTGTGGCTCATAAGTTTGATCCCTCTATAATTAGTGCAGTTCTGAATGTCTCCTTTATTCTTATAGATTGGTACAATAGAGCTTTTCCTCCACTCATCAGGCATTTTCTTTGATTTTATGGTCTTGTTAAACAACTTGGTGAAACAAACTGCCACAATATCTCCTATATGCTTCCAAACCTCTATTGGTATACCATCAAGCCCCATGGCCTGTCCTGATTTCATCTTTTTCAAGGCCTCTTTTACTTCATGTATTCTAATCCTATGTTCATATTTATAATATCCAATGTTATTTAGATTTATAGTTTTCAATCCCTAGATTCTTAGAGCCATTGTTATTTAACAATTTTTGGAAGTATGTTTCCCACCTTTGTTTGATCTCATCATCTTTGACTAATACCCTTTGATCATCGTATCTAATACACCTAACATGATCTAAGTCCTTACCCTTCTATTCTCTTACTTTTGCAAGTTTAAATACATCTTTCTCACCTTCTCTTGTTCCTAGTCTATTATAGAGCTCATCATATGCTTTAAGTTTAGCCTCACTTACTATTCTCTTAGCAACATTTTTAACATTCTTATATTATTCATAGTTTTCATTATTTCCAATATTCTGCCATGCTTTAAAACGCATTCGTTTTTCTTTAATAAATTTTTGCACTGTTTCACTCCACTAGCATGTTTCCTTTGCTAATAGCCTTTTACCTTTAGATACTCCTAAGACATTTTCTGTCACTTTCTTAATGAACTTAGCCATATTCGTCCACATGGTATTTCTGTTTCATTGTTCCACTTTCCTTCTACCATCAACTTATTTTTGAATGAGGTTATTTTCTCTCCTTTTAAGTTCCACCACTTAGTTTTTGGATGTGTATTAAGTTCAGTTCTTTTACTCAATCTTTTGATATGAATATCCATAACCATTAACCTATGTTGTGAGGTTAAACTCTCACCGGGTATCACCTTACAACCTTACATATAGATCATTCATTATTCCTAAGTAGAAAAAAGTCTATTTGGCTTTTATGAAGCCTACTTTTAAAGGTTATTAAATGTTCATCCCTCTTCTTAAAGAATTTATTTGCAATGGAGAGGTTATATGACAAAGAAAAATCAAGGATATTCTCCCCCATCTCATTTCGTTCACCTATACCATATCCTCCGTGTATTCTATCATATCCTTCCTTATTTTTTCCTATATAGCCATTTAAGTATGCTTCTATAAATATCCCCTCCGTGTTGGGAATTTCTTGCATGACTCTCTCCATATCTTCCCAAAACTATCTCTTGATTATATCTTGTAACCATACTTGTGGTGCGTATACACTTATAATATTTATAATCTGCTCTCCTAGAACAATTATTATTATTATAATTCTATCGCTGATTCTTTTAATGTCCACAACTTTATCCTTTAATTCCTTATCCACTATTATTCCTACGCTATTTCTGTTATTTTCCTTTCCTATGTACCATAATTTATACCCATCTATTTCTTTAGCTTTAGCCCCTTTCCACTTGGTTTCTTGGATACAAGTGATGTTGACTCTCCTATGTTTCATCCTGTCTACTAAATCCAAACTCCTACCTGACAGTGTCCCAAGATTCCATATAGCGATGCAAATCTTAAGTTTTGGAGATACCTTATTTACTATCGCCTTTCTTGGCCTCTATGGTATGAACCCATGTCCACTTTTCACTGCACCTAGGTTCTGATGCAGTGAGTCGCTTCTGAGGGGACGCTTTAGCAGCCCTTGCCCATTTTTCACTACACCCGAGATCTGATGTAGCTCGTTGCTTCTAGGAGAATGCCCTAGCAACCCTTGCTTATTTTTCATTGCACCCAGGATCCGATGCAGCTTGTCGCTTATGGGTAACACCCTAGCTTGAGGGAATGTCAGTTTTCAACTCATGTCATGTTGGGGTTGCCATAGTTTTAAAAAGCTGAAGATGATTTTCATTTCTTCCTTACAAACTAATATACACATGCATATTCATTTGTAAGCAAAAAAAAATAACAAAATCATCTCCAGCTTCACCCTTGTCAGCTAGCTACCTGACGTAAAGGTTGCCATATTTTAAGAAGCTAAAGATGATTTTCATTTCTTCCTTACAAATTAATATACAAATGCATATTCATTTGTAAGAAAGAAATAACAGAATTATCTTCAACTTTCCCCTTGCCAGCTGGCACTTGACGCAAGATCTTCTTCCTTTTTCATCCAACTATTGATTTAGATTTTTTTGGCCAGATCACACGATTCATACTATAACTGAGTTTTATGGATGATTCAACCATTAATTTCCTGATACATGCTTAGTTAAGTATAAAATAGGTTTTAAATATCTTAGATTTAGTTGAAATTTGTGAATCTAAGCTTGAAAATGATTGAATAATCTCAGCCATCCGATTTTCCTTCCATCCTTGTTATCTCTGGCAACGTAGGGTTTTGGCAAAACCGTATTTGCTAGAAATATCTCTCTCTTTGTTCTTTTCTCCTCTAGCAATGTAATGACCCCAAATTTTTGTAACTTATTAAGGCAAATTAATAAATTTTGAATTTTTAGAAATTCTAGGCTGGAATATTAGGTTGTTGAAAATTCTCTTTTTATAGAGATTATATTTTGAATTAAAACATAGAAATTATGGATGTACTTGGAAAACTGATCAAAACGACATTAAGTACATTCAATTTTGAGTTAAAATGAAAAAATCCATAATAATCTCCATTTGAGGGTAAAATGGTAATTTTACCCATAGCCAAGAAATAAGACCTCAATATTCATAATGTATTCATAAATATGATTCCAATTCCACTAAGTACACTTGATTCTAAGTTTGGACAAATAATGCCTATTTTTCTCAAATTTTGGAGTTAAAAGGGCAAAAAGGTCTTTTTACATGAAAGTGGGCCCCACAAAGTGGGCCAACGTTTTAGAAGCAACAATAATTTCTTAGTGCATTATTTCTGGTAGTGGAGATTGTAGTGGAGAATGGGATGGGAATGGAGAATGCACTTGTAATTAAAAATTCTAAAGTAATAAAAGATATTATCAAAAGAAATAATAAAAAATTCAAATTTGGCTATAAATTTGTCCCAAAATTTTTCACAACCTTACCCACAAAATTCTCAAATCTTCCCTGGAGTTTCAGCTCCAAATTTTCCTTCATCCTTCCCCAATCTCTCTTTTCCTTATTTCTCTCTCCTCTCTCTAATTAGAACAAGAGATCTAAAATCAATTATTCACTCCTTTCTAGGTAGAATATCATAAATCCCACCATCCATAACATCCTATACTATCGTATATACAAAAACCCTAAATTAATTTCAAGATCCAACTGCTCAAATAATGGAAAATCACAAGAAATGGGACAATCGGGCTATATTATCATCAACTAGTAATTCTCTCAAATTGGGCTCAAATATAAGTTTTTTCTTCAATCAGGTAGGTGAAACTACTTCCTAGTCATATTTACTATTTTTTGTGTAATTTTTATTTTCTATAATTTCATTTGAATGAAAAATTGTAAAAGTAAAGTTAATACCAGATCCTTCAATTCATGGTGATGGAGAGCTCAGATGGAAACTCTGAGCCTACCAATCAATCCAGAAGGGTCCCAAAACCCTAGGGTAAAAATTTCAGGAAATTTGATTAAGTTTTGGACCCTCAATTAAGAGAGATTCTTTCTGCTGGGCCCAGATCAAATTTGGACCATAGGAACGGCTGTAAACTTCAAATGACGATTGTGGAGTCATATGACCTCCAAATTGAGATAAAAAATAAGCTGTAGAAATCTTGTAACATCTAGTTTCTTATGAAATCATAATATATATATATAAGTATTCATGAAACATTCTATAGTTTAGAGATAAGTTTCCAATTTCTAAGATCTTCAAGATCTAAGGTGATCAGATAGTGGAAATTTATTTTAATGATGATATAATAATGAAATAAAGTGATATCCATGGTTAATTTAGATAGATCTGGAATAAGTTAAGGGATCTACCCTTTATGGTAGAAAAATGCTAAAAATACAAAGGGATCCACTTTATCAATGAGATCAAGTATGATCAGATCCTTGGAATGGATTAAATGGATGATATTATGATGAAATCTAGTTAGATCATGGATTAAGTATAACAAAATCAAGTAGATATGATTTTTGGATCTTAATGGATTAAAAGCCCTAAAGGTAATTAAAACCTTTGATATAAAGGAAAATACCTAAGATCTAATGGTTGGATCATATTTAAAGGTTTATAATAATCTTAATATAATTAGCTTAATTGTCTTTTATTGAATAATAGAAGTGTAAATGTGATTTATGTTATAAGTTAGAAAGCATGATAGTGTAATCTTTAAATGTTAGCATGCTATGCCCTAAATGATTAGTTTGTTAGTAGATTTGATTATCTTAGGGCCATGTTAGTGTAAATTAGATATTTAAACATGATTCCATTAGGATAGAAGTACAATTTTATGTATTTCATAACTTAGGATCATGTTAGTTTATGTATAGTTTTATTTCACTAAGTTAAGTTACATTCATAGGAAGAATGTTAGTATATGGTTGTTAGACTTATATTTGATTTATGCTTTCAAGTTTATGATTTACTTATTGTCAAATTTTATTCAATTGTTAAATAGTTGTTAAGATATAATGAGCATAAATCACCAAAAATATAAACTAATGAAATATAGAGATTCATGGACAACTAAGATAAATGAATGATTTTAACTTAATAAGGGCTATAGTTAATAGGACAATATAAGGAATGATTTATCATTTCCTTGGCCCAAAGTAGGAAAATAATGAACATTCATGGATGACATTGTGCATATCCATGGAAATTAATTAAAATCAATTAGAGAAGGGACTTAAGGTAAAGAGTTTATAGGAACCTTGTCAAAGGTTGAGCTAGTACCACTCTAGTGGACTCTGAACATTATGGTTATAGGGGATATACAAGAGCCAAGTACTTTTCCCTCGCTTTCCATTGACGTAAGAGAGGTCTAAATGCCACCTTACATGAGGGCTATATTAACCACTTTTTGAGCAGACTTTAACTGGTAAGTACTAGTCATCCTGAAATAAGGAGGAGCTGTCTAGTAATAGAAAAAAATAAATCATCTTCAACCAAGTAAGACACTAACTGGTTGAATAATAATAAGAACATAAAAAGATAGCAAATTATCTAACCCTAATAAAAATAGTAAGTAAGATAAGGATGATCAAACAAGATGAGATATTGTATGATCAAAAACAATAATGAAAAAGAAACACCAATGTAGATTAGATTGTTTATGTATGATATAGATAGTATTTGTATAGATGATCGTAAACCCTTGGATATATGTTATTCAAGGAAGAAAGATTCAGATCATCCTACATAAGGATGATCAAAAGACTATGTAGTGTGTACCCTTGATTAGAAAAATGACATTATACATATGATTTGACAGATATATGTTGATCGAGACTATGACAGATTTTAAGGAGTAAGAATACCTTATTGAGGTAGGTGGATTATTAAGAATGCCTTTACATGAAGATACATGTCCAATACATGATCTTATGTTTTGAAGTATTGACATGTATGATACCAATATATTAAGGTAAATACCTCAAATTGAAATATGATCCAACCAAATAATAAGAAAAATAAGTATAAAATGGTTAAGTTGAGATTTGAGAACAACCCTACGTGAATGGGAAAGTAGAAAATATTCCAACCCTAGATAAACATACAGATAGTCTGATAAGTATAAATATTATTTTACATACAAGCTTGGAGGCTTGTGGTTTTATTTTAAATAGGCATAAGCCTAGGGATGCTATGCTAGGAGAGTTAAGAGGGTTTGGCCACCCACTCTCTAAAACTTGATGATATTGAATACCAAGCCTAAAAAAGGCTAAAAGTCAGGTGGGGCAATTATGGGAAGGCCACAACTGTGACAGCCATGGTCCTCCCATATGGACATGGATACTGTAATTTCCACTGAGAATGGTATAAGTGGATTATTGAATAGTTATCCAAGTGGGCTGTACGGATCAGACTGCAAGCATAGTAGCCCTTGATTATTTTGCATTATGATGCATATGAAATTGGCATAGTGAAATGCCTTAAGGGATGGCATGATGAAATGGCAGGTAATTGTATATTACCTATAGTAACTGGTTGAGATACAAATCTCCTGTAATGAAAGGAGTTGATCAGCTTTGTATGAAAATGATTATTGATTATTTTTCCAATTTTAACGGATTTGTCCTTATATAATATGTATGTATAAAGGTGAACACAAATGATAAGAAAATGAAATGTTCATATCAATGATAGTGGTCTATGAATGTGTTTATGATAGAATGAATTATGGGATAATTGAATATTGAGATTTTACTGTCAATAACTTACATTCTTATCCCCTACGAAGCATAGCTTGTTGAGATATTGTAAATGTTCGAATGTTTACAATATCTCAGATACAGAGAAAGAGACTTAGGAGCTCAAGACTTGAAGAACTATTGAAGAATAAGTAATCGGGGTATATCCCTTGAAACATTGTATTGAGAGCATGTATTGTATTTAGAACTTTATAATTTGGATTGTGTATTTGGACAAGTATTGTAAGGATACAATGGGTTTTGTACTGTGAACCACTGGATGGATCCTGGAAGTTTAATAAAATCATATTCCTTCAATGGAATTTTATTTTGTACAGAAATTGTACTTATATTATTGTAACACCCCGGATTTTTAAGACAATTTTTATTTTTATTTTGCAATTTAAATAAGAGCATTTGGGATCCCATGAGAAAAGATTTATTTAACATTTTACTAAACCTATCTCAAAACTCCGGGTATTAATTTTTCCTTTCTCAAAATGGCGTACATGTAATTTAAACACAAATAAATGATCCGCGTATAAATCAACGTCAAATAAATAGGCGCCTTTATTTTAAATCAAATAAACATCCAAAAGACAATAATAATATGGCCCAGGGTCTATCCATCATAACATCCCATATAAATGTCCAATATATATCCAAAGATCTAAATCACATCCAAATATAAAGTATGCAGTCCATAATAAAATTCAAATGATAATCCACTCTAATGACTCACATTACTTTCTAAAACTATAGGGAAACTAGTCTTCAGCAGCTCTCAAGATTTATCAACCGCTTTTCCTTTCCTGGTGTCGCGCTCGAGATCTAAGGCATTGCAAAACAAAGCAATGCCTCAGCAAGCTATCGCTTGTGTAGGTACATAGACAATTAATGTAATAAATGCGTAAATAATGAACAAGATTGATGAAAAGTCTAACATTTATGGAAATAGTGATATCATAATGCCATGTTCAAAATAAATGCCAATTTATTCCATATGCTAAAACATGAAATTCACGGAGTTAAAACATGACATGAATCAATAAATGGAGCATACAACAAGAATAAGGGCACCCTAAGGTAATGGGTCCCACCACATCACACTAACATCCCTGATCAGGAATACACATAGTCAACCTCTGAGTGTCGTCACACCTGTGCATACCATCCATAATCATGCTCATCATACATGCACACATAACAAGAATATGGGCCATCATGCCGCAGCTGGCAACCCTCCATGGGTATCAACCACCGCCGCTCTCCGTCGACACCATAACGGAGACTTAACGTCTGTCCCCATGGAAAGGCTCGACCGGTAGTGTGGACTATCCATGTTACCAAACCCCTACCGAATGCCATCTATGGGCAGGTGTCTATCATATCACAAACTCATCACATCATAATCTCGGAAGGTGGGTGGCCTACCCTATCCCTCCTAAGATGACGCCCACCGGCGAGAGCACCCGTCATCAAATATAAAACACGGAAATCATATGTATATGCTAAAACTCAAGAGCACTTACAGCTTGCAATCCCCAAGACATGCCCCTCATCCCGGGTTAGCCTATCAAAGGACCAGCCTAATAAGCCTCTATTCTCATTTCCATGTAAATCCATGCATTTTCTATATATATAATAAGAAATAAGTCTCTAAGTAAGCATAACAAATTAACATCATGCTTGTAAAAGCATTTGAAATAAGTTTATTCAAGAAAAGATTTCAATTTGGAATAACCATCCTGTACGCAATGTCGCATGAAATCCATGGTAAATAAAAATCGCAATTTAAAACACAATCACACATGATGCTATGTTTAAACATGGTTTAAAATCAAGTCAAAACATTAGTTGTCGTCACCTACCTCAGTGTGAGATCACTAGCTTGCCAATAACTCCCTTTAATTGGTATATTCAAGTGCACCTGTACATGTCACATCACTATTTTAAAATTTTTCTAAATAAAAAGTGGTCATTTCTAAGTTTTTAAGTTAAAACTAGGTCCGCGTCGTCAATACGGTCACAACGCCTCTTTCGGATCGTGATTTGGACCTCTCTAGCTCCCAAAAATCAAGTTTTAGTGAAAACTACGCTAAAGGGGGCTGCCGACCACCATAAGGTGGTTTAATCCGGCGGCGCCCTTTTCCGCCGGTTTATACCGACGTATACGGGCGCACGAAGACGCACGGCGTCGCAGACGCCGCACGGGACGCGCCGCGTCCCGGTCCCACCGCGGCAGCCAACCACGCACGCTCCGCACGCGCGCGGCGCCGCGCACGCGTGCGGCGACGACGTCATGTGACGTCGTCCTAGCTGCGTCTCTGAGCGCGTCTTGGAGTCAGCGCCAGGCGCCGACGCCGTTGACGACGCCGGAGAAGATGACCGGATTCCGGTCGCCTCCGGCGGAGCTACAGAGCTCCGTTTTGCGTGATTTTTGCGCCATTTTCTTCAGAATTCTCTCTAGAATCCATTTATGCCCTCCTTTTGCACTAATTTTCTCAAAAACCATGGTTTTTAAATGATTTTTCCCAAGTTCCTAAAAACCTCCCTAGGTACTGGTTTTTGAGTTTTCTGGGCAATTCCACCGTTGGATCACTCCCAAATTTAAAGGGTATACTCTTGGGTCTCTTGTGCACTAGTTGGACGGTGCGATTTTCAAACGGACAAGTTTTGATCCGTGAAATCACACTCCAACAAAGAAGGCACATAGGTTCCTAAAAAATCCGATTTTTTTCCTAATTTTTTTTCATGTTTTTCTAATTAGTTTTCTAATTAATAAATACAGAAAAATATGGATTTGAGGCTTACCTTGAGCCTGGCTGGTGTTGCTCGTGTTGCCGGGGCTCCACTCGCCGGGAAAATCCATGTTTTGCGGTGGCTAGGGTTTAGCGTAAATACTCAGAGAAAACGCTCCAAGTGGAGCGTTTTGGCAACCTGGGGAGGGTAGATATAGGCCTAGAGTCCCAGGGGAGGCGAACCTCTTCCATTCACGCCTCTTCCCATGGCTTCTCCGGCGATTTTGCCGGATCTGGGTACAGACGTGTGGAAGACGGGGGTGCCAGTATCAATTTGGACCCCTGTCTAATACGTCTCTATCAAATGACTAATTTGCCCTTCCAACTTTGACGGCTCATAACTCCCTCGTTTGAGCTCCGTTTCTCGCGTTCTTGGTGGCGTTGGATTCGTATCGACGAGCACTTTCTAATTATTATGTTTTCAGGAAAGAATTTCATCCATAAATTTTTATTTTAATTTATTTAATAATTTCCTATTTTTATCTTTAAAATTAAGGATATTACATTCTTCCCTCCTTATAAAAATTTCGTCCTCGAAATTTAGCTACATACCTCTATGTAAATAACTCTGGATGTATCTTTCGCATCTCCTCCTCAGTCTCCCAAGTAGCCTCCGTAGTGAATGATGCGGCCAAAGGACTTTGACCAAGGCAATGGTCTTATTCCTTAACTTCTTGTCTTTTGTATCTAAGACGCGCACCGGTCTCTCCTCAAATGTCATGTCACCGTAGCTCTCCCGGGATCTGCTCCAATACATGTGAGGGATCCGCACGTATTTCCTTAGCATAGACACGTGAAAGACGTCATGCACATTTGCTACCGTGGTGGTAAGGCTAGCCGGTATGCCACCGACCCAACTCGTTGTAAGATCTCGAAAGGTCCAATATACCGGGACTAAGCTTTCCTTTATTTCCAAACCTCAACACCCCTTTCATAGGAGAAACTTTCAAGAATACATGCTCGCCCTCAAAGAACTCTAAGTCCTTTCGCCTCTTGTCTCGCATAACTTTTCTCGTCGACCGTGAGCCGTCGGCAACCTCTTCCGAATGAGTTGGACTTTCTCTCGCACATTCTTCCACTAACTCAGATTTCACAACGCGTCTTTCTCCTACATCACTCCAACATAAAGGTGACCGACAAGGTCTGCCATAAAGTGCCTCATATGGAGCCATCCCAATACTAGCGTGATGACTATTATTATAAGCAAATTCCACCAAAGGTAAATGATCTTCCCACCTACCCTTCCAATCCATAACACAGGCTCGTAGCATATCCTCAATAGTCTGGATGGTCCTCTCGCTCTGTCCGTCTGTCTGAGGATGGAATGCTGTGCTAAATTTCAGCCTCGACCCTAATGCCTCTTGCACGCTCTTCCAGTATTTTGAGGTAAATCGCGTATCTCGATCCGATATAATTGTCAAGGGAACGCCATGTAGACTGACGATCTCCTTAACATATAATTTCGCTAAGCTATCCACGGTCTGATTTTGTCTGATGGGAAGGAAATGAGCAGACTTGGTCAACCTGTCCACAACGACCCATATCATGTCGTGGCCGCTAGCGGTCCTCGGAAGACCTAGAACGAAGTCCATGGTAATATGGTCCCACTTCCACTCTGGAAGGTCCAGTGTCTGAAGTAGTCCTGATGGACGCTGATGCTCAGCCTTGACCTGCTGACAGGTCAAACATCGTGCTACACACTCTCCAACATCCTTTTTCATACCATTCCACCAGAAATGCCTCTTGAGATCCTGATACATCTTCGTACCCCCAGGATGAATTGTATAAGGGGATTGGTGTGCTTCTTGAAGTAACTCGCGCTTCAATTCGTCATCTGCTGGTACTACCAACCTCCCCTTAAATCTAACTCCTCCATCTGGTCCCCTCGAAAAATCTGTCTTATCAGTCAGATCCTGTGTTTCCTTGTCTTTGCCCTGTGCCTCTAAGATCCTGTCAAAGAACTTAGACCGAGTCATCAAATTGACAATCATCACACCCGCCTTCCTACTCAGGGCATCTGCAACGACGTTAGCCTTCCCAGGATGGTACTGTATGGTGAAGTCGAAGTCCTTGAGATACTCCATCCATCTGCGCTGCCTCATATTCAATTCACTCTGAGTAAAGAAGTACTTGAGGCTCTTGTGATCAGTGAATACCTCAAATCTCTCACCATAAAGATAATGTCTCCAGGACTTCAACGCAAATACCACGGTTGCTAATTCCAGGTCATGTGTTGGGTAATTTACCTCATGTGTCTTCAACTGTCTAGACGCATAGGCAATTACCTTCCCATGTTGCATCAACACTGCTCCTAATCCCTTGCCAGAGGCGTCACAATAAACTACATAACCGCCTGTCCCAGATGGTAAGGTCAATACCGGAGCAGTAGTAAGTCTCCTCTTGAGCTCTTGGAAGCTCTCTTCGCAAGCCTCAGTCCATACAAATTGAGTGTCTTTCCTAGTCAGGGTGGTCAATGGTAATGCGATCTTAGAGAATCCCTCTATAAATCGACGATAATACCCTGCCAAACCGAGAAAACTGCGTATCTCGATCCTTGTCTTGGGCCTCTCCCAGTGTAGTACTGCCTCTACCTTTGTTGAATCCACGGCCACTCCATCTTTAGATATGACGTGGCCTAAGAAATGCACCTGGTCTAGCCAAAAATCACACTTACTGAACTTGGCATACAACTGATGTCGACGAAGTGTGTCTAATACCGTGTGGAGATGCTCCCTATGTGTCTCATGACTTGGCGAATAAATCAAGATGTCATCCACAAATACAATCACGAACTTATCCAGATAAGCTCGAAAGACACGATTCATTAGATCCATGAACACTGCAGGTGCGTTCGTCAACCCAAACGGCATCACTAGAAACTCATAATGACCATAACGACTCCTAAAGGCAGTCTTCGAGATATCCTCTTCTCTAACCCTCAGCTGATGATACCCTGACCTCAAATCAATCTTGGAGAACACTTGTGCCGATTGGAGCTGATCAAATAAATCATCTATGCGTGGCAAAGGGTATCGGTTCTTTATAGTAACACCATTCAACAACCGATAGTCAATGCATAGTCTCAGTGATCCATCCTTTTTCTTCACGAACAGGACTGGTGCTCCCCATGGTGATCCACTCGGCCTGATAAAGCCCTTATCCAATAACTCTTGCAATTGTACCTGAAGTTCTCTCAACTCTGCTGGAGCCATCCTATATGGTGCCTTAGAGATAGGCAATGTACCCGGCACCAAGTCGATGGTGAAGTCAATCTCCCTACTTGGCGGCAATCCTGGTAATTCCTCAGGAAATACGTCAGCAAAATCACGGACAACATCAATCTCGTCAAGCTGTGGCTGCTCCTTTTCCTCAACAGTCACATATGCGAGGAATGCGTTACACCCTCGCGCATAAAATCGTGCCACCTTCATAGCAGAAATGATGCATGTACCTGCCTGATCTTTCCTACCCTGGAACACTATTTCTGGTTGCCCAGGTATAAGAAAAGTGACTCGCTTCTTTCGGCAGTCTACCATAGCACCATAGTTGGCTAACCAATCCATCCCAAGAATAACATCATAGTCTACCATGTCTAATAAGATGAAGTCTGTGTCCATACTCACGCCTGATATCTCTACAGGTATATCTCTAATATATTCTGTAGTCTCTACTGTCTCTCCCACAGGTGTCATAATATCTAATCCAAATGCTAGTTTGTGTACACATACATCCAGACAAGATGCAAAAATACATGATATAAAAGAGTGTGTAGACCCTGTGTCAAAAAGAACTTTGGCATGTCTATCTGAGACTAGAAGAGTACCTTCTACGACCTGGTGTGATGCCCGTGCTCGTCCCGATGAGATGGCAAATACTCGTCCCCCGGCTACGTGGCGCGTTAGTTGCCTCTGCTCCCATCTCTCGTATGTCTCCGCCCCTTAGGGTAGTCCTTAATGAAATGGCCAACGTCTCCACGCTGAAACACCCGTATGGCTGTCTCCGGTAAGGTGTATAGGGCTGTCTCTCGTGGTTGGGGCTGCCTCTGCCGCCGTGGTCGGTCGAATCTATTACACCCTCGCCCGGTGCCAACCCTTGCACCTATCACATCTCTTCCTCTCGCCGTCTCTCTTAAATTTGGCCTGTGGTGGATGACCCGATGCCCCATGTGTCTCGCATAGCACCAAATGGCCGCTTGCCCTTAAAGGGCTGGAACGCACTCCCTCTATTCCCGAGAGAGTTCTTCTCATGCATGGACGCCATATCAGCGGCATCTCGCACGTAAGTGGGTCGAGAAGAAATCACGCGATCTCTCGCCCAAGGAGTCAACCCATCCACAAATCGTCGGTTGCCTCTCGTGTCTCGAGGCCGGTGCGTGAGGTGCAAATCTCCTCGGTCGTGTAAATCGGTTCGTACCGCTGAACCGTCATATCTCTCTCGCTCCAGGTGGCAAACTCCTTCTTCATGGACTGCAATGCATGGGGTGGAAAATACCGAGTGTCAAAAGCCTCGTTTAAAGGCTGCCCATGTCATCGTCTCGGTCGGATCTGGTCGGGTGAGTGTGAAAGTCCGCCACCGTGCCGGCCTCACCTTTCGCCAGTAGGAGGCTACTCTAACTTGATCATCCGTGAGATCTTCATAGCGTCGAATGTCCTCTCCGCCTCAAATAACCATCGCTCACCTCCTCTCGTGTTACCGTCGCCATAAAAGGGTTTCACCATCTTTTGAAACCTTTCCAATAATTTGTCAGTCTTCTTAGAGTCACTCGTAGCATCGCCCTCCGTGGCTCTAGGTACTGATGGTTCCTGTACTGGTTGTGAGGACTGAACTGACGAAACCATGGGTGCCACTTTAGGTGGTGGAATAGGGCTAGGGTTAGCTGCGTCAACGGCTGTCCTAACCTCTTCTTTGTATAAGTGGTACGAGTCCTGACATTAACCGATTCAATAACTCGGCATCTCGATCCCCTTGATCAGAGGACTCAGCAGGTGGAGCCACGGGTGTAGCAGGGGTAGACCTTGTCCTTCTCCGAGGAGCCATCTGTCAAAATTTTACATGTCACTAAGTGTAAGTTCCTCTCTCATAGTTTCTCTCTCTACAACTATTATGGACTGTTATTCACATATAAATGGACATTCACAAGGATTATGATGGACTAGACTGGGCTCTGATACCAACTTTGTAACACCCCGGATTTTTAAGACAATTTTTTTTTTTTAATTTAAATAAGAGCATTTGGGATCCCATGAGAAAAGATTTATTTAACATTTTACTAAACCTATCTCAAAACTCCGGGTGTTAATTTTTCCTTTCTCAAAATGGCGTACATGTAATTTAAACACAAATAAATGATCCGCGTATAAATCAACGTCAAATAAATAGGCGCCTTTATTTTAAATCAAATAAACATCCAAAAGACAATAATAATATGGCCCAGGGTCTATCCATCATAACATCCCATATAAATGTCCAATATATATCCAAAGATCTAAATCACATCCAAATATAAAGTAAGCATGTCCATAATAAAATTCAAATGATAATCCACTCTAATGACTCACATTACTTTCTAAAACTATAGGGAAACTAGTCTTCAGCAGCTCTCTCAAGATTTATCAACCGCTTTTCCTTTCCCGGTGTCGCGCTGAGATCTAAGGCATTGCAAAACAAAGCAATGCCTCAAAGAAGCTATCGCTTGTGTAGGTACATAGACAATTAATGTAATAAATGCAGAAATAATGAACAGCATTGATGAAAAGTCTAACATTTATGGAAATAGTGATATCATAATGCCATGTTCAAAATAAATGCCAATTTATTCCATATGCTAAAACATGAAATTCACGGAGTTAAAACATGACATGAATCAATAAATGGAGCATACAACAAGAATAAGGGCACCCTAAGGTAATGGGTCCCACCACATCACACTAACATCCCTGATCAGGAATACACATAGTCAACCTCTGAGTGTCGTCACACCTGTGCATACCATCCATAATCATGCTCATCATACATGCACACATAACAAGAATATGGGCCATCATGCTGCAGTGGCAACCCTCCATGGGTATCAACCACCGCCGCTCTCCGTCGACACCATAACGGAAGACTTAACGTCTGTCCCCATGGAAAGGCTCAGACCGGTAGTGTGGACTATCCATGTTACCAAACCCCTACCGAATGCCATCTATGGGCAGGTGTCTATCATATCACAAACTCATCACATCATAATCTCGGAAGGTGGGTGGCCTACCCTATCCCTCCTAGCATGACGCCCACCGGGCGAGAGCACCCGTCATCAAATATAAAACACGGAAATCATATGTATATGCTAAAACTCAAGAGCACTTACAGCTTGCAATCCCCAAGACATGCCCCTCATCCTGGGGTTAGCCTATCAAAGGACCTTTAATAAGCCTCTATTCTCATTTCCATGTAAATCCATGCATTTTCTATATATATAATAAGAAATAAGTCTCTAAGTAAGCATAACAAATTAACATCATGCTTGTAAAAGCATTTGAAATAAGTTTATTCAAGAAAAGATTTCAATTTGGAATAACCATCCTGTACGCAATGTCGCATGAAATCCATGGTAAATAAAAATCGCAATTTAAAACACAATCACACATGATGCTATGTTTAAACATGGTTTAAAATCAAGTCAAAACATTAGTTGTCGTCACCTACCTCAGTGTGAGATCACTAGCTTGCCAATAACTCCCTTTAATTGGTATATTCAAGTGCACCTGTACATGTCACATCACTATTTTAAAATTTTTCTAAATAAAAAGTGGTCATTTCTAAGTTTTTAAGTTAAAACTAGGTCCGCGTCGTCAATACGGTCACAACGCCTCTTTCGGATCGTGATTTGGACCTCTCTAGCTCCCAAAAATCAAGTTTTAGTGAAAACTACGCTAAAAGGGGGCCTGCCGGACCACCATAAGGTGGTTTAAACCGGCGGCGCCCTTTTCCGCCGGTTTATACCGACGTATACGGGCGCACGAAGACGCATGGCGTCGCAGACGCCGCACGGGACGCGCCGCGTCCCGGTCCCACCGCGGCAGCCAACCACGCACGCTCCGCACGCGCGCGGCGCCGCGCACGCGTGCGGCGACGACGTCATGTGACGTCGTCCTAGCTGCGTCTCTGAGCGCGTCTTGGCGTCAGCGCCAGGCGCCGACGCCGTTGACGACGCCGGAGAAGACGACCAGATTCCGGTCGCCTCCGGCGGAGCTACAGAGCTCCGTTTTGCGTGATTTTTGCGCCATTTTCTTCAGAATTCTCTCTAGAATCCATTTATGCCCTCCTTTTGCACTAATTTTCTCAAAAACCATGGTTTTTAAACGATTTTTTCCAAGTTCCTAAAAACCTCCCTAGGTACTGGTTTTTGAGTTTTCTGGGAAATTCCACCGTTGGATCACTCCCAAATTTAAGGGTATACTCTTGGGTCTCTTGTGCACTAGTTGGACGGTGCGATTTTCAAACGGACAAGTTTTGATCCGTGAAATCACACTCCAACAGTAGCGTGCACACAGGTTCCTAAAAAAATCCGATTTTTTTCCTAATTTTTTTCATGTTTTTCTAATTAGTTTTCTAAGTAATAAATACAGAAAAATATGGATTTGAGGCTTACCTTGAGCCTGGCTGGTGTTGCTCGTGTTGCCGGGGCTCCACTCGCCGGGAAAATCCAAGTTTTGCAGGGCTAGGGTTTAGCGTAAATACTCAGAGAAAACGCTCCAAGTGGAGCGTTTTGGCAACCTGGGAAGGGTAGATATAGGCCTAGAGTCCCAGGGGAGGGGAACCTCTTCCATTCACGCCTCTTCCCATGGCTTCTCCGGCGATTTTGCCGGATCTGGGTACAGACGTGTGGAAGACGGGGGTGCCAGTATCAATTTGGACCCCTGTCTAATACGTCTCTATCAAATGACTAATTTGCCCTTCCAACTTTGACGGCTCATAACTCCCTCGTTTGAGCTCCGTTTCTCGCGTTCTTGGTGGCGTTGGATTCGTATCGACGAGCACTTTCTAATTATTATGTTTTCAGGAAAGAATTTCATCCATAAATTTTTATTTTAATTTATTTAATAATTTCCTATTTTTATCTTTAAAATTAAGGATATTACAATTATGTATGAAGTGGTGACTTGGGTTTTCAAAACAAGTTTTAAAAGAAAAGAATTTCTACTACTTTATTCTCGCTATATGATTACTCTTTAAGAAAAGATGTGGATATTATATGATACGTACATAGAGGCATGTACAGGGGCATGTATATAGACACATACATAGCTTAATTTGATTATTATCAGTATTGAAATCTCCCTAAGGTGGGCCTAAGGACTGACGGGCTAGTGGACTACGCTCCTCGAGGCAGGTCTGATGATGCTGACGGGCTAGTGGAGGAATGCTGCCTGAGTCGGGCTATTGATGTTTAACCGTAAGTGCACGGGTTATTGTAGTATAGCTTATGCAAGTACGGGTCGATCCCACAAAGACTGGACTTAAAAAGTAGAAATTTTGATAAAATTTAATTCTCTAGAATTAAAAATAAATCACTAAAAATTACTGAAATTATTGAAATTATAATCAAAGATCATATTCAACAGAATCACAGAATTTTCAGTTCTTAAAGAAAACAAACAAAATCAAATAACAAGAAAAAAATACTTTCATAGATCAATCTCTACCAAAATCTTCAAGTATGATCTTCTAAAAGTTAATCTGCCTTTACAAATATCTTTAGCACATCCTTTATTGGAGATCTACAATTCGGATTTGTTAGATTAGTCAACATGGTCAAGATCTGGGCTAAGTTGTAATTTTAAGAATTTGATGGCTCAGATTGAATTTTGGATATTAGACAGAAGATCAAAAATATTTATTATGTCTAGGTAGATCCTAAGAATGACTCTGTGAATTTAATTTGAATTTAGATGAGAAATGGGAGTTTTTGTTTTGATTAAGGCTAACCCGTTGATTGAGTTAGTCCTTAATTGATCTGTCTGGGATTAGGCAGTTCCTGGATAAGTAGAACGAGGATAAAATAGAACCAGAATAATTTAGGATGCAAATGGAATTAACAAAAAAAGATAGAAATGGGATTTCATTTAAAGGAGCAGGGGTAAAATTGGAATTCGTGAAAAATCTGGTTTTAAGAAAAAAACTAGACGAAGAAGAGAGCCGAAGGAGGAAGAGGAGGGGGAAGAAGGAAGAGGAAGAGAAGAGGAAGGAGAGGGAAGGAGAGGAAAAGGAGGGGAAACCCTCTTCGGGATTCTATATGTGAATCATTTGATGAAGAGACAAACCGACGAGGAAAGGGGAAGGAGAGGAGAAGAGAAGACGAAGAATGGAGACCCAGTTTGGGTTTCCTTCTTCGAACCCTGCGTCAACACAGAGATAGAGATAGAGTGAGAGAGATAAGGGTGAGTAAGAGATCGGGAGAGAGACCCGGTGTTGGAGATGGAGAGCAGACGAAAAAGAGAAAAACCCGCTTTGGGTTATCTTCCACAAAGGGGTGCGGTGAGCAAAGTGTGACAGAGATGATGGGGATAGGGAGGTGAGTGGTCTAGGCAACCCAAGAGAGAGAGAGAGAGAGAGAGAGAGAGAGAGGGAGAGAGAGAGAGAGAGAGAGAGAGAGAGAGAGAGAGAGAGAGAGAGAGAGAGAGAGAGAGAGAGAGAGAGAGAGAGAGAGAGAGAGAGAGAGAGAGAGAGAGAGAGAGAGAGAGAGCTTAGGAGGGCTCTTGTGGTGCGGTAGTGAAGAAGAGGTGAGGAGAGGGTGGTGCGTAGAGATGAGAAGAAGAATGGAAGGGAAAAGTCGAGAGAGAAAGAAGGGAATGGAGAAGGGGAGTCGACTAGCCTAAAGAGAGGGAAACGAGAGAGTAGATGAGAAGAGAGCAGGAAGAAGTAGGGAGAAGAAGGAGGAAGTAAGGAGAAGAGAGGAGGAAGGAAGAGTAGCCAGCTGAGAGAGAGAAGAATGAAGAGGGAGAAAACCTAATGTCGTTGGGAGAGGCGAAGGGGAATTAAAAGGGAGAGAGAGACATGTAGGAGAGAGGGAGAAAAGAGAGAGAAAAGAGAGGAAAGAGACAAGTGAAAAGAAAGATAAGAGAAAGGGAAAAGAGAGATAAGAGAGAGAGGATAGAAAGATAGAGATGGGTGGGGTCCATCAACATTCCAGTCTTACTAGAACTTTGTAATTCTTCAACTTTGTTCTGTCCTAGGAGTCTTCAAAGTCCTCTCTTTCTAGGAAACTTCATCATCCTCATCTGATCTTCATGATTTGATCTAGATCATCCACGCTTGAGGCAATTAATCTGTAATGCACAAAACCCAATTAGAATCATCTGAGCTGTTTATTATTCCTCTGATTAGCTTTGATGATCATTTGACCATTAAATTTTACAATTCAGCGGTTGGATGGCAAATTAAAGCTAAAATGAAATATTTTATATAAAATCTTGAAATTGATGGCCTAGATGCTCTAATTGAATACTAAATTAGGGGTATTTTGGCCAAAATTGAACACTTAACACACCCGCCAACCAGTATTTTGCTAGTCCCTAGCAAAAGATGCGAAGAATCAACTCATAAAATTTCAAAAAAATTTATTTTTCAGGTCATCTCCATTTTTTCTTAGAGAATTATCTTCAATAAATCTATCAACTTTAGTAAACTAATAAAGATGACTGAAGAAATCAAAACCCTACCCATATGTTAAAAATATTCCACTTAAGCTCAAATCAAAGTGAGTGTGTGCATATATAGTCTACACATAGAATAATCTTTATCTCTAAGTAGACTTCTAAGCTTGGATCTCCATCTGAAATATGTTTTGACCTCAATCCTTTCTAATGACATACGCTCAGAAATAAAATCTCTTAGATAGAGGGTTCAAATCTTATCTTTGTTTTAATTATGTGAGAAGAGTCAATAAAAGCAAAATTTTCTCACATATATTCATAAAGAACGGGAGTTACTAAGGAATTTAATTGTTTTGATTCCTTTGGAATGGATGCCATTACCTTTGAATATTTAGAAATACCACTCTTTTAGATCCTATCCATTCATTTCCTCATCAAGATTATATTCTCCAAGAATCAATAGGTCTTTAACTGGGATGAAACATAGGCTTAGGACAAGGTACCAAAGAAAGGGTATAAGGGTATTCAAAGTTTTTTTAAAAAATAAGTAGAGGTCTCCTACTAGAATTGTCAATTCTTCTTTCCTTTGTTGGAGTGAATATTTCTTTTTCTACTTTTTTTTGCATTCTTCAAACTTTTTCTTCTTCTTCTTCTTCTTCTTCTTCTTCTTCTTCTTCTTCTTCTTCTTCTTCTCTCTCTCTCTCTCTCTCTCTCTCTCTCTCTCTCTCTCTCTCTCTTATATATTTTTTTCAAACACTTTTCTTTATATTTCAGGACTTTTGAATCACTTTGAAGCATATTTCTTTTCTTGATATTAACTTTCTACTTTCATTGCAACTAAAAGGTATTCTTTCATTCATCTATAAGTTATTTTTCAAAGAAAATGGGTAATGGTTAATTTATACTGGTTTAATATGGGCAGAGGGTAATTTGGGTGACAAAAGAAAAGGCTTATAATGAAAGCTCAAGTTGGCTAACAAGTGGTAAAATACTTCTAGGTAAGCTTTATGTCTCTCAGTTAACAACAAGGATGACCTAAATCATTTTATAGGTTTCTTATAATCTATAAAATTCAATGAACTTTCAGAATTTTAAAGGTAGCATTCTAATTATTCAGGTAATTAGCCAAATTTAAGAGTTTGAGATCAATTTTCTTTAAGCACGCTGAAAAAATTTAAGAACATTTATAACCTCTCAAAAAGGATGAATGTCTCTAAAACTCAGGTTATAGGTCTCCACTGAATTTCTTCAGAATTTCTAAGTTATAGCCACTTATCAATTTAGACTATCTATATGCAACTACATGTACAAATGTGATATAAGACTTTGCTTTCATGAAATACTTTAGAAAATGTGTAACATAATGAATTAATCATATTCAATTCAATTAATAAGCTAAAATTATCCAAATTATACTTCAGAAAATCCAATTCTCATCATAGTATAGGAAAAGACTTAAAATTTTTTTTTCAATTTTTTTTTTGAAAAATCAAGGAAATCACCTAAAAATGTAAAAAAAGAACTAGAAATTGCTAGAATTCTACACCCCCAACCTGACAGAAACATTGTCCTCAATGTTTTAAAAAGTACGACCTAAAATGAATATGGTGATGCAAAAAATAACAAAAATGAAAAACTTTGGGTTGCCTCCTAGTGAGTGCTAAGTTTAATGTCTTCAGCTAGACATATCCTAATATATCCTAATCTACACTCAATTGGAATTAAGTTTTTCTAATCCTAACAATGAAATGATAAGATTTCTCACACCACTTCAAAATCTCTCGGTAGTCTATATTTTTCATCCACCCTGAAATTTTTTGTGAAGGTAACATTATGACATAGTAGACTACCATGAATGTCAATTGAGTGGAACCACTTTGATGATCTCCTATCTTCAAAATTTCACGATAATCAATAGAATTCCTTCACCTTGAAAATTTGGGTGGTGGAAGCTCTATAACAATTAGAACTACCATAAATTTAAATTATGTTAGATCATATGGGTGTAGATGGTCCTCCTTTTCCCTTACATTTTCTCGAAATTGAGGTATAAGCTGACTCTGCCCTTCCTTAAAAGATTATTCTTGTATTAATAGAGGAGAGAGCATGATTTTGCTTACATCCTAATTATCTTCGAGTGTGTACCTTAGAGTTGGTTGATGTGTGGATAATATATCACTAGACTCTTTCTTTTCCTGTTCTATTGGCACATGTAATACTTCAGGTGGGCCTAATTTCTTATCTAATGTTGTTCAAATGAAGGCTGTAGGTCCCAATCAGATACATAGTCTGTATTACAAGGCTTATTTGGAATTTCAGGCTCTATAAGGGGTTCTACTGTTGATGGGAGGGGAGTGATCTCACTCAATGGAAGCCCCTCAAAATAAGGTTTCCATTTTTCTGTATCCATGATAGGAAGACAACTGAAATTGATCTTGCACAACTGAATTGATCATGTTAACACTGTGCAAATCATCTGAGGGTTCTCTAGGTTGCTTACATATATCAAAGATGTTCAATTCTAGAGTCAAGTTACCAAATGAAAGCTTCATGACACCATTTTTGCAGTTTATTAGGGCATTGGATGTAGCCAAGAATGGACGTCCAAGGATGACAGGAATTTCTCGCTGCTCATTCAGCACTAGTTGTGTGTCCAAGACTAGAAAATCGACTGGGAAAAGGAATTGCTCTATTTGGACTAACACATCTTCTATTATGCCCCTAGGTATTACCATTGATCTATCAGCTAGTTGGAGTGTAGTGGATGTTGGCTTGAGGTCTCCTAGTCCTGGTTGAAGATAGAATGTATATGGTAGCAAATTAACACTAAATCTAAGATCTAATAAGGCCTAGTTAATCTTATGGTTGCCAATGATGCAAGTACGAGTAGGGCAACCTAGATCCTTATATTCTGGGGTGTATTGTGAAGCCTTGGCCAATGAGGGCAGGCCAAGAGGGCTGGCAGGCTTCTAGACAAGGTGAAAGACTGAGAGTTAGTCCCACATCGCTAGGGGGAAAGTTACTGGGCTCTTGATAAGAGTGATGAGGACTTCCCTTGCCACGAGGCCTTTTCCCTGGGCAACTGGGGAAGAAAAAAACCGTGCGGGGTGTATGGGCACTCCGGCACGGACAATATCGTTGCAGGGTATGGGCCCTCGGGCTATTACAAGTGGTATCAGAGCCAGACCCCGACCCGGTGTGGGTGGCTAGCCGCACGTGGGCGCTCGCGTGTACTAAGACACGCGGGGACGCGTGTCCTCTAAGGGGGAGAGGTTGTGAAGCCTTGGCCAATGAGGGCAGGCCAAGAGGGCTGGCAGGCTTCTAGACAAGGTGAAAGACTGAGAGTTAGTCCCACATCGCTAGGGGGAAAGTTACTGGGCTCTTGATAAGAGTGATGAGGACTTCCCTTGCAACAAGGCCTTTTCCCTGGGCAACTGGGGAAGAAAAAAACCGTGCGGGGTGTATGGGCACTCCGGCACGGACAATATCGTTGCAGGGTATGGGCCCTCGGGCTATTACATGTATGATGCTGAAGAATTGAACTTACTTGTTCAGACACAAATGCCTTCTTTTGCACATTCATTTTCCTTTTGATTGTGTATAAATTCTTTAAAAATTTGGCATATGATGGGATTTGTTTTATTACATCTAAGATCGGTATGTTGATCTTAACTTGCTTGAATATCTCCATAATCTCATCATTAGTGGCATTCTTTGTGACTTGATGCAACCTTTGAGGGAATGGAGCAGGGAATGGACATGACTCAATAGGCGGAATGGGATCCTTTTCCTTAGGTTTTTCTACCTTTTTAATCTTTTGAGGCTCATCTTTCTTAATTATTTTACCACTCCTAAGAATAGTAACAGCATTATGTTCTTCATTTCATTAACAGACTGGTTGGTTTGATTTATTTGTCTTTCCAATTGAGAAATTTTCTTCTCCTGATTTTGAGCAAGTTGATTATCCTCTACATGCCTTTTGGGTGGGGGCAGGTAAGGTCCAGAAGAATGAGGTTGATGAGTTTGGTATGGGGATGGAGCAAGTAGTCCTTGGCTTGGTTGCTGATGACTCTGGTATGGGCCTGGTTGTGAGACATTAGCATTTGGTCCACCTCTCCAACTAAAATTTGGATGGTTTCTCTACTTGGGATTATATGTCTCTGAATATGGGGAGAAAGGTCTTTTATAATTATTAAGTGCATTAGCCTGATCATGAAGTACATCTTGAAATGTAAGGATGGTTGGACATTCCTAAGTAAGATCTGCTGTACTTTTACAAATGCTACACACTTGTTCATCATTATTTGAGGTTTTCTTTTCCATTTCTATGGCTTTTACTTTTCTAGCTAGGGTTGCTACTTTGACATTGATGTCATCTTTTTCAGACATAGCATACGTGCCTCTCCTAGTAGATGTGGTAGTGGGCTTGGGTCTATCTGGATGTTCTACTCTTTCTGAGTTATCCCAAATTTGTGCACTTTTAGCTAGCCATTCCAAATACTCATCCGCCTCATCAGGTTGTTTATTCAGAAAGTTACCATTGCACATCATCTCTACAAACTAGCTCATGTTAGAATTAAGTCCTTCATAAAAGAAGCTAATAATACGCCATGGTTCATAGCCATGATGTGGGCAAGTAAGCAATAGATCTATGAACCTTTCCCAACATTGGTAGAATGATTCTTTATCTTTCTAGGTAAAGTTCATTATCTTACGACGGAGTGTATTTGTTTTATGTGTAGGGAAAAACTTTTTCAAGAATTCCCTAGTCATTTCATTCTAAGTCCTTATGGAACCTGGTGGCAATGCATTCAACCATATTTTTGCCTTTTCCTCTAAAGAGAAAGGAAATAGCTTAAGCCTGACAGTATCTAGACCTACATTTTGAGTTCTTTGGGTACCACATACCTCATCAAATTCTTTAAGGTGCAAATAAGGACTCTCACTATTTAGCCCATGAAATTTGGGAAGTAATTGGATTACTCCCATTTTTAATTCTAACACACCAGCATTTTGAGAAAGAATGACGCAAGATGGTGTACTGGTGCATGTAGGTTGAATGTAGTCTCTTAAGGTTTGTCCATGAAGATTTTGATAAACATCATTGTCTCCATGGTCACTCTGTTGGTCTCATTCCCTATTTCCATTCATTCTCCAATTTCTTTGTTGATAATTATTCCTCCTTGGTGGAGGTTGATATTCATCATCAATTGAGGTGGGGGGTCCTCATTCATGATGAGTGGACCTTGATCACCTCTGACACTACCATGAGGTGAGTTACCCCTTGATCGTTGATCAGCCATTGGTGGTATGTCTTTTTGGTCACACTTGACTAACCTACCAATTTTGTCGCATATCCAGGCATACAATGAAAGATCTTTTTGGTTTTGGTTTTTGTTTTTATTTTATTTTAGAAGATTATCCTAGATGATGCAACCTAAATGCCTAGAATGATGCACAATCAAGGACACAATCAAATAATCTCCTAAGGCTAACAAGCATAGATATTTTGATTTTCTTGCTTTTTTATGGGGACAATGCTTTTAATTAGCCTGATCTAACGCTCCTACTCTCTTTAGGAGTAGACTACTACTTACCAGTTAGGTTCTAACCAAAGTGGTTAATACAACCCTCGTGTAAGGAGGCGTTTAGATGGCCCCCCTTGGTGGTTATTCTTTGACCAAGACAAATTGGGATGCTTAGCCCATCCAGGGTTGTAGGTCTTAGAATATGGGCTGTCGCTAGGTTGGCTATATGCATTCAATGCATTCGCTTGGTCAACAAGATAATCAGGGAATACTTTATTAGATGGACACACTGAGGTTAAATGGGCTGGACTAGAACAAGTAGCGCATACCTCTTGTGGAGGTTTTTGGGATAATGTAGCAGCCATGAAAGATTGAAACATATTTTCAAGCTTGTCCATTCTTCTACCTAATTTTTTAGTGATAGAGTTGAGCTTATAGGATAGATCATTATGTGCTCCTATCTCATAGACACCTCCTTTCTTAGTGGGCTAATTAGTTCTTTCTCACCTATTTGAATAAGCCCATTGCTGAGAATTATCAGCTACAGTTTGAAAGAATTCCCATGCCTCACTTTCATCTTTTAACATGAGGGTCCCTCCACTCACTGCATCTATCATTTGTCTATTTTGAGACATCAATGCTTCATAGAAGTATTAAACTTGCAGTCATTTTTCAAATCCATGGTGAGGGCATTTTTACAACAGTTCATTCCACCATTCCCAACATTCGTAATATTATTCATAATCCCTTTATTGGAAATTTATAATTTTGAGACTCAGGACATTTGTTTTGTGAACAGGGAAGAACTTGTTCAAAAACTTTTTAGACAATTAGTCCCGTGTATGTATGGAACCTACCTCCAAGGAATTAAGCCATGACTTGCCTTTATCCTTAAGTGAGAATGGGAGTAGGCTAAGCCTAATTGAATCATTCAAAAATATTTTGAACCTAAATGTGGCACAAATATCAAGGAACTCCTTGATATGTAGGTATGGGTCTTCTCGGTCTCTACCATAAAAAGTAGGGAGTAGTGGAATTACTTCTGGCTTTAACTTGAAATGGTCAGCATTAGTGGGAGGTAAAGCTGTGCAGGATGGGGTATTAAGTTAGAGTGGTGCATAAAAATCTCTAATAGTCTTACGCTCAATCTCTACTAGTAGTTCTGCCATAAGGATAAGAACTATGTTTCTTTCCCCTTAGTGTTGGATGCTTTGAATGTCTAGGTTAAAAGTAGTAGCTTAGGGTTCTGAGATTGATGCCCCTGCATGAACTATTCCTAGTCTAAAATGTCGTACTCTAAATGCTAACTCTAACTCTATGTGATGCAAGTAAAAGGGCAAAGTCAAACACCTTAGGCTAATAAGCAATATATTGATTTTCTTGAATTTGTGTAGAGATAATGCTTTTAATTAGCCTAATCTAGTGCTCCTCCTCTCCTTTAGGTTTGATTATTACTTTCTATGCAAGGTGGTTAATACAACCCTCATGTAAGGAGGCATTTAGACCTCACAAATGCCAACAGGAGTTGAGGGAAGAGCGAGGTTCTATTAGACGACCCCTAATAACCATAGAGCTCAAAAGCCATTGGAGTGACAATAAATCGTGTCTTAGTAAGAGGGTCATACGAGCATGTGATGGCCCTATAGGTCTCTTTTGATTTATTTTAATTTGATTTGAAGGGTGGGGTAGCACGCTTGAGGTGATTATCCTAGGTGGGCCAAGGATAGTTGATGAAATCCACCCTTGATCTTATGGGGGTAGGGTGCCCTTACTAATTAATTCCATACTCCATGGCAGTTCGATCAGCATATATGTCACCTTAAAGCATTAACCATGTCCTAAGATGCAATTAAAAGCAATAAACTAATACAAAACCCTAAAAATGCAACAATTATAAATAGATGCTTTCTATAGGAGTTACACTATCAAACAATGCAAATTTACTCTAAATGCAACCCTAATCTAGGAATTAAATGAGTGAGGAAACTTACAATGGGGTTTCTGATGAAGATCAAGTGTGGGCCACTTTATCCCACACTTGCCTTGTATTATACAACCCTATAAAATTAAAATAAAAATTGCAATTTACAAGGATCCTCACTACAAGGTTTACTCAAAAGGAAAAAAAAAATGCAATTCTTGGAAAGCAAGAAAATTTCCATGTTGATGAAGATTTTCTTGCCAAATTTCTCCACTTTCCTGAAAAAGAAAATTAGAAATAAGTATCAATTTCAGGAAACTAGGTGGTTATGCAGTAAGAAAATTAAAAAATACACCTAAAATGCTGAAACTCTGCAATTCCTACAATTTTTAATTTTTTTGGATTTTTTGGTTGTTTAATTAAATTTTATAAAAACTTCGTTGCGGGTCCTCAGCAACGACGCCAAAAAACTTATTGATATTTTTCACAAGTGCATGAGCTATTGTAGCATAGTTAATGCAGGTATGGGTCGATCCCACAAGGACTCACTTTAAGATTTTGGAGCTTTTTTATAAAATTTAATTATCTAAAATTCAAATAAATTGACAAAAATTAACAAAAAAATTTCAGACTTCATCTTTAGTTTAGCAATGAAATTCCAGAAGTCTAATTCTTGGAAGAATAGAAAAATAAACAAAAAAACATTAATTAAAACTAAAACTAGAAGAATTTACGAAAAATCTAAGTTCCTAGCTTAAGTACTATCTAGTTTCCTTGCTTCTGGTATCACAAAATTTGATTAGACTCCATCAATATATTCAAAATTTTCTAGATTAATGATCTGACAGATGAATTTGTCAGATTCATCAAATTGTTAGACATCTAATCAAATTGAGAAATATAATGATTAATGACTTAGATTTGTTTCCAGAATACAAATTGAAGATCAGGAATAGTGATTAAACTAGAATCTATCCTAAGAACATGCTATAAAATTTAATTTAAATTCTAAAGTAAAATAGACAAGAAATTAAAGATTTTTCGTAGTTAAACCAGAACCGTTAATGAAGTTAAACAGTAACAGAATAACATAGAACGTGAATTACCAAAACAAGAATAATATAAAATGGGAATAAAAATAGTAAAGGACATGAAATGTAAATTCAATTATTCTTGCAGGGGCAAAATTGGAAAATTTCCCAAAATATCCTTAAAACTCCCATTAAAAGGAAAGGTTTGCCGGATGGGGATGTCGGAGAATATGGGTTGCCAGCTGGAGCGAGGCTGGCCTCATTTGGAATAGTGCGGGTGATGCTTGGAAGGTGGAGATGTAAGGTGTTTGGATTCTAGGTAATGGAGATGACGCTTACTCTGGTGCTGGTCTTCTGGAGTGGTGGAAAAGTGCTGCCTTTTCTGAGGATGGGGTGTCTCGCTAGTTCGTATGGAGCAAAGGAGCCTAGCTAACTGGGGTAGTTGAGTAGGGGAGAGGATGGCAGTGGAAAAGGAGGTGTGATGAAGGTGGCTGAGGGATTTGAGTATCGGGTCTGGTTAGTGGAGATGAGCGCTTCGAGTAGAGGAGGTAGAGGCTAATTAGATAAGTGCGTGGGATGGGAGAAAACAATGGAGAAGATGGGTTTGGTGGGTTAGGCAGTGTGCTTGGGTGGTGCGGTGTGCAGAGGAGAACAAGAGAGATGAGGTTTGCGACAATGGAAAGAAAAAAAACAGTAAGAGGCAAAGACCAAGGAAACATAGTGGGACAAAGGCAGTGTCGATGATGGAAGAGGAAAAAGGAAAAAAATTGGGTGTGCGATGGATGCCAGGCTGAAGGGGTAGATTCTAGAGAGAAAGAGTGGTGCTGGGAACATGAGGAGACTGGATAGATGTTAGAGAGACTGCTGGGAAGAAGAACTAATGCGAGATAGCTATGGAAGATGTGGTAAAAAAAAAACTAGAAATTGAGAACAAAGATGGTGAAACAAGGAAGGTGCGGTTGCATAGAAAGAAAAGTGAAACAAGCAAACTTAAGGAAAATAGCTACAACTCCCCAAAACTCTAAAAACTCCCTTAGGCTTGTATGCTCTCCCTCTTTATAATTTTTTTCCTTTCCTAATCTTCCTTCACGTCTTTCCTTTGAGAGGTAGATTCTTATTAGGACTTTCTCCTCGTCCAAATTAGGACTCCTCTTCCATTAGGAAACCTTCTTCCCTTGCCTTATTGATTTTCAAACTAATTTGCTCTATTGAAATTAGATTTGAGCCATCCAACCCTCCTTTAGTTGATCTACAAAATCTAAGACTAGATTAGAGTCATCTAAACCATACATTAAGCATCCACTTAGCTAAATTGATCATCTAACTACTAATTTTAACAATTTACGGTTGGATGGTCGATTTGAGGTATTTTTTATATTTTATCCAAAAATTACCAAATTAATGAGTTAGATGATCTAATTAAATGCTAAACTAAGGGTTTTTTATAGCCAAAATTAAACACTTAACAACGCATCTTCTTGTCATCCGGCATGTCAAAGGCAGACTGCAAATTGAGCACATCAAATTACTCTATTTGAAAAATAAGAAAAGTTATAATGTAAATAATACATGTACTTAATGTTCACATACCTTTACCATTTCCCATATTGAATCTTTTGTCGAGGATGGACATGTCTCCAATCCTCAGATATGATAGGAACCATGCTTCTTATTATAGAGCAGAGGAAACTACTATAAGCAGGGGCACTCTCACCAATCTCTCACCCTTTGCCCTTTCTTTTTGGAGTAGTGCTTATGTTGGCCTCTTGTTCATGCTCTTCAATGTGGCCGTAATCTTTAGTTTGATGTTCTTCTTGTTCCATCATGAGTACAAAGAAACACTCAATGGTATTAGAACAATAACAAAAAGAAAGGCTATGTAATGCATTTAAAGAAACCAAACCGAGGTCCCTAATAAACATAGTTTAAGTAAAAAAATAATTAAAGGAGACTCCGTCTCCATCCAATCACATAAACATACAATATTTAACATACATGACAAACTAACCTCAAGGAAAATAGATAAAGGATGAATGAAAAAAATTTGCCTACTTAATATAGATATTTGTAAAGGGGCTACAAATCCCATAGACCTACAAATCCCATAGACCTTTCAATAGTCTTTAACTCCACTGGTTTGAGTTCACATCTCTTAGTGGGTGTAGTTATTCATAAGTAGTGATAAGCTTAACTTATGCTAGATGTTCATCTATATAAGTATGTGTGCACAATTCATGGACCAAATTTCATCCAATAAAGTTTATGATCCATGTAAGTTTCTATTGGTTATTTGCATTCTTGAAGTTCATTAAAATTTTGGTTTTATGATCATGTTTCATGTCTTGCATCACATGCACTATGTCATTTCATGCCTTGTTTGATTTAAGTTTCATGAGTACCTTACTTTTGGAATTTTACCTTTCATGAGGCATACATAATTTCGAGCAGTCCATATACTTTATTTACTTGATTTCTTAAGAACCAATTCAGCTTTTTAGATAGTTTAGTTACAATTTTGGTTAGATCCCATATAAGCAAACTTTTAGTCCACACATTTCATCTATTTTCTTACTATTTTGGAAAGATCAATCACTTGAATTTCATTTTTCTTCTTTTCTTCAACAAGTTTTTTAAGTGAATTTTTTCTATCATTTTTTATTTTCTAATATTCATTTTCATGAGATAAACTCTCTCTCTCTCTCTCTCTCTCTCTCTCTCTCTCTCTCATCTAATAATGCTTTTCTTATAGTTTTTCTTATAATCCTTGTTGGTAGCTTTCTTAAAGTTTTTCTTTTCACTGTTCTTTCTTCCCTTAATGAACTTATTAAACTTCTAAGTAAGAAGTCCAATATCTCAAACCCTTTTAGTCTCATCCTCTATGGTGGATCTAAGCGATATTCCTTTCTTCTTCTTTGTCTCCTCTTCATTTTTGAAAGCAATCTTATAGGTCATGAGTGACCTTATGAGCTCATCAAGTTTCAAATTCTCTAAATCTTTAGCTTCTTGGATTGTTGACCCTTTAAAATCTCAAAATTTAAGGAAAGACCTATGAATCTTATTCAACAACTTAGCTAGTAAAAAACTTACCAAAAGATTTCAAACCACTAATGACATTGGTAAATGTAGTAATAGATTTCAAAAATAGAATCATTACTTTTCATCATAAAAATATTCATAGTTATGGAGTGCCTATAGGTTGTCACAAAATTCTTTGGCTAATGTGTAGGTTGACATTGGACTAAATTCATTAACTTCTAAAGCACAAACTCATGGTTTTGGCATTGTAAGTAATTTTAAAGCTACACCACCTAGCCTAAGAGAGATTGGTCTTGATTTAACTAGGAAAGAAAATAACATGAAAGTAGAAACATGCATTGGAGTTACTAGATGTTATTACCAGAAATGTTAATGAAAGAAAAGAGGAAGCAATCAAGCACACCTGTAAGATTGCACTTGTCAGCTTTGATTCATCTGAATAGCTCATGACAAAAGAAGAGCTAAAAATTATATACATGAAATTATATATATATATATATTACAATTGACTAATATACATATTCCATGTACTCCAAAATATATACTTTTTCAAACCCAAGCACCTTCCTCACCATTGGCACACACATAATCCTCATTCTCACCAAGTAGTGCTTAGACTGATGGGATTTTTTTTTATATAATAGAAGGGTAATTGATTTCAGCATCTCCTAGATCGTCTTTCTTATTAAAATCCCTCAGACAAGATGATAAAACTATTGACCATCTATTATCATGTTCATCTTGTACATAAAATACTTGTTTTGCTTCAGATGCTAAAATAAATTAATCATTTTTGTAGCCAATCTTGTTGAGGTCAACCAACGTCAATCCAAGGGCATCAGTTTTGACGCTCGTGTTCCACCCAATCATACTTAAACACAACCAAAATTCTAAAAGTATAATCTAAGGCCCAAATCTCTCTTATAACCCCACAATAAATATCATCTGCCACTATTGGCTTGTTATGCTTTGAACTTGAAAAGAATGTAGCATTAGCAACTAAGCTAACTCCACCATTCTATTGTGCTCTTGAGTTATCATAGTCTTTTGTGTAAAAGTGATAACCATTGAGGGCATATGCAACATATTTTATTACTTCTAGTCGTGGTCCCATTGCTATCCAGCCCATGGTTTCAACAAAATGACTTTAATAATTTTTAAATTTTCACATGAAATATATATTTATTTACCTTTTGTACATTTTAAATTTACATAAATACACAATGAAACTAATTTTATAGCACAATCATATGTATATACATAAACAAACACATCAACAAGGAAATCAAATTATTTTTTGATTACATCCAATGTTACACATATATATATATATCAAAATTTACATGTTAGATCTTGTTAGCCAAGACCAGAGAGCGAATCTACTCTTTTTCATCAAAATCTAGCCTAGTGTTTAGCTAACACCACTCTTTTTCAACAAAATAGGCCAAAAGTTGATGTGTTAACCACCCTCTTCATCGAACCCTAATTTTGGGTGAGAACCACAAATCATATTGTTCTCCCTTTTTCAATAGTGAGGCTTCAGAGAGAAGTAGTTGTCATTTTCAATGAAATCATACAATTTTGGTGAAATCAGGATGATCAAATAGATTCTTTAACCCCATGATATGTAGCGTAAAAACCCCATGATCTATAAAATAAAAACACAAAAAAGTTAGTAACAAGAAAAGCAATATTTGTATGATTTAAAAGCAATTGTGGTTTACTTACAGTTTTTTCATGACATAAACAGTCAAAATATAAAAATGAAAAATAAGAAGAAAAAAGAGAGAAGTATAAGGCCCAAAGACGAAGCCTTCATGCCAAAACTATGAGAAGAAGAAGATAAAGGAAAAACATACTTTGACAGCTATTTATAAATCATCGAAAACTTCAGAAGTCGTTTAGTACTAAACGACCATGAAAATATCTAACTTTTAAAGTTGCCTAGCACTAAATGACTTTAAAAGTCCATTCCCATTAAATAAAATATTCCCGCCAAATTTATCACGATACTTTTCAAGTCTCTTCCTTCAAACGACTTTAAAAGTTATCCATTTTTAAAGTCGTTTTCATGAAAACACCTTTAAAAGTTCTTCCCACGAAAAATTCCCTTTGCACGCTAGTTTTTTAAAGGCAACTATGCTTAAATGACTTCTTAGGTATATATATTTAAAGTCGTTTATTTTCAAATGACTTCTAAAATATTTATAAAGCTGGCAATCATATAAGTAGACTTTAATTTTGCTACAAAAGTTCCTCACCCATTTAATTTTGCTACAAAAGTAGACTTTATTGATAAAATATTTGTAGAGAGAGAGAGAGAGAGAGAGAGAGAGAGAGAGTATTGTTGCTACTCTTTGGCTCAGCCTAACGTGGTCTAACCATTTCATCTGTGAAGAACATTACAAATGTGTAACACAATCGTTTGCCTACAAAAGGTTCAGGTTGCCACTTTTCCCTATGGTCTGGGATTAGATTTAGGAGTGCCTATGTTAGAGAGTGTGGGAAGTGATTTGCTTTCACAAGAACCTTGATTTCCTTAATCTAGAAATAGCATCAAGTTATATGATTTGAAGTTACTTTTGCCTATAGCATAAAGCTGGCAATCATATAAGTGACTTATTTATGCCGACTTTAAAACCCTCATGTGTAGTAGTGACACAGTGAGAGATGTTAATTAGTTCCTCACCCATTTGATTTTGCTACAAAAGTAGACTTTATTGATAAAATATTTGTAGAGAGAGAGAGAAAGAGAGAGAGTATTGTTGCTACTCTTTGGCTCAGCCTAACATGGTCAGGCCATTTCATCTGCGAAGAACATTACAAATGTGTAACACAATCGTTTGCCCACAAAAGGTTCAGGTTGCCACTTTTCCCTTTGGTCTGGGATTAGATTTTGGAGTGCTTATGTTAGAGAGTGTGTGAAGTGATTTGCTTTCACAAGAACCTTGATTTCCTCAATCAAGAAATAGCATCAAGTTATATGATTTGAAGTTACTTTTGCCTATGGACAAAACAGAGATGAAATCAAATCGCAATGAACATTTCACCCTAAAATAGTTTCCTCCAATGTGGTAAGTCTAACTCAAGTTTTTAAATTTTATCTGCTTTATAGATGTTTGAGTGGTATAATCTTTGTTCTCCTATCGTGAGCATCTTATTGATCAATTTAGTAAACATTGCAGTGCCAAGTTGACAAATGAAAACATTTTAGAATGCTAGAATCATCCAATTGGAATTAGTCTTGGACTACAATCTCTCCAAAGTTCAGCACTCAGATGGATATTCTCGATGAACCACATGCGGACAATTTCAATTGAAAAGTTAAATGTTTCTCCTAAATATATGTTTTACAAGTTTTTCCTTTTAAATAGAACCAACTGGAGAGAGATGTAGGGCTACAAGATTAGATCAACTTTAAGAGAAATCTCAACTACAATTAAAAGAAACTCTTACAACCATCAATATATTAAATTTCTTTAGAGAATCTCTTGGAATCAGCTATAACTATAAGATCATGTCAACTTTGAGACAAATCTAAAAACAAATCTTCGTTGGCTATCTTTCAACTAGAGACAGATCTAGGGTTTTTGCTACGAGATCAAATTGACTTTCAGATAAATTTTCTTCAAAAATCTAAGAAAAATAGCTATAAATATTCATTACAGGATTTGGAAGTAAGTTTTAGAGAGAAAATTTTAGATTTTTGATAGCGAGATTGTGTAGAGTAGTGGGAGAATTGTAGATCAATGTGTTAGGATAGGCTGTAATCACTTTGATAATCAATCGATGTAGTAAAGATGTAGATTCTATCATGTTATCAAAGCCATGGACTAAAGATCTATCGTCCCCAATTAGATCTGTCACCTCTCCTCTTGCTACAACTTTTTACTCCATCCCTCTCCATCGGCGTCAACTACGGCACTCTTGCCAACAACCTCCCAAGTCTCTCCCAATTCATTCGGGTTCCTCAAACCCCACACAACAATTGATCACATAAAATTTTTGAAAGTTGATTCAACCATCCTCACTGCTTTTAAAGACACTCGCATTCTATCAAAACTCCCCGTCACACAAAATTGGCTCCAAACCAACATTGCCTCACTTCTACCCAGCCACCAAAATTAACTAGATCTTAGTCAACGAAGAAGTAGTCTATGCCTGCGACCAAAAACCTCATTGTCCACCTCATTCTAGCCATGACAACCTTCCACACCACCTTAGAACTTGCTATATGGAAAGCTTCACTAGTGTGGAATCTTTCTAAATCGATTTTTCTACCTCCTTCATCTTGCTCTAGCAACAAACAAAATGCAATCGCCCCTAAAAATCATCTCTATCTCACTTGCCTTGCCCTGTAATACTAGCCAATGATCAAAACATATGACACATGTCTCACTCATCTTCTCCAAAAAAGAGCAAGAAGCAAAGGCTCTGCGACAGGAGAACCTAGTTTTTCATAATGAAATTGGAGATCTGAGCATGCGGTTGAGACTTATTTCAGTTCTGCAAAGCAGAGTCCTTTATGAAGTTGCTTCTCAAGGTTTTCAACTATTATCGGTTATGAATGACTTTCAGTGATTCTATTACTTCCTTATCCCACTTTCACAGTTATCTAATTCTATAATTTCCAATTTCATTTCTCCTTCTACTCCTCATTTCACCCTTAACCTTCGAACGAGTTTCTTTGCAACTTCTAGTTCAAGGGGGTTTAGACCTTTCTACACTAGAATTGTCGCACCAGTGTAAGATAGTGGATTTGATGGCAATATTGGGCACAAAAGAAAAATAAAAAAAATCATGTTTTGACCCGTCTCCGAGGCGAGGAATACAACCCAAGTCTTTACAGGCTTTGATGCAATTCCTCTTGAAAGTTTCGCCCAAAGAGACTATCACTAGATCAGCCATTAAATGGCCAATGATCAGACATATGAATTCCAGTGGCAAATTTTGTAAGATTATGAGAGACGGGAAGACTTTCCAGCAGTGTTTTCCATCACCCACTTCTCTATCTAATGCAACTTTATGTGTTAGTCTGTGAAGGAAAAGAAAAAGACTTCTAAATCCATTGTTTTGGGGTTTAAAGGAACTGAGTTTTGGTCTCAGGTATGTAAGGGTTTGTGTCATCATCTTCAATGATTACTGTTATCATTGGGGCTTACTCTTGTGCTGCCCCAAAATCCCTACTCATTTTCCCTCAATACAAGAAATCCATGGTGGGGAAATCTTCTAGTATCAACATAGATTGGGCCTAGAGAGGAGCCAGCAATAATTACAACATCAAGCTCTTTTAACAGGGGTTGGTGCTATTATAATAACCCTGAATTTTAATGAATTATTTATTCCACTCTTGTAAATTGTCATATTTTAATTAAAAATGGAATAAGTAATTGAATTCAAGTTAAAATGGGATTTTATACAATTGAACTCGTTAAGAACATGAAGTTTTTCTTCAAAGAGTAAAGAATTGAAATGTACGTGTCGAGATGAATCCACCAACATAAAGAACACTGAAATTAAATTTCAAATGAGAAAGGTATGATCGTTCAAATATGAAGGGCATTTTTTTAAAAAAGATTTTTTATTAAAAAGGATGGGCCGTTTTAATATTGCACCCACCCTCCTTAAAGGAACAAAAAACATATCATTAGATCTATTCCCAACGAAAAAAGGGAGAAAAACGAAGGAGAAGAAGGAAGAGGAGAAGAAGAAGAGGGACAAGGAGAGGAAGACCAGCGAGGAAAAGATAAAGGGAGAAGGAGAAGATGCAACCCACCACAATAATTGATCGTGCCAATGAGAAGGAGAACTGGCCGTAAGGGTTCACTGGAATTGTAGGAGCTTACCATAGAAGATGATGGCCCAAATCAATAATTTGATCTGATCATTATCTTTAGCACAAGAGCACGGATAAAAACCCCTAGTTTATTAGGTGATCCATGCTGAATTTGACCATCAATTAGGGAGAAGAACGACATCATGACCAATCAAACTCATCCAAGAGAGGGAAAAACATGAAAATACGCCTAAGAGTCAAGATCCATAAAACCCAACTAGATTGAATTCATTGTTTTCAAAGATTTGTATGATAGAGGTTGAGATTGACTGATTCTATTGATTTTGGGAGTAATTGGGACTATGATTCCAATTAGGTGTTCTGACATTACATATTTTCTACTTGAACTAAATTTTCAACCAATCATGCTTAAATAGATGAAATCTTAATTTTATTTATGAGAATTGTCACATTTAGAATTATTATAATTATGCTTGAGATTTTCAGAACTTCATCAAAGTATTAACTCCAAATTGCCTATAGTTTTGATTTATCCATTGTGTACTATCTAATTATGAACTTTATAAATTAGCTTGATTACAAGTAATACTTTCTCCTAACATGGATTTAAGTATTATATGATTTGATTTCAAAGATGATTAGTACGTGACTAATGAGTCGGGTTGAGTACAAAGGTACCAAATTTATCTCGTTGTTTTTCTATGATTTGTTTTAGACAAGCGCTATCAGCGAGATAGGATGATGATTCCCTATATTGATGATTTGTTTTACATAGGGGGCTTTTAAAGTCGGTTAAAAGTGCGAATAGAAGTGGCTTACAAAGTGACTTCTACTAAGGCAACCTGGAAAGTCATCAACTTTTAAGGTTGTTCATAAAAACAACTTTAAAAGTCACAAACTTTTAAAGTTGTTTTTTTTTTCAAAATGACTTCAAAAGTCATGCACTTTTGAAGTCACTTATATAAAAATGACTTCTAAAGTCATCAGCTTTAGAAGTCGTTTTATTGTAAGTGACTTCAAAAGCAACCTAATATTAATAGAATTTTGAAGTCACTTAGAAAAAATGACTTCAAAAGTTGATGACTGTACAAGTCGTTTTTGGATAAGCAACTTCAAAAGAATTTCATTTGGATGAACTTTTGAAGTCACTTATATAAAAACGACTTCAAATGTTTGTGATTTTAGAAGTCGTTTTCATATAAGCAACTTAGAAAGTAAAAACATTTAAACAATTACATCATTAGTTTTAATAAAAAATTCTCAACATTTAAATTTGTCTTTTCAAAAATGACTTTAAAAGTTTGAACTTGTAAAGTCATTTTTGAAAAAAAGACTTCAAAAGTTATATATATATATATATATATATACATACATACAAATTTGTTTATTTGCTCCACCTCCCAGTATACAATGAATAACAAAGGCCTAACATTCAATTAATGTTTATAAACATTAAGAACATGCTTACAAAGAATGTTCATCCACTTCTTAATACACAATACCATGTATACATTAAAATATTTCAATCTCCAAAAACATGAAAAACCAATAACAACTACATTGCATCCATATCTTAATCTTTTGATAGATTCTCACTTGTGCATATATTAAATAGCAAACATTCTATGTACCTAATACTCCAAATAATCTTTGAAAACATGAAAAACTAAACATCATATACACCTTCCATATACATTCTAAACCACCATCCACTACAATGCATCAACATCTTTCTTGATACATTACCACTTGTGTGTTACATTAAATAACAAACATTCTATACACCTAATACAAACAATCATTATAAACATGAAAAACCAAACATCTAACATGCATCCACTTCTTTTATTGATACCCCAAATAGTTGTTAAAATATAACACCTAATACATCCATAATGGCTACAAAACATCCATACTCATCATTATCCATCTACATCTATCTTGGAAATAATTTATATAAGAAACTACAACATATGCATTGTCTATGACATCCACATTCACTTCATTTGTAATTCCATACACATTCTAAGTAACCCTCTCATTCTTCATCTCATAAAAGTTACATAATTTAACTACCACATATTCACTTCATGTTCAAAATCCAAACTCACTACATCCATACTTCTTTATTTCCAAAACCCAAATTTGCACTCACTCATTGCTTAAAATGATATATATATATATATATATATATCATTGAAAATAATAAAATATAAAGGAACACAACAAGTCAATGAAAAAGAAACTTTATTATGTGTTTCAAGTTCAAGTAGTTACTCCAAGTAATCTAATTGAAACTCATTACACACTCATCCCATTCATTTTGTATTTCATTGAGATGTACTCTTATGTAACTCTTCTTATTTGCCAACTCATAAAGCACAATAGCCTAAAATAAAACAAATTTAATTAAGCTAAAACGTTTTACCTAGATCCATAAAAAATGTAGAAAAATATAAGATTAAGCAAAATATGAAGTGTTTTACCTTTTCTAAATAGGAGACAGGATTACAATCAAATATAATGGTCCTCATGTACCTTATGACATAATACCCACACTCCCAATCAGATTGTTCTTTAGGGCACTATGCAACAATGACAATAAAAAAGAACTCATAAATACCATTTTTAATAATGTAATTTTAATTAGTAATAACTTAGAGTAATTAACTGTTTCATATTCCTTGACATTCTTTCACATGAGTTTTGATGGTTGTAGTGTCTCAGTCACTAGAGCCCATTCCCACCAAGTCTTACAAATTTAAATTTCAAATGCATTATATGGAATAACCCCAAAATGTTATGAATTTCTTCTCCTGATCCTAATCAGGTATGCCAACTCCCTTCTCCCTTTTTCGTCCCTATATTTTTTGGCAAGAATTATTTACATCTAAGCCGTATCTGTCATCACCAGTCGGCCATTTACTAGTGAAAACAGATTCGTTGGATCTAATTTGGAACCGTATCAAGGATAGCTCAAATGGATGATCCGAGCCGTTCGATGAATCGTGGACCCCAAAAACCTTAAAAAGATTAAAAATAGAAAAATAAAATTATACTTGATCTTGGGTGTTGATCAAAGACTGGAATGATCGGACGGTCCAGATCGAAGTATCTCATTTCAATTGATTTGATCAAGTGATTAAGATGCACATCTGTACCGCTCAATAGGGATGCATAGTGATGGAGCGCGCCTATGCATGTGTACATGTGTGACAGCTGTCTCATATCAACCAGGACACTATAGCATCCTGGGAACCGGAATGCTCCAGTTTGGTCTAACCCGATGTGGCCCCAAAGACCAATCTGGACCATTGAATGGACCAGAAACACTAAAACTAAAATTAAAAGGGCTACAAAGTCCAATTGATGATCCAAACTAGAGGTGAGAGATATGTATTAGGATGTTTCCCTGGGGTGGGTCAAAGAGGATGACGGGCTAGTGGAAGAAGCTCCCTGAGGTGGGCCTACCGACTGATGGGGTAGTGGAAGTGGAATATTATTTCTGTGTATTATTTACCAACAAAAGGCTGGATTATTATTATACTAATAAATATTAAATATGTATTCTAGGATGTAATGTTATGAGACCCTTATGGTAAAGAAGTATGGATATAATAAGCCTACTATAGGACTGGAATTTGATTTTATGACATTATGATATATGAAATTCGCATGTTGATAGATTCTATAAATGTACACTTGGTTTAGTTGTTCATGTATAAATTTCTGTGAAAAAATGTTATAAGGATATTAACATGAATAAATGCCCAATATGCTCATTTTATAGAGTGTGATTTATGATGTTTGGACCATTGCATGCAGATGTAAATTTATGATGTTGATCTATCACATGAAGTTGTTGTGGAAAATTAGAAAGGTCTATATCTGAAGTAGATTGTAGGGGCACGTCCAACTCAAGTTTTACAATTTTATCTGCTCTAAAGATGTTTGAGTGGTATAATCTTTGTTCACCTATTATGAACATCTTATTGATCGAGTTAGTAAACATTGCAGTGCTAAGCTGACAAACGAAAATATTTTGGAATGCTAGAATCATCCAATTGGAATTAGTCTTGGGCTACAATCTATCCAAAGTTTAGTACTCTAATGGATATTCCCGATCAATCACATGCAGACAATTTGGATTGAAAAGTTAAAAGTTTCTCCTATATATATATATATATATATATATGTTTTTCAAGTTTGCCCTTTTAAACATAATCAATTGGAGAGAGATGCACAGTTATAAGATTAGATCGGCTTTAAGAGAAATCTCAACTACAATTACAAGAAACTCTCACAACCACCAATATGTTAAATTTCTTCAGAGAATCTCTCGGAATCAACTGTAAGTATAAGATCATGCCAACTTTGAGAGAAATCTAGAAACAAATCTCTTCATTGGCAATTTTTCAACTTGAGAGAGATCTAGGGTTTCTGCCATGGAGTGAAGATCAATCATCCCCAATCAAATCTGTCACCTCTACTCTTGCTACAACTTTTTACTCCATCCCTCTCCATCGGCGTCAACTACAGCACTCTCATCGACAACCTCCCATCTCTCTCCCAATTCACTGGGTTCCTCAAACCCTACACAATAATAGATCACATAAAATTGTTGAAAGTTGATTCAACCATCCTCACTACCTTTAAAGACACTGGCATTCTCACAAAACTCCTCGTCACACAAAATTGGCTCCAAACCAACATTGCCTCCCTTCTACCCAGCCACCAAAATTAACTAGATCTTTGTCAACAAAGAAGTAGTCTACACCTGTACCAAAAACCTCATCATCCACCCCATTCTAACCATGAGAGAGATGATTTAGCTTGTAACCCATTAAATTTTACTACAAAAACAGGACTTTATTTAGATAAGGAGGCAGTTATTACATATTTTGTGGCACTCACATGCCTACTTAGAAGGAGCCACCTTAGAAGCTAATGCTTCTACTATCCTGTTACACCTTAGATATCAAGAATAAGAAGTATTATAAAGAGTGACGGTCTACTTAAACAAAGATGTAGAAAATAGGAATTAGAAAGACTTTGGAGTATTCAATTGTCGTCGCAGATCCAGATCTAAACGAATTTGATACATTAAATTAAATCTGTTTTTTAAGTAGATCAAACTGCCCATTCCATATCTGATCGAGTTGCGGATTTCACATTTGTGAATAATTTAATTGTACATTAAAAGATTAATTTTGGTTACAAATGTCTAACACCATGGCTCGAGTGGCCACTTTTCCCCGCTGCAATAAAAATCAACGGTTCATACCAAGGAATCCTAAATAAGGCTTCACAGATCAAGGGGGCAGGACCATCCCATCGACGTAAAATCAGGTGCGCTGCTGCTGCACTAGATTTGATAGTGACCGAAACGCAAATGTGGGTCCGATAAAGAGTCTGTCAACAGTCACCGTGTTTTTGCTTTGCCCTTTTCAGCCTGAGCGGTCCAAGAGACATCGACCGAGGTACAGTGGCACACTACTAGTGTGATGGTTCAACTTTCAGGGCCCACATGAGAGAATATATCATATAATCGGGACCGTCCAACCTGTAGAAAATTGAAGGCCCGTTCACACGGTACTGGTCCCATGCCCAGTGAATGTCTCATCCGTCAAATGAAGTCTGAGAAGATCAATCACCATATATGGCTTCAAAAATCAAAGAAGCGGGCCAGATCAATCGAGATACTTCGTCATGGAAGAGCATTGAGCGGGATGACAGGATGTTGAACGCACTACATATGCTTGCTGTGATGCGCCTCATAAATTATTGATCAGACCTGTCCATCTCATTTCTATGCCTCTAGATTACTATGACCTGGAAAGAGAAAGGATTGGATGAGCTTAGAATCCAAGCAAATATTCTTTTATTCGCAGAACATGGATAGTAGGAAAACTTGTGTATCAACATTCTTTAAATTTGGGAGGGCTAGATTAAATTTAGAAGGCCGAGATTTAATTTAAGCGGGGCCAAAAGCAAAATTTGCATACAAATAACATGGAAACCAGACAAAAATATGAATGGAAAAGGAAATTTTCAAAATTTTGGAGGGCAGCAATGGATTACTTTTGCCCTAACTCAGCTCCATCCACAATGGACCCTGCCTTTAGTTTATTCAACTTGTTGATCTAATTTCCCTGACTTTATCTGTCTTGTATTCCAAAAATCAAATTGGTTAGATGACCATCGCATTTTGATTAATCTGCTTTGATCACTGAAAATGAATAGTGAGGGGCTCTCTATGAACAATGGTGCACATTCAACTAGTAGAAGCATCAATTTGTGGGATGGTAGAATTTAATTGTCATGATTTTTGGGATAAAAGATAAAGGAAAGCAACAAGACAACCCCTGAATAACTGTTCATGCAACTGTTCCCCTTGGGTATGGTGGACCCACATACAATTGATCCATGCCATTCATTTGACGCCTCTAACTTTGGATACCTCTAGTTGCAAAAGTTATACCAAAATATCTTGAAAATAGTGTTTTCATACTGCTAGATATGGATGGTTAGAACATACACAAGTAGTAGCATACCTCAGAAAGAACAAGAGCAATTTCTTGGATGTTGTTGTCACCCTCCCTCCACATGATTTTCGCACCTCTTGAAAAAGTTGGAGAGTTATTGGTAGCATCAGTAAAATGAATAAGTAGATCAAATTGATCCGACCTGATCTCCACAGTCCAGATCCAAACAGCTTGTAGAGATTAAATCCATTTTTTAAATGGATCAAAATGCCCATTCCATATTTGATCTAGTTGCGAATTATAGATTTATGAATAATCTTACTTTACATAAAAGGACAGAGCCCCGGTGCACGAATCTCCCGCCTATGTGGGGTCCGGGGAAGGGGCGGACCATACGGCCTAAAGTACAGAGTCTTACCTTGCATTTTGCAAGAGGCTGTTTCCACGCCTAATAATCTTACTTTACATCAAAAGATTATTATGGAGCAGTGTTGGCCCTAGGCTCCATTACTTTTTGGGGTTGTGAGAAACTATTGTTGCTATTCTTTGGGTTAGCCTATTGTGGTCCTGCCATTTCATCTACAAAGAACATTGCAAATGTGCAACACAATCGTTTGCACACAAAAGGTTCAGGTTGTCACTTTTTCCTTTGGCCCATGATTAGATTTAGGGGTGCCTATGTTAGAGAGTGTGTGAAGTGATTTGCTTTCCCAAGAAAAATGAAATTATGATTTAACTAGATTCTCTTTTATGAAGCACATAAAAAGAACCTTGATTTCCTCAATCAAGAAATAGCATCAAGTTATATGATTTGAAATTACTTTTGCCTATAGACAAAAGAGAGATGAAATCAAATTGCAATGAACATTTCCCCCTAAAATAGTTTCCTCCAATGCAATAAGATTTTTTGTTTTTTTTCAATGGTATAGGCATACTCTCAAAGAGTCTTGAAGCATGACTTGCACGATTGAAGCTCACTATTACTCCATTGAACCACACGAAGTTGTTGTTGAAAATTAGAAAGATCTATATCTGAAGTAGATTGTAGGGGCACGTCCAACTCAAGTTTTGCAATTTTATCTACTTTATAGATGTTTAGGTGGTATAATCTTTGTTCTCATATCATGAACATCTTATTGATCGAGTTAGTAAACATTGCAGTACCAAGCTGACAAATGAAAATAGTTTAGAAAGCTAGAATCATCCAATTGGAATTAGTCTTGGGCTACAATCTGTCCAAAGTTTAGTACTCAGATGGATATTCTTGATCAACCACATGCGAACAAGTTGGATTGAAAAGTTAAAAGTTTCTCTTAAATATATGTTTTTCTATTTTACCCTTTTAAACAAAATCAACTGGAGGGAGATGTAAGGTTACAAGATTAGATCCGCTTTAAGAGAAATCTTAGCTACAATTACAAGAAACTGTCACAACCACCGATATGTTAAATTTCTTCAAAGAATCTCTCAGAATCAGCTATAAGTATAAGATCATGTCAACTTTGAGAGAAATCAAGAAACAAATCTCTTCGTTGGCGATCTTTCAACTAGAGAGAGAGATCTAGGTTTTCTGCTATAAGATCAAATTGACTTTCAGATAAATTTTCTTCAAAAATCTAATAAAAAGAGCTATAAATATTCATTACAAGGGTTGGAAGTAAGTTTTAGAGAGAAAATTTTAGATTTATGATAGTAAGGTTGTGTAGAGTAGTGGGAGAATTGTAGATCAATGTGTTAGGGTAGGCTGTAATCCCATTGATAATCAATCAATGTAGTAAAGATGTAGATTCTATTATGTTATCAAATCCATGGAGTGAAGATCTATCATCCCCAATTAGATCTGTCAACTATCCTCTTGCTACAACTTTTTACTCCATCCCTCTCCATCGATGTCAACTATGGCACTCTCATTGGCAACCTCCCATCTCTCTCCCAATTCACTGGGTTCCTCAAACCCTACACAACAATAGATCACATAAAGTTGTTGAAAGTTGATTCAACCATACTCACTGCTTTTAAAGACAACGGCATTCTCACAAAACTTCCCATCACACAAAATTGGCTCCAAACCAACATTGCCTCCCTTCTACCCAGCCACCAAAATAAACTGGATCTTAGTCAACAAAGAAGTAGTCTACACCTGCGACCAAAACCCTCATCGTCCACCTCATTCTAGCAATGAGAACCTTCCACACCACCTTAGAACTTGCTATATGGAAAGCTTCGCTAGTGTGGAGTCTTTCTAAATCAATTTCCCTACCCCCTTCATCTTGCTCTAGCAACGAACAAAATATGATCGCCCCTAAAAATCGTCTCTGTCTTGCTTGCCTTGCCCTGCAATACTAGCCAATGATTAAAAGATACGACACATGTCTCACTCATCTTCTCCCAAAAAAAAGCAAGAAGCAAAGGCTTTGCGAGAGGAGAATACAGTTTTTCAGAATGAAATTGGAGATTTGAGGATGCAGTTAAGACTTATTTCACTTTCTGCAAAGTAGAGTCCTTTATGAAGCTACATTGCTTCTCAAGGTTTTCAACTATTGTTAGTTATGAATGACTTTCGGTGATTCTATTACTTCCTATTTCCTCCTTTCATCGTTATCTAATTCTGTAATCTCAAATTTCATCTCTCCTTCTACTCCTCATTTCACCCTTAACCTGCGAACAAGTTTCTTTGCAACTTCTAGTTCAAGGGATTTAGGCCTTTCTACACTAGAATTGTTGCACCAATCTAAGATAGTGGATTTGATGGAAATATTGGGCATAAAAAAAAAAAAAACAAAAAACAAATCAAGTCTTGACCCATCTCTGAGGAGAGGAATAAAACCCAAGTCTTTACAGGCTTTGATGAAATTCCTCTTGAAAGTTTCACAGGAAGAGACTATCCCCAATGGTCAAAGATCAGACAGGCAAATTCCATTGGCAGATTTTGTAGGTTTGTGAGAGTGGGGAAGACCTTCCACCAAAGTTTTCCACCGCCCACTTCTCTATCTAATGCAACTTTATGTGTTAGTCTGTGAAGGAAAAGAAAAAGACTTCTAAATCCATTATTTTGGGGTTTAAAGGAATTGAGTTTTGGTCTTAGGAATGTAAGGGTGTCCATCATCATTTTCAATGATTATTGGTATCTTTGGGACTTACTCTTCCGCTGCCCCAAAAGCCCTACTCATTTGCCCTCGATATGAGAAATCCATGGTGGGAAAATGTTCTAGTATCAACATAGATCGGTCCTAGAGAGGAGCCAACCATAATTACAACATCGAGCTCTTTTAACAAGGGTTGGCGCTATTATAATAACCTTGAATTTTAATGAATTTATTTGTTCCACTCATGTAAATTGTCATATTTTGATTAAAAATGGAATAAGTAATCAAATTCAAGTTAAAAGGGGATTTTGTATAATTTAACTCTTCAAGAACTTGAAGTTTTTCTTCAAAACATAAAGAATTGGAATGTACACGTCGAGATGAATCCAACAACATAAAGAACACTGAAATCAAATTTCAAATGAGAAAGTTATGATTGTTCAAATATAAAGGGCATTTTTGGGGAAAAAAAGACTTTTTTTAAAAAAAAAGGACGGGCCATTTTGATATCGCACCCGCCCTCCTTAAAGGAACAAAAAAACATATCATTAGATCTGTTCCCAGACCCACTGAAGAAAGGAGAAAAATGAAGGAGAAAGAAGGGAAGGAGAAGAAGGAAGAGGAGAGGAAGACAAGCGAGGAAAAGATAAAGGGAGAAGGAGAAGACCCAACCCACCACAATAATTGATCGTGCCAGTGAGAATGAGAGCTGACCGTAGGGGTTCACTAGAGTTGTAGGAGCTTACCAAAGAAGATGATGGCCAGATCAATAATCTAATCCGATCATTTTCTTTAGCACAAGAGCACAAATAAAAACCCTTAGTTTATTGGGTGATCCATGCTCATTTTTACCGTCAATAAGAGAGGAGAGTGACAGCAATGAACTCGAAGACTTCTCAAAAAATGATGATCAATGCAACTCATCCAAGAGATGGGAAAACATGAAAATACAACTAAGAGGCAAGATCCATAAAACCCAACTAGTGATTTAGATTTTTTTGGCCAGATCGCACGATTCATACTATATCTAAGTTTTATGGATGATCTGACCATTAATTTCCTAATACATGCTTAGTTAAGTATAAAATAGGCTTTAAATATCTTAGATGAGTTGAAATTTGTGAATCTAACTTGAAATGATTGAAAAATCTTAGCCATCCGATCAGACACTATTAGAACATTGACTTTATGACATCTGATTGATGATTAGATGCCACAAATGAATTCTTAATCATAGATTCTAAGTACTTAAAAACTATAGATGTATAATTTAGAATGATCTACAAATTTTATAATACATCAAAAGCCATTCAACTATTAAATTTATAATCCAATGAATTGATGAGAGTTAATTGACTAAATTGAATCCATTATTTCCCCAGATTTGTATGATAGAGGATGAGATTGATTGATTTTATTGATTTTGGGAGTAATTGGGACTATGATTCCAATTAGGTGTTCTAACATTACATGTTTTCTACTTGAACTAAATTTTCAACCAATCATGCTTAAATAGATGAAATCTTAACTTTATTTATGAGAATTGTCACATTTAGAATTATTATAATTATGCTTGAGATTTTTGGAACTTCATCAAAGTATTAACTCCAAATTGCTTATAGTTTTGATTTAATCCATTGTGTACTATCTAATTATGAACTTTATAAATTAGCTTGATTACAAGTAATACTTTCTCATAACATGGATTTAAGTATTCTATGATTTGATTTCAAAGATGATCAGTATGTGACTAATGAGTCTCGCATTGAGTACAAAGGTACCAGATTTATCTCGTTGTTTTTCGATGATTTGTTTTAGATAGGCGCTATCACGTGATAGGGCGATGATTCCCTATATTGATGATTTGTTTTACATAGGGGCTTTTAAAGTTGGTAAAAAGTGCGAATAGAAGTCGCTTACAAAGCGACTTCTACCAGGGCAACCTAAAATGTCGTCAACTTTTAAGGTCATTTAAAAAAACAACTTTAAAAGTCATAAACTCTTAACTGTTTTTTTTTTTTCGAAATGACTTCAAAAGTCTTACACTTTTGAAGTCACTTATATAAAAACGACTTCTAAAGTCATCAACTTTAGAAGTTGTTGTATTGTAAGCAACTTCAAAAGTAACCAAATATTAATTGACTTTTGAAGTCGCTTAGAAAAAAACAACTTCTAAAGTTGACAACTTTACAAGTCGTTTTTGGATAATCAACTTCAAAAGAATTTCATTTGGATGAACTTTTGAAGTCGCTTATATAAAAACGACTTCAAATGGTTGTGATTTTAGAGGTTGTTTTCATATATGCGATTTCGAAAGTTAAAACATTTAAACAATTATATCATTAATTTTTATAAAAAATTCTCAACTTTTAAATATGTTTTTTCAAAAATGACTTTAAAAGTTTTTATTATTATTATTTTTTTACAAATTTGTTTATTTGCTCCACCTCCTTGTATACAATGAATAACAAAGACCTGATATTCAATCAATGTTTATAAACATTAAGAACACGCTTACAAACAATGTTCATCTACTTCTTAATATACAATACCATGTATACATTAAAATACTTCAATCTCCACAAACATGAAAAACCAATAACCACTACATTGCATCCATATCTTAATCTTTTGATAGATTATCACTTGTGTGTATTGAATAACAAACATTCTATGCACCTAATACTTCAAACAATCTTTGAAAACATGAAAAACCAAACATCATCTACACCTTCCATATACATTCCAAACCACCATCCACTACAATTCATCGACATCTTTCTTGATACACTACCACCTGTGTGTTACATTAAATAACAAACATTCTATACACTTGATACAAACAATCTTTATAAACATGAAAAACCAAACATCTAACATGCATCCACTTCTTTCTTAATACCCTAAATAGTTGTTAAAATATAACATCTAATAAATCTATAATGGCTACAAAACATCCACACTCATTATTATCCATCCACATCTATCTTGAAAATAATTTATATAGGAAACTGCAATATATGCATTGTCTATGACATCCACATTCACTTCATTTGTAATTCCACACACATTCTAAGCAACCCTCTCATTCTTCATCTCGTAAAAGTTACATAATTCAACTACCACATATTCACTTCATGTTCAAACTCCAAACTCACTACATCCATACCTCTTTATTCCCAAATTCCAAATTTGCACTCATTCATTGCTTAAAATGCAAATATATATATATATATATATATCAAAGAAAATAATAAAATCTAAAGGAACACAAACAAGTCAATGAAAAAAAAACTTTATTATGCATTTCAAATCCAAATAGTTACTCCAAGTAATCTAATTGAAACTCATTACATACTCAGCGCATTCATTTCGTATTTCATTGAGATTTACTTTGAAGTAACTCTTCTTATTTACCAACTCGAAAAACACAGTAGCCTGAAATAAAACAAATTTAATTAAGCAAATTTTTTTTACCTAGATCCATAAAAAATGTAGAAAATATAAGATTATGCAAAATAAGAAGTGTTTACCTTTTCTAAATGGGAGATAGGAGTACAATCAAATATTACGGTCCTCATGTACCTTAGGACATAATACCCACCACACTCCTAATCAGACTGTTGTTTAGGGCATTGTGCAATAAGGACAATAAAAAGGAACTCATAAATATCATTTTTAATAATGTAAGTTTAATTAGTAATAACTTGGAGTAATTAACTGTTTCATATACCTTGACATTCTTTCACGTGAGTTTTGGTGGTTATAATGTCTAAGTCACTGTAGCCCATTCCCACCAAGTCTTAAAAATTTAAATTTCAAATGCATTATATGTAATAACCCCAAAATGTTATGAATTTTTTTGCATGATTAAATATAAATTAAAAATGTGGAAAATAGAACTGGAATATGAGATTTCAAGGAAGATAACTTATTATAGGCTATAATTAGGAATTGAAACATGAATAGTTAGATTCTACTCAAAAAATAAAATCAAACGATACAAAGAACACTGAAAACGGAGTTCATATGAGAAAGTTATAACCATTTGAAGTATAGGGGTATTTTAGTAATAAAAATTGAAAAGAACAAAAAATGCAGGGGTCATTTTGCTAACGACACCCCCTTCTTCGCTTTGTGGTCTGCAGCAAGAACACGGAGTCAACCACGTCGCCCCCTCTCCGATCACCGTTGTCGGCACTGGAAAGGGAAACCGCGATGGCGACTGCACCAACCCCCACCGCGATAAAAGCCCCCTCTTCTCTAGATTTCTCTTTCCCCTATCTCTTCTCCAATTTTGCTTCCATCTTTGTTATCTCTGGCAACCTAGGGTTCCAGCAAAATCATATTTGCCGGAAATCTCTCTCTCTCTCTCTCTCTCTCTCTCTCTCTCTCTCTCTCTCTCTCTCTCTCTCTCTCTCTCTCTCTCTCTCTCTCTCTCTTCCAGGAAAGGCTAGGTGCCTTTTTCCCTTTCCTTTTATTCTCTTTCCCTCCTTTCCCCTTTGTTTTCTCCTTCGTTCTTACCGGTGACTAAGGTTTTCTCCACAAGCACATAGGAGTCTGCACCCATAGGAAAACCTATCTTTCTTCTCTGGATCCTAACCAGGTATGCCAACTCTCTTCTCCCTGTTTCATCCCTATATTTTTTGGCAAGAATTATTTAGATCTAAGCCAAATCTGTCATCATCGTTGAAAATGGATCTGTTGGATCTGATTTGGAACCGTATCTAGGATAGCTCGAATGGATGATCCCAACTGTCCGATGAATCGTGGACCCAAAAAACCTTAAAAAGATTTTTTTTAAAAATGTATACTTGATCTTAGGTGTTGATCAAAGATTGGAATGATTGGACTCATTTCAGTTGATTTGATCAAGTGATTAAGACGCACATCTGTAACGCTCAATAGGGACGCATTGTGATGGAGCGCGCCTGCGCATGTGAGTGACTACGAGAGGTATTCTGGCTCAACTAGGACACTATATTGTCCTAGGAACCGGGACGCTCTAGTTTGGCCTGACCTGATGTGGCCCCAGAGGCCGATTTGGACCATTGAATGAACCAGAAACACTAAAATTAAAAGGGCTACAGAAGCCCAATTGATAATCCAAAAGATTCGTTAGAATCGTATCGATGATGTGGACCTAAATATGTAATAAAATTAATAATCAAGAATTAGATTTAGACCAATTTTCTTCAAAAACCATAGAAATTGAATGAATGGACTAGATCAAAGGTGATCAGGACCTACAAAATGATTAATTAAGATGTCCTGGAATATATTTAACTAGTTTAGATTATCAAACTAGATCCTTAGATCCATATTCATGGTTTAGAACACAAACTTAGTCTAGAATCACAGATTTGGCAGATTAGCAATAGATCCGACCATTAGATCAAGACCTGCATCATAAATAGATGGTTAAATTACTAGAATATAGTACAAGGATAATGGATAGAACCATAGATTGACTAAATTAATGGAATCTAAAGGTTAGATCTACCCTAAACACTAGAATAATAGTAGAGTTGACCAAAAAATGCTAAATTTGATTGATCCAAGCTGATCAAACAAACTTTAAGGAGATATGGGTCTAATCAAGAAAAATCAGATGCAAAACGATCTAGGTTATGATCATCAATAATAAGATAGACAAGAAATATTAATAAAAGATAAGAACATAATCATCTATTATACCTATCATGTGACAAATACACATTGCTACGTGGATAAGAAGGAATACGGTCTTGGAGTGAATGAATACTCATTTCGAGGTCAGTGGAATTATTATGAATTAGTGATTAAGATGCGTAAATATGACATATTGGGTTGGAATTTCATGTGAAATATGTTTTGAATATCCACTATTAGTATGTCATTGAAATTGTATACAATTACCATGAACATTCAGTGGCTGTTATGGGAAGATGAAACATGATTAAACCGTATTCTCGCTATATGATTACTCTTAAAGAAAAGATGTGGATATTATATGATACATACATAGAGGTATGTATAGGGGCAGGTATATAAACACATACATATCTTGATTTGATTATTATGAGTATTGAAATCTCCCTGAGGCGGGCCTACGGATCGATGGGCTAGTGGAGTACCTCCCTGAGGCGGGTCAAGAGGCTGACGGGCTAGTGGAGGAATGCTCCCTATGACAGGCCTACAGACTGATGGGCTAGAGGAAGTGAGACATGCATATATAGACATATACAGCCTGTTATTATTATTATTATTATTATTATTATTATTATTATTATTATTATTATTATTATTATTTCCCTGAGGCGGGTCTATGGGCTGACGGACTAGTGGAGGAAAATCCCTGAGGTGGGCCTATGGGTTGATAGGCTAGTGGAGGCATTTCCTTGAGGTGGGTTTGATGAGGTTGTTGGGCTAGTGGATACTCATGTTACTATGCCTGGCTGTTACAATTGGCTTCAGAGACATAAAGCGCATGGGTAATGCATCAGGTATGACTCTAAAAGATTTGAGATGTTGAATTATATCAGTACTTTAATGTAATACCTCATGTTTTAAATTCAACTATGAGCCGAAGTCTTATAGACTTGCTATTTGCAATATTCCCTTTAGCAAGAGGTGCCAATTTGTATTTGTTAGTTCTGCAAAGATGAATTGCACGTCTTGTCAAATTTTAACCTAATCCTTGGTTATTTTGCATCTTTGGAACCTGCTGTATGTTTTCTGAGGGGGAAAACATCACTGTTTCTATACAAGGAGATAAAAGTATTGTGAAAATCCAATCAAGTAAACAAATGGTGCACTGACGAATCCTGCAGTGTTCTACTGCTGACCAATTTCATACTGTCAAGGACCCTACTAGAGTACTTGAAAGGCGGAGTACTTGAAAGGCATCTTTGTCTATTCTGAGCATCCATATTTACTCTTGAGGACAGAAAACTGATTAAATTATGATATTTTGGTCATCATGAAAATCTGCTTTTTCCCTTCATTTGCTTCTAGAAGGCCAACTCTGCATGATCTCTTTGATTGGACCTTTTTGGAACAGGGTTGGTAGTTATAACAGTCATGTTGGTTACCACTTGCCTGATGTCTTTGGTCATTGTGCTATGCTGGAACCAGAGTGTCTTCCTAGCTATCTGCTTCATCTTCTTCTTTGGCTTTATTGAGACACTCTACTTCTCATCATCCCTCATCAAGTTCCTTGAAGGAGCTTGGGTCCCCATTGCCCTAGCTTTCATCTTCGTGATTGTCATGTATGTCTGGCATTATGGCACACTGAAGAAATACGAGTTTCAATGTCCAAAACAAGGTCTCCATCAACTGGCTTCTCAGCCTTGGACCTAGCCTTGGGATTGTGAGAGTGAAAGGGATCGGAATCATACACACAGAGCTCATGTCTGGAATACCAGCCATATTCTCACACTTTGTGACAAACCTCCCCGCCTTTCATTAGGTCCTTGTCTTCCTCTGCATAAAGTCTGTCCCTGTGCCGTATGTTCGGCCAGAGGAAAGGTTCCTAGTAGGCCGAATTGGCCCCAAACAATATAGACTGTAGAGGTGCATTGTCCGGTATGGGTATCGTGATGTCCACAAGGATGACATGGAGTTTGAGAAGGACCTTGTTTCTAGTATAGCAAAGTTTATCCGGTCAGGTAGGTCGGAACACAACGAGCTAGATGACCTTGAAAAAGATTAGGAAATGATGACAGTTGTTGGGACTTCAACTCATACTGATGGCATCCAATTATGTGAGGATCAAGATTTAACGAAAATGCCTGGAACATCAGAGCTTAGAGAGATCCACTCTCCAATTTTGCAAAGAAAAGAGTGAGGTTTGTTTTGCCTGAGAGTCCACAGATGGATGAGAGTGTGAGGGAGGAGCTTCGAGAACTGATGGAAGCAAGGGAAGCAAGAATGGCATTTATACTTGGGAATTCATAAGTGAAGGCCAAGCCCAGATCGAGCATGATAAAAAAACTAGTTATCAATGCTGGGTATGATTTCTTGAGAAGGAACTGCAGAGGACCTGCTTATGCACTGACTGTTTCGCATGCCTCAACTCTAGAAGTGGGGATGATGTATCATGTTTAAATAGATTATAGTTGTATATCATTTACATGTAAATTAAAGAGCATAATGGGAAATTAAGGCTTCTCATAGCGGAGTGGATTCAAAATAGCTTCCACAGGGTACATAGTATGAGGAAACCAAGATGGAGAAGACATGAAAAAGGAATGTATCACTGTTCTTTTTAGAATGTGTAACTAGAGATATAGCAGGGAAAGGTTGCTATTACCATACATAAGCCGACCGGGTGTTCAACCGATCAATCTTGCTTTCCATCACTAGTAGTAGTGTCTTAATGCCGTGTGATTGGATCCAACATATAGTTGATGAATGATGTTCGTATTGTTCACCCACAAATAGTGCAGCTGCAACCGGTCTGGGAGCATACTGATCATGTCCGCGATGTAATTGTGGTAAATACTGAAAGATTGAAATTTTGTTCGGTTAGAGGTATTAAATATATTCAAGGTATGATACTTCATCTCTGAGCCTGTTAATGAATGACCCAAGCCCCTAGAGAGACATAGGTGATGCTAGTAATCTTTCCACTGAATTTTTTTAGGACTGCAGACAGAGAGTAACGATTCAAAATTCTAAAAAAACTAGCGGCCCCGGTGCTCGAAGCTCCTGCCTATGTCGGGTCTGGGGAAGGGGCAGACCATAAGGGCCTATAGTAAGCACCTTTACCTTAATTTTTGCAAGAGGTTGTTTCAACACCATGAACCCTTGACCTCAAGGTCACACGATGACAACGATTTTAAATTCCATGAAGCCTAAATGTCTCCTAATCATATGGTTACCCTTGACCTCAAGGTCACACGATGACAACGATTTTAAATTCCATGAAGCCTAAATGTCTCCTAATCATATGGTTAGATGAGTTGGTCAAATGTCTCTCAGTCATTCGTGGGCCATCTCATACAAACTGCAATTTTAGTTCATGAAAAGGAAAATGGACACCATGGGTTGGGAGAGTGAAAACAATCTCATCCCTGATGGCGAGGCCCACTCTATAATCAGATTTCTTATAGGATAGTGATACATGCAATCCTTGTTTTTCCTTATCTGTCTCATTTAATGGTAGAAAATGAAATGGATTTAACTCTAAGTGACCCTAGATTTCTAAAGATCCAAACCATTAACAATGGTTCACTTCACTTAGATGGCCTTCGCTGGTGAAACACTTTACAATCCATTGTACAATAAGTAAATAGTAGCTAGGATCATCCCATGCATAGGAATTTTGGAGCATGACCCATTTAAATTAAGGGCAACATTATGAGGACCGTTAGGAATATAGGCTCACCTAGAGTTATACCCGTTCTTGAAATTCATTGAGAGGCTCATGAGGAAAAAAATGGGTGCATACTCCAATGGAAAAATGATAAGGAGAAATGCACTTTAAGGCCCACATGTGCCTCACTTGCATGATCCAATCTAATCTGTTAATTTAGCATACAGTGACAAGACCTTGTCATTTACACTTTGTTTGTCTTTGCTTAGGAAGGGGTGGAACTACCAGATTTTAGGTTGACAGATTTGCAGCCATGGTATTGGCCTTTGTTTTTGGTGTGGTACTATTATTTTTCAGTTTGTAGGTGTTGGATTGTAATGCTGCTTTGATTTCTATCTTTCACAAAATAATGTAGATCAGTAAGCCCACCCCAAGATGAATGCTCTCTTATTCTGATTTCCCCAGAGTCTCCGGTAGCACAGTCGAGACAGCGATGGGTTCTCTGCCCCTGCGGGGATGGAGCGACAGAAGTCTTGAGAATCAAAGATAAGGTCATGGCGAGACAAGCCGTTTATCATTACGATAGGTGTCAAGTGGAAGTGCAGTAATGTATGCAGCAGAGGCATCCTAACAGACCTAGAGATTTGAACCTTATTCCTACATGACCCGATCAATTCGATCAATCACTCGCCATCTATCTTCATTGTTCAACCGTTTGACAAAATGAAAACCCAAAAGCTCTGCCCTCCCTCTCTATCGATCCAAGGGATGGAAGGGCAAAGACCTTTGGTGTCCCTTCCAGTCAAGAATGGGGGCCTCACAATCACTAGCTTGGTCTACCTGATAAAGCTCTGCTTTGTAACTATCCAAAAAAGGTAAAAAAAAAAAAAAAAAAAAAAATCTGAATTAAGGATGCTTTTGCAAATCTCTTAATTAATTGAATTGATTTTTTTAGAGAAGCTCAGCCAGAACCTATCCTATATGTCATCTTCCAATTCAAGTTGGCAAAAGTTTTATATCCCAGATATCATAGAACATATGACACACATACCATATATCACAACAAACATCACATAAGATATGCCAACAGAAACACCCAAGAAATGCAGTTAAATAAACCCCCTTAGTTGTTTTCATTACACATTTGTATCCCCTTTCTTTGATGTGATCAAACATACGCCTTTGGAAATGATAGAATCATCCAACCTTACTACTTTTGAGCTATTAGAGATTCAAAGTCTGAACAATTAGATGAAGGAATCAGATCATCCAAAGTTTGGACTCCATGACACAAAAGGGGGGCCTCCAATAAACGCATCTTATAGAGCATGCTCTTAGCATCAGAGGGTGAAAGCTTACGGTCTTCTTTTAGCGTCTTCGAAAACTAAAGCACCCAATTACAGCTCTACTTCACATGGCAGTGACATAGACAAACTTTGAAAAATTCTTTTAAATTTGTAATTAATTGCTTAAACAAGATTATAGACGAGCATTAAGGGGAATCATGGGATGTTGTGTGCACTCCAGCAACTTGCTGCGGTGCATCCTACTTTTGCAAGATAGCCCCCGCAAATCATTGATCAAGCTTGTCCAACTAATTTTTATGCCTCTAGATTACTATTGACCTAAAAAGAGAAAGGACTGGATGAGCTTAGAATCTAAACAAATATTCTTTTATTTCTTAGAACATGGACGGTGAGAAACCTAGTGTAAAGAAGTCTACATTCACCAAGTAAGAAGCATAGTTTTCAGATATAATATGTATTCAATAGCCTTGGTTTTTGGCACACAGGTGATTCTGAGGCATACAAATCAGATGGACGGATCCAATCAATGATTTTCAAGGCCCATCATGTAGCTATAGTGTGCACAGCATCCATTATCCCCCAAACATTAATCTCCAGAGCAAATCAGGAATCTCTTCTTCTTCTCTCTCATTTGCCCTACACAATCTTAAAGCAAGCACTTAAATATATACTGGATGAGATTGGTGCCTAACCACATCCAATCTCATAAGCAAACACTTAATCAATTTTAATGGCATATGGATCTAGCTAAGCCAACAAATAACTCCACACAATTCGTCCCTATCATATACTCTGGAAATGAAGCTCATATATTGTACATGGTCACATGCCCATTAGATTTTGCTACAATGTTTATACAGAGAGAGAGAGAGAGAGAGAGAGAGAGAGAGAGAGAGAGAGAGAGAGAGTATTTAGTATGTAACCCATTAGATTTTACTACAAAACAGAAACAGGACTTTATTTAGATAAGGAGGCAATTATTACATATTTAGTGGCACTAACGTGCCTACTTAGAAGGAGCCACCTTAGAAGCTAATGCTTCTACTATCCTGTTACACTGACATAACTATGTATTATCAGTCTTCCACGCTTGAGGTTCAGTTCTTAATTTTACGAAAGAAGAGGAGCTGTCTAAAGGGCCGAAGAATTTTAACCCCAGAAACTATAGCTCCATACATATGGGTGCCAGCTTTGTCCGAGTCATAAATCAGAAGAAGATAAACGGTGACTCTCGAGATACTTATGTCGTAGCTGAAGGGCACAGATTGGAACGTCAGATGCTGTCCACTGTGTTCGACCGCCCACTTCGCAACCTCTGTGTGGTCTTTGTTCTTTTCTATAGTGGCGCCTGGAGGGATCTGTGGCTTTAGATATTCTTCGATATCAAGGCCATTGGCGAGGTTCTTCAGTAGGTCTTCACCCTCAGCAGCAAGGGTCTCGGCAAGGTCCAGCAGCTGTTGTTCTTCTTTAGTGAGTTCATCCTGCTGGTTGCCTCCTCCAGTAATGGGGGCCGGCTGAGTCGGAGTCTGAGCCATCTCTGATTGAACGAAAAAGGTAAGAGAATAGCGGAGCGAAGTGAAGAGGAGCAGCGAGTTGTATCGACTTGGTTACAACGTCGAGGAGCCTCTCTATTGATGCACCTCCAAGACCCTCCCACTTGCATTCACATGCATCTGCTCACACTTCAAGCATCTGTAAATTTGTTTAATTTTTTGAACAGCATAATGCATGTATTACCTCTCAGCTACTGCTAAGTCTGTTTAATGTGAAAGGAGTTCTACACAGGCCTTTGGAATTGGCAGGTAAGGCCGAGATGTTTCCTCCATCATCTTCTTATTGTAATGATTTTATTGGAAAATTGGAAGAAACAAAGAGATTACAGACAATTATGGTTCAAAGAAAAAGAAAAGAAAAGATATTAGTATTGGACCAGTTTTTCAATCATCCAACCGTGAATATTGTAAAACTTGCTTTGGATGATTCCTACTCTTCGATTTGCTAGGGGCTTATTCTCAAACACACACAAGCCTCCTGGTTTTCTAACTCTCCGGATAAAAGCCGAAAAATTAGGTCCATACAATCCTCGGTTGGGTTTGAAGCTTGGTGCATGTTTCATCCACCATGAAATAAGAGATAGAGGGTTAGGATGACTGAGAAGTGAGAAGAGCGAGCCCCACTTCTACTCGTACTCCTCTATATGTGCATCGACGTGTAAGAACCCTTTGAGAAGTCGAAGATTTACGTGAGAAAGAGGATTATACGATGCCATTGGTCTTGTCACGATTGCTTCGTACAAGAACTAAAAATGGATAGGTGGACCCACCTTTTAGAAAATTTTGCAAATTTTTAGGTCGGCAATGACTTATTTTGGGGGGGCCTCAGTTTTTAAAAGAAATTTCTAAAATTTTGGAGAGCGGCAATGGCTTACTTTTGCCCTAACTTAGCTCCATCCCTATTTGACCCTGCCTTTAGTTTATTCAACTAGTTGATTTGAGTTCCCAGAGTTTTTCTTGTATTTCACATTGGGTAGATGATCATCACATTTTAAACAATCTGTTTTGATTACTGAAAATGGACGGTTAGGAGCTCTCCATATATAAACAACGGTGCAGGTTCAACGGTTAAAAGTATCATTTTTTGAGATGGTAGAACAAATAAGTAGATCAAATTGATTCGACCCGATTGTCGTGGCGGATCCAGATCTAAATGAATTTGATACATTAAATCCGTTTTTTGAGCAGATCAAACTGCCCATTCCATATCTGATCGAGTTGCGGATTTCACATTTGTGAATAATTTAACTGTACAATAAAAGATTAATTTTGGAGTCGGTGACACGGGGCTCCACTACTTTTTAGGGTTTCCACAAAAACTTTAATACAAGTCATAGTCAGTCTTCTTAAACAAAGATATCAAGAATAAGAAGTATTATAAAGAGTAAGAGTGAGGGTCTACTTAAACAAAGATGTAGAAAATAGGAATTAGAGATCCAGATCTAAACGAATTTGATACATTTCACATTTGTGAATAATTTAATTGTACAATAAAAGATTAATTTTGGTTACAAATGTCTAACACCATGGCTCGAGTGGCTCCTTTTCCCCGCTGCAATAAAAATCAACGGTTCGTACCAAGGAATCCTAAATAAGGCTTCACAGATCAAGGGTCTAGGACCATCCCATCGACGTAAAATCAGTGCGCTGCTGCTACACTAGATTTGATCGTGACCGAAACGCAAATGTGGGTCCGATAAAGTGTATGTCAAACAGCCACCGTGTTTTTGCTTTGCCCTTTTCAGCCTGAGCGGTCCAAGAGACATCGACCGAGGTACAGTGGCACACTACTAGTGTGATGGCTCAACTTTCAGGGCCCACATGAGAGAATATATCATATGATCGGGACCGTCCAACCTGAAGAAAATTGAAGGTCCGTTCACACGGTTCTGGTCCCATGCCTAGTGAATGTCTCATCCGTCAAATGAAGTCTGAGAAGATCAATCACGATATATGGCTTCAAAAATCAAAGAAGCGGGCCAGATTTGTGATAGCCGTTGGACATTGGCGGATTTGACGCAGTCGACGTGGCATAAACCATCTTTGTTGGGAGAGGACTACTCATACAACGCGCCCTATACGAGTGTCCATCGGAAGCGCCTGAGCTTTGCATGAACGAGCTGCAACATTCGATGGTCCCATCCGCCCATCTAATTGCTCCTGCTCTAAAATACGATTCTGGGATTGTAGCATATTGAAAAAGAGAGAGAGTTTAACCGCTTTTATTACATGTTGCTAGCCCATTCCTTTGATGTGATAAGTAGTATATTTTTTGGTACAGAATAATCAGAGATTCAAAATCCAAACAATTAGATAAACGAGTCAGATTATCCAAAGTTTGGGCTCCACAATGCATAGGAGGCTCCTTTGGTACATGCATCTTGTGGAGTGTATCCTCGGAGGGTGAAAGTTTGAAAAACTTCTTTTAAATTTGTAATTAATTTCTTAAACAAGATTATAAGAGAGAATTAAGGGGAATGATGAGATGTTGCGCGCACTACAGCTGCTTGCCATGGTGCGCCCCACTTTTGTATGATGGACCTCACAAATCATTGATCAGACCCATCCATCTCATTTATATGCCTACAGATTACTATTGACCTGCAAAGAGAAAGGAGTGGATGAGCTTAGAATCTAAGCAAATATTCTTTTGTTCACAGAACATGGACAGTGGGAAACCTTGTGTAAAGAACAGTCTACGTTCAACAAGGAAGAAGCACAGTTTTCAGATATAAGATATATGCATTCAATAGCCTTGACGTTTGGCACCCAAGTGATCCCGAGGCACAAAAATCAGATGAATGGGTCCAATCAACGATTTTTAAGGCCCATCGTGCAGCTGTGGTGCACGCATCATCCCATCATTCCCCCAACCATGATCTCTACACTAAATCAGAAATTCCATAGTGAATTAGGAATCTCTTCTTCATCTCTCTCATTCTCCCTGCCCAATCTGATAAGCAAGCACTAATCTCATAACACAAGCACGAGAGATGTTAATTAGTTTCTCACACATTAGATTTTACAAAGTTGGACTTTATTTTTATAAGGAGAGAGAGAAAGGCAGAGATAAGCCATTGGAGGACTTTATTTATGCAAGAAAGAAGTTACATATTTAGTGGCACCAACGTGCATACTTAGAAGCTAATGCTTCTGCTATCCTGTTACATTGACATAACTATATATTATCAGTCTTCCACGCTTGAGGTTCAGTTCTTACTTTTACCGAAGAAGGGAGCTTTCTAATGGCCCAAATAACTTTAACCTCAACAACTATAGCCCCATGCAAATCGGATGACTCTGTGGTAGCCAAAGGGCACAGATTGGAACGTCAGGCCTTGTTCAGTTTTCTCAGCCTCCCACTTGGCAACGTCCCTAACCCTCCGACATACATTAATGAAAACAGGATGTAGACAAGGCTATATATATATATATATATATATATATATATATATATATATATATATATATATATATATATATATAGCATTTGGAAACATAATGTAAATTGACTTTAGTAGTTGGCACTGGGCTCCACAACTTTTTGGGGCTTCGAAAAAACTTTAATAGAATTGATTGATGATCAAATGCCATAAATGAATTCTTTAATCATGGATTCAAAGTACTTAGAAACTATAGAGGTATAATTTAGAATGATCTACAAATTTTATGATGCATCAAGAGCCATTCAACTGTTAAATTTATAATCCAATGAATTAATAATAGTTAATTGACTAAATTGAATCCATTGTTTTCAAAGATTTGTATGATAGAGGTTGAGATTGATTGATTTTGTTGATTTTGGAAGTAATTGGGACTATGATTCCAATTAGGTGTTCTGACATTACATGTTTTCTACTTGAACTAAATTTTCAACCAATCATGCTTAAATAGATGAAATCTTAATTTTATTTATGAGAATTGTCACATTTAGAATTATTATAATTATGCTTTAGATTTTTAGAACTTCATCAAAGTATTAACTCCAAATTGCCTATAGTTTTGATTTATCCATTGTGTACAATCTAATTATGAACTTTATAAATTAGCTTGATTACAAGTAATACTTTCTCCTAACATGGATTTAAGAATTCTATGATTTGATTTCAAAGACGATTAGTACATGATTAATGAGTCGCATTGAGTAGAAAGCTACTAGATTTATCTCGTTGTTTTTCTATGATTTGTTTTAGATAGGCGCTATTAGCGTGATAGGATGATGATTTCCTATATTGATAATTTGTTTTACATAGGAGGCCTTTAAAGTCGGTAAAAAGTGTGAATAGAAGTGGCTTACGAAGTGACTTATCCAAGGCAACCTGGAAAGTCGTCAACTTTTAAGGTCATTTAAAAAAACAACTTTAAAAGTCACACTTTTAAAGTTGTTTTTTTCAAAATGACTTCAAAAGTCATACACTTTTGAAGTCCCTTACTTAAAAATGACTTCTAAAGTCATCAACTTCAGAAGTCGTTTTATTGTAAGTGACTTCAAAAGCAAACAAATATTAATTGACTTTTGAAGTCGCTTAGAAAAAAATGACTTCTAAAGTTGATGACTTTACAAGTTGTTTTCAAATAGGCGACTTCAAAAGAATTTCATTTGGATGAACTTTTGAAGTGGCTTATATAAAAACGACTTCAAATGTTTGTGATTTTAGAAGTCATTTTCATATAAGCGACTTCGAAAGTAAAAACATTTAAATAATTACATCATTAATTTTAATGAAAAATTCTCACCTTTTAAATTTGTCTTTTCAAAAATGACTTTAAAAGTTTGAACCTATAAAGTCATTTTTGAAACAATGACCTCAAAAGTTTTTTTCTTTTTTTTTATACAAATTTGTTTATTTGCTCCACCTCCCAGTATACAATGAATAACAAAGACCTAATATTCAATTAATGTTTATAAACATTAAGAACATGCTTACAAACAATGTTCATCCACTTCTTAATACACAATACCATGTATACATTAAATACTTCAATATCCAAAAACATGAAAAACCAATAATTGCAACATTGCATCCATATCTTAATCTTTTGAGAGATTATCACTTGTGTATACATTGAATAACAAACATTCTATGTACCTAATACTTCAAATAATCTTTGAAAACATGAAAAACCAAACATCATCTACACCTTCCATATACATTCGAAACCACCATCCACTACAATGCATCGACATCTTTCTTGATACACCACCACCTATGTTATATTAAATAACAAAAATTCTATACACCTGATACAAATAATCTTTATAAACATGAAAAACCAAACATCTAATATATATATCAAAGAAAATAATATATATCTAAAGGAACACAAACAAGTCAATGAAAAACAACTTTATTGTATATTTCATGTCCAAGTAGTTACTCCAAGTAATCTAATTGAAACTCATTACATACTCAGCCTATTCATTTCATATTTCATTGAGATTTACTCTGAAGTAACTCTTCTTGTTTGCCAACTCAGAAAGCACAGTAGCCTGAAGTAAAACATATTTCATTAAGCTTAAAATGCAAATATATATATCAAAGAAAATAATAAAATCTAAAGGAACACAAACAAGTCAATGAAAAACAACTTTATTGTGTATTTCAAGTCCAAGTAGTTACTCCAAGTAATCTAATTGAAACTCATTATATACTCAGCCTATTCATTTCATATTTCATTGAGATTTACTCTGAAGTAACTCTTCTTGTTTGCCAACTCAGAAAACACAGTAGCCTGAAATAAAACAAATTTAATTAAGCTAAAAAATTTAACTAGATTCATAAAAAATGTAGAAAAATAAAAGATTATGCAAAATAAGAAGTGTTCTACCTTTTTTAAATGGGAGACAGGAGTACAATCAAATATTACGGTCCTAATGCACCTCAAGACATAATACCCACACTCCCAATCAGATTGTTGTTTAGGGCACTATGTAACAAGGACAATAAAAAAAAAGTCATAAATATCATTTTTAATAATGTAAGTTTAATTTGTAATAACTTAGAGTAACTAACTATTTCATACACCTTAACATTATTTCACGTGAGTTTTGGTGGTTGTAATGTCTCGGTCACTATAGCCCATTCCTACCAAGTCTTACAAATTTGAATTTCAAATGCATTATAGATGAATAATAAATTACTTATCTACACATAACACATGAAAAAAAATAAATGCTTACTTATTTGTAATATCTATGAGAGCGGGGCAGATGTGCCCTCCACAAGAATAAAAAAAAGAAAGCATCACTACCATGCACATCCAAAACACACAACATCTAATGAAACCTACAGAGATAGTCAGATTGTAATGAAAGTTGACAATCTCTAAGTAAAGAATAAAGTGGCAAGAAAATAAGAAAATTAAAACTTACTCGCTATTGTAGGGAATCATTAAGCCTTGTCCTTGAGAGTAGTGAAAGAAGCTTGGCAAAATATCCTTAATACGCCTCTCGATTGGCCATTGCTCCGTCACTCTAGAAATGATGCCAGGGTCAAGGAATTGGTAAAGTGTACCTTCACCCTCAAAAGGGTTAGTAGCATCATTCAAGAAGCTATATAAAAAAAATAATTATTACATATACCATTAAAATAGAATATGCAATGAAATATCAAATGATCTATAAGCAAGTATGTGTATATACCCCATGTAGGAGACAATGTAAGGGTGCTCGAGCCGATCCCATAGCCAAACTCATAATAACTCCTCTGCCATAAGTGGCACTTCAACAATGTCTTGGGCAAGCACTCCAAGCTTGATTTGTATAGGATTCATTGCCATATTGTCATTGATGAGACCATAGATTAACCTAAGGAATCGAGGGTGTTATGTGGGATTTCCACACACTCCTGGGTTAGCTACTATAAAAGATGTAAAAATTTTCAGCTAAAAACTATAATATTTACATATGAAGAGGGCTTAATTTATGATAAAGGAACATTGGTGTAGCAGCTAAAGGTGACATTGGAATGGTGGCCAATCTCTGTGCCTCATTTTGTTTTGATTAATAGTATAAAGTTATTAAACAATTAAGTGAGGTCTTTAGCTAAAAAATATTAACAAGAAAGTTACGTAGTATGATAAGATACATACCATAGACTCTATGAGAATGACTAATGCCTCTGGCTAAGCAATAGCAACTGCCTCCCCAATGGTTATAATATTTTCCATTTCTAATGGGAATGGTAGGTAGGAATTAGCATTCAAAGCCATTGTAATGGAGACCCGCTTAGTATGTGGTGGAATACTAATTCCGTGCAAAATGTTTAATTCATGCTCATAACATGAACCAATTGCCATGATATTTTGATGGGAATCCAAGGCCAACAGGCATTAGCCCACATGCAAATCAAATATGCAATAGAGAGGTTGAGACATAGAATTATCACAAATGGACAATGAAAATTTATAGTTTTGTCAATGTTTATACCTCCTGGGCAGGAATTTCCTTTTCGAGGAGAGGCAGATGTCCTTTATTATCTTCTTCAAATGGGGAGTTGTAGCTTGGATGTGATGGAAGTATAACAGGGTGCGATCTTTGAGCAAGGGGTCGTGGAACAATTGTCATACCTCCTTCACGCATCTGCCTAAATAAATCATGCTTTATTTTTTTAATGAGTTCATTGTAGCCCTGCTCATCATCTTAAGCTTTAGGTATACGTCCTCTACCAAAGAATTCATAAGGAACGACACCTCGACCCATGCCCCTAACTCGACTAGGGTGGTCTTGGTTATTGCCCATAGCCTTATATAGGATGTCATGATTGGCAATAGTGCTGCTTAAAGTTCTTGTCGTAACGCTTTATTGGGTAAGAATGTTTTGCAAAATTTAATTAAAAAAATACAATCATTTCATCTAATTAATTGTAAAAAATTTATAGACAAGTGGAACCACTTACTATGCGTGAAGCAATTTGCGCAGTAGGTTCATCTGCAAACTTTCTACTAGTACGACCCAGAGAATGCGTCATCTTCCACAGGATGGAACTATCAATGGCTTTCGTAGTCTCAGCTTTTTTTTGCTATGAAGCAAAGGAATTATAGTTAGAAAACATGTATATAATTATAGTAAGATTACATTGAATGGGATAAATTATCACAGATGCTTACTTCGCTCTCTTCGAAACGAGCATTGCCCATCCTAGATAGGTGGTGCTGCATATTTGTCTCATGCACCTTTCTTCCCCTTGCACTCTTTGCTTGCACATTTTTACATGTGTGCACTAATTAAACATTACATGTAATTAAAAGAATGACACATCGTTTCTACACATACCTTAAACTCGGCGGAGGTGGAATTCTGTACAAATCTATTCCAAGCCTCCTGGTCAATGACGTTAGAGTAAATGGAAGGCACTATGTACAGCCTTGACAGATTGTTGACATTAGGAGCTATGTAATTGCGAACAAAGTAGTTCTTCCATTTTCTCCATTGCTCACCTACCCCTTGTAAAGTACATGTCTTCTTGTCATCCGGCACGTCAAAGGCAGATTGCAAATTGCACACATAAAATTACTCTATTTGAAAAATAAGAAAAGTTATAATGTAAATAATACATGTACTTAATGTTTACATACCTTCACCATTTCCCATATTGAATCTTTTGTCAAGGATGGCACATGTCTCCAATCCTCAAATGTGATAAGAATCATGCTTCTTACTGTAGAGCAGAGAAAACTACTATAAGCAGGGCACTCTTACCAATCTCTTTCCCTCTACTATTGTATTGAATAGTTTCTTTAATTTCATTCGACTTTCTCTTGATAACCTTTTCATTATTGTTCTCTCTCAGCCCTTTCTTTTTGGAGTAGTGCTCATGTTGGCCTCTTGTTCATGCTCTTCAATGTGGCTGTAATCTTTAGTTTGATGTTCTTCTTATTCCATCGTGAGTACAAAGAAACAATCAATGACATAAAGAAAGGCTATGTAATGCATTTAAAGAAACCAAACAGAGGTCCCTGATAAACATAGTTTAAGTAAAATCACAATTAAAGGAGACTCTGTCTCCATCCATTCACATAAACATACAATATCTAACATATGTGACAAACTAACCTCAAGAAAAACGGATAAAAGATGAATGAAAAATATTTGTCTGCTTAATATAGATATTTGTAAAGGGGCTACAAATCCCATAGAACTTTCATTAGTCTTTAACTCCACTGGTTCTAGTTCACATCGCTTAGTGGGTGTAATTATTCATAAGTAGTGATAATGTAACGGTCGAGCAATTTACACTATTTTGGACATTCTATAAGAAATGAACTGTATTGAATGTTTTACCTTATTTAAAATAGTAAATGAATGAATTTGTGAGGAAACTAGTACCATTAGATTCTACTCGAAAAATGGAATCCAACGCCTCAAAGAACGCTGAAAACGGAGTTCGTATGAAGAAGTTACGGCCGTTTAAAGATTAGGGGTATTTTTGTAAATTAAACAGAAAACGAAAAAGAACTAAAAACGCAGGGGGCGTTTTGATAACGGCACCCCCTGTCATCTTCCACCTCCAAATTTCTCTAGAAACCCTTTTCTCCCAATTTCTCCAAAACACACCAAGGGAAATGGCGGCACCGCCATTGAGGGGCACCGCCTTCTCCCCTCTATAAAAGCCCCATCTCTCCCCTCACGAAAACATGATTTTTCGACCATTTTGAGACTGGGGTTTCCGACAAAATCGGAAACCTGTCTCAAGCCAGTCTTCCTTGAGTTTTTCGGCAATGGCCAGGCCCAAGTCAGGCCGGCCATTCCTTTACCCGTCTCCCCATTCCCCTCTCTTCTCTTTTCCAGTCTTGACAATGGGGTTGTTACCTTCATCGAGTTTTCTGGCGACAGAGGGTTTCAGAACCAGAACGAGGGTTCTACCACCGGCAATAGGTGCTCCAAGGCTACCTAGGTAAGCCAGCTTTCCCTCTCTCTTGGGTTCTTCCCCCTTTCAAGCTAGATCTGTGCTGGATTTAGCATTTCTAGCAAGTTTTCCAGCCAGATTTCTTGGCCGAAAAACACTCCAAGCCGATTCCAGCCGGCCCTACATGAACAAGGCATCCCAGGGATGCCATGCTCCACATACGCCTGGGACAAGGTCCTTGGGATGGGTTCCGGGCGTACGATAGTGCGTACACTGTCCCAGGTGCGGCCTTCTAGTGCGCGCACGACATGGTGCACGGGTCCTGGCTCGACCAGGATGCACGGGGTGCCGTGAGAGTTGAGACGCGCCATGCTACACCAAAGGTGCGTCTGTGCGACGCCATCCAGGATGTGCGTCATAGCGCGTCGCTTGATCATGCATGTGCGCGTGCAAAACGCGGTCCTTGGCACGGCCTTTGGGCGCGCACGCACATGAGGCGGTTGCGGTTCTACCAGGATACACGAGTGTCCTGGGAACTAGGACACGCTGACCTAATGAGACTTTAAAGTTAGGATCAGAGGACAATTTAGAAAGTTTAACTATTGAATAGTAGATCCATATCATAGGATCTAGCCTGACAATAAATTAGGCAAGGACCATGGATCCTAAAAGGCAGATCTAGCGATCTAATGCCTAAATAGAATAAAATTAATAAGGACTCCTTGTATCCATTCATACCCAGGAGTTTATAAATGAGACCCAAGGACGGGTTGAAGTGATAAAGGACGCAACTCCAGGAGACTTTGAGGTAGGTGCTCTATCGCTACTAGACTTTTAAAAAGAGCCATGATTGTTTTGAATGCATGTTTTAAGTATAAGTTATATGACTTGTTTAACATGACTTAATCTTATAAATGAATTCAACATGCATATGACAAATACATTATGCATAGACATGTTTTGCAAGCAATTGCATATATTGCATGATTTGTGAGCATTGAGTTCTTGAAAAATTGCATGTCCTTGAGGGTTACGAAAAGACGCTGGAGTGCCCAAAAGACGCTGGGTAGACAGTTGTGAGGGACCCAAAGAGGACAGGTTTTGAAATAGAGGTTTTTCTTGTTTGATAGTATATGATTTGGGCTAGTAAGCTCGTGGGCGCTATGCCAAGAAGTCTGGGTTGGCCACCCAGCCTCTACCACTATTAGGTGGAATGGGTACCATGCCTAAAAAGGGCATGTCCCTACGTCGACTGCATGTGGTACAGGGGGCTACCACTAGTGTCACTACACTGGGTCGATGTGTCATATGCCCTGTGGAGGCTATGATGCTGTGTCCATAGGTACTCAGGGACCACATGGTGGCGAGGTCGTGGGCATAGTTGGGCCCTATGGTTTGAGGATTTACTTGCACTACATATGGCATGACATGAGGTTGGTCGACCATACCATACATCCATGAGTTGGATTCAGTGGAGCATCTTATGCATATCATTATGTTTATGATATATATGATACTTTTGACTTGGATTATGTGATTTCTTTAAGTCATCAGTATTCCAATTCGACAATGGTTTTTAATCTCGATATTGAACATGAGTGTTCAAACATGCACATGTTTTGAAAGAGCATATGATTTTAAACATAGCATGCATTGTAAAACAAGTAATGATAGACTCCTACTGAGTATAGTATATACTCACCCTATCCTTAACATTTTTCAGGATAGTTCCATTCACGAGTAAAGGACACCTATGTTAGTGCTACAAGCAAGAAAAATCAAAAGGAGACAATTATACATGTAAGTAAACACTCTACCCTTTGGACATGTATTTGCATTTAATTACAATTGGGCTGTGGGCTATGACTGGATAGACCTGGGAAAACATTTATGTTCTGAAGTTTTTCAAAAAACTACTTCGGTTGTTGTGAAAGCAAATGACACTCAGGGTTTTCAAAATGAGTTTAAAACTAAAGATTTTCCGCTGCATTGCATGGTTTTTATAAAATGTTTTTCAAATTGGGATCCCACCTTAGGAATTTAGATTTTTCATTTAAAAATGCATGAGAAAACCCGGGTCGTCATAGATAAGCTTAACTTATGCTAGATGTTCATCTATATAAGTACGTGTGCACAATTCATGTACCAAATTCCATCCAATAAAGTTTATGATCTATGTAAGTTTCTATTGGTTATTTGCATGCATGAAGTTCATTAAAATTTTAGTTTTATGATCATGTTTCATGTCTTGGATCACATGCACTATGTCATTTCATGCCTTGTTTGATTTAAGTTTCATGAGTACCTTACTTTTGCAATTTTACTTTCATGAGTCATACATAAATTTGAGCAGTTCATATACTTTATTTACTTGATTTCTTAAGAACCAATTCAGCTTTTTAGATAGTTTAGTTACTATTTTGGTTAGATCCTATATAAGAAAACTTTTATTCCACACATTTCATCTATTTTCTTACTATTTTGGAAAGATCATTCACTTGATTTTCATTTTTCTTCTTTTCTTCAATAAGTTTTTTAAGTGAATTTTTTCTATCATTTTTTATTTTCTAATACTCATTCTCTCTCTCTCTCTCTCTCTCTCTCTCTCTCTCTCTCTCTCTCTCTCTCTCTCTCTCTCTCTCTCTCTCTCTCTCTCTCTCTCTCTCTCTCTCTCTCTTCTAATAATGCTTTTCTTAAAGTTTTTTCTTATAATCTTTGTTAGTAGCTTTCTTAAAGTTTTTCTTTTCACTGTTCTTTCTTCCCTTAATGAACTTCTTAAACTTCCAAGTAAGAAGTGCAATATCTTCAACACTTTTAGTCTCATCCTCTATGGTGGATCTAAGCAATATTCCTTTCTTCTTCTTTGTCTCCTCTTCTTTTTTGGAAGCAATCTTATAGGTCATGAGTGACCTTATGAACTCATCAAGTTTCAAATTCTCTAAATCTTTAGCTTCTTAGATTGTTGACCCTTTAGAATCTCAAAATTTAAGGAAAGACCTATGAATCTTATTCACCAACTCAGCTAGTAAAAAAATTACCAAAAGATTTCAAACCACTAATAAAATTGGTAAATGTAGTAATAGATTTCAAAAATAGAATCATTACTTTTCATCATAAAAATATTCATAGTTATGGATTGCCTATAGGTTGTCCCAAAATTCTTTGGCTAATGTGTAGGTTGACATTGGATTGAATTCATTAACATCTAAAGTACAAACTCATGGTTTTGGCATTGTAAGTAATTTTAAAGCTACACCACCTAGCCTAAGAGAGATTGGTCTTAATTTAACTAGGAAAGCAAATTACATGAAAGTGGAAACATGCATTGGAGTTACTAAATGTTATTACCAGGAATGTTAACAAAAGAAAAGAGGAAGCAATCAAGCACACCTATAAGATTGTGCTTGTCATCTTTGAATCGTCTAAATAGCTCATGACAAAAGCAAAGCTAAAAATTATAAACATGAAATTATACATATATATATATATTACAACTAAATAATATACATATTCCATGTACCCCAAAATATATATAGTTTTCAAACCCAAGCACCTTTCTCACCATTGGCACACACATAATCCTCATTCTCACCAAGTAGTGCTTCGATTGATAGGATTTTTTTGGTAATATGTAATATCCTCAATTTTTAAATAATAAATTAGTAATAAATTAAAATAAAAATTTTATGTATAGAAATTGGTCCTAAAAACTATAAAAAAAAGTACATGTCGATAGGAATTGAACGGTATAAAGAACGTAAAAAACGGAGTTCGGATGAGTGAGTTATGACCATTTTAAGTGTAAGGGTAAATTGGTAAATTGGCAGAGACGTTAATTAAAGGGAGTCGTTTTGATAACGACACCCCTTTTCCACTTCCATTAGAGTTCTAATGGAGGAAGGCACTGATCTACCTTCCATTCGAAAAAATCGGGACTTAGCCTATTAAATACAAGTTTCCCCTTCCATTGCCATGCCAAACAACCACAGGAGAACCCTCATTTTCCCTTGTGCACGCCGCAAAAATGAGTGAATTTGCACGCACTAGAGGGCTCTGATCTCCCATCTCCGGCTCTAATTAGGTAAGTTACATACTTTAACTTGTTATTTATCTTGTTTTCCAACTTTCTCCTCACAGATTTGGGTTAGATAGGATCAAAATGGCTATTGGATGGCCTATGGATTCAAAACCATGGAGCATGGTTAGACCTATGTTAAAGACACCTCAAATGAGAAATCTAAGCCGTTCATTGTGATCTTTAGACCAAAAAACCCTAGGAACGGTGAAAACAAATAAAAAAATTAGAGCTTCCAGGGCTCTGATCAAGCCAAAACAAGGTGGACGGCTTGGGTTAATCGTCCCCAATTGATAGTGAGCCCAAGACACCCACCAGGACGCTCGTGATTTGGACCTCTGTAGCTCCCAAAAATCAAGTTTTTTGTGAAAAGACTTCATAAATTAATATATTAATTTATAGGGGTAAGTACACATGCATTGACTTACACGGGCGGTGCAGTTTGCACTGGCTTGCACCAGCGCACTGTGTGCCTAGGACACCCAGTGCATTCTGGTGGGCACAAAAATAAAAAAAATCAAGTCTCGACCCATCTCCGAGGTGAGGAATAAAACCCAAGTCTTTATAGGCTTTGATGCAATTCCTCTTGAAAGTTCCACCGGAAGAGACTATCACCAGATCGACCATTAAATGGCCAAAGATCAGACAAACAAATTCCATTGGCAGATTTTGAAGGTTTGTGAGAGCGGGGAAGACCTTCCACCAGTGTTTCCCATTTCCTACTTCTCTATCTAATGCAACTTTATGTGTTAGTTTGTGAAGGAAAAGAAAAAGACTTCTAAATCCATTGTTTTAGGGTTTAAAGGGACTGAGTTTTGGTCTCAAGTATGTAAGGGTGTGTGTCATTATCTTCAATGATTACTGGTATCTTTGGGGTTTAGTCTTGTGCTGCCCCAAAAGGCCTACTCATTTTCCCTTGATACGAGAAATCCATGGTGGGGAAATCTTCTAGTATCAAAATAGACCGGGCCTAGAGAGGAGCCAACCATAATTACAACATCGAGCTCTTTTAATAGGGGTTTGCGCTATTATAATAACCCTAAATTTTAATGAATTATTTATTCCACTCATGTAAATTGTCATATTTTGATTAAAAATGGAATAAGTAATTGAATTCAAGTTAAAAGGGGATGTTGTATAATTGAACTCTTCAAGAACTTGAAGTTTTTCTACAAAACATAAAGAATTGAAATGTACACGTCGAGATGAATCCAACAACATAAAGAACACTGAAATCAAATTTCAAATGAGAAAGTTATGGTCATTCAAATATAAAGGACATTTTTGAAAGGAAAAGAAAAGAAAAGAAAAGAAAGACTTTTATTAAGAAGGATGGGCCATTTTGATATTGCACCCACCCTCCTTAAAGGAATAAAAAACATATCATTTGATTTGTTCCCAGACCCACGAAAGAAGGGAGAAAAATGAAGGAGAAAGAAGGGAAGGGGAAGAAGGAAGAGGAGAGGAAGAAGAGGGACAAGGAGAGGAAGACAAGCATGGAAAAGATAAAGAGAGAAGGAGAAGACCCAACCCGCCACAATAATTGATCGTGCTAGTGAGAAGGAGAGCTGACCGTAGGGGTTTACTAGAGTTGTAGGAGCTTACCAGAGAAGATGATGGCCCAGATCAATAATTTGATCTGATCATTTTCTTTAGCACAAGGGCACGAATAAAAACCCTTAGTTTATTGGGTAATCCATGCTGATTTTGACCATCAATTAGAGAGGAGAGTTACAGCAATGAACTAGAAGACATATCGAAAAATGATGATCAATCCAACTCATCCAAGAGATGGAAAAACATGAAAACACGACTAAGAGGTCATCATCATCATCAAGACCTCATCCCAATTAGGGATCGGCCAAATGAATCTTATTCCTCCATTCCACTCTATTAAATAGCATGGCTTCATTTAGTCCCAAAGTTTTTAAATCTTTCCTCACCACTTCTATCTACATTCTTTTGGGCCTTCCCCTTGCCCTTTTAGAAACTTCTACTTGTATTTCCTCCTTCTAACCGGTGCTGTTGTTGGTCTCCTTTGAACATGTCCAAACCATCTAAGTCTAATCTCTCTCATCTTGTTACCTATTGGTGCTACCCCTAAATTTCCTCTAATATTTTCATTTCTAATTTTATCTTTTCTTGTCATACCACTCATCCATCTCAACATCCTCATTTCTGCGACACTCATCCTATGAGTATGATGTTCCTTAATGTAATATCCACCCACTAGCAACGATTCTCCAGCGACTGATTTCTCCACCTTGGAACAACCGGGAATGAGGTAAGATCACTCCACCCTCCTCTTTGTGTTAAATTTCAATGTTTATTTACCTGTAAACGCCAGAAAACGGCATGAAAACGTAGGTTTTTGCAAAAATCCGTGCTTACTAATTTGCATAAAAAATTTGGATGAGATGGTGTCAGATTTAGATCTGGACCATTCACATTGTGTATGATGAGGAGAGGAAAGGACTCACAAAATTTTGTGACGATCAGACGGTTAGGGATGCCGAAAAACACAAACAATCATAGTATGTGAGTTTTTGAAAACGTGTTAAAAATCATGAAAAAAAGATAGATTTAGGTGGGATTTGGGAAAATGGAAGGTAGAAATGGAATGTACGTGAAAAACCAGACTTGGAGGTGTAAAAATCACAAAAAATAGAGCACCTGTGAAAAAACGGAGCACCTGGGGTCGCTGGTGATGGCGAACCAGTCCGGTCGTCGTCTCCGACAACGGCAACCGGAACAGGGGAAAACACATGGTCCATGGCGTGCCACATGGTGACATGAGGACGCGCCACGCGCAAGGCAAGTGGTGTGACCCGTGCGCCACGCATTGAGCCTGGAACGCGCCACGCGCGCTGTTCTGTCCCCCACATGCAGAGCGCATCCAGAGAAGGGCGGGCCCCATTTTGGCATTTTGGTCTTTTTTGACCCTTTAAACCTTTATACTTTGATTCTAGGAGCTATAGAGGTCCAAATCACAATCCGAAAGGGGTGTTGTGATCATCTCAACAAGGCAGACCTAGATTTAAGACAAAAATCTAATTTGAAGTAACTTTTTAATAGCAAAACTACTAAATGCTATTAGATGATTCAGATCAAGCTGATCCATAGATGATCAGGTTTTAGATTTTGATTATGTGCGTTAACCATGACATGATTTATGGCATGACAGGTACATCAGGGCATAGACATTGATATTGATTACACGTTTGTTTAGGGATATTGCGATATTGAGGTAGGTGATTTCATTCACAAATTTCCCATGATTATCAAATGTTGATTTGATGATTTGAGTTTTTAAGGCATGTGATTTATGCCTTACCATATGTGTGAGATTGATTTCAGCATGTAGCTTCTCATGTGCATGCTATCTTTCTGGTGGTCATTGCATGCACTGTTTTTGATATCTTTCATGATATCCACTTGATTTTGGGTATTTTTAACATGTGGGAGTCGTTGTGGCTTGATATTTGACTATTGATCCTATGGTAGGATGCGATTTTTCACACCGTGAGTGTCTGAGTGCCCGTGAGGGTGAAAGGGTGAAAGCGTGTGTGCAACGCAACTTTTCGTGAGTGCCTGAGTGCCTGTGAGGGTGAAAGGGTGAAAGCAAAAGTGGTGCGCTTAGTTCCGGTGAGTGCCTGAGTGCCCGTGAGGGTGCAAGGGATAAAGGGTGAAAGCGGATGGTATAGAGAGCTGACTCCACATTGCCGTGAGTGTATGTGAGACACTCATAGGGCTTGACTGTGTATGATGTTGATACTTTTGACATGCATTCATGTGTTTCTAGATTTTCTCAGATTGTGCATGTCTTGATATCGTGGTAGATGATATCTTATTTATTGCATGGACATGGTACGTCCTTTATCGTATGATTTGCGGCTTTATATTATGTTTGATCATTTTATGATCTTTATGCCTTGCGCTATGTGATTTTGTTTTTATTGAGTTTAATTTGAATGTATATCACCTACACAAGCATAGCTTGCTGAGGCATTGCTTTGATTTGCAATGCCTCAGATACAGAGAGCAACAACAGGTTGACGTGATGACAGAGTAGGTAAACGTGATGGCAGCTTTCCAGCGAAGCACATATGATGTTTGGAGATGACTAGGTTTGTTCAAGACCTCACTTTGGGTTTTGAGTATGGGTTGTACTTTAGTTAAAAATGTAATGTGGCCTAGATGTCAGAATGTGGATTATGTTGGATGTGATGGCTATATGGAGGGACCCTGGGTATTTGGTAGTGGATATATTTTCTTATCCTTTGTTGGAGTATATTATTATTTTAGTGTGTATAAAAACCCAGGGTGTCACACTTAACTACCCAACACTCTGATCCATAGAGCATGGTCGATCTTATAGCCATCCTATATAATTTTCCTTTTAGTTCGAGTGGCACCCACCGATCACATAAAACTCTAGATGCACATCTCCATTTGTTCCAACCTGTTTGGATTCTTTATGTAACCTCCCTCTCAATCTCTCCACTCTCATGGATCAATGGTCCTAAGTATCGAAAGTGGTCTTTCATAGGACTTCTTGGTTATCAATCTTGACTGGTGTTCCACTCCTACTCTCCTTACTAAAATTACATTCCATATATTTTGTCTTAGTTTGGCTAATTTTAAATCCTTTAGATTCTAATGCTTCTCTCCATAACTCTAGCATTATGTTTACACTCTCCCTTATCTCATCAAATAGGACTATATCATCTAGAAATAGCTTGCACCAAGGAATCCCTAGCAACCCTTGCTTATTTTTCACTGCACCCGAGATCCAATGTAGTGCATTGCTTATGGGGAATGCCCTAGCTTGAGAGAATGTTAGTTTTTGATTCATGTCATGTTGGGGTTTCCATAGTTTTAAAAAGCAGAAGATGATTTTCATTTCTTCCTTACAAACTAATATACACATGCATATTTATTTGTAAGCAAAAAAAAATAACAAAATCATCTTTAGCTTCACCCTTGCTGGCTGGCTACTTGACGCAAGGGGGCCATATTTTAATAAGCTGGAGATGATTTTTATTTCTTCCTTACAAACTAATATACAAATTCATATTCATTTGTAAGAAAGAAAAAACATAATCATCTTCAACTTCCCCCTTGCTGATTGGCACCTGACGCAAGACCCTCTTCCTTTTTCATCCAACTAGTGATTTAGATTTTTTTGGCTAGATCACATGATTCATACTATATCTAAGTTTTATGGATGATCCGACCATTAATTTCTTGATACATGCATAGTTAAGTATAAAATAGGCTTTAAATATCTTAGGTGTAGTTGAAATTTGTGAATCTAAGCTCAAAAATCATTGAATAATCTTAGCCATCCGATTTTCCTTCCATCTTTGTTATCTCTGGCAACCTGGGGTTTCGGCAAAACTGTATTTGCCGAAGATCTCTCTCTCTCTCTCTCTCTCTCTCTCTCTCTCTCTCTCTCTCTCTCTCTCTCTCTCTCTCTCTCTCTCTCTCTCTCTCTTTGTGTTCTTTTCTCCTCCAGCAAAGGCCAGGTGCCTTTTTCTCTTTCTTTTTCTTCTCTTTCCCTCCTTTCCCCTTTGTTTTCTCCTCTATTCTTACTGGCGACTAGGGTTTTCTCCAGGGGCACATAGGAGTTTGTACCCATTTGGAAAACTAGTCTTTCTTCTCCAGATCCTAACCAGGTATGCCAACTCTCTTCTCCCTTTTTCGTCCTTGTATTTTTTAGCAAGAATTATTTAGATCTAAGCGAGATCTCTCATCATCGATGAAAACATATCTATTGGATCTAATTTGGAACATTATCAAGGACAGCTCGGATGGATGATCCGAGCCATTTGATGAATCGTGGACACCAAAAACAGAAAAATAGAAAAAATAAATTATACTTGATCTTAGGTGTTGATCAAAGATTGGAATGATCCAACGGTCCAGATCGGACTATCTCATTTTAGTTGATTTGATTGAGTGATTAAGACGCACATCTGTAATGCTCAATAGGGACACCTCATGACGGAGCGCGCCTGTGCATGTGTGCAAGTATGAGAGGTATCCTGGCTCAACTAGGACGCTATAGCATCCTGAGAACTAGGATGCTCCAGTTTGGTCTGACTTGATGTGGCCCCAGAGACCGATTTGGACCATTGAATGGACGAGAAACACTAAAACTATAATTAAAAGGGCTACAGAAGCCCGATTGATAATCCAAAAGATCTGTTAGAATTGTATCGACGATGTGAACCTAAATATGTAATAAAATTAATAATAAAAAATTAGATTTATACTAATTTTCCCCAAAAACCATTGAAATTGAATGAATGGACTAGATCAGAGGTGATCAAGACCTACAAAATGATTAATTAAGATGTCCTAGAATATATTTAACTAGTTTAGATTATCAGACCACATCCTTAGATCCATATTCATGATTTAGAACACAAACTTAGTCTAGAATCACATATTTGGCAGATCAACAATAGATTCGACCATTAGATCAAGACCTACATCATAAATAGATGGTTAAATTACCAGAATATAGTACAAGGATAATGGATTGAACCATAGATTGACTAAATTAATGAAATCTAATGCTTAGATCTACCCTAAACACTAGAATAAGAGTAGAGTTGACCAAAAAATGCTAAATTTGATTGATCCAAGCTGATCAAACAAACTTGAAGGAGATATGGGTCTAATCAGGAAAAATCAGATGCAAAATGATCTAAGTTATGATGATCAATAATAAGATAGCAAGAAATATTAATAAAAGATAAGAACATAATCACCTATTATACCTATCATGTGATAGATACACATTGCTACATGGATAAGAAGGAATAAGGTCTTGGAGTGAATGAGTATTCATTTTGAGGTAGGTAGAATTATTATGAATTAGTGATTAAGATGCATAAATATGAAATATTGGGTTGGAATTTCATGTGAAATATGTTTTGAATATCTACTATTAGTATGTAATTGAAATTATATGCAATTACCATGAACATTTAGTGGTTGTTATGGGAAGATGAAACATGATTAAACCTTATTCTCGCTATATGATTACTCTTAAAGAAAAGATGTGGATATTATATGATACATACATAGAGGTATGTATAGGGGCATGTATATAGACATATACATAGCTTGATTTGATTATTATGAGTATTGAAATCTCCCTAAGACCGACAAGCTACTGGAGTACGCTCTCTGAGGCGGGTTGAGAGGCTGACAGGCTAGTGGAGATACTTCCCTAGGCGGGTTTGATGAGGCTGATGGGCTAGTGAGGAATGCTCCCTGAGGTGGGCCTCCAGACTAACGGGCTAGAGGAAGTGGGATATGTATATATAGACATATATAGCATGGTATTATTATTATTATTATTATTCAATACCTCCTCGAGGCGGGTCTATGGGCTGACAAGCTAGCGGAGGAAACTCCCTGGGGTAGACCTGAGAGACTGACAAGCTAGTGGAGATACCTCCCTGAGGTGGGTCTGAGAGGCTAGCGAGCTAGTGGAGGATGCTCCCTGAGGTGGGCCTACGAGCGGACAGGCTAGTGAAGGCACTTCCCTGAGGCAGGTTTGATGAGACTGACGAGCTAGTAAAGAGATGCTCCCTGAGGTGGGCTTATAGACTAATGGGCTAGTGGAGGTGAGAGATATGTATTAAGATGTTTCCTTGAGGTGGGTTTGAGAGGCTAACGGGCTAGTGGATGACGCTTCCTGAGTCGAGCCTACGGATTGACGGGCTAGTGAAAGCAGAATATTATTTTTGCATATTATTTACTAGCAAAAGGCTGGATTATTATGATACTAATAAATACTAAATATGTATTCTAGGATGTATTGTTATGAGACCCTTATGGTAAAGAGGTATGGATATAATAAGCCCACTATAGGACTGGAATTTGATTTTATGACATTATGATATATGAAATTTGCATGTTGATAGATTCTGTAAATGTACACTTGGTTTAGCATGTTTATATATAAGTTTTTGTGAAAATATGTTATAAAGATATTAACATGAATAAATGCCTAATATGCTCATCTTATAGAATGCGATTTATGATGTTTGGACCATTACATGCAGTTGTAAATTTATGATGTTGATCTGAATATAATTATAGAATTTAAGTTTTAATATATCTCTTAAATTCCCTACCAAGCATAGCTTGTTGAGATATTGTAAATGTTTTATATTTACAATATCTTAGATACATATTTAGATGGACATCATAACATAGATACAATAGAGAAAGACCAGCAATCATACTATTGTCAGGTATGTATTATTATTCTTATTGTGTAGTTAGTTTTATTTGGATTGTGAACTTTGGACATTTAATATAATGTTTATAGGGGCTGTGTAAGTGAACCATTGGAGGGTCTTGTTTTCATGAATTACCTATTTATTTTATAAATAAACTATATAATTATATATAGTACAAGAATGAAAGTGACATCCGGGATTTTGAAAAATGAATTTCAAAGAAAATGTTTTCCATTGCTTTTGATATTTAAAAATTTTGCTTGCCATCATTCGAAAATAAATGCATAAAATTGTTTTAAAAACCTGGGTCATCACATTATAGCTGAATAATAAATTACTTATCCACACATAACACATGAAAAAAAATAAATGCTTACTTATTTGTAATATTTGTGAGGATGGGGCAGATGTGTGCTCCACAAGAATAAAAAAAGAAAGCATTACCACCATGCACATCCAAAATGCACAACATCCAATGAGACCTACATAGACAGTCATATGGATTGTAATGAAAATTAACAATCTTTAAGTAAAGAATAAATTGGCAAGAAAATAAGAAAATTAAAACTTACCCGGTATTGTAGGGAATCATTAAGCCTTATCCCTGAGAGCAGTGAAAGAAGCTGGCAAAATTTCCTTAATATGCCTCTGATTGGCCATTGCTCCATCGCTCCAGAAATGATGCCAGGGTCAAGGAATTGGTAAAGTGTAACCTCACCCTCAAAAAGGTTAGTAGCATCATTCAAGAAGCTATATAAAAGAAATAATTATTACATACACCATTAAAATAGAATATGTAATGATATACCAAATGATTTACAAGCAAGTATGTGCATATACCCCATGTAGGAGACAATGTAAGGGTGCTCGAGCTAATCCCATAGGCAAACTCATAATAGGTCCTCTGTTATAAGTGGCACTTCAACAATGTCCTGAGCAAGCACTCGACGCTTAATCTGTACATGATTGATTGCCATATTCTCATTAATCAGACCATATATTAACCTAAGGAATCTAGGGTGTTAGGTGGGACTTCCACATGCTCCTGGGTCAGCTGCTATAAAAGATGTAAAAGTTTTCAGCTAAAAAATATAATATTAATCCATGAAGAGGGCTAATTTATGATGAAAGAAAAACCAAAGATATATACAAGTACATGTTCCATTGGTGTGGCAGCTCAAGGTGACACTAGAGTGGCGGCCGATCTCTGTGCCTCATTTTGTTCTAAGTGAAGTCTTTAGCTAAAAAATATTAACAAGAAAGTTACGTAGTATGATAACATACATACCATGGACTCTATGGGAATGACTTATACCTCCGGCCAAGCAATGTGATATGCAAGTGCCTCCACAATAGTTATAATACTTTCCATTTCTAATGAGAATGGTAGGCAAGCATTAGCATTCAAAGCCATGGTAATGGAGACCTGCTTAGTATGTAGTGGCATACTAATTCCATGCAAAATATTTGATTCATGCTTATAGCATGAGCGAACTGCCATGATATTTTGATGGGAATCCAAGGCCAATAAGCATTGACCCACATGCAAATCAAATGTGCAATAGAGAGGTTGAGACATAGAATTATTACAAATGGACAATGAAAATTTATAGTTTTGTCAATGTATATACCTCCTAGGGAGGAATTTCCTTTTCGAGGGGAGGCAGATGTCCTTCATTATCTTCTTCAGATGGAGAATTGTAGCTTGCATGTGATGGAAGTACAACAGGGTGAGATTGCTGAGCAGGGGGTCATGGAACAATTATCATACCTCCTTCACACACTTGCATAAATAAATCACCATTTATTTTTTCAACAAGCTCATTGTAGGCCTGCTCATCATCTTGAGCTTTAGGTATACATCATACCAAAGAATTCATAAGGAACAACACGTCGACCCATGCCCCTAACTCGACGAGGGTGGTCTTGCTTATTGCCCATAGCCTTATACTGGATGTCATCCTTGGCACTATAGTTAGAGAACATGTATGTAATTATAGTAACATTAAATTGAATGGGATAAATTGTCACAGATGCTTACTTTGCGCTCTTTTAAATAAGCATAGCCCATCCTAGATAGGTGGTGCTGTGTATTTGTTTCATGCACCTTTCTTCCCCTTGCACTCTTTGCCTACACACTTTTACCTGCATGCACTAATTGAACATTACATGTAATTAAAGAATGGAGAATCATTTCTACACATACCTTAAACTCGGTGGAGGTGGAATGTACAAATGCATTCCAAGCCTCCTGGTCAATGATGTTAGAGTAAATGGAAGGCACCATGTACATCCTTGACGGATCGTTGACATTTGGAGCTATGTAATTGCGAACAAAGTAGTTCTTCCTTTTTCTCCATTGCTCACCTACCCCTTGTAAAGCATGCGTGTTGATGTTTTTTGTAAGTGCACAGGCTATTGTAGTATAACTAATGCAAGTACGGGTCGATCCCACAAGGATGCGCTTTAAATTTTTGGAGTTTTTATAATATTTAATTATTTAAAAATCAAATCAATGGATAAAAAATAACAAAAAAAATTTAGACTTCATCTTTAGCTTAGCAATGAAATTCCAGAAGTCTAATTCTAGGAAGAACAAAAAAATAAACATTAAAACCTTAATTAAAACTAAAACTAGAAGAATTTAAGAAAAATTTAAGTTCTTAGATTAAGTACTATCCAATTTCCTTACTTTTGGCATTACAAACCTTGATCAGACTCCATCAATATATTCAAAATTTCCTAGATTAATGATCTGAAGGATGAATTTGTTAGATTCATCAAATTGTTAGAGATCTAATCAAATTAAGAAATTTAATGATTAATGGCTTAGATCTATTTTTAGAATACAAATTAAAGATTAGGAACAATAATTAAACTAGAATCTATCCTAAGAGCGTGCTATAAAATTTAATTTTAATTCTGAAGTAAAATAGACAAGAAATTAAAGATTTTTCATAGTTAAACCAGAATCGTTAATTGAGTTAAACAGTAATGAAATAACACAGAACATGAATTCCCAAAACGAGAATAACATAAAATAGGAATAAGAATAATAAAGGACATGAAATGTAAATTCAATTGTTCTTGTAGGGGCAATGGCGCAAAAAACTTGTTGATATTTTTTGCAAGTGCACGAGCTATTATAGTATAGCTAATGCAAGCATGGGTCAATCCCACAGGGATGCGCTTAAAATTTTGGAGTTTTTAATAAAATTTAATCATTTAAAAATCAAATTAATTAGCAAAAATTTATGGAAAGAAATTAGACTTCATCTTCAAGTTAACAGTGAAATTCCAGAGGTCTAATTCCAGAAAAAAATGAAAAAGAAAAGAATAAAACCTTAATTAAACTAAAACTAGAAAAATTAAGAAAATTATAATTCCCTATCCTAAGTACTATTCAATTTCCTTACTTTTGGTATCACAAACCTTGATATGACTCTATCAATATATTGAAAATTCCCTGGATTAATGATCTAACGGATGAATTTGTCAGATTCCTCAAATTGTTAGAGATCTAATCAAATTAAGAAATTTAATGATTGATGGATTATATCTATTTTGAGAACACAAATTGAAGATCATGAGCAGAAATTAAACTAGAATCTATCCTAAGAACATGCTATAAAATTTAATTAAAATTCTGAGTTAAAATAGACAAGAAATTAAAGGTTATCCATGGTTAAACCAGAACCGTTGGTTGAGTTAAATAGCAACGGAATAACATAGAACATGAATTACTAGAACGAGAATAACATAAAATGAGAATAAGAATAGTAAAGGATAGTAACGTAAATTGCATTATTCTTCCAAGGGCAAATTTGGAAAATTTCCCAAAACTTCCTTAGAACTCCTCGTAAAACACAAAATCCCCTGGAGAAGATGGGTTGCCGGCCGGAGTGGGGCTTCTGGAGATGCTGTTCTATGATGCCGGACAAAGGAGGTGTTGGATCGTCTGGAGCGTTGCCGTCTTGGGCGTCGTTTCTCTTCCCGATGAGAAAAAAAAATGACGCTCTTTCTAATTGTCATCTGGAATAGAGCCAATTATGCCTGGAAGGTGGAGATGCAAGGTGGTAGGGGTTCTGGGTAATGGATATGGCACTTGCTTTGGTGCTGGCCATTGATGATTTGAAGTGGAATGAAAAAAATGACGCCTTTTTTGGGCGTCGTCTGGTTCTATTGCGTGGAAGAGATCTAGGCATCATCCATTGGCGATGCTGGCTGGTGAAGAGTAGAAGATGTGTGCCGATGCAGATGACCTGGGTTGAGACTATTGGTCTTTATTGATGGCTGAATAGAAGCAGGCGGCATCCTTGATCTGGGCGTTTGGGAAAGATGACGTCCAGGCCTAAGCTTCTATGCGTCAGGTTGAGACGAGGAAGTAGAAACTTTGGGCAGTGACGATGAATAGAAGCAGGGGTGAAGCCGGTGGAGAAAAGCTAGACTAGGTGACTAGTGATGGGGGAGTTGGGACGATGTGGACAAATAGGGAAGCTAGCTGGGTAAGAGAGGCAAATTGGGTAGATCAGGTAAGTAAGAAGAAAAAGATGAGAGAGGGAAAGAGAAGAAGAGGAGAAAGGGAAGAACAAAACTTAGAATCTAAAGGGAGAAGTAGGAAAATGGGAAAGAAATTGGCAACAAGAGACACATACAACAACTTGGCAAAGAGGCAAGCAAAAATAAAAGGAAAAACCAACCAAAAACTTCAAACTCCACAAAAAAAAAAAAACTCCTTTAGGCTTGCATAGCTCTCCCTCTTTATAATTTTTTTTCATCCTAATTTTCCTCCTTTCCTTTAAGATTTTGTTTCCTATTAGGAAACCCCTCTTCTTCCCATTTAGGACTCTTCTTCCAAATTAGGAAGCCTTCTTCTTTTGGGAACCTTTCATCTCTTGCCTTATTGATCTTCAACTAATCTGTGCCATTGAGATTGAATCTAAGTCATCCAACCCTTCTTTTGTTGATCTGCAAAACAAAAGACTAAATTAGAGTCATCTAAACGTACATTAATCATTCACTTAGCTCAATTGATCATCTGACCTCTAATTTTGACAATTTACGCTTGGATGGTAGATTTGAGCTCTTTTTTTATATTTTATCCAAAAATTACCAAATTAATGAGTTAGATGGTCTAATTAAATGCTAAACTAGGGGTCTTTTAGACAAATTTAAAAACTTAACACACCCCCCAACCAACATTTTGCTAGTCCCGAGCAAAACATGCAAAACTATTTTACACAAAACTGGTATAAGGTGCCACTTTCGTAGGTACTCACGATTGCATTTACCACATGCAACAAGCCCTTGAATCCTTAGGTTTCCCCTAGTAGACGAGTTAGGCATCGTGAGTGTTTATAGTGAATATACCCACAAATTTCAGTAAGGTTGAGTCCCCTATTTTATCTCAGAGAATCCTCATTCATTAGCAACTTTACTAATTTTTCACAACTTAATGAAGAGGATTTGACAATTTTACACACCATACACATATTAAAGACATCTTCTTTGAGCTATTTCTCAGAGTGCATATGTGTGTGTACAGCCACATATATCTTGACTTCTAACTGGATATGCTTACATTCCATTGGAAATATGACTTGACCTCAAATCCTCACAGATATACGCTCAGAAATAAAACTCTCAAATAAGGGGTTTAAACATATTTCTCTCATTACGTGACCGAATCCAACAAGCTGATGGTTCACATACCTCTTTTAAATGCCCATGAGACAAAGCAAAGTGATCCCTAAGAGTGGATGTTAACACTAAGAATATTAGGGGTCTTTTACCTTAATTCTTTCTTTATTTCCTCTTAAGGCTATAACCAACTAAGATCAGTAGTTTTTTAACTAGGACAAAATGAAAGCTTAGGACAGGTTTAGAAAAGAAAGGTATAAAGATTTCAAAGGTTCAAAATTGAGTAGATATCTTCAATGAATATCTGCTAGGAAAACTTTTGTTTTGGGTTTGAACTTGAAGTGAATTTCTCTTTCAGATTTTGGTGTTTCTTCTTTTTCTTCTTCTTCGTTTGACCTCATCTAGAATAGAGCTGGTGATGCCTGGAAGGTGGAAATGTAAGGTGTCTGGATTTTGCGTAATGGAGATGACACTTGCTCTGGTGCTGGTCATCTAGAGCGGTCAAAAAGTGCCACCTTCTATAAGGATGGGGTGTCCTACTAGGTCGTATGGAGCAGAGGAGCCTGGCTGATTGGGGTAGTTGAGTAGGGGAGAGGATGGCAGTGGAAAAGGAGGTGTGATGAAGGTGGCTGAGGGATTGGAGTATCGGGTCTGGTCAGTGGAGATGAGTGCTTTGGGTAGAGGAGGTAGAGGCTAACTAAATAAGTGTGTGGGATGGGAGAAAACGATGGAGAGATGGGGGTTGCGACAATGGAAAGAAAAAAAAAAAAAAAAGTTTAGAGGCAAAGACCAAGGAAGCAGAGTGGGACAAAGGCAGTGTCAATGATGAAAGAGGAAAAAGGAAAACATTTGGGTGTGCGATGGATGCCGGGCTAAAGAGGTAGATGCTAGAGAGAAAGAGTGGTGCTGGGAATGTGAGGAGAATGGGTAGATGTTAGAGAGAGTGCTGGGAAGAAGAAGTAACGTGAGATAGTTGAGGAAGATGTGGTAAAAAAAAACTAGAAATTGAGAACAAAGATGGTGAAATAAGGAAGGTGCGGTTGCATAGAAAGAAAAGTGAAACAAGCAAACTTAAGGAAAATAGCTACAACTCCCCAAAACTCCTTTAGGCTTGTATGCTCTCCCTCTTTATAATTTTTTTCCGTTCCTAATCTTCCTCCACCTCTTTCCTTTAAGAGGTAGATTCTTATTAGGACTTTCTCCTCTTCCGAATTAGGACTCCTCTTCCATTAGGAAACCTTCTTCCTTTTCCTTATTGATCTTCAATTTGCTCTGCTCCATTAAAATTAGATCTGAGCCATCCAACCCTCCTTTAGTTGATCTGCAAAATCAAAGAGTAGATTAGAGTCATCTAAATTATACATTAAGCATCCACTTAGCTCAATTGATCATTTGACCGCTAATTTTGACAATTTACGTTGGATGGTCGATTCGAGTTATTTTTCATATTTTATCCAAAAATTACTCAATTAATGAGTTAGATGGTCTAATTAAATGCTAAACTAAGGAATTTTTTAGCCAAAATTAAACACCTAACACACCCGCCAACCAGGATTCTACTAGTCCCGAGCAAAACATGCAAAAAACAATTTTACACAAAACTGGTACAAGGTGCCACTTTTGCAGGCACTCACGATTGCATTTAGCATATGCAACAATCCCTTGAACCCCTAGGTTACCCCTAGTGGATGAGTTATGGCTCGTGAGGGTTTGCAGTGAATATACCCACAAAATTCTATAAGGTCGAGTCCCCTATTTAATCTCAAAAAAGAAGAAGAAGAAGTTTTTTAAGTAGTATTTCCTTACTGTGATGAGAACTGGATGTTCATAAGTTAGTAAATATATTGTTTTCACCTCTTAATGGGAATGCATTTAATTAGTTTTTCATATCATTCCTGTGTTGAAGCATGTTATGAAAGTTAATTCTCGGAAACCATTTACACACAACACATAATCAAGACTAATATAGAGGTATGACTTAGAGACCCTGAGGAAAATCAGTGGAGACCTATAACCCAGTAAGTTTAGAGACTATCTTCTTTTAAAGAGTTATAAATAATTCCTTGAATTCTTTAGCATACATACATTAGTGTGATCCTGTTATCCTTGTTTTGTTATAGGAATTTGGTTGTAACCAGAATATCCATCAAGAAAACACTAATAGCTATGTCCAGCTAACCTCTCAAGTATTTGGTCAATGAAAGGTAAAGGAAAGTTATCTTTTCATGTGACAGCGTTCAACTTTTGATAGTCAATACAAACTCTCCACCCAGTGGTTACGCAGGTAGGGACTAGCTCGTTATCATCATTTTTGACTACCATGACCCCAGATTTCTTAGGTACAACCTGAACGGGGCTGACCCAAGTACTATCAGATATAGGGTATATAACGCTAACATTTAAGAGCTTTACGACTTCATCTGTAACCATGTCCTTCATGTGGGGGTTCAGTCACTTTTGAGTTTCCCTAGAAGGTTTTGCATTTTCTTCTAGATGTATCCTATCCATGCATACAGTTGGACTTATCCCTTTTATGTCTGCTATTGTCCACCCTAGAGTAATTTTATGTTCATTAAGAATATCTAAAAGCTTACCCTCCTGTTCTTTATCTAAGTCTGATGCTATTATTACAAGTAAGTTTTCATCTGGGCCTAGGTATGAATATTCCAAGTTATCAGGCAAGGGTTTTAGGTCCAAAGATGGTGGTTACTCTATTGAGGGTATGGGGACAGATTTAGATGGTGGGAGTGGTTCCACATAAGGACCCCACTTAGAGGTATCCATAATTGGTGCAATATCCAAAAGATTGTGTTCATCTCCTCAATAGACTTTTCCATATCAAATTCTCCATTAAAGTGCATCAGACAAGCCTCTAGTAGGTCCGAGATGGACAATGGTGAATGAATCTCATTAATTAGACTCTCTATCAAGTTGACATCACAGGGATCATCAAGGTCTAAATGTTGTTGGTCGGAATTAAAAACATTAAGCTTAACCTTCATGTTGTCGAATGAGAGTTTCATTACACCATTCCTACAGTTAATAATGGCATTGGATGTTGCTAAGAATGGATGTCCAAGGATGACTAGGATTTGACTAGTAGGATCAGATACAGGTTGGGTGTCTAGCACAATGAAATCAACAGGGTAATAAAACTTGTCCACCTGTATCAAGACATCTTCAATCAAACCACAAGGTATCTTGATAGATCTATCAACTAATTGTAGTGTGGTAATGGTTGATGTCAACTCACTGAGTTTTAGTTGCTCATAGACTGAGTATGGCAACAAGTTACCACTAACCCCTAAGTCAAGATGTGCCCTATCTATGACATGATCTGCAATGACGAAAGTGCCTCCACTATAGGTTCTAAATGATTGTTTTGTCTTTTCTCATTTTTCTGTATTTTTGTTGCCTCTTTTTCCTCTACAATTTCCTTAACTTACCCTTCTTTGTTATCAATTTGATGACCGCTCCTAAGGGTGATTATGGACTTGGCATGGTCATGAGGGTTAAGGTTTTGAGAACTTGACCCTATCTTAAATTGATCCTTAGGATTAGGGATGGGTTGACTAGGAAACTGACCCTTTCCTCTATTATGTAATTCAGCAGACAATTGGCTTACTTGCATCTCTAACTTGGCCATGGCTTTAGAGTTGACATTGGCTGACTATCTACTCTCATTTTGCAATTGGTGTAAGGCTTTTTTAGTGTAATCATTGCCTTTGACAATTTGTTCCAGCATGGTATGGATGGTTTCCTCTGAATATGGTTTCTTTTGTTGTAGCGGTTGTTGAAAGCCAGGTGGCTGATGGGGAATTGTAGTTTGAAGAGAAAAGTTTTGGATATGGGGATTTACAGATGGTCCCCCTTGGTGGTTATTCTTTAACCAAGACAAATTAGGATGCTTAGCCCATCCAGGGTTGCAGGTTTCAGAATATGGGTTGTCACTAGGTTAGCGATATGCATTCAATGCATTCACTTGGTCAACAAGATATTTAGGGAATACTTTATTAGATGGACACGCTGAGGTTAAATGGGCTAGACTAGAACAAGTAACGCATACCTCTTGTGGAGGTTTTAGGATAATGTAGCAGCCATGAAAGATTGAAACATATTTTCAAGCTTGTCCATTCTTCCACCTAATTTTTCAGTGACAGAGTCGAGCTTATAGGATAGATCATTATGTGCTCCTATCTCATAGATACCTCCCTTGTTAGTGGGCTGGTTAGTCCTTTCTCACCTATTTGAATAATCCCATTGCTGAGAATTATCAGCTACAGTTTGAAAGAATTCCCATGTCTCACTTTCATCTTTTAACATGAGGGGCCCTCCACTCGCTGCATTTATCATTTGTCTATTTTGAGGCGTCAATGCCTCATAGAAGTATTGAACTTGCTGCCATTACTCAAATCCATGGTGAGGGCATTTTTGCAGTAGTTCATTCCACTATTCCCAACATTCATAATATTGTTCATAATCTCTTTATTGGAAATTTATAATTTTGCGATGCGGGACATTTGGAACCTAAATGTAGCACAAATATTAAGGAACTCCTTAATATGAAGGTATCGGTCTTCTTGGTCTCTAACATAAAAGGTAGGGAGTAATTGAATTACTCCTGGATTTAACTCAAAATGGTCGGCATTAGTGGGATGTAAAGCTATGTAGGATGGGTATTAAGTTAGAGTGGCACAAAAAAATCTTTAATAGTTTGATGCTCAATCTCTGCTGGTGGTTCAGCCATAGGGATAGGAACTATGTTTCTTTCCCCTTAGTGTTGGATGCTTTGAATCTCGGGGTTTAAAAGTAGTAGCTTAGGGTTATGAGATCGACGTCCCTGCATGAACTATTCCTAATCTAAAATGTCCCACTCTAAATGCTAACTCTAACTCTATGTGATGCAAGCAAAAGGGCACAGTCAAACACCTTAAGCTAATAAGCAATATATTGATTTTCTTGAATTTGTGTAGGGATAATGCTTTTAATTAGCCTAATCTAGCGCTCCTCCTCTCCTCTCCTTTAACTTTGATTATTGCTTTTTGTGCAATGTGGTTAATACAACCCTCATATAAGCAGCTGTTTAGACCTCACAAATGTCAACAGGAGGCGAGGGAAGAGCGAGGCTCTATTGGACGACTCCCAATAACCATAGTGCTCAAAAGCCACTAGAGTGATAATAAGTGTCTTAGTAAGAGGGTCCTACGAACATGTGGTGGCCCTATAGATCTCTTCAAGAAATACAGAAAAATAAAGAATAAAACCTTAATTAAAACTTAAACTAGAAGAATTTAAGAAAAATCTAAGTTCATAGCTTAAGTACTGTCTAATTTCCTTACTTCTGGTATCATAAACCTTGCTTAGACTCCATCAATATATTCAAAAATTTTTGGATTAATGATCTGACAGATGAATTTGTCAAATTCATCAAATTGTTAGACATCTAATCAAATTAAGAAATTTAATGATTAATGGCTTAGATCTATTTTTAGAATGCAAATGAAGATCAGGAGCAGTAATTAAACTAGAATCTATCCTAAGAACATGCTATAAAATTTAATTTAAATTCTAAAGTAAAATAGATAAGAAATTAAAGATTTTTCGTAGTTAAACCAGAACCGTTAATTGAGTTAAATAGTAACAGAATAAGATAGAACGTGAATTATCAGAATGAGAATAACATAAAATAGGAATAAGAATAGTAAAGGACATGAAATGTAAATTCAATTGTTCTTGTAGGGGAAAAATTGGAAAATTTCCCCAAATATCCTTAAAACTCCCGTGAAAAGGAAAGGTTTGCAGGATGGGGATGCTGGAGAATATGGGTTGCCAGCCAGAGCGAGGCTGGCCTTATTTGGAACAGAGCCATGATGCTTGGAAGGTGGAGATGAAGGTGTCTGGATTTTGGGTAATGGAGATGACGCTTGCTTTGGTGCTAGTCGTTTGGAGTAGTGGAAAAGTGTCGCCTTTTCTGAGGATGGGGCGTCTCGCTGGTTCGTATGGAGTAGAGGAGCCTGGCTAACTAGGGTAGTCGTGTAGGGGAGAGGATGGCAATGGAAAAGGAGGTGCGATGAAGGTGGCTAAGGGATTTGAGTATCGGGTCTGGTTAGTGGAGATGAGTGCTTCGGGTAGAGGAGGTAGAGGCTAACTAGATAAGGGCATGGGATGGGAGAAAACAATGGAGAAGATGGGTTTGGTGGGTTATGCAGTGTGCTTGGGTGGTCCAGTGTGCAGAGGAGAACAAGAGAGATGGGGGCTACGACAATGGAAAGAAAAAAAATAGTAAGAGGCAAAGACCGTGGAAACAGAGTGGGACAAAGGCAGTGTCGATGATGGAAGAGGAAAAAGAAAATAATTTGGGTGTGCGACGGATGCTAAGCTAAAGAGGTAGATGCTAGAGAGAGAGTGGTTCTAGGAACGTGAGGAGACTGGGTAGATATTAGAGTGAGTGCTGGGAAGAAGAAGTAACGTGAGATAGTTGTGGAAGATGTGGTAAAAAAAAAAAAAACTAGAAATTGAGAACAAAGATGGTGAAACAAGGAAGGTGCGGTTGCATAGAAAGAAAAGAAAAACAAGCAAACTTAAGGAAAATAACTACAACTCCCCAAAACTCTAAAAGCTCCCTTAGGCTTGTATGCTCTCCCTCTTTATAATTTTTTTCCTTTCCTAATGTTCCTCGACGTATTTCTTTTAAGAGGTAGATTCTTATTAAGACTTTCTCCTCTTCCAAATTAGGACTCCTCTTCCATTAGGAAACCTTCTTCCCTTGCCTTATTGATCTTCAAACTAATCTGCTCCATTGAAATTAGATATGAGCCATCCAACCCTTCTTTAGTTGATCTGCAAAATCAAAGACTAGATTAGAGTGATCTAAACCATACATTAAGCATCCACTTAGCTCAATTGATCATCTGACTGCTAATTTTAACAATTTACGATTGGATGGTCAATTTGAGATATTTTTTTATATTTTATCCAAAAATTACCAAATTAATGAGTTAGATGGTCTAATTAAGTGCTAAACTAAGGGTTTTTTTAAACCAAAATTAAACACTTAACAATGTGTCTTCTTGTCATCCAACATGTCAAAGGCAAACTGCAAATTGAACACATCAAATCAATCTATTTGAAAATAAGAAAAGTTATAATGTAAATAATACAGGTACTTAATGTTTACATACTTTCACCATTTCCCATATTGAATCTTTTGTCAATGATGGCACATGTCTCCAATCCTCAAATGTGATAGGAACCATGCTTCTTATTGTAGAGCAAAGGAAACTACTATAAGTAGGGGAACTCTCACCAATCTCTTGCCCTTTACTATTGTATTGGATAGTTTCTTTAATTCCATTCAACTTCTCTTGATAACCTTTTTCATTGTTGTTCGCCCTTTGCCCTTTCTTTTTGGAGTAGTGCTTATGTTGGCCTCTTGTTCATGCTCTTCAATGTCGCCGTAATCTTCAGTTTGATGTTCTTCTTATTCCATCATGAGTACAAAGAAACACTCAATGATATTAGAACAATGACCCTGTGTAATGCATTTAAAGAGACCAAACCGATGTCCCTAATGAAAAATATTTGTCTTCTTAATATAGATATTTGTAAAGGGGCTACAAATCCCATAGACCTTTTTTTTCAATAGTCTTTAACTCTACTAGTTCAAGTTCACATCTCTTAGTGGGTGTAGTTATTCATAAGTAGTGACAAGCTTAACTTATGCTAGATGTACATCTATATAAGTATGTGTGCACAAGTCATGTACCAAATTTCATCCAATAAAGTTTATGATCCATGTAAGTTTCTATTGGTTATTTGCATTCTTGAAGTTCATTAAAATTTTGGTTTTATGATCATGTTTCATGTCTTGCATCACATGCACTATGTCATTTCATGCCTTGTTTGATTTAAGTTTCATGAGTACCGTACTTTTGGAATTTTACCTTTTATGATTCATACATAATTTTGAGCAGTCCATATACTTTATTTACTTGATTTGCTAAGAACCAATTTGGCTTTTTAGATAGTTTAGAAACTATTTTGGTTAGATCCCATATAAGCAAACTTTTATTCCACACATTTCATCTATTTTCTTACTATTTTGGAAAGATCATTCCCTTGAATTTCATTTTTCTTCTTTTCTTCAACAAGTTTTTTAAGTGAATTTTTCTATCATTTTTTATTTTCTAATACTCATTTTCTCTCTCTCTCTCTCTCTCTCTCTCTCTCTCTCTCTCTCTCTCTCTCTCTCTCTCTCTCTCTCTCTCTCTCTCTCTCTCTCTCTCTCTCTCTCTTCTAATAATGCTTTTCTTAAAGTTTTTTCTTATAATCTTTGTTGGTAGCTTTCTTAAAGTTTTTCTTTTCACTATTCTTTCTTCCCTTAATGAACGTCTTAAACTTCCAAGTAAGAAGTGCAATATCTTCAACACTTTTAGTCTCATCCTCTATGGTGGATCTAAGCGATATTCTTTTCTTCTTCTTTGTCTCCTCTTCTTTTCTGAAAGCAATCTTAAAGGTCATGAGTGACCTTATGAGCTCATCAAGTTTCAAATTCTCTAAATCTTTAGCTTCTTAGATTGTTGACCCTTTAAGATCTCAAAATTTAAGGAAAGACCTATGAATCTTATTCACCAACTCAGCTAGTAAAAAACTTACCAAAAGATTTCAAACCACTAATAATATTGGTAAATGTAGTAATATATTTCAAAAATAGAATCATTACTTTTCATTATAAAAATATTCGTAGTTATGGATTTCTTATAGGTTGTCCCAAAATTCTTTGGCTAATGTGTGGGTTGACATTGGATTGAATTCATCAACATCGAAAGCACAAACTCATAGTTTTGGCATTGTAAGAAATTTTAAAGCTACACCACCTAGCCTAAGAGAGATTCATCTTAATTTAACTAGGAAAGCAAATAGCATGAAAGTGGAAACATGCATTGGAGTTACTAGATGTTATTACCAGAAATGTTAACAAAAGAAAAGAGGAAGCAATCAAGCACACTTGTAAGATTGCAGTTGTCATCTTTGATTCGCCTGAATAGCTCATGACAAAAGCAGAGCTAAAAATTATAAACATGAAATTATATATATATATATATATATATTACAATTGACTAATATACATATTCCATGTACCCCAAAATATATTGTTTTCAAACCCAACCACCTTCCTCACCATTCGCATGCACATAATCCTCATTCTCACCAAGTAGTACTTCGATTGATGGGATTTTTTTAGTAATGGAAGCGTAATTGATTTCATCATCTCCTAGATTGTCTTCCTCGTAAAAATTCCTCGGACAAGATGATAAAACTATTGACAATCTCTTATCACGTTCATCTTCTACATAAAATACTTGTTTTGCTTCATATGCCAAAATAAATTCATCATTTTTATAGCCGTTCCTATTGAAGTCAACCAATGTCAATCCAAGGGCATCAGTTTTGATGCTGTTGTGTTCCACCCAATTGTGCTTAAACACAGCCACAATTCTGAAACTATAATCCAAGGCCCAAATCTCTCTTATAACCCCATAATAAATATCATCTACCACTATTGGTCTGTTATCCTTTGAACTTGAAAAGAATGTAGCATTAGCAACTAAGTTAACTCCACTATTCTGTTGCACTCTTGAGTTATCACGGTCTTTTGTGTAAAAGTGATAACCATTGATGGCATATACGGCATATTTTATTACTTTTGGTCGTGGTCCCATTGCTATCTAGCCCAAATTTCAACAAAATGACTTTAATAATTTTTAAATTTTCACATGAAATATATGTTTATTTACCTTTTGATTTATGCATACTAACAACATGAATTATCCTTTACATAGATACCTTATGATTTTACACGTACTAATGTTATACGTGGGTGAGATTCTATTATGCCAATTGTGATACACATGATAATGATTTGTTTTTATTTGACTTGGTATGAATTTTTCCTACTTAGTGATATGATATATTATTCAATGAATTGACATATATTTGTCTAAATCATGAATCGGTTTAAGATGAGAAGCTATGATATGAGATTATTTGAAATGATATTGAGATGTATGTGGATTAATGCTAAGCGAGGCCTCCCATGATAGCCACATTGGAAAAATCAAATCCTCGTTATAATAGGTATTTAAACTTCAGAGAGCTAGTGATCGACGCTACTACTCTCTTAGCATAGTGTCCACTAGGTAAAAGGGCCTGTTTAAAACAAATCATCAAAAAGTGATAAATCATGTATCGCTGTACTCAATATGACTCATCAGTTGTGTACTAATGATCTTTGAAATCAAACTATGAAATACTTAAATTTGTACTTATGAAACAACATTATTTGTAATCATGCTAATTTACTAAGTTCATAATTAGATCATACACAATAGATTAAATCAAAACTATAGGAAATTTAGAATTAAGTACTTTGATGAAGTTCTAAAGATTTCAACCATAATTATGATAATTCTGAAAGTGAAAATTCCCATAAATAAAACTAGGATCTCATCTATTTGAACATGATTCGTGTGATGGTTCTTCTTTTGAGAACACTTAGGTGGGAGATCTCGAGCCCTAATATATTGACAAGAAGATCATGAGGGGATAATCTCGTGAGTTAGATGATATATTGCCAATAGAAATTGCAAGTTAGGTGATATAGCACCTAGATATGGAGTATTAAGAATTGCATATCATAAGCCCTTAAAGGTCTGCCTGATATTTCCATAGTGGTGGCAAAGTACCTGGATGTTCAGCAGGCAAAAGTGGATTATACCTACACCAAATATACTTAAAAGACACACCCAATTGGAGCTACACTTGCCAAGTGAGATTGAGGATGCATGAAAATTGTTGCATGTTTGGACATGACAGCATTGCTTCTGCATGGGATGTGAACATCTGTTGGTCTCAATGTAGGCTTGGTATCAACTTGTATACCAGTGTGATATTTGCAAGGAAAAAGGAAATTGGGTGGTAAAATAAGGGTGGCTATAAGATGTTATTTCTTTTTATTAATTGTATTCTCATTTTCCATCACTAATGGTGACCTCATGATTGGATGCTTTCTAGTGGCTATCTATGTTAATTTGCATCTTTCTAGCTCAAAAAGCTTTTGCATGCTTAATCATTGGTTGTTGGAAAATTCTTGTATCTTTTGCTATCTTCTCGATTTCTTTTAATAAATTTCAATAACATAGCCTAAAAAGATGACTCTATATGAAAGTGAGATGAGTTGAGTTAGCTCAAAATGACTACAAAATACCCGGATGAAATTTGTAATAATATTTTCTTTATGTGGGGTTTTATATAGGCAAGCTGATTAGGATGAGTTATAGTTGTGTTTGCGATCTTGAGAGTGCATACTGGATGAGATTGGTTCCCAACCCCATCCCAATCTCATAAGCAAGCACCTAATCATTTTTAATGGACTATGGATCTATGCAGGCCAACAAATAACCCCACACTACTTGTCCCTGCGATATACTTTAGAAATGCAGCTCATATATTGCACACACAGCGAGAGATGTTAATTAGTTCCTCTCACATTTGATTTTGGTACAAAACTAGACTTTATTTATACAATATTTATAGAGAGAGAGAGAGAGACAGAGAGTATTTAGTATGTGACCCATTAGATTTTACTACAAAACAGAAACAGGATTTTATTTAGATAAGGAGGCAGTTATTACATATTTAGTGGCACTAACGTGCCTACTTAGAAGGAGCCACCTTAGAAGCTAATGCTTCTACTATCCTGTTACACTGAAATAACTATGTATTATCAGTCTTCCACGCATGAGGTTCAGTTCTTAATTTTACCAAAGAACACGAGCTTTGTAATGGGCGCAATGATTTTAATCTCAGTAACTATAGCCCCATACATATGGGTGCCAGCTTTGTCGGAGGCATAAATCACAAGAAGATAAACGGTGACTCTTGCAAGACTTATGTCGTAGCCGAACGGCACAGATTGGAACCTCAGACCCCGTCCACTGTGTTCGACCGCCCACTTCGCAACCTCTGTGTAGTCTTTGTTCTTTTCTATAGTGGCGCCTAGAGGGATCTGTGGCTTTAGATATTCTTCGATATCAAGGCCATCGGCGAGGTTCTTCAGTAGGTCTTCACCCTCAGCAGCAAGGGTCTCGGCAAGGTCCAGCAGCTGTTGTTCTTCTTTAGTGAGTTCATCCTGCTGGTTGTCTCCTCCAGTAATGGGGGCCGGCTGAGTCGTAGTCTGAGCCATGTCTGAATGAACGAAGAAGGTAAGAGAATAGCTGAGCGAAGTGAAGAGGAGCAGCGTGTTGTATCCACTTGGTTACAACGTCGAGGAGCCCCTCTATTTATACACCTCCAAGACCCTCCCACTTGCATTCACAACAAATTACGTGGGAGGAGTATTAAATTTGTTTATTTTTTGGAACAGCATAATGCATGTATTACCTCTCAGCTACTGCCAAGTCTGTTTAATGTGAAAGGAGTTCTACAATTTGGAATGGCGGGAAATGCAAATCCTATGCTCCAAATTGGATATTTCACCATTCCTCGCTATTGGGCCCACACAGGCCTTTGGAATTGGCAGGTAAGGCCGAGATGTTTCCTTCATCATCTTCTTATTGTAATGATTTTATTGGAAAATTGGAAGAAACAAAGAGATTACAGACAATTATGGTTCAAAGAAAAAGAAAAGAAAAGATATTAGTATTGGATCAGCTTTTCAATCATCCAACCGTGAATATTGTAAAACTTGCTTTGGATGATTCCTACCCTTTGATTTGCTAGGGGCTTATTCGCAAACACACACATGCCTCCTGGTCTTCTAACTCTCCGGATAAATGCCGAAAAATTAGATCCATACAATCCTCAGGTGGGTTTGAAGCTTGGTGCATGTTTCATCCACCATGAAATAAGAGATAGACGGTTAGGATGACTGAGAAGTGAGAAGAGCGAGCCCCACTTCTGCTCTTACTCCTCTATAAGTGCATCTACGTGTAAGAACCCTTTGAGAAGTCGAAGATTTAAATGAGAGAGAGGATTATAAGATGCCATTTGTCTTGTCACGATTGCTTCGTACAAGAACTAAAAAAGGATAGGTGGACCCACCTTTTAGAAAATTTTGCAAATTTTTAGGCCGGCAACGGCTTATTTTGTGGGGGGCCTCAGTTTTTAAAAGAAATTTCTAAAATTTTGGAGAGCGGCAATGGCTTACTTTTGCCCTAACTTAGCTCCATTCCTATTTGACCCTGCCTTTAGTTTATTCAACTAGTTGATCTGAGTTCCCAGAGTTTTTCTTGTATTTCACATTGGGGAGATGATCATCACATTTTAAACAATCTGTTTTGATCATTGAAAATGAACGGTTAGGAGCTCTCCATATATGAACAACGGTGCAGGTTCAATAGCTAGAAGTATCATTTTTTGAGAAGGTAGAACAAATAAGCTGATCAAATTGATTCGACCTGATTGTCGTCGTGGATCCAGATCTAAATGAATTTGATACATTAAATCCGTTTTTTAAGCAGATCAAACTGCCTATTCCATATCTGATCGAGTTGCGGATTTCACATTTGTGAATAATTTAACTGTACAATAAAAGATTAATTTTGGAGTAGCTGACACGGGGCTCCACTGCTTTTAGGGTTTCCAAAAAAACTTTAATACAAGTCATAGTCAGTCTTCTTAAACAAAGATATCAAGAATAAGAAGTATTATAAAGAGTAAGAGTGAGGGTCTACTTAAACAAAGATGTAGAAAATAGGAATTAGAGATCCAGATCTAAATGAATTTGATACATTAAATCCGTTTTTTAAGCAGATCAAACTGCCCATTCCATATCTGATCGAGTCGCGGATTTCACATTTGTGAATAATTTAATTGTAGAATAAAAGATTAATTTTGTCTAACACCATGGCTCGAGTGGCTACTTTTCCCCGCTGCAATAAAAATCAACGGTTCATACCAAGGAATCCTAAATAAGGCTTCACAGATCAAGGGTCTAGGACCATCCCATCGACGTAAAATCAGGTGCGCTGCTGCTACACTAGATTTGATCATGACCGAAACGCAAATGTTGGTCCGATAAAGTGTCTGTCAAACAGCCACCGTGTTTTTGCTTTGCCCTTTTCAGCCTGAGCGGTCCAAGAGACATCGACCGAGGTACAGTGGCACACTACTAGTGTGATGGCTCAATTTTCAGGGCCCACATGAGAGAATATACCATATAATCGAGACCGTCCAACCTGTAGAAAATTGAAAGCCCGTTCACACGGTTCTGGTCCCATGCCCAGTGAATTTCTCATCCGTCAAATGAAGTCTGAGAAGATCAATCACCATATATGGCTTCAAAAATCAAAGAAGCGCTCAGATTTGTGATAGCCGTTGGACATTGGCGGATTTGATGCAGTCGACGTGGCATAAACCATCTTTGTTAGGAGAGGACTACTTATACAACGCGCCCTATAGGAGTGTCCATGGGAAGCACCTGAGCTTTGCATGAACGAGCTGCAACATTCGATGATCCCATCCGCCCATCTAATTGCTCCTGCTCTGAAATACGATTCTGGGATTCTAGCTTATTGAAAAAGAGAGTGAGTTTAACCGCTTTTATTACATGTTGCTAGCCCATTCCTTCGATTTGATCAGTGGTATATTTTTTGGTATAGAATAATCAGGGATTCAAAATCCAAACAATTAGATGAACGAGTCAGATCATCCAAAGTTTGGGCTCCACAATGCAAAGGAGGAGCCTTCAGTACACACATCTTGTAGAGTGTATCCTTGGGGGGTGAAAGTTTGAAAAAATTCTTTTAAATTTGTAATTAATTTCTTAAACAAGATTATAAGAGAGAATTAAGGGGAATGATGAGATGTTGCGCGCTCTACAGCTGCTTGCCATGGTGCGCCCCACTTTTGTATGATGGACCTCACAAATCATTGATCAGACCCATCCATCTCATTTATATGCCTACAGATTACTATTGACCTGCAAAGAGAAAGGAGTGGATGAGCTTAGGATCAAAGCAAATATTCTTTTGTTCACATAACATGGACGGTGGGAAACCTTGTGTAAAGAACAGTCTACATTCAACAAAGGAAGAAGCACAGTTTTCAGATATAATATATATGCATTCAATAGCCTTGACGTTTGGCACACAAGTGATCCCGAGGCATAAAAATCAGATGAACGGATCCAATCAATGATTTTTAAGGTCCATCATGCAGCTGTGGTGCACGCATCATCCCATCATTCCCCCAACCATAATCTCTACTCTAAATCAGAATTTCCATAGCGAATTAGGAATCTCTTCTTCTTCTCTCTCATTCTCCCTGCCCAATCTGATAAGCTAGCACTGATCTCATAACACAAGCACTTAATCAATCTTAATGGCATATGGATCTACTTAGGCCCACAAAATAACTCCACAATACTCATCCATAACATATACTTGGAAATGCAGCTCATGTAGTATGACACACACTAACACAGAGAGAGATGTTAATTAGTTTCTCACACATTAGATTTTACAAAGTAGGACTTTATTTGTATAAGGAGAGAGAGAAAGGCAGAGATAAGCTATTGGAGGATTTTATTTATGTAAGAAAGGAGTTACATATTTAGTGGCACCAACGTGCCTACTTAGAAGCTAATGCTTCTACTATCCTGTTACATTGACATAACTATATATTATCAGTCTTCAACGGTTGAGGTTCAGTTCTTAGTTTTACTGAAGAAGGGAGCTTTCTAATGGCCCAAATAGCTTTAACCTCAACAACTATAGCCCATTGCAAATGGGTGCCTGGTTTGTTGGAGGCATAAATTAGAAGAAGATAAACGGTGACTTTCGAGATACTCCTGTAATAGCCGAAGGGCATTAGATTGGAACGTCAGGCCTTGTTCAGTTTTCTCGACCGCCCACTTGGCAACGTCCCTGACCCTCCCACAAACATTCACGAAAACGTGATATAGACCAGGCTATATATATATATAGTCAGCACTGGGCTCTACTGCTTTTTGGCTTTTGGGGTTTCCAAAAAACTTTAATAGAAGTTTAAATCATGCTAGAAAAGCAACTTTTAGTTTGTAGACAAAACGGAGATAAATTAAGTACAAAATCAAAATTTTAGCAGCGATGATGTAAATTAAGTACAAAATCAACCTTTTAGCAGCCATGATGTAAATTAATTTTATAGTCGGCACTGGGCTCCACTACCTTTTGGGGTTTGCAAAAAAATGTTTAATAGAAGTTTAAATCACGCTAGAAAAGCAACTTTTAGTTTGCAGACAAAATGCATATAAATTAAATACAAAATCAGACTTTTAGCAACCGCAGACTTAAGTACTTTACATCTACAGAGGGCAAGTTAATGCCGCTGCCCCATGGCATGCCCCAATGTGGTCTAACCATTTCATCTAAGAAAGACATTTCAGACGTCTAAAACAAACGGTTGCACATCATAGGTTTGAGCCACCACTTTTTCCCGTTGCAATAAAAGTCAACGGTTCATACTAAGAAATCCTAAATATGTGTACAGTAGAGAAACTATTGTTGCTATTCTTTGGGTCAGCCTAATGTGGTCCAGCCATTTCATCTACGAAGAACATCGCAAATGTGCAATACAATCGTTTGCATACAAAAGGTTCAGGTTGCCACTTTTCCCTTTGGCCCACGATTAGATTTAGGGGTCATGTTAGAGAGTGTGTGAAGTGATTTGCTTTCACAAGAAAAATGAAATTATGATTTAACTAGATTCTCTTTTATGAAGCACAAAAAAAGAACCTTGATTTCCTCAATCAAGAAATAGCATCACGCTATATGATTTGAAGTTACTTTTACCTATGGACAAAAGAGCGATGAAATCAAATTGCAATGAACATTTCACCCTAAAATAGTTTTGTAATGACTCAAAAATTATCAAATACATGTTTTTCATTTATTAAATTGATATAGATTAATTATTTTGAAAATAAATATATGTAATTAACTATATTAATAAGTGGATGGATGTTCTAGTTTAATTAAAATACAAAATGAAATAATTTGTGAGAAGTAGCTACATAATTAGATTCTACACTTGAAATGGAATCCAACGCCTCAAAAAACACTGAAAACGGAGTTCGTATGACCAAGTTAGGGGCATTTGAAGATTGGAGAGCATATCTGTAATTTGACTACAAAAGGACTAAGACTCGAAAACACAGGGGGTTGTTTTACTAACGACACCCCCTGGTTGTCCCCTACCTCTGGCCTACGCACTGCACAAGTGCCACAAAAATGGCAGCATCGCCTTCACTCGCTATAAAAACCGTCTCCCCCTCTTCCTCTAATCATCCCTTCTTCTTCTCTTCCGGCTGCTTCAAGCTAGGGTTCTGGCAGAAAAAGAGAGAAATCGCACCCACCAGGGAAGGGCACTATTTCAAGCTGCCTAGGTACAACCCTCATCCCTTTCTCTCTAGTTTTCTCCCCTCTTTGGTTTTCCCTTTCTTCTGGCCTAGATCCATGCCGGATCTGGCGTTTTTCGGCCACAAAATGCCAGAGAAGACGGGTTCGTTCCAGAACCCTCGAGCCAGGGCGTTTGAGGGACGCAGTGCCTAACGCTTGTCGGGAATGTGCCCTACAAGGATGGCCTTTGGGCGCGTGCAGTGTGCGGGCTCGGTCTCGGTTCGACCGGGTCGCACAAGCGCCCCAGGAGCCATAACACGCGTGTGTCGCGCTGAAGACGCCTCCTCGTAAAGCAGTCCAGGATACACACCTTGACGCGCCGTTTAGGTGTGCACACGCATACAAACGCGGTCTCGGTTTGACTGGGATGCACATGCGTTCTGGGAATCATGACATGCAGACCCTATTTGGGCAAATTTGGTTCGTTCATTGATTTGTGACACAAAAAATATAATTAAGGAGGCTATGTAATTCCGATTGACGATTCGAAAGAACTATTGCATTCATATTGATGACGCGGACCTAATGATACTATAAAAGTTAGGATCAGAGGACTATTTTATATAACTATAGCCTAAAAACTATAGAAATCTCATAGATCTACAGTATCAAAGATGATCAGATCTCATGAATTGATCCATTAGAGATGTTAGGAGCTTAAGAGCTTAGGATCAAACCTAAATTACATATATCCATACCTGAATTATAGATCTAACCATTCAAATTAAGTACAGACTTGTTCTGAGGATCAAGACAGGCGATCTGTGAGATCTAACTATTAAACATTAGATCTATACGTAAGATCTTGCCTGGAAATGCATTAAGTAACGATCTATGATCCTAAAAGGCAGATCTAGCTGTTAATCTATAAGTCTAAGTAATGATCTATAAAGGGTGAAAAATGATACTTGAATCCTTGTTATCAATTGATATTTAGGGTTTCACAAAGGTAACTCAGCATCGAGTAATGAAGAACGCAATTCAAGAGACATCGAAGTAGGTAGTCTGATATTGCTAAGTTTTCAAATGCATTTCCAAACTCTAATTGATTTATTTAATCCTGATAACCGTGTTTAGTATGCTTTTTGAGATTTGATATTCTGATAATGAGTATGCAAATTTTCCTTATGATCTTGCATGCAATTATTTGAATGTTTAGTAAATAATCTTTATATAAGTACTATATATATGATTCTGGAACTAGTTGCATAAATTGCACGATTTATGATAATTGAGATTTAGAATATATGCATATTTATATGCGTTGCTCGCATGTTTTGAAACTCATTGCATAAATTGCATGATTTACGATGATTGAGATTTGAATTATTTATATATGCTTTTTAGGTTATTGAGCCTGGTGGGCACTATGCTGAGAGGTTATTTATGTATAGGGTTGGCCTCCTAACCTCTACCACAAAAAGTGGATGGTATCGCTGCCAAAATGGCATGTACCTTCCTCGACTCCTGTGGTAAACAGGGACGACCACTGGAGGTGTTCACGACACCCTTTTCGAGGAGAGCCATAGTCGCCGTGGAGGCTCTGGTGCGTTGGTCTCTAGATATTAGAGACACACGATTCCAGCTATGCACTAATCATGAGCATAGTGACCCTATGATTTTAGTGTTATCGATATGCATATAGTATTGAGATGGTCATATAAGAGTACTCGTGATCAGTTGGCATGATGTGTTCGTCGAGAGACTCATGTGCATGATACTTTTAGTGATGCTAGCATCTGCTTTGAATTATGAATATTTTAAGAGTTTCATGATTATTATATTTAACTCGTTGGTTTGATGTGTTTGCCGAGATCTTCTCACAGGAAGTAATTGATTTCTACTTTATGATTTTTGTCATATTTATATTGTTGAATACTAGATTTAGGTAAAAGATTCCATGGTTGAAATTGCATCAATGAGCTTACATTTTATGCATAAATATGCATGTTTACACAAAAAGGAATCACTGATGTTTTACATGAAAAGCTCTTTGAATTGTGCATGTTGCATGCCGTGTTTTCAAAATAGTAATATCAAATCACCTACTGAGTATGAGGAATACTCAACCAAATATATTATTTTTTACAAATTAGCTCCAAAAGGATTAGAAGAATTATTAGAAAATGTTAGTACTATGCTCAAAAGAATGAAGAGAAGACAAGTATAAAGGTAAGTATATGATCTATCTTTTGGACATATACCTGTAATTATTACAGTTGGGCTATGAGTTGTGACTGGATAGACCTAGGAAATATTTACGATTTTTCTTTATTTTTCAAAATTTCCTTGTCCATCTTGAAAGCAAACGACACTCGGGGTTTTCAAAATGAATTTAAAATATTAGATTTTTTCGTTGCATCGCATTATTTTTCTAAAAGTGTTTTCAAATAGAGATCGATCCTGCCGTAGGAATTAGTTTTACATTTAAAAATGCATATGAAAACCCAGGTCGTCACAAGTTTCCTCCAATTCGGTAAGATTTTTGGTTTTTTTTCAATTAGGCAGGATTGAAACACACAATTACTCCACTACACCACACAAAGTTGTTGTGGAAAATTAGAAAGATCTATATCTGATGTAGATTGCAGGGGTATGTCCAACTCAAGTTTTGCAATTTTATCTACTTTATAGACGTTTGAGTGGTATAATCTTTGTTCTCCTATCATGAACATCTTATTGATCGAGTTAGTAAACATTCCAGTGTCAAGCTGACAAATGAAAACATTTTAGAATGCTAGAATCATCCAATTGGAATTACCCTTGGGCCACAATCTATCCAAAGTTCAGTACTCAGATGGATATTCTCGATCAACCACATGCGGACAATTTCGATTGAAAAGTTAAAAGTTTCTCTTAAATATATGGTTTTTCAAGTTTGCCCTTTTTAAAAAAATCAACTGGAGAGAGATGTAGGGTTACAAGATTAGATTGGCTTTAAGAGAAATCTCTGCTACAATTACAAGAAACTCTCACAACCATCAATATGTTAAATTTCTTCAGAGAATCTCTCGAAATCAGCTATAAGTATATGATCATGTCAACTTCGCGAGAAATCTAGAAACAAATCTTCGTTGGCTATCTTTCAACTAGAGAGAGATCTAGGGTTTTGCTACGAGATCAAATTGACTTTCAGATAAATTTTCTTCAAAAATCTAATAAAAAGAGCTATAAATATTCATTACAGGGTTTGGAAGTAAGTTTTAGAGAGAAAATTTTAGATTTATGATAGTGAGATTGTGTAGAGTAGTGGGAGAATTGTAGATCAATGTGTTAGGATAAGCTGTAATCCCTTTGATAATCAATCAATGTAGCAAAGATGTAGATTCTATCATGTTATCAAAGCCATGGACTGAAGATCTATCGTCCCCATTCAGATCTGTCACCTCTCCTCTTGCTACAACTTTTTACTCCATCCCTCTCCATCGGCATCAACTACGGTACTCTCGCCAACAACCTCCCACCCCTCTCCCAATTCACTAGGTTCCTCAAACCCCGCACAACAATCAATCACATAAAATTGTTGAAAGTTGATTCAACCATCCTCACTGCCTTTAAAGACACTGGCATTCTCACAAAACTCTCAATCACACAAAATTGGCTCCAAACCAACATTGCCTCCCTTCTACCCAGCCACCAAAATTAACTAGATCTTAGTCAGGGAAGAAGTAATCTGCACCTACGACCAAAAACCTCATCGTCCACCTCATTCTAGCCATGAGAACTTCCACACCACCTTAGAACTTGCTATATGGAAAGCTTCACTAGTGTGGAGCCTTTCCAAATCAATTTCCCTACCTCCTTCATTTTGCTCTAGCAACAAACAAATGCGATCACCCCCCAAAAATCATCTCTATCTCGCTTGCCTTGCCTTGCAATACTAGCTAATGATCAAAAGATATGACACATGTCTCACTCATCTTCTCCAAAAAAGAGCAAGAAGCAAAGCCTCTGCGACAAGAGAACACAGTTTTTTAGAATGAAATTGGAGATTTGAGCATGCGATTGAGACTTATTTTGATTCTGCAAAGTAGAGTCTTTTAAGAAGCCGCATTGCTTCCCAAGGTTTTCAACTACTGTTGATTATGAACGACTTTTGGTGATTCTATTACCTCCTCTTTCTTACTTTCACAGTTATCTAATTCTATAATCTCAAATTTCATTTCTCCTTCTACTCCTAATTTCTCCCTTAACCTGCGAACAAGTTTCTTTGCAGCTTCTGGTTCAAGGGGTTTAGGCCTTTCTACACTAGAATTGTTGCAGCAGTGTAAGATAGTGGATTTGATGACAATATTGGGCATAAAAAAAATAAAAAAAAATCAAGTCTTGACCCATCTTCGAAGCAAGGAATAAAACCCAAGTCTTTATAGGCTTTGATGCAATTCCTCTTGAAAGTTTCACCAGAAGAGACTATTACCAGATTGGCCATTAAATGGCCAAAGATCAGATAGACAAATTCCATTGACAGATTTTGTAGGTTTGTGAGAGTGAGGAAGACCTTCCACTAGTGTTTTCCACTGCCCACTTCTGTATCTAATGCAACTTTATGTGTTAGTCTGTGAAGGAAAATAAAAAGACTTCTAAATCCATTATTTTGGGATTTAAAGGAACTGAGTTTTGGTCTCAAGTATGTAAGGGTGTGTGTCATCATCTTCAATTATTACTTGTATCTTTGGGGCTTACTCTTATGCTGTCCCAAAAGCCCTACTCATTTGCCCTCGGTATGATAAATCCATGGTGGGGAAATCTTCTAGTATCAACATAGATCAGGCCTAGAGAGGAGCCAGCAATAATGACAATATGGCTCTTTTAACAGGAGTTGGCGTTATTATAATAACCCTGAATTTTAATGAATTATTTATCCACTCATGTAAATTGTCATATTTTAATTAAAAATAGAATAAGTAATTGAATTCAAGTTCAAAAGGGATTTTGTATAATTGAACTTTTCAAAAACTTGAAATTTTTCTTCAAAACATAAAGAAGTGGAATGTATGGGTTGAGATGAATCCAACAACATAAAGAATACTGAAATCAAATTTTGAATGAGAAAGTTATGATCGTTCAAATATGAAGGGCATTTTTGAAAAAAAAGAAGATTTTTATTAAAAAGGATGGGCCATTTTGATATCGCACCCACCCTCCTTGAAGGAACAAAAAATATATCATTAGATCTAATCTTAGACCCGACAGGAAAAGGGAGAAAAATGAATGAGAAAGAAGGGAAGGAGAAGAAGGAAGAGGAGAGGAAGACAAGGGAGGAAAAGATAAAGGGAGAAGGAGAAGACCCAACCCACCACAATAATTGATCGTGCCAGTGAGAAGGAGAGTTGAGAGTAGGGGTTCACTGGAGTTGCAGGAGCTTACCAGAGAAGTTGATGGCCCAGTTCAATAATTTGATCCTATCATTTTCTTTAGCACAAGAACAAGAATAAAAACCCTTAGTTTATTGAGTGATCCATGCTAATTTTGACTGTCAATTAGAGAGGAGAACGACCGCAATGAACTCAAAGACTTCTTGAAAAATGATGATCAATCCAACTTATCCAAGAGAGGGAAAAACATGAAAATACAACTAAGAGGCAAGATCCATAAAACTCAACTAGTGATTTAGATTTTTTTGGCTAAATCACACAATTCATACTATATCTAAGTTTTATTGATGATCTGACCATTAATTTCCTAATACATGCTTAGTTAAGTATAAAATAGGCTTTAAATATCTTAGATGTAGTTTAAATTTGTGAATCTAAGCTCAAAAATTATTGAATAATCTCAGTTGACAGATCGGGCACTATTAGAACATTGACTTTGTGACATTTGATTGATGGTCAAATGCTACAAATGAATTTTTTAATCATGGATTCCAAGTACTTAGAAACTATAGATGTATAATTTAAAATGATCTACAAATTTTATGATACATCAAGAGCCATTCAACAGTTAAATTTATAATCCAATGAATTGATGATACTTAATTGACTAAATTGAATCCATTTTTTTCAAAGATTTGTATGATAGAGGTTGAGATTGACTGATTCTGTTGATTTTAAGAGTAATTGGGACTATGATTCCAATTAGGTGTTCTGACATTACATGTTTTCTACTTGAACTAAATTTTCAACCAATCATGCTTAAAAAGATGAAATCTTAATTTTATTTATGAGAATTGTCACATTTAGAATTATTATAACTATGCTTGAGATTTTCAGAACTTCATCAAAGTATTAACTCCAAATTGCCTATAGTTTTGATTTATCCATTGTGTACAATCTAATTTTGAACTTTATAAATTAGCTTGATTACAAGTAATACTTTCTCCTAACATGGATTTAAGTATTCTATGATTTGATTTCAAAGATGATTAGTACACGACTAATGAGTTGCATTGAGTACAAAGGTACTAGATTTGTCTCTTTCTTTTTTGATGATTTGTTTTAGACAGGCCCTATCAGCATAATAGGATGATGATTCCCTATATTGATGATTTTTTTTACATAGGGGGCTTTTAAAGTTGGTAAAAAGTGTGAATATAAGTGGCTTACGAAGTGACTTATCCAATGCAACCTGGAAAGTTGTCAACTTTTAAGGTCGTTTAAAAAAACAACTTTAAAAGTCACAAACTTTAAAAGTTTTTTTTGTTTCAAAATGACTTCAAAAGTCATACACTTTTGAAGTCACTTATATAAAAATGACTTCTAAAGTCATCAACTTTAGAAGTCATTTTATTGTAAGCGACTTCAAAAGCAAACAAATATTAATTGACTTTTGAAGTCGCTTAGAAAAAAATGACTTCTAAAGTTGATGACTTTACAAGTCATTTTCGGATAAGTGACTTCAAAAGAATTTCATTTGGATGAACTTTTGAAGTCGCTTATATAAAAACAACTTCAAATGTTTGTGATTTTAGAAGTTATTTTCATATCAGCGACTTCGAAAGTAAAAACATTTAAACAATTACAACATTAATTTTAATGAAAAATTCTCAACTTTTAAATTTGTGTTTTCAAAAATGACTTTAAAAGTTTGAACTTATAAAGTCATTTTTGAAAAAAACGACTTCAAATGTTTTTTTATTTTATTTTATACAAATTTGTTTATTTGCTCCACCTCCCAGTATAGAATGAATAACAAAGACCTAATATTCAATTAATGTTTATAAACATTAAGAACATACTTACAAACAATGTTCATCCACTTCTTAATATACAATACCATGTATACATTAAAATACTTCAATCTCCAAAAACATGAAAAACCAATAACTGCTACATTGCATCCATATCTTAATCTTTTGAGAGATTATCACTTGTGTATACATTGAATAACAAACATTCTATGTACCTAATACTTCAAATAATCTCAAATAATCTTTGGAAACATGAAAAACCAAACATCATATACACCTTCCATATACATTCCAAACCACCATCCACTACAGTGCATCGACATCTTTCTTGGTACATTACCACCTGTGTTACATTGAATAACAAACATTCTATACACCTAATACAAACAATCTTTATAAACATGAAAAACCAAACATCTAGCATGCGTCCACTTCTTTCTTGATACCCCAAATAATTGTTAAAATATAACACCTAATACATCCATAATGGTACAAAACATCTATACTCATCATTATCCATCCACATCTATCTTGAAAATAATTTATATAAGAAACTGCAACATATGCATTGCCTATGACATCCACATTAACTTCATTTGTAATTTCATATATATTCTAAGTATCCCTGTCATTCTTCATCTCATAAAAGTTACATAATTCAACTACCACATATTCACTTCATGTTCAAACTCCAAACTCACTGCATCCATACTTCTTTATTCCCAAATTCCAAATTGGCACTCATTCATTGCTTAAAATGCAAATATATATATATATATATATCAAAGAACATAATAAAATCTAAAGGAATACAAGCAAGTCAATGAAAAACAACTTTATTATGTATTTCAAGTCCAAGTAGTTACTCCAAGCAATCTAATTGAAACTCATTACATACTTAGCCCATTCATTTCGTATTTCATTGAGATTTACTCTGAAGTAACTCTTTTTGTTTGCCAACTCAGAAAGCACAGTAGCCTAAAATAAAATAAATTTAATTAAGCTAAAACTTTTTAACTAGATCAATAAAAAATGTAGAAAAATATAAGTTTATGAAAAATAACAAGTGTTCTCCCTTTTTTAAATGGGAGACAGGAGTACAAACAAATATTACAGTCCTCATGTACCTTAAGACATAATACCCACACTCCCAATCAGACTGTTGTTTAGGGTACTGTGTAAGAAGGACAATAAAAAAGAACTCATAAATATCATTTTTAATAATGTAAGTTTAATTAATAATAACTTAGAGTAATTAACTATTTCATATACCTTGACATTTTTTCATGTGAGTTTTGGTGGTTGTAATGTCTCAATCACTATAGCCCATTCCCACCAAGTCTTACAAATTTAAATTTCAAATGCATTATAGATGAATAATAAATTACTTATCTACATAACACTTGAAAAAAAATAAATGCTTACTTATTTGTAATATCTGTGAGAGCAGGGCAGATGTGTGCTCCACAAGAATAAAAAAAAGAAAGCATCACCACCATGCACACCCAAAACATACAGCATCCAATGAAACCTACATAGATAGTCATATGGATTGTAATGAAAGTTGACAATCTCTAAGTAAAGAATAAATTGGCAAGAAAATAAGAAAATTAAAACTTACCTGCTATTGTTGGGAATCATTAAGCTTTGTCCCTGAGTGCAGTGAAAGAAGCTGGCAAAATATTCTTAATACGCCTCTCGATTGGTCATTGCTCCATCGCTCCAGAAATGATGCCAGGGTCAATGAATTGGTAAAGTGTACCTTCATCCTAAAAAAGGTTAGTAGCATCATTCAAGAAGTTATATAAAAAAATAATTATTACATATACCATTAAAATAGAATGTGCAATGAAATATCAAATGATTTATAAGCAAGTATGTGCATATACCCCATGTAGGAGACAATGTAAGGGTGCTCTAGCCGATCCCATAGTCAAATGCATAATAACTCCTCTGCCATAAGTGGCACTTCAACAATGTCTTGGGCAAGCACTCCACGCCTGATTTGTATAGGATTGATTGTCATATTGTCATTGATGAGACCATAGATTAACCTAAGGAATCGAGGGTGTTAGGTGGGACTTCCACACGCTCCTAAGTCAGCTACTATAAAAGATGTAAAAATTTTCAGCTAAAAAATATAATTTTAATCTATGAAGAGGGCCTAATTTATGATAAAAGAAAAACCAAAGATATATACAAGTACCTATTCTATTGGTGTAGCAGCTAAAGGTGACAACAGAATGGCAACCAATCTCAGTGCCTCATTTTGTTCTGATTAATCATATAGAGTTATTAAACAATTAAGTGAGGTCTTTAGCTAAAAAAAATTAACAATAAAGTTACGTAGTATGATAAGATACATACCATGGATTCTATGGGAATGACTAGTGCCTCCGGCCAAGTGATATGATATGCAACTGCCTCTTCAATGGTTATAATATTTTTCATTTCTAATGGGAATGGTAGGCAAGAATTAGCATTCAAAGCCATGGTAATGGAGACCCACTTAGTATGTGGTGGCATACTAATTCCGTGCAAAATGTTTAATTCATGCTCATAACATGAACCAATTGCCATGATATTTTGATGGGAATCCAAGGCCAATAGGCATTGACCCACATGCAAATCAAATATGCAATAGAGGTGTTGAGACATAGAATTATTATAAATGGACAATGAAGATTTATAGTTTTGTTAATGTTTATACCTCTTGGGCAAGAATTTCCTTTTCGAGGGGAGGCAGATGTCCTTCATTATCTTCTTCAGATGGGGAGTTGCAGCTCGCATGTGATGGAAGTACAGCAAGGTGTGATCGTTGAGCAAGGGGTTGTGGAACAATTAGCATACCTCCTTCATGCATCTGCCTAAATAAATCACCCTTTATTTTTTCAACGAGTTCATTGTAGCCCTACTCATCATCTTGAGCTTTAGATATACGTCCTCTACCAAAGAATTCATAAGGAACAACACCTCGACCCATGCCCCTAACTCTACTAGGGTGGTCTTACTTATTGCCCATAACCTTATACAGGATGTCATCCTTAGCAGTAGTGCTACTTAAAGTTCTTGTCGTAGCGCTTTCTTGGGTAAGAATGTTCTACAAAATTTAATTAAAAAAATACAATCATTTCATCTAATTAATTGTAAAAATTTTATAGATAGGTGGAACCATTTACTATGCACGAAGCAATTTGCATAGTAGTTTCATTTGCAAACTTGTTGCCAGTACGACCCAGAGAATGCGCCATCTTCCACAGGATGGAGTGATCAATGGCTTTCATAGTCACAGCTTTTTTTTGTTATCAAGCAAAGGAATTATAGTTAGAGAACATGTATATAATTATAGTAAGATTAAATTGAATGGGATAAATTGTCACAGATGCTTACTTCTCGCTCTTCTAAACGAGCATAGCCCATCCTAGATAGGTGGTGTTGCATATTTGTTTCATGCACCTTTCTTCCCCCTGCACTCTTTGCCTGCACATTTTTACATGCATGCACTAATTAAACGTTACATGTAATTAAAAGAATGAAGCATCGTTTCTACACATACCTTAAAAATGGCGGAGGTGGAATTCTGTACAAATGCATTCCAAACCTCCTGGTCAATGATGTCAGAGTAAATGGAAGGCATTGTGTACAACCTTGACGGATCATTAACATTTGGAGCTATGTAATTGCGAACAATGTAGTTCTTCCATTTTCTCCATTGCTCACCTACCCCTTGTAAAGCACGTGTCTTCTTGTCATCTAGCACCACAAAGGCATACTACAAATTACACACATCAAATTACTCTATTTAAGAAGAAAAATTATAATGTAAATAATACATGTACTTAATGTTTACATACCATCACCATTTCCCATATTGAATCTTTTGTCAAGGATGACACATGTCTCCATTCCTCAAATGTGATAGGAACCATGCTTCTTACTGTAGAGCAAAGGAAACTACTATAAGCAAGGCACTCTCACCAATCTCCTTCCCTCTACTATTGTATTGGATAGTTTCTTTAATTCCATTAAGCTTTCTCTTGATAACCTTTTTCATTGTTGTTCGCCCTCTACCCTTTCTTTTTGGAGTAGTGCTCATGTTGGCCTCTTGTTCATGCTCTTCAATGTGGCCGTAATCTTCAGTTTGATGTTCTTCTTGTTCCATCGTGAGTACAAAGAAACACTCAATGATATTAGAACAATGACATAAACAAAGGCTATGTAATGCATTTAAAGAAACCAAATGGAGGTCCCTGATAAACATAGTTTAAGTAAAATAATAATTAAAGGAGACTCCATCTCCATCCATTCACATAAATATACAACATCTAACATACGTGATAAACTAACCTCAAGGAAAACAGATAAAGGATGAATGAAAAATATTTGCCTACTTAATATAGATATTTGTAAAGGGGCTACAAATCCAATAGACCTTTCATTAGTCTTTAAATCCACTGGTTCGAGTTCACATCCCTTAGTGGATGTAATTATTCATAAGTAGTGATAAGCTTAAGTTATCCTAGATGTTCATCTATATAAGTACATGTGCACAATTCATGTACCAAATTCCATCTAATAAAGTTTATGATCCATGTAAATTTCTATTGGTTATTTGCATGCATAAAGTTCATTAAAATTTTAGTTTTATGATCATGTTTCATGTCTTGCATCACATGCATTATGTCATTTCATGCTTTGTTTGATTTAAGTTTCATGAGTACCCTACTTTTGGAATTTTACTTTTCACGAGTCATACATTATTTCAAGTAGTCCATATACTTTATTTACTTGATTTCTAAAGAACCAATTCAGCTTTTTAGATAGTTTAATTACCATTTTGGTTAAATCTTATATAAGCAAACTTTTATTCCTCACATTTCATCTATTTTCTTACTATTTTGGAAAGATCATTCACTTGAATTTCATTTTTCTTCTTTTCTTCAATAAGTTTTTTAAGTGAAATTTTTCTACCATTTTTTATTTTCTAATACTCATTTTCATGAGATAAACTCTCTCTCTCTCTCTCTCTCTCTCTCTCTCTCTCTCTCTCTCTCTCTCTCTCTCTCTCTCTCTCTCTCTCTCTCTCTCTCTTCTAATAATGCTTTTCTTAAAGTTTTTTCTTATAATCTTTGTTGGTAACTTTCTTAAAGTTTTTCTTTTCATTGTTCTTTCTTCCCTTAATGAACTTCTTAAACTTCCAAGTAAGAAGTGCAATATCTTCAACACTTTTAGTCTTATCCTCTATGGTGAATCTAAGCGATATTCCTCTCTTCTTCTTTGTCTCCTCTTCTTTTTTGAAAGCAATCTTATAGGTCATGAGTGACCTTATGAGCTCATGAAATTTCAAAATTTTTAAATCTTTAGCTTCTTAGATTCTTGACCCTTTAAGATCTCAAAATTTAAGGAAAGACCTATGAATCTTATTCAACAACTCAACTAGTAAAAAACTTACCAAAAGACTTCAAACCACTAATAACATTGGTAAATGTAGTAATAGATTTAAAAAATAGAATCATTACTTTTCATCATAAAAATATTCATAGTTATGGATTGCCTATAGGTTGTCCCAAAATTCTTTGGCTAATGTGTAGATTGACATTGGATTGAATTCATTAACATCTAATGCACAAACTCATGGCTTTGGCATTGTAAGTAATTTTAAAGCTAAACCACCTAGCTTAAGAGAGATTGGTCTTGATTTAACTAGGAAAACAAATAACATGAAATTGGAAACATGCATTGGAGTTACTAGATGTTATTACTAGAAACATTAACAAAATAAAAGAGGAAGCAATCAAGCACACCTGGAGATCTCTCTTGTCATCTTTGATTTGTCTGAATAGCTCATGACAAAAGCAAAGCTAAAAATTATAAACATGAAATTATATATATATATATATATATTACAACTGACTAATATACATATTTTATGTACCTGAAAATATATATTGCTTTCAAACCCAAGCACCTTCCTCACCATTGGCGCGCACATAATCCTCATTCTCACCTAGTAGTGCTTCGATTGATGAGATTTTTTTGGTAATAGAAGGTAATTAATTTCATCATCTCCTAGATCGTCTTCCTCATAAAAATCCCTCGGACAGGATGATAGAACTATTGATAATCTCTTATCACGTTCATCTTGTACGTAAAATACTTGTTTTCCTTCAGATGCCAAAATAAATTGATCATTTTATGGCCATTCCTATTGAAGTCAACCAATGTCAGTCCAAGGCCATCAGTTTTGATGCTGTTGTGTTTCACTCAATTGCACTTATACACAACCACCGTTCTGAAAATATAATTCAAGGCCCAAATCTCTTTTATAACCCCGTAATAAATATCATCCGCCACTATTGGCATGTTATCCTTTGAACTTGAAAAAAATGTAGCATTAGCAACTAAGCTAACTCCACTATTCTTTTGAACTCTTGAGTTATCATGGTCTTTCATGTAAAAGTGATAACCACTGATGCCATATCCAACCCAAGGTTTCAACAAAACGACTTTAATAATTTTAAAATTTTCACATGAAATTTATGTTTATTTACCTTTTGTACATTCCAAATTTTACATAAATACACAATGAAACTAATTTTATAATACCATCATATGTGTATATATATATATATATATGTATATATATATATATATATACAAACAAACACATTAGCAAGGAAATCAAATTATTTGTTGATTACATCCATTATTACCTATATATATATATATATATATCAAAATTTACATATTAGATCTTGTCAGCCAAGACCAAAGAGCGAATCTACTCTTTTTCATCAAAATAGGCCAAAAGTTAATGTTATAACCACCCTCTTCATCAAACCCTAATTTTGGGTGAGAACCACAAAACATATTGTTCTCCATTTTTCAATAGTGAGGCTTGAGAGAGAAGTAGCTATCATTTTCAATGAAATCATACAATTTTGGCGAAATCAAGATGATCAAACTAATTCTTTAACCCCATGATATGTAGCGCAAAAACCCACATGATCTACAAAATAAAAATATAGAAAAGTTAGTAACAACAAAAGAAATATTCGTGTGATTTAAAAGCAGTTGTGGTTTACTTACAGTTTTTTCCATGGCATAAATAGTCAAAATATATAAATGAAAAGCAAGAAGGGAAAAAGAGAGAAGCATAAGTCCCAAAGACGAAGCCTTCATGCCAAAATCGCGAGAAGAAGAAGATAAAGGAAAAACATACTTTGACAGCTATTTATAAATCATTGAAAACTTCAAAAGTTGTTTTGTACTAAACGACTTTGAAAATATCTAACTTTTGAAGTTGCTTAGCACTAAACGAATTTAAAAGTCCATTCTTGTTAAATAAAATATTCCCGCCAAAAGTTATCGCTATACTTTTCAAGTCTCTTCCTTTAAACGGCTTTAAAAGTTATCCATTTTTAAAGTCGTTTTCATGAAAACAACTTTCAAAGTTCTTCCCACAAAAAAATTCCCTTCTCAAGCTAGTTTTTTAAAGGCGCTTGTGGTTAAACAACTTCTTGAGTATATGTATTTAAATTCGTTTATTTTCAAACGACTTCTAAAATATTTATAAAGTCGGCAATATAAACGACTTCTTTATGTTGACTTTAAAACCCTCCTGTGTAGTAGTGACACATAGCGAGAGATGTGATTTAGTTCCTCACCCATTTGATTTTCCTACAAAACTAGACTTTATTTATACAATATTTGTAGACAAAGAGAGAGAGAGAGAGAGAGAGAGAGAGAGAGAGAGAGAGAGAGAGAGAGAGAGAGAGAGAGAGAGAGAGAGAGAGAGAGAGAGAGAGAGAGAGAGAGAGAGTATCTCATGAATTTGATTTCTCATTTTGATTTGTGTTTAATCGCATTTTGACGTATGATTTGTGTTTAATCATGTTTTTTTTCTTCTTGCATGTAATCGAAGTTTATTTCATGATTTATACTTTTGGGTAACAGATGAGGGCGAGTACATATGGCACTAGCAGGCTTCTAGGTGCTCACCATATGGTTGTGGGTTGGGCTTTGATGAATTGTGAAATTGTTTTAACATGCATGATTTGATTTGAGATTTTGTTTTTGGCATGGATTTGCCTGTGATGAGATGATATGCTCTGATTTGATATGGCATGGGTTTGCCTGGTATTGAATCAAAAAGCAATTCAATTGTTTTATCATTTTATCGCTAATTTAAGCATACTGACAGCATGAATTATCCTTTACATAAATAACTTATGATTTTACATGTACTAATGTTATACATGGGTGAGATTCTATTATGCCAATTGTGATACACATGATCATGATTTGTTTTTATTTAACTTAGTATGATTTTTTTCTACTTAGTGATGTGATATATTATTCGATGAATTAACATATATTTGTCTAAATCACAAATCGGTATATGACAAGATGCTATGATATGAGATTATTTGAAATGATATGTAGATGTATGTGGATTAATGCCAAGAGGGGCCTTCCCATGATAGCCACATTGGAAAAATCAAATCTTGGCTATAATAGGTATTTAAACTTTGGAGAGCTAGTAATTGACCCTACCACTCTCTTAGCATAGTGTCCACTGGGTAAAAGGGACTGTCTAAAACAAATCATCAAAAAGTGATAAATCTAGTACCTCTGTACTCAATATGACTCATCAGTCACATACTAATTGTCTTTGAAATCAAACTACGAAATACTTACATTTGTACTTATGAAACAGCATTATTTGTAATCATGCTAATTTACTAAGTTCATAATTAGAACTTACATAGTGGATTAAATCAAAACTATAGGAAATTTAGAATTAAGTACTTTGATGAAGTTTTGAAGATTTCAACCATAATTATGATAATTCTGAATGTGAAAATTCTCATAAATAAAATTAGGATTTCATCTATTTGAACATGATTCGTTTGATGGTTCTTCTTTTGAGAACACTTAGCTGGGAGATCTCGAGCCCTAATATATTGACCAGAAGATCATGAGGTGATAATCTCATGAGTTAGATGATATATTGCCTATAGAAATTGCAAGTTGGGTGATAGAACACCTAGAGATGGGGTTTTAAGAATTGTATATCATAAGCCCTTAAAGGTTCACCTGATATTCCCTCAGTGGTGGCGAAGTGCTTGGATGTTCAGCAAGCAAAAGTGGATTATACCTACACCAAATATACTTAAAAGACGCACCAAATTGAAGCCACACTTGCCAAGTGAGATTGAGGATGCATGAAAATTGTTGCATGTTTGGACACGACAGCATTGCTTTTGCATGGGATGTGAACACCCGTTGGTCTTAATGAAGGCTTGGTATCAACTTGTATACCAGTGTGATATTTGCAAGGAAAAAGGAAATCGGGTGGTAAAATAAGGGTGGCTCTAAGATGTTATTTCTTTTTATTCATCGTATTCTCATTTTCCATCACTAATGGTGACCTCATGATTGGATGCTTTCTAGTGGCTATCTACGTTAATTTGCGTCTTTCTAGCTCAAAAAGCTTTTGCATGCTTAATCATTGGTTGTTGGAAAACTCTTGTATCTTTTGCTATCTTCTCGATTTCTTTTAATAAAATTTCAATAACATAGCCTAAAAAGATGACTCTATATGAAAGTGAGATGAGTTGAGTTAGCTCAAAATGACTACAAAATACTATGATGAAATTTGTAATAATATTTTATTTATACGGGGTTTTATATAGGCAAGCTGATTAGGATGAGTTATAGTTGTGTTTGAGATCTTGAGAGTGCATACTGAATGAGATTGGTGCCCAACCCCATCCCAATCTCATAAGCAAGCACTAATCATTTTTAATGGACTATGGATCTATGTAGGTCAACAAATAACCCCACACTAGTTGTCCCTGCGATATACTCTGGAAATGCAGCTCATATATTGTACACACACAGCGAGAGATGTTAATTAGTTCCTCTCACATTTTATTTTGCTACAAAACTAGACTTTATTTATACAATATTTGTAGAGAGAGAGAGTATTTAGTATGTAACCCATTAGATTTTACTACAAAACAGAAACAGGATTTTATTTAGATAAGGAAGCAGTTATTACATATTTAGTGGCACTAACGTGCCTACTTAGAAGGAGCCACCTTAAAAGCTAATGCTTCTACTATCCTGTTACACTGACATAACTATGTATTATCAGTCTTCCACGCTTGAGGTTCAGTTCTTAATTTTACCAAAGAACACGAGCTTTCTAATGGGCGCAATGATTTTAATCTCAGTAACTATAGCCTCATACATATGGGTGCCAGCTTTGTCGGAGGCATAAATCACAAGAAGATAAACGGTGACTCTTGCAAGACTTATGTCGTAGCCGAACGGCACAGATTGGAACATCAGACCCCGTCCACTGTGTTCGACGGCCCACTTCGCAACCTCTGTGTAGTCTTTGTTCTTTTCTATAGTGGCGCCTAGAGGTATCTTTGGCTTTAGATATTCTTCGATATCACGGCCATCGGCGAGGTTCTTCAGTAGGTGTTCACACTCAGCAGCAAGGATCTCAGCAAGGTCCACCCGCTGTTGTTCTTCTTTAGTGAGTTCATCCTGCTAGTTGTCTCCTCCAGTAATGGGGGCCGGCTGAGTCGGAGTCTGAGCCATGTCTGAATGGACGAAGAAGGTAAGAGAATAGCTGAGCGAAGTGAAGAGGAGCAGCGAGTTGTATCGACTTGGTTACAACGTCGAGGAGCCCCTCTATTTATACACCTCCAAGACCCTCCTACTTGCATTCACATGCATCTGCTCACACTTCAAGCATCTGTAAACATGACGTAGACCAGGTTCTCAACAAATTACGTGGGAGGAGTATTAAATTTGTTTATTTTTTTGAACAGCATAATGCATGTATTACCTCTCAGCTACTGCTAAGTCTGTTTAATGTGAAAGGAGTTGTACAATTTGGAATTGCGGGAAATGCAAATCCTATGCTCCAAATTGGATATTTCACCATTCCTCGCTATTGGGCCCACACAGGCCTTTGGAATTGGCAGGTAAGGCCGAGATGTTTCCTCCATCATCTTCTTGTTTTAATGATTTTATTGGAAAAATTAGATCCATACAATCCTCGGGTGGGTTTGAAGCTTGGTGCATGTTTCATCCACCATGAAATAAGTGATAGAGGGTTAGGATGACTGAGAAGTGAGAAGAGCGAGCCCCACTTCTGCTCTTACTCCTCTATATGTGCATCCACGTGTAAGAACCCTTTGAGAAGTCGAAGATTTACATGAGAGAGAGGATTATACGATGCCATTGGTCTTGTCACGATTGCTTCGTACAAGAACTAAAAATTGGCAATGGCTTATTTTCCAGGGGGGTGGGTCTCAGTAAGGAGGCGACCTATTGCCATCCTAGTAGCCCCCATTTAACCAACTATGCTGGTTTTTAAAACGACTAGCTCTGCCAGCACATTCGATGACTCAGACTACCTACGGCTAGCTAAGGAGGGTGTGAAGTGGTTAGTTAGGTAGGATCTAACTGGTAAGCAGTGGGGTCAGTCTGAAAGAAAGGAGGGGCTTTAGATTAGCCTAATCTAAAAGCTTCTCCCCCACACTATTCTAAGATAATCAAATTTCTGCTTACTAGCCTTAGGGGTGTTTGAATTTTTGTGCCCTATCATTAGCATTTAGGTTGCATTAGTTAGATAGTAAAAAAAAACAAAAAACAAAACAAAAACAAAACAAAACAAAACAAAAACAAAAAAGAAAAAGAAAAAGAAAAAAAGAAAAAAAGACATGGTCAGTTTCATTCAAAATTTGCACACTGACCAAAATAATAATTGGTACCCTAGCATTAATAGAGACGATTATAATCCTCTCTTTGATGCTAATGATCCTCTACCTCTATTCAATAATAATATACATCAATGGAGGAATCATTCTCAACCACATGAAAATAGAAGAAGGAATTATAACATGCAGTGGGACCAAAATAGATCACATGAGGATAATGGGCATAATGAAATTTCTCCGAGAAGAACATTAAAAGACCATTTACAACCTAATTATACCAGCATATCTTCATGTATAAACTTACCTCCAAATGCTGGTATGATTAAAATAAAGGTTGGAGTAATTCAATTACTTCCAAAATTTTATGGGTTGGATAGTGAGAGTCCTTACACGCATTTACAAGAATTTGATGAAGTGTGCATGTTCCAACATATACAAAACATTGAATTAGATATTGTAAGACTCAAACTATTTCCTTTGTCTTTAAAGGAAAAGGCTAAGATTTGTTTTTGTTCACAACCAGCAGATTCCATACGAACATGGCAAGAAATGACTCGGAAGTTCTTAAATAAGTTCTTTCCTATACATAAGACTAATTCTCTATGTCAAAACATAATGAATTTTACCCAAAAGAATAAAGAAACTTTTTATCGATGCTGGGAAAGATTCAAGGTATTGTTGTTAACTTGTCCCCATCATGGATATGAACTTTGGCGTATCATTAGCTTCTTTTATGAAGGACTCCATTCTGATATGGGCCAGTTTGTTGAAATAATGTGTAATGGCAATTTCTTAAATAAACAACCAAAAGAGGCAGAAGAGTATTTGGAATGGCTGGCAGAGAGTGCATGAACATGGGCTCATTCAAATACAGTAGGTTACTCAAGTGAGCCTAAGTTCACCACCCCATTTGCTAGGGGAGACATTTATGCTACGACTGAAAAAGATGATATGAAAATAACATCCCTAGCTAGAATAGAGGCCATGGAAATAGGAAGTTTTTCCTCTAAGAAAGTCAAATAGGTGTGTAATACTTGTGAAAGTAATACACACCCAACTCAAAAATGTCCTATTGCTCCTACATTTTAGGATGCACTTTATGAATCGACCCATTCTTATGAGAAACATTTTTCCTCATCTTCAGAGACATATAGTCCAAATTTGAGTAATCATCGAAATGAACATGTCTCACACAAGGCCCAATACCAACCCTATCACCAAAAACAAGGACCACTTGCTCTTGGACCTTACCTTCCTCCACATAACAGGAATGTTGAGGATAATTTCCATCATCACATGCAAAACCAAGAAAAGAAAATTGCTCAAATTCAAGGCCAATTGAAAGAGAACATAGATTCCATGATTAAATTAAAGGATATAATGTCCCCAATAATGCAAACTACTGATCAAGGTCAATGTCCTGTTCCACCTCATGAAAACCTTGATGATACTGATATGGTATGTGAGAGTAATTCTTCACTTACAAGCATGGAACAAACAAAGGCAATTACCATTATTCCTAGTGGTAACAAAATTGAGAAATTTGGTCCTAAAATGGTTGAAATAGTGCTCAGACCTGTTAGAAAAAGAGACAAATTTGTCACACCCACTGAGGAATATGACATCCTTGCTCCATTTCCAAAAAGGCTGTATCAAACTTCCACAATTGTCTATAATTATGAGAAGCAGCCTGAAGATAAATTTATCTTGCCTTATAATAAAATGAAAAATTTTAAATTGCAAGATAACTTTATTTATCATTCCTTTTCAGAGGCATGTCCAGCTCATTTTTTATAGGACCCAGGGAAGTTTCGAACTCAGTAATATTTTTCCTCTGAAAATTTTCTTCTGAAAATAAAGAATGTAGCTTAGTTTTACTTTTTTCTTTTTCTTTTTGATTTTTTTTTATATTCCTCAATTTTTTTATATTTCTCAATGCATTATCATCATCCTACTTTTTAAATATTGAGGACAATGTTTCTTTCAGGTTGGGGGCTGTAGAATTCTACTAAATTCTATTTTTTTAGGTTTTTAGGTGATTTTCTTGATTTTTCAAAAAAATTAAAATTTTATTTTAAAAAAATAGGTCAATTCCTAGACTATAATAACTTTGGCTTATTAATGGACCTCAACATGACTAATTCATCATTTTACTCATTTTCTAAAACATTCCAGTAAAGCTAGGTCTCAGATCACATATGAACACGCAGTTGCATATGGATAATTTTAATTGATGAGTAGCAATGATTGAGAAATCCTGAAGAAATTCAGTGTAGACCTATAACCTAAGTATGCTTTAGAGCCATTCATTCTTTCTGAGAGGTTATAAATATTTCTAATTTTTTTCAGCGTGCTTAAAGAAACTTGATCCCATCAACTTTTAAATTTGGCCAATTACCTGAATTGTTAGAGTATTAACTTTGAAATTCTAGAAGTTCATTGAATCTGATAGATTATAAAAAAACCTAGAAAATGATTTAGGCCATCTTCGTTAACCTCGAGACATAAAGCCAACCCAAAAATATTTTTACCACTAGTAAGCTAATTTGAGCCTTTTATATAAACCTTTTCTTTTTCTCACCCAACTAACCTTAACCCATATTACCCACTATAATATATCCATTACTTATTTCTTCAAAAGATAAGTTAGAGATACTTTTTAGTTGCAATCAAAGCAGGAAAGTGAATATTGAGAAACGAAATTTTCTTCAAAAGAGATTCAAGTGAAAAAAAAAAAAATTAAGAAAAGTTTGGAGAACGCAAAGAAAAGTGAAAAAAGAAATATTCACTTTAGTACAAGCAATGTAAAGAAAGAATTGTCAACTTTAGAAGACCTCTACTTCTTATTGAAGAAACTTTGAATACCCTTTTACCTCTTCTTTTGTACCCCGTCCTAAGCCTTCATGTTGTCCCAGTTAAAGACCTAATGATTTTAAGGTAAATATAGTCTTAATGAGGATATGAAAATATAGGATTTGGAGAATAATACTTCTAAAAGTTCAAAGGTAATGGTATCTTTTTAAAGGGATCAAAACTACATTCCATAGTATCTCCTGTTCCTTTATGAGCGTATGTGAGATAAAATTTGCTTTTATTGACTCTACTCACATATATAAGAGAGATATGATTTGAACCTTTATCTGAGAGACTTTATTTCTGAGTGTATGTCATTAGTGAGGATTGAGGTCAAAACATGTTTCAAATGGAGTTCAAAGTTGTTGTCTATTCAAAGATAAAGATTATTTTATATGTATACATCCACCCACACACTATGAGAGCTAAGCTAAATTGGAATGTCTATAGCATATGGGTAGAGTTGTGAATTTTTCATTCACATGCTAAAGTAATAGATTTATTTGAAAAAAGAAGAAGTGGGAATTGACTTGAAAATGATATTTTTTGAATTTTGTGGGTATATTCACTGCAAACCCTCACGAGGCCTAACTCGTCCATTAGGGGTAACCTAGGGGTTTAAGGGCTTGTTGTATATGCTATATGCAACCGTGAGTACCTACGAAAATGACGACTATTTTGTCCTCAATAAATTTTCACATGTTTTGCTAGTGACTAGCAAAATGCTGGTTGGGGGGTGTGTTGAGTCTTTAATTTTGCCAAAAATAACCTTAGATTACTATTTTATTAGATCATTTAAATAGGTAATTTTGTGATTTTAAATCAATTTTAGCTATAATTAATCATCCAACCATTAATTTGAAAAGTTAACGATCAGATGATTATTATAGCTAATTATCCACATAAAATAATTCTAATTATATTTTTTTTTTTGCAGGTAAGCCAGAATACATTGGACGGTTCAGATTTGCTTAATGGGTCCCATGCCACAAATTTGGGCAAAGCTGACCAATGATGCATATGGCATTATCGCATGGTAGGCAACATCACATGGGCAAGGCATGGGCGAAGTATGGGCAAGATGCATGTCTTACAAAAAATAATATATTCAGGCTGGCTTTGCTTCCTTCAAGGAGAGGAGCAAGCAACTCAGCCCAGACACTTTCTCTCTGGTGCTCTCCTCTTCTCCCTGGGCTTCTACCCTTTGCACAGACAGAGACGGAAGGATTGTTCCTCTCCGTCTCTTCCGTTCGTTCCCCACTCTCATAGCGTCCCTCTCTTCTCTTTCTCTCACTTTCCCTCTCTCATGCACTTTCCCGTTCTCCAACCTCCCTTTCCTTCTCTGCCCTCTCTATCGCCTCCTCTCTTTACCAAACCCACAAACCTCTCTCTCAACCCCCTTACTCGTTGTTCTTGTTTCCCATCTCCCTCCTGCTACACTCTTTCTTTTCTCTCCCTCATCTCTGTTATCACCACCGCACTAGCTCCCTGCCTCCTCCTACCCTTCTTCCCACTGGCCGGCCATAGGTGAGTGACACACCATAGGCCAGGCGTCATCTCACTTGCCCAGAACCTCCTCTGCAACTGCATCAACCCCCTTCTCTGTCTCTCTCTCTCTCTCTCTCTCTCTCTCTCTCTCTCTCTCTCTCTCTCTCTCTCTCTCTCTCTCTCTCTCTCTCTCTCTCTCTCTCTCTCACGTACTGTTTCTCTTCTCCCTCTGTTCACATTTGATTCAGGAGAGAAAACCCAACTCAGGTTTTCTCCCAACCCATCTTCTCCCGCGTTCCCACTTCTCTCTTCCCTCTTCTTCCTCCTCTCCCTTTCCTTCTTCTTTTCTTCTCCCCATTTCTGATTCGATTTACTGTTCATCAAGTACTGTTCATGAACACAGAGTACTGTTCATGAACAGTACTTTCCTCGTTTTTCTCCAAGCACGTTTTTCTGTTTTTGTTAAAAAATCAAAACCCTAGAAATTACATTTTTGCCCCTAGCAGATATCAGTAATCCCAACTGAGTCCCTGCTCTAATACCAACTCTGTCCTTTTCCAGAAATACCGTCTGTGTCCCCAGTTTAATTCCAACTGAGTCCCTGATTTAATTCCAACTGTGTCCCTGTGCTATTCTGGTTTTACCTTATCTTCATTCTGACTATTCAGGGACAGTGCAATCCAAGGACAGTGCAATCCAGGGACAGTGCAATCTAAGGACAAGCTTATCTAGGACGGCTTTTAGTTTTATTTTTTGTTTTCTTTTGCATAAATAATTGTATGCACTTCAGCAGTTAAATAAATCTAAAATTTTCTGTTATTGTTATTTATGTTATTTTTATTAATTAAAATTTGTGTAAACTCCACATTTAAGTCGAGTCCCCGTGGAAATCAACCCGGACTTGCACTAGCTAGACTACACCGTGCACTTGAGGAAAACACTCAACATTTAGCCAACACCACTTTTTTTCATCAAAATAGGCCAAAAGTTGATGTTATAAACACCCTCTTCATCAAACCCTAATTTTGGGAGAGAACCACAAATCATATTGAAATTGACTTCGAAAATATCTAAAATTTGAAGTTTCCTAGCACTAAACGACTTTAAAAGTCCATTCTCATTAAATAAAATATTCCTGCCAAATTTATCACGATACTTTTCAAGTCTCTTCCTTTAAACGACTTTAAAAGTTATACATTTTTAAAGTCGTTTTCATGAAAACAACTTTAAAAGTTCTTCCCACGAAAAATTCCCTTCTCGTGCTAATTTTTTAAAGGTGAATATGCTTAAACGACTTCTTAAGTTTATATATTTAAAGTAATTTATTTTCAAATGACTTCTAAAATATTTATAAAGTTGGAAAATCATATAAGCGACTTCTTTATGCCGACTTTAAAACCCTCCTGTGCAATAGTGACACATAGCAAGAGATGTCAACTAGTTCCTCACCCATTTGATTTTGCTACAAAAGTAGAATTTATTGATACAATATTTGTAGAGAGAGAGAGAGAGAGAGAGAGAGAGAGAGAGAGAGAGAGAGAGACTATTGTTGCTACTCTTTGGCTCAGCCTAATGTGGTCTAGCCATTTCATCTGTGAAGAACATTACAAATGTGTAACACAATCGTTTGCCCACAAAAGGTTCAGGTTGCCACTTTTTCCCTTGGTCTAGGATTAGATTTAGGAGTGCCCATGCTAGTGAGTGTGTGAAGTGATTTGCTTTCACAAGAAAAAGGAAATTATAATTTAACTAAATTCTCTTTTCTGAAGCAAAAAAAAAGAACCTTGATTTCCTCAATCAAGAAATAGCATCAAGTTATATGATTTGAAGTTACTTTTGCCTATGGACAAAAGAGAGATGAAATCAAATTGCAACGAACATTTCACCCTAAAATAGTTTCCTCCAATGTGGTAAGATTTTTGGTTTTTTTTCAATTAGGCATACTCTAGAAGACTCTTGAAGCATGACTTTCATGATTGAAACTCACTATTACTTCACTACACCACATGAAGTTGTTGTGGAAAATTAGAAAGATCTATATTTGATGTAGATTGTAGGGGTATGTCCAACTCAAGTTTTGCAATTTTATCTGCTTTATAGATGTTTGAGTGGTATAATCTTTGTTCTCCTATCATGAACATCTTATTGATGGAGTTAGTAAACATTGCAATGCCAAGCTGACAAATGAAAACATTTTAGAATACTAGAATCATCCAATTGGAATTAGTCTTGGGCTATAATCTATCCAAAGTTCAGTCCTCAGATGGATATTCTCGATCAACCACATGCGGACAATTTGGATTGAAAAGTTAAAAGTTTCTCCTAAATATATGTTTTTCAAGTTTGCCCTTTTAAACAGAATCAATTGGAGAGAGATGTAGGGTTACAAGATTAGATCGACTTTAACATAAATCTTAACTACAATTACAAGAAACTCTTACAACCATCAATGTGTTAAATTTCTTTAGAGAATCGCTTGGAATCAGTTATAAGTATAAGATCATGTCAACTTTGAGACAAATCTAGAAACAAATCTTCATTGGCTATCTTTCAACTAGAGAGAGATCCAGGGTTTTTGCTATGAGATCAAATTGACTTTCAAATAATTTTTGTTCACAAATCTAATAAAAAGAGCTATAACTATTCATTACAGGGTTTGGAAGTAAGTTTTAGAGAGAAATTTTTTTATTTTTGATAGCGAGATTGTGTAGAATAGTGGGAGAATTGTAGATCAGTGTGTTAGGATAGGCTGTAATCTCTTTGATAATCAATCAATGTAGTAAAGATATAGATTCTATCATGTTATCAAAGCCATGGACTGAAGATCTATCGTCCCCAATCAGATCTGTCACCTCTTCTCTTGCTACAACTTTTTACTCCATCCCTCTCCATCGGCATCAACTATGGCACTCTCGCCAACAACCTCCCACCTCTCTCCCAATTCACTAGGTTCCTCAAACCCCGCACAACAATTGATCACATAAAATTGTTGAAAGTTGATTCAACTATCCTCACTGCCTTTAAAGACATCGACATTCTCACAAAACTCCTAGTCACACAAAATTGGCTCCAAACCAACATTGCCTCCCTTCTACCCAGCCACCAAAATTAACCAGCTCTTAGTTAGCGAAGAAGTAGTCTATGCCTATGACCAAAAACCTCATCGTCCACCTCATTCTACCCATGAGAACTTCCACACCACCTTAGAACTTTCTATATGGAAAGCTTCGCTGGTGTGGAGCCTTTTCTAAATCAATTTCCCTACCTCCTTCATCTTGCTCTAGCAACAAACAAAATGCTATCGGACCTAAAAATCGTCTCTATCTCTCCCGCCTTGCCCTGCAATACTAGGCAATGATCAAAAGATATGACATGTGTCTCACTCATCTTCTCCAAAAAAGAGCAAGAAGCAAATGCTTTGCGACAGGAGAACACAATTTTTCAGAATGAAATTGGAGATTTGAGCATGCAGTTGAGACTTATTTCAGTTCTGCAAAGTAGAGTCCTTTATGAAGCCGCATTGCTTCTCAAGGTTTTCAACTATTATCAGTTATGAACGACTTTCAGTGATTCTATTACCCTGTATCCTACTTTCACCGTTATCTAATTTTGTAATCTCTTATTTCATTTCTCGTTCTACTCCTGATTTCACCCTTAACCTTCGAATTAGTTTCTTTGCAGCTTCTAGTTCAACGGGTTTAGATCGTTCTACACTAGAATTGTCACACCAGTGTAAGATAGTGGATTTGATGGCAATATTGGGCACAAAAACAAAAAAAAAAAACAATCAAGTCTTGACTCGTCTCTGAGGCAAGGAATACAACCCAAGTCTTTACAGGCTTTGACGCAATTCCTCTTGAAAGTTTCACCAAAAGAGATTATCACCAGATCAGCCATTAAATGGCCAATGATCAGACAGATGTAGATTTTGTAGGTTTGTGAGCGAGGGGAAGACTTTCCACCAATGTTTTCCACTGCCCACTTCTCTATCTAATGCAACTTTATGTGTTAGTTTGTGAAGGAAAAGAAAAAGACTTCTAAAGGAACTAAGTTTTGGTCTCAGGTATGTAAGGGTGTGTGTCATTATCTTCAATGATTACTGGTATCTTTGGGGCTTACTCTTGTGCTGCCCCAAAAGCCCTACTCATTTTCCCTCAATACGATAAATCCATGGTGTGGAAATCTTCTAGTATCAACATAGATCGGGCCTAGAGAGGAACCAGCAATAATGACAACATCAAGCTCTTTCAACAGGGGTGGCGCTACCATAATAACCCTGAATTTTAATGAATTATTTATCCACCCATGCAAATTGTCATATTTTAATTAAAAATGGAATAAGTAATTGAATTCAAGTTAAAAAGGGATTTTGTATAATTAAACTCTTCAAAAACTTGAAATTTTTCTTCAAAACATAAAGAATTGGAATGTACATGTCACGATGAATCCAACAACATAAACAACACTAAAATCAAATTTCAAATGAGAAAGTTATGATTGTTCAAATATGAAGGGCATTTTTGAAAGAAAAAAAAAGAAAGAAAGAAGCTTTTTATTAAAAAGGACGGGCCGTTTTGATATCGCACCCACCCTCCTTAAAGGAACAAAAAGCATATCATTAGATCCGTTCCCAAACCCGATGGAAAAAGGGAGAAAAACGAAGGAGAAGAAGGAAGAGGAGAGGAAGAAGAGGGACGAGGAGAGGAAGACAAGTGAGGAAAAGATAAAGGGAGAAGGAGAATGTAATGACCCTGAATTTTTGTAACTTATTAAGGCAAATTAATGAAGTTTGAATTTTTAGAAATTCTGGGCTGGAATATTAGGTTATTGAAAATTCTCTTTTTATGGAGATTATATCATGAATTAAAACATAGAAATTATAGTTGTACTTGGAAAACTGATCGAAACAACATTAAGTACGTTCAATTTCTAAGTTAAAATGAAAAATCCTTAATTTTCTCCATTTGGGGGTAAAATGGTAATTTTACCCATATTCCATATCCAAGAAATAAGACCTCAATATTCATGAAGTACTTAGAAATACGATTTCAATGCCACTAAGTACGCTCGATTTTGAGTTCGGACAAATATTGCCTATTATTCTCCAATTTTGGAGTTCAAAGGGCAAAAACGTCTTTTCACATAAAAAGTAGGGCCCACAAAGTGGGCCAACGTTCTAGAAGCAACAATAATTTCTCAGTACATTATTTCTGGTAGTGGAGAATGTAGTGGAAATTGTAGTGGAGAATGGAGAATGCACTTGTAATAAAAAAATTTAAAATAATAAAATATCTTATCAAAAGAAATGATAAAAAATTCAAATTTGGCTATAAACATGTCCTAAAATTTTCCAAAATTTTTCACAAACTTAACCATGAAATTTCCAAATCTTTCCTGGAGTTTCAGCCCCAAATTCTCATTCATCCCTCCCCAATCTCTATTTTTCTTATTTCTCTCTCCTCTTTCTAAGTGGAACAAGAGACCTAAATTCAATTAGGCACTCCGTTCCAAGTAGAATCTGATAAATTTCATCATCCATAACCTCCTATACTATAGTATATACAAAATCCCTAAATCTATTTCAAGATCCAACAGTTCCAACAACAGAAAATCACAAAAACGGGGACAATCGAGCTATATTATCATCAACCGGTAATTCTCTCCAATTGGGCATCAAATATATGTTTTTTCTCCAATCAGGTAGGTGAAACTATTTCCTATACATATTTATTATGGTTTAGTGTAATTTTTATTTTTCTATAATTTAATTTGAATGAAAAATTGTAAAAATAAAGTAAATACCAGAGCCTTCAATTCATGGTGATAGAGAGCTCAGATGGAAATTCTGAGCTTCCAATCGATCCAGAAGGGTCAAAAACCCCTAAGGTGCAATTTTCAAGAAAATATAACAAGGTTTAGACCCTCAATTGAGAGAGATTAGTTTTGCTAGGCCCAGATCAAATATGGACTCTAGGAACGGCTGTAAACTTCAAATTTAAATCGTGGAGTCATATGAACTCCAAATTAAGATCAGAAAGAAGCTATGAAAATCTTGTAATGTCTAGTTCCTAATGACGTCATAATATGTCTAAAAATTATTCCTGAATTATTCTGTATTTTGGAAATAAGTGTCCAATTTCTAAGATCTTCAAGATCTGAGGTGATCAGATCTTGGAAATTTATTTTAATGATGATATAATACTATAATAAAGTAATATCTATGGTTAATTTGGACATATCTGGGATAAATTAGGGGATCTACCCTTTATGGTAGAAAAACTCTAAAAATACAAAGGGACCCACTTGATCAATGAGATCAAGTATGATCAGATCCTTGGGATGGATTAAATGAATGATATTATGATGGAATCCAGTTAGATCATGGATGAAATGTGACAAAATCAAGTGGATATGATTTTTGGATCTTAATAGATTAAAAGCCTTAAAGGTAATTAAAACCCTTGATCTAAAGGAAAACACCTAAGATCTAATGGTTGGATCATATTTAAAGGTTTATAATAATCTTAATATAATAAGTTTAATTGTCTTTTATTGGATATAGAAGTGTAAATGTGATTTATGTTCTAAGCTTTAATTGTCTTTTATTGGATATAAAAGTGTAAATGTGATTTATGTTCTAAGTTAGAAAGCATGATAGTGTAATCTTTAAATTTTAGTATGATATGCCCTAAATGAGTAATTTGTTAGTAGATTTGATTATCTTAGGATCATGTTAGTGTAAATTAGGATTTAAACATGATTTCATTATGATAGAAGATGTGTTTCATAACTTAGGATCATGTTAGTTTTATTTCATTAGCTTAAGTTGCATTCATAGGAAGAATGTAGTATATAGTTGTTAAACTTATATTTGATTTATGCTTTCAAGTTGATGGTTTACTTATTGTCAAATTTTATTCAATTGTTAAGTAGTTGTTAAGATATAGTGAGCATAAATCACCAAAAATATAAACTAATGAAGTATACAGATTCATGGACAACTAAGATGAATAAATGATTTTGACTTAATAAGGGCTATAGTTAATAGGATAATATAAGGAATGATTTATCATTTCCTTGGCCCAAAGTAGGAAAATAATGAACATCCATGGATGACATTGTGCATATCCATGAAAATTAATTAAAATAAATTAGAGAAGGGACTTAAGGTAAAGAGCTCATAGGAACCTTGTCAAAGGTTGAGCTAGTACCACTCCTGTGGACTGTGAGCATTTTGGTTATATGGGGTATACAAGAGCCAAGTGCTTTTCCCTTACCTCCCGTTGACGTAAGAGAGGTCTAAACGTCTCCTCACATGAGGGTTGTATTAACCACTTTTTGAGTAGACTTTAATTGGTAAGTACTAGTCATCCTGAAATAAGAAGGAGTTGTCTAGTAATAAGAAGAAATAAATTATCTTCAACCAAGTAAGACACTAACTGGTTGAATAATAATAAGAACATAAAAAGATAGCAAATTATATAATCCTAATAAAAATAGTAAGTAAGATAAGGATGATCAAACAAGATGAAATCTTGTATGATCAAAAACAATAAGGAAAAAGAAACACCAATGTAGATTAGATTGTTATGTATGATATAGATAGTATTTGTATAGATGATATTAAACCCTTGGATATATGATCTTCAAGGAAGAAAGATTCAGATCATCCTACATAAGGATGATCAAAAGACCATGTAGTATGTACCCTTGATTAGAAAAATGACATTATACATATGATTTGATAGATATATATTGATTGAGACTATGGAAAATTTTAAGGAGTAAGAATACCTTATTGAGGTAGGTGGATTATTAAGAATGCCTTTACATGAAGATACATGTCTAATACATGATCTTATGTTTTGAAGTATTAACATGTATGATACCAATATATTAAGGTAAATACCTCAAATTGAAATATGATCCAACCAAATGATGAGGAAAATAAGTATTAAATGGTTAAGTTGAGAATTGAGAACAACCCTAAGTGAATAGGAAAGTAGAAAATATTCCAACCCTAGATAAATAGACAGATAGTCTAATATGTATAAGTATTATTTTACATACAAGCTTGGAGGCTTGTGGTTTTGTTTTAAACAAGCATAGGCCTGGGGATGCTATGCTAGGAGAGTTAAGAGGGTTTGGCCACCCACTCTCTAAAACTTGATGATATTGAATATAAGGCCTAAGAAAGGCTAAAAGTCGGGTGGGGCATTTATGGGAAGGCCACCACTGTGACAGCCATGATCCTCCCATATGGACATGGATATTGTAATTTCCATTGAGAATGGTATAAGTGAATTATTGAACAGTTATCCGAGCGAGCAGTACGGATCAGACTGCAAGCATAGTAGTCCTTGATTATTTTGCATTATGATGCATATGAAATTGGCATAGTGAAATGCCTTAAAGGATGGCATGATGAAATGCCAGGTAATTGTCATCATCATCATCATCAAGACCTTATCCCAATTAGGGGTCGGCCACATGAATCTTATTCCTCCATTCCACTCTATTAAATACCATGGCTTCATTTAGTCCCAAAGTTTTTAAATCTTTCCTCACCACTTCTATCCACGTTCTTTTGGGCCTTCCCCTTGCGCTTTTAGAACCTTCAACTTGTATTGCCTCACTCCTTCTAACTGGTGCCGTTGTTGGCCTCCTTTGAACATGTCCAAACCATCTAAGTCTAATCTCCCTCATCTTGTTACCTATTGGTGCTATCCCTAAATTTCTTCTAATATTTTCATTTCTAATTCTATCCTTTCTTGTCTTACCACTCATCCATCTCAACATCCTCATTTCTGCAACACTCACCTATGCGTATGATGTTCCTTAACTGCCCAACACTCTGATCCATAGAGCATGGCCGGCCTTATAACCATCCTATAGAATTTTCCCTTTAGTTTGAGTGGCACCCGCCGATCACATAAAACCCCCGATGCACATCTCCATTTGTTCCAACCCGCTTGGATTCTCTGGGTAACCTCCCTCTCAATCTCTCCACTCTCATGGATCAATGATCCTAAGTATCGGAAGTGGTCTCTCATGGGGACCTCTTGGTTATCAATCTTGACTGGTGCTCCACTCCTACTCTCCTTGCTAAAATTACATTCCATATATTCTGTCTTAGTTCTGCTAATTTTAAATCCTTTCGATTCTAATGCTTCTCTCCATAGCTCTAGCTTTATGTTGACACACTCCCTTGTCTCATCAAGTAGGACTATATCGTCTGCAAATAGCATGCACCAGGGAATCTCCTCATGCAGATGTTTTGTTAACTCATCCATAACTAATGTGAAAAGGTATGGACTCAATGCCCATCCTTGGTGCAATCCGACAGTGACAGGAAAATCACCAGTCACGCCACTAGTGGTCTTAACATTTGTTACTGTTTCCTCATACATATCTTTAATTATGTCTATATACCCCTGAGAAACCCCTTTAACACCTAACACCCTCCATATTAACTCTCTAGGGACTCTATCATAAGCCTTCTCTAAGTCAATAAAGACCATGTGTAGGTCTTTTCTCCTCTCCCTATATTTCTCTACTAATTGTCTTAGTAAGAAAATAGCTTCCATGGTAGACCTCCCAGGCATGAAACCAAATTGATTTTCCGATACACTTGTTTCATGTCGTAGCCTCTTCTCAATGACTCTTTCAAAAAGTTTCATGGTGTGGCTCATAAGTTTGATCCCTCGATAATTAGTGCAGCTCTGAATGTCTCCTTTATTCTTATAGATTGGTACAATAGAGCTTTTCCTCCACTCATCAGGCATTTTCTTTGATTTTATAATCTTGTTAAACAACTTGGTCAACCAAACTACCCCAATATCTCTCATATGCTTCCAAACCTCTATTGGTATACCATCAGGCCCCATGGCCTTTCCTGATTTCATCTTTCTCAAGGCCTCTTTTACTTCAAGCATTCTAATCCTACGTTCATATCTATAATATCCAGTGTTATTTAGATTTATAGTATTTTCAATCCCTATATTCTCAGGGCCATTGTCATTTAACAATTTTTGGAAGTATATTTACCACCTTTGTTTGATCTCAGCGTCTTTGATTAATACCCTTTGATCATCGCTTCTAATGCACCTAACATGCTCTAAGTCCTTACTCTTCTGTTCTCTTACCTTTGCAAGTTTAAACACATCTTTCTCACCTTCTCTTGTTCCTAGTCTATTATAGAGCTTATCATATGCTTTAAGTTTAGCCTCACTTACTATTCTCTTAGCAATGTTTTTAGCATTCTTATATTGTTCATAGTTTTCATTATTTCTAATCTTCTGCCATACTTTAAAATGCATTCGTTTTTCTTTAATAGCTTTTTGCACTGTTTCATTCCACCACCATGTTTCCTTTGCTAATAGCCTTTTACCTTTAGATACTCCTAAGACATCTTTTGCCACTTTCTTAATGGACTCAGCCATATTAGTCCACATGGTATTTACTTCTGTTTCATAATTCCAATTTCCTTCTACCATCAACTTATTTTTGAATGAGGTTATTTTCTCTCCTTTTAAGTTCCACCACTTAGTTTTTGGATGCGTATTAAGTTCAGTTCTTTTACTCCATCTTTTGATATGAATATCCATAACCATTAACCTATGTTGTGAGGTTAAACTCTCACCGAGTATCACCTTACAATCCTTACATATAGATCGTTCATTATTCCTAAGTAGAAAAAAGTCTATTTGGCTTTTATGAAGTCCACTTTTAAAGGTTATTAAGTGTTCATCCCTCTTCTTAAAGAGTGTATTTGCAATGGATAGGTTATATGACAAAGCAAAATTGAGGATATTCTCCCCCATCTCGTTTCGTTCACCTATACCATACCCTCCGTGTATTCTATCATATCCTTCCTTATCTTTTCCTACATGGCCATTTAAGTCTGCTCCTATAAATATTCCCTCAGTATTGGGAATTTCTTGTATGACTCCTTCCATATCTTCCCAAAACTGTCTCTTAATTATATCTTATAGCCCTACTTGTGGTGCATATGCACTTATAATATTTATAATCTGCTCTCCTAGAATCATTTTTATTATTATAATTCTATCACTGATTCTTTTAACGTCCACAACTTTATCCTTTAATTCCTTATCCACTATTATTCCTACGCCATTTCTATTATTTTCCTTTCCTACGTACCATAATTTATACCCATCTATTTCTCTAGCTTTAGCCCCTTTCCACTTGGTTTCTTGGATACAAGCGATGTTGACTCTCCTACGTTTTATTGTGTCTACTAACTCCAAACTCTTACCTGTCAATGTCCCTATATTCCATGTGGCGATGCGAATCTTATGATTTGGAGATTCCCTATTTACTATCGCCTTTCTCAACCTCCATGGTATGAACCCATGTCCACTTTTCATTGCACCTGGGTTCTGATGCAGCGCGTCGCTTCCGAGGGGACGCTCTAGCAGCCCTTGCCCATTTTTCACTACACCCGGGATCCGATGTAGCTTGTCGCTTCTGGGAGAACGCCCTAGCAACCCTTGCCTATTTTTCACTGCATCCGGGATCCGATGCAGAGCGTCGCTTATGGGGAACGCCCTAGCTTGAGCGAATTTTAGATTTCGATTCATGTCATGTTGGGGTTGCCATAGTTTTAAAAGCTGAAGATGACTTTCATTAAAATCATTAAAATCATCTTCAGCTTCACCCTTGCCGGCTAGCTACCTGACGCAAGGGTGGCCATATTTTAAGAAGCTGAAGATGATTTTCATTTCTCCCTCACAAACTAATATACAAATGCATATTTATTTGTAAGAAAGAAATAATAGAATCATCTTCAACTTCCCCCTTGTCGGCTGGCTACCTGATACAAGGGTTGCCATCTTTTAAGAAGCTGGAGATGATTCTCATTTCTTCCTCACAAACTAATATACAAATGCATATTCATTTGTAAGAAAGAAATAATAGAATCATCTTTAACTTCCCCCTTGCCGGCTGGCACCTGACGTAAGACCCTCCTCCTTTTTTATCCGGGCTTGGGATCGGCATTGGCGGAGTTATGCCAGGTAATTGTAAATTACCAATATTTTTTCCAAGAAGGGAAAATCCTAGTATAGTAACTAGCTGAGATACAAATCTCCTATAATGAAAGGAGTTGATCAGCTTTGTATGAAAATGATTATTGATTATTTTTACAATTTTAGTGGATTTGTCCTTATATACTATGTATGTATAAAGGTGAACACAAATGACAAGGGAATGAGATGTTCATATCAATAATAGTGGTCTATGAATGTGCTTATGATAGAATGAATTATGGGATAAGTGAATATTGAGATTTTACTGTCAATAACTTACATTCTTATGGCCAACCAAGCATAGCTTGCTGAGATATTGTAAATGTTCGAATGTTTACAATATCTCAGATACAGAGAAGGAGACTTAGGAGCTCAAGACTTGAAGAACTAGTGAAGAATAAGTAATAAGGGTATATCCCTTGAAACATTGTATAGAGAGCATGTATTATATTTAGAACTTTGTGATTTGAATTGTGTATTTGGACAAGTATTGTAAGGATACAATGGGTTGTGTACTATGAACCACTGGATGGATTCTGGAAGTTTAATAAAATCATATTCCTTAAATGAAATTTTATTTTGTACACAAATTGTACTTATGTTATGTATGAAGTGGTGACTTGGGTTTTCAAAACAAGTTTTTAAATAAAAGAATTTCTGCTGCTTTGTTTTGACAAATTTTTTTACTGAGGGGACGCCCTTGCCTTTGAAAAATATATTATAAAATGTGTTTTAAAAACCCAGGTCGTCACAGAGAAGACCCAACCCACCACAATAATTGATTGTGCTAGTGAAAAGGAGAACTGACTGTAGGGGTTCAATGGAGTTGCAGGAGCTTACCAGAGAAGTTGATGGCCCAGATCAATAATTTGATCAGATCATTTTCTTTAGCACAAGAGAACGAATAAAAACCCCTAGTTTATTGGGTGATCCATGCTGATTTTGATTGTCAATTAGAGAGAAGAATGACAGCAATGAACTCGAAGACTTCTTGAAAAATGATGATCAATCCAACTCATCCAAGAGAGGGAAACACATGAAAATACGACTAAGAGGTAAGATCCATAAAACCCAACTAGTGATTTAGATTTTTTTGTCTAGATCACATGATTCATACTATATCTAAGTTTTATTGATGATCTGACCATTAAATTCCTAAGACATGCTTAGTTAAGTATAAAATAGTCTTTAAATGTCGTAGATGTAGTTTAAATTTTTGAATCTAATCTTGAAAACAATTGAATAATCTCAACTGTCTGATCAAGCACTATTAGAACATTGACTTTGTGACATCTGATTGATGATCAAATGCCACAAATGAATTCTTTAATCATGGATTCCAAGTAGTTAGAAACTATAGATGTATAATTTAGAATGATCTACAAATTTTATGTTGCATCAAGAGCCATTCAACTATTAAATTTATAGTCCAATGAATTGATGATAGTTAATTGATTGAATTGAATCCACTGTTTTCAAAGATTTGCATGTTAGAGGTTTAGATTGACTGATTCTGTTGATTTTGGGAGTAATTAGGACTATGATTCCAATTAGGAGTACTGACATTACATGTTTTCTACTTGAAATAAATTTTCAACCAATCGTGCTTACATAGATGAAATCTTAATTTTATTTATGAGAATTGTCACATTTAGAATTATTATAATTATGCTTGAGATTTTTAGAACTTCATCAAAGTATTAACTCCAAATTGCCTATAGTTTTGATTTATCTATTGTGTACGATCTAATTATGAACTTTATAAATTAGCTTGATTACAAGTAATACTTTCTCCTAACATGGATTTTAAGTATTCTATGATTTGATTTCAAAGATGATTAGTACCGACTAATGAGTCGCATTGAGTACAAAGGTACCAGATTTATATCGTTGTTTTTCTATGATTTGTTTTAGACAGGCACAATCATCGAGATAGGATGATGATTCCCTATATTGATGATTTGTTTTACACAAGGGGCTTTTAAGTCGGTAAAAATATTTGCTTGCTTAATATAGATATTTGTAAATGGGCTACAAATCCCATAGACCTTTCATTAGTCTTTAACTCCACAGGTTCGAGTTCACATCACTTAGTGGGTGTAATTATTCATAAGTAGTGATAAGCTTAACTTATGCTAGATGTTCATCTATATAAGTATGTGTGCACAATTCATGTACCACATTCCATCCAATAAAGTTTATGATCCATGTAAGTTTCTATTGGTTATTTGCATGCTTGAAGTTCATTAAAATTTTAGTTTTATGATCATGTTTCATGTCTTGGATCACATGCACCATGTCATTTCATGCCTTGTTTGATTTAAGTTTCATGAGTACCTTACTTTTGGAATTTTACCTTTCACGAGTCATACATAGTTTCGAGTAGTCCATATACTTTATTTACTTGATTTCTTAAGAACTAATTAATCTTTTTAGATAGTTTAGTTACTATTTTGGTTAGATCCTATATAAGCAAACTTTTAGTCCGCACATTTCATCTATTTTCTTACTATTTTGGAAAGATCATTCACTTGAATTTCATTCTTCCTCTTTTCTTCAATAAGTTTTTTCTATCATTTTTTATTTTCTAATACTCATTTTCATGAGATAAACTGTCTCTCTCTCTTTAATAATGCTTTTCTTAAAGTTTTTTCTTATAATCTTTGTTGGTAGCTTTCTTAAAGTTTTTCTTTTCACGGTTCTTTCTTCCCTTAATGAACTTCTTAAACTTCCAAGTAAGAAGTGCAATATCTTCAACACTTTTAGTCTCATCCTCTATGGTGTATCTAAGCGATATTCCTTTCTTCTTCTTTGTCTCCTCTTCTTTTTTGAAAGCAGTCTTATATGTCATGAGTGACCTTATGAGCTCATCAAGTTTCAAATTCTCTAAATCTTTAGCTTCTTAGATTGTTGACCCTTTAAGATCTCAAAATTTAAGGAAAGACCTATGAATCTTATTCACCAACTCAGCTAGTAAAAAACTTACCAAAAGATTTCAAACCACTAATAACATTGGTAAATGTAGTAATATATTTCAAATATAGAATCATTACTTTTCATTATAAAAATATTTGTAGTTATGGATTGCCAATGGGTTGTCCCAAAATTCTTTGGCTAATGTGTAGGTTGACATTGGATTGAATTCATTAACATCTAAAGCACATACTCATGGTTTTAACATTGTAAGAAATTTTAAAGCTACACCACCTAGCCTAAAAGAGATTCGTCTTAATTTAACTAGGAAAGCAAATAACATGAAAGTGGAAACATGCATTGGAGTTACTAGATTTTATTACTAGAAATGTTAACAAAAGAAAAGAGGAAGCAATCAAGCACACCTGTGAGATTGCAATTGTCATCTTTGATTTGTCTAAATAGCTCATGACAAAAGCAGAGCTAAAAATTATAAACATGAAATTATATATATATATATTATAATTGACTAATATACATATTCCATGTACCCCAAAATATATATTGTTTTCAAACCCAACCACCTTCCTCACCATTGGCATGCACATAATCCTCATTCTCACCAAGTAGTGCTTCGATTGATGGGATTTTTTTAGTAATAGAAAGGTAATTGATTTCATCATCTCCTAGATCGTCTTCCTCATAAAAATCCCTCAGACAGGATGATAAAACTATTGACAATATCTTATCAAATTCATCTTGCACGTAAAATACTTGTTTTGCTTCAGATGCCAAAATAAATTGATCATTTTTATAGCCGTTCCTGTTGAAGTCAACCAATGTCAGTGCAAGGGCATCAGTTTTGATGCTTATGAAACAGCATTATTTGTAATCATGCTAATTTACTAAGTTCATTATTAGATCATACACAATAGATTAAATCAAAACTATAGGAAATTTAGAGTTAAGTACTTTGATGAAGTTCTAAAGATTTCAACCATAATTATGATAATTCTGAATGTGAAAATTCTCATAAATAAAAATAGGATTTCATCTATTTGAACATGATTCATTTGATGGTTCTTCTTTTGAGAACACTTAGGTGGGAGATCTCGAGCCCTAATATATTGGCCAGAAGATCATGAGGTGATAATCTTGTGAGTTAGATGACATATTGCCCATAGAAATTGCAAGTTGGGTGATATAACACCTAGAGATGGGGTTTTAAGAATTGCATATCATAAGCCCTTAAAGGTCTGCCTGATATTTCCTCAGTGGTGGCAAAGTACCTGGATGCTCAGTGGGCAAAAGTGGATTATACCTACACCAAATATACTTAAAAGACACACCAAATTGAAGCCACACTTGCCAAGTGAGATTGAGGATGCATGAAAATTGTTGCATGTTTGGACACAACAGCATTGCTTTTGCATGGGATGTGAACATCCGTTGGTCTCAATGTAGGCTTGGTATCAACTTGTATACCAGTGTGATATTTGCAAGGAAAAAGCAAATCGGGTGGTAAAATAAGGGTGGCTATAAGATGTTATTTCTTTTTATTCATTGTATTCTTGTTTTCCATCACTAATGGTGACCTCATGATTGGATGCTTTCTAGTGGCTATCTACGTTAATTTGCGTCTTTCTAGCTCAAAAAGCTTTTGCATGCTTAATCATTGGTTGTTGGAAAACTCTTGTATCTTTTGCTATCTTCTCGATTTCTTTTAATAAAATTTCAATAACATAGCCTAAAAAGATGACTCTATATGAAAGTGAGATGAGTTGAGTTAGCTCAAAATGACTACAAAATACCCGGATGAAATTTGTAATAATATTTTCTTTATGTGGGGTTTTATATAGGCAAGCTGATTAGGATGAGTTATAGTTGTGTTTGAGATCTTGAGAGTGCATACTGGATGAGATTGGTGCCCAACCCCATCCCAATCTCATAAGCAAGCACCTAATCATTTTTAATGGACTATGGATCTATGCAGGCCAACAAATAACCCCACACTACTTGTCCCTGCGATATACTTTAGAAATGCAGCTCATATATTGCACACACAGCGAGAGATCTTAATTAGTTCCTCTCACATTTGATTTGGCTACAAAACTAGACTTTATTTACACAATATTTGTAGAGAGAGAGAGAGAGATGATTTAGCTTGCAGCCCATGAAATTTTACTAAAAAACAGAAACAGGACTTTATTTAGATAAGGAGGTAGTTAATACATATTTTGTGGCACTAACGTGCCTACTTAGAAGGAGCCACCTTAGAAGCTAATGCTTCTACTATACTGTTACATCGATCAGTCTTCCACGCTTGCGGTTCAGTTCTTAATTTTACCAAAGAACACGAGCTTTCTAATGGGCACAATGATTTTAATCTCAGTAACTATGGCCCCATACATATGGGTGCCAGCTTTGTCGGAGGCATAAATCACAAGAAGATAAACGGTGACTCTTGCAAGACTTATGTCGTAGCCGAACGGCACAGATTGGAACCTCAGACCCCGTCCACTGTGTTCGACCGCCCACTTCGCAACCTCTGTGCAGTCTTTGTTCTTTTCTATAGTGGCGCCTAGAGGGATCTTTGGCTTTAGATATTCTTCGATATCACGGCCATCGGCAAGGTTCTTCAGTAGGTGTTCACCCTCAGCAGCAAGGATCTCAGCAAGGTCCACCCGCTGTTGTTCTTCTTTAGTGAGTTCATCCTGCTGGTTGTCTCCTCCAGTAATGGGGACCGGCTGAGTCGGAGTCTGAGCCATGTCTGAATGAACGAAGAAGGTAAGAGAATAGCTGAGCGAAGTGAAGAGGAGCAGCGAGTTGTATCAACTTGGTTACAACGTCGAGGAGCCCCTCTATTTATACACCTCCAAGACCCTCCCACTTGCATTCACATGCATCTGCTCACACTTCAAGCATCTGTAAACATGACGTAGACCAGGTTCTCAACAGATTACGTGGGAGGAGTATTAAATTTGTTTATTTTTTTGAAGAGCATAATGCATGTATTACCTCTCAGCAACTGCTAAGTCTGTTTAATGTGAAAGGAGTTCTACGATTTGGATTTGCGGGAAATGCAAATCCTATGCTCCAAATTGGATATTTCACCATTCCTCGCTATTGGGCCCACACAGGCCTTTGGAATTGGCAGGTATGGCCGAGATGTTTCCTTCATCGTCTTCTTATTGTAATGATTTTATTGGAAAATTGGAAGAAACAAAGAGATTACAGACAATTATGGTTCAAAGAAAAAGAAAAGAAAAGATATTAGTATTGGATCAGTTTTTCAAGCATCCAACCTTGAATATTGTAAAACTTGCTTTGGATGATTCCTACCCTTTGATTTGCTAGGGGCTTATTCTCAAACACACACATGCCTCCTGGTCTTCTAACTCTCCGGATAAATGCCGAAAAATTAGATCCATACAATCCTCGGGTGGGTTTGAAGCTTGGTGCATGTTTCATCCACCATGAAATAAGAGATAGACGCTTAGGATGACTGAGAAGTGAGAAGAGCGAGCCCCACTTCTGCTCTTACTCTATATGTGCATCTACGTGTAAGAACCCTTTGAGAAGTCGAAGATTTACATGACAGAGAGGTTTGTACAATAAAAGATTAATTTTGGAGTAGCTGACACGGGGCTCCACTACTTTTTAGGGTTTCCAAAAAAACTTTAATACAAGTCATAGTCAGTCTTCTTAAACAAAGATATCAAGAATAAGCAGTACTATAAAGAGTATGAGTGAGGGTCTACTTAAACAAAGATGTAGAAACTAGGAATTAGAGATCCAGATCTAAACGAATTTGATACATTAAATCCGTTTTTTAAGCAGATCAAACTGCCCATTCCATATCTGATCGAGTCGCGGATTTCACATTTGTGAATAATTTAATTGTAGAATAAAAGATTAATTTTGTCTAACACCATGGCTCGAGTGGCTACTTTTCCCCGCTGCAATAAAAATCAACGGTTCATACCAAGGAATCCTAAATAAGGCTTCACAGATCAAGGGTCTAGGACCATCCCATCGACATAAAATCAGGTCCGCTGCTGCTACACTAGATTTGATCATGACGGAAACGCAAATGTGGGTCCGATAAAGTGTCTGTCAAACATCCACCGTGTTTTTGCTTTGCCCTTTTCAGCCTGAGCGGTCCAAGAGACATCGACCGAGGTACAGTGCCACACTACTAGTGTGATGGCTCAACTTTCAGGGCCCACATGAGAGAATATATCATATAATCGAGACCGTCCAACCTGTAGAAAATTGAAGGCCCGTTCACACGGTTCTGGTCCCATGCCCAGTGAATGTCTCATCCGTCAAATGAAGTCTGAGAAGATCAATCACCATATATGGCTTCAAAAATCAAAGAAGCGCGCCAGATTTGTGATAGCCGTTGGACATTGGCGGATTTGATGCAGTTGACGTGGCATAAACCATCTTTGTTAGGAGAGGACTACTTATACAACGCGCCCTATAGGAGTGTCCATCGGAAGCGCCTGAGCTTTGCATGAACAAGCTGCAACATTCGATGATCCCATCCGCCCATCTAATTGCTCCTGCTCTGAAATACGATTCTGGGATTCTAGCATATTGAAAAAGAGAGTGAGTTTAACTGCTTTTATTACATGTTGCTAGCCCATTCCTTTGATTTGATCAGTGGTATATTTTTTGGTATAGAATAATCAGAGATTCAAAATCCAAACAATTAGATGAACGAGTCAGATCATCCAAAGTTTGGGCTCCACAATGCAAAGGAGGCGCCTTCGGTACACACATCTTGTAGAGTGTATCCTCAGAGGGTGAAAGTTTGAAAAAATTCTTTTAAATTTGTAATTAATTTCTTAAACAAGATTATAAGAGACAATTAAGGGGAATGATGAGATGTTGCGCGCACTACAGCTGCTTACCATGGTGCGCCGGACTTTTGTTTGATGGACCTCACAAATCATTGATCAAACCCATCCATCTCATTTATATGCCTACAGATTACTATTGACCTGGAAAGAGAAAGGAGTGGATGAGCTTAGAATCTAAGCAAATATTCTTTTGTTCACACAACATGGATGGTGAGAAACCTTGTGTAAAGAACAGTCTACATTCAACAAGGAAGAAGCACAGTTTTCAGATATAATATATATGCATTCAATAGCCTTGATGTTTGGCACACAAGTGATCTCAAGGCAAACAAATCAGATGAACGGATCCAATCAATGATTTTTAAGGCCCATCGTGCAGCTATGGTGCACGCATCATCCCATCATTCCCCCAACCATAATCTCTACTCTAAATCAGAATTTCCATACCGAATTAGGAATCTCTTCTTCATCTCTCTCATTCTCCCTGCCCAATCTGATAAGCAAGCACTAATCTCATAACATAAGCACTTAATCAATCTTAATGGCATATGGATCTACTTAGGCCCACAAAATAACTCCACAATACTCGTCCATAACATATAATTGGAAATGCAGCTCATGTACTATGACACACACTAACACACAGAGAGATGTTAATTAGTTTCTCACACATTAGATTTTACAAAGTCGGACTTTATTTGTATAAGGAGAGAGAGAAAGGCATAGATAAGCCATTGGAGGATTTTATTTATGTAAGAAAGGAGTTACATATTTAGTGGCACCAACGTGCCTACTTAGAAACTAATGCTTCTACTATCCTGTTACATTGACATAACTATATATTATCAGTCTTCGACGGTTGAGGTTCAGTTCTTAATTTTACCGAAGAAGGGAGCTTTCTAATGGCCCAAATAACTTTAACCTCAACAACTCAAGTTTTGTAATTTTATTTGCTTTATAGATGTTTGAGTGGTATAATCTTTGTTCTCCTATCATGAACATCTTATTGATCAAGTTAGTAAATATTGTAGTGCCAAGTTGACAAATGAAAATATTTTAGAATGCTAGAATAGTCCAATTGGAATTAGTCTTGGGCTACAATCTGTCCAAAGTTCAGCACTCAGATGGATATTCTAGATCAACCACATGCGGACAATTTCGATTGAAAAGTTAAAAGTTTCTCTTAAGTATATGTTTTTCAAGTTTGCCCTTTTAAACATAATCAACTGGAGAGAGATGTAGGGTTGCAAGATTAGATCGGCTTTAAGATAAATCTCAGCTACAATTACAAGAAACTCTCACAACCATCAATATGTTAAATTTCTTCAGAGAATCCCTCGGAATCAACTATAAGTATAAGATCATGTCAACTTCGAGAGAAATCTAGCAACAAATCTTCGTAGGTGATCTTTCAACTAGAGAGAGATCTAGGGTTTCTACTACGAGATCAAATTGACTTTCAGATAAATTTTCTTCAAAAATCTAATAAAAAGAGCTATAAATATTCATTACAGGGTTTGGAAGTAAGTTTTAAAGAGAAAATTTTAGATTTCTGATAGCGAGATTGTGTAGAGTAGTGGGAGAATTGTAGATCAATGTGTTAGGATAGGCTGTAATCTCTTTGATAATCAATTAATGTAGTAAAGATGTAGATTCTATCATGTTATCCGAGCCATGGACTGAAGATCTATCGTCCCCAATCCGTTCTGTCACCTCTCCTCTTGCCACAACTTTGTACTCCATCCCTCTCCATCGACGTCAACTACGACACTCTCGCCAACAACCTCCCACCTCTCTCCCAATTCACTGGCTTCCTCAAACCCCGCACAACAATCGATCACGTAAAATTGTTGAAAGTTGATTCAACCATCCTCACTGCCTTTAAAGACACCATCATTCTCACAAAACTCCCCGTCACACAAAATTGGCTCCAAACCAACATTGCCTCCCTTCTACCTAGCCACCAAAATTAACCGAATCTTAGTCAGCAAAGAAGTAGTCTACACTTGCGACCAAAAACCTCATTGTCCACCTCATTCTAACCATGAGAACCTTCCACACCACCTTAAAACTTGCTATATGGAAAGCTTTGCTGGGGTGGAGTCTTTCTAAATCAATTTCCCTACCTCCTTCATCTTGCTCTAGCAACAAACAAAATGTGATCACCCCTAAAATCGTCTCTATCTCCCTCGCCGTGCCATGCAATACTAGCCAATGATCATAAGATACGACACATGTCTCACTCATCTTCTCCAAAAAAGAGCAAGAAGCAAAGGCTCTGTGACAAGAGAACACAATTTTTCAAAATGAAATTGGAGATTTGAGCTACGATTGAGACTTATTTTAGTTCTGCAAAGCAGAGTCCTTTATGAAGCTGCATTCTTCTCAAGGTTTTCAACTACTGTCGGTTATGAATGACTTTAAGTGATTCTAATACTTCCTCTTTCCTACTTTCACCGTTATCTAATTCTGTAATCTCAAAATTCATTTCTCCTTCTACTCCTGATTTCACCCTTAACCTGCAAACGAGTTTCTTTGCAGCTCTAGTTCAAGGGGTTTAGGCCTTTCTACTCTAGAATTGTCGCACTAGTGTAAGATAGTGGATTTGATGGCAATATTGGGTAGAAAAAAAAGAATCAAGACTTGATCCGTCTCTGAGGCGAGGAATAAAACCCAAGTCTTTGCAGGATTTGATGCAATTTCTCTTGATGGTTTCACCGAAAGAGACTATCACCAGATCAACCATTAAATGGCCAAAGATCGGATAGGCAAATTCCATTAGCAGATTTTGTAGGTTTGTGAGAGTGGGGAAGACCTTTCACCAGTGTTTTCCACCGCCCACTTCTCTATCTAATGCAACTTTATGTGTTAGTCTATGAAGGAAAAGAAAAAGACTTCTAAATCCATTATTTTGGGGTTTAAAGGGATTGAGTTTTGGTCTTAGGAATGTAAGGGTGTGTGTCATCATCTTCAATGATTACAAGTTTCTTTGGGGCTTACTCTTGTGCTGCCCCAATAGCCCTACTCATTTGCCCTCGATATGAGAAATCCATGGAGGGGAAATCTTCTAGTATCAACATAGATCGGGCCTAGGGAGGAGCCAGCCATAATTACAACATCAAGCTCTTTTAATAGGGGTTGTCGCTATTATAGTAACCCTGAATTTTAATGAATTATTTATTCCACTCATGTAAATTGTCATATTTTGATTAAAAATGGAATAAGTAATTGAATTCAAGTTAAAATGGGATTTTGTATAATTGAACTATTCAAGAACTTGAAGTTTTTCTTCAAAACATAAAGAATTGGAACATACGCGTCGAGATGAATCCAACAACATAGAGAATACTGAAATCAAATTTAAAATGAGAAAGTTATGATCGTTCAAATATAAAGGGCATTTTTTAAAAGAAAAGAAAAGACTTTTATTAAAAAGGATGGGCCGTTTTGATATCGCACCCACCCTCCTTAAAGGAATAAAAAACATATCATTAGATCTATTCCCAGACGCACGGAAGAAGGGAGAAGACTGAAGGAGAAAGAAGGGAAGGGGAAGAAGGAAGAGGAGAGGAAGTAGAGGGACAAGGAGAGGAAGACAAGTGAGGAAAAGATAAAGGGAGAAGGAGAAGACCCAACCCACCACAATAATTGATCATGCCAGTGAGAAGGAGAGCTGACCGTATGGGTTCACTAGAGTTGTAGGATCTTACCAGAGAAGATGATGGCCCAGATCAATAATCTAATTTGATCATTTTCTTTAGCATAAGAGCATGAATAAAAACCCTTAGTTTATTACATGACCCATGCTGATTTTGACCATCAATTGGAGAGGAGAGCGACAGCAATGAATTAGAAGACTTCTAAAAAAATGATGATCAATCCAGCTCATCAAAGAGATGGAAAAATATGAAAATATGACTAAGAGGTCATTATCATCATCTAGGCCTCATCCCAATTAGGGGTTGGCCACATGAATCTTGTTCCTCCATTCCACTCTATTGAATAGCATGGCTTCGTTTAGTCCCAATGTTTTAAAATCTTTCCTCACCACTTCTATCAACATTCTTTTGGGCCTTCCCCTTGCCCTTTTAGAACCTTCTACTTGTATTGCCTCATTCCTAACTGGTGCCATTGTTGGTCTCCTTTGAACATGTCCAAACCATCTAAGTCTAATCTCCCTTATCTTGTTACCCATTGGTGCTACCCTTAAAATTTCATTTCTAATTCTATCCATTCTCGTCTTACTACTTATCCATCTCACCATCCTCATTTCTATGGTGCTCATCCTATGAGTATGATGTTCCTTAACTGCCTAACACTCTAATCCATAGAGCATGGCCGACCTTATAGCCATCTTATAGAATTTTCCTTTTAGTTTGAGTGGCACCCGCTGATCACATAAACCTCCAGATGCACATCTCCATTTGTTCCAACCTACTTGGATTCTCTGGGTAACCTCCCTCTCAATCTCTCCACTCTCATGGATCAATGATCCTAAGTACCGAAAGTGGTCTTTCACGGGGACGTCTTGGTTATCAATCTTGACTGGTGTTCCACTCCTACTCTCCTTGTTAAAATTACATTCTACATATTCTATCTTAGTTCAACTAATTTTAAATTCGTCAGATTCTAATGCTTCTCTCTATAACTCTAGCTTTATGTTTACACCCTCCCTTGTCTCATCAGGTATGACTATATCATCTGCAAATAGCATGCACCAGGGAATCTCCTCATGTAGATATTTTGTTAACTCATCCATAACTAACGTAAAAAGGTATAGACTCAATGCCAATCCTTGGTGCAATCCTACAATAAAAAAGGAAAATCACCAATCACGCCACTAGTGGTCTGAACATTTGTTACTGCTCACTCATACATATCTTTAATTATGTCTATATACCCATGAGAAAGCCCTTTACCACCCAACACCCTTCATATTAACTCTCTAAGAACTTTATCATAAGCCTTTTCTAAGTCGATAAAGACCATGTGGAGGTCTTTCCTCCTCTCCTTATATTTCTCTACTAGTTGTCTTAGTAAGAAAATAGCTTCCATGGTAGAACTCCCATGCATGAAACCAAATTGATTCTCTGATACACTTGTTTCATGTCGTAGCCTTTTCTCAATCACTCTTTCAAAAAGTTTTATAGTGGGTCTCATAAGTTTGATCCCTTTAAAATTAGTACATACATACATATATATTTGCATAGGCCTATGTCTTTGTAGGGTGGAGAAAATGGCTATTTTTTACTGTACAAATAGTAAAACTGGTGTGAGCCACGCATGGACATACTTGAAATCAAAGGAAACCATGCAAATCTGTGTACTTTTCTTTGTTTTTTAACTTTTTGCATCTTCATAACAATCTTTAGCTCATAAAATTCAAATTCCTCAAATAATCCATCAAGTTCTTAAGTATTGTTGGAAAATCAAGTTAAAAATTCAAATTAACAGCTCAAACTTACATCTAAAAAAAGGTTTTTACTTAATTTTCTTCAAAAAATTTCTAAACTTTTTGTCATGTTTTTTAATATTTGTCTTGCCAATTTATTCCCAAATCCGAACTTTATCACTATAGCTCTGAGTACCACAATGGTAAGTATTGTATTTATGTTTGCACCACACAAAAATAAAATATAAAAGGATAGAAACATCCAATTATTGTGATCTTTGGTGTCTAACATAGGACCGCAGTACTGTGAGTCCTTAATATAGTGACTTATCGATGTTTACATTATTGCATAAATTCGCTATGTCCAAAAATCTGTTGAGAATTATGTATGCTGCTATGTGTTTGTGATGTGACCACTTCAGAATCTCATCAAGAAACACCAACAGTTTGGAGGGCTAATGGCAAATGAAGAGAGAAGTACCTTTACTAGAAGAGCGTAAAAAGTTGGCATTTAGGCAGCATCGTCCAGTGCAGTTGGTCGCAGATAATAGCCATTTCCCCTATATAGGCATTTCCTACTTTCCCTTGTGGCTAGGATCAGATTCGTAGAATAGTTCAAAAACTCTGCAATCGACTTGAAACTCAGCCAGTAGTAAATCAAGTTGACCCATTGAGCAATTGGCTGTCAAGCAAAATAGTATTTTTTGGTGCGCTATTACAGCATTCCTCAATAAAAGGAAGAGACCGTGTATTTTGAAACCGCTAAGGCAGTGAATTAGTTTCAAAAGTTGCCTTTTTGTTTATTTAGATATAGACGTTCATATTGTTTGCACCTTGTTTTTGGCCTCCTAATAGAAATTATGTCAACTAGATGATTATAATTTTGATTTTTGATATATATATATATTTTCTGTTTCAAAGATTTTTATTCAAATCATAGAGAAATATAAGGCTGCAAGTATTTCATAAAAGTCAGTTTTGGTATAAAGGTATAATCTAAGAGATTTTGAATAAGATAAATGAATTAGATCTTTTAAAAATCCAGCCTAAAACAAAAAAGACACAAAGTCCAAATATAATATGTTGCCTTAGCATTTTAAAATACCACACTACCCTTTGGTTGCTCTCAGCTGTTTATCTTATTTCTCAAACTTATAATATAGAGGAGCCCCAAAATCACACAAAAATTTTAATTTGTGTAGCATTAAAATAGAAAGTACTTTTGCCAACAAATGTCTAGAGTAGTTGGTCTAAGACCACTTGAGATCTCCCATGAGGTATCCTTAGTTATAGGCCTGAGCCGCCACTTTCCTCTTTGCTGGAGGATTAGATTTACTAGTGCAAGTGAGAGTATGTGAGTGATTTTCCTTGTAATCCTTCACTAGTAAAAAAGAAAAAGAAAAAGGAATATACTATAGTGCATAATTAAGACTATTTGAGTTATTTAATTTGTAATTATTCACTTATACCAAAAGAAAAAAGAAAAAGAAGAATAGAAGTAGTTATGATTATCACACAGAACTTTATAAGAATAACAGCCAGTCACAAGAAAAAACTTTTCTGATGCTAGAATCCTCCAATCAGTGTGATATTTGAGCCCCTTCGTATCGAAGTCAGAAAATTCTGTTGGGCGGTCCAGATCAACCAAAGGTGACTACCATTATGTAAAAGTGGAGTCCTTCACACTGCAATGGGCACAAGATCACACCTCATTGCAGCATTCCTCGAAAAACTATATCAAGGAGAACTATACATCCAAAGTATGGTATCTTTTTCCATCAGATCCAAAGTATGATAAGCAAGCACTAATCTCATAACACAAGAACTTAATCAATCTTAATGGCATATGGATCTACTTAGGCCCACAAAATAACCCCACACTACTCGTCCATAACATATACTTGGAAATGCAGCTCATGTACTATGACACACACTAACACACATAGAGAGATGTTAAATAGTTTCTCACACATTGGATTTATTTGTATAAGGAGAGAGAGAAAAGGAGAGATAAGCTACTAGAGGACTTTATATTTATGTAAGAAAGAAGTTACATATTTAGTGGCACCAACATGCCTACTTAGAAGCTAATGCTTCTACTGTCCTGTAACATTGACATAACTATATATTATCAGCCTTCCACGCTTCAGGTTTAGTTCTTAATTTTACCGAAGAAGGGGAGCTTTCTAATGGTCCAAATAACTTTAACCTCGGCAACTATAGCCACGTACAAATGGGTGCCGCGTTTGTTGGAGGCATAAATCAGAAGAAGATGAACGGTGACTCTCGAGATACTTCTGTTGTAGCCGAAGGGCACAGATTGGAATAGGCCTGGAAATTTGGGATTATAGAAGATTATAGAAGAGCATTGAGCGGGATGACAGGATGTTGAGCACATTACAGATGCTTGCAGTGATGGGCCTCATAAATTATTGATCAGACCTGTCCATCTCATTTCCATGCCTCAAGATTACTATTGACCTGAAAAGAGAAAGGATTGGATGAGCTTAGAATCTAAGCAAATATTCTTTTATTTGCAGAACATGGACAATAGGAAACCTTGTGTATCAACATTCTTTAAATTTGGGAGGGGCTAGATTGAATTTAAAAGGCCGAGATTGAATTTAAACGGGGCAAAAAGCAAAATTTGCATACATATAACATGGAAACCAGACAAAAATGTATATATGGAAAAAGAAATTTTCAAAATTTTGGAGGGCCGCAATGGCTTACTTTTGCCCTAACTCAACCCCATCCATGATGGACCCTGCCTTTAGTTTATTCAACTTGTTGATCTAATTTCCTTGAGTTTATCTGTCTTGTATTCCAAAAATCAAATTGGTTAGATGACCATCGCATTTTGATTAATCTACTACTTGATCACTGAAAATGAATAGTGAGGAGCTCTCTATGAACAACGGTGCACAATCAACCAGTGGAAGCATCAATTTTTGGGATGGTAGAATTTAATTGTTGTGATTTTTGAGATAAAAGATAAAGGAAAGCAACAAGACAACACCTGAATAACTGTTCATGCAACTGTTCCCCTTGGGTATGGTGGACCCACATACAATTGATCTAAGCCATTCATTTGACTCCTCTAACCTTGGATCCTCTAGTTGCAAAACTTATACCAAAATATCTTGAAAATAGTGTTTTCATATTGCTAGATATGGATGGTCAGAAGATACACAAGTAGCAGCATGCCTCAGAAAGAACAAGAGCAATTTCTTGGATGTTGTTGTCAGCCTCCCTCCACATGATTTTCGCACCCCTTGAAAAAGTTGGAGAGTTATTGGTAGCATCGGCAAAATGAATAAGCAGCTCAAATTGATCCGACCTGATCTCCACAGATCCAGATCCAAACAGATTGTAGAGATTAAATCTATTTTTTAAACAGATCAAACTGCCCATTCCATATTTGATCTAGTTGTGAATTATAGATTTATGAATAATCTTACTTTACATCAAAAGATTATTATGGAGCAATGTTGGTCCTAGGCACCATTACTTTTTGGGGTTTTGAGAAACACTTTAATAGAATGTAGAATCACACTAGAAAGTCAACTTTTAATTTGAAGAAAATCAAGTATATATTAAATACAAAATCAAACATTATCAACTATAGACTAAGTATTTTCTGTGTACAGTGGCGAAACTATTGTTGCTATTCTTTGGGTCAACCTAATGTGGTCCAGCCATTTCATCTACAAAGAACATTGCAAATGTGCAACACAATTCCTTGCACACAAAAGGTTCAAGTTGCCACTTTTCCCTTTGGCTCGGGATTAGATTTAGGGGTGCCTATGTTAGAGAGTGTGTGAAGTGATTTGCTTTCACAAGAAAAATGAAATTATGATTTAACTAAATTCTCTTTTATGAAGCACATAAAAAGAACCTTGATTTCCTCAATCAAGAAATACCATCAAGTTATATTATTTGAAATTACTTTTGCCTATCGACAAAAGAGAGATGAAATCAAATTGTAATGAACATTTCACCCTAAAATAGTTTCCTCCAATGGAGTAAGATTTTTTGTTTTTTTTTTCAATGGTATAGGCATACTCTCGAAGAGTCTTGAAGCATGACTTGAACGATTGAAACACACTATTACTCCACTGAACCACATGAAGTTGTTGTGGAAAATTAGAAAGATCTATATTTGAAGTAGATTCTAAGGGCATGTCCAACTCAAGTTTTGTAATTTTATTTGCTTTATAGATGTTTGGGTGGTATAATCTTTGTTCTCATATCATGAACATCGTATTGATTGAGGTAGTAAACATTGCAGTACCAAGCTGACAAATGAAAATATTTTAGAATGTTAGAATCATCCAATTGGAATTAGTCTTGGGCTACAATCTATCCAAAGTTCAGTACTCGGATGGATATTCTTGATCAACCACATGTAGACAATTTGGATTGAAAAGTTAAAAGTTTCTCCTAAATTTATGTTTTTTAGGTTTGCCCTTTTAAAAAGAATCAACTGGAGGGAGATGTAGGGTTACAAGATTAGATCGGCTTTAAGAGAAATCTTAGCTACAATTACAAGAAACTGCCACAACCACCAATATGTTAAATTTCTTCACAGAATCTCTCGGAATCAGCTATAAGTATATGATCATGTCAACTTTGAGAGAAATCTAGAAACAAATCTCTTCGTTGGCGCTCTTTCAACTAGAGAGAGAGATCTAGGGTTTCAGCTACGAGATCAAATTGACTTTCAGATAAATTTTCTTCAAAAATCTAATAAAAAGAGCTATAAATATTCATTATAAGGGTTGGAAATACGTTTTAGAGAGAAAATTTTAGATTTCTGATAGTAAGATTGTGTAGAGTAGTGGGAGAATTGTAGATCAATGTGTTAGGATAGGCTATAATCCCTTCGATAATCAATTAATGTAGTAAAGATATAGATTCTATCATGTTATCAAAGCCATGAAGTGATGATTTATCGTCCCCAATCAGATCTGCCACCTCTCCTCTTGCTACAACTTTTTACTCCATCCCTCGTCATTGGTGTCAACTAGGGCACTCTCGCTGGAAACCTCCCATCTCTCTCCCAATTCACTGGGTTCCTCAAACCCCGGACAACAATAGATCACATAAAATTGTTGAAAGTTGATTCAACCATCCTCACTGCTTTTTAAAGACATCGACATTCTCACAAAACTCGCTGTCACACAAAATCGGCTCCAAACCAACATTGCCTCCCCTCTACCCAGCCACCAAAATTTACCAAATCTTAGTCAGCAAAGATGTAGTCTACACCTGCGACCAAAAACCTCATCTTCCACCTCCTTCTAGTGATGAGAACCTTTCACACCACCTTAGAACTTGCTATATGGAAAGCTTCGCTGGTGTAGAGTCTAAATCAATTTCCCTACCTCCATCTTGCTCTAACAATAAACAAAATATGATCGCCCCTAAAAATCGTCTCTATCTTGCTTGCCTTGCTCGACAATACTAGCCAATGATTAACAGATACGACATGTGTCTCACTCATCTTCTCCCAAAAAGAGCAAGAAGCAAAGGCCATGCGAGAGGAGAACATAGTTTTTCAGAATGAAATTGGAGATTTGAGCATGCGGTTGAGACTTATTTCAATTTCTGCAAAGCAAAGTCCTTTATGAAGCTGCATTGCTTCTCAAGTTAAAAGGGGATTTTGTATAATTGAACTCTTCAAGAACTTGAAGTTTTTCTTCAAAACATAAAGAATTGAGAATCCAACAACATAAAGAGCACTGAAATCAAATTTCAAATGAGAAAGTTATGATCGTTCAAATATAAAGGGCATTTTTGGAAAAAAAAAAAAGAAGACATTTATTAAAAAGGGCGGGCCATTTTGATATCGCACCCGCCCTCCTTAAAGGAACAAAAAACATATAATTAGATCTCTTCCCAGACCCATGGAAGAAGGGAGAAAAATGAAGGAGAAAGAAGGGAAGGGCAAGAAGGAAGAAGGAAGAAGGAAGAGGAGAGGAGAGGAAGAAGGGGGACAAGGAGATGAAGACAAGTGAGAAAAAGATAAAGGGAGAAGGAGAAGACCCAACCCACCACAATAATTGATCGTGCCAGTGAGAAGGAGAGCTAATCGTAGGGGTTCACTAGAGTTGCAGGAGCTTACCAGAGAAGATGATGGGTGAGATCAATACTCTGATCTAATCATTTTCTTTAGCACAAGAGCACGAATAAAAACCCTTAGTTTATTGGGTGATCCATGCTGATTTTGACCGTCAATTAGAGAGGAGAGTGACAACAATGAACTAAAATACTTCTCGAAAAATGATGATCAATCCAACTCATCCAAGAGATGGGAAAACATGAAAATATGACTCAGAGGTAAAATCCATAAAACCCAACTAGTGATTTAGATTTTTTTAGCCAGATCGCGCGATTCATACTATATCTAAGTTTTATGGATGATCTGACTATTAATTTCCTAATACATGCTCAGTTAAGTATAAAATAGGCTTTAAATATCTTAGATGTAGTTGAAATTTGTGAATCTAAGCTTGAAAATAATTGAATAATCTCAGCCATCCAATCATGCACTATTAAAACATTGACTTTATGACATTTGATTGATGATTAGAATCCACAAATGAATTCTTTAATCATAGATTCCACGTACTTAAAAACTATAGATGTATAATTTAGAACGATCTACAAATTTTATGATGCATCAAAAGCCATTCAATTGTTAAATTTATAATCCAATGAATTGATGAGAGTTAATTGACTAAATTGAATCCATTGTTTCCCCCGATTTGTATGATAGAGGATGAGATTGACTGATTCTGTTGATTTTGGGAGTAATTGGGACTATGATTCCAATTAGGTGTTCTAACATTACATGTTTTCTACTTGAACTAAATTTTCAACCAATCATGCTTAAATAGATGAAATCTTAACTTTATTTATGAGAATTGTCACATTTAGAATTATTATAATTATGCTTGAGATTTTCAGAACTTCATCAAAGTATTAACTCCAAATTGCCTATAGTTTTGATTTAATCCATTGTGTACGATCTAATTATGAAAATTATAAATTAGCTTGATTACAAGTAATACTCTCTCATAACATGTATTTAAGTATTCTGTGATTTGATTTCAAAGATGATTAGTACGCGACTAATGGCATATGGATCTACTTAGGCCCACAAAATAACCCCACACTACTCGTCCGTATACATGGAAATGCAGCTCATGTACTATGACACGCACTAACACACATAGAGAGATGTTAAATAGTTTCTCACACGTTAGATTTTACAAAATAGGGCTTTATTTGTATAAGGAGAGAGAGAAAAGGAGAGATAAGCCACTAGAGGACTTTATATTTATGTAAGAAAGAAGTTACATATTTAGTGGCACCAACGTGCCTACGTAGAAGCTAATGCTTCTACTGTCCTGTTACATTGACATAACTATATATTATCAGCCTTCCACGCTTCAGGTTCAGTTCTTAATTTTACCGAAGAAGGGGAGCTTTCTAATGGTCCAAATAACTTTAACCTCGGCAACTATAGCCACGTAAAATGGGTGCCGCGTTTGTTGGAGGCATAAATCAGAAGAAGATAAATGGTGACTCTCGAGATACTTCTGTCGTAGCTAAAGGGCACAGATTGGAATAGGCTTGGCAATTCAGGATTATAGAAGATTATAGAAGAGCATTCAGCGGGATGACAGGATGTTGAGCGCACTACAAATGCTTGCTGTGATGGGCCTCATAAATTATTGATCAGACCTGTCCATCTCATTTCGATGCTCCAGAATACGAAAAGAGAAAGGATTGGATGAGCTTAGAATCTAAGCAAATATTCTTTTATACGCAGAACATGGACAGTGGGAGACCTTGTGTATCAACATTCTTTAAATTTGGGATGGGCTAGATTAAATTTAGAAGGCCAAGATTGAATTTAAGCAGGGCCAAAAGAAAAATTTGCATACAAATAAGATGGGAACCAGACAAAAATATATATGGAAAAAGAAATTTTCAAAATTTTGGAGGCCGCAATGGCTTACTTTTGGCCTAACTCAGCTCCATCCATGATGGACCCTGTCTTTAGTTTATTCAACTTGTTGATCTAATTTTCCCTGAGTTTATCTGTCTTGTATTCCAAAAATCAAATTGGTTAGATGACCATCACATTTTGATTAATCTACTTTGATCACGGAAAATGAATAGTGAGGAGCTCTCTATGAACAACGGGTCACATTCAACCAGTGGAAGCATCAATTTTTGGAATGGTAGAATTTAATTGCGGTGATTTTTGGGATAAAAGATAAAGGAAAGCAACATGACAACACCTGAATAACTGTTCATGCTACTGTTCCCCTTGGGTATGGTGGACCCACATACAATTGATCCATTCCATTCATTTGACTCCTCTAACTTTGGATACCTCTACTTGCAAAATTTATACCAAAATATCCTGAAAATAGTGTTTTCATATTGCTAGATATGGATGGTCAGAAGATACACGAGCAACAGCATACCTTAGAAAGAACAAGAACAATTTCTTGGATGTTGTTGTCGCCCTCCTTCCACATGATTTTCGCACCCCTTGAAGAAGTTGGAGAGTTATTGGTAGCATCGGTAAAATGAAGAAGCAGATCAAATTGATATGACTTGATCTCCGCAGATCCAGATCTTAACATATTGTAGAGATTGAATCCATTTTCTAAACGGATCAAAATGCCCATTCCATATCTGATCTAGTTGCGAATTATAGATTTATGAATCACACTAGAAAGTCAACTTTTAATTTGAAGAAAAACAAATATATATTAAATACAAAATCAAACTTTATCAACTATAGACTAAGCATTTTAGGTGTACAACAGAGAAACTATTGTTGCTATTCTTTGGGTCAGCCTAATGTGGTCTAGCCATTTCATCTATGAAGAACATTACAAATGTGTAACACAATCATTTGCACACAAAAGGTTCAGGTTGCCACTTTTCCCTTTGGCCCAGGATTAGATTTAGGAGTGCCTATGTTAGAGAGTGTGTGAAGTGATTTGCTTTCTCAAGAAAAAGGAAATTATGATTTAACTAGATTCTCTTTTATGAAGCACAAAAAAAGAACCTTGATTTCCTCAATCAAGAAATAGCATCAAGTTATATGATTTGAAATTACTTTTTCCTATGGACAAAAGAGAGATGAAATCAAATTGCAATGAACATTTCACCCTAAAATAGTTTCCTCCAATGCAGTAAGATTTTTGGTTTTTTTCAATGGTATAGGCATACTCTTTAAGAGTCCTGAAGCATGAATCCCATGATTGAAACTCACTATTACTCTAGTGCACCACACGAAGTTGTTGTGGAAAATTAGAAAGATCTTTATCTAATGGAGATTGTAGGGGCAGGTCCAACTCAAGTTTTACTAGTTTATCTACTTTATAGATGTTTGAGTGATATAATCTTTGTTCTCCTATCATGAACATCTTATTGATGGAGTTAGCAAACATTGCAATGGCAAGCTGACAAATGAAAACATTTTAGAATGCTAGAATCATTCGATTGGAATTAGTCTTGGGCTACAATCTGTCCAAAGTTCAGTACTCAGATGGATATTCTCTATTAACCACATGTGGACAATTTGGATTGAAAAGATAAAAGTTTCTCCTAAATATATGTTTTTCAAGTTTTCCCATTTAAACATAATCAAATGGAGAGAGATGTAGGGTTACAAGATTAGATCGTCTTTAAGAGAAATCTCAGCTACAATTACAAGAAACTCTCACAACCATAAATATGTTAAATTTCTTTAGAGAAGCTCTCGGAATCAGCTCTAAGTATAAGATCATGTCAACTTTGAGAGAAATCTAGAAACAAATATCTTCGTTGGTGATCTTTCAACTAGAGAGAGATGTAGGGTTTCTGCTATGAGATCAAATTGACTTTCAAATAAATTTTCTTCAAAAATCTAATAAAAAGAGCTATAAATATTCATTACAGCGTTTGGAAGTAAGTTTTAGAGAGAAAATTTTAGATTTCTGATAGTAAGATTGTGTAGAGTAGTGGGAGAATTGTAGATCAATGTGTTAGGATAGGCAGTAATCCCTTTGATGATCAATCAATGTAGTAAAGATGTAGATTCTATGATGTTATCAAAGCCATGTAGTGAAGATCTATCGTCCCCAATTAGATTTGTCACCTCTGCTCTTGCTACAACTTTTTACTCCATCCCTCGCCATTGGTGTCAACTAGAGCACTCTCGCTGGCAACCTCCCATCTCTCTCCCAATTCACTGGGTTCCTCAAACCCGGCACAACAATAGATCACATAAAATTGTTAAAAGTTGATTCAACCATCCTCACTGCCTTTAAAGACACCATCATTCTCACAAAACTCCCCGTCACACAAAATTGGCTCCAAACCAACATTGCCTCCCTTCTACCTAGCCACCAAAATTAACCGAATCTTAGTCAGCAAAGAAGTAGTCTACACTTGCGACCAAAAACCTCATTGTCCACCTCATTCTAACCATGAGAACCTTCCACACCACCTTAAAACTTGCTATATGGAAAGCTTTGCTGGTGTGGAGTCTTTCTAAATCAATTTCCCTACCTCCTTCATCTTGCTCTAGCAACAAACAAAATATGATCACCCCTCAAAATCGTCTCTATCTTGCTCGCCTTGCCCTGCAATACTAGCCAATGATCAACAGATACAACAAGTGTCTCACTCATCTTCTCCAAAAAAGAGCAAGAACCAAAGGCTTTGCGACAGGAGAACACAATTTTTCAAAATGAAATTGGAGATTTAAGCATGCGGTTGAGACTTATTTTAGTTTTTACAAAGTAGAGTCCTTTATGAAGCTGCTTTGCTTCTCAAGGTTATCAACTATTGTCGGTTATGAATGACTTTCAGTGATTCTATTACTTTCTCTTTCCTACTTTCACTGTTATCTAATTCTGTAATCTCAAATTTCATTTCTCCTTCTACTCCTTATTTCACCCTTAACACTTGCGAACGTGTTTCTTTGTAGCTTCTGGTTCAAGGGGTTTAGGCCTTTCTACACTAGAATTGCCGCACTAGTGTAAGAGAGTGGATTTGATGGCAATATTGGGCATAAAAAAAAAAAAAAAAAAAACCAAGTCTTGACCCATCTCTGAGGCTAGGAATAAAACCCAAGTCTTTACAGGCTTTGATGCAATTCCTCTTAAGAGTTTCACCTGAATAAACTATCACCAGATCGGCCATTAAATGGCCAAAGATTGGATAGACAAATTCCATTGGCAGATTTTGTAGGTTTGTGAGAGTGGGGAACACCTTCCACCCGTGTTTTCCACTGTCCACTTCTCTATCTAATGCAACTTTATGTGTTAGTCTATGAAGGAAAAGAAAAAGACTTGTAAATCCATTGTTTTGGGGTTTAAAGGGATTGAGTTTTGGTCTCAAGTATGTAAGGGTGTGTGTCATCATCTTCAATGATTATTGGTATCTTTGGGGCTTACTCTTGTGCTGCCCCAAAAGCCCCACTCATTTGCCCTCGATACGAGAAATCCATGGTGGGAAAATCTTCCAGTATCAACACAGATCGGGCCCAGAGAGGAGCCAACCATAATTACAACATCGAGCTTTTTTAATAGGGGTTGGTGCTATTATAATAACCCTGAATTTTAATGAATTATTTATTCCACTTATGTAAATTGTCATATTTTGATTAAAAATGGAATAAGTAATTGGATTTAAGTTGAAAGGGGATTTTGTATAATTGAACTCTTCAAGAACTTGAAGTTTTTCTTCAAAACATAAAGAATTGGAATGTACACGTCGAGATGAATCTAACAACATAAAGAACACTGAAATTAAATTTCCAATGAGAAAGTTATGATCATTCAAATATAAAGGGCATTTTTGAAAAAATAAAAGAAAAGAAAAGAAAGTCTTTTATTAAAAAGGATGGCCTATTTTGATATCGCACCCACCCTCCTTAAAGGAATAAAAAACATATCATTAGATCTGTTCCCAAACCCACGGAAGAAGGGAGAGAAATGAAGGAGAAAGAAGGGAAGGGGAAGAAGGAAGAGGAGAGGAAGAAGAGGGACAAGGAGAGGAAGACAAGCTTGGAAAGTATAAAGGGAGAAGGAGAAGACCCAACCCACCACAATAATTGATCGTGCCAATGAGAAGGAGAGCTGACTGTATGGGTCCACTAAATTTGTAGGAGCTTACCAGAGAAGATGATGGCCCAGATCAATAATCTGATCCGATCATTTTCTTTGGCACAAGAGCACGAATAAAAACCATTAATTTATTAGGTAATCCATGTTGATTTTGACCATCAATCAGAGAGGAGAGTGATAGCAATGAACTAGAAGACTTCTCGAAAAATGATGATCAATCCAACTCATCCAAGAGATGGAAAAACATGAAAATACGACTAAGAGGCCATCATCAACATCAAGACCTCATCTCAATTAGGGGTTGGCCAAATGAATCTTATTCCTCAATTCCACTCTATTAAATAGCATGGCTTCATTTAGTCCCATAGTTTTTAAATCTTTCCTCACCACTTCTATTCATGTTCTTTTTTGCCTTCCCCGTGCCCTTTTACAACCTTCTACTTGTATTGCTTCACTCCTTCTAACCAGTGCCGTTGTTGGTCTCCTTTGAACATGTCCAAACCATCTAAGTCTAATCTCCCTCATCTTGTTACCTATTGGTGCTACCCCTAAATTTCCTCTAATATTTTCATTTCTAATTCTATCCTTTCTTGTCTTATCACTCATCCATCTCAACATCCTCATTTCTGCCTCTCTCATCCTATGAGTATGATGTTTCTTAACTGCACAACACTGATCCATAGAGCATGGTCGACCTTATAGCCATCCTATAGAATTTTCCTTTTAGTTTGAGTGGCACTAGCTGATCACATAAAACTTCGGATGCACATCTCCATTTGTTCCAACTTGCTTGGATTCTCTGGGTAACCTCCCTCTCAATCTCTCCACTCTCATGGATCAATGATCTTAAGTACCGAAAGTGGTCTTTCACGAGACTTCTTGGTTATCAATCTTGACTGGTGTTCCACTCCTACTCTCCTTGCTAAAATTACATTCCATATATTCTGTCTTAGTTTGGCTAATTTTAAATCCTTTAGATTCTAATGCTTCTCTCTATAACTCTAGCATTATGTTTACACTCTCCCTTGTCTCATCAAGTAGGACTATACAATTTAGAAATAGCATGCACCAAGGAATCCCTAGCAACCCTTGTTTATTTTTCACTGTACCCGGGATCTAATGTAGAGCGTTGCTTATGGGGAATGCCCTAGCTTGAGGGAATGTCAGTTTTCGATTCATGTCATGTTGGGGTTGCCATAGTTTTAAAAAGATGAAGATGATTTTCATTTCTTCCTTACAAACTAATATACACATGCATATTCATTTGCAAGCAGAAAAAAAATACCAAAATCATCTTCAGCTTCACCCTTGCCAGCTGGCTACTTGACACAAGGGTGGCCATATTTTAATAAGCTGGAGATGATTTTCATTTCTTCCTTACAAACTAATATACAAATTCATATTCATTTGTAAGAAGGAAAAAACAAAATCATCTTCAACTTCCCCCTTGCCGGTTGGCACCTAATGCAAGACCCTCTTCCTTTTTCATCCAATTAGTGATTTAGATTTTTTTGGCCAAATCACACGATTCATACTATATCTAAGTTTTATGGATGATCCGACCATTAATTTCCTGATACATGCTTAGTTAAGTATAAAATAGGCTTTAAATATCTTAGATGTAGTTGAAATTTGTGAATCTAAGCTCGAAAATGATTGAATAATCTCAGCCATCCAATTTTCCTTCCATCTTTGTTATCTCTGGCAACCTAGGGTTTTGGCAAAACTGTATTTGCCAGAAATCTCTCTCTCTCTCTCTCTCTCTCTCTCTCTCTCTCTCTCTCTCTCTCTCTCTCTCTCTCTCTCTCTCTCTCTCTCTCTCTGTGTTCTTTTCTCCTCCAGCAAAGGTCAGGTGCCTTTTTCCCTTTCTTTTTCTTCTCTTTCCCTCCTTTCCCCTTTGTTTTCTCCTCTGTTCTTACTAGCAACTAAGGTTTTCTCCACGGGCACATAGGACTCTACACCCATAGGAAAACCAGTCTTTCTTCTCCAGATCCTAACCAAGTATGCCAACTCTCTTCTCCCTTTTTCGTCCCTGTATTTTTTAGCAAGAATTATTTACATCTAAGCGAGATCTGCCATCACTGGTGCAAATGGATCTATTGGATCTAATTTGGAACCTTACCAAGGATAGTCTGATGAATCGTGGACACCAAAAACATTAAAATAGAAAAATAATAACTTATACTTGATCTTAGGTGTTGATCAAAGAATGGAATGAATGGACGGTCTAGATCGGACTATCTCATTTCAGTTGATTTGATCGAGTGATTAAGACGCACATCTGTAACGCTCAGTAGGGACACATCGTGACGGAGCACAGCCGTGCATGTGCACTAGTACGAGAGGTATCCTGGCTCAACTAGGACGCTGTAGCATCCTGAGAACCGGGACGCTCTAGTTTGGTCTGACTCGATGTGGCCCTAGAGACCAATTTGGACCATTAAATGAACGAGAAACACTAAAACTATAATTAAAAGGGCTACAAAAGCCCGATTGATAATCCGAAAGATCTGTTAGAATTGCATCGATGATGTGAACCTAAATACGTAATAATGGAGGATGCTCCCTAAGGTGGGGCCTACGGGCTGACAAGCTAGTGAAGGCACTTCCTTGAGGCGGGTTTGATGAGACTGATGGACTAGTGGAGAGATGCTCCTTGAGGTGGGCCTATAGACTAATGGGCTAGTGGAGGTGAGAGATATGTATTAAGATGTTTCCTTGAGGCAGGTTTGAGAGGCTAACGGGCTCGTGGAGGACGCTCCCTGAGGCGAGCCTACGGATTGATGGGCTAGTGAAAGCAGAATATTATTTCTGTGTATTATTTACCAGCAAAAGGCTGGATTATTATGATATTAATAAATACTAAATATGTATTCTAGGATGTATTGTTATGAGACCCTTATGGTAAAGAGGTATGGATATAATAAGCCCACTATAGGACTGGAATTTGATTTTATGACATTATGATATATGAAATTTGCATGTTGATAGATTCTGTAAATGTACCCTTAGTTTAGCATGTTTATGTATAAATTTCTGTGAAAAAATGTTATAAAGATATTAACATGAATAAATGCCTAATATGCTCATCTTATAGAGTGTGATTTATGATGTTTGGACCATTACATGCAGATGTAAATTTATGATGTTGATCTATCAAATAATTATGAGAATATAATTATTGAATTTAAGTTTTAATATATCTCTTAAATTCCCTACCAAGCATAGCTTGTTGAGATATTGTAAATGTTTTATGTTTGCAATATCTCAGATATAGATAGATACAGATTCAGATGGACATCATAACATAGATACAATAAAAAAAGACCAGCAATCATACTATTGTCAAGTATGTATTATTACTATTATCATGTAGTTAGTTTTATTTGGATTGTGAACTTTGGACATTTAATATAATGTTTATAGGGGCTGTGTAAGTGAACCACTAGAGGGTCTTATTTTCATGAATTACCTATTTATTTTATAAATAAACTATATAATTATATATAGTACAAGAATGAAAGTGACATCCGGGATTTTGAAAAATGAATTTTAAAGAAAACGTTTTCCGTTGCTTTTAACATTTAAAAAATTTTCTAGCCATCTTTCGAAAATAAACGCAAAAAATTGTTTTAAAAACCTAGGTCATCACATTATAGATGAATAATAAATTACTTATCTACACATAACACATGAAAAAAAATAAATGCTTACTTATTTGTAATATTTGTGAGGGCGGGGTAGATGTGTGCTCCACAAGAATAAAAAAAGAAAGCATCACCACCATGCACATCCAAAATGCACAACATCCAATGAGACCTACATAGACAATCATATGGATTGTAATGAAAGTTAACAATCTTTAAGTAAAGAATAAATTGGCAAAAAAAATAAGAAAATCAAAACTTACCCGCTATTGTAGGGAATCATTAAGCCTTGTCCTTGAGAGCAGTGAAAGAAGCTGGCAAAATATCCTTAATACGCCTCTCGATTGGCCATTGCTCCGTCACTCTAGAAATGATGCCAGGGTCAAGGAATTGGTAAAATGCAACCTCACCCTCAAAAAGGTTAGGAGCATCATTCAAGAAGCAATATAAAAGAAATAATTATTACATATACCATTAAAATAGAATATGTAATGAAATACCAAATGATTTACAAGCAAGTATGTGCATATACCCCATGTAGGAGACAATGTAAGGGTGCTCGAGCTGATCTCATAGGCAAACTCGTAATAGGTCCTCTGCCATAAGTGGCACTTCAACAATGTCCTGGGCAAGCACTCGACACTTGATTTGTACATGATTGATTGCCATATTCTCATTAATGAGACCATAGGTTAACCTAAGGAATCGAGGGTGTTATGTGGGACTTCCACATGCTCCTGGGTTAGCAGCTATAAAAGATGTAAAAATTTTCAGCTAAAAAATATAATATTAATCCATGAAGAGGGCTAATTTATGATGAAAGAGAAACCAAAGGTATATACAGGTACATGTTCCATCGGTGTAGCAGCTCAAGGTGACACTGGAGTGGCGGCAGATCTCAGTGCCTCATTTTGTTATGATTAATCATATAGAGTTATGAAACAATTAAGAGAAGTCTTTAGCTAAAAAATATTAACAAGAAAGTTACGTAGTATGATATGATACATATCATGGACTCTGTGGGAATGACTAGTGCCTCGAGCCAAGCGACGTAATATGCAATTGCCTCCCCAATAGTTATAATATTTTTCATTTCTAATGAGAATAGTAGGCAGGCATTAGTATTCAAAGCCTTGGTAATGGAGACTTGCTTAGTATGTGGTGGCATACTAATTCCGTGCAAAATATTTAATTCATGCTGATAGCATGAACGAACTTCCATGATATTTTGATGGGAATCCAAGGCCAATAAGCATTGACCCACATGCAAATCAAATGTGCAATAGAGAGGTTGAGACAGAATTATTACAAATGAACAATGAAATTTTATAGTTTTGTCAATGTATATACCTCCTGGGGAGGAATTTCCTTTTGGATGGGAGGCAGATGTCCTTCATTATCTTCTTCAGATGGAGAATTGCAGCTCACATGTGATGGAAGTATAGCAGGATGAGATTGCTGAGCAGGGGGTCGTGGAATAATTATCATACCTCCTTCACACAGCTACATAAATAAATCACCATTTATTTTTTCAACAAGCTCATTGTAGGCCTGCTCATCATCTTGAGCTTTAGGTATACGTCATACCAAAGAATTCATAAGGACCAACACCTCGACCCATGCCCCTAACTCGACTAAGGTGGTCTTGCTTATTGCCCATAGCCTTATACTGGATGTCATCCTTGGCACTATAGTTAGAGAACGTGTATATAATTATAGTAACATTAAATTGAATGGGATAAATTGTCACGGATGCTTAATTTGTACTCTTTTAAATGAGCATAGCCCGTCCTAGATAGGTAGTGCTACGTATTTGTTTCATGCACCTTTCTTCCCCTTGCACTCTTTGCCTGCACATTTTTACCTGCATGCACTAATTGAACATTACATGTAATTAAAGAATGAAGCATCATTTCTACACATACCTTAAACTTGGCGGAGGTGGAATTCTATACAAATGCATTCCAAGCCTCCTGGTCAATGACGTTAGAGTAAATGGAAGGATCGTGTAAACCCTTGACGGATCGTTGACATTTGGAGCTATGTAATTACGAACAAAGTAGTTCTTCCATTTTCTCCATTGCTCACCTACCCCTTGTAAAGCATGCATGTTGATGTTTTTCGCAAGTGCACGGACTATTGTAGTATAACTAATGCAAGTACAGGTCGATCTCACAGAGACGAGCTTTAAAATTTTGGAGTTTTTATAAGATTTAATTATTTAAAATTCAAATAAATGGACAAAAATTAACAAAAAAATTTTAGACTTCATCTTTAGTTTAGCAATGAAATTCCAGAAGTCTAATTCTAGGAAGAACAGAAAAATAAACAATAAAACCTTAATTAAAACTAAAACTAGAAGAATTTAAGAAGAATTTACGTTCTTAGATTAAGTACTATCCAATTTCCTTACTTTTGGAATTACAAACCTTGATTAGACTCAAACAATATATTCAAAATTTCCTAGATTAATGATCTAAAGGATGAATTTATTAGATTCATCAAATTGTTAGAGATCTAGTCAAATTAAGAAATGTAATGATTAATGGCTTAGATCTATTTTTAGAATACAAATTGAAGATTAGGAATAGTAATTAAACTAGAATCTATCCTAAGAACATGCTATAAAATTTAATTTTAATTCTTAAGTAAAATAGACAAGAAATTAAAGATTTTTCATAGTTAAACCATAATCGTTAATTGAGTTAAACAGTAATGAAATAACACAGAACATGAATTCCCAAAACAAGAATACATAAAACAGGAATAAGAATAATAAAGGACATGAAATGTAAATTCAATTGTTCTTGTAGGGGCAAAATTGGAAATTTTCTCAAAATATCCTTAAAACTCCCCAGCAACAGCACCAAAAACTTGTTGATATTTTTCGCAAGTGCACGAGCTATTGTAGTATAGCTAATGCAAGTATGGGTCAATCCCACATGGATGCGCTTGAAATTTTGGAGTTTTTAATAAAATTTAATTATTTAAAAATCAAATTAATTGGCAAAAATTTATAGAAAGAAATCAGACTTCATCTTGAAGTTAACTGGAAATTCCAGAAAAAAAACTGAAAAAGGAAACAATAAAACCTTAATTAAACTAAAACTAGAAAAATTAAGAAAATTCTAATTCCCTATCTTAAGTACTGTTCAATTTCCTCACTTCTGGTATCACAAACCTTGATCTGACTCTATCAATATATTCAAAATTCCCTGGATTAATGATCTAATGGATGAATTTGTCAGATTCCTCAAATTGTTAGAGATCTAATCAAATTAAGAAATTTAATGATTAATGGATTAGATATGTTTTAAGAACACAAATTGAAGATCATGAGCAGAAATTAAACTAGAATCTATCCTAAGAACATGCTATAAATTTTAATTAAAATTCTGAGTTAAAATAGACAAGAAATTAAAGGTTATCCCTGGTTAAACCAGAACCGTTGATTGAGTTAAATAATAACGGAATAACATAGAATGTGAATTACTAGAACGAGAATAACATAAAATGAGAATAAGAACAGTAAAGGACAATAATGTAAATTGCATTATTCTTCCAAGGGCAAATTTGGAATTTTGCCCGAAACTTCCTTAAAACTCCTCGTGAAGCACCAAATCCACTGGAGAAGATGGGTTGGCGGCCAAAGCAGGGCTGCTGACAATGTTGTTCTGTGATGCCGAACAAAGGAGGTGTTGGATCGTCTGGAGTGGTGCCGTCTTGGGCGTCATTTCTCTTCTCAGTGAGAAAAAAAAAATAATGCCCTTTCTGAGTGTCATCTAGAATAGAGCCAGTTATGCCTGGAAGGTGGAGATGCAAGGTGGTAGGGGTTCTGGGTAATGGAGATGGCACTTGCTCTGGTGCTGGTCATTGATGATTTGAAGTGGAACGAAAAAAGAGACACCTTTTCTGGGTGTCGTCTGGTTCTATTGCGTGGAAGAGATCTAGGCGTCATCCACTGGCGGTGCTGGCTGGTGAAGAGTAGAAGATGTGTGCCGATGGAGATGACCTGGGTTGAGACTATTGGTGTTTATTGATGGCTGAATAGAACATGTGACATCCTTGATCTGGGCATCTAGGAAAGATGACATCTAGGCCCAAGCTTCTGTGCGTTGGGTTGAGATGAGGAAGTAGAAACTTTGGGTAGTGACGATGAATAGAACCAGGGGTGAAGCCGGTGGAGAAAAGCTAGACTAGGTGACTGGTGAAGGGGGAGTTGGGACGATGTGGACAAACAGGGAAGCTGGCTGGGTAAGAGAGGCAGATTGGGTAGATTGGGTAAGTAAGAAGAAAAAGAGGAGAAAGCGAAAGAGGAGAATAGGAGAAAGGGATGAACAAAACTTAGAATCTAAAGGGAGAAGTAGGAAAAATGGAAAGAAATTGGCAACAAGAGATAAAGACAACAACTTGGAAAAGAGGCAAGCAAAAATAAAAGGAAAAACCAACCCAAAACTTCAAACTCCACCAAAAAAAAAACTCCTTTAGGCTTGTACTGCTCTCCCTCTTTATAATTTTTTTTCTTCCTAATTTTCCTCCTTCCCTTTAAGATTTAATTTCCTATTAGGAAACCCTTCTTCTCCCCATTTAGGACTCTTCTTCCAAATTAGGGAGCCTTCTTCTTTTGGGAACCCTTCATCTGTTGCCTTATTGATCTTCAACTGATCTGTGCCACTGAGATTGAATCTAAGTCATCCAACCCTTCTTTAGTTGATTTGCAAAACAAAAGATTATATTAGAGTCATCTAAACTATACATTAATCATCCACTTCGTTCAATTAATTATCTAACCTCTAATTTTGTCAATTTATGGTTGGATGGTAGATTTGAGCTATTTTTTTATATTTTATCCAAAAATTACCAAATTAATGAGTTAGATAGTCTAATTAAATGCTAAACTATGGGCCTTTTAGCCAAAATTAAACACTTAACACACCCCCCAACCAGCATTTTGTTAGTCCCGAGCAAAACATGCAGAAAACTATTTTACATAAAACTGGTATAAGGTTCCACTTTCGTAGGTACTCACGATTGCATTTACCATATGCAATAAGCCCTTGAACCCCTAGGTTACCCCTAGTGGACGACTTAGGCCTCGTGAGGGTTTATAGTGAATATACCCACAAAACTCAGTAAGGTCGAGTCCCCTATTTTATCTCAGAGAATCCTCATTCATTAGCAACTTTACTAATTTTTCACAACTTAATGAAGAGGATTTGATACTTTTACACACCATACACATATTAAAGACATCTTATTTGAGCTATTTCTTAGAGTGCATATGTGTGTGTACAACCACATATATCTTGACGTCTAACTGGATATGCTTACATTCCATTGGAAATATGACTTGACCTCAAATCCTCATAGATATATGCTCAAAAATAAAACTCTCAAATAAGGGGTTTAAACATATTTCTCTTATTATGTGACCAAATCCAACAAGCTAATGGTTCACATACCTCTTTTAAATGCTCATGAGACAAAGCAAAGTGATCTCTAAGAGTGGATGTTATCACCAAGAATATTAGGGGTCTTTTACCTTAATTCTTTCTTTATTTCCTCTTAAGGCTATAACCACCTAAGATCAATAGGTTTTTAACTAGGATGAAATGAAAGCTTAGGATAGGTTTAGAAAAGAAAGGTATAAAGATTTCAAAGGTTTAAAATTGAGTAGATATCTTCAATGAATATCCACTAGGAAAACTTTTGTTTTGGGTTTGTACTTGAAGTGAATTTCTCTTTCAGATTTTGGTCTTTCTTCTTTTTCTTCTTCTTCTTCTTCATTTGGTCTTATCTAGAATAGAGCTGGTGATGCTTGGAAGGTGGAGATGCAAGGTGTCTGGATTGTGGGTAATGGAGATGACGCTTGCTCTAGTGTTGGTCATCTAGAGCGGTCAAAAAGTGCCACCTTTTCTAAGGATGGGGTGTCTCGCTGGTTTGTATGGAGCAGAGGAGCCTAGCTGATTGGGGTAGTCGAGTAGGGGAGAGGATGGTAGTGGAAAAGGAGGTGTGATGAAGGTGGCCGAGGGATTTGTGTATCTGGTCTAGTCAGTGAAGATGAGTGCTTCAAGTTGAGGAGGTAGAGGCTAACTAAATAAGTGCATGGGATGGGAGAAAGCGATGGAGAAGATGGGTTTGGTGGGTTATGCGGTGTGCTTGGGTGGTGCGGTGTGCAAAGGAGAACAAGAGAGATGGGGGTTGCAACAATGGAAAGAAAAAAAAAAGGTTAGAGGCAAAGATCGAGGAAATAGAGTGGGACAAAGGAAGTGTCAATGATGGAATAGGAAAAAGGAAAAAATTTGGGTGTGCGACAGATGTCGAGCTGAAGAGGTAGATGCTAGAGAGAAAGAGTGGTGCTGGGAACGTGAGGAGACTGGGTAGATGTTAGAGAGAGTGCTAGGAAGAAGAAGTAATGTGAGATAGTTGTGGAAGATGTGGTATAAAAAAAAACTAGAAATTGAGAACAAAGATGGCGAAACAAGGAAGGTGCGGTTGCATAGAAGGAGAAGTGAAATAAGCAAAATTAAGGAAAATAGCTACAACTCCGCAAAACATCTTTAGGCTTGTATGCTCTCCCTCTTTATAATTTTTTTCCTTTCCTAATCTTCGTCCACCTCTTTCCTTTAAGAGGTAGATTCTTATTAGGACTTTCTCCTCTTCCAAATTAGGATTCCTCTTCCATTAGGAAACCTTCTTCCTTTGCCTTATTGATCTTCAATCTGATCTGCTCCATTGAAATTAGATCTGAGCCATCCAACCCTCCTTTAGTTGATCTGCAAAATCAAAGACTACATTAGAGTCATCTAAACTATTCATTAAGCATCCACTTAGCTCAATTGATCATCTGAATCCTAATTTTGACAAGTTATGGTTGGATGGTCAATTTGAGCTATTTTTTATATTTTATCCAAAAATTACCAATTAATGAGTTAGATGGTCTAATTAAATGCTAAACTAAAGGCTTTTCTTAGCCAAAATTAAACACTTAACACACCCGCCAACCAGCATTCTGCTAGTCCTGAGAAAAATATGCAGAAAACTATTTCACACAAAACTGGTACAGGTGCCACTTTTGTAGGCATTCACGATTACATTTAGCACATGCAACAAGCCCTTGAACCCCTAGGTTACCCCTGGTGGATGAGTTATACCTCATGAGGGTTTGCAGTGAATATACTTACAAAATTCCATAAGGTTGAGTCCCCTATTCTATCTGAGAAAAGAAGAAGAAGAAGTTTTTAAAGTAGTGTTTCCTTACTGTGATGAGAACTGGATGTTCATAAGTTAGTAAATATATTGTTTTCAACCCTTAATGGGAAAGCATTTGATTAGTTTTGCATATCATTTATGTGTTGAAGCATGTTATGAAAGGTAATTCTCAGAAACCATTTACACACAACACATAATCAAGACTAATATAGAGGTATGACTTAGAGACCCTGAGGAAAATCAGTGGAGACCTATAACCCAATAAGTTTAGAGACTATTTTCTTTTAAAGAGTTATAAATAATTCCATGAATTCTTTAGCGTACATACATTAGTGTGATCCTGTTATCCTTGTTTTGCTATAGGAATTTGGTTGTAACCGGAATATCCATCAATAAAACACTAATAGCTATGTCCAGCTAACCTCTCTAGCATTTGGTCAATCAAAGGAGGAAAATTATTTTTCCACATGACAGTGTTCAACTTTTGATAGTCAATACAAACTCTCCACCCAGTGGTCATGTAGGTAGGGACTAGCTCGTTATCCTCATTTTTTACTACCGTGACCCCAGATTTCTTAGGTACAACCTGAACCGGATTGACCCAAGTACTATCAGAGATAGGATATATGATGTCAACATCTAAGAGCTTTAGGACTTCATCTCTAACCATGTCCTTCATGTGGAGGTTCAGTCGCTTTTGAGTTTCCCTAGAAGGTTTTGCATTTTCTTCTAGATGTATCCTATGCATGCATACGGCTGGACTTATCCCTTTTATGTTTGCTATTCTCCACCCTAGAGTAGTTTTATGTTCATTAAGAACATCTAAAAGCTTACCCTCCCGTTCTTTATCTAAGTTTGATGCTATTATTATAGGTAAGTTTTCATCTGGGCCTAGGTATGAATATTTCAAGTTATCAGGCAAGGGTTTTAGGTCCAAAGATAGTGGTTGCTATATTGAGGGTATGGGGACAGATTTAGATGGTGGGAGTGGTTCCACATAAGGACCCCACTTAGAAGTATCCATAATTGGTGCAATATCCTAAAGATTGTGTTCATCTCCTCAATAGACTTTTTTATATCAAATTCTCCATTAAAGTGCATCAGACAAGCCTCTAGTGGGTCTGAGATGTACAATGGTGAATGAATCTCATTAATTAGACTCTATATCAAGTTGACATGACAGAGATCATCAAGGTCTAACTGTTGTTGGTCGGCATTAAAAACATTAAGCTTAACCTTCATGTTGCTGAATGAGAGTTTCACTACACCATTCCTACAGTTAATAATGGCATTGGACATTGCCAAGAATGGATGTCCAAGGATGACTGGGATTTGACTACCAGGATCGGATAGAGGTTGGGTGTCTAGCACAATGAAATCAACTGGGTAATAAAACTTGTCCACCTGTATCAAGACATCTTCAACCAAACCACGAGGTTCTCTTGATAGATCTATCAGGTAATTGCAGCATAGTAGTGATTGGTGTCAACTCATCAAGTTTTAGTTGCTCATAGATTGAGTATGGCAACAAGTTAACACTAGCCCCTAAGTCAAGAAGTGCCATATCTATGACATCATCTCCAATGACACAAGTGATTGTAGGGCAGCTAAACTTTGGTGTGGTCTTGTGTTGAACTAAAGACCTCACCTATTTTATGAGGAAGGCTTTCTTTTGCACATTAAGCTTTCGCTTTGTTGTGCAGAGCTCTTTTAAGAATTTAGCATAGGCAGGGATGTCTTTAATTGCATTGAGCAAAGGTATATTGATTTGTACACGTTTAAATACCTCTATTAACTCATTGAAGTTTGATCCCTTCCTAGCTTTATTCAGTAATTGGGGAAAAGGGGCTTTAGGCACATAGGGTGCCTCCACTATAGGTTCTACATGATTGTTTTGTCTTTTCTCATTTTTTTGTATTTTTCTTGCCTCTTTTTCCTCTACAGTTTCCTTAGCTTGCCCTTCTTTGTTATCAATTTGATGATCGTTCCTAATGGTGATTATGAACTTGGCATGCTCATGAGGGTTAAGGTATTAAGAACTTGACCCTATCTTAAATTGATCCTTAGGATTAGGGATGGGTTGACTAGGAAATTGACCCTTTCCTTTATTATGTAATTCAGCAGACAATTGGCTTACTTGTATCTCTAACTTGGCTATGGCTTGAGAGTTGACATTGGATGACTATCTACTCTCATTTTGCAATTGGTGTAAGGCTTTTTTAGTGTAATCATTACCTTTGACAATTTGTTCCAGCATGGTATGGATGGTTTCCTCTGAATATGGTTTCTTTTGTTGGAGCGGTTGTTGAAAGCCAGGTGGCTGATGGGGAACTGTAGTTTGAAGAGGAAAGTTATGGATATGGGGATTTACAGATGGTCCCTCTTGGTGGTTATTCTTTGACCAAGACAAATTGGGATGCCTAGCCCATCCAGGGTTGTAGGTCTCAGAATATGGGTTGTCATTAGGTTGGCGATATGCATTCAATGCATTTGCTTGGTCAACAAGATATTCAGGGAATACTTTATTAGATGGACACATTGAGGTTAAATGGGCTGGACTAGAACAAGTAACGCATACCTCTTGTGGAGGTTTTTGGGATAATGTAGCAGCCATGAAAGATTGAAACATATTTTCAAGCTTGTCCATTCTTCCACTTAATTTTTCAGCTATAGAGTCGAGCTTATATGATAGATCATTATGTGCTCCTCTCTCATAGACACCTCCCTTCTTAGTGGGCTGGTTAGTTCTTTCTCACCTATTTGAATAATCCCATTGCTGAGAATTATTAGCTACAATTTGAAAAAATTCCCATGTCTCACTTTCATCTTTTAACATAAGGGTCCCTCCACTCGCTGCATCTATCATTTGTTTATTTTGAGGTGTCAATGCCTCATAGAAGTATTGAACTTGCAGCCATTTCTCAAATCCATGGTGAGGGCATTTTTGTAGCAGTTCATTCCACCATTCCCAATATTCATAATATTGTTCATAATCTCTTTATTGGAAATTTATAATTTTGTGATGTTGGGCATTTGTTTTGTGAACATGGAAGAACTTGTTCAAAAACTTTTTAGACAATTGGTCCCATGTATGTATGGAAACTACCTCCAAGGAATTAAGTCATGACTTGGCTTTATCCTTAAGTAAGAATGGGAATAAGCTAAGCTTAATTGAATCATTCAAAAAAAATTGGAACCTAAACATGGCACAAATATTAAGGAACTCCTTAATATGAAGGTATGGGTCTTCTCGGTCTTTAACATAAAAAGTAGGGAGTAATTGAATTACTCCTGGCTTTAACTCAAAATGGTCGGCATTAGTGGGAGGTAAAGCTATGCAGGATAGGGTATTAAGTTAGAGCGGTACATAAAAATCTTTAATTATCCTACGCTCAATCTCTACAGGTGGTTCAGCCATTGGGATAGGAACTATGTTCCTTTCCCCTTAATGTTGGATGCTTTGAATCTCCGGGTTTAAAAGTAGTAGCTTAGGGTTCTAAGATCGACATCCCTGCATGAACTATTCCTAATCTAAAATGTCCTACTCTAAATGCTAACTCTAACTCTATGTAACGCAAGCAAAAGGGCACAGTCAAACACCTTAAGCTAATAAGTAATATATTGATTTTCTTGAATTTGTGTAGGGATAATGCTTTTAATTAACCTAATCTAGCACTCCTCCTCTCCTTTAGATTTGATTATTGCTTTTGTGCAATGTGGTTAATACAACCCTCATGTAAGCAGGTGTTTAGACCTCACAAATGTCAACAGGAGGCGAGGGAAGAGCGAGGCTCTATTAGATGACCCCCCAATAACCATAATGCTCAAAAGCCACTAGAGTGACAATAAATCATGTCTTAGTAAAGGGCTCCTATGAGCATGTGATGGCCCTATAGATCTCTTTGGGAAGAACAGAAAAATAAAGAATTAAAACCTTAATTAAAACTAAAACTAGAAGAATTTAAGAAAAATCTAAGTTCCTAGCTTAAGTACTATCCAATTTCCTTACTTCTAGTATCATAAACCCTGCTTAGACTCCATCAATATATTCAAAAAAATTTGGATTAATGATCTGATGGATGAATTTGTCAGATTCATCAAATTGTTAGACATCTAATCAAATTAAGAAATTTAATGATTAATGGCTTAGATCTATTTTCAAAATACAAATTGAAGATCAAGAGTAGTAATTAAACTAGAATCTATCCAAAGAACATGCTATAAAATTTAATTTAAATTCTAAAGTAAAATAGATAAGAAATTAAATATTTTTTGTAGTTAAACCAGAACCGTTAATTGAGTTAAATAGTAACGAAATAAGATAGAACGTGAATTACCAGAATGAGAGTAACATAAAATAGGAATAAGAACAGTAAAGGACATGAAATGTAAATTCAATTATTCTTGTAGGGGAAAAATTGGAAATTTTCCCAAAATATCCTTAAAACTCTCGTAAAAAGGAAAGGTTTGCCGGATGGGGATGTCGGAGAATATGGGTTGCCAGCCAGAGCGCGGCTGGCCTCATCTGGAATAGAGCCATGATGCTTAGAAGGTGGAGATGCAAGGTGTCTGGATTTTGGGTAATGGAGATGACGCTTGCTTTGGTTCTGGTCGTTTGGAGTGGTGGAAAAGTGTCGCCTTTTCTGAGGATGGGGCATCTCGCTAGTTTGTATGGAGCAGAGGAGCCTGGCTGACTGGGGTAGTCAAGTAGGGGAGAGGATGGCAGTGGAAAAGGAGGTGCGATGAAGGTGGCGGAGGGACTTGAGTATCGGGTCTGGTCAGTGAAGATGAGCACTTCAGTTATAGGAGGTAAAGGCTAACTAGATAAGTGCGTGGGATGGGAGAAAACAATGGAGAAGATGGGTTTGGTGGTTATGCAGTGTGCTTGGGTGGTGCGGTGTGCAGAAGAGAACAAGAGAGATGGGGGCTACGACAATGGAAAGAAAAAAATAGTAACAGGCAAAGACCGAGGAAACAGAGTGGGACAAAGGTAGTGTCGATTATGGAAGAGTAAAAAGGAAAAAATTTGGGTGTGCGATGGATATTGGGCTAAAGAGGTAGATGCTAGAGAGAAAGAGTGGTGCTGAGAAAGTGAGGAGACTGGGTAGATGTTAGAGAGAGTGTTGGGAAGAAGAAGTAACGTGAGATAGTTGTGGAAGATGTGGTAAAAAAAAAAAACTAGAAATTGAGAACAAAGATGGTGAAACAAGGAAGGTGTGGTTGCATAGAAAGAAAAGTGAAATAAGCAAACTTAAGGAAAATAGCTACAACTCCCCAAAACTCTAAAAACTCCCTTAGGCTTGTATGCTCTCCCTCTTTATAATTTTTTTCCTTTCCTAATCTTCCTCCACGTCTTTCCTTTAATAGGTAGATTCTTATTAAGACTTTCTCCTCTTCCAAATTAGGACTCCTCTTCCATTAGGAAACCTTCTTCCCTTGCCTTATTGATTTTCAAACTGGATTGCTCCATTAAAATTAGATATGAGCCATCCAACCGTTCTTTAGTTGATCTATAAAATTAAAGACTAGATTAGAGTCATCTAAACCATACATTAAGCATCCACTTAGCTCAATTGATCATCTGACTGCTAATTTTAATAATTTATGGTTGGATGGTCGATTTGAGATATTTTTTTATATTTTATCCAAAAATTACCAAATGAATGAGTTAGATGGTCTAATTAAATGCTAAAATAAGGATTTTTTTAACCAAAATTAAACATTAACAATGCGTCTTCTTGTCATCCGACACATCAAAGGCAGACTGCAAATTGAACACATCAAATTACTCTATTTGAAAAATAAGAAAAGTTATAATGTAAATACTACATGTACTTAATGGTTACATACCTTCACCATTTCCCATATTAAATCTTTTGTTGAGGATGGCACATGTCTCCAATCCTCAAATGTGATAGGAATCATGCTTCTTATTGTAGAGCAAAGGAAACTACTATAAACAGGGGCACTCTCACCAATCTCTTACCTCTACTATTGTATTGGATAGTTTCTTTAATTCCATTCAACTTTCTCTTGATAACTTTTTTCATTGTTGTTCGCCCTTTGCCCTTTCTTTTTGGAGTAGTGCTTATGTTGGCCTCTTGTTCATACTCTTCAATGTGGCCATAATCTTCAATTTGATGTTCTTCTTGTTCCATCATGAGTACAAAGAAACACTCAATGATATTAGAACAATGACATAAAGAAAGGCTATGTAATGTATTTAAAGAAACCAAACCGAGGTCCCTAATAAACATAGTTTATGTAAAAAGATAATTAAAGGAGACTCCGTCTCCATCCATTCACATAAACATACAATACCTAACATACGTGACAAACTAACCTCAAGGAAAACAGATAAAGGATGAATGAAAAATATTTCCCTACTTAATATAGATATTCGTAAAGGGGCTACAAATCCCATAGACCTTTCAATTGTCTTTAACTCTACTAGTTCGAGTTCACATCTCTTAGTGGGTGTAGTTATTCATAAGTAGTGATAAGCTTAACTTATGCTAGATGTACATCTATATAAGTATGTGTGCACAATTCATGTATCAAATTTCATCCCATAAAGTTTATGATCCATGTAAGTTTCTATTGGTTATTTGCATTCTTGAAGTTCATTAAAATTTTGGTTTTATGATCATGTTTCATGTCTTGCATCACATGCACGATGTCATTTCATGCCTTGTTTGATTTAAGTTTCATGAGTACCTTACTTTTGGAATTTTACCTTTTATGAGTCATACATAATTTCGAGCAGCTCATATACTTTATTTACTTGATTTCCTAAGAACCAATTCAGCTTTTTAGATAGTTTAGTTACTATTTTGGCTAGATGCCATATAAGAAAACTTTTATTTCACACATTTCATCTATTTTCTTACTATTTTGGAACGATCATGCACTTGAATTTCATTTTTCTTCTTTTCTTCAACAAGTTTTTTAAGTGAATTTTTTCTATCATTTTTTATTTTCTAATACTCATTTTCATGAGATAAACTCTCTCTCTCTCTCTCTCTCTTCTAATAATGCTTTTCTTAAAGTTTTTTCTTATAATCTTTGTTGGTAGCTTTATTAAAGTTTTTCTTTTCACTATTCTTTCTTCCCTTAATGAACTTCTTAAACTTCCAAGTAAGAAGTGCAATATCTTAAATACTTTTAGTCTCATCCTCTATGGTGGATCTAAGTGACATTCCTTTCTTCTTCTTTGTCTCCTCTTCTTTTTTGAAAGCAATCTTATAGGTCATGAGTGACCTTATGAGCTCATCAAGTTTCAAATTCTCTAAATCTTTAGCTTCTTAGATTGTTGACCCTTTAGCATCTCAAAATTTAAGGAAAGACCTATGAATCTTATTCACCAACTCAGCTAGTAAAAAACTTACCAAATGATTTCAAACCACTAATAACATTAGTAAATGTAGTAATAGATTTCAAAAATAGAATCATTACTTTTTATCATAAAAATATTCGTAGTCATGGATTGCCTATAGGTTGTCCCAAAATTCTTTGGCTAATGTGTAGGTTGACATTGGATTAAATTCATTAACTTCTAAAGCAAAAACTCATGGTTTTGGCATTGTAAGTATTTTTAAAGCTACGCCACCTAGCCTAAGAGAGAGTCACCTTGATTTAATTAGTAAAAAAAATAACATGAAAGTCGAAACATGCATTGGAGTTACTAGATGTTATTACTAGAAATGTTAACAAAAGAAAAGAGGAAGTAATCGAGCACACATGTAAGATCGCGCCTATCAGCTTTGATTCGTTTGAATAGCTCATGACAAAAGCAGAGCTAAAAATTATATACACGAAATTATATATATATATATATATATTACAATTGACTAATATACATACTTCATGTACCCCAAAATATATATTATTTTCAAACCCAAGCACCTTCCTCACCATTGGCACACACATAATCCTCATTCTCACTAAGTAGTGCTTCGATTTGTGGGATTTTTTTTATAATAGAAGGGTAATTGATTTCTACATCTCCTAGACCATCTTCCTCATAAAAATCCCTTGGACAAAATGATAAAACTATTGACCATCTATTATCATGTTCATCTTGTACGTAATAAATATCATCTGCCACTATTGGCCTGTTATTCTTTGAACTTGAAAAGAATGTAGCATTAGCAACTAAACTAACTCCACTATTCTGTTGCACTCTTGAGTTATCACACTCTTTTGTATAAAGGCGATAACCATTGATAGCATATCCAACATATTTTATTACTTCTGGTCGTGGTCCCATTTCTATCAAACCCAAGGTTTCAACAAAATGACTTTAATAATTTTTATATTTTCACATGAAATATATATTTATTTACCTTTTGTACATTTTAAATTTACATAAATACACAATGAAACTAATTTTACAATACAATCATATGTATATATATATATAAACAAACACATCAACAAGGAAATCAAATTATTTTTTTATTACATCCAATGTTACATATATATATATCAAAATTTACATATTAGATCTTGTTAGCCAAGACCAAAGAGCGAATCTGCTCTTTTTCATCAAAATCTAGCTTAGTGTTTAGCCAACACCACTCTTTTTCATCAAAATAGGCCAAAAGTTGATGTTATAACCACCCTCTTCATCTAACCCTAATTTTGGGAGAGAACCACAAATCATATTGTTCTCCCTTTCTTAAATAGTGAGGCTTCAGAGAGAAGTAGTCGTCATTTTCAATGAAATCATACGATTTTGGTGAAATCAGGATGATCAAAGAGATTCTTTGACCCCATGATATCTAGCGCAAAAACCCACATGATCTACAAAATAAAAACACAAAAAATTTAGTAATAAGAAGAGAAATATTTGTGTGATTTAAAAGCAGTTGTGGTTTACTTATAGTTTTTTTCATGACATAAGCAATCAAAATATAAAAATGAAAAGTAAGAAGAAAAAAAGAGAGAAGTATAAGGCCCAAAGACGAAGCCTTCATGCCAAAACCGTGAGAAGAAGAAGATAAAGGAAAAATATACTTTGACAGCTATTTATAAATCATCATAAACTTTAGAAGTCGTTTAGTATTAAATGACTTAGAAAATATCTAAATTTTGAAGTTGCCTAGCACTAAACGACTTTAAAAGTCCATTCTCGTAAAATAAAATATTCCTGCCAAATTTATCACGATACTTTTCAAGTCTCTTTCTTTAAATGACTTTAAAATTTATCCATTTTTAAAGTCGTTTTCATGAAAACAACTTTAAAAGATCTTCCCACGAAAAATTCCCTTCTCGTGCTAGTTTTTTAAAGGTGACTATGCTTAAACGACTTCTTAAGTTTATATATTTAAAGTCATTTATTTTCAAATGACTTCTAAAATATTTATAAAGTTGAAAATCATATAAGCGACTTCTTTATGCCAACTTTAAAACCCTCCTATGTAGTAGTGACACACAGCGAGAGATGTCAACTAGTTCCTCACCCATTTGATTTTGCAACAAAAGTAGAATTTATTGATACAATATTTGTAGAGAGAGAGAGAGACAGAGACAGAGACTATTGTTGCTACTCTTTGGCTCAGCCTAACGTGGTCTAGCCATTTCATCTGTGAAGAACATTACAAATGTGTAACACAATCGTTTGCCAACAAAAGGTTCCGGTTGCCACTTTTCCCCTTGGTCTGGGATTAGATTTAGGAGTGCTTATGTTAGTGAGTGTGTGAAGTGATTTGCTTTCACAAGAAAAAGGAAATTATGATTTAACTAAATTATCTTTTATGAAGCACAAAAAAAGAACCTTGATTTCCTCAATCAAGAAATAGCATCAAGTTATATGATTTGAAGTTACTTTTGCCTATGGACATAAGAGAGATGAAATCAAATTGCAATGAACATTTCACCCTAAAATAGTTTCCTCCAATGTGGTAAGATTTTTGGTTTTTTTTCAATTAGGCATACTCTAGAAGACTCTTGAAGCATGACTTTCATGATTGAAACTCACTATTACTTCACTACACCACATGAAGTTGTTGTGGAAAATTAGAAAGATCTATATTTGATGTAGATTGTAGGGGTATGTCCAACTCGAGTTTTGCAAATTTATCTGCTTTATAGATATTTGAGTGGTATAATCTTTGTTCTCCTACCATGAACATCTTATTGATGGAGTTAGTAAACATTGTAATACTAAGTTGACAAATGAAAACATTTTAGAATACTAGAATCATCCAATTGGAATTAGTCTTCGGCTATAATCTGTCCAAAGTTCAGTCCTCAGATGGATATTCTCGATCAACCACATGCAGACAATTTGGATTGAAAAGTTAAAAGTTTCTCCTAAATATATGTTTTTCAAGTTTGCCCTTTGAAACAGAATCAACTGGAGAGAGATGTAGGGTTACAAGATTAGATCGACTTTAACATAAATCTTAACTACAATTACAAGAAACTCTTACAACCATCAATGTGTTAAATTTCTTTAGAGAATTGCTTGGAATTAGTTATAAGTATAAGATCATGTCAACTTCGAGACAAATCTAGAAACAAATCTTCGTTGGCTATCTTTCAACTACAGAGAGATCTAGGGTTTTTGCTACGAGATCAAATTGACTTTCAAATAAATTTTATTCACAAATCTAATAAAAAGAGCTATAAATATTCATTACAGGGTTTGGAAGTAAGTTTTAGAGAGAAAATTTTAGATTTTAAATAGCAAGATTGTGTAGAGTAGTGGGAGAATTGTAGATCAATGTGTTAGGATAGGCTGTAATCTCTTTGATAACCAATCAATGTAGTAAAGATGTAGATTCTATCATGTCATCAAAGCCATGGACTGAAGATCTATCGTCCCCAATCAGATTTCTTACCTCTTCTCTTGCTACAACTTTTTACTCCATCCCTCTCCATCGGCATCAACTATGGCACTCTCGCCGACAACCTCCCACTGCTCTCCCAATTCACTGGGTTCCTCAAACCCCGCACAACAATTGATCACATAAAATTGTTGAAAGTTGATTCAACTATCCTCACTGCCTTTAAACACACTGGCATTCTCACAAAACTCCCAGTCACACAAAATTGGCTGCAAACCAACATTGCCTCCCTTCTACCCAACCACCAAAATTAACCAGCTCTTAGTCAGCGAAGAAGTAGTCTATGCCTATGACCAAAAACCTCATCTTCCACCTCATTCTAGCCATGAGAACTTCCACACCACCTTAGAACTTTCTATATGGAAAGCTTCGTTGGTGTAGAGCCTTTCTAAATCAATTTCCCTACCTCCTTCATCTTGCTCTAGCAACAAACAAAATGCTATCGGCCCTAAAAATCGTCTCTATCTACCCCGCCTTGCCCTGCAATACTAAGCAATGATCAAAAGATATGACATGTGTCTCACTCATCTTGTCCAAAAAAGAGCAAGAAGCAAAGGCTTTGCGACAGGAGAACACAGTTTGTCAGAATGAAATTGGAGATTTGAGCATGCAGTTGAGACTTATTTCAGTTCTGCAAAGTAGAGTCCTTTATGAAGCCGCATTGCTTCTCAAGGTTTTCAACTATTATCGGTTATGAACGACTTTTAGTGATTCTATTACTTCTCGTATCCTGCTTTCACCATTATCTAATTCTGTAATCTTTGATTTCATTTCTCCTTCTACTCCTGATTTCACCCTTAACCTTCAAACGAGTTTCTTTGCAGCTTCTAGTTCAAGGGGTTTAGACCTTTCTACACTAGAATTGTCACACCAGTGTAAGATAGTGGATTTGATGGCAGTATTGGGCACAAAAACAAAAATAAATAAATCAAGTCTTGACCCTTGTCTGAGGCGAGGAATACAACCCAAGTCTTTACAGGCTTTGATGCAATTCCTCTTGAAAGTTTCACTAAAAGAGATTATCACCAAATCAGCCATTAAATGGCCAATGATTAGACAAATGAATTCCAGTGGTAAATTTTGTAGGTTTGTGAGAGAGGGGAAGACTTTCCACCAATGTTTTCGACTGCCCACTTCTCTATCTAATGCAACTTTACGCGTTACTTTGTGAAGGAAAAGAAAAAGACTTCTAAAGGAACTCAGTTTTGGTCTCAGGTATGTAAGGGTGTGTGTCATTATCTTCAATGATGACTGGTATCTTTGGGGCTTACTCTTGTGCTGCCCCAGAAGCCCCACTCATTTTCCCTTGATACGATAAATCCATGGTGTGGAAATCTTCTAGTATCAACATAGATCAGGCCTAGAGAGGAGCCAGCAATAATGACAACATCAAGCTCTTTTAACAGGGGGTGACACTATCATACTAACCCTGAATTTTAATGAATTATTTATCCACCCATGTAAATTGTCATATTTTAATTAAAAATGGAATAAGTAATTGAATTCAAGTTAAAAAGGGATTTTGTATAATTGAACTCTTCAAAAACTTGAAATTTTTCTTCAAAACATAAACAATTGGAATGTACATGTCACGATGAATCCAACAACATAAACAACACTGAAATCAAATTTCAAATGAGAAAGTTATGATCGTTCAAATATTAAGGTCATTTTTGAAAAAAGAAGAAAAAAGAAGAAGCTTTTTATTAAAAAGGACAGGCCGTTTTGATATCACACCCACCCTCCTTAAAGGAACAAAAAACATATCATTAGATCCGTTCCTAGACCCGATGGATAAAGGGAGAAAAACAAAGGAGAAGAAGGAAGAGGAGTGGAAGAAGAGGAACGAGTAGAGGAAGACAAGCGAGGAAAAGATAAAGGAGAAGGAGAAGACCCAACTCACCACAATAATTGATCGTGCTAGTGAAAAGGAGAACTGACTGTAGGGGTTTAGTGGAGTTGCGGGAGCTTACCAGAGAAGTTGATGGCCCAGATCAATAATCTGATTAGATCATTTTCTTTAGCACAAGAGAACGAATAAAAACCCCTAGTTTATTGGGAGATCCATGCTGATTTCGATTGTCAATTAGAGAGAAGAATGACAGCAATGAACTTGAAGACTTCTCGAAAAATGATGATCAATCCAACTCATCCAAGAGAGGGAAAAACATGAAAATACAACTAAGAGGCAAGATCCATAAAACCCAACTAGTGATTTAGATTTTTTTGGCTAGATCACATGATTCATACTATATCTAAGTTTTATTGATGATCTGACCATTAATTTCCTAAGACATGCGTAGTTAAGTATAAAATAGGCTTCAAATATCTTAGATGTAGTTAAAATTTTTGAATCTAATCTTGAAAACAATTGAATAATCTCAACTGTCTGATCAAGCACTATTAGAACATTGACTTTGTGACATCTGATTGATGATCAAATGCCACAAATGAATTCTTTAATCATGGATTCCAAGTAGTTAGAAACTATAGATGTATAATTTAGAATGATCTACAAATTTTATGTTGCATCAAGAGCCATTCAACTGCTAAATTTATAGTCCAATGAATTGATGATAGTTAATTGATTGAATTGAATCCACTGTTTTCAAAGATTTGCATGTTAGAGGTTGAGATTGACTGATTCTGTTGATTTTGGGAGTAATTAGGACTGTGATTCCAATTAGGAGTACTGACATTACATGCTTGAGATTTTTAGAGCTTCATCAAAGTATTAACTCCAAATTGCCTATAGTTTTGATTTATCCATTGTTTACGATCTAATTATGAACTTTATAAATTAGCTTGATTACAAGTAATACTTTCTCCTAACATGGATTTAAGTATTCTATGATTTGATTTCAAAGATGATTAGTACCGACTAATGAGTCGCATTGAGTACAAAGGTACCAGATTTATCTCGTTGTTTTTGTATGATTTGTTTTAGACAGGCGCTATCAGCGAGATAGGAAGATGATTCCCTATATTGATGATTTGTTTTACACAAGGGGCTTTTAAGTTGGTAAAAATATTTGCCTGCTTAATATAGATATTTGTAAATGGGCTACAAATCCCATAGACCTTTCATTAGTCTTTAACTCCACAGGTTCGAGTTCACATCACTTAGTGGGTGTAATTATTCATAAGGAGTGATAAGCTTAACTTATGCTAGATGTTCATCTATATAAGTATGTGTGCAAAATTCATGTACCAAATTCCATCCAGTAAAGTGTATGATCCATGTAAGTTTCTATTGGTTATTTGCATGCTTGAAGTTCATTAAAATTTTAGTTTTATGATCATGTTTCATGTCTTGGATCACATGCACCATGTCATTTCATGCCTTGTTTGATTTAAGTTTCATGAGTACCTTACTTTTGGAATTTTACCTTTCACGAGTCATACATAATTTCGAGTAGTCCATATACTTTATTTACTTGATTTCTTAAGAACTAATTAATCTTTTTAGATAGTTTAGTTACTATTTTGGTTAGATCATATATAAGCAAACTTTTAGTCTGCACATTTCATCTATTTTCTTACTATTTTGGAAAGATCATTCACTTGAATTTCATTCTTCTTCTTTTCTTCAATAAATTTTTTCTATCATTTTTTATTTTCTAATGCTCATTTTCATGAGATAAACTCTCTCTCTCTCTCTCTCTCTCTCTCTCTCTCTCTCTAATAATTCTTTTCTTAAAGTTTTTTCTTATAATCTTTGTTGGTAGCTTTCTTAAAGTTTTTCTTTTCACTGTTCTTTCTTCCCTTAATGAACTTCTTAAACTTCCAAGTAAGAAGTGCAATATCTTCAACACTTTTAGTCTCATCCTCTATGGTGTATCTAAGTGATATTCCTTTCTTCTTCTTTGTCTCCTCTTCTTTTTTGAAAGCAATCTTATAGGTCATGAGTGACCTTATGAGCTCATCAAGTTTCAAATTCTCTAAATCTTTAGCTTCTTAGATTGTTAACCCTTTAAGATCTCAAAATTTAAGGAAAGACCTATGAATCTTATTCACCAACTCAGCTAGTAAAAAACTTACCAAAAGATTTCAAACCACTAATAACATTGGTAAATATAGTAATAGATTTCAAAAATAGAATCATTACTTTTCATTATAAAAATATTTGTAGTTATGGATTGCCTATGGGATTCTTTGGCTAATGTGTAGGTTGACATTGGATAGAATTCATTAACATCTAAAGCACATACTCATGGTTTTGGCATTGTAAGAAATTTTAAAGCTACACCACCTAGCTAAGAGAGATTCGTCTTAATTTAACTAGGAAAGCAAATAACATGAGAGTGGAAACGTGTATTGGAGTTACTAGATTTTATTACTAGAAATGTTAACAAAAGAAAAGAGGAAGCAATCAAGCACACCTGTAAGATTGCAATTGTCATCTTTGGTTCGTCTAAATAGCTCATGACAAAAGCAGAGCTAAAAATTATAAACATGAAATTATATATATATATATATATATATTACAATTGACTAATATACATATTCCATGTACCCCAAAATATATATTGTTTTCAAACCCAACCACCTTCCTCACCATTGGCATGCACATAATCCTCATTCTCACCAAGTAGTACTTCAATTGATGGGATTTTTTTAGTAATAGAAGGGTAATTGATTTCATCATCTCCTAGATCGTCTTCCTCATAAAAATCCCTCGGACAAGATGATAAAACTATTGACAATCTCTTATCAAATTCATCTTGTACGTAAAATACTTGTTTTGCTTTAGATGCCAAAATAAATTGATCATTTTTATAGCCGTTCCTGTTGAAGCCAACCAATGTCAATCCAAGGGCATCAGTTTTGATGCTGTTGTATTCCACCCAATTGCACTTAAATAGAGCCACAGTTTTGAAAATATAATCCAAGCCCAAATCTCTCTTAAAATCCCGTAATAAATATCATCTACCACTATTAGCCTGTTATCCTTTGAACTTGAAAAGAATATAGCATTAGCAACTAAGTTAATGTAATATCCTTAATTTTCAGTACAAATTAAGAAATTACTAAATAAATCAAATTAAAAATTTAGAGATGAAATTTTTTCCTAAAAAACTTAAGAATTTGAAAGTGCTCGTTAATACGATTCCAACGCTACCAAGAACACGAAAAATGAAGCTCAAACGAGGGAGTTAGGAGTCGTTGAAGTTGTAAGGGCATTTTAGTCATTTGACGGAGATGTGTTACACAGTGTTACTATAAAGAACCGATACCCTTTGCCGCGCATGGATGATTTATTTGATCAGCTCCAATCAGCACAAGTGCTCTTCAAGATAGATCTGAGGCCAGGGTATCATCAGCTGAGGGTTAGAGAAGAGGATATCTCGAAGACTACCTTTAGGAGTCGTTATGGTCATTATGAGTTCTTAGTGATGCCATTTGGATTGACGAACGCACCTGCAGTGTTCATGGATCTAATGAATCGTGTTTTTCGAGCTTATTTGGATAAGTTCGTGATTGTATTCGTTGATGACATCTTGATTTATTCACTTAGTCATGAGGTACATATAGAGTATCTCCACACGGTATTGGACACACTTCGTCGACATCAGTTGTATGCCAAGTTCAATAAGTGTGATTTTTGGCTAGACCAGGTGCATTTCTTAGGCCACGTCATATCTAAAGATGGAGTGATCATGGATTCAGCAAAGGTAGAGGCAATACTACACTGGGAGAGGCCCAAGACAGTGACTGAGATACGTAGTTTTCTCGGTTTGGTAGGATATTATCGTCGTTTCACAAAGGGATTCTCTAAGATTGCATTACCATTGACCACCCTGACCAAGAAAGACACTCAATTTGTATGGACCGAGGCTTGCGAGGAGAGCTTCCAAGAGCTCAAGAGGAGACTTACTACTGCTCTGGTACTACCTTACCATCAGGTGCAGGCAGTTATGTGGTTTATTACAATGCCTCTGGCAAGGGATTAGGAGCAGTGTTGATGCAACATGGGAAGGTAATTGCCTATGCGTCTAGACAACTGAAGACACATGAGGTAAATTACCCAACACATGATTTGGAATTAGCAGCAGTGGTATTTACGTTGAAGTCCTGGAGACATTATCTTTATGGTGAGAGATTTGAGGTATTCACTGATCATAAAAGCCTCAAGTACTTCTTTACTCAGAGTGATTTGAACATGAGACAGCGTAGATGGATGGAGTATCTCAAGGACTTCGACTTCACCATATAGTACCATCCTGGGAAGGCTAACGTTGTTGCAAATGCCCTGAGTAGGAAGTCGAGTGTGATGATTGCTAATTTGACGACTCGGTCAAAGTTCTTTGGCAAGATCTTAGAGGCATAGGACAAAGATAAGGAAACATAGGATTTGACAGATAAAATAGATTTTTTGAGGGGACCAGATGGAGGAGTCAGATTTAAGGGAAGGTTGGTAGTATCAGCAGATGACGAATTGAGGCGCGAGTTACTTCAAGAAGCACACCAGTCCCTGTATACAATTCATCCTGGGGGTACGAAGATGTATTAGGATCTCAAGAGGCATTTCTGGTGGAATGGTATGAAGAAGGATGTTGGAGAGTGCATTGCACAATGTTTGACCTGTCAGCAGGTCAAGGCTGAGCATCAGCGTCCATCAGGACTATTTCAGACACTGGACCTTCCTGAGTGGAAGTGGGATCATATTACCATGGACTTGGTCACCTTTATGTTGGAGTGATGTCGGAGAAAGACACGTGGTGAAGTCTGAGTTAGTGGAAGAATGTGCAGAGAAAGTCCAACTCATCCGGAAGAGGTTACTGATAGCTCACAGTTGACAGAAAAGTTATGCAGACAAGAGGCGAAAAGACTTAGAGTTCTCTGAAGGTGAACATGTATTCTTGAAAGTTTCTCCTATGAAAGGAGTGTTGAGGTTTGGAAATAAAGGGAAGCTTAGCCCCAGGTATATTGGACCTTTTGAGATCTTACACAGAGTTGGGTCAGTGGCATACTAGCTAGCCTTACCACCACAGCTGGCAAATGTACATGATGTCTTTCATGTGTCTATGCTGAGGAAATACGTGCCAAATCCCTCACACGTATTGGAGCAGATCCCAGGAGAGCTACAGTCTGACATGACATTTGAGGAGATACTAGTGTGCATCCTGGATACAAAAGTCAAGGAGTTAAGGAATAAGACCATTGCTTTGGTCAAAGTCCCTTGGCAGCATCATTCATTACATGAGGCTACTTGGGAGATAGAAGAGGAGATGCGAAAGATCCATCTAGAGTTATTTACATAGAGGTATGTAGCTAAATTTCGAGGACGAAATTTTTATAAGGAGGGAAGGATGTAATATCCTTAATTTTCAATACAAATTAAGAAATTACTAAATAAATCAAATTAAAAATTTAGAGATGGAAATTTTTCTTGAAAACTTAAGAATTTGAAAGTGCTCATCGATACGATTCTAACGCCACCAAGAACGCAAAAAACGGAGCTCAAATGAGAGAGTTAGGAGCCGTTGAAGTTGTAAGGGCATTTTAGTCATTTGACAAAGACATGTTACACAAGGGTCCCAATTGATAATGGCACCCCCGACTTCCACACGTCTCTACCAGTTTTGGCGAAGTCACTGGAGAGACCATGGAAAGAGGCGTGAAAAGAAGAGTTTCCTTTCCCCCAAGACTCTAAGCCTATCTCTACCCTTTCCTAGGAGCCAAAATGCTCCACCTTGAACGTTTCCCTACATTTCACTCAGTAACCCTAGCTTTGAAACCTTTAACTTTTTCGGCGAGTGGAACTCCGATGACAACCCTCAACCCTAGCCAGACGAGGTAAGCCTTAAACCTTGATTTATGTAATTATTAAATAGGTAAAAATAATTAGAATTACATTTAAAATCAGGAAAAATCAGATTTTTCCTGGGAACTCTGTGCACGCTACTGTTGGAGTGTGATTCCATAGATGAAACCACCTCTGTTTGAAAATTGTACTGCCCAACTAGTGCACAAGAGACCCAAGATCAAACCCTTTAAATTTGGGAGAGATCCAACGGTGGGTTTCGCCAAAAAACGTAAAAATCAGTACTTAGGGATGCTTTTAGGAACTTGGGAAAAAATATTTTAAAAATATGGTTTTTGGCAAAATCAGTGCAAAAGGAGGGCATAAATGGATTCTAGAGGAAATTCTAAGAAAAAAGGCCCAAAAATTGCGCAAAACGAAGCTCTGTAGCTCCACCAGAGACGACCAGAATCTGGTCGTCTTCTTCGGCGTCGACAACGGCATCGACACCTTAGCACGAATGCCGAGATGCACACCATAACACACCAGCAGACGACGTCGAACGATGTCAGCGTCGCATGCATGCGCGGCGTCACGTGCGCGTAGAAGCCTCCACGGGGGCTGTTTCAGTGGGGACGTATCGAGGATGCACGCACCGTGTCCCCGTGACGCGTCTGAAAGTGGGGCGTCTTCGTGATGCCATTTTGCACTAGTTTAAACCGACAGAAAATGGAACCATCAGTATAGACCACCTTATGGTGGTCGGGCAGGCCCCATTTACGTATACTTGAACTTAAAACTTGATTTTTGGGAGCTAGAGGAGTCCAAATCACGATCCGAAAGAGGCCTTGTGACCGTATTGATGACGGGGACCTAGTTTTAACTTAAAAACTTGTAAATGACCACTTTTTATTTAATTTTTTTAAAAAATAGTGATGTGACATGTACAGGTGCACTTGAATATACCAGTTAAGGGGATTATTAGCAAGTTAGTGGTCTCACATTGAGGTAGGTGACGATAATGGTTAAACATAGTATCATGTGTGATTGTGTTTTAAATTTGCAATTATTATTTGCCATGGATTTCATGCAACTTTGAGCACATTATGATTTTTACAAATTGAAATCTTTATTGAATAAACTCATGACTAATGTTTTTATGAGCATGATGTTAATTAATTATGCTTAAATAGAGGTTTGTTTCTTATTATATATTGTAAATGCATAGATTTAGACGGAAATAAGAATAGAGGCTTATTAACTGGTCCTTTTATAGGCTAACCTCAGGATGAGGGGCATGTCTTGGGGATTTTGATCTATGAGTGCTCTTGAGTTTTAGCATACATGTATGATTTTCGTGTTTTATATTTGATGACAAGTGCTCTCGCCCGGTGGGCATCATGTTAGGAGGGATAGGGCCGGCCACCCACCCTCCAAGATTATGATGTGATGATATTGTGATATGATAGACACCTTCCCATAGATGGCATTCGGTAGGGGTTTGGTAACATGGATGGTCCACACTACTGGTCTGAGCCTTTCCATGGGGACAGACGCTGTGAAGCCTTGGCCGATGAGGGCGGGCCAAGAGGGCTGGTAGGCTTCTAGGCAAGGTGAGAGACTGAGAGTTAGTCCCATATCGCTAGGGGAAAAGTTACTGGGTTCTTGATAAGAGTGATGAGGACTTCCCTTGCAACGAGGCCTTTTCCCTAGGCAACTGGGGAAGAACAAAATCGTGCAGGGTGTATGGGCACTCCGGCATAGACAATATCGTTGCAGGGTGTGGGTCCTCAGGTTGTTACAGATGCTAAGTCTCCCATTATGGTGTCGACGGAGAGCGGCAGTGGTTGATACCCATGGAGGGTTGCCGCTGCGGCATGATGACCCATATTCTTATTATGTGTGCATGTGTGATGAGCATGGCTATGGATGGTATGCCTAGGTGTGATGACACTCAGATGTTGACTATGATTACTCATGATCCGTGATATTAGTGCTATGTTGTGGGACCCATTACCTTAGGGTGCCCTTATTCTTATTGTATGCTCATTTACTTTGATTCAGGTCATGTTTTAACTCCTTGAAATGCATGTTTTAGCATATAGAATATATTGGCATTTATTTGGACATGACTTATGATACTGCTATTTTCATAAATGATAGACTTTTCATCAATACTGTTAATTATTTATTTCATTTATTACATTAATTGTCTATGTACCTACACAAGCGATAGCTTGCTGAGGCATTACTTTGTTTTGCAATGCCTTAGATCTCGAGCGAGACATCAGGAAAGGAAAAGCTATTGAGAAACTGTGGAAGCTGCTAAAGATTACTTTTCCTATAATATTAGACAGTGATGTGAGTCAATGAACATGATTTTCCTTTGAATTTAATTATGGACTGAATACTTTATATTTTGGATTTGATTGAGATGTTTGGACATATGTTGGACATTTATATGGGATGTTATGATGGATAGACCCTGGGCCATATTATTAATGTGTTTTGGACATTGATTTGATTTAAAAGAAAGGCGCCGATTTATTTGACGTTGATTGATACTCATATTGCTTTAAATCTAATTATGTTTTAAATTTTATGTATGCCATTTTGAGCAAAGAAAAATAACACCCATAGTTTTTAAGATATGTTTTAGTAAAAGGTTAAATAAAACTTTTCTCATGGGATCCCAAATGCTCTTATTTAAAATGTCATTATTATTATTATAAAAAAAAAATGTCTTAAAAATCCGGGGTGTTATAGTTAACTCCACTATTTTGTTGTACTCTTGAGTTATCACGGTCTTTTGTGTAAAAGCGATAACCATTGATGGCATATCGGGCATATTTTATTACTTCTGGTCGTGGTCCCATTGCTATCTAGCCCAAGGTTTCAATAAAATGACTTTAATAATTTTTAAATTTTCACATGAAATATATGTTTATTTACCTTTTGATTTATGCATACTGACAACATGAATTATCCTTTACATGGATACCTTATGATTTTACATGTACTAATGTTATACGTGGGTGAGATTCTATTATGCCAATTGTGATACACGTGATCATGATTTGTTTTTATTTGACTTGGTATGAATTTTTGCTACTTAGTGATCTGATATATTATTCAATGAATTGACATATATTTGTCTAAATCACGAATCAGTATAAGATGAGAAGCTATGATATGAGATTATCTGAAATGATATTGAGATGTATGTGGATTAATGCCAAACGGGGCCTTGCCATGATAGCCACATTGGAAAAATCAAATCCTGGCTATAATAGGTATTTAAACTTGAGAGAGCTAGTAATTGACCCTACTACTCTCCTAGCACAGTGTCCACTGGGTAAAAGGGCCTCTCTAAAACAAATAATCAAAAAGTGACAAATCTGGTACCACTGTACTCAATATGACTCATCAGTCGTGTACTAATGATCTTTGAAATCAAACTACGAAATACTTAAATTTGTACTTATGAAACAGCATTATTTGTAAGCATGCTAATTTACTAAGTTTATAATTAGATCATACAAAATAGATTAAATCAAAACTATAGGAAATTTAGAGTTAAGTACTTTGATGAAGTTCTAAACATTTGAACCATAATTATGATAATTCTGAATGTGAAAATTCTCATAAATAAAAATAGGATTTCATCTATTTGAACATGATTTGTTTGATGGTTCTTCTTTTGAGAACACTTAGGTGGGAGATCTCGAGCCCTAATATATTGGCTAGAAGATCATGAGGTGATAATCTTGTGAGTTAGATGACATATTGCCCATAGAAATTGCAAGTTGGGTGATATAACACCTAGAGATGGGGTTTTAAGAATTGCATATCATTAGCCCTTAAAAGGTGCTTTGATATTTCCTCAGTGGTGGCAAAGTACCTGGATGTTCAGTGGGCAAAAGTGGATTATACCTACACCAAATATACTTAAAAGACACACCAAATTGGAGCCACACTTGCCAAGTGAGATTGAGGATGCATGAAAATTGTTGCATGTTTGGACACGACAGCATTGCTTTTGCATGGGATGTGAACATCCGTTGGTCTCAATGTAGGCTTGGTATCAACTTGTATACCAGTGTGATATTTGCAAGGAAAAAGCAAATCGGGTGGTAAAATAAGGGTGGCTATAAGATGTTATTTCTTTTTATTCATTGTATTCTCGTTTTCCATCACTAATGGTGACCTCATGATTGGATGCTTTCTAGTGGCTATCTACGTTAATTTGCGTCTTTCTAGCTCAAAAAGCTTTTGCATGCTTAATCATTGGTTGTTGGAAAACTCTTGTATCTTTTGCTATCTTCTCAATTTCTTTTAATAAAATTTCAATAACATAGCCTAAAAAGATGACTCTATATGAAAGTGAGATGAGTTGAGTTAGCTCAAAATGACTACAAAATACGCGGATGAAATTTGTAATAATATTTTCTTTATATGGGGTTTTATATAGGCAAGCTGATTAGGATGAGTTATAGTTGTGTTTGAGATCTTGAGAGTGCATACTCGATGAGATTGGTGCCCAACCCCATCCCAATCACATATGCAAGCACCTAATCATTTTTAATGGACTATGGATCTATGCAGGCGAACAAATAACCCCACACTACTTGTCCCTGCGATATACTTTAGAAATGCAGCTCATATATTGCACACACAGCGAGAGATGTTAATTAGTTCCTCTCACATTTGATTTGGCTACAAAACTAGACTTTATTTGTACAATATTTGTAGAGAGAGAGAGAGATGATTTAGCTTGTAGCCCATTAAATTTTACTAAAAAACAGAAACAGGACTTTATTTAGATAAGGAGGTAGTTATTACATATTTTGTGGCACTAACGTGCCTACTTAGAAGGAGCCACCTTAGAAGCTAATGCTTCTACTATCCTGTTACACTGACATAACTATGTATTATCAGTCTTCCACGCTTGAGGTTCAGTTCTTAATTTTACCAAAGAACAGGAGCTTGCTAATGGGCACAATGGTTTTAACCTCAGTAACTATAGCCCCATACATATGGGTGCCAGATTTGTCGGAGGCATAAATCACAAGAAGATAAACGGCGACTCTCGAGATACTTATGTCGTAGCCGAAGGGCACAGATTGGAACGTCAGATGCTGTCCACTGTGTTTGACCGCCCACTTCGCAACCTCTGTGTAGTCTTTGTTCTTTTCTATAGTGGCGCCTGGAGGGATCTGTGGCTTTAGATATTCTTCGATATCAAGGCCATCGGCGAGGTTCTTCAGTAGGTCTTCACCCTCAGCAGCAAGGGCCTCGGCAAGGTCCAGCAGCTGTTGTTCTTCTTTAGTGAGTTCATCCTGCTGGTTGTCTCCTCCAGTAATGGGGGCCAGCTGAGTCGGAGTCTGAGCCATGTCTGAATGAACGAAGAAGGTAAGAGAATTGCTGAGCGAAGTGAAGAGGAGCAGCGAGTTGTATCGACTTGGTTACAACGTCGAGGAGCCCCTCTATTTATACACCTCCAAGACCCTCCCACTTGCATTCACATGCATCTGCTGACACTTCAAGCATCTGTAAACATGACGTAGACCAGGTTCTCAACAAATTACGTGGAAGGAGCATTAAATTTGTTTATTTTTTTGAACAGCATAATGCATGTATTACCTCTCAGCTACTGCTAAGTCTGTTTAATGTGAAAGGAGTTCTACAATTTGGAATTGCGGGAAATGCAAATCCTATGCTCCAAATTGGATATTTCACCATTCCTCGCTATTGGGCCCACACAGGCCTTTGGAATTGGCAGGTAAGGCCGAGATGTTTCCTTCATCATCTTCTTATTGTAATGATTTTATTGGAAAATTGGAAGAAACAAAGAGATTACAGACAATTATGGTTCAAAGAAAAAGAAAAGAAAAGATATTAGTATTGGATCAGCTTTTCAATCATCCAACCGTGAATATTGTAAAACTTGCTTTGGATGATTCCTACCCTTTGATTTGCTAGGGGCTTATTCTCAAACACACACATGCCTCCTGGTCTTCTAACTCTCCGGATAAATGCCGAAAAATTAGATCCATACAATCCTCGGGTGGGTTTGAAGCTTGGTGCATGTTTCATCCACCATGAAATAAGAGATAGACGGTTAGGATGACTGGGAAGTGAGAAGAGCGAGCCCCACTTCTGCTCTTACTCTATATGTGCATCTACGTGTAAGAACCCTTTGAGAAGTCGAAGATTTACATGAGAGAGAGGATTATACGATGCCATTGGTCTTGTCACGATTGCTTCGTACAATAACTAAAAAAGGATAGGTGGACCCACCTTTTAGAAAATTTTGCAAATTTTTAGGTCGGCAACGGCTTATTTTGTGGGGGGCCTCAGTTTTTAAAAGAAATTTCTAAAATTTTGGAGGGCGGCAATGGCTTACTTTTGCCCTAACTTAGCTCCATTCCTATTTGACCCTGCCTTTAGTTTATTCAACTAGTTGATCTGAGTTCCTAGAGCTTTTCTTGTATTTCACATTGGGGAGATGATCATCACATATTAAACAATCTGTTTTGATCACTGAAAATGGACGGTTAGGAGCTGTCCATATATGAACAACAGTGCAGGTTCAACGGCTAGAAGTATCATTTTTTGAGATGGTAGAACAAATAAGCTGATCAAATTGATTCGACCCGATTGTCGTCGTGGATCCAGATCTAAATGAATTTGATACATTAAATCCGTTTTTTAAGCAGATCAAACTGCCCATTCCATATCTGATCGAGTTGCGGATTTCACATTTGTGAATAATTTAACTGTACAATAAAAGATTAATTTTGGAGTAGCTGACACGGGGCCCACAAAATAACTCCACAATACTCGTCCATAACATATAATTGGAAATGCAGCCCATGTGCTATGACACATACTAACACACAGAGAGATGTTAATTAGTTTCTCATACACTAGATTTTACAAAGTAGGACTTTATTTGTATAAGGAGAGAGAAAGGCATAGATAAGCCATTGGAGGATTTTATTTATGTAAGAAAAGAGTTACGTATTTAGTGGCACCAACGTGCCTACTTAGAAGCTAATGCTTCTACTATCCTCTTACATTTACATAACTATATATTATCAGTCTTCGACGGTTGAGGTTCAGTTCTTAATTTTACCGAAGAAGGGAGCTTTCTAATGGCCCAAATAACTTTAACCTCAACAACTATAGCCCCATGCAAATGAGTGCCTGGTTCGTTGGAGGCATAAATCAGAAGAAGATAAACGGCGACTCTATGGTAGCCGAAGGGCACAGATTGGAACGTCAGGCCTTGTTCAGTTTTCTCGACCACCCACTTGGCAACGTCTCTGACCCTCCCACATACATTCACGAAAACGTGATATAGACCAGGCTATATATATAGTAGTCAGCACTGGGCTCTACTGCTTTTTGGCTTTTAGGGTTTCCAAAAAACTTTAATAGAAGTTTAAATCATGCTAGAAAAGCAACTTTTAGTTTGGAGACAAAACGGAGATAAATTAAGTGCAAAATCAAACTTTTAGCAGCCATGACACTGGGCTCCACTACTTTTTGGGGTTTCCAAAAAAATGTTTTATAGAAGTTTAAATCACGCTAGAAAAGCAACTTTTAGTTTGCAGACAAAATGCATATAAATTAAATACAAAATCAGACTTTTAGCAACTGCAGACTTAAGTACTTTACATCTACAGAAGGCAAGTTAATGCCGCTGCCCCATGGCTTGCCGTAATGTGGTCCAACCCTTTCGTCTGAGAAAGGCATTTCAGATGTCTAAAACAAACGGTTGCACATCATAGGTTCGAGCCGCGACTTTTTCCCATTGCAATAAAAGTCAATGGTTCATACTAAGAAATCCTAAATATGTGTACAGCAGAGAAACTATTGTTGCTATTCTTTGGGCCAGCCTAATGTGGTCCAGCCATTTTATCTACAAAGAACATTGCAAATGTGCAACACAATTGTTTGAACACAAAAGTTTCAGGTTGCCCCTTTTCCGTTTGGCCCAGGATTAGATTTAGAGGTGCCTATGTTAGAGAGTGTGTGAAGTGATTTGCTATCACAAGAAAAATGAATTATGATTTAATTAGATTCTCTTTTATGAAGCACATAAAAAGAACCTTGATTTCCTCAATCAAGAAATAGCATCAGGTTATATGATTTGAAGTTACTTTTGCCTATGGACAAAAGAGCGATGAAATCAAATTGCAATGAACATTTCACCCTAAAATAGTTTCCTCCCATGCGGTAAGATTTTTGGTTTTTTTTTTTCAATTAGGCATACTTTGGAAGACTCTTGAAGCATGACTTTCATGATTGAAACTCACTATTACTCCACTGCACCACACTAAGTTGTTGTGGAAAATTAGAAAGACCTATATCTGATGTAGATTCTAAGGGCATGTCCAACTCAAGTTTTGCAATTTTATCTGCTTTATAGATGTTTGAGTGGTATAATCTTTGTTCTCCTATCATGAACATCTTATTGATCAAGTTAGTAAACATTGTAGTGCGAAGTTGACAAATGAAAACATTTTAGAATGCTAGAATCATCCAATTGGAATTAGTCTTGGGCTACAATCTGTCCAAAGTTCAGCACTCAGATGGATATTCTAGATCAACCACATGCAGACAATTTCGATTGAAAAGTTAAAAGTTTCTCGTAAGTATATGTTTTTCAAGTTTGCCCTTTTAAACAGAATCAACTAGAGAGAGATGTAGGGTTGCAAGATTAGATCGACTTTAAGATAAATCTTAGCTACAATTACAAGAAACTCTCACAACCATCAATATGTTAAATTTCTTCAGAGAATCTCTCGGAATCAACTATAAGTATAAGATCATGTCAACTTCGAGAGAAATCTAGCAACAAATCTTCGTAGGTGATCTTTCAACTAGAGAGAGATCTAGGGTTTCTGCTATGAGATCAAATTGACTTTCAGATAAATTTTCTTCAAAAATCTAATAAAAAGAGCTATAAATATTCATTACAGGGTTTGGAAGTAAGTTTTAAAGAGAAAATTTTAGATTTCTGATGGCGAGATTGTGTAGAGTAGTGGGAGAATTGTAGATCAATGTATTAGGATAGGCTGTAATCTCTTTGATAATCAATCAATGTAGTAAAGATGTAGATTCTATCATGTTATCAGAGCCATGGACTGAAGATCTATCGTCCCCAATCCGATCTGTCACCTCTCCTCTTGCTACAACTTTGTACTCCATCCCTCGCCATCGACGTCAACTATGACAATCTCGCCAACAGCCTCCCACCTCTCTCCCAATTCACTGGCTTCCTCAAACCCCACACAACAATCGATCACATAAAATTGTTGAAAGTTGATTCAACCATCCTCACTGCCTTTAAAGACACCAGCATTCTCACAAAACTCCCCGTCACACAAAATTGGCTCCAAACCAACATTGCCTCCCTTCTACCCAGCCACCAAAATTAACCGGATCTTAATCAGCGAAGAAGTAGTCTACGCTTGTGGCCAAAAACCTCATCATCCACCTCATTCTAGCGATGAGAACCTTCCACACCACCTTAAAACTTGTTATATGGAAAGCTTCGCTAGTGTGGAGTCTTTCTAAATCAATTTCCCTACCTCCTTCATCTTGCTCTAGCAACAAACAAAATGTGATCGCCCCTAAAAATCGTCTCTATCTCGCTCGCCTTGCCCTACAATACTAGCTAATGATCAAAAGATACGACACATGCCTCACTCATCTTCTCCAAAAAAGAGCAAGAAACAAAGCCTCTGCGGCAAGAGAACACAATTTTTCAGAATGAAATTGGAGATTTGAGCATGCGGTTGAGACTTATTTCGGTTCTGCAAAGCAGAGTCCTTTATGAAGCCGCATTCTTCTCAAGGTTTTCAACTACTGTCGGTTATGAATGACTTTAAGTGATTCTAATACTTCCTCTTTCCTACTTTCACCGTTATCTAATTCTGTAATCTCAAATTTCATTTCTCCTTCTACTCCTGATTTCACCCTTAACCTGCAAACGAGTTTCTTTACAACTTCTGGTTCAAGGGGTTTAGGCCTTTCTACACTAGAATTGTCGCACTAGTGTAAGATAGTGGATTTGATGGCAATATTGGGTAGAAAGAAAGAATCAAGCCTTGACCCGTCTCCGAGGCGAGGAATAAAACCCAAGTCTTTACAAGATTTGATGCAATTCCTCTTGATGGTTTCACTGGAAGAGACTATCACCAAATCGCCCATTAAATGGCCAAAGATTGGATGGACAAATTCCATTAGCAGATTTTGTAGGTTTGTGAGAGTGGGGAAGACCTTCCACCAGTGTTTTCCACCGCCTACTTCTCTATCTAATGCAACTTTATGCGTTAGTCCATGAAGGAAAAGAAAAAGACTTCTAAATCCATTATTTTGGGGTTTAAAGGGATTGAGTTTTGGTCTTATGTATGTAAGGGTGTGTGTCATCATCTTCGATGATTACTAGTATTTTTGGGGCTTACTCTTGTGCTGCCCCAAAAGCTCTACTCATTTGCCTCGATATGAGAAATCCATGGAGGGGAAATCTTCTAGTATCAACATAGATCGGGCCTAGGGAGGAGCCAGCCATAATTACAACATCAAGCTCTTTTAATAGGGGTTGAAGCTATTATAGTAACCCTGAATTTTAAAGAATTATTTATTCCACTCAAGTAAATTGTCATATTTTGATTAAAAATGGAATAAGTAATTGAATTCAAGTTACAAGGGGATTTTGTATAATTGAACTATTCAAGAACTTGAAGTTTTTCTTCAAAACATAAAGAATTGGAACGTACGTGTTGAGATGAATCCAACAACATAAAGAATACTGAAATCAATTTTCAAATGAGAAAGTTATGATCATTCAAATATAAAGGGCATTTTTGAAAAAAAAAGAAAAAAGACTTTTATTAAAAAGGGCGGGCCATTTTGATATCGCACCCGCCCTCCTTAAAGGAACAAAAAACATATCATTAAATCTGTTCCCAGACCCATGGAAGAAGGGAGAAAAATGAAGGAGAAAGAGGGGAAGGGCAAGAAGGAAGAAGGAGGAGGAGAGGAGAGGAGAGGAAGAAGGGGGACAAGGAGATGAAGACAAGTGAGAAAAAGATAAAGGGAGAAGGAGAAGACCCAACCCACCACAATAATTGATAGTGCCAGTGAGAAGGAGAATTGACCGTAGGGGTTCACTAAAGTTGCAGGAGCTTACCAGAGAAGATGATGGGCGAGATCAATAATTTGATCCGATCATTTTCTTTAGCACAAGAGCATGAATAAAAACCCTTAGTTTATTGGGTGATCCATGCTGATTTTGACCGTCAATTAGAGAGGAGAGTGACAGCAATGAACTAGAAGACTTCTCGAAAAATGATGATCAATCCAACTCATCCAAGAGATGGGAAAACATGAAAATATGACTAAGAGGTAAGATCCATAAAACCCAACTAGTGATTTAGATTTTTTTAGCCAGATCGCACGATTCATACTATATCTAAGTTTTATGGATGATCTGACTATTAATTTCCTAATACATGCTTAGTTAAGTATAAAATAGGCTTTAAATATCTTAGATGTAGTTGAAATTTGTGAATCGAAGCTTGAAAATAATTGAATAATCTCAGCCATCTGATCATGCACTATTAAAACATTGATTTTATGACATCTGATTGATGATTAGATGCCACAAATGAATTCTTTAATCATAGATTCTGAGTACTTAAAAACTATAGATGTATAATTTAGAACGATCTACAAATTTTATGATGCATCAAAAGCCATTCAATTGTTAAATTTATAATCCAATGAATTGATGAGAGTTAATTGACTAAATTGAATCCATTGTTTCCCCCGATTTGTATGATAGAGGATGAGATCGACTGATTCTGTTGATTTTGGGAGTAATTGGGACTATGATTCCAATTAGGTGTTCTAACATTACATGTTTTCTACTTGAACTAAATTTTCAACCAATCATGCTTAAATAGATGAAATCTTAACTTTATTTATGAGAATTGTCACATTTAGAATTATTATAATTATGCTTGAGATTTTCAGAACTTCATCAAAGTATTAACTCCAAATTGCCTATAGTTTTGATTTAATCCATTGTGTACGATCTAATTATGAACTTTATAAATTAGCTTGATTACAAGTCATACACTCTCATAACATGGATTTAAGTATTCTGTGATTTGATTTCAAAGATGATCAGTACGCGACTAATGGCATATCGATCTACTTAGGCCCACAAAATAACCCCACACTACTCGTCCATATACTTGGAAATGCAACTCATGTACTATGACACACACTAACACACATAGAGAGATGTTAATTAGTTTCTCACACGTTAGATTTTACAAAATAGGACTTTATTTGTATAAAGAGAGAGAGAAAGGGAGAGAGAAGCCATTAGAGGACTTTATATTTATGTAAGAAAGAAGTTACATATTGAGTGGCACCAACGTGCCTACTTAGAAGCTAATGCTTCTACTATCCTGTTACATTGACATAACTATATATTATCAGTCTTCCACGCTTCAGGTTCAGTTCTTAATTTTACCAAAGAAGGGGAGCTTTCTAATGGTCCAAATAACTTTAACCTCGACAACTATAGCCACGTACAAATGGATGCTGGGTTTGTCAGAGGCATAAATCAGAAGAAGATGAACGGTGACTCTTGAGATACTTCTGTCGTAGCTGAAGGGCACATATTGGAATAGGCTTGGCAATTCAGGATTATAGAAGATTATAGAAGAGCATTGAGTGGGATGACAGGATGTTGAGGGCACTACAGATGCTTGCTATGATGGGCCTCATAAATTATTGATCAGACCTGTCCATCTCATTTCGATGCTCCAGAATACTATTGACCTGAAAAGAGAAAGGATTGGATGAGCTTAGAATCTAAGCAAATATTCTTTTATATGTGGAACATGGACAGTGGGAGACCTTGTGTATCAACATTCTTTAAATTTGGGATGGGCTAGATTAAATTTAGAAGGCCAAGATTGAATTTAAGCAGGGCCAAAAGAAAAATTTGCATACAAATAAGATGGGAACTAGACAAAAATATATATGGAAAAAGAAATTTTCAAAATTTTGGAGGGCCGCAATGGCTTACTTTTGGCCTAACTCAGCTCCATCCGTGATGGACCCTGTCTTTAGTTTATTCAACTTGTTGATCTAATTTTCCCTGAGTTTATCTGTCTTGTATTCCAAAAATCAAATTGGTTAGATGACCATCACATTTTGATTAATCTACTTTGGTCATTGAAAATGAATAGTGAGGAGCTCTCTATGAACAACAGTGCACATTCAACCAGTGGAAGCATCAATTTTTGGAATGGTAGAATTTAATTGTGGTGATTTTTGGGATAAAAGATAAAGGAAAGCAATAAGACAACACCTGAATAACTATTCATGCTACTGTTCCCCTTGGGTATGGTGGACCCACATACAATTGATCCATGCCATTCATTTGACTCCTCTAACTTTGGATACCTCTACTTGCAAAATTTATACCAAAATATCCTGAAAATAGTGTTTTCATATCGTTAGATATGGATGGTCAGAAGATACACGAGCAACAGCATACCTTAGAAAGAACAAGAACAATTTCTTGGATGTTGTTGTCGCCCTCCTTCCACATGATTTTCGCACCCCTTGAAGAAGTTGGACAGTTATTAGTAGCATTGGTAAAATGAAGAAGCAGATCAAATTGATCTGACTTGATCTCCGCAGATCCAGATCTTAACAGATTGTCGAGATTGAATCCATTTTCTAAACGGATCAAAATGCCCATTCCATATCTGATCTAGTTGCGAATTATAGATTTATGAATAATCTAAGTTTACATCAAAATATTATTATGCAGTAGTGTTGGTCCTAGGCTCCATTACTTTTTGGCGTTTTGAGAAACACTTTAATAGAATGTAGAATCACACTAGAAAGTCAACTTTTAATTTGAAGAAAAACAAATTATATTAAATACAAAATCAAACTTTATCAACTATAGATTAAGCATTTTATGTGTACAGCAGAGAAACTATTGTTGCTATTCTTTGGGTCAGCCTAATGTGGTCTAGCAATTTCATCTGTGAAGAACATTACAAATGTGTAACACAATCGTTTGCACACAAAAGGTTCAGGTTGCCACTTTTCCCTTTGGCCCAGGATTAGATTTAGGAGTGCCTATGTTAGAGAGTATGTGAAGTGATTTGCTTTCTCAAGAAAAAGGAAATTATGATTTAACTAGATTCTCTTTTATGAAGCACAAAAAAAGAACCTTGATTTCCTCAATCAAGAAATAGCATCAAGTTATATGATTTGAAATTACTTTTGCCTATGGACAAAAGAGAGATGAAATCAAATTGCAATGAACATTTCAACTTAAAATAGTTTCCTCCAATGCGATAAGATTTTTGGTTTTTTTCAATGGTATAGGCATACTCTTGAAGAGTCTTGAAGCATGGATTGCATGATTGAAACTCACTATTACTCCAATGCACCACACGAAGTTGTTGTGGAAAATTAGAAAGATCTATATCTAATGTAGATTGTAGGGGTAGGTCCAACTGAAGTTTTGCTAGTTTATCTGCTTTATAGATGTTTGAGTTATATAATCTTTGTTCTCCTATCATGAACATCTTATTGATGCAGTTAGTAAACATTGCAATGGCAAGCTGACAAATGAAAACATTTTAGAATGCTAGAATCATTCAATTGGAATTAGTCTTGGGCTAGAATTTGTCCAAAGTTTAGTACTCAGATGGATATTCTCTATTAACCACATGTGGACAATTTGGATTGAAAAGATAAAAGTTTCTCCTAAATATATGTTTTTCAAGTTTTCCCATTTAAACATAATCAAATGGAGAGAGATGTAGGGTTACAAGATTAGATCGGCTTTAAGAGAAATCTCAGCTACAATTACAAGAAACTCTCACAACCATAAATATGTTAAATTTCTTTAGAGAATCTCTCAGAATCAGCTCTAAGTATAAGATCATGTCAACTTTGAGAGAAATCTAGAAACAAATCTCTTCATTGGTGATCTTTCAACTAGAGAGAGATCTAGGGTTTCTGCTATGAGATCAAATTGACTTTGAAATAAATTTTCTTCAAAAATCTAATAAAAAGAGCTATAAATATTCATTACAAGGTTTGGAAGTAAGTTTTAGAGAGAAAATTTTAGATTTCTGATAGTAAGATTGTATAGAGTAGAGGGAGAATTGTACATCAATGTGTTAGGATAGGCTGTAATCCCTTTGATGATCAATCAATGTAGTAAAGATGTAGATTCTATCATGTTATCAAAGCCATGTAGTGAAGATCTATCATCCCCAATTAGATTTGTCACCTCTGCTCTTGCTACAACTTTTTACTCCATCCCTCGCCATTGGCGTGAACTAGGGCACTCTCACTGACAACCTCCCATCTCTCTCCCAATTCACTGGGTTCCTCAAACCCGGCACAACAATAGATCACATAAAATTGTTGAAAGTTGATTCAACCATCCTCACTGCCTTTAAAGACACCGGCATTCTCACAAAACTCCCCGTCACACAAAAATGGCTCCAAACCAACATTGCTTCCCTTCTACCCAGCCACCAAAATTAACTGAATCTTAGTCAGCAAAGAATTAGTCTACACCTGCGACCAAAAACCTCATTGTCCACCTCATTCTAGCCATGAGAATCTTCCACACCACCTTAGAACTTGCTATATGGAAAGCTTCGCTGGTGTGGAGTCTTTCTAAATCAATTTCCCTACCTCCTTCATCTTGCTCTAGCAACAAACAAAATATGATCACCCCTCAATATCGTCTCTATCTTGCTCGCCTTGCCCTGCAATACTAGCCAATGATCAAAAGATACAACAAGTGTCTCACTCATCTTCTCCAAAAAAGAGCAAGATCCAAAGGCTTTGCAACAGGAGAACACAGTTTTTCAGAATGAAATTGGAGATTTAAGCATGCGGTTGAGACTTATTTTAGTTTTTACAAAGTAGAGTCCTTTATGAAGCTGCTTTGCTTCTCAAGGTTATCAACTATTGTCGGTTATGAATGACTTTTAGTGATTCTATTACTTTCTCTTTCCTACTTTCACTGTTATCTAATTCTGTAATCTCAAATTTCATTTCTCCTTCTACTCCTTATTTCACCCTTAACACTTGCGAATGAGTTTCTTTGCAGCTTTTGGTTCAAGGGGTTTAGGCCTTTCTACACTAGAATTGTCACACTAGTGTAAGAGAGTGGATTTGATGGCAATATTGGGCATAAAAATAAAAATAAAAATCAAGTCTTGACCCATCTTCGAGGCGAGGAATAAAACCCAAGTCTTTATAGGCTTTGATGCAATTCCTCTTAAGTGTTTCACCGGAAGACACTATCACCAGATTGGCCATTAAATGGCCAAAGATTGGATAGGCAAATTGCATTGGCAGATTTTGTAGGTTTGTGAGAGTGGGGAACACCTTCCACCTGTGTTTTCCACTGCCCACTTCTCTATCTAATGAAACTTTATGTGTTAGTCTGTGAAGGCAAAGAAAAAGACTTTTAAATCCATTGTTTTGGGGTTTAAAGGGATTGAGTTTTGGTCTCAAGCTGGAGATGATTTTCATTTCTTTTTTACAAACTAATATACAAATTCATATTCATTTGTAAGAAGGAAAAAACAGAATCATCTTCAACTTCCCCCTTGCCGGTTGGCACCCGATGCAAGACCCTATTCCTTTTTCATCCAACTAGTGATCTAGATTTTTTTGGCCAGATCACACGATTCATACTATATCTAAGTTTTATGGATGATCCGACCATTAATTTCATGATACATGCTTAGTTAAGTATAAAATAGGCTTTAAATATCTTAGATGTAGTTGAAATTTGTGAATCTAAGCTCGAAAATGATTGAATAATCTCAGCCATCCAATTTTCCTTCCATCTTTGTTATCTCTGGCAACCTAGGGTTTCGGCAAAACTGTATTTGCCAGAAATCTCTCTCTCTCTCTCTCTCTCTCTCTCTCTCTCTCTCTCTCTCTCTCTCTCTCTCTCTCTCTCTCTCTCTCTCTGTGTGTGTGTGTTCTTTTCTCCTCCAGCAAAGGCCAGGTGCCTTTTCCCTTTCTTTTTCTTCTCTTTCCCTCCTTTCCCCTTTGTTTTCTCCTCTGTTCTTACTGGCGACTAGGGTTTTCTTCACAGGCACATAGGAGTCTGCACCCATAGGAAAACCAGTCTTTCTTCTCCAGATCCTAACTAGGTATGCCAACTCTTTTCTCCCTTTTTTGTCCCTGTATTTTTTAGCAAGAATTATTTAGATCTAAGTGAGATCTGCCATCACTAGTGCAAATGGATCTATTGGGTCTAATTTGGAACCTTACCAAGGACAGCTCCGATGGATGATCCGAGCCGTCTGATGAATCGTGGACACCAAAAACATTAAAATAGAAAAATAATAACTTATACTTGATCTTAGGTGTTGATCAAAGAATGGAATGACCCGACGGTCCATATTGGACTATCTCATTTCAGTTGATTTGATCGAGTGATTAAGACGCACATCTGTAACGCTCAATAGGGACACATCGTGACGGAGCACGCCCGTGCATGTGCGCTAGTATGAGAGGTATCCTGGCTCAACTAGGATGCTATAGCATCCTGAGAACAGGGACGCTCTAGTTTGGTCTGACTTGATGTGGCCCTAGAGACCAATTTGGACCATTGAATGGACTAGAAACACTACAACTATAATTAAAAGGGCTACTGAAGCCCTATTGATAATCCGAAAGATCTATTAGAATTGTATCGATGATGCGAACCTAAATACGTAATAAAATTAGTAATCAAGAATTAGATTTATACTAATTTTCCCCAAAAACCATAGAAATTGAATGAATGGACTAGATCAGAGGTGATCAGGACCTACAAAATGATTAATTAAGATGTTCTAGAATATATTTAACTAGTTTAGATTATTAGACCAAATCCTTAGATCCATATTCATGATTTAGAACACAAACTTAGTCTAGAATCACAGATTTGGCAGATCAGCAATAGATCCGACCATTAGATCAAGACCTACATCATAAATAGATGGTTAAATTACTAGAAAATAGTATAAGGATAATGGATTGAACCATAGATTGACTAAATTAATGAAATCTAATGCTTAGATCTACCTTAAACACTAGAATAAGAGTAGAGTTGACCAAAAAATGCTAAATTTGATTGATCCAAGCCGATCAAACAAACTTTAAGAAGATATGGGTCTAATCAGGAAAAATCAGATGCAAAATGATCTAACTTATGATGATCAATAATAAGATAGACAAGAAATATTAATAAAAGATAAGAACATAATCACCTATTATACTTATCATGTGACAGATACACATTGCTACATGGACAAGAAGGAATACGGTCTTGGAGTGAATGAGTATTCATTTCAAGGTAGGTGGAATTATTATGAATTAGTGATTAAGATATGTAAATATGAAATATTGGGTTGAAATTTCATGTGAAATATGTTTTGAATATCTACTATTAGTATGTAATTGAAATTGTATACAATTACCATGAACATTTAGTGGTTGTTATGGGAAGATGAAACATGAGGCAGGTCTATGGGCTGACAGGCTAGTGGAGGAAACTCCCTGAGGCGGACCTGAGAGACTGATAGGCTAGTGGAGATACCTCCCTGAGGTGGGCCTGAGAGGCTGATGGGCTAATGGAGGATGCTCCCTAAGGTGGGCCTACAGGCTGATAAGCTAGTGAAGGCACTTCCTTGAGGCGGGTTTGATGAGACTGATGGGCTAATGGAGAGATGCTCCCTGAGGTGGGCCTATAGACTAATGGGCTAGTAGAGGTGAGAGATATGTATTAAGATGTTTCCTTGAGGCGGGTCTGAGAGGCTAACGGGCTCGTGGAGGATGCTCCCTAAGGCGAGCCTACGGATTGATGGGCTAGTGAAAGCAGAATATTATTTCTGTGCATTATTTACCAATAAAAGGCTAGATTATTATGATATTAATAAATACTAAATATGTATTCTAGGATGTATTGTTATGAGACCCTTATGGTAAAGACATATGGATATAATAAGCCCACTATAGGACTGGAATTTGATTTTATGACATTATGATATATGAAATTTGCATGTTGATGTACACTTGGTTTAGCATGTTTATGTATAAATTTCTATGAAAAAATATTATAAAGATATTAACATGAATAAATGCCTAATATGCTCATCTTGTAGAGTGTGATTTATGATGTTTGGACGATTACATGCAGATGTAAATTTATGATGTTGATCTGTGAAATAATTATGAGAATATAATGATTGAATTTAAGTTTTAATATATCTCTTAAATTCCCTACAAAGCATAGCTTGTTGAGATATTGTAAATGTTTTATGTTTGCAATATCTCAGATACAAATAGATACAAATTCAGATGGACATCATAACATAGATACAATAAAAAAAGACCAGCAATCATACTATTGTCAGGTATGTATTATTACTGTTATCATGTAGTTAGTTTTATTTGGATTGTGAACTTTGGACATTTAATCTAATGTTTATAGGGGCTGTGTAAGTGAACCACTGGAGGGTCTTATTTTCATGAATTACCTATTTATTTTATAAATAAACTATATAATTATATATAGTACAAGAATGAAAGTGACATCCGGGATTTTGAAAAATGAATTTCAAAGAAAATGTTTTTCGTTGCTTTTAACATTTAAAATTTTTTCTCGCCATCTTTCAAAAATAAACGCAAAAAATTGTTTTAAAAACCTAGGTCATCACATTATAGATGAATAATAAATTACTTATCTACACATAACACATGAAAAAAAATAAATGCTTACTTAGTTGTAATATTTGTGAGGGCGGGGCAGATGTGTGCTCCACAAGAATAAAAAAAAGAAAGATCACCACCATGCACATCCAAAACGCACAACATCCAATGAGACCTGCATAGATAATCATATGGATTGTAATGAAAGTTAACAATCTTTAAGTAAAGAATAAATTGGCAAAAAAAATAAGAAAATCAAAACTTACCCGCTATTGTAGAGAATCATTAAGCCTTGTCCTTGAGAGCAGTGAAAGAAGCTGGCAAAATATCCTTAATACGCCTCTCGATTGGCCATTGCTTCGTAGCTCCAGAAATGATGCCAAGGTCAAGGAATTGGTAAAATGTAACCTCACCCTCAAAAAGGTTAGTAGCATCATTCAAGAAGCTATATAAAAGAAATAATTATTACTTATACTATTAAAATAGAATATGTAATGAAATACCAAATGATTTACAAGCAAGTATGTGCATATACCCTATGTAGGAGACAATGTAAGGGTGCTTGAGCTGATCTCATAGGCAAACTCGTAATAGGTCCTTTGCCATAAGTGGCACTTCAACAATGTCCTGGGCAAGCACTTGACACTTGATTTGTTCATGATTGATTGCATATTCTCATTAATGAGATCATAGATTAACCTAAGGAATTGAGGGTGTTAGGTGGGACTTCCACATGCTCCTAGGTCAGCTGCTATAAAAGATGTAAAAATTTTCAGCTAAAAAATATAATATTAATCCATGAAGAGGGCTAATTTATGATGAAAGAGAAACCAAAGGTATATACAGGTACATGTTCCATCGGTGTAGCAGCTCAAGGTGACACTGGAGTGGCGGCAGATCTCAGTGCCTCATTTTGTTATGATTAATCATATAGAGTTATGAAACAATTAAGAGAAGTCTTTAGCTAAAAAATATTAACAAGAAAGTTACGTAGTATGATATGATACATATCATGGACTCTGTGGGAATGACTAGTGCCTCGAGCCAAGCGACGTAATATGCAATTGCCTCCCCAATAGTTATAATATTTTTCATTTCTAATGAGAATAGTAGGCAGGCATTAGGATTCAAAGCCTTGGTAATGGAGACTCACTTAGTATGTGGTGGCATACTAATTCCGTGCAAAATATTTGATTCATGCTGATAGCATGAACGAACTTCCACGATATTTTGATGGGAATCTAAGGCCAATAAGTATTGACCCACATGCAAATCAAATGTGCAATAGAAAGGTTGAGACATAGAATTATTACAAATGAACAATGAAAATTTATAGTTTTGTCAATGTATATACCTCCTGGGGAGGAATTTCCTTTTGGAGGGGAGGCAGATGTCCTTCATTATCTTCTTCAGATGGAGAATTGCAGCTCACATGTGATGGAAGTACCGCAGGATGAGATTGCTGAGCAGGGGGGAGTGGAACAATTATCATTCCTCCTTCACACAGCTACATAAATAAATCACCATTTATTTTTTCAACAAGCTCATTGTAGGCCTGCTCATCATCTTGAGCTTTAGGTATACGTCATACCAAAGAATTCATAAGGACCAACACCTCGACCCATGCCCCTAACTCGACTAGGGTGGTCTTGCTTATTGCCCATAGCCTTATACTGGATGTCATCCTTGGCACTATAGTTAGAGAACATGTATATAATTATAGTAACATTAAATTGAATGGGATAAATTGTCACAGATGCTTACTTCGCACTCTTTTAAATGAGCATAGCCCATCCTAGATAGGTGGTGCTGCGTATTTGTTTCATGCACCTTTCTTCCCCTTGCACTCTTTGCCTGCACATTTTTACCTACATGCACTAATTGAACATTACATGTAATTAAATAATGAAGCATCATTTCTACACATACCTTAAACTCGGCGGAGGTGGAATTCTATACAAATGCATTCCAAGCCTCCTGGTCAATGACGTTAGAGTAAATGGAAGGCATCGTGTAAATCCTTGATGGATTGTTGACATTTGGAGCTATGTAATTACGAACAAAGTAGTTCTTCCATTTTCTCCATTGCTCACCTACCCCTTGTAAAGCATGCATGTTGATGGTTTTTGCAAGTGCACGGGCTATTGTAGTATAACTAATGTAAGTACAGGTCGATCCCACAAGGACAAGCTTTAAAATTTTGGAGTTTTTATAAAATTTAATTATTTTAAATTCAAATAAATTGACAAAAAATTTTTAGACTTCATCTTTAGTTTAGCAATGAAATTCCAGAAGTCTAATTCTAGGAAGAACAGAAAAATAAACAATAAAACCTTAATTAAAATAAAACTAGAAGAATTTAAGAAGAATTTAAGTTCTTAGATTAAGTACTATCCAATTTCCTTACTTTTGGTATTACAAACCTTGATCAGACTCCATCAATATATTCAAAAGTTCCTAGATTAATGATCTAAAGGATGAATTTGTTAGATTAATCAAATTGTTAGAGATCTAATCAAATTAGGAAATGTAATGATTAATGGCTTAGATCTATTTTTAGAATACAAATTGAAGATTAGGAACAATAATTAAACTAGAATCTATCATAAGAACATGCTATAAAATTTAATTTTAATTCTGAAGTAAAATAGACAAGAAATTAAAGATTTTTCATAGTTAAACTAGAATCGTTAATTGAGTTAAATAGTAATGAAATAACACAGAACATGAATTCCCAAAACAAGAATAACATAAAACAGGAATAAGAATAATAAAGGACATGAAATGTAAATTCAATTGTTCTTGTAGGGGCAAAATTGGAAATTTTCTCAAAATATCCTTAAAACTCCCCAGCAACAGCGCCAAAAACTTGTTGATATTTTTTGCAAGTGCACGGGCTATTGTAGTATAGCTAATGTAAGTATGGGTCAATCCCACAGGGATGCGCTTGAAATTTTGGAGTTTTTAATAAATTTTAATTATTTAAAAATCAAATTAATTGGCAAAAATTTATAGAAAGAAATCAGACTTCATCTTGAAGTTAACTGTGAAATTCCAGAAAAAAACTGAAAAAGGAAACAATAAAACCTTAATTAAGCTAAAATTAGAAAAATTAAGAAAATTCTAATTCCCTATCTTAAGTACTGTTCAATTTCCTCACTTCTGGTATCAGAAACCTTGATCTGACTCTATCAATATATTCAAAATTCCCTGGATTAATGATCTAATGGATGAATTTGTCAGATTCCTCAAATTGTTAGAGATCTAATCAAATTAAGAAATTTAATGATTAATGGATTAGATCTGTTTTAAGAACACAAATTGAAGATCATGAGCAGAAATTAAACTAGAATCTATCCTAAGAACATACTGTAAATTTTAATTAAAATTCTGAGTTAAAATAGACAAGAAATTAAAGGTTATCTGTGGTTAAACCAGAATCTTTGATTGAGTTAAATAATAATGAAATAACATAGAACGTGAATTACCAGAATGAGAATAACATAAAATGAGAATAATAATAGTAATGTAAATTGCATTATTCTTCCAAGGGCAAATTTGGAAATTTACCCGAAACTTCCTTAAAACTCCTCATAAAACACCAAATCCACTAGAGAAGACGGGTTGCTAGCCAAAGCGAGGCTGCTGGTGATGTTGTTCTGTGATGCCGAACAGAGGAGGTGTTGGATCGTCTGGAGCGGTGTCATCTTGGGCGTCGTTTCTCTTCTCAGTGAGAAAAAACAAATGATGACCTTTCTGGGTGTCATCTAGAATAGAGCCAGTTATGCCTGGAAGGTGGAGATGTAAGGTGGTAGGGGTTCTGGGTAATGGAGATGGCACTTGCTCTGGTGCTGGTCATTGATGATTTGAAGTGGAACGAAAAAAAAGACACCTTTTCTGGGTGTCGTCTGGTTCTATTGCGTGGAAGAGATCTAGGCGTCATCCACTGGTGGTGCTGGCTGGTGAAGGGTAGAAGATGTGTGCCGATGGAGATGACCTGGGTTGTGACTATTGGTGTTTACTGCTGGCTGAATAGAACAGGTGACATCCTTGATCTGGGCGTCTGGGAAAGATGACGTCTAGGCCCAAGCTTTTGTGCATCGGGTTGAGATGAGGAAGTAGAAACTTTGGGTAGGGACGATGAATAGAAGCAGGGGTGAAGCCGATGGAGAAAAGCTAGACTAGGTGACTGGTGAAGGGGGAGTTGGGACGATGTGGACGATGTGGACAAACAAGGAAGCTGGCTGGGTAAGAGAGACAGATTGGGTAGATCGGGTAAGTAAGAAGAAAAAGAGGAGAGAGGGAAAGAGGGAAAGAGGAGAAGAGGAGAAAGGGATGAACAAAACTTAGAATATTAGGGGTCTTTTACCTTAATTCTTTCTTTATTTCCTCTTAAGGCTATAACCACCTAAGATCAATAGGTTTTTAACTAGGATGAAATGAAAGCTTAGGATAGGTTTAGAAAAGAAAGGTATAAAGATTTCAAAGGTTTAAAATTGAGTAGATATCTTCAATGAATATCTACTAGGAAAACTTTTGTTTTGGGTTTGTACTTGAAGTGAATTTCTCTTTCAGATTTTGGTCTTTCTTCTTTTTCTTCTTCATTTGGTCTCATCTAGAATAGAGCTGGTGATGCCTGGAAGCTGGAGATGCAAGGTGTCTGGATTCTGGGTAATGGAGATGACGCTTGCTCTAGTGTTGGTCATCTAGAGCGGTCAAAAAGTGCCACCTTTTCTAAGGATGGGGTGTCTCGCTGGTTCGTATGGAGCAGAGGAGCCTAGTTGATTGGGGTAGTCGAGTAGGGGAGAGGATGGCAGTGGAAAAGGAGGAGTGATGAAGGTGGCGGAGGGATTTGCATATCAGGTCTTGTTAGTGGAGATGAGTGCTTCAAGTTGAGGAGGTAGAGGCCAACTAAATAAGTGCGTGGGATGGGATAAAACAATGGAGAAGATGGGTTTGGTGGGTTATACGGTGTGCTTGGGTGGTGCGGTGTGCGAAGGAGAACAAGAGAGATGGGAGTTGCGACAATGGAAAGAAAAAAAAGGTTAGAGGAAAAGACCGAGGAAACAGAGTGGGACAAAGGCAGTGTCGATGATGGAATAGGAAAAAGGAAAAAAATTTGGGTGTGCGACAGATGTCAAGCTGAAGAGGTAGATACTAGAGAGAAAGAGTGGTGCTGGGAACGTGAGGAGACTGGGTAGATGTTAGAGAGAGTGCTGGGAAGAAGAAGTAATGTGAGATAGTTGTGGAAGATGTGGTAAAAAAGAAAAACTAGAAATTGAGAACAAAGATGGCGAAACAAGGAAGGTGCGGTTGCATAGAAAGAGAAGTGAAGCAAGCAAAATTAAGGAAAATAGCTACAACTCCCCAAAACATCTTTAGGCTTGTACGCTCTCCCTCTTTATAATTTTTTTCCTTTCCTAATCTTCCTCCACCTCTTTCCTTTAAGAGGTAGATTCTTATTAGGACTTTCTCCTCTTCCAAATTAGGATTCCTCTTCTATTAGGAAACCTTCTTCCTTTGCTTTATTGATCTTCAATCTAATCTGCTCCATTGAAATTAGATCTAAGCCATCCAACCCTCCTTTAGTTGATTTGCAAAATTAAAGACTATATTAGAGTCATCTAAACTATACATTAAGCATTCACTTAGGTCAATTGATCATCTGAATGCTAATTTTGACAATTTATGGTTGGATGGTCAATTTGAGCTATTTTTTATATTTTATCCAAAAATTACCAATTAATGAGTTAGATGGTCTAATTAAATGCTAAACTAAGGGCTTTTTCTAGCCAAAATTAAACACTTAACACACTAGCCAACCAGCATTTGCTAGTCCCGAGCAAAACATGCAGAAAACCATTTTACACAAAACTGGTACAGGTGCCACTTTTGTAGGCACTCACGATTGCATTTAGCACATGCAACAAGCCCTTGAACCCCTAGGTTACCCTTGGTGGATGAGTTATGCCTCATGAGGGTTTGCAGTGAATATAACCACAAAATTCCATCAGGTTGAGTCCCCTATTCTATCTCAGAAAAGAAGAAGAAGAAGTTTTTAAAGTAGTGTTTCCTTACTGTGATGAGAACTGGATGTTCATAAGTTAGTAAATATATTGTTCACCTCTTAATGGGAAAGCATTTGATTAGTTTTGCATATCATTTATGTGTTGAAGCATGTTATGAAAGTTAATTCTCGGAAACCATTTACACACAACACATAATCAAGACTAATATAGAGGTATGACTTAAAGACCCTGAGGAAAATCAGTGGAGACCTATAACCCAATAAGTTTAGAGACTATTTTCTTTTAAAGAGTTATAAATAATTCCATGAATTCTTTAGCATACATACATTAGTGTGATCCTGTTATCCTTGTTTTGCTATAGGAATTTGGTTGTAACCGGAATATCCATCAAGAAAACACTAATAGCTATGTCCAGCTAACCTCTCTAGCATTTGGTCAATGAAAGGTAGAGGAAAATTATTTTTCCTCGTGACAATGTTCAACTTTCGATAGTCAATACAAACTCTCCACCTAGTGGTCATGAAGGTAGGGACTAACTCGTTATCCTCATTTTTGACTACCACGACCTCAGATTTCTTAGGTACAACTTGAACCGGGGCTGACCCAAGTACTATCAGAGATAGGATATATGATGTCAACATCTAAGAGCTTTAAGACTTCATCTCTAACCATGTCCTTCATGTGGGGGTTCAGTCGCTATTGAGATTCCCTAGAAGGTTTTGCATTTTTCTTCTAGATGTATCTTATGCATGCATACGGTTGGACTTATCCCTTTTATGTCTGCTATTCTCCACCTTAGAGTAGTTTTATATTCATTATGAACATCTAAAAGCTTACCCTTCTGTTCTTTATCTAAGTTTGATGCTATTATTACAAGTAAGTTTTCATCTGGGCCTAGGTATGAATATTTCAAGTTATCAGGCAAGGGTTTTAGGTCCAAAGATGGCGGTTACTATATTGAGGGTATGGGGACATATTTAGATGGTGGGAGTGGTTCCACATAAGGACCCCACTTAGACGTATCCATAATTGGTGCAATATCCAAAAGGTTGTGTTCATCTCCTCAATAGACTTTTCTATATCAAATTCTCTATTAAAGTGCATTAGACAAGCCTCTAGTGGGTCTGAGATGGACACTGGTGAATGAATCTCATTAATTAGACTCTATATCAAGTTGACATCACAGGGATCATCAAGGTCTAACTGTTGTTGGTCGGCATTAAAAACATTAAGCTTAACCTTCATGTTGCTGAATGAGAGTTTCACTACATCATTCCTACAATTAATAATGGCATTGGACATTGCCAACAATGGATGTCCAAGGATGACTGGGATTTGACTACCAGGATCGGATACAGGTTGGGTGTCTAGCACAATGAAATCAACAGGTAATAAAACTTGTCCACCTCTATCAAGACATCTTCAACCAAACCACGAGGTGTCTTGATAGATCTATCACCTAATTGCAGCGTGGTAGTGGTTGGTGTTAACTCATCGAGTTTTAGTTGCTCATAAATTGAGTATGGCAACAAGTTAACACTAGCCCCTAAGTCAAGAAGTGTCATATCTATGACATCATCTCCAATGACACAAGTGATTGTAGGACATCTTGGGTCTCTAAACTTTGGTGTGGTCTTGTGTTGAATCAAAGACCTCACCTATTTTATGAGGAAGGCTTTCTTTTACACATTAAGCTTTCGCTTTGTTGTCCAAAGCTCTTTTAAGAATTTAGAATAGGCAGGGATGTCTTTAATTGCATTGAGCAAGGGTATATTGATTTGTACATGTTTAAATACCTCTATTAACTCATTGAAGTTTGATCCCTTCCTAGTTTTATTCAGTAATTGGGGAATAGGGGCTTTAGGCACATAGGGTGCCTCCACTGTAGGTTCTACATGATTGTTTTGTCTTTTCTCATTTTTCTTTATTTTTGTTGCCTCTTTTTCCTCTACAGTTTCCTTAGCTTGCCCTTCTTTGTTATCAATTTGATGATTGCTCCTAAGGGTGATTATGAACTTGGCATGCTCATCAGGGTTAAGGTATTAAGAACTTGACCCTATCTTAAATTGATCCTTAGGATTAGGGATGGGTTGACTAAGAAACTGACTCTTTCCTCTATTATGTAATTCAGCAGACAATTAGCTTACTTGTATCTCTAACTTGGCTATGGCTTGAGAGTTGACATTGGATGACTGTCTACTCTCATTTTGCAATTGGGTTGGCTTTTTTAGTGTAATCATTGCCTTTGACAATTTGTTCCAGCATGGTATGGATGGTTTCCTCTGAATATGGTTTCTTTTGTTGTAGCGATTGTTGAAAGCCAGGTGGCTGATGGGGAACTGTAGTTTGAAGAGGAAAGTTCTAGATATGGGGATTTACAGATGGTCCCTCTTGGTGGTTATTCTTTGACCAAGACAAATTGAGATGCCTAGCCCATCCAGGGTTGTAGGTCTCAAAATATGGGTTGTCGTTAGGTTGGCAATATGCATTCAATGCATTTGCTTGGTCAACAAGATATTCAGGGAATACTTTATTAGATGGACATGCTGAGGTTAAATGGGCTGGACTAGAACAAGTAACGCATACCTCTTGTGGAGGTTTTTGGGATAATGTAGCAGCCATGAAAGATTGAAACATATTTTCAAGCTTGTCCATTCTTCCACCTAATTTTTTAGCTATAGAGTCGAGCTTATATGATAGATCATTATGTGCTCCTCTCTCATAGACACCTCCCTTCTTAGTGGGCTGATTAGTTCTTTCTCACCTATTTGAATAATCCCATTGCTAAGAATTATCAGCTACAGTTTGAAAAAATTCCCATGTCTCACTTTCATCTTTTAACATGAGGGTTCCTCCACTTGCTGCATCTATCATTTGTTTATTTTGAGGTGTCAATGCCTCATAGAAGTATTGAAATTGCAGCCATTTCTCAAATCCATGGTGAGGGCATTTTTGTAGCAGGTCATTCCACCATTCCCAACGTTCTTAATATTGTTCAACGTTGGGTATTTGTTTTGTGAACATGGAAGAACTTGTTCAAAAACGTTTTAGACAATTGGTCCCATGTGTGTATGGAAACTACCTCTAAGGTATTAAGTCATGACTTGGCTTTATCCTTAAGTGAGAATGGGAATAAGCTAAGCCTAATTGAATTCTTGAAGTTCATTAAAATTTTGGTATTATGATCATGTTTCATGTCTTGCATCACATGCACTATGTCATTTCATGCCTTGTTTGATTTAAGTTTCATGAGTACCTTACTTTTGGAATTTTACCTTTTATGAGTCATACATAATTTCGAGCAGTCCATATACTTTATTTACTTGATTTCCTAAGAACCAATTCAACTTTTTAGATAGTTTAGTTACTATTTTGGTCAAATCATGCACTTGAATTTCATTTTTCTTCTTTTCTTCAACAAGTTTTTTAAGTGAATTTTTTCTATCATTTTTTATTTTCTAATACTCATTTTCATGAGATAAACTCTCTCTCTCTGTCTCTCTCTCTCTCTCTCTCTCTCTCTCTCTCTCTCTCTCTCTCTCTCTCTCTCTCTCTCTCTCTCTCTCTTCTAATAATGCTTTTCTTAAAGTTTTTTCTTATAATCTTTGTTGGTAGCTTTATTAAAGTTTTTCTTTTCACTATTCTTTCTTCCCTTAATGAACTTCTTAAACTTCCAAGTAAGAAGTGCAATATCTTAAATACTTTTAGACTCATCCTCTATGGTGGATCTAAGTGACATTCCTTTCTTCTTCTTTGTCTCCTCTTCTTTTTTGAAAGCAATCTTATAGGTCATGAGTGACCTTATGAGCTCATCAAGTTTCAAATTCTCTAAATCTTTAGCTTCTTGGATTGTTGACCCTTTAGCATCTCAAAATTTAAGGAAAGACCTATGAATCTTATTCACCAACTCAGCTAGTAAAAAACTTACCAAATGATTTCAAACCACTAATAACATTAGTAAATGTAGTAATAGATTTCAAAAATAGAATCATTACTTTTCATCATAAAAATATTCATAGTCATGGATTGCCTATAAGTTGTCCCAAAATTCTTTGGCTAATTTGTAGGTTAACATTGGATTAAATTCATTAACTACTAAAGCAAAAACTCATGGTTTTGGCATTGTAAGAAATTTTAAAGCTACACCACCTAGCCTAAGAGAGATTCCCCTTGATTTAACTAGGAAAGAAAATAACATGAAAGTGGAAACATGCATTGGTGTTACTAGATGTTATTACCAGAAATGTTAACAAAAGAAAAGAGGAAGTAATCAAGCACACATGTAAGATCACGCCTATCAGCTTTGATTCGTCTGAATAGCTCATGACAAAAGCAGAGCTAAAAATTATATACATGAAATTATATATATATATATATATTACAATTGACTAATATACATATTTCATGTACCCCAAAATATATGCTATTTTCAAACCCAAGCACCTTCCTCACCATTGGCACACACATAATCCTCATTCTCACTAAGTAGTGCTTCGATTTATGGTATTTTTTTTATAATAGAAGGGTAATTGATTTCTACATCTCCTAGACTGTCTTCCTCATAAAAATCCCTTGGACAAAATGATAAAACTATTGACCATCTATTATCATGTTCATCTTGTACGTAATAAATATCATCTGCCACTATTGGCCTGTTATTCTTTGAACTTGAAAAGAATGTAGCATTAGCAACTAAACTAACTCCACTATTCTGTTGTACTCTTGAGTTATCACACTCTTTCGTATAAAAGCGATAACCATTGATAGCATATCCAACTTATTTTATTACTTCTGGTCGTGGTCCCATTTCTATCCAACCCAAGGTTTCAACAAAATGACTTTAATAATTTTTAAATTTTCACATGAAATATATATTTATTTACCTTTTGTACATTTTAAATTTACATAAATACACAATGAAACTAATTTTACAGTACAATCATATGTATATATATATATAAACAAACACATCAACAAGGAAATCAAATTATTTTTTGATTACATCCAATGTTACATATATATATATATCAAAATTTACATATTAGATCTTGTTAGCCAAGACCAAAGAGCGAATCTACTCTTTTTCATCAAAATGTAGCTTAGTGTTTAGCTAACACTACTCTTTTTCTTCAAAATAGGCCAAAAGTTGATGTTATAACCACCCTCTTCATCTAACCTTAATTTTGGGAGAGAACCACAAATCATATTGTTCTCCCTTTCTTAAATAGTGAGGCTTCAGAGAGAAGTAGTCGTCATTTTCAATGAAATCATACGATTTTGGTGAAATCAGGATGATCAAATAGATTCTTTGACCCCATGATATCTAGCGCAAAAACCCACATGATCTACAAAATAAAAACACAAAAAATTTAGTAATAAGAAGAGAAATATTTGTGTGATTTAAAAGCAGTTGTGGTTTACTTACAGTTTTTTTCATGACATAAACAATCGAAATATAAAAATGAAAAGTAAGAAGAAAAAAAAGATAGAAGTATAAGGCCCAAAGACGAAGCCTTCATGCCAAAACCATGATATGACACGTGTCTCACTCATCTTGTCCAAAAAAGAGCAAGAAGCAAAGGCTTTGCGATAGGAGAACATAGTTTTTCAGAATGAAATTGGAGATTTGAGCATGCAGTTGAGACTTATTTTAGTTTTGCAAAGTAGAGTCCTTTATGAAGCCGCATTGCTTCTCAAGGTTTTCAACTATTATCGGTTATGAACGACTTTCAGTGATTCTATTACTTCCTGTATCCTGCTTTCACCATTATCTAATTCTGTAATCTCTGATTTCATTTCTCCTTCTACTCCTGATTTCACCCTTAACCTTTGTACGAGTTTCTTTGCAGCTTCTAGTTCAAGGGGTTTAGACCTTTCTACACTAGAATTGTCACACCAGTGTAAGATAGTGAATTTGATGGCAATATTGGGCAAAAAAAAAAAAAAAACAATTAAGTCTTGACCCGTCTCTGAGGCGAGGAATACAACCTAAGTCTTTACAGGCTTTGATGCAATCCCTCTTGAAAGTTTCACCGAAAGAGATTATCACCAGATCAGCCATTAAATGGCCAATGATTAGACAGACGAATTCCAGTGGTAGATTTTGTAGGTTTGTGAGAGAGGGGAAGACTTTCCATGAATGTTTTCGACTGCCCACTTCTCTATCTAATGCAACTTTATGTGTTAGTCTGTGAAGGAAAAGAAAAAGACTTCTAAAGGAACTGAGTTTTGGTCTCAGGTATGTAAGGGTGTGTGTCATTATCTTCAATGATGACTGGTATCTTTGGGGCTTACTCTTGTGCTGCCCCAGAAGCCCCACTCATTTTCCCTTGATACGATAAATCCATGGTGTGGAAATCTTCTAGTATCAACATAGATCAGGCCTAGAGAGGAGCCAGCAATAATGACAACATCAAGCTCTTTTAACAGGGGGTGACGCTATCATAATAACCCTGAATTTTAATGAATTATTTATCCACCCATGTAAATTGTCATATTTTAATTAAAAATGGAATAAGTAATTGAATTCAAGTTAAAAAGGCATTTTGTATAATTGAACTCTTCAAAAACTTGAAATTTTTCTTCAAAATATAAAGAATTGGAATGTACATGTCACGATGAATCCAACAACATAAGCAACACTGAAATCAAATTTCAAATGAGAAAGTTATGATCGTTCAAATATGAAGGCCATTTTTGAAAAAAAAAAAGAAAAAAAAAAAAGAAAAAAGAAGGAGCTTTTTATTAAAAACGATGGGCCGTTTTGATATCACACCCACCCTCCTTAAAGGAACAAAAAACATATCATTAGATCCATTCCCAGACCCGATGGAAAAAGAGAGAAAAACAAAGGAGAAGAAGGAAGAGGAGTGGAGTAAGAGGGACGAGGAGAGGAACACAAGCAAGGAAAAGATAAAGGGAGAAGGAGAAGACCCAACCCACCACAATAATTGATCGTGCTAGTGAAAAGGAGAATTGACTATAGGGGTTTAGTCGAGTTGCGAGAGCTTACTAGAGAAGTTTATGGCCCAGATCAATAATTTCATCAGATCATTTTCTTTAGCACAAGAGAACGAATAAAAACCCCAAGTTTATTGGGAGATCCATGTTGATTTTGACTGTCAGTTAGAGAGAAGAATGACAGCAATGAACTGGAAGACTTCTTGAAAAATGATGATCAATCCAACTCATCCAAGAGAGGGAAAAACATGAAAATACAACTAAGAGGCTAGATCCATAAAACCCAACTAGTGATTTAGATTTTTTTGGCTAGATCACACGATTCATACTATATCTAAGTTTTATTGATGATCTGACCATTAATTTCCTAAGACATGCTTAGTTAAGTATAAAATAGGCTTCAAATATCTTAGATGTAGTTTAAATTTTTGAATCTAATCTTGAAAACAATTAAATAATCTCAACTGTTTGATCAAGCACTATTAGAACATTGACTTTGTGACATCTGATTGATGATCAAATGCCACAAATGAATTCTTTAATCATGGATTCCAAGTAGTTAGAAACTATAGATGTATAATTTAGAATGATCTACAAATTTTATGTTGCATCAAGAGCCATTCAACTATTAAATTTATAGTCCAATGAATGGATGATAGTTAATTGATTGAATTGAATCCACTGTTTTCAAAGATTTACATGTTAGAGGTTGAGATTGACTGATTCTGTTGATTTTGGGAGTAATTACGACTATGATTCAAATTAGGAGTACTGACATTACATGCTTGAGATTTTTAGAACTTCATCAAAGTATTAACTCCAAATTTCCTATAGTTTTGATTTATCAATTGTGTACGATCTAATTATGAACTTTATAAATTAGCTTCATTACAAGTAATACTTTCTCCTAACATGGATTTAAGTATTCTATGATTTGATTTCAAAGATGATTAGTACCAACTAATGAGTCGCATTGAGTACAAAGGTACCATATTTATCTCGTTGTTTTTCTATGATTTGTTTTAGACAGGCGCTGTCAGTGAAATAGGAAGATGATTCCCTATATTGATGATTTGTTTTACACAAGGGGCTTTTAAGTCGGTAAAAATATTTGCCTGCTTAATATAGATATTTGTAAATGGGCTACAAATCCCATAGACCTTTCATTAGTCTTTAACTCCACAGGTTCGAGTTCACATCACTTAGTGGGTGTAATTATTCATAAGTAGTGATAAGCTTAACTTATGCTAGATGTTCATCTATATAAGTATGTGTGCACAATTCATGTACGAAATTCCATCCAATAAAGTTTATGATCCATGTAAGTTTCTATTGTTTATTTGCATGCTTGAAGTTCATTACAATTTTAGTTTTATGATCATGTTTCATGTCTTGGATCACATGCACCATGTCATTTCATGCCTTGTTTGATTTAGGTTTCATCCTTTATGGTGTATCTAAGCGATATTCCTTTCTTCTTCTTTGTCTCCTCTTCTTTTTTGAAAGCAATCTTATAGGTCATGAGTGACCTTATGAGCTCATCAAGTTTCAAATTCTCTAAATCTTTAGCTTCTTAGATTGTTAACCCTTTAAGATATCAAATTTTAAGGAAAGACCTATGAATCTTATTCACCATCTCAGCTAGTAAAAAACTTACCAAAAGATTTCAAACCACTAATAACATTGGTAAATGTAGTAATAGATTTCAAAAATAGAATCATTACTTTTCATTATAAAAATATTTGTAGTTATGGATTGCTTATGGGTTATCCCAAAATTCTTTGGGTAATGTGTAGGTTGACATTGGATAGAATTCATTAACATCTAAAGCACATACTCATGGTTTTGGCATTGTAAGAAATTTTAAAGCTACACCACCTAGCTAAGAGAGATTCATCTTAATTTAACTAGGAAAGCAAATAACATGAGAGTGGAAACATGTATTGGAGTTACTAGATTTTATTACTAGAAATGTTAACAAAAGAAAAGAGGAAGCAATCAAGCACACCTGTAAGATTGCAATTGTCATCTTTGATTCGTCTAAATAGCTCATGAAAAAAGCAGAGCTAAAAATTATAAACATGAAATTATATATATATATATATATATATTACAATTGACTAATATACATATTCCATGTACCCCAAAATATATATTGTTTTCAAACCCAACCACCTTCCTCACCATTGGCATGCACATAATCCTCATTCTCACCAAGTAGTGCTTCGATTGATGGGATTTTTTTAGTAATAGAAGGGTAATTGATTTCATCATCTCCTAGATCATCTTCCTCATAAAAATCCCTCGAACAGGATGATATAACTATTGACAATCTCTTATCAAATTCATCTTGAACGTAAAATACTTGTTTTGCTTCAAATGCCAAAATAAATTGATCATTTTTATAGCCGTTCCTATTGAAGTCAACCAATGTCAATCTAAGGGCATCAGTTTTGATGCTGTTGTGTTCCACCCAATTGCACTTAAATAGAGCCATAGTTCTGAAAATATAATCCAAGCCCAAATCTCTCTTACAATCCCGTAATAAATATCATCTACCACTATTGTCCTGTTATCCTTTGAACTTGAAAAGAATGTAGCATTAGCAACTAAGTTAATGTAATATCCTTAATTTTCAGTACAAATTAAGGGCATTTTAGTCATTTGACAAAGACATGTTACACAGGGGTCCAAATTGATAATGGCACCCCCATCTTCCACACATCTCTACTAGTTCCAGTGAAATCGCCAGAGAGACCATGGAAAGAGGCATGAAAGGAAGAGTTTCCTTTCCCCTAGGACTCTAAGCCTATATCTACCCTTCCTCAGGAGCCAAAACACTCCACCTTGAGCGTTTCCCTGCATTTCACTCAGTAACCCTAGCTTTGAAAACTTTAAATTTTCCGGCAAGTGGATGAGGTAAGCCTTAAACCCTGATTTCTGGAATTATTAAATAGGTAAAAATAATTAGAATTACATTTAAAATAAGGAAAAATCAAATTTTTCTTGGGAACTCTGTGCACGCTACTGTTGGAGCGTGATTTCACAGATGAACCAATGTCTGTTTGAAAATCGTACCATCCAACTAGTGCATAAGAGACCCAAGATCAAACCCTGTAAATTTGGGAGAAATCCAACGGTGGGTTTCTCTAGAAAATGCAAAAATCGGTACCTAGGGATGTTTTTAGGAACTTGGGAAAAATTATTTAAAAAACATAGTTTTTGGAAAAATCAGTGCAAAAAGATGGCATAAATGGATTCTAGAGGAAATTTTGAGAAAAATGGCACAAAAATCACTCAAAACGAAGCTCTGTAGCTCTGCCAGAGACGATCAGAATCCGGTCATCTTCTCTGGCGTCGGCACCCTAGCGCAGACGCCGGGATGCACACTGTAACACACCAGCAGATGACGTCGAATGACGTCAGCATCGCACGCATGCACGGAAGCCTCCACGGGGGCTGTTTCAGTGGGGTCGGGATGAGGCGCGTCTTGGTGACTGTGACGCATGCGACGGTGCGTCATGTTACCGAGGACGCACGCGGTGCATCCCCATGACTCATCTGGAAGTCGAGCGTCTCCGTGATGCCGTTTTGAGCTAGTTTAAAATGGCGGAAAATGGAACTGCCTGTATAGACCACCTTATGGTGGTCGGGCAGGCCCCATTTATGTATACTTGAACTTAAAACTTGATTTTTGGGAGCTAGAGGAGTCCAAATCATGATCCGAAAGAGGAGTTATGACCGTATTGACGATGCGGAGCTAGTTTTAATTTAAAAACTTATAAATGACCACTTTTTATTTAGAATTTTTTTTAAAATAGTGATGTGACATGTACAGGTACACTTGAATATACCAGTTAAGGGGATTATTAGCAAGCTAGTGATCTCACATTGAGGTAGGTGACGACAATTAATGCTTTGCCTTGATTTTTAAACCATGTTTAAACATAGCATCATGTGTGATTGTGTTTTAAATTTGCATTATTATTTGCCATGGATTTCATGCAACTTTGAGCACATTATGATTATTACAAATTGAAATCTTTTATTGAATAAACTCATGACTAATGTTTTTATGAGCATGATGTTAATTAATTATGATTAAATAGAGATTTATTTCTTATTATATATTGTAAATGCATGGATTTACATGGAAATAAAAATAGAGGGTTATTAGCTGGTCCTTTTATACGCTAATCCCAAGATGAGGGGCATGTCTTGGGGATTTCGATCTATGAGTGCTCTTGAGTTTTAGCATACACGTATGATTTTCGTGTTTTATATTTGATGACGGGTGCTCTCGCCTGGTGGGCGTCATGCTAGGAGGGACAGGGCTGGCCACCCACCCTCCGAGATTATGATGTGATGATATTGTGATATGATAGACACCTGCCCATAGATGGCATTCGGTAGGGGTTTGGTAACATGGATAGTCCACACTACCGGCCTGAGCCTTTCCATGGGGACAGATGCTAAGTCTCCCATTATGGTGTCGACGGAGAGCGGTGGTGGTTGATACCCATGGAGGGTTGCAATGCGGCATGATGGCCCATATTCTTATTATGTGTGCATGTGTGATGAGCATGATTATGGATGGTATGCCTAGGTGTGATGACACTCAGAGGCTGACTATGAGTACTCATGATCCGTGATGTTAGTGCGATGTTGTGGGACCCATTACCTTAGGGTGCCCTTATTCTTATTGTATGCTCATTTACTTTGATTCAGGTCATGTTTTAACTCCTTGAAATGCATGTTTTAGCATATGGAATATATTGGCATTTATTTAGACATGACTTATGATACTGCTATTTTCATAAATGATAGACTTTTCATCAATACTGTTAATTATTTATTTCATTTATTACATTAATTGTCTATGTACCTACACAAGCAATAGCTTGCTGAGGCATTACTTTATTTTGCAATGCCTTAGATCTCGAGCCTGACATCAGGAAAGGAAAAGCTGTTGAAAAGCCGTGAAAGCTGCTGAAGATTACTTTTCCTAGAATATTAGACAGTGATGTGAGTCAATGAACAGGATTTTCCTTTGAATTTAATTATGGACTGAATACTTTATATTTTGGATTTGATTGAGATGTTTGGACATATGTTGGACATTTATACGGGATGTTATGATGGATAGACCCTGGGCCATATTATTAATGTGTTTTGGACATTGATTTGATTTAAAAGAAAGGCGCCAATTTATTTGATGTTGATTGATACGCGTATTGCTTTAAATCTAATTATGTTTTAAATTTTATGTATGGCATTTTGAGAAAAGAAAAATAACACCCGAAGTTTTTAAGATATGTTTTAGTAAAAGGTTAAATAAAACTTTTCTCATGGGATACCAGATGCTCTTATTTAAAATGTCATTATTATTATTATAAAAAAAAATTTGTCTTAAAAATCCGTGGTGTTACAAAGTTGGTATCAAAGCCCAGTCTAGTCCATCATAATCCTTGCAAATGTCCATTTATAGGTGAGTAACAGTCCATAATTATTGTTCAAAGAGAAACTATGAGAGAGGGACTTACACTTAGTGACATTTAAAACTTTTGATAGATGGCTCCTCGAAGAAGGACAAGGTCTACCCCTACTACACCCGTGGCCCCACCTGTTGAGTCCTCTAATCAAGGGGATTGAGATGCCGAGTTATTGCATCGATTAATGTCAGGACTAGTACCACTTATACAGCAGCAGGTTAGGACAGCTGTCGATGCTGCTAACCCTAGTCCTATTCCCCCACCTAAAGTGGCACTTATGGTTTCGTCAGTTCAGTCCTCACAACTAGTATAGGAACCACCAGTACCTAGAGCCATGGAGGGCGATGGTACGAGTGACTCTAAGAAGACAGACAAATTATTAGAGAGGCTTCAAAAGATAGTGAAACCCTTTTATGGCAATGGTAACATAGAGGAGGCCCGAGCGATGGTTATTTGAGGTGGAGAGGACATTCGACGCTATGAGGATCTCACCAGAGGATCAAGTTAGAGTAGCCTCCTACCTACTGAAGGGTGAGGTAGGCTTCTGGTGGCAGACTTTCACACTCACCTGACCAGATTCGACCAAGACAATGACATGGGCAGCCTTTAAACAAGCTTTCAACACTTAGTACTTTCCACCCCATGCATTGCAGTCAATGAAGAAAGAGTTTGCCACCCTGGAGCAGAGAGATGACTGTTCAGCAGTATCTGAACCGATTTACACGACTGAGGACATTTGCACCTCACGCGTTGGCCTCAGACACAGAGGCAACAGACAAGTTTGTGGATGGGTTGACACCTTGGCTGAGAGATCACGTGATTTCTTCGTGACCCACTTCTGTGCGAGATGCTGCTAATATGGCTTCCATGCATGAGAAGAACTCTCTCAGGACTAGAGGGAGTGCATTCCAGCCCTTTAAGGGCAAGAGACCATTTGGTGCTGTGCAGACTCATGGTGCATTAGGTCATCCACCGCAGGCCAAATTTAAGAGAGATACTGAGAGGAAGAGATGTAATAGGTGCAAGGGTTGGCACCCTGGGCAAGGGTGCAATAGATTTGACAGGCCACAACAGCAGAGGTAGCCCCAATCATAGCGACATCCCTATACACCTTTCCAGAGACAGCCATACAGGTGTTTCAACTATGGAGACGTGGGCCACTTTATTAAGGACTATCCTAAGGGGCAGAGAGAGAGGTAGACTGAGATGGGTGCAGAGACAGCTAACGCGACACGTAGCCAGGGACGAATATTTGCCATCACGTCAGGACAGGTGCAGGCATCACACCAGGTCGTAGAAGGTACTCTTCTAGTTTCAGATCGACATGCCAAAGTTCTTTTTGACACAGGGTCTACACATTCTTTTATATCATGTATTTTTGCATCTTGCCTTGATGTATGTGTACACAAACTAGCATCTGGATTAGATATTATGACACCTGTGGGAGAGACAGTAGAGACCATAGAATATCTTAGAGAAATACCTGTAGAGATATCAAGCGTGAGTATGGACACCGACTTCATCTTACTAGACATGGTAGACTACGATATTATTCTTGGGATGGATTGGTTAGAAAACTATTGGGCTATGGTAGACTGCCAAAAGAAGCGAGTCACTTTTCTTATACCTGGGCAACCAGAAATAGTGTTCCAGCGTAGGAAAGATCAATCAGGTACATGCATCATCGCTGCTATGAAGGCGGCACAATTTTATGCACGAGGGTGTAACACATTCCTCGCATATGTGACTGTTGAGGACAAGGAGCAACCACAACTTGATGACATTGATGTTGTCCGTGAATTTGCTGATGTCTTTCCTGAGGAATTACCAGGATTGCCGCCAAATAGGGAGATTGACTTTATCATTGACTTGGTGCCGGGTACATCGCCTATCTCTAAGGCACCATACAGGATGGCTCCAGCATAGTTGAGAGAGCTTAAGGTACAATTGCAAGAGTTATTGGATAAGGGCTTCATCACGCCAAGTGGATCACCATGGGGAGCACCAGTCCTTTTCATAAAGAAAAAGGATGGATCACTGAGACTATGCATTGACTATTGGTTGTTGAACAGTGTTACTATAAAGAACCGATACCCTTTGCTGCGCATAGATGATTTATTTGATCGGCTCCAATCGGCACAAGTGTTCTCCAAGATAGATCTGAGGTCAGGGTATCATCAGCTGAGGGTTAGAGAAGAGGATATCTCGAAGACTACCTTTAGGAGTCGTTATGGTCATTATGAGTTCTTAGTGATGCCGTTTGGATCGACGAACGCACCTGCAGTGTTCATGGATCTAATGAACCATGTTTTTCGAGCTTATTTGGACAAGTTTGTGATTGTATTCATTGATGACATCTTGATTTATTTGCTTAGTCATGAGGGACATAGAGAGCATCTCCACACGAGATTGGACACACTTCGTCAACATCAGTTGTATGCCAAGTTCAATAAGTGTGATTTTTGGCTAGACTAGGTGCATTTCTTAGGCCATGTCATATCTAAAGATGGAGTGACCGCAGATTCAGCAAAGGTAGAGGCAATACTACACTGGGAGAGGCCCAAGACAGTGACTGAGATGCTCAGTTTTCTTGGTTTGGCAGGATATTATTGTCGTTTCATAGAGGGATTCTCTAAGATTGCGTTACCATTGATCACCCTGACCAGGAAAGACACTCAATTTGTATGGACCGAGGCTTGTGAGGAGAGCTTCCAAGAGCTCAAGAGGAGACTTACTACTGCTCCGGTATTAACCTTACCATCAGGTGCAGGCAGTTATGTGGTTTATTGTGATGCCTCTGGCAAGGGATTAGGAGCAAGGTTGATGCAACATGGGAAGGTAATTTCCTATGCGTCTAGACAGCTGAAGATACATGAGGTAAATTACCCAACACATGATTTGGAATTAACAGCGGTGGTATTTGCGTTGAAGTCTTAGAGACATTATCTTTATGGTGAGAGATTTGAGGTATTCACTGATCATAAGAGCCCCAAGTACTTCTTTACTCAGAGTAATTTGAACATGAGACAGCATAGATAGATGGAGTATCTTAAGGACTTCGACTTCACCATACAGTACCATCCTGGGAAGGCTAACATCGTTGCAGATGCCCTGAGTAGGAAGTCAAGTGTGATGATTGCTAATTTGATGACTCGGTCAAAGTTCTTTGACAGGATCTTAGAGGCACAGGACAAAGATAAGGAAACACAGGATCTGAAAGATAAAATAGATTTTTCGAGGGGACCAAATGGAGGAGTCAGATTTAAGGGAAGGTTGGTAGTATCAGCAGATGACGAATTGAGGCACGAGTTACTTCAAGAAGCGCACCAGTCCCCGTATACAATTCATCTTGGGGGTACGAAGATGTATTAGGATCTCAAGAGGCATTTCTGGTGGAATGGTATGAAGAAGGATGTTGGAGAGTGCGTTGCATGATGTTTGATCTGTCAGCAGGTCAAGGCTGAGCATCAGCGTCCATCAGGACTACTCCAGACACTGGACCTTCCTAAGTGGAAGTGGGATCATATTACCATGGACTTTGTTCTAGGTCTTCCAAAGACTGCTAGCGGCCATGACATGATATGGGTTGTGGTGGACAGGTTGACCAAGTCCGCTCATTTCCTTCCTATCAGACAGAATCAAACGGTGGATAGTTTAGCGAAATTATATGTAAAGGAGATCTTCAGTCTACATGGAGTTCCCTTAACGATTATATCAGATCGAGATACGCGATTTACCTCAAAATACTACAAGAGCGTGTAAGAGATGTTAGGGTCGAGACTAAAATTCAGCACAGCCTTCCATCCTCAAACAGACGGACAGAGCGAGAGGACCATCCAGACTATTGAGGATATGCTACGAGCTTGTGTTATGGATTGGAATGGTAGCTGGGAAGACCATTTACCTTTGGTAGAATTTGCCTATAATAATAGTCATCACGCTAGTATTGGTATGGCTCCATACGAGGCACTTTATGGCAGACCTTGTCGGTCACCTTTATGTTAGAGTGATGTAGGAGAAAGATGTGTGGTGAAGTCTGAGTTAGTGGAAGAATGTGTAGAGAAAGTCCAACTCATCCTGAAGAGGTTACTGACAGCTCACAGTCGACAGAAAAGTTATGCAGACAAGAGGCAAAAAGACTTAGAGTTCTCTGAAGGTGAACATGTATTCTTGAAAGTTTCTCCTATGAAAGGAGTGTTGAGGTTTGGAAATAAAGGGAAGCTTAGCCCCAGGTATATTGGACCTTTCGAGATCTTACGCAGAGTTGGGTTAGTGGCATACCAGCTAGCCTTACCACCATAGCTGGCAAATGTACATGACGTCTTTCACATGTCTATGCTGAGGAAATATGTGCCAGATCCCTCACACGTATTGGAGCAGATCCCAGGAGAGCTACAGTCTGACATGACGTTTGAGGAGAGACCAGTGCGCATACTGGATACAAAAGTCAAGGAGTTAAGGAATAAGACCATTGCTTTGGTCAAAGTCCCTTAGCAGCATCATTCATTACATCAGGCTACCTAGGAGACAGAAGAGGAGATGTGAAAGATCCATCCAGAGTTATTTACATAGAGGTATGTAGCTAAATTTCGAGGATGAAACTTTTATGAGGGAAGGATGTTATATTCTTAATTTTCAGTACAAATTAAGAAATTACTAAATAAATCAAATTAAAAATTTTGAGAAGGAAAGTTTTCCTGAAAACTTAATAATTTGAAAGTGCTCATCAATACGATTCTAACGCCACCAAGAATGCGGAAAACGGAGCTCAAATGAGGGAGTTAGAAGTCGTTGAAGTTGTAAGGGCATTTTAGTCATTTGACAGAGACGTGTTACACAGGGGTGCAAATTGATAATGGCACCCCCGTCTTCCACACGTCTCTACCAGTTCCGGCAAAATCGTCGAAGATACCATGAAAAGAGGCGTGAAAGGAAGAGTTTCCTTTCCCCTAGGACTCTAAGCCTATATCCACCCTTTCCTAGGAGCTAAAACGCTCCACCTTGAACGTTTCCCTGCATTTCACTTAGTAACCCTAGCTTTGAAAACTCTAACTTTTCTAGCGAGTGGAACTCCGGCGACCACTCTCAACCCTAGCCAGACGAGGTAAGCCTTAAACCCTTATTTCTGTAATTATTAATTAGGTAAAAATAATTAGAATTACATTTAAAATCAGGAAAAATAATATTTTTCCTGGGAACACTGTGCACGCTACTGTTGGAGTGTGATTTCATAGATGAAACCATGTCTGTTTGAAAATTGTACCGTCCAACTAGTGCACAAGAGACCCAAGATCAAACCCTTTAAATTTGGGAGAGATCCAACGATGGGTTTCTCCAGAAAACGCAAAAACCAGTACCTAGCGATATTTTTAGGAACTTGGGAAAAATTATTTAAAAAACATGGTTTTTGGAAAAATCAGTGCAAAAGGAGGGCATAAATGGATTCTAGAGAAAATTTTGAGAAAAACAGCCCAAAAATAGTGAAAAACGGAGCTCTGTAGCTCCGCCGGAGAAGACCGGAATTCGGTTGTCTTCTCCGACGTTGGCAATGGCGTCGGCACCCTAGTGTGGACGCCGAGATGCACACCGTAATGCACCAGCAGACGACGTCGAACGACGTCAACGTCGCATGCGTGCGCGGCGTCACGTGCGTGCAGAAGCCTCCACGGGGGCTGTTTCAGTGGGGACGGTACCGAGGACGCACGCGGCGCATCCCTGTGACGGGTCTAGAAGTCGGGCATCTTCGTGACGCCGTTTTGCACTGGTTTAAACTAGCGGGAAATGGAACCGCCAGTATAGACCACCTTATGGTGGTCGGGCATGCCCCATTTACGTATACTTGAACTTAAAACTTGATTTTTGGGAGCTAGAGGAGTCCAAATCATGATCCGAAAGAGGCGTTGTGACCGTATTGACGATGCGGAACTAGTTTTAATTTAAAAACTTATAAATGACCACTTTTTATTTAGAATTTTTTTTTAAATAGTGATGTGACATGTACAAGTACACTTGAATATACCAGTTAAGGGGATTATTAGCAAGTTAGTGGTCTCACATTGAGGTAGGTGACGATAATTAATGCTTTGCCTTGATTTTTAAACCATGTTTAAACATAGCATCATGTGTGATTGTGTTTTAAATTTGCAATTATTATTTGCCATGGATTTCATGCAACTTTGAGCACATTATGATTTTTACAAATTGAAATCTTTTATTGAATAAACTCATAACTAATGTTTTTATGAGCATGATGTTAAATAATTATGCTTAAATAGAGATTTATTTCTTATTATATATTGCAAATGCATGGATTTACATGGAAATAAGAATAGAGGCTTATTAGCTGGTTCTTTTATAGGCTAACCCCAGGATGAGGGGCATGTCTTGGGGATTTTGAGCTATGAGTGCTCTCGAGTTTTAACATACACGTATGATTTTCGTGTTTTATATTTGATGACGGGTGCTCTTGCCTGATGGGCATCATGCTAGGAGGGATAGGGCCGGCCACCCACCCTCTGAGATTATGATGTGATAATATTGTGATATGATAGACACCTGCCCATAAATGGCATTCAGTAAGGGTTTGGTAACATGGATAGTCCACACTATCGATATGAGCCTTTCCATGGGGACAGACGCTGTGAAGCCTTGGCAGATGAGGGCGGGCCAAGATGGCTGGAAGGCTTTTAGGCAAGGTGAGAGACTGAGAGTTAGTCCTACATCGCTAGGGAGAAAGCTGCTGAAGATTACTTTTCCTAGAATATTAGACAGTGATGTGAGTCAATGAACAGGATTTTCCTTTGAATTTAATTATGGACTGAATACTTTATATTTTGGATTTGATTGAGATGTTTGGACATATGTTGGACATTTATATGGGATGTTATGATGGATAGACCCTGGGCCATATTATTAATGTGTTTTGGACATTGATTTGATTTAAAAGAAAGGCGCCGATTTATTTGACGTTGATTGATACGCGTATTGCTTTAAATCTAATTATGTTTTAAATTTTATGTATGTCATTTTGAGAAAAGAAAAATAACACCCATAGTTTTTAAGATATGCTTTAGTAAAAGGTTAAATAAAACTTTTCTCGTGAGATCCCAAATGCTCTTATTTAAAATGCCATTATTATTATTATTATTATTATTATTATTATTATTATTATTATTATTATTATAAAAAATGCCTTAAAAATCTAGGGTGTTACGGTTAACTCCACTATTTTGTTGTACTCTTGAGTTATCACGGTCTTTTGTGTAAAAGCGATAACCATTGATGGCATATCTGGCATATTTTATTACTTCTGGTCGTGGTCCTATTGTTATCCAGCCCAAGGTTTCAACAAAATGACTTTAATAATTTTTAAATTTTCACATGAAATATATGTTTATTTACCTTTTGATTTATGCATACTGACAACATGAATTATCCTTTACATGGATACCTTATGATTTTACATGTACTAATGTTATACGTGGGTGAGATTCTATTATGCCAATTGTGATACACATGATCATGATTTGTTTTTATTTGACTTGGACTGAATTTTTCCTACTTAGTGATCTGATATATTATTCAATGAATTGACATATATTTGTCTAAATCACGAATCAGTATAAGATGAGAAGCTATGATATGAGATTATCTGAAATGATATTGAGATGTATGTGGATTAATGCCAAGTGGGGCCTTCCCATGATAGCCACATTGGAAAAATCAAATCCTGGCTATAATAGGTATTTAAACTTGAGAGAGCTAGTAATTTACCCTACTACTCTCCTAGCACAGTGTCCACTGGGTAAAAGGGCCTCTCTAAAACAAATAATCAAAAAGTGACAAATCTGGTACCACTATACTCAATATGACTCATCAGTCGTGTACTAATGATCTTTGAAATCAAACTACGAAATACTTAAATTTGTACTTATGAAACAGCATTATTTGTAATCATGCTAATTTACTAAGTTTATAATTAGATCATACACAATAGATTAAATCAAAACTATAAGAAATTTAGAGTTAAGTACTTTGATGAAGTTCTAAAGATTTCAACCATAATTATGATAATTTTGAATGTGAAAATTCTCATAAATAAAAATAGGATTTCATCTATTTGAACAGGATTCGTTTGATGGTTCTTCTTTCGAGAACACTTAGGTGGGAGATCTCGAGCCCTAATATATTGGCCAGAAGATCATGAGGTGATAATCTTGTGAGTTAGATGACATATTGCCCATAGAAATTGCAAGTTGGGTGATATAACACCTAGAGATGGGGTTTTAAGAATTGCATATCATAAGCCCTTAAAGGTCTGCCTGATATTTCCTTAGTGGTGGCAAAGGACCTGGATGTTCAGTGGGCAAAAGTGGATTATACCTACACCAAATATATTTAAAAGACACACCAAATTGGAGCCACACTTGCCAAGTGAGATTGAGGATGCATGAAAATTGTTGCATGTTTGGACACGACAGCATTGCTTTTGCATGGGATGTGAACATCCATTGGTCTTAATGTAGGCTTGGCATCAACTTGTATACCAGTGTGATATTTGCAAGGAAAAAGCAAATCGGGTGGTAAAATAAGGGTGGCTATAAGATGTTATTTCTTTTTATTCATTGTATTCTCATTTTCCATCACTAATGGTGACCTCATGATTGGATGCTTTCTAGTGGCTATCTACGTTAATTTGCGTCTTTCTAGCTCAAAAAGCTTTTGCATGCTTAATCATTGGTTGTTGGAAAACTCTTGTATCTTTTGCTATCTTCTCGATTTCTTTTAATAAAATTTCAATAACATAGCCTAAAAAGATGACTCTATATGAAAGTGAGATGAGTTGAGTTAGCTCAAAATGACTACAAAATACGCAGATGAAATTTGTAATAATATTTTCTTTATATGGGGTTTTATATAGGCAAGCTGATTAGGATGAGTTATAGTTGTGTTTGAGATCTTGAGAGTGCATTGGGATGAGATTGGTGCCCAACCCCATCCCAATCACATATGCAAGCACCTAATCATTTTTAATGGACTATGGATCTATGCAGGCGAACAAATAACCCCACACTACTTGTCCCTGCGATATACTTTAGATATTCTTCGATACCGCTGTGTAGTCTTTGTTCTTTTCTATAGTGGCGCCTGGAGGGATCTGTGGCTTTAGATATTCTTCGATATCAAGGCCATCGGCGACACGGGCCTCCGCTACTTTTTAGGATTTCCAAAAATACTTTAATACAAGTCATAGTCAGTCTTCTTAAACAAAGATATCAAGAATAAAAAGTATTATAAAAAGTAAGAGTGTGGGTCTACTTAAACAAAGATGTAGAAAATAGGAATTAGAGATCCAGATCTAAACGAATTTGATACATTAAATCCGTTTTTTAAGCAGATCAAACTGCCCATTCCATATCTGATCGAGTCGCGGATTTCACATTTGTGAATAATTTAATTGTAGAATAAAAGATTAATTTTGTCTAACACCATGGCTCGAGTGGCCACTTTTTCCCGCTGCAATAAAAATCAACGCTTCATACCAAGGAATCCTAAATAAAGCTTCACAGATCAAGGGTTTAGGACCATCCCATCGACGTAAAATCAGATGCGCTGCTGCTGCACTAGATTTGATCGTGACCGAAACGCTAATGTGGGTCCGATAAAGTGTCTGTCAAACAGCCACCGTGTTTTTGCTTTGCCCTTTTCAGCCTGAGCGGTCCAAGAGGCATCGACCGAGGTACAGTGCCACACTACTAGTGTGATGGCTCAACTTTCAGGGCCCACACGAGAGAAAATATCATATAATCGAGACCGTCCAACCTGTAGAAAATTGAAGGCCCATTCATACGGTTCTGGTCCCATGCCCAGTGAATGTCTCATCCGTCAAATGAAGTCTGAGAAGATCAATCACCATATATGGCTTCAAAAATCAAAGAAGCGCGCCAGAATTGTGATAGCCGTTGGACATTGGCGGATTTGATGCAGTAGACGTGGCATAAACCATCTTTGTTAGGAGAGGACTAATTATACAACGCACCCTGTAGGAGTGTCCATCGGAAGCGCCTGAGCTTTGCATGAACGAGCTGCAACATTCGATGATCCCATCCGCCCATCTAATTGCTCCTGCTCTGAAATACGATTCTGGGATTCTAGCATATTGAAAAAGAGAGTGAGTTTAACCGCTTTTAATACATGTTTCTAGCCCATTCCTTTGATTTGATCAGTGGTATATTTTTTGGTATGGAATAATCAGAGATTCAAAATCCAAACAATTAGATGAACGAGTCAGATCATCCAAAGTTTGGACTCCACAATGCAAAGGAGGCGCCTTCAGTACACGCATCTTGTAGAGTGTATCCTCGGAGGGTGAAAGTTTGAAAAAATTCTTTTAAATTTGTAATTAATTTCTTAAACAAGATTATAAGAGAGAATTAAGGGGAATGATGAGATGTTGCACGCACTACAGCTGCTTACCATGGTGCGCCCAACTTTTGTTTGATGGACCTCACAAATCATTGATCAGACCCATCCATCTCATTTATATGCCTACAGAATACTATTGACCTGAAAAGAGAAAGGAGTGGATGAGCTCAGAATCTAAGCAAATATTCTTTTGTTCACACAACATGGATGGTGAGAAACCTTGTGTAAAGAACAGTCTACATTCAACAAGGAAGAAGCACAGTTTTCAGATATAATATATATGCATCAATAGCCTTGATGTTTGGCACACAAGTGATCTCAAGGCATAAAAATCAGATGAACGAATCCAATCAATGATTTTTAAGGCCCATCATGCAGCTGTGGTGGACGCATCATCCCATCATTCCCCCAACCATAATCTCTACTCTAAATCAGAATTTCCATAGTGAATTAGGAATCTCTTCTTCATCTCTCTCATTCTCCCTGCCCAATCTGATAAGCAAGCACTAATCTCATAACACAAGCACTTAATCAATCTTAATGTCATATGGATCTACTTAGGCCCACAAAATAACTCCACAATACTCGTCCATAACATATAATTGGAAATGCAGCTCATGTACTATGACACACACTAACACACAGAGAGATGTTACTTAGTTTCTCACACATTAGATTTTACAAAGTAGGACTTTATTTGTATAAGGAGAGAGAAAGGCAGAGATAAGTCATTGGAGGATTTTATTTATGTAAGAAAGGAGTTACGTATTTAGTGGCACCAACGTGCCTACTTAGAAGCTAATGCTTCTACTATCCTCTTACATTGACATAACTATATATTATCAGTCTTCGACTGTTGAGGTTCAGTTCTTAATTTTACCGAAGAAGGGAGCTTTCTTATGGCCCAAATAACTTTATTCTCAACAACTATAGCCCCATGCAAATGGGTGCCTAGTTCGTTGGAGGCATAAATCAGAAGAAGATAAACGGTGACTCTGTAGTAGCCGAAGGGCACAGATTGGAACGTCAGGCCTTCTTCAGTTTTCTCGACCACCCACTTGGCAACGTCTCTGACCCTCCCACATACATTCACGAAAACGTGATATAGACCAGGCTATATATATAGTAGTCAGCACTGGGCTCTACTGCTTTTTGGCTTTTAGGGTTTCCAAAAAACTTTAATAGAAGTTTAAATCATGCTAGAAAAGCAACTTTTAGTTTGCAGACAAAACGGAGATAAATTTAGTACAAAATCAAAAGTTTAGCAGCGATGATGTAAATTAAGTACAAAATCAAACTTTTAGCAGCCATGATTAAATTAATTTTATAGTCGGCACTGGGCTCCACTACTTTTTGGGGTTTCCAAAAAAATGTTTAATAGAAGTTTAAATCACGCTAGAAAAGCAACTTTTAGTTTGCAGACAAAATGCATATAAATTAAATACAAAATCAGACTTTTAGCAACTGCAGACTTAAGTACTTTACATCTACAGAGGGCAAGTTAATGCCGCTGCCCCATGGCTTGCCCTAATGTGGTCCAACCCTTTCGTCTAAGAAAGGCATTTCAGATGTCTAAAACAAACGGTTGCACATCATAGGTTTGAGCCGCCACTTTTTCCCGTTGCAATAAAAGTCACTGGTTCATACTAAGAAATCCTAAATATGTGTATAGCAGAGAAACTATTGTTGCTATTCTTTGGGCCAGCCTAATGTGGTCCAGCCATTTTATCTACATAGAACATCCAATGCAATTGTTTGCACACAAAAGTTTCAGGTTGCCCCTTTTCCCTTTGGCCCAGGATTAGATTTAGGGGTGCCTATGTTAGAGAGTGTGTGAAGTGATTTGCTTTCACAAGAAAAATGAAATTATGATTTAATTAGATTCTCTTTTATGAAGCACATAAAAAGAACCTTGATTTCCTCAATTAAGAAATAGCATCAGGTTATATGATTTGAAGTTACTTTTGCCTATGGACAAAAGAGCAATGAAATCAAATTGCAATGAACATTTCACCCTAAAATAGTTTCCTCCAATGCGGTAAGATTTTTGGTTTTTTTTCAATTAGGCATACTCTGGAAGACTCTTGAAGCATGACTTCATGATTAAAACTCACTATTACTCCACTGCACCACACTAAGTTGTTGTGGAAAATTAGAAAGATCTATATTTGATGCAGATTGTAGGGGTATGTCCAACTCAAGTTTTGCAATTTTATCTGCTTTATAGATGTTTGAGTGGTATAATCTTTTTTCTCCTATCATGAACATCTTATTGATCAAGTTAGTAAACATTGTAGTGCCAAGTTGACAAATGAAAACATTTTAGAATGCTAGAATCATCCAATTGGAATTAGTCTTGGGCTACAATCTGTCCAAAGTTCAGCACTCAGAGGATATTCTAGATCAACCACATGCGGACAATTTCAATTGAAAAGTTAAAAGTTTCTCTTAAGTATATGTTTTTCAAGTTTGCCCTTTTAAACAGAATCAACTGGAGAGAGATGTAGGGTTGCAAGATTAAATCGGCTTTAAGATATATCTCAGCTACAATTACAAGAAACTCTCACAACCATCAATATGTTAAATTTCTTCAGAGAATCTCTCATAATCAACTATAAGAATAAGATCATGTCAACTTCGAGAGAAATCTAGCAGAAAATCTTCATAGGTGATCTTTCAACTAGAGAGAGATCTAAGGTTTCTGCTATGAGATCAAATTGACTTTTAGATAAATTTTCTTTAAAAATCTAATAAAAAGAGCTATAAATATTCATTACAGGGTTTGGAAGTAAGTTTTAAAGAGAAAATTTTTTATTTTTGATAGCGAGATTGTGTAGAGTAGTGGGAGAATTGTAGATCAATGTGTTAGGATAGGCTGTAATCTCTTTGATAATCAATCAATGTAGTACAGATGTAGATTCTATCATGTTATCAGAGCCATGGACTGAAGATCTATCATCCCCAATCCAATCTGTCACCTCTCCTCTTGCTACAACTTTGTACTCCATCCCTCTCCATCGACGTCAACTACGACACTCTCGCCAACAACCTCCCACCTCTCTCCCAATTCACTAGGTTCCTCAAACCCCTGCACAACAATCGATCACATAAAATTGTTGAAAGTTGATTCAACCATCCTCACTACCTTTAAAGACACCAGCATTCTCACAAAACTCCCCGTCACTCAAAATTGGCTCCAAACCAACATTGCCTCCCTTCTCCCCAACCACCAAAATTAACTGGATCTTAGTCAGCGAAGAAGTAGTCTACGCTTGTGGCCAAAAACCTCATCATCCACCTCATTCTAGCGATGAGAACCTTCCACACCACCTTAAAACTTGCTATATGAAAAGCTTCGCTGGTGTGGAGTCTTTCTAAATCAATTTCCCTACCTCTTTCATCTTGCTCTAGCAACAAACAAAATGTGATCGCCCCTAAAAATCGTCTCTATCTCGCTCGCCTTGCCCTGCAATACTAGCCAATGATCAAAAGATACGACACATGTCTCACTCGTCTTCTCCAAAAAAGAGCAAGAAACAAAGGCTCTGCGATAAGAGAACACAATTTTTCAGAATGAGATTAGAGATTTGAGCATGCGGTTGAGACTTATTTCAGTTCTGCAACGCAGAGTCCTTTATGAAGCCACATTCTTCTCAAAGTTTTCAACTACTGTCGGTTATGAATGACTTTAAGTGATGCTACTCTTTCCTACTTTCACCATTATCTAATTCTGTAATCTCAAATTTCATTTCTCCTTCTACTCCTAATTTCACCCTTAACCTGCAAATGAGTTTCTTTGCAGCTTTTGGTTCAAGGGGTTTAGGCCTTTCTACACTAGAATTGTCTCACTAGTTTAAGATAGTGGATTTGATGGCAATATTGGGTAGAAAAAAAGAATCAAGACTTGACCCATCTCCGAGGCGAGGAATAAAACCCAAGTCTTTACAGGATTTGATGCAATTCCTCTTGATGGTTTCACCGGAAGAGACTATCACCAGATCGACCATTAAATGGCCAAAGATCGGATAGACAAATTCCATTAGCAGATTTTGTAGGTTTGTGAGAGTGGGGAAGACCTTCTACCAGTGTTTTCCACCGCCCACTTCTCTATCTAATGCAACTTTATGTATTAGTCTATGAAGGAAAACAAAAAGACTTCTAAATCCATTATTTTGGGGTTTAAAGGGATTGAGTTTTGGTCTTAGGTATGTAAGGGTGGGTGTCATCATCTTCAATAATTACTAGTATCTTTGGGGCTTACTCTTGTGCTGCCCCAAAAGCCATACTCATTTGCACTCGATATGAGAAATCCATGGAAGGGAAATCTTCTAGTATCAACATAGATCGGGCCTAGGGAGGAGCCAGCCATAATTACAACATCAAGCTCTTTTAATAGGGGTTGACGCTATTATAGTAACCCTGAATTTTAATGAATTATTTATTCCACTCATGTAAATTGTCATATTTTGATTAAAAATGGAATAAGTAATTGAATTCAAGTTAAAAGGGGATTTTGTATAATTGAACTATTCAATAACTTGAAGTTTTTCTTCAAAACATAAAGAATTGGAACATACGCGTCGAGATGAATCCAACAACATAAAGAATATTGAAATCAAATTTCAAATGAGAAAGTTATGATCGTTCAAATATAAAGGGCATTTTTGAAAAAAGAAAAGAAAAGACTTTTATTAAAAAGGATGGGCCGTTTTGATATCGCACCCACCCTCCTTAAAGGAATAAAAAACATATCATTAGATCTATTCCCAGACCCACGGAAGAAGGGAGAAGAATGAAGGAGAAAGAAGGGAAGGGCAAGAAGAAGAGGAGAGGAAGCAGAGGGACAAGGAGAGGAAGACAAGTGAGGAAAAGATAAAGGGAGAAGGAGAAGACCCAACCCACCACAATAATTGATCATGCCAGTGAGAAGGAGAGCTGATCATAGGGGTTCACTAGAGTTGTAGGAGCTTACCAGAGAAGATGATGGTCCAGATCAATAATCTAATCCGATCATTTTCTTTAGCATAAGAGCATGAATAAAAATGCTTAGTTTATTGCGTGATCCATGCTGATTTTGACCATCAATTAGAGAGGAGAGCGACAACAATGAACTAGAAGACTTCTCAAAAAATGATGATCAATTCAGCTCATCCAAGAGATGGAAAAACATGAAAATACGACTAAGAGGTCATTATCATCATCAAGACCTCATCCCAATTAGGGGTCGGCCACATGAATCTTGTTCCTCCATTCCACTCTATTAAATAGCATGGCTTCCTTTAGTCCCAAAGTTTTTAAATCTTTCCTCACCACTTCTATCAACATTCTTTTGGGCCTTCCCCTTGCCCTTTTAGAACCTTCTACTTGTATTGCCTCACTCCTAGCCGCTGCCATTGTTGGTCTCCTTTGAACATGTCCAAACCATCTAAGTCTAATCTCTCTCATCTTGTTACCCATTGGTGCTACCCCTAAATTTTCATTTCTAATTCTATCCATTCTTGTCTTACTACTCATCCATCTCAACATCCTCATTTCTATGACGTGCATCCTATGAGTATGATGTTCCTTAACTGCCCAACACTCTAATCCATAGAGCATGGCCGACCTTATAGCCATCTTATAGAATTTTTTTTTTAGTTTGAGTGGCACCCACCAATCACATAAAACTCCAGATGCACATCTCCATTTGTTCCAACCAACTTGGATTCTCTGGGTAACCTCCCTCTCAATCTTTCCACTCTCATGGATCAATGATCCTAAGTACCAAAAATGGTCTTTCACGGGGATGTCTTGGTTATCAATCTTGACTGGTGTTCCACTCCTACTCTCCTTGCTAAAATTACATTCTATATATTCTATCTTAGTTCAGCTAATTTTAAATTCGTTAGATTCTAATGCTTCTCTCCATAACTCTAGCTTTATGTTTACACCCTTCCTTGTCTCATCAAGTAGGACTATATCATCTGCAAATAGCATGCACTAGGGAATCTCCTCGTTCCATAACTAACGTAAAAAGGTATGGACTCAATGCCAATCCTTGGTGCAATCCTACAATAAAAAAGGAAAATCACCAATCACCCACTAGTGGTCTTAACATTTGTTACTGCTCACTCATACGTATATTTAATTATGTCTATATACCCATGAGAAAGCCCTTTACCACCCAACACCCTTCATATTAACTCTCTAAGAACTTTATCATAAGCCTTTTCTAAGTCGATAAAGACCATGTGGAGGTCTTTCCTCCTCTCCCTGTATTTTTCTACTAGTTGTCTTAGTAATAAAATAGCTTCCATGGTAGAACTCCCAAGCATGAAACCAAATTGATTCTTTGATACACTTGTTTCATGTTACAGCCTCTTCTCAATCACTCTTTCAAAAAGTTTCATGGTGTGGCTCATAAGTTTGATCCCTCTATAATTAGTACATACATACATATATATTTGCATAGGCCTATGTCTTTGTAGGGTGGAGAAAATGGCTATTTTTTACTGTACAGATAGTAAAACTGGTGTGAGCCACCCATGGACATACTTGAAATCAAAGGAAACCGTGCAAATCTGTGTACTTTTCTTTGTTTTTTAACTTTTTGCATCTTCATAACAATTTTTACCTCATAAAATTCAAATTCCTCAAATAATCCATCAAGTTCTTAAGTATTGTTGGAAAATCTAGTTAAAAATTCAAATTAACAGCTCAAACTTACAACTAAAAAAAGCTTTTTCCTTAATTTTCTTCAAAAAATTTCTAAACTTTTTGTCATGTTTTTTAATATTTGTCTTGCCAATTTATTCCCAAATCCGAACTTTATCACTATAGATATGAGTACCACAATGGTAAGTATTGTATTTATGTTTGCACCACACAAAAATAAAATATAAAAGGATAGGAACATCCAATTATTGTGATCTTTGGTGTCTAACATAGGACCGTAGTACTGTGAGTCCTTGATATAGTGACTTATCGATGTTTACATGATTGCATAAATTCGCTATGTCCAAAAATCTATTGAGAATTATGTAGGTTGCTATGTGTTTGTGATGTGACCACTTAAGAATCTCATCAAGAAACACCAACAGTTTGGAGGGCTAATGGCAAATGAAGAGAGAAGTACTGTTACTAGAAGAGCGTAAAAAGTTGGCATGTAGGCAGCATCGTCCAGTGCAGTTGGTCGCAGATATTAGCCATTTCCCTTGTATAGGCATTTCCTACTTTCCCCTGTGGCTAGGATCAAATTCATAGAATAGTTCAAAAACTCTCCAATCAACTTGAAACTTGGCCAGTAGTGAATCAAGTTGACCCATTGAGCAACTGGCTGTCAAGCAAAACAGTATTTTTTGGTGCGCTATTACAGCATTCCTCAATAAAAGGAAGAGACCGTGTATTTTGAAACTGCTAAGGCAGTGAATTAGTTTTAAAAGTTGCCTTTTTGTTTATTTAGATATAGACGTCCATATTGTTTGTGCCCTATTTTTGGCCTCCTAATAGAAATTATGTCAACTAGATGATTATAATTTTGATTTTTTTTTTTCTGTTTCAATGATTTTTATTCAAATCATAGAGAAATATAAGGCTACAAGTATTTCATAAAAGTCAGTTTTGGTATAAAGGTATAATCTAAGAGATTTTGAATAATATGAATGAATTATTCTTTTAAAAATCCAGCCTAAAACAAAAAAGAGACAAAGTCCAAATATAAGATGTTGCCTTAGCATTTTAAAATACCACACTACCCTTTGGTTGCTCTCAGCTATTTATCTTATTTCTCAAACTTATAATATAGAGGAGCCCCAAAATCGCACAAAATTTTTAATTTGTGTAGCATTAAAATAGAAAGTACTTTTGCCAACAAATGTCTAGAGTAGTTGGTATAAGACAACTTGAGATCTCCCATGAGGTATCCTTAGTTATAGGCCTGAGCTGCCACTTTCCTCTTTGCTGGAGGATTAGATTTACTAGTGCAACTGAGAGTATGTGAGTGATTTTCCTTGTAATCCTTCACTAGTAAAAAAAAAAAAAAAAAAGGAATATGCTTTTGGCTAACAAATGTCTAGTAGAGTTATAGTGCATGATTAAGACTATTTAGTTATTTAATTTGTAATTATTCACTTATACCAAAAAGAAAAAAGAAAAAGAAGAATAGAAGTAGTTATGATTATCACACAGAACTTTATAGAATAACAGCCAGTCATAAGAAAAAACTTATTTGATGCTAGAATCCTCCAATCAGTGTGATATTTGAGCCCCTTGGTACAGAAGTCGGAAAATTCTGTTGGGCGGTCCAGATCAACCAAAGGTGACTACCATTATGTAAAAGTGGAGTCCTTCACACTGCAATGGGCACAAGATCACACCTCACTGCAGCATTCCTCGAAAAACTATATCAAGGAGAACTATACATCCAAAGTATGGTATCCTTTTCTATCAGATCCAAAGTATGATAAGCAAGCACTAATATCATAACACAAGCACTTAATCAATCTTAATAGCATATGGATCTACCTAGGCCCATAAAATGACCCCACGCTACTCGTCCATAACATATACTTGGAAATGCAGCTCATGTACTATGACACACACTAACACACATAGAGAGATGTTAATTAGTTTTTCACATGTTAGATTCTACAAAATAAGACTTTATTTGTATAAGGAGAGAGAGAAAGGGAGAGATAAGCCATTAGAGGACTTTATATTTATGTAAGAAAGAAGTTACATATTTAGTGGCACCAACGTGCCTACTTAGAAGCTAATTCTTCTACTGTCCTATAACATTGACATAACTATATATTATCAGCCTTCCACGCTTCAGGTTCAGTTCTTAATTTTACCGAAGAAGGGGAACTTTCTAATGGTCCAAAGAACTTTAACCTTGGCAACTATAGCCACGTACAAATGGGTGCCGTGTTTGTCGGAGGCATAAATTAGAAGAAGATGAATGGTGACTCTCGAGATACTTCTGTCGTAGCCGAAGGGCATAGATTGGAATAGGCCTGGCAATTCGGGATTATAGAAGAGCATTGAGCGGGAGGACAAGATGTTGAGCGCATTACAGATGCTTGCTGTGATGGGCCTCATAAATTATTGATCAGACCTGTCCATCTCATTTCCAGGCCTCTAGATTACTATTGACTTGAAAAGAGAAAGGATTGGATGAGCTTAGAATCTAAGCAAATATTCTTTTATTCGTGGAACATGGACAGTAGGAAACCTTGTGTATCAACATTCTTTAAATTTGGGAGGGGCTAGATTAAATTTAAAAGGCCGAGATTGAATTTAAACGGGACCAAAAGCAAAATTTGCATACAAATAACATGGAAACCAGACAAAAATATATATGGAAAAAGAAATTTTCAAAATTTTGGAGGGCCGCAATGGCTTACTTTTACCCTAACTCAGCTCCATCCATGATGGACCCTACCTTTAGTTTATTCAACTTGTTGATCTAATTTTCCTTGAATTTATCTGTCTTGTGTTCCAAAAATCAAATTTGTTAGATGTCCATCGCATTTTGATTAATCTACTACTTGATCACTGAAAATAAATAGTGAGGAGCTCTCTATGAACAACGGTGCACATTCAACCAGTGGAAGCATCAATTTTTGGGATGGTAGAATTTAATTGTGGTGATTTTTGGGATAAAAGATAAAGGAAAGTAACAAGACAACACCTAAATAACTGTTCATGCAACTGTTCCCCTTGGGTATGGTGACCCACATACAATTGATCCATGCCATTCATTTCACTCCTCTAATCTTGGATACCTCTAGTTGCAAAAGTTATACCAAAATATCTTGAAAATAGTGTTTTCATACTGCTAGATATGGATGGTTAGAAGATACACAAGTAGCAACATACCACAGAAAGAACAAGAGCAATTTCTTGGATGTTGTTGTCAGCCTCCCTCCACATGATTTTCGCACCCCTTGAAAAAGTTGGAGAGTTATTGGTACCATCGGTAAAATGAATAAGTAGATCAAGTTGATCCGACCTGATCTCCACAGATCCAGATCCAAACAGATTGTAATGATTAAATCCATTTTTTAAATGGATCAAACTGCCCATTCCATATTTGATCTAGTTGTGAATTATAGATTTATGAATAATCTTACTTTACATCAAAAGATTATAGTGGAGCACTGTTGGCCCTAGGCTTCATTACTTTTTGGGGTTTTGAGAAACACTTTAATAGAATGGAGAATCACACTAGAAAGTCAACTTTTAATTTGAAGAAAAACAAGTATATATTAAATACAAAATCAAACATTATCAACTATAGACTAAGTATTTTCTGCATACAGTGAAGAAACTATTGTTGCTATTCTTTGGGTCAACCTAATGTGGTCCAACCATTTCATCTACAAAGAACATTGCAAATGTGCAACACAATTCCTTGCACACAAAAGGTTCAGGTTGCCACTTTTCCCTTTGGCTCGGGATTAGATTTAGGGGTGCCTATGTTAGAGGGTGTGTGAAGTGATTTGCTTTCACAAGAAAAAAGAAATTATGATTTAACTAGATTCTCTTTTATGAAGCACATAAAAAGAACCTTGGTTTCCTCAATCAAGAAATACCATCAAGTTATATTATTTGAAATTACTTTTGCCTATGGACAAAAGAGAGATGAAATCAAATTGCAATGAACATTTCACCCTAAAATAGATTCCTCCAATGCAGTAAGATTTTTTGTTTTTTTTCAATGGTATAGGCATACTCTCGAAGAGTCTTGAAGCATGACTTGGACGATTGAAACTCACTGTTACTCCACTGAACCACACGAAGTTGTTGTGGAAAATTAGAAAGATCTATATCTGAAGTAGATTGTGGGGGCATGTCCAATTCCAATTTTGTAATTTCATCTGCTTTATAGATGTTTGGGTGGTATAATCTTTGTTCTCATATCATGAACATCTTGTTGATTGAGTTAGTAAACATTGCAGTACCAAGCTGACAAATGAAAATATTTTAGAATGCTAGAATCATCCAATTGGAATTAGTCTTGGGCTACAATCTGTCCAAAGTTCAGTACTCAGATGGATATTCTTGATCAACCACATGTAGACAATTTGGATTGAAAAGTTAAAAGTTTCTCCTAAATTTATGTTTTTCAAGTTTTCCCTTTTAAAAAGAATCAACTGGAGGGAGATGTAGGGTTACAAGATTAGATCGGCTTTAAGAGAAATCTTAGCTACAATTACAAGAAACTGCCACAACCACCAATATGTTAAATTTCTTCAAAGAATCTCTCGGAATTAGCTATAAGTACATGATCATGTCAACTTTGAGAGAAATCTAGAAACAAATCTCTTCGTTGTCAATCTTTCAACTAGAGAGAGAGATCTAGGGTTTCTGCTATGAGATCAAATTGACTTTCAGATAAATTTTCTTCAAAAATCTAATAAAAAGAGCTATAAATATTCATTATAAGGGTTGGAAGTACGTTTTAGAGAGAAAATTTTAGATTTCTGATAGTAAGAGTGTGTAGAGTAGTGGGAGAATTGTACATCAATGTGTTAGGATAGGCTGTAATCCCTTTCATAATCAATCAATGTAGTAAAGATATAGATTCTATCATGTTATCAAAGCCATGGAGTGATGATCTATCATCCCCAATCAGATCTGCCACCTCTCCTCTTGCTACAACTTTTTACTCCATCCCTCTCCATCGACGTCAACTATGGCACTCTCGTCGGCAACCTCCCATCTCTCTCCCAATTCACTGGGTTCCTCAAACCCCGCACAACAATAGATCACATAAAATTGTTGAAAGTTGATTCAACCATCCTCACTGCTTTTTAAAGACACCAACATTCTCACAAAACTCCCTGTCACACAAAATTGGCTCCAAACCAACATCGCCTCCCCTCTACCCAGCCACCAAAATTAACCAAATCTTAGTCAGCAAAGAAGTAGTCTACACCTGCGACCAAAAACCTCATCTTCCACCTCATTCTAGCAATGAGAACCTTCCACACCACCTTAGAACTTGCTATATGGAAAGCTTCGCTAGTGTGGAGTCTTTCTAAATCAATTTACCTACCTCCATCTTGCTCTAGCAATAAACAAAATATGATCGCCCCTAAAAATCATCTCTATCTTGCTTGCCTTGCCCGGCAATACTAGCCAATGATTATAAGATACGACATGTGTCTCACTCATCTTCTCCCAAAAAGAGCAAGAAGTTAAGGCCTTGCAAGAGGAGAACACAGTTTTTTAGAATGAAATTGGAGATTTGAGCATGCTATTGAGACTTATTTCAATTTCTGCAAAGTAGTATCCTTTATGAAGCCGCATTTCTTCTCAAGTTAAAAGGGGATTTTGTATAATTGAACTCTTCAAGAACTTGAAGTTTTTCTTCAAAACATAAAGAATTGAGAATCCAACAACATAAAGAGCACTAAAATCAAATTTCAAATGAGAAAGTTATGATCGTTCAAATATAAAGGGCATTTTTGGAAAAAAAAAAAAAAAGAAATGAAGAAGAGACTTTTATTAAAAAGGGCAGGCCATTTTGATATTGCACCCGCCCTACCCATGGAAGAATGGAGAAAAATGAAGGAGAAAGAAGGGAAGGGCAAGAAGGACGAAGGAAGAGGAGAGGAGAGGAAGAAGGGGGACAAGGGGATGAAGACAAGTGAGAAAAGGATAAAGGGAGAAGGAGAAGACCCAACCCACCACAATAATTGATCGTGTCAGTGAGAAGGAGAGCTGACCATAGGGGTTCACTAGAGTTGCAGGAGCTTACCAGAGAAGATGATGGGCGAGTTCAATAATCTGATCTGATCATTTTCTTTAGGACAAGAGCACGAATAAAAACCCTTAGTTTATTGAGTGATCCATGCTGATTTTGACCATCAATTAGAGACGAGAGTGACAACAATGAACTAGAAGACTTCTCGAAAAATGATGATGAACCCAACTCATCCAAGAGATGGGAAAACATGAAAATGTGACTAAGAGGTAAGATCCATAAAACCCAACTAGTGATTTAGATTTTTTTAGCCAGATCGCTCGGTTCATACTATATCTAAGTTTTATGGATGATCTGACTATTAATTTCCTAATACATGCTTATTTAAGTATAAAATAGGCTTTAAATATCTTAGATGTAGTTGAAATTTGTGAATCTAGGCTTGAAAATGATTGAATAATCTCAGTCATTCGATCATGCACTATTAAAACATTGACTTTATGACACCTAATTGATTAGATGCCACAAATGAATTCTTTAATCATAGATTCCAAGTACTTAAAAACTATACATGTATAATTTAGAATGATCTACAAATTTTATGATGCATCAAAAGCCATTCAATTGTTAAATTTATAATCCAATGAATTGATGAGAGTTAATTGACTAAATTGAATCCATTGTTTCCCCCGATTTGTATGATAGAGGATGAGATTGACTGATTCTGTTGATTTTGGGAGTAATTGGGACTATGATTCTAATCAAGTGTTCTAACATTACATGTTTTCTACTTGAACTAAATTTTCAACCAATCATGCTTAAATAGATGAAATCTTAACTTTATTTATGAGAATTGTCACATTTAGAATTATTATAATTATGCTTGAGATTTTCAGAACTTCAGCAAAGTATTAACTCCAAATTGCCTATAGTTTTGATTTAATCCATTGTGTATGATCTAATTATGAACTTTTTAAATTAGCTTGATTACAAGTAATACTCTCTCGTAACATGGATTTAAGTATTCTGTGATTTGATTTCAAAGATGATCAGCACGCGACTAATGGCATATAGATCTACTTAGGCCCACAAAATAACCCCACATTACTCATCCATATACTTGGAAATGCAGCTCATGTACTATGACACACACAAACACACATAGAGAGATGTTAATTAGTTTCTCACACGTTAGATTTTACAAAATAGGACTTTATTTGTATAAGGAGAGAGAGAAAGGGAGAGATAAGCCATTAGAGGACTTTATATTTATGTAAGAAAGAAGTTACATATTTAGTGGCACCAACGTGCCTACTTAGAAGCTAATTCTTATACTGTCCTGTTACATTGACATAACTATATATTATCAGCCTTCCACGCTTCAGGTTTAGTTCTTAATTTTACCTAAGAAGGGGAGCTTTCTAATGGTCCAAATAACTTTAACCTCAGCAACTATAGCCACGTACAAATGGATGCCGGGTTTGTCAGAGGCATAAATCAGAAGAAGATGAACGGTGACTCTCAAGATACTTCTGTCGTAGCTGAAGGGCACAGATTGGAATAGGCCTGGCAATTCAGGATTATAGAAGATTATAGAAGAGCATTGAGCAGGATGACAGGATGTTGAGCGCACTACAGATGCTTGCTGTGATGGGCCTCATAAATTATTGATCAGACCTGTCCATCTCATTTCCATGCCTCTAGATTACTATTGACCTGAAAAGAGAAAGGATTGGATGAGCTTAGAATCTAAGCAAATATTCTTTTATTCGCTGAACATGGATAGTAGGAAACCTTGTGTATCAACATTCTTTAAATTTGGGGGGGGCTAGATTAAATTTAAAAGGCCGAGATTGAATTTAAACAGGGCCAAAAGCAAAATTTGCATACAAATAACATGGAAACCAGACAAAAATGTATATGTGGAAAAAGAAATTTTCAAAATTTTGGAGGGCCGCAATGGCTTACTTTTGCCCTAACTCAACTCCATCCATGATGGACCCTGCCTTTAGTTTATTCAATTTGTTGATCTAATTTCCCTGAGTTTATCTGTCTTGTATTCCAAAAATCAAATTGGTTAGATGACCATCGCATTTTGATTAATCTACTACTTGATAACTGAAAATAAATAGTGAGGAGCTCTCTATGAACAACGGTGCACATTCAACCAGTGGAAGCATCAATTTTTGGCATGGTAGAATTTAATTGTGGTGATTTTTGGGATAAAAGATAAAGGAAAACAACAAGACAACACCTGAATAACTGTTCATGCTACTATTCCCCTTGGGTATGGTGGACCCACATACAATTGATCCATGCCATTCATTTGACTCCTCTAACTTTGGATACCTCTAGTTGCAAAATTTATACCAAAATATCCTGAAAATAGTGTTTTCATATCGCTAGATATGGATGGTCAGAAGATACACGAGCAACAGCATACCTTAGAAAGAACAAGAACAATTTCTTGGATGTTGTGGTCGCCCTCCTTCCACATGATTTTCGCACCCCTTGAAGAAGTTGGAGAGTTATTGGTAGCATCGGTAAAATGAAGAGCAAATCAAATTGATCTGACTTGATCTTCGCAGATCCAGATCTTCACAAATTGTAGAGATTGAATCCATTTTCTAAATGGATCAAAATGCCCATTCCATATCTGATCTAGTTGCAAATTATAGATTTATGAATAATCTAAGTTTACATCAAAATATTATTATGCAGCAGTGTTGGCCCTAGGCTCCATTACTTTTTGGGGTTTTGAGAAACACTTTAATAGAATGTAGAATCACACTAGAAAGTCAACTTTTAATTTGAAGAAAAACAAATATATATATATGTTAAATACAAAATCAAACTTTATCAACTATAGACTGAGCATTTTATGTGTACAGTAGAGAAACTATTGTTGCTATTCTTTGGGTCAGCCTAATGTGGTCTAGCCATTTCATCTATGAAGAACATTACAAATGTGTAACACAATCGTTTGCACACAAAAGGTTCAGGTTGCCACTTTTCCCTTTGGCCCAGGATTAGATTTAGGAGTGCCTATGTTAGAGGGTGTGTGAAGTGATTTGCTTTCTCAAGAAAAAGGAAATTATGATTTAACTAGATTCTCTTTTATGAAGCACAAAAAAAGAACCTTGATTTCCTCAATCAAGAAATAGCATCAAGTTATATGATTTGAAATAAATTTTGCCTATGGACAAAAGAGAGATGAAATCAAATTGTAATGAACATTTCACCCTAAAATAGTTTCCTCCAATGCGGTAAGATTTTTGGTTTTTTTCATTGGTATAGGCATACTCTTGAAGAGTCCTGAAGCATGAATTGTACGATTGAAACTCACTATTACTCCAGTGCACCACACGAAGTTGTTGTGGAAAATTAGAAAGATCTATATCTAATGTAGATTGTAGGGGCAGGTCCAACTCAAGTTTTGCTAGTTTATCTGCTTTATAGATGTTTGAGTGATATAATCTTTGTTCTCCTATCATGAACTTCTTATTGATGGTGTTAGTAAACATTGCAATGGCAAGCTAACAAATGAAAACATTTTAGAATGCTAGAATCATTCAATTGGAATTAGTCTTGGGCTACAATCTATCCAAAGTTCAGTACTCAGATGGATATTCTCTATTAACCTCATGTGGACAATTTGGATTGAAAAGATAAAAGTTTCTCCTAAATATATGTTTTTCAAGTTTTCCCATTTAAACATAATCAAATGGAGAGAGATGTAGGGTTACAAGATTAGATCGGCTTTAAGAGAAATCTCAGCTACAATTACAAGAAACTCTCACAACCATAAATATGTTAAATTTCTTTAGAGAATCTCTCAGAATCAGCTCTAAGTATAAGATCATGTCAACTTTGAGAGAAATCTATAAACAAATCTCTTCATTGGCTATCTTTCAACTAAAGAGAGATCTAGGGTTTCTGCTATGAGATCAAATTGACTTTCAAATAAATTTTGTTCAAAAATCTAATAAAAAGAGCTATAAATATTCATTACAGGGTTTGGAAGTAAGATTTAGAGAGAAAATTTTAGATTTCTGATAGTAAGATTGTGTAGAGTAGAGGGAGAATTGTACATCAATGTGTTAGGATAGGCTGTAATCCTTTTGATGATCAATCATTGTAGTAAAGATGTAGATTCTATCATGTTATCAAAGCCATGTAGTGAAGATCTATTGTCCCCAATTAGATTTGTCACCTCTGCTCTTGCTACAAATTTTTACTCCATCCCTCGCCATTGGCGTCAACTAGGGCACACTCGCCGGCAACCTCCCATCTCTCTCCCAATTCACTGGGTTCCTCAAACCCGGCACAACAATAGATCACATAAAATTGTTGAAAGTTGATTCAACCATCCTCACTGCCTTTAAAGACACCGGCATTCTCACAAAACTCCTCGTCACAAAAAATTGGCTCCAAACCAACATTGCCTCCCTTCTACCCAGCCACCAAAATTAACCGAATCTTAGTTAGCAAAGAAGTAGTCTACACCTGCGACCAAAAACCTCATCGTCCACCTCATTCTAGCCATGAGAACCTTCCACACCACCTTAGAACTTGCTATATGGAAAGCTTCGCTGGTGTGGAGTCTTTCTAAATCAATTTCCCTACCTCCTTCATCTTGCTCTAGCAACAAACAAAATATGATCAACCCTCAAAATCGTCTCTATCTTGCTCGCCTTGCCCTGCAATACTGGCCAATGATCAAAAGATATAACAAGTGCCTCACTCATCTTCTCCAAAAAAGAGCAAGAACCAAAGGCTTTGCAATAGGAGAACACAATTTTTCAAAATGAAAGTGGAGATTTAAGCATGCGGTAGAGACTTATTTTAGTTTTTACAAAGTAGAGTCCTTTATGAAGTTGCTTTGCTTCTCAAGGTTTTCAACTATTGTCAGTGATGAATGACTTTCAGTGATTCTATTGCTCTCTTTCCTACTTTCACTGTTATCTAATTCTGTAATCTCAAATTTCATTTCTCCTTCTACTCCTTATTTCACCCTTAACACTTGCGAACGAGTTTCTTTGCAGCTTCTGGTTCAAGGGGTTTAGGCCTTTCTACACTAGAATTGTCGCACTAGTGTAAGAGAGTGGATTTGATGGCAATATTGGGCATAAAGAAAAAAAAAATAAATCAAGTCTTGACCCGTCTCCGAGGCGAGGAATAAAACCCAAGTCTTTACAGGCTTTGATGCAATTCCTCTTCAGAGTTTCACCGGAAGAGACTATCACCAGATCAGCCATTAAATGGCCAAAGATTGGATAGACAAATTCCATTGGCAGATTTTGTAGGTTTGTGAGAGTGGGGAACACCTTCCACCCGTGTTTTCCACTGCCCACTTCTCTATCTAATGCAACTTTATGTGTTAGTCTATGAAGGAAAAGAAAAAGACTTTTAAATCCATTGTTTTGGGGTTTAAAGGGTTTGAGTTTTGGTCTCAAGTATGTAAGGTGTGTGTCATCATCTTCAATGATTATTGGTATCTTTGGGGCTTACTCTTGTGCTGCCCCAAAAGCCTTACTCATTTGCCCTCGATACGAGAAATCCATGGTGGGGAAATCTTCTAGTATCAACATAGATCGGGCCTAGAGAGGAGCCAACCATAATTACAACATCGAGCTCTTTTAATAGGGGTTGGCGCTGTTATAATAACCCTAATTTTTAATGAATTATTTATTCCACTCATGTAAATTGTCATATTTTGATTAAAAATGGAATAAGTAATTGGATTCAAGTTGAAAGGGGATTTTGTATAATTGAACTCTTCAAGAACTTGAAGTTTTTCTTCAAAACATAAAGAATTGGAATGTACACGTCGAGATGAATTTAACAACATAAAGAACACAGAAATTAAATTTCAAATGAGAAAGTTATGATCATTCAAATATAAAGGGCATTTTTGAAAAAAAAGAAAAATAAAAGAAAATAAAGACTTTTATTAAAAAGGATGGGCTGTTTTGATATCGCACCCACCCTCCTTAAAGGAATAAAAAACATATCATTAGATCTGTTCCCAGACCCATGAAAGAAGGGAGAGAAATGAAGGAGAAAGAAGGGAAGGGGAAGAAGGAAGAGGAGAGGAAGAAGAGGGACAAGGAGCATTAGACAAGCCTGGAAAGTATAAAGGGAGAAGGAGAAGACCCAACCCACCACAATAATTGATCATGCCAATGAGAAGGAGAGCTGACCGTAGGGGTTCACTAAAGTTGTAGGAGCTTACCAGAGAAGATGATGGCCCAAATCAATAATCTGATCCGATCATTTTCTTTGGCACAAGAGCACGAATAAAAACCATTAGTTTATTGGGTAATCCATGCTGATTTTGACCATCAATCAGAGAGGAGAGTGACAGCAATGAACTAGAAGACTTCTCAAAAAATGATGATCCAGCCAACTCATCCAAGAGATGGAAAAACATGAAAATACGACTAAGAGGCCATCATCATCATCAAGACCTCATCTCAATTAGGGGTCAGCCAAATGAATCTTATTCCTCAATTCCACTCTATTAAATAGCATGGCTCCATTTAGTCCCATAGTTTTTAAATCTTTCCTCACCACTTCTATTCATGTTCTTTTTGGCCTTCCCCATGCCCTTTTAGAACCTTCTACTTGTATTGCCTCACTCCTTCTAACCGGTGCCATTGTTGGTCTTCTTTGAACATGTCCAAACCATCTATGTCTAATTTCCCTCATCTTGTTACCTATTGGTGCTACCCCTAAATTTCCTCTAATATTTTCACTTCTAATTCTATCCTTTCTTGTCTTATCACTCATCCATCTCAACATCCTCATTTCTACCTCCCTCATCCTATGAGTATGATGTTCCTTAACTGCACAACACTGATCCATAGAGCATGGCCGACCTTATAGCCTTCCTATAGAATTTTTCTTTTAGTTTGAGTGGCACTTGCTGATCACATAAAACTCCAGATGCACATCTCCATTTGTTCCAACTTGCTTGGATTCTCTGGGTAACCTCCCTCTCAATCTCTCCACTCTCATGGATCAATGATCCTAAGTACCAAAAGTGGTCTTTCACGGGACTTCTTGGTTATCAATCTTGACTGGTGTTCCACTCCTACTCTCCTTCCTAAAATTACATTCCATATATTCTGTCTTAGTTTCGTTAATTTTAAATCCTTCAGATTCTAATGCTTCTCTTCATAACTCTAGCATTATGTTTACACTCTCCCTTGTCTCATCAAGTAGGACTATACCATCTAGAAATAGCATTCACCAGGGAATCCCTAGCAACCCTTGCTTATTTTTCACTGTACCAGGGATCTAATGTAGCGCGTTGCTTATGGGGAATGCCCTAGCTTGAGGGAATGTCAGTTTTCGATTCATGTCATGTTGGGGTTGCCATAGTTTTAAAAAGCTGAAGATGATTTTCATTTGTTCCTTACAAACTAATATACACATGCATATTCATTTGCAAGCAGAAAAAAAATACCAAAATCATCTTCAGCTTCACCCTTGCCGGCTGGCAACTTGACGCAAGGGTGGCCATATTTTAATAAGCTAGAGATGATTTTCATTTCTTCCTTACAAACTAATATACAAATTAATATTCATTTGTAAGAAGGAAAAAAGAGAATCATCTTCAACTTCCCCCTTGCCGGTTGGCACCTGATGTAAGACCCTCTTCCTTTTTCATCCAACTAGTGATTTAGATTTTTTTGGCCGGATCACACGATTCATACTATATCTAAGTTTTATGGATGATCCGACCATTAATTTCCTGATACTTGCTTAGTTAAGTATAAAATAGGCTTTAAATATCTTAGATGTAGTTGAAATTTGTGAATCTAAGCTTGAAAATGATTGAATAATCTCAGCCATCCAATTTTCCTTCCATCTTTGTTATCTCTAGCAACCTAGGGTGTCGGCAAAACTGTATTTGCCCGAAATCTCTCTCTCTCTCTCTCTCTCTCTCTCTCTCTCTCTCTCTCTCTCTCTCTCTCTCTCTCTCTCTCTGTTCTTTTCTCCTCCAGCAAAGGCTAGGTGCCTTTTTCCCTTTCTTTTTCTTCTCTTTCCCTCCTTTTCCCTTTGTTTTCTCCTCTATTCTTACTAGCGACTAGGGTTTTCTCCACAGGCACATAGGAGTCTGCACCCATAGGAAAACTAGTCTTTCTTCTCCAGATCCTAACCAGGTATGCCAACTCTCTTCTCCCTTTTTCGTCCCTGTATTTTTTAGCAAGAATTATTTAGATCTAAGCGAGATTTGCCATCACTGGTGCAAAGGAATCTATTGGATCTAATTTGGAACCTTACCAAGGATAGCTCGGATGGATGATCTTAGCCATCTGATGAATCGTGGACACCAAAAACATTAAAATAGAAAAATAATAACTTATACTTGATCTTAGGTGTTGATCAAAGAATGGAATGATCGGACGGTCCAGATCGAACTATCTCATTTCAGTTGATTTGATCGAGTGATTAAGATGCACATTTGTAACGCTCAATAGGGACACATCGTGATGGAGCACGCTCGTGCATGTGCGCTACTACAAGAGGTATCCTAGCTCAACTAGGATGCTATAGCATCCTGAGAACCGGGACACTCCAGTTTGGTCTGACTCGATGTGGCCCTAGAGACCAATTTGGACCATTGAATGGATGAGAAACACTAAAACTATAATTAAAAGGGCTACAGAAGTCCGATTGATAATCCGAAAGATCTGTTAGAATTGTATCAATCATACGAACCTAAATATGTAATAAAATTAATAATCAAGAATTAGATTTATACTATTTTTCCCCAAAAACCATAGAAATTGAATGAATGGACTAGATTAGAGGTGATCAGGACCTACAAAATGATTAATTAAGATGTCCTAGAATATATTTAACTAGTTTAGATTATCAAACCAGATCCTTAGATCCATATTCATGATTTAGAACACAAACTTAGTCTAGAATCACAGATTTGGCAGATCAGCAATAGATCCGACCATTAGATCAAGACCTACGTCATAAATAGATGGTTAAATTACCAGAAAATAGTACAAGGATAATGGATTGAACCATAGATTGACCAAATTAATGAAATCTAATGCTTAGATCTACCTTAAACACTAGAATAAGAGTAGAGTTGACCAAAAAATGCTAAATTTGATTGATCCAAGTTGATCAAACAAACTTTAAGAAGATATGGGTCTAATCAGGAAAAATCAGATGCAAAATGATCTAAGTTATGATGATCAATAATAAGATAGACAAGAAATATTAATAAAAGATAAGAACATAATCACCTATTGTACCTATCATGTGACAGATACACATTGCTACATGGACAAGAAGGAATGAGTATTCATTTCAAGGTAGGTGGAATTATTATGAATTAGTGATTAAGATGCGTAAATATGAAATATTGGGTTGAAATTTCATGTGAAATATGTTTTGAATATCTACTATTAGTATGTAATTGAAATTGTATACAATTACCATGAACATTTAGTGGTTGTTATGGGAAGATGAAACATAAGGCGGGTCTATGGGCTGACAGGCTAGCGGAGGAAACTCCCTGAGGCGGACCTGAGAGACTGACAAGATAGTGGAGATACCTCCTTGAGGTGGGCCTGAGAGGTTGATGGGCTAATGGAGGATGCTCCCTAAGGTGGGCCTGCGGGCTGACAGGCTAGTGAAGGCACTTCCTTGAGGCGGGTTTGATGAGACTGATGGGCTAGTGGAGAGATGCTCCCTGAGGTGGGCCTATAGACTAAAGGGCTAGTGGAGGTGAGAGATATGTATCAAGATGTTTCCTTGAGGCGAGTCTGAGAGGCTAACGGGCTCGTGTAGGACGCTCCCTGAGGCGAGCCTACGGATTGATGGGCTAGTGAAAGCAGAATATTATTTATGTGTATTATTTACTAGCCAAAGGCTGGATTATTATGATACTAATAAATACTAAATATGTATTCTAGGATGTATTGTTATGAGACCCTTATGGTAAAGAGGTATGGATATAATATACCCACTATAAGACTGGAATTTGATTTTATGACATTATGATATATGAAATTTGCATGTTGATAGATTCTGTAAATGTACACTTGGTTTAGCATGTTTATTTATAAATTTCTGTGAAAAAATGTTATAAAGATATTAACATGAATAAATGCCTAATATGCTCATCTTATAGATGTAAATTTATGATGTTGATCTGTCAAATAATTATGAGAATATAATTATTGAATTTAAGTTTTAATATATCTCTTAAATTCCCTACCAAGCATAGCTTGTTGAGATATTGTAAATGTCTTATGTTTGCAATATCTCAAATACAAATACATACAGATTCAGATGGACATCATAAAATAGATACAATAAAAAAAGACCAGCAATCATACTATTGTCAGGTATGTATTATTACTGTTATCATGTAGTTGGTTTTATTTGGATTGTGAACTTTGGACATTTAATATAATGTTTATAGGGGCTGTGTAAGTGAACCACTGGAGGGTCTTATTTTCATGAATTACCTATTTATTTTATAAATAAACTATATAATTATATATAGTACAAGAATGAAAGTGACATTCGGGATTTTGAAAAATGAATTTCAAAGAAAACGTTTTCCGTTGCTTTTAACATTTAAAATATTTTCTCGCCATCTTTCGAAAATAAACACAAAAAATTGTTTTAAAAACCTAGGTCATCACATTATAGATGAATAATAAATTACTTATCTACACATAACACATGAAAAAAAAAATGCTTACTTATTTGTAATATTTGTGAGGGCGGGGCAGATGTGTGCTCCACAAGAATAAAAAAAAGAAAGCATCACCACCATGCACATCCAAAACGCACAACATCCAATGAGACCTACATAGACACTCATATGGATTGTAATGAAAGTTAACAATCTTTAAGTAAAGAATAAATTGGCAAAAAAAATAAGAAAATCAAAACTTACCCGCTATTGTAGGGAATCATTAAGCCTTGTCCTTGAGAGCAGTGAAAGAAGCTGGCAAAATATCCTTAATATACCTCTCGATTGGCCATTGCTCCGTCGCTCCAGAAATGATGTCAGGGTCAAGGAATTGGTAAAATGTAACCTCACCCTCAAAAAGGTTAGTAGCATCATTCAAGAAGCTATATAAAAGAAATAATTATTACATATACCATTAAAATAGAATATGTAATGAAATACCAAATGATTTACAAGCAAGTATGTGCATATACCCCATGTAGGAGACAATGTAAGGGTGCTCGAGCTGATCTCATAAGCAAACTTGTAATAGGTCCTCTGTCATAAGTGGCACTTCAACAATGTCCTGGACAAGCACTCGACACTTGATTTGTACATGATTGATTGCCATATTCTCATTAATGGGACCATAGATTAACCTAAGGAATCGAGGGTGTTAGGTGGGACTTCCACATGCTCCTAGGTCAGCTGCTATAAAAGATGTAAAAATTTTCAACTAAAAAATATAATATTAATCCATGAAGAGGGCTAATTTATGATGAAAGAGAAACCAAAGATATATACAGGCACATGTTCCATTGGTGTAGCAACTGACGGTGACACTGGAGTGGCGGCCGATCTCAGTGCCTCATTTTGTTATGATTAATCATATAGAGTTATGAAACAATTAAGTGAAGTCTTTAGCTAAAAAAATATTAACAAGAAAGTTACGTAGTATGATAAGATACATATCATGGACTCTGTGGGAATGACTAGTGCCTCCGGCCAAGCGACGTGATATGCAATTGCCTCCCCAATAGTTATAATATTTTTCATTTCTAATGAGAATAGTAGGCAGGCATTAGCATTCAAAGCCTTGGTAATGGAGACTCGCTTAGTATGTGGTGGCATACTAATTCCATGGAAAATATTTGATTCATGCTGATAGCATGAACGAACTTCCACGATATTTTGATGGAAATCCAAGGCCAATAAGCATTGACCCACATGCAAATCAAATGTGCAATAGAGAGGTTGAGACATAGAATTATTACAAATGAACAATGAAAATTTATAGTTTTGTCAATGTATATACCTCTTGGGGAGGAATTTCCTTTTGGAGGGGAGGCAGATGTCCTTCATTATCTTCTTCAGATGGAGAATTGCAGCTTGCATGTGATGGAACAATTATCATACCTCCTTCACATAGCTACATAAATAAATCACCATTTATTTTTTCAACAAGCTCATTGTAGGCCTGCTCATCATCTTGAGCTTTAGGTATATGTCATACCAAAGAATTCATAAGGACCAACACCTCGACCCATGCCCTTAACTCGACTAGGGTGGTCTTGCTTATTGCCCATAGCCTTATACTGGATGTCATCCTTGGCACTATAGTTAGAGAACGTGTATATAATTATAGTAACATTAAATTGAATGGGATAAGTCGTCACAGATGCTTACTTTGCACTCTTTTAAATGAGCATAGCCCATCCTAGATAGGTGGTGCTGCGTATTTGTTTCATGCACCTTTTTTCCCCTTGCACTCTTTGCCTGCACATTTTTACCTGCATGCACTAATTGAATAGTACATGTATGAAGCATCATTTCTACACATACCTTAAACTCGGCGGAGGTGGAATTCTATACAAATGAATTCCAAGCCTCCTGGTCAATGACGTTAGAGTAAATGGAAGGCATCGTGTAAATCCTTGACGGATTGTTGACATTTGGAGCTATGTAATTACGAACAAAGTAGTTCTTCCATTTTCTCCATTGCTCACCTACCCCTTGTAAAGCATGCATGTTGATGTTTTTCGCAAGTTCACGGGTTATTGTAGTATAACTAATGCAAGTACAGGTCGATCCCACAGGGATGAGCTTTAAAATTTTAGAGTTTTTATAAAATTTAATTATTTAAAATTCAAATCAATGGACAAAAATTAACAAAAAAATTTTAGACTTCATCTTTAGTTTAGCATTGAAATTCTAAAAGTCTAATTCTAGGAAGAACAGAAAAATAAACAATAAAACCTTAATTAAAACTAAAACTAGAAGAATTTAAGAAGAATTTAAATTCTTAGATTAAGTACTATCTAATTTCCTTACTTTTGGTATTACAAACCTTGATCAGACTCCATCAATATATTCAAAATTTCCTAGATTAATGATCTAAAGGATGAATTTGTTAGATTCATCAAATTGTTAGAGATCTAATCAAATTAAGAAATTTAATGATTAATGGCTTAGATCTATTTTTAGAATACAAATTGAAGATTAGGAACAGTAATTAAACTAGAATCTATCCTAAGAACATGCTATAAAATTTAATTTTAATTCTGAAGTAAAATAGACAAGAAATTAAAGATTTTTCATAGTTAAACCAGAATCGTTAATTGAGTTAAACAGTAATGAAATAACACAGAACATGAATTCCCAAAACAAGAATAACATAAGATAGGAATAAGAATAATAAAGGACATGAAATGTAAATTCAATTGTTCTTGTAGGGGCAAAATTGGAAATTTTCTCAAAATATCCTTAAAACTCCCCGGCAACAGCGCCAAAAACTTGTTGATATTTTTTGTAAGTGTACGGGCTATTATAGTATAGCTAATGCAAGTATGGGTCAATCCCACAGGGATGCACTTGAAATTTTGGAGTTTTTAATAAAATTTAATTATTTAAAAATCAAATTAATTGGCAAAAATTTATAGAAAGAAATCAGACTTCATCTTGAAGTTAACTGTGAAATTCTAGAAAAAAACTAAAAAAGGAAACAATAAAACCTTAATTAAACTAAAACTAGAAAAATTAAGAAAATTCTAATTCCCTATCCTAAGTATTGTTCAATTTCCTCACTTTTGGCATCACACACCTTGATCTGACTCTATCAATATATTCAAAATTCCTTGGATTAATGATCTAATGGATGAATTTGTTAGATTCCTCAAATTGTTAGAGATCTAATCAAATTAAGAAATTTAATGATTAATGGATTAGATCTGTTTTAAGAACACAAATTGAAGATCATGAGCAAAAATTAAACTAGAATCTATCCTAAGAACATGCTATAAATTTTAATTAAAATTCTGAGTTAAAATAGACAAGAAATTAAAGGTTATCCTTGGTTAAACCAGAACCGTTGATTGAGTTAAATAATAACGGAATAACATAGAACGTGAATTACCAGAACGAGAATAACATAAAATGAGAATAAGAATAGTAAAGGACAGTAATGTAAATTGCACTATTCTTCCAAGGGCAAATTTGGAATTTTGCCCGAAACTTCCTTAAAACTCCTCGTAAAACACCAAATCCACTGGAGAAGACGGGTTGCCGGCCAAAGCGAGGTTTCTGGCGATGTTGTTCTGTGATGCCGAACAGAGGAGGTGTGGATGGTTTGGAGCGGTGCCGTCTTGGGCGTCATTTCTCTTCTCAGTGAGAAAAAAAAAAATGATGCCCTTTCTGGGTATCATCTGGAATAGAGCTAGTTATGCCTGGAAGGTGGAGATGTAAGGTGGTAGGGGTTCTGGGTAATGGAGATGGCACTTGCTCTGGTGCTGGTCGTTGATGATTTGAAGTGGAACGAAAAAAAAGACACCTTTTCTGGGTGTCATCTGGTTCTATTGCGTGTAAGAGATCTAGGCGTCATCCACTGGCAGTGCTGGATGGTGAAGAGTAGAAGATGTGTGCCGATGGAGATGACATGGGTTGAGACTATTGGTGTTTACTGGTGGATGAGTAGAACAGGTGACATCCTTGATCTGGGCATCTAGGAAAGATGACATCTAGGCCCAAGCTTCTGTGCGTCGGGTTGAGATGAGGAAGTAGAAACTTTGGGTAGTGACGATGAATAGAAGTAGGGGTGAAGCCGGTGGAGAAAAGCTAGACTAGGTGACTGGTGAAGGGGGAGTTGGGACGATGTGGACAAATAGGGAAGCTGGCTGGGTAAGAGAGACAGATTGGGTAGATCGGGTAAGTAAGAAGAAAAAAATGAGAGAGGAAAAGAGGAGAAAGGGATGAACAAAACTTAGAATCTAAAGGGAGAAGTAGGAAAACGGGAAAGAAATTGGCAACAAGAGACAAAGACAACAACTTGGAAAAGAGGCAAGCAAAAATAAAAGGAAAAACCAACCCAAAACTTCAAACTCCACCAAATGAAAAAACCTCCTTTAGGCTTGTACTGCTCTCCCTCTTTATAATTTTTTTTCTTCCTAATTTTCCTCCTTTCCTTTAAGATTTAGTTTCCTATTAGGAAACCCTTCTTCTCCCCATTTAGGACTCTTCTTCCAAATTAGAAAGCCTTCTTCTTTTGGGAACCCTTCATCTCTTGCCGTATTGATCTTCAACTGATCTGTGCCATTGAGATTGAATCTAAGTCATCCAACCCTTCTTTAGTTGATCTGCAAAACAAAAGACTAGATTAGAGTCATCTAAACCATACATTAGTCATCCACTTAGCTCAATTGATTATCTGACCTCTAATTTTGTCAATTTACGGTTGGATGGTAGATTTGAGCTATTTTTTTTATATTTTATCCAAAAATTGCCAAATTAATGAGTTAGATAGTCTAATTAAATGCTAAAGTAGGGGCATTTTAGCCAAAATTAAACACTTACCACACCCCCCAACCAGCATTTTTCTAGTCCCGAGCAAAACATATAGAAAACTATTTTACACAAAACTGGTATAAGGTGCCACTTTCGTAGGTACTCACGATTGCATTTACCACATGCAACAAGCCCTTGAACCCCTAGGTTACTCCTAGTGGACGAGTTAGGCCTCATGAGGGTTTATAGTGAATATACCCACAAAACTCAGTAAGGTCAAGTCCCCTATTTTATCTCAGAGAATCCTCATTCATTAGCAACTTTACTAATTTTTCACAACTTAATGAAGAGGATTTGATACTTTTACACACCATGCACATATTAAAGACATCTTATTTGAGCTATTTCTCATAGTGCATATGTGTGTGTACAGCCACATATATCTTGACGTCTAACTGGATATGCTTACATTCCATTGGAAATATGACTTGACCTCAAATCCTCATAGATATATGCTCAAAAATAAAACTCTCAAATAAGGGGTTTAAACATATTTCTCTCATTACATGGCCAATTCCAACAAGCTGATGGTTCACATACCTCTTTTAAATGCTAATGAGATAAAGCAAAGTGATCCCTAAGAGTGGATGTTAACACCAAGAATATTAGGGATCTTTTACCTTAATTCTTTCTTTATTTCCTCTTAAGGCTGTAACCACCTAAGATCAATAGGTTTTTAACTAGGATGAAATGAAAGCTTAGGATAGGTTTAGAAAAAAAAGGTATAAAGATTTCAAAGGTTTAAAATTCAGTAGATATCTTCAATGAATATCTACTAGGAAAACTTTTGTTTTGGGTTTGTACTTGAAGTGAATTTCTCTTTCAGATTTTGGTCTTTCTTCTTTTTCTTCTTCTTCTTCATTTGGTCTCATCTAGAATAGAGCTAGTGATGCCTGGAAGGTGGAGATGCAAGGTGTCTGGATTGTGGGTAATGGAGATGACGCTTGCTCTAGTGTTGGTCATCTAGAGTGGTCAAAAAGTGCCACCTTTTCTAAGGATGGGGTGTCTCGCTGGTTCGTATGGAGCAGAGGAGCCTAGCTGATTGGGGTAGTCGAGTAGGGAAGAGGATGGCAGTGGAAAAGGAGGTGTGATGAAGGTGGCTGAGGGATTTGCGTATTAGGTCTAGTCAGTGGAGATGAGTGCTTCAAGTTGAGGAGGTAGAGGCTAACTAAATAAGTGAGTGGGATGGGAGAAAACGATGTAGAAGATGGGTTTGGTGGGTTATGCGGTGTGCTTGGGTGGTGCGATGTGCAAAGGAGAACAAGAGAGATGGGAGTTGCGACAATGGAAAGAAAAAAAAGGTTAGAGGCAAAGACCAAGGAAATAGAGTGGGACAAAGGTAGTGTCGATGATGGAATAGGAAAAAGGAAAAAATTTGGGTGTGCGATGGATGCCGGGCTGAAGAGGTAGATGCTAGAGAGAAAGAGTGGTACTGGGAACGTGAGGAGACTGGGTAGATGTTAGAGAGAGTGCTGGGAAGAAGAAGTAATGTGAGATAGTTGTGGAAGATGTGGTAAAAAAAAAAAAAACTAGAAATTGAGAACAAAGATGGCGCAACAAGGAAGGTGTGATTGCATAGAAAGAGAAGTGAACCAAGCAAAATTAAGGAAAATACCTACAACTCCCCAAAACATCTTTAGGCTTGTACGCTCTCCCTCTTTATAATTTTTTTCCTTTCCTAATCTTCCTCCACCTCTTTCCTTTAAGAGGTAGATTCTTATTAGGACTTTCTCCTCTTCCAAATTAGGATTCCTCTTCCATTAGGAAACCTCTTCCATTAGGAAACCTTCTTCCTTTGCCGTATTGATCTTCAATCTGATCTGCTCCATTGAAATTAGATCTGAGCCATCCAACCCTCCTTTAGTTGATCTGCAAAATCAAATACTACATTAGAGTGATCTAAACTATACATAAAGCATCCACTTAGCTCAATTGATCATCTAACTGCTAATTTTGACAATTTATGGTTGGATGGTCAATTTGAGCTATTTTTTATATTTATCCAAAAATTACTCAATTAATGAGTTAGATGGTCTAATTAAATGCTAAACTAAGGGCTTTTCTTAGCCAAAATTAAACACTTAACACACCAGCCAACCAGCATTCTACTAGTCCCGAGCAAAACATGCAGAAAACTATTTTACACAAAACTGGTATAGGTGCCACTTTTGTAGGCACTCACGATTGCATTTAGCACATGCAACAAGCCCTTGAACCCCTAGGTTACCCCTGGTAGATGAGTTAGGCCTCATTAGGGTTTGCAGTGAATATACCCACAAAATTCCATAAGGTTGAGTCTCCTATTCTATCTCAGAAAAGAAGAAGAAGTTTTTAAAGTAGTGTTTCCTTACTGTGATGAGAACTGGATGTTCATAAGTTGGTAAATATATTGTTTTCACCTCTTAATGGGAAAGCATTTAATTATTTTTGCATATCATTTATGTGTTGAAGCATGTTATGAAAGTTAATTCTCGCAAATCATTTACACACGACACATAATCAAGACTAATATAGAGGTATGACTTAGAGACCCTGAAGAAAATCAGTGAAGACCTATAACCTAATAAGTTTAGAGACTATCTTCTTTTAAAGAGTTATAAATAATTCCATGAATTCTTTAGCGTACATACATTAGAGTGATCCTGTTATCCTTGTTTTGCTATAGGAATTTGGTTGTAACTGGAATATCTATCAAGAAAATACTAATAGCTTTGTCCAACTAACCTCTCTAGCATTTGGTGAATAAAAGGTAGAGGAAAATTATTTTTCCTCGTGACAGTGTTCAACTTTCGATAGTCAATACAAACTCTCCACCTAGTGGTCATGCAGGTAGGGACTAACTCGTTATCCTCATTTTTAACTATCGTGACCCCAGATTTCTTAGGTACAACCTAAACCGGGCTGACCTAAGTACTATCAGAGATAGGGTATATGATGTCAACATCTAAGAGCTTTAGGACTTCATCTCTAACCATGTCCTTCATGTGGGGGTTCAGTCGCTTTTGAGTTTCCCTAGAAGGTTTTGCATTTTCTTCTAGATGTATCTTATGCATGCATATGACTGGACTTATCCCTTTTATGTCTACTATTCTCCACCCTAGAGTAGTTCTATATTCATTAAGAACATCTAAAAGCTTACCCTCCTGTTCTTTATCTAAGTCTGATGCTATTATTACAGGTAAGTTTTCATCTGGGCCTAGGTATGAATATTTCAAGTTATTAGGCAAGGGTTTTAGGTCCGAAGATGGTGGTTGCTATATTGAGGGTATGGGGATAGATTTAGATGGTGGGAGTGGTTCCACATAAAGACCCCACGTAGAAGTATCCATAATTGGTGCAATATCCAAAAGATTGTGTTCATCTCCTCAATAGACTTTCCTATATCAAATTCTCCATTAAAGTGCATCAGACAAGCCTCTAGTCGGTCCAAGATGGACAATGGTGAATGAATCTCATTAATTAGACTCTATATCAAGTTGACATCACAGGGATCATCAAGGTCTAACTGTTGTTGGTCGGCATTAAAAACATTAAGCTTAACCTTCATGTTGCTGAATGAGAGTTTCATTACACCATTCCTACAGTTAATAATGGCATTGGACGTTGCCAAGAATGGATGTCCAAGGATGACTGGGATTTGACTACCAGGATCGGATACAGGTTGGGTGTCTACCACAATGAAATCAACAGGGTAATAAAACTTGTCCACCTGTATCAAGACATCTTCAACCAAACCACGAGGTATCTTGATAGATCTATCAGCTAATTGCAGCGTGGTAGTGGTTGGTGTCAACTCATCGAGTTTTAGTTGCTCATAGATTGAGTATGGCAACAAGTTAACACTAGCCCCTAAGTCAAGAAGTGCCATATCTATGACATGATCTCCAATGATGCAAGTGATTGTAGGACATCTTAGGTCTCTAAACTTTGGTGTGGTCTTGTGTTGACAATGACCTCTCCTATTTTATGAGGAAGGCTTTCTTTTGCACATTAAGCTTTCGCTTTGTTGTGCAAAGCTCTTTTAAGAATTTAGCATAGGCAAGGATGTCTTTAATTGCTTTGAGCAAGGGTAAATTGATTTGTACATGTTTAAATACCTCTATTATCTCATTGAAGTTTGATCCCTTCCTAGCTTCATTAAGTAATTGGGGAAAAGGGGCTTTAGGCACATATGGTGCCTCCACTATAGGTTCTACATGATTGTTTTGTCTTTTCTCATTTTTCTGTATTTTTGTTGCCTCTTTTTCCTCTACAATTTCCTTAGCTTGCCCTTCTTTGTTATCAATTTGATGATCACTCCTAAGGGTGATTATGAACTTGGCATGCTCATGAGGGTTAAGGTATTAAGAACTTGACCCTATCTTAAATTGATCCTTAGGATTAGGGATGGGTTGACTAGGAAACTGACCCTTTCCTCTATTATGTAATTCAGCAGACAATTGGCTTACTTGTATCTCTAACTTGGCTATGGCTTGAGAGTTGACATTAGATGCTGTCTACTCTCATTTTGCAATTGGTGTAAGGCTTTTTTAGTGTAATCATTGCCTTTGACAATTTGTTCAAGCATGGTATGGATGGTTTCCTCTGAATATGGTTTCTTTTGTTGTAGCGGTTGTTGAAAGCCAGGTGGCTGATGGGGAATTGTAGTTTGAAGAGGAAAGTTCTGGATATGGGGATTTACAGATGGTCCCTCTTGGTGGTTATTCTTTGACCAAGACAAATTGGGATGCCTAGCCCGTCCAGGGTTGTAGGTCTCAGAATATGAGTTGTCGTTAGGTTGGCGATATGCATTCAATGCATTTGCTTGGTCAACAAGATATTTAGGGAATACTTTATTAGATGGACATACTGAGGTTAAATGGGCTGGACTAGAACAAGTAACGCATACCTCTTGTAGAGGTTTTTGGGATAATGTAGCAGCCATGAAAGATTGAAACATATTTTCAAGCTTGTCCATTCTTCCACCTAATTTTTCAGCTATAGAGTCGAGCTTATATGATAGATCATTATGTGCTCCTCTCTCATAGACACCTCCCTTCTTAGTGGGCTGGTTAGTTCTTTCTCACCTATATGAATAATCCCATTGCTGAGAATTATCATCTATAGTTTGAAAGAATTCCCATGTCTCACTTTCATCTTTTAACATGAGGGTCCCTCCACTTGCTGCATCTATCATTTGTTTATTTTGAGGTGTCAATGCCTCATAGAAGTATTGAACTTGCAGCCATTTCTCAAATCCATGGTGAGGGCATTTTTATAGCAGGTCATTCCACCATTCCCAACATTCATAATATTGTTCATAATCTCTTTATTGGAAATTTATAATTTTGCGACATTGGGCATTTGTTTTGTGAACATGGAAGAACTTGTTCAAAAACTTTTTAGACAATTGGTCCCATGTATGTATGGAAACTACCTCCAAGGAATTAAGTCATGACTTGGCTTTATCCTTAAGTGAGAATGGGAATAAGCTAAGACTAATTGAATTATTCAAAAAAAATTGGAACTTAAACATGGCACAAATATTAAGGAACTCCTTAATATGAAGGTATGGGTCTTCTCGGTCTTTAACAAAAAAAGTAGGGAGTAATTGAATTACTCCTGACTTTAACTCAAAATGGTTGGCATTAGTAGGAGGTAAAGCTATGCAGAATAGGGTATTAAGTTAGAGTGGTAAATAAAAATCTTCAATTGTCTTACGCTCAATCTCTGCAGGTGGTTCAGCCATTGGGATAGGAACTATGTTTCTTTCCCCTTAATGTTGGATGCTTTGAATCTCTGAGTTTAAAAGTAGTAGCTTAGGGTTCTGAGATCGACGTCCCTGCATGAACTATTCCTAATCTAAAATGTCCTACTCTAAATGCTAACTCTAACTCTATGTAATGCAAGCAAAAGGGCACAGTGAAACACCTTAAGCTACTAAGCAATATATTGATTTTCTTGAATTTGTGTAGGGATAATGCTTTTAATTAGCCTAATCTAGCGCTCATCCTCTCCTTTAGATTTGATTATTGCTTTTTGTGCAATGTGGTTAATACAACCCTCATGTAAGCAGGCGTTTAGACCTCACAAATGTCAACAGGAGGTGAGGGAAGAGCGAGGCTCTATTAGATGACCCCCCAATAACCATAGTGCTCAAAAGCCACTAGAGTGACAATAAATCGTGTCTTAGTAAAGGGGTCCTACGAGCATGTGATGGCCCTATAGATCTCTTTAGGAAGAAAAGAAAAATAAAGAATTAAAACCTTAATTAAAACTAAAACTAGAAGAATTTAAGAAAAATCTAAGTTCCTAGCTTAAGTACTATCCAATTTCCTTACTTCTAGTATCATAAACCCTGCTTAGACTCTATCAATATATTCAAAAAAATTTGGATTAATGATCTGACGGATGAATTTGTCAGATTCATCAAATTGTTAAACATCTAATCAAATTAAGAAATTTAATGATTAATGGCTTAGATCTATTTTCAAAATACAAATTGAAGATCAAGAGCAGTAATTCAACTAGAATCTATCCTAAGAACATGCTATAAAATTTAATTTAAATTCTAAAGTAAAATAGATAAGAAATTAAATATTTTTTGTAGTTAAACCAGAACCGTTAATTGAGTTAAATAGTAACGAAATAAGATAGAACGTCAATTACCAGAATGAGAATAACATAAAACATGAATAATAACATAAAACATGAAATCTAAATTCAATTATTCTTGCAGGGGGGAAATTGGAAATTTTCCCAAAATATCCTTAAAACTCCCGTAAAAAGGAAAGGTTTGCCGGATGGGGATGTCAGAGAATATGGGTTGCCAGCAGGATCGGGGCTGGCCTCATCTGGAATAGAGCCATGATGCTTGGAAGGTGGAGATGCAAGGTGTCTGGATTTTGGGTAATGTAGATGATGCTTACTTCGGTGCTGGTCGTCTAGAGTGGTGGAAAAGTGTCGCCTTTTTTGATGATGGGGCATCTCGCTAGTTTGTATGGAGCAGAGGAACCTGGCTGACTGGGGTAGTCAAGTAGGGGAGAGGATGGCAGTGGAAAAGGAGGTGCGATGAAGGTGGCTAAGGGACTTGAGTATCGGGTCTGGTCAGTGGAGATGAGCACTTCGGTTAGAGGAAGTAAAGGCTAACTAGATAGGTGTGTGGGATGGGAGAAAACAATGGAGAAGATGGGTTTGGTGAGTTATGCAGTGTGCTTGGGTGGTGCGGTGTGCAGAGGAGAACAAGAGAGACGGGGGCTGCGATAATGGAAAGAAAAAAATAGTAACAAGCAAAGACCGAGGAAACAAAGTGGGACAAAGGCAGTGTCGATGATGGAAGAGTAAAAAGGAAAAAATTTGGGTGTGCGACGGATATTGGGCTAAAGAGGTAGATGCTAGAGAGAAAGAGTGGTGCTGGGAAAGCGAGGAGACTGGGTAGATGTTAGAGAGAGTGCTGGGAAGAAGAAGTAACGTGAGATAGTTGTGGAAGATGTGGTACAAAAATAACTAGAAATTGAGAACAAAGATGGTGAAACAAGGAAGGTGCGGTTGCATAGAAAGAAAAGTGAAATAAGCAAAATTAAGGAAAATAGCTACAACTCCCCAAAACATCTTTAGGCTTGTACGCTCTCCCTCTTTATAATTTTTTTCCTTTCCTAATCTTCCTCCACGTCTTTCCTTTAAGAGGTAGATTCTTATTAAGACTTTCTCCTCTTCCAAATTAGGACTCCTCTTCCATTAGGAAACCTTCTTCCCTTGCCTTATTGATTTTCAAACTGATCTGCTCCATTGAAATTAGATATGAGCCATCCAACCCTTCTTTAGTTGATCTGTAAAATCAAAGACTAAATTAGAGTCATCTAAACCATACATTAAGCATCCACTTAGCTCAATTGATCATCTGACTGCTAATTTTAATAATTTATGGTTGGATGGTCGATTTGAGATATTTTTCATATTTTATCCAAAAATTACCAAATTAATGAGTTAGATGGTCTAATTAAATGCTAAACTAAGGATTTTTTTAACCAAAATTAAACACTTAACAATGCGTCTTCTTGTCATACGACACGTCAAAGGCAGACTGCAAATTGAACACATCAAATTACTCTATTTGAAAAATAAGAAAAGTTATAATGTAAATACTACATGTACTTAATGTTTACATACCTTCACCATTTCCCATATTGAATCTTTTGTCGAGGATGGCACATGTCTCTAATCCTCAAATGTGATAGGAATCATGCTTCTTATTGTAGAGCAAAGGAAACTACTATAAGCAGGGGCACTCTCACCAATCTCTTACCTCTACTATTGTATTGGATAGTTTCTTTAATTCCATTCAACTTTCTCTTGATAACTTTTTTCATTGTTGTTCCCCCTTTGCCCTTTCTTTTTGGAATAGTGCTTATGTTGGCCTCTTGTTCATACTCTTCAATGTGGCCGTAATCTTCAATTTGATGTTCTTCTTGTTCCATCATGAGTACAAAGAAACACTCAATTATATTAGAACAATGACATAAAGAAAGGCTATGTAATGCATTTAAAGAAACCAAACCGAGGTCCCTAATAAACATAGTTTATGTAAAAAACTAATTAAAGGAGACTCCGTCTCCATCCATTCACATAAACATACAATATCTAACATACGTGACAAACTAACCTCAAGAAAAACAGATAAAGGATGAATGAAAAATATTTCCCTGCTTAATATAGATATTTGTAAAGGGGCTACAAATCCCATAGACCTTTCATTTGTCTTTAACTCTACTAGTTTGAGTTCACATCTCTTAGTGGGTGTAGTTATTCATAAGTAGTGATAAGCTTAACTTATGCTAGATGTACATCTACATAAGTATGTGTGCACAATTCATGTACCAAATTTCATCCAATAAAGTTTATGATCCATGTGAGTTTCTATTGGTTATTTGCATTCTTGAAATTCATTAAAATTTTGGTCTTATGATCATGTTTCATGTCTTGCATCACATGCACTATGTCATTTCATGCCTTGTTTGATTTAAGTTTCATGAGTACCTTACTTTTGGAATTTTACCTTTTATGAGTCATACATAATTTCGAGCAGTCCATATACTTTATTTACTTGATTTCCTAAGAACCAAATCAGCTTTTTAGATGGTTTAGTTACTATTTTGGTTAGATCCCATATAAGCAAACTTTTATTTCACACATTTCATCTATTTTCTTACTATTTTGGAAAGATCATGCACTTGAATATCATTTTTCTTCTTTTCTTCAACAAGTTTTTTAAGTGAATTTTTTCTATCATTTTTTATTTTCTAATACTCATTTTCATGAGGTAAACTCTCTCTCTCTCTCTCTCTCTCTCTCTCTCTCTCTCTCTCTCTCTCTCTCTCTCTCTCTCTCTCTCTCTCTCTCTCTCTCTCTCTCTCTCCCTCTCTCTCTCTCTCTCTCTCTCTCTCTTCTAATAATGCTTTTCTTAAAGTTTTTTCTTATAATCTTTGTTGGTAGCTTTATTAAAGTTTTTCTTTTCACTATTCTTTCTTCCCTTAATGAACTTCTTAAACTTCCAAGTAAGAAGTCCAATATCTTAAATACTTTTAGTCTCATCCTCTATGGTGGATCTAAGTGACATTCCTTTCTTCTTCTTTGTCTCCTCTTCTTTTTTGAAAGCAATCTTATAGATCATGAGTGACCTTATGAGCTCATCAAGTTTCAAATTCTCTAAATCTTTAGCTTCTTGGATTGTTGACCCTTTAGCATTTCAAAATTTAAGGAAAGACCTATGAATCTTATTCACCAACTCAGCTAGTAAAAAACTTACCAAATAATTTCAAACCACTAATAACATTAGTAAATGTAGTAATAGATTTCAAAAATAGAATCATTACTTTTCATCATAAAAATATTCATAGTCATGGATTGCCTATAGGTTGTCCCAAAATTCTTTGGCTAATGTGTAGGTTGACATTGAATTAAATTCATTAACTTCTAAAGTAAAAACTCATGGTTTTGGCATTGTAAGAAATTTTAAAGCTACACCACCTAGCCTAAGAGAGATTCACCTTGATTTAACTAGGAAAGAAAATAACATGAAAGTGGAAACATGCATTGGAGTTACTAGATGTTATTACCAGAAATGTTAACAAAAGAAAAGAGGAAGTAATCAAGCACACATGTAAGATCGCACCTATTATCTTTGATTCGTCTGAATAGCTCATGACAAAAGCAAAGCTAAAAATTATATACATGAAATTATATATATATTACAATTGACTAATATACATATTTCATGTACCCCAAAATATATATTATTTTCAAACCCAAGCACCTTCCTAACCATTGGCACACACATAATCCTCATTCTCACTAAGTAGTGCTTCGATTGATGGTATTTTTTTTTTATAATAGAAGGGTAATTGATTTCTACATCTCCTAGACCATCTTCCTCATAAAAATCCCTTGGACAAAATGATAAAACTATTGACCATCTATTATCATGTTCATCTTGTACGTAATAAATATCATCTGCCACTATTGGCCTGTTATTCTTTGAATTTGAAAAGAATGTAGCATTAGCAACTAAACTAACTCCACTATTCTGTTGCACTCTTGAGTTATCACACTCTTTTGTATAAAGGCGATAACCATTGATAGCATATCCAACATATTTTATTACTTCTGGTCGTGGTCCCATTTCTATCAAACCCAAGGTTTCAACAAAATGACTTTAATAATTTTTATATTTTCACATGAAATATATATTTATTTACCTTTTGTACATTTTAAATTTACATAAATACACAATGAAACTAATTTTACAATACAATCATATGTATGTATATATATATATAAGCAAACACATCAACAAGGAAATCAAATTATTTTTTTATTACATCCAATGTTACATATATATATATATATATATCAAAATTTACATATTAGATCTTGTTAGCCAAGACCAAAGAGCGAATCTGCTCTTTTTCATCAAAATCTAGCTTAGTGTTTAGCCAACACCACTCTTTTTCATCAAAATAGGCCAAAATTTGATGTTATAACCACCCTCTTCATCAAACCCTAATTTTGGGAGAGAACCACAAATCATATTGTTCTCCCTTTCTTAAATAGTGAGGCTTCAGAGAGAAGTAGTCATCATTTTCAATGAAATCATATGATTTTGGTGAAATCAAGATGATCAAATAGATTCTTTGACCCCATGATATGTAGCGCAAAAACCCACATGATCTACAAAATAAAAACACAAAAAATTTAGTAACAAGAAGAGAAATATTTGTATGATTTAAAAGCAGTTGTGGTTTACTTACAATTTTTTTCATGACATAAACAATCAAAATATAAAAATGAAAAGTAAGAATAAAAAAAGAGAGAAGTATAAGGCCCAAAGACGAAGCCTTCATGCCAAAACCGTGAGAAGAAGAAGATAAAGGAAAAACATACTTTGACAGCTATTTATAAATCATCAAAAACTTTAGAAGTCGTTTAGTACTAAATGACTTAGAAAATATCTAAAATTTGAAGTTGCCTAGCACTAAACGACTTTAAAAGTCCATTCTCATAAAATAAAATATTCTTGCCAAATTTATCACGATACCTTTCAAGTCTCTTTCTTTAAACGACTTTAAAAGTTATCCATTTTTAAAGTCATTTTCATGAAAACAACTTTAAAAGTTCTTCCCACGAAAAATTCCCTCCTCATGCTAGTTTTTTAAAGGTGACTATGCTTAAACGACTTCTTAAGTTTATATATTTAAAGTCATTTATTTTCAAATGACTTCTAAAATATTTATAAAGTTGAAAATCATATAAGCAACTTCTTTCTGCCGACTTTAAAACCCTCCTGTGTAGTAGTGACACACAGTGAGAGATGTCAACTAGTTCCTCACCCATGTGATTTTGCTACAAAAGTAGAATTTATTGATACAATATTTGTAGAGAGAGAGAGAGAGAGAGAGAGAGAGAGAGAGACTATTGTTGCTACTCTTTGGCTCAGCCTAACGTGGTCTAGCCATTTCATCTGTGAAGAACATTACAAATGTGTAACACAATCGTTTGCCCACAAAAGGTTCAGGTTGCCACTTTTCCCCTTGGTCTGGGATTAGATTTAGGAGTGCCTATGTTAGTGAGTGTGTGAAGTGATTTGCTTTCACAAGAAAAAGGAAATTATGATTTAACTAAATTCTCTTTTATGAAGCACAAAGAAAGAACCTTGATTTCCTCAATCAAGAAATAGCATCAAGTTATATGATTTGAAGTTACTTTTGCCTATGGACAAAAGAGAGACGAAATCAAATTGCAATGAACATTTCACCCTAAAATAGTTTCCTCCAATGTGGTAAGATTTTTGGTTTTTTTTCAATTAGGCATACTTTAGAAGACTCTTGAAGCATGACTTTCATGATTGAAACTCACTATTACTTCACTACACCACATGAAGTTGTTGTGGAAAATTAGAAAGATCTATATTTGATGTAGATTGTAGGGGTATGTCCAACTCAAGTTTTGCAAATTTATTTGCTTTATAGATGTTTGAGTGATATAATCTTTGTTCTCCTATCATGAACATCTTATTGATGGAGTTAGTAAACATTGCAATGCCAAGTTGACAAATGAAAACATTTTAGAATACTAGAATCATCCAATTGGAATTAGTCTTGGGCCATAATTTGTCCAAAGTTTAGTCCTCAGATGGATATTCACGATCAACCACATGCGGACAATTTGGATTGAAAAGTTAGAAGTTTCTCCTAAATATATGTTTTTCAAGTTCGTCCCCAATCAGATCTATCACCTCTTCTCTTACTACAACTTTTTACTCCATCCCTCTCTATCGGCATCAACTATGGCACTCTCGCCTACAACCTCCCATCACTCTCCCAATTCACTAGGTTCCTCAAACCCCGCACAACAATTGATCACATAAAATTGTTGAAAGTTGATTCAACTATCCTCACTGCCTTTAAAGACACTGGCATTCTCACAAAACTCCCAGCCACACAAAATTGGCTCCAAACCAACACTGCCTCCCTTCTACCCAGCCACCAAAATTAACCAGCTCTTAATCAACGAAGAAGTAGTCTATGCCTATGACAAAAAACCTCATCTTCCACCTCATTCTAGCCATGAGAACTTCCACACCACCTTAGAACTTTCTATATGGAAAGCTTCGCCAGTGTGGAGCCTTTCTAAATCAATTTCCCTACCTCCTTCATCTTGCTTTAACAACAAACAAAATGCTATCGGCCCTAAAAATCGTCTCTATCTCGCCCGCCTTGCCCTGCAATACTAGGCAATGATCAAAAGATATGACACATGTCTCACTCATCTTGTCAAAAAAAGAGCAAGAAGCAAAGGCTTTGCGACAGGAGAACACAGTCTTTCAGAATGAAATTGGAGATTTGAGCATGCAGTTGAGACTTATTTCAATTCTGCAAAGTAGAGTCCTTTATGAAGCCGCATTGCTTCTCAAGGTTTTCAACTATTGTCGGTTATGAATGACTTTCAATGATTCTATTACTTCCTATATCCTGCTTTCACCATTATCTAATTCTGTAATCTCTGATTTCATTTCTCCTTCTACTCCTGATTTCACCCTTAACCTTCGAACGAGTTTCTTTGCAGCTTCTAGTTCAAGGGGTTTAGAACTTTCTACACTAGAATTGTCACACCAGTGTAAGATAGTGGATTTGATGGCAATATTGGGCATAAAAAAAAAAAAAAATCAAGTCTCGACCCGTCCTTGAGGCGAGGAATACAACCCAAGTCTTTATAGGCTATGATGCAATTCCTCTTGAAAGTTTCACCGAAAGAGATTATCATCAAATCACCCATTAAATGGCCAATGATTAGACAGACGAATTCCAGTGGTAGATTTTGTAGGTTTGTTAGAGAGGGGAAGACTTTCCACCAATGTTTTCGACTGCCCACTTCTCTATCTAATGCAACTTTATGTGTTAGTATGTGAAGGAAAAGAAAAAGACTTCTAAAGGAATTGAGTTTTGGTCTTAGGTATGTAAGGGTGTGTGTCATTATCTTCAATGATTACTGGTATCTTTGGGGCTTACTCTTGTGCTGCCCCAAAAGCCCCACTCATTTGTCCTCGATACGATAAATCCATGGTGTGGAAATCTTCTAGTATCAACATAGATCGGGCCTAGAGAGGAGCCAGCAATAATGACAACATCAAGCTCTTTTAACAGGGGGTGGCGCTATCATAATAACCCTGAATTTTAATGAATTATTTATCCACCCATGTAAATTGTCATATTTTAATTAAAAATGGAATAAGTAATTGAATTCAAGTTAAAAAGGGATTTTGTATAATTGAACTCTTCAAGAACTTGAAATTTTTCTTCAAAACATAAAGAATTGGAATGTACATGTCACGATGAATCCAACAACATAAACAACACTGAAATCAAATTTCAAATGAGAAAGTTATGATTGTTCAAATATGAAGGGCATTTTTGAAAAAAAGAAAAAGAAAAAAGAAGAAGCTTTTTATTAAAAAGGATGGGTCGTTTTGATATCACACCCACCCTCCTTAAAGGAACAAAAAACATATCATTAGATCCATTCCCAGACCCGATGGAAAAAGGGAGAAAAAAAAAGGAGAAGAAGGAAGAGGAGAGGAAGACAAGCGAGGAAAAGATAAAGGGAGAAGGAGAAGACCCAACCCACCACAATAATTGATCGTGCTAGTGAAAAGGAGAACTGACTGTCGGGGTTTAGTGGAGTTACGGGAGCTTACCAGAGAAGTTGATGGCCTAGATCAATAATTTGATCAGATCATTTTCTTTAGCACAAGAGAACGAATAAAAACCCCTAGTTTATTGGGAGATCCATGCTGATTTTGACTGTCAATTAGAGAGAAGAATGACAGCAATGAACTCGAAGACTTCTCAAAAAATGATGATCAATCCAACTCATCCAAGAGAGGGAAAAACATGAAAATACAACTAAGAGGTAAGATCCATAAAACCCAACTAGTAATTTAGATTTTTTTGGCTAGATCACACGATTCATACTATATCTAAGTTTTATTGATGATCTGACCATTAATTTCCTAAGACGTGCTTAGTTAAGTATAAAATAGGCTTTAAATATCTTAGATGTAGTTTAAATTTTTGAATCTAATCTTGAAAACAATTGAATAATCTCAACTGTCTGATCAAGCACTATTAGAACATTGACTTTGTGACATCTAATTGATGATCAAATGCCACAAATGAATTCTTTAATCATGGATTCCAAGTAGTTAGAAACTATAGATGTATAATTTAGAATGATCTACAAATTTTATGTTGCATCAACAGCCATTCAACTGTTAAATTTATAGTCCAACGAATTGATGATAGTTAAGTGATTGAATTGAATCCACTGTTTTCAAAGATTTGCATGTTAGAGGTTGAGATTGACTGATTCTGTTGATTTTGGGAGTAATTAGGACTATGATTCCAATTATGAGTACTGACATTACATGTTTTCTACTTGAAATAAATTTTCAACCAATCGTTCTTAAATAGATGAAATCTTAATTTTATTTATGAGAATTGTCACATTTAGAATTATTATAATTATGCTTGAGATTTTTAGAACTTCATCAAAGTATTAACTCCAAATTGCCTATAGTTTTGATTTATCCATTGTGTACGATCTAATTATGAACTTTATAAATTAGCTTGATTACAAGTAATACTTTCTCCCAACATGGATTTAAGTATTCTATGATTTGATTTCAAAGATGATTAGTACCGACTAATGAGTCGCATTGAGTACAAAGGTACCAGATTTATCTCGTTGTTTTTCTATGATTTGTTTTAGACGGGCACTATCAGCGAGATAGGATGATGATTCCCTATATTGATGATTTGTTTTACACAAGGGGCTTTTAAGTCAGTAAAAATATTTGCCTACTTAATATAGATATTTGCAAATGGGCTACAAATCCCATAGACCTTTCATTAGTCTTTAACTCTACAGGTTCGAGTTCACATCACTTAGTGGGTGTAATTATTCATAAGTAGTGATAAGCTTAACTTATGCTAGATGTTCATCTATATAAGTATGTGTGCACAATTCATGTACCAAATTCCATCCAATAAAGTTTATGATCCATGTAAGTTTCTATTGGTTATTTGCATGCTTGAAGTTCATTAAAATTTTAGTTTTATGATCATGTTTCATGTCTTGGATCACATGCACCATGTCATTTCATGCCTTGTTTGATTTAAGTTTCATGAGTACCTTACTTTTGGAATTTTACTTTTCACGAGTCATACATAAATTTGAGTAGTCCATATACTTTATTTACTTGATTTCTTAAGAACTAATTAATCTTTTTAGATAGTTTAGTTACTATTTTGGTTAGATCCTATATAAGCAAACTTTTAGTCTGCACATTTCATCTATTTTCTTACTATTTTGGAAAGATCATTCACTTGAATTTCATTCTTCTTCTTTTCTTCAATAAGTTTTTTCTATCATTTATTATTTTCTAATACTCATTTTCATGAGATAAACTCTCTCTCTCTCTCTCTCTCTCTCTCTCTCTCTCTCTCTCTCTCTCTCTCTCTCTCTCTCTCTCTCTCTCTCTATCTCTCTCTCTCTCTCTCTCTCTCTCTCTCTCTCTCTCTCTAATAATGCTTTTCTTAAAGTTTTTTCTTATAATCTTTGTTGGTAGCTTTATTAAAGTTTTTCTTTTCACTATTCTTTCTTCCCTTAATGAACTTCTTAAACTTCCAAGTAAGAAGTGCAATATCTTCAACACTTTGAGTCTCATCCTCTATGGTGTATCTAAGGGATATTACTTTCTTCTTCTTTGTCTCCTCTTCTTTTTTGAAAGCAATCTTATAGGTCATGAGTGACCTTATGAGCTCATCAAGTTTCAAATTCTCTAAATCTTTAGCTTCTTAGATTGTTAACCCTTTAAGATCTCAAAATTTAAGGAAAGACCTATGAATCTTATTCACCAACTCTGCTAGTAAAAAACTTACCAAAATATTTCAAACCACTAATAACATTGGTAAATGTAGTAATAGATTTCAAAAATAGAATCATTACTTTTCATTATAAAAATATTTGTAGTTATGGATTGCCTATGGGTTATCCCAAAATTCTTTGGCTAATGTGTAGGTTGACATTGGATTGAATTCATTAACATCTAAAGCACATACTCATGGTTTTGGCATTGTAAGAAATTTTAAAGCTACACCACCTAGCCTAAGAGAGATTCGTCTTAATTTAACTAGGAAAGCAAATAACATGAGAGTGGAAACATGTATTGGAGTTACTAGATTTTATCACTAGAAATGTTAACAAAAGAAAAGAGGAAGCAATCAAGCACACCTGTAAGATTGCAATTGTCATATTTAATTCGTCTAAATAGCTCATGACAAAAGCAGGGCTAAAAATTATAAACATGAAATTATATATATATATATATATATATATATTACAATTGACTAATATACATATTCCATGTACCCCAAAATATATATTGTTTTCAAACCCAACCACCTTCCTCACCATTGGCATGCACATAATCCTCATTCTCACCAAGTAGTGCTTCGATTGATGGGATTATTTTAGTAATAGAAGGGTAATTGATTTCATCATCTCCTAAATCATCTTCCTCATAAAAATCCCTCGGACAGGATGATAAAACTATTGACAATCTCTTATCAAATTTACCTTGCACGTAAAATACTTGTTTTTCTTCAGATGCCAAAATAAATTGATCATTTTTATAGCCGTTCCTATTGAAGTCAACCAATGTCAATCCAAGGGCATCAGTTTTGATGCTGTTGTGTTCCACCCAATTGCACATAAATAGAGCCACAGTTCTGAAAATATAATCCAAGCCCAAATCTCTCTTACAATCTCGTAATAAATATCATCTACCACTATTGGCCTGTTATCCTTTAAACTTGAAAAGAATGTAGCATTAGCAATTAAGTTAATGTAATATCCTTAATTTTCAGTACAAATTAAGAAATTACTAAATAAATCAAATTAAAAATTTAGAGATGGAAATTTTTCCTGACAACTTAAGAATTTGAAAGTGCTCATCGATACAATTCCAATGCCACCAAGAATGTGGAAAACGGAGCTCAAACGAGGGAGTTAGGAGCCGTTGAATTTGAAAGGGCATTTTAGTCATTTGACAGAGACGTCTTACACAGGGGTCCAAATTGATAATGGCACCCCCGTCTTCCACACATCTCTATCAGTTCCAGCAAAATCGTCAGAGAGACCATGCAAAGAGGCATGAAAGGAAGAGTTTCCTTTCCTCTAAGACTCTAAGCCTATATCTACCCTTTCCCATGAGCCAAAATGCTCCACCTTGAGCATTTCCCTGCATTTCACTCAGTAACCCTAGCTTTGAAAACTTTAACTTTTTCGACAAGTGGAACTCCGGTGATGACTCTCAACCCCAGCTAGATGAGGTAAGCCTTAAACCCTGATTTCTATAATTATTAAATAGGTAAAAATAATTAGAATTACATTTAAAATCAGGAAAAATTAGATTTTTCCTAGGAACTCTGTGCACGCTACTGTTGGAGCTTGATTTCATATATGAAACCATGTCTGTTTAAAAATTGCACCATCCAACTAGTGCACAAGAGACCCAAGATCAAACTCTTTAAATTTGGGAGAGATCCAACGGTGGGTTTCTCCAGAAAATGCAAAAACAAGTACCTAGGGATGTTTTTAAGAACTTGGGAAAAATCATTTAAAAAACATGGTTTTTGGACAAATCAGTGCAAAAGGAGGGCATAAATGGATTCTAGAGGAAATTCTAAGAAAAATGACACAAATTGCACAAAACGGAGCTCTGTAGCTCCGCTGGAGATGACCGAAATCCGATTGTCTTCTTTGGTGTCGGCAACGGCATCTGCGCCTTGGCGCTGATGCCAAGACGCACACCGTAACGCACCAGCAGACGACGTTGAACGACGTCAGCTTCACACGCATGTGTGGCGTCACGCGCGCACAGAAGCCTCCATGGGGGCTATTTCAGTGGGGTCAGGACGAGGCGCGTCCTGGCAACCGTGACGCATGCGGTGGTGCGTCACAGTACTGAGGACGCAAGTGGCTCGTCCCGGTGACGCGTCTGGAAGTCGGGCATCTTTGTGATGCTGTTTTGCACTGGTTAAAATCAGCGAAAAATGGAACCGCTGGTATAGACCACCTTATGGTGGTCGGGCAGTCCCTATTTACGTATACTTGAACTTAAAACTTGATTTTTGGGAGCTAGAGGAGTCCAAATCACGATTCGAAAAAGGCATTGTGACCGTATTGATGATACGGACCTAGTTTTAACTTAAAAACTTATAAATGACCACTTTTTATATAAATTTTTTTTTTAAATAGTGATGTGACATGTACATGTATACTTGAATATACCAGTTAAGGGGATTATTAGCAAGCTAGTGGTCTCACATTGAGGTAGGTGACGACAATTAATGCTTTGCCTTAATTTTTAAACCATGTTTAAATATAGCATCATATGTTATTGTGTTTTAAATTTGCAATTATTATTTGCCATGGATTTCATGCAACTTTGAGCACATTATGATTATTACAAATTGAAATCTTTTATTGAATAAACTCATGACTAATGTTTTTATGAGCATGATGTTAATTAATTATGCTTAAATAGAGATTTATTTCTTATTATATGTTGTAAATGCATGGATTTACATGGAAATAAGAATAGAGGCTTATTAGCTGGTCTTTTTATAGGCTAACCCCAGGATGAAGGGCATGTCTTCGGGATTTCGAGCTATGAGTGCTCTTAAGTTTTAGCATACACATATGATTTTCGTATTTTATATTTGATGACGGGTGCTCTCGCCCGGTGGGCGTCATGCTAGGAGGGATATAGCTGGCCACCCACCCTCCGAGATTATGATGTGATGATATTGTAATATGATAGACACCTGCCCATAGATGGCATTTGGTAGGGGTTTGGTAACATGGATAGTCCACACTACTGGTCTGAGCCTTTCCATGGGGATAGACGCTAAGTCTCCCGTTATGGTGTCGACGGAGAGCGACGGTGGTTGATTCCCATGGAGGGTTGCCACTGCAGCATGATGGCCCATATTCTTATTATGTGTGCATGTATGATGAGCATGGTTATGAATGGTATGCCTGGGTGTGACGACACTCAGAGGTTAACTATGAGTACTCATGATCCGTGATGTTAGTGCGATGTTGTGGGACCCATTACCTTAGGGTGCCCTTATTCTTATTGTATGCTCATTTACTTTGATTCAGGTCATGTTTTAACTCCTTGAAATGCATGTTTAGCATATGGAATATATTGGCATTTATTTGGACATGACTTATGATACTGCTGTTTTCATAAATGATAGACTTTTCATCAATACTGTTAATTATTTATTTCATTTATTACATTAATTGTCTATGTACCTACGCAAGCGATAGCTTGCTGAGGCATTGCTTTGTTTTGCAATGCCTTAGATCTCGAGCGTGACATCAGGAAAGGAAAAGCTGTTGAGAAACCGTGAAAGCTACTGAAGATTACTTTTCCTAAAATATTAGATAGTGATGTGAGTCAATGAACAGGATTTTCCTTTGAATTTAATTATGGACTGAATACTTTATATTTTGGATTTGATTGAGATGTTTGGACATATATTGGACATTTATATGAGATGTTATGATGGATACACCTTGGGCCATATTATTAATGTGTTTTGGACATTGATTTGATTAAAAGAAAGGTGCCGATTCATTTGACGTTGATTGATACGCGTATTGCTTTAAATCTAATTATGTTTTAAATTTTATGTATGCTATTTTGAAAAAAGAAAAATAACACCCAGAGTTTTTAAGATATGTTTAAGTAAAAGGTTAAATAAAACTTTTCTCATGGGATCACAAATGCTCTTATTTAAAATGCCATTATTATTATTATAAAAAAATGTCTTAAAAATCCGGGGTGTTACAGTTAACTCCACTATTTTGTTGTACTCTTGAGTTATAAAAGAGCTATAAATATTCATTATATGGGTTAGAAGTAAGTTTTAGAGGGAAAATTTTAGATTTCTGAGAGTAAGATTGTGTAGAGTAGTGGGAGAATTGTAGATCAATGTGTTAGGATAGGCTGTAATCCCTTTGATAATCAATCAATGTAGTAAAGATGTAGATTCTATCATGTTATCAAAGCCATGGAGTGATGATCTATCCTCCCCAATCAGATCTGCCACCTCTCCTCTTGCTACAACTTTTTACTCCATCCCTCTCCATCGACGTCAACTATGGCACTTTCGCCGGCAACCTCCCATCTCTCTCCGAATTCACTAGGTTCCTCAAACCCTGCACAACAATAGATCACATAAAATTGTTGAAAGTTGATTCAATCATCCTCACTGCTTTTTAAAGACACCGACATTCTCACAAAACTCCCTGTCACACAAAATTGGCTCCAAACCAACATTGCCTCCCCTCTACCTAGCTACCAAAATTAACCAAATCTTAGTCAGAAAAGAAGTAGTCTACACCTGCGACCAAAAACCTCATCTTCCACCTCATTCTAGCGATGAGAACCTTCCACATCACCCTAGAACTTGCTATATGGAAAGCTTCGCTGGTGTGGAGTCTTGCTAAATCAATTTCCCTACCTCCTTCATCTTGCTCTAGCAACAAACAAAATGTGATCGCCCCTAAAAATCGTCTCTATCTCGCTCACCTTGCCTTGCAATACTAGCCAATGATCAAAAGATACGACACATGTCTCACTCATCTTCTCCAAAAAAGAGCAAGAAACAAAGGCTCTGCGAGAAGAGAACACAATTTTTCAGAATGAAATTGGAGATTTGAGCATGCGGTTGAGACTTATTTCAGTTCTGCAAAGCAGAGTCCTTTATGAAGCCGCATTCTTCTCAAGGTTTTCAACTATTGTCGGTTATGAATGACTTTGAGAAGGACCTTGTTTTTAGTATAGCAGAGTTTATCTAGTCAGGTAGGTCGGAACACAGCAAGCTATATGACCTGGAAAAAGATGAGGAAATGAGTATAGTTGTTGGGACTTCAACTCATACTGATGGCATCCAGTTATGTGAGGATCAATATTCGACAGAAATGGCTGGAACATCAGAGTTTAGGGAGATCCACCTCCAATTTAGGCGAAGAAAAGAGTGAGGTTTGTTTTGCCTGAGAGTCCATAGATGGATGAGAGTGTGAGGGAGGAGCTTCAAGAACTGATGGAAGAAAGGGAAGCGGGAATGGCATTTATACTTGCCATTCATATGTGAAGGCCAAGCGTGGATCGAGCATGATAAAGAAACTAGTTATCAATGTTGGGTATGATTTCTTGAGAAGGAACTGCAAAGGACCTGCTTATGCATTGACTGTTCCGCATGCCTCAACTCTAGAAGTGGGGATGATATATCATGTTGAAATAGATGATAGTTGTATATCATTTGCATGTAAATTAAAGAACACAATGGGAAATTAAGGCTTCTCGTTGCTGAGTGGATTCAAAATAGCTTCAACAAGGTACATAGTATGAGGAAACCAAGATGGAGAAGACATGAAAAAAGAATGTATCCCTGTTCTTTTCAGATTGTTTAACCCGGGAAAGTTTGCTATTGCCGTACATAATCCGACCGGGTGTTCAACCTATCAATCTTGCTTTCCATCACTAGCAGCAGTGTCTTAATGCCGTGTGATTGGATCCAACAAATAGTTGATGAATGTTGTTCGTATTGTTCCCCCATAAATAGTGCAGCTGCAACCGGTCTGGGAGCATGCTGATCATGTCCGCGATGTAATTGTGGCAGGTACAGAAAGATTGAAATTTTGTTCGTTTATAGGTATTAAATATATTCAAGGTTTGATACTTCATCTTTGAGCCTGTTAATGAATGACCCAAGCCCCTAGAGAGACATGGGTGATGCTAGTAATCTTTCCACTGAAATTTTTTAGGACTGCGGACAGAGATTAACGGTTTGAAATTCTAAAAAAACTAGCGCCTCAGTGCTCGAAACTGCTGCCTATGTGGGGTCTGGGGAAGCGGTAGACCACAAGGGCCTATAGTAGGCACCCTTACCTTAATTTTTGCAAGAGGCTGTTTCAACGCCTTAAACCCTTGACCTCAAGGTCACATGAGGACAACAATTTAAAATTCTATGAAGGCTAAATGTCTCCTAATCATATGGTTAGTTGAGTTGGTCTAGTGTCTCTTAGTCATTCATGGGCCATCTCATGCAAACCGCAATTATAGTTCATGAAAAGGAAAGTGGACACCATGGGTTGGGAGAGTGAAAACAATCTCATCCCTGATGGCGAGGCCCACTCTATAATCAGATTTCATATAGGATGGTGATATATACGATCCTTGTTTTTCCTGATCTACCTCATTTAATGGTAGAAATTGAAATGGATTTAACTCTAAGTGACCCTAGATTTCTAAAGATCCAAACCATTAACAATGGTCCACTTCACTTAGACGGCCTTCACTAGTGAAACACTTTACAATCCATTGTACAATAAGTAAATAGTAGCAAGGATCATCCCATGCATAGGAATTTTGGAGCATGACCCATTTAAATTAAGGGCAACATTATGAGGACCTTTAGGAATATAGGCTCACCTAGAGTTATACCCGTTCTTGCAATTCATTGAGAGGCTCATGAGGAAAAAAATGGGTGCATATCTAATGGAAAAATGATAAGGAGAAATGCACTTTAAGGCCCACATGTGCCTCACTTGCATGATCCAATCCGTTAATTTAGCATACAGTGACAAGACCTTCTCATTTACACTGAGTTTGTCTTTGCTTGGGAAGGGGTGGAACTACCAAATTTTAGGTTGACAGATTTGCAGCCATGGTATTGGCCTTTGTTTTTGGTGTGGTATTATTATTTTTCGGTTTGTGGGTGTTGGATTGTAATGCTGCTTTGATTTCTATTTTTCACAAAATAATGTAGATCAGCTTGGTCTACCTGATAAAGCTCTGCTTTGTAACTGGAAAAATAAAAAAAAATAAAAATCTGAATTAAGGATGCTTCTGCAAATCTCTTAATTAATTGAATTGATTTATTTAGAGAAGCTCAACCAGAACCTATCCTATATGTCTTCTTCCGATTCAAGTTAGCAAAAGTTTTATATCCCAGATATCACAGAATATATGACACATATCTCATATATCACATAAGATATGCCAACAGAAACTCCCAAGAAATGCAATTAAATAAACCCCCTTAGCGGTTTTCATTAAACATTTGTATCCCCTTTCTTTGATGTGATCAAACGTTCGCCTTTGGAAATGATAGAATTGTCCAACCTTACTACTTTTGAGCTATCAGAGATTCAAAGTCTGAACAATTAGATGAACAAATTAGATCATCTAAAGTTTGGACTCCATGATGCAAAGTGGGGGCCTCCAATAAGCGCATCTTATAGAGCATTAGCATCAGAGGGTGAAAGCTTATGGTCTTCTTTTAGCATCTTCGAAAACTAAAGCACCCAATTACAGCTCTACTTCACATGGCAGTGACATAGACAACCTTTGAAAAAATTCTTTTAAATTTGTCATTAATTGCTTAAACAAGATTATAGACGAGCATTAAGGGGAATCATGGGATGTTGCGTGCACTCCAGCTACTTGCTGCAGTGCATCCTACTTTTGTAGGATGGCCCCCACAAATCATTGATCAAGCCCGTCCAACTAATTTTTATGCCTCTAGATTACTATTGACCTAAAAAGAGAAAGGACTGGATGAGCTTAGAATGTAAACAAATATTCTTTTATTTCTAAGAACATGGACGGTGAGAAACCTGGTGCAAAGAATAGTCTACATTTACCAAGTAAGAAGCACAGTTTTTAGATATAATATGTATTCAATAGCCTTGGTTTTTGGCTCACAAGTGATTCTGAGGCATACAAATCAGATGGACGGATCCAATCAATGATTTTCGAGGCCCATCATGTAGCTATAGTGTGCACAGCATCCATCATCCCCCAAACCTTAATCTCCAGAGCAAATCAGGAATCTCTTCTTCTTCTCTCATTCGCCCTATCTTAAAGCAAGCACTTAATTATATACTGGAGCTCATATATTGTACATGCTCGCACGCCCATTAGATTTTGCTGCAATGTATACAGAGAGAGAGAGAGAGAGAGAGAGAGAGAGAGAGAGAGAGAGAGAGAGAGAGATGATTTAGCTTGTAGCCCATTAAATTTTACTAAAAAACAGAAACAGGACTTTATTTAGATAAGGAGGCAGTTATTACATATTTTGTGGCACTAACGTGCCTACTTAGAAGGAGCCACCTTAGAAGCTAATGCTTCTACTATCCTGTTACACTGACATAACTATGTATTATCAGTCTTCCACGCTTGAGTTTCAGTTCTTAATTTTACCAAAGAACAGGAGCTTTCTAATGGGCACAAGGATTTTAACCTCAGTAACTATAGCCCCATACATATGGGTGCCAGATTTGTCGGAGGCATAAATCACAAGAAGATAAACGGCGACTCTCGAGATACTTATGTCGTAGCCGAAGGGCACAGATTGGAACGTCAGATGCTGTCCACTGTGTTTGACCGCCCACTTCGCAACCTCTGTGTAGTCTTTGTTCTTTTCTATAGTGGCGCCTGGAGGGATCTGTGGCTTTAGATATTCTTCGATATCAAGGCCATCGGCGAGGTTCTTCAGTAGGTCTTCACCCTCAGCAGCAAGGGCCTCGGCAAGGTCCAGCAGCTGTTGTTCTTCTTTAGTGAGTTCATCCTGCTGGTTGTCTCCTCCAGTAATGGGGGCCGGCTGAGTCGGAGTCTGAGCCATGTCTGAATGAACGAAGAAGGTAAGAGAATTGCTGAGCGAAGTGAAGAGGAGCAGCGAGTTGTATCGACTTGGTTACAACGTCGAGGAGCCCCTCTATTTATACACCTCCAAGACCCTCCCACTTGCATTCACATGCATCTGCTGACACTTCAAGCATCTGTAAACATGACGTAGACCAGGTTCTCAACAAATTACGTGGGAGGAGCATTAAATTTGTTTATTTTTTTGAGCAGCATAATGCATGTATTACCTCTCAGCTACTGCTAAGTCTGTTTAATGTGAAAGGAGTTCTACAATTTGGAATTGCGGGAAATGCAAATCCTATGCTCCAAATTGGATATTTCACCATTCCTCGCTATTGGGCCCACACAGGCCTTTGGAATTGGCAGGTAAGGCCGAGATGTTTCCTTCATCGTAATGATTTTATTGGAAAATTGGAAGAAACAAAGAGATTACAGACAATTATGGTTCAAAGAAAAAGAAAAGAAAAGATATTAGTATTGGATCAGCTTTTCAATCATCCAACCGTGAATATTGTAAAACTTGCTTTGGATGATTCCTACCCTTTGATTTGCTAGGGGCTTATTCTCAAACACACACATGCCTCCTGGTCTTCTAACTCTCCGGATAAATGCCGAAAAATTAGATCCATACAATCCTCGGGTGGGTTTGAAGCTTGGTGCATGTTTCATCCACCATGAAATAAGAGATAGACGGTTAGGATGACTGAGAAGTGAGAAGAGCGAGCCCCACTTCTGCTCTTACTCTATATGTGCATCTACGTGTAAGAACCCTTTGAGAAGTCGAAGATTTACATGAGAGAGAGGATTATACGATGCCATTGGTCTTGTCACGATTGCTTCGTACAAGAACTAAAAAAGGATAGGTGGACCCACCTTTTAGAAAATTTTGCAAATTTTTAGGCCGGCAACGGCTTATTTTGTGGGGGGGCTCAGTTTTTAAAAGAAATTTCTAAAATTTTGGAGAGCGGCAATGGCTTACTTTTGCCCTAACTTAGCTCCATTCCTATTTGACCCTGCCTTTAGTTTATTCAACTAGTTGATCTGAGTTCCCAGAGTTTTTCTTGTATTTCACATTGGGAGATGATCATCACATTTTAAACAATCTGTTTTGATCACTGAAAATGGACGGTTAGGAGCTGTCCATATATGAACAACGGTGCAGGTTCAACGGCTAGAAGTATCATTTTTTGAGATGGTAGAACAAATAAGCTGATCAAATTGATTCGACCCGATTGTCGTCGTGGATCCAGATCTAAATGAATTTGATACATTAAATCCGTTTTTTAAGCAGATCAAACTGCCCATTCCATATCTGATCGAGTTGCGGATTTCACATTTGTGAATAATTTAACTGTACAATGAAAGATTAATTTTGGAGTAGCTGACACGGGGCTCCGCTACTTTTTAGGATTTCCAAAAAAACTTTAATACAAGTCATAGGTAGTCTTCTTAAATAAAGAGCAAGAGTGAGGGTCTACTTAAACAAAGATGTAGAAAATAGGAATTAGAGATCCAGATCTAAACGAATTTGATACATTAAATCCGTTTTTTAAGCAGATCAAACTGCCCATTCCATATCTGATCGAGTCGCGGATTTCACATTTGTGAATAATTTAATTGTAGAATAAAAGATTAATTTTGTCTAACACCATGGCTCGACTGGCTACTTTTCCCCGCTGCAATAAAAATCAACGGTTCATACCAAGGAATCCCAAATAAGGCTTCACAGATCAAGGGTCTAGGACCATCCCATCGACGTAAAATCAGGTGCGCTGCTGCTACACTAGATTTGATCATGACCGAAACGCAAATGTGGGTTCGATAAAGTGTCTGTCAAACAGCCACCGTGTTTTTGCTTTGCCCTTTTCAGCCTGAGCGGTCCAAGAGACATCGACCGAGGTACAGTGCCACACTACTAGTGTGATGGCTCAACTTTCAGGGTCCACATGAGAGAATATATCATATAATCGAGACCGTCCAACCTGTAGAAAATTGAAGGCCCGTTCACACGGTTCTGGTCCCATGCCCAGTGAGCGTCTCATCCGTCAAATGAAGTCTGAGAAGATCAATCACCATATATGGCTTCAAAAATCAAAGAAGCGGGCCAGATTTGTGATAGTCGTTGGACATTGGCGGATTTGATGCAGTCGACGTGGCATAAACCATCTTTGTTAGGAGAGGACTAATTATACACCGCGCCCTATAGGAGTGTCCATCGGAAGCGCCTGAGCTTTGCATGGACGAGCTGCAACATTCGATGATCCCATCCGCCCATCTAATTGCTCCTGCTCTGAAATACGATTCTGGGATTCTAGCATATTGAAAAAGAGAGTGAGTTTAACCGCTTTTATTACATGTTGCTAGCCCATTCCTTTGATTTGATCAGTGGTATATTTTTTGGTATAGAATAATCAGAGATTCAAAATCCAAACAATTAGATGAACGAGTCAGATCATCCAAAGTTTAGGCTCCACAATGCAAAGGAGGTGCCTTCGGTACACGCGTCTCTTAGAGTGTATCCTCGGAGGGTGAAAGTTTGAAAAAATTCTTTTAAATTTGTAATTAATTTCTTAAACAAGATTATAAGAGAGAATTAAGGGGAATGATGAGATGTTGCGCGCACTACAGCTGCTTACCATGGTGCGCCCGACTTTTGTTTGATGGACCTCACAAATCATTGATCAGACCCATCCATCTCATTTATATGCCTACAGAATACTATTGACCTGAAAAGAGAAAGGAGTGGATGAGCTCAGAATCTAAGCAAATATTCTTTTGTTCACACAACATGGATGGTGAGAAACCTTGTGTAAAGAACAGTCTACATTCAACAAGGAAGAAGCACAGTTTTCAGATATAATATATATGCATTCAATAGCCTTGATGTTTGGCACACAAGTGATCTCAAGGCATAAAAATCAGATGAACGAATCCAATCAATGATTTTTAAGGCCCATCGTGCAGCTGTGGTGCACGCATCATCCCATCATTCCCCCAACCATAATCTCTACTCTAAATCAGAATTTCCATAGCGAATTAGGAATCTCTTCTTCATCTCTCTCATTCTCCCTGCCCAATCTGATAAGCAAGCACTAATCTCATAACACAAGCACTTAATCAATCTTAATGGCATATGGATCTACTTAGGCCCACAAAATAACTCCACAATACTCGTCCATAACATATAATTGGAAATGCAGCTCATGTACTATGACACACACTAACACACAGAGAGATGTTAATTAGTTTCTCACACATTAGATTTTACAAAGTAGGACTTTATTTGTATAAGGAGAGAGAAAGGCAGAGAGAAGCCATTGGAGGATTTTATTTATGTAAGAAAGGAGTTACGTATTTAGTGGCACCAACGTGCCTACTTAGAAGCTAATGCTTCTACTATCCTCTTACATTGACATAACTATATATTATCAGTCTTCGACGGTTGAGGTTCAGTTCTTAATTTTACCGAAGAAGGGAGCTTTCTAATGGCCCAAATAACTTTAACCCCAACAACTATAGCCCCATGCAAATGGGTGCCTGGTTCGTTGGAGGCATAAATCAGAAGAAGATAAACGGCGACTCTATAGTAGCCGAAGGGCGCAGATTGGAACGTCAGGCCTTGTCCAGTTTTCTCAACCACCCACTTGGCAACGTCTCTGACCCTCCCACATACATTCACGAAAACGTGGTATAGACCAGGCTATATATATAGTAGTCAGCACTGGGCTCTACTGCTTTTTGGCTTTTAGGGTTTCCAAAAACTTTAATAGAAGTTTAAATCATGCTAGAAAAGCAACTTTTAGTTTGGAGACAAAACAGAGATAAATTAAGTGCAAAATCAAAATTTTAGCAACGATGATGTAAATTAAGTACAAAATCAAACTTTTAGCAGCCATGATGAAAATTAATTTTATAGTCGGCACTGGGCTCCACTACTTTTTGGGGTTTCCAAAAAATTGTTTAATAGAAGTTTAAATCACGCTAGAAAAGCAACTTTTAGTTTGCAGACAAAATGCATATAAATTAAATACAAAATCAGACTTTTAGCAACTGCAGACTTAAGTACTTTACATCTACAGAGGGCAAGTTAATGCCGCTGCCCCATGGCTTGCCCTAATGTGGTCCAACCCTTTCGTCTAAGAAAGGCATTTCAGATGTCTAAAACAAACGGTTGCACATCATAGGTTCGAGCCGCCACTTTTTCCCGTTGCAATAAAAGTCAATGGTTCATACTAAGAAATCCTAAATATGTGTACAGCAGAGAAACTATTGTTGCTATTCTTTGGGCCAGCCTAATGTGGTCCAGCCATTTTATCTACAAAGAACATTGCAAATGTGCAACACAATTGTTTGCACACAAAAGTTTCAGGTTGCCCCTTTTCCCTTTGGCCTAGGATTACATTTAGGGGTGCCTATGTTAGAGAGTGTGTGAAGTAATTTGCCTTCACAAGAAAAATGAAATTATGATTTAATTAGATTCTCTTTTATGAAGCACATAAAAAGAACCTTGATTTCCTCAATCAAGAAATAGCATCAGGTTATATGATTTGAAGTTACTTTTGCCTATGGACAAAAGAGCGATGAAATCAAATTGCAATGAACATTTCACCCTAAAATAGTTTCCTCCAATGCGGTAAGATTTTTGGTTTTTCTCAATTAGGCATACTCTGGAAGACTCTTGAAGCATGACTTTCATGATTGAAACTCACTATTACTCCAGTGCACCACACTAAGTTGTTGTGGAAAATTAGAAAGATCTATATCGATGTAGATTGTAGGGGAATGTCCAACTCAAGTTTTGCAATTTTATCTCGCTTTATAGATGTTTGAGTGGTATAATCTTTGTTCTCCTATCATGATCATCTTATTGATCAAGTTAGTAAACATTGTAGTGCCAAGTTGACGAATGAAAACATTTTAGAATGCTAGAATCATCCAATTGGAATTAGTCTTGGGCTACAATATGTCCAAAGTTCAGCAGTCAGATGGATATTCTAGATCAACCACATGCGGACAATTTCGATTGAAAAGTTAAAAGTTTCTCTTAAGTATATGTTTTTCAAGTTTGCCCTTTTAAATAGAATCAACTGGAGAGAGATGTAGGGTTGCAAGATTAGATCGGCTTTAAGATAAATCTTAGCTACAATTACAAGAAACTCTCACAACCATCAATATGTTAAATTTCTTCAGAGAATCTCTCGGAATCAACTATAAGTATAAGATCATGTCAACTTCGAGAGAAATCTAGCAACAAATCTTCGTAGGTGATCTTTCAACTAGAGAGAGATGTAGGGTTTCTGCTACGAGATCAAATTGACTTTCAGATAAATTTTCTTCAAAAATCTAATAAAAAGAGCTATAAATATTCATTACAGGGTTTGGAAGTAAGTTTTAAAGAGAAAATTTTAGATTTCTGATAGCGAGATTGTGTAGAGGAGTGGGAGAATTGTAGATCAATGTGTTAGGATAGGCTGTAATCTCTTTGATAATCAATCAATGTAGTAAAGATGTAGATTCTATCATGTTATCAGAGCCATGGACTGAAGATCTATCGTCCCCAATCCGATCTATCACCTCTCCTCTTGCCACAACTTTGTACTCCATCCCTCTCCATCGACGTCAACTACGACACTCTCGCCAACAACCTCCCACCTCTCTCCCAATTCACTAGCTTCCCCAAACCCCGCACAACAATCTATCACATAAAATTGTTGAAAGTTGATTCAACCATCCTCACTGCCTTTAAAGACACCCGCATTCTCACAAAACTCCCCGTCACACAAAATTGGCTCCAAACCAACATTGCCTCCCTTCTACCCAACCACCAAAATTAATCGGATCTTAGTCAGCGAAGAAGTAGTCTATGCTTGTGGCCAAAAACCTCATCGTCCACCTCATTCTAGCGATGAGAACCTTCCACACCACCTTAAAACTTGCTATATGGAAAGCTTCACTGGTGTGGAGTCTTGCTAAATCAATTTCCCTACCTCCTTCATCTTGCTCTAGCAACATACAAAATGTGATCGCCCCTAAAAGTCGTCTCTATCTCGCTCACCTTACCTTGCAATACTAGCCAATGATCAAAAGATACGACACATGTCTCACTCATCTTCTCCAAAAAAGAGCAAGAAACAAAGGCTCTGCGAGAAGAGAACACAATTTTTCAGAATGAAATTGGAGATTTGAGCATGTGGTTGAGACTTATTTCAGTTCTGCAAAGCAGAGTCCTTTATGAAGCCGCATTCTTCTCAAGGTTTTCAACTACTATTGGTTATGAATGACTTTAAGTGATTCTAATACTTCCTCTTTCCTACTTTCACCGTTATCTAATTCTATAATCTCAAATTTCATTTCTCCTTCTACTCTTGATTTCACCCTTAACCTGCAAACGAGTTTCTTTGCAGCTTCTGGTTCAAGGCGTTTAGGCCTTTCTACACTAGAATTGTCACACTAGTGTAAGATAGTGGATTTGATGGCAATATTGGGTAGAAAAAAAGAATCAAGACTTGACCCGTCTCCGAGGCGAGGAATAAAACCCAAGTCTTTACAGGATTTGATGCAATTCCTCTTGATGGTTTCACCGAAAGAGACTATCACCAGATCGACCATTAAATGGCCAAAGATAGGATAGACAAATTCCATTAGCAGATTTTGTAGGTTTGTGAGAGTGGGGAAGACCTTCCACCAGTGTTTTCCACCGCCCACTTCTCTATCTAATGCAACTTTATGTATTCGTCTATGAAGGAAAAGAAAAAGACTTCTAAATCCATTATTTTGGGGTTTAAAGGGATTGAGTTTTGGTCTTAGGTATGTAAGGGTGCGTGTCATCATCTTCAATGATTACTAGTATCTTTGGGGCTCACTCTTGTGCTGCCCCAAAAGCCCTACTCATTTGCCCCCGATATGAGAAATCCATGGAGGAAATCTTCTAGTATCAACATAGATCGGGCCTAGGGAGGAGCCAGCCATAATTACAACATCAAGCTCTTTTAATAGGGGTTGACGCTATTATAGTAACCCTGAATTTTAATGAATTATTTATTCCACTCATGTAAATTGTCATATTTTGATTAAAAATAGAATAAGTAATTGAATTCAAGTTAAAAGGGGATTTTGTATAATTGAACTATTCAAGAACTTGAAGTTTTTCTTCAAAACATAAAGAATTGGAACATACGCGTCGAGATGAATCCAACAACATAAAGAATACTGATATCAAATTTCAAATGAGAAAGTTATGATCGTTCAAATATAAAGGGCATTTTTGAAAAAAAGAAAAAAAAAAAAAAAGAAAGAAAGAAAAGACTTTTATTAAAAAGGATGGGCCATTTTGATATCGCACCCACCCTCCTTAAAGGAATAAAAAATATATCATTAGATCTATTCCTAGACCCACGGAAGAAGGGAGAAGAATGAAGGAGAAAGAAGGGATGGGCAAGAAGGAAGAGGAGAGGAAGTAGAGGGACAAGGAGAGGAAGACAAGTGAGGAAAAGATAAAGGGAGAAGGAGAAGACCCAGCCCACCATAATAATTGATCATGCCAGTGAGAAGGAGAGCTGACCATAGGGGTTCACTAGAGTTGTAGGAGCTTACCAGAGAAGATGATGGCCCAGATCAATTATCTAATCCGATCATTTTCTTTAGCATAAGAGCACGAATAAAAACCCTTAGTTTATTGAGTGATCCATGCTGATTTTGACCATCAATTAGAGAGGAGAGCGACAGCAATGAACTAGAAGACTTCTCAAAAAATGATGATCAATCCAGCTCATCCAAGAGATGGAAAAACATGAAAATACAACTAAGAGGTTATTATCATCATCAAGACCTCATCCCAATTAGGGGTCAGCCACATGAATCTTGTTCCTCCATTCCACTCTATTAAATAGCATGGCTTCATTTAGTCCCAAAGTTTTTAAATCTTTCCTCACCACTTCTAACAACATTCTCTTTTAGAACCTTCTACTTGTATTGCCTCACTCCTAACCGGTGCCATTGTTGGTCTCCTTTGAACATGTCCAAACCATCTAAGTTTAATCTCCCTCATCTTGTTACCCATTGGTGCCACCCCTAAATTTTCATTTCTAATTCTATCCATTCTTGTTTTACTACTCATCCATCTCAACATCCTCATTTCTATGACGCTCATCCTATGAGTATGATATTCCTTAACTGCCCAACACTCTAATCCATAGAGCATGCCCGACCTTATAGCCATCTTATAGAATTTTTCTTTTAGTTTGAGTGGCAGCCGCCGATCACATAAAACTCTAGATGCACATCTCCATTTGTTCCAACCTAGTTGGATTCTGCAGGTAACCTCCCTCTCAATCTTTCCACTCTCATGGATCAATGATCCTAAGTACCGAAAGTGCTCTTTCACGGGGACGTCTTGGTTATCAATCTTGACTAGTGTTCCACTCCTACTCTCCTTGCTAAAATTACATTCTATATATTCTATATTAATTCAGCTAATTTTAAATCCGTTAGATTCTAATGCTTCTCTCCATAACTTTAGTTTTATGTTTACACCCTCCCTTGTCTCATCAAGTAGGACTATATCATCTACAAATAGCATGCACCAGGGAATCTCTTCGTTCCATAACTAACGTAAAAAGGTATGGACTCAATGCCGATCCTTGGTGCAATCCTACAATAAAAAAGGAAAATCACCAATCACGCCACTAGTGGTCATAACATTTGTTACTGCTCACTCATACTTATCTTTAATTATGTCTATATACCCATGAGAAAGCCCTTTACCACCCAACACCCTTCGTATTAAATCTCTAAGAACTTTATCATAAGCCTTTTCTAAGTCGATAAAGACCATGTGGAGGTCTTTCCTCCTCTCCCTATATTTCTCTACTAGTTGTCTTAGTAAGAAAATAGCATCCATGGTTGAACTCCCAGGCATGAAACCAAACTGATTCTCTGATACACTTGTTTCATGTCGTAGCCTCTTCTCAATCACTCTTTCAAAAAGTTTCATGGTGTGGCTCATAAGTTTGACCCCTCTATAATTAGTACATACGTACATATATATTTGCATAGGCCTATGTCTTTGTAGGGTGGAGAAAATGGCTATTTTTTACTGTACAGATAGTAAAACTGGTGTAAGCCATCCATGGACATACTTGAAATCAAGGGAAACCATGCAAATCTGTGTACTTTTCTTTGTTTTTTAACTTTTTGCATCTTCATAACAATTTTTACCTCATAAAATTCAAATTCCTCAAATAATCCATCAAGTTCTTAAGTATTGTTGGAAAATCTAGTTAAAAATTCAAATTAACAGCTCAAACTTACATCTAAAAAAAGCTTTTTCCTTAATTTTACTCAAAAAATTTCTAAACTTTTTGTCATGTTTTTTTTATATTTGTCTTGCCAATTTATTCCTAAATCCGAACTTTATCACTATAGATCTGAGTACCACAATGGTAAGAATTGTATTTATGTTTGCACCACACAAAAATAAAATATAAAAGGATAGAAACATCCAATTATTGTGATCTTTGGTGTCTAACATAGGACCGCAGTACTATGAGTCCTTGATATAGTGACTTATCGATGTTTACATTATTGCATAAATTCGCTATGTCCAAAAATCTGTTGAGAATTATGTAGGTTGCTATGTGCTTGTGATGTGACCACTTAAGAATCTCATCAAGAAACACCAACAGTTTGGAGGGCTAATGGCAAATGAAGAGAGAAGTACTGTTACTAGAAGAGCGTAAAATGTTGGCATGTAGGCAGCATCGTCCAGTGCAGTTGGTCGTAGATAATAGCCATTTCCCCTGTATAGGCATTTCCTACTTTCCCCTGTGGCCAGGATCAGATTCGTAGAATAGTTCAAAAACTCTCCAATCGACTTGAAACTCGGCTAGTAGTGAATCAAGTTGACCCATTGAGCAACTGGCTGTCAAGCAAAATAGTATTTTTAGGTGCGCTATTACAGCATTCCTCAATAAAAGGAAGAGACCGTGTATTTTGAAACCGCTAAGGCAGTGAATTAGTTTCAAAAGTTGCCTTTCTGTTTATTTAGATATAGACGTTCATATTGTTTGCGCCCTATTTTTGGCCCCCTAATAGAAATTATGTCAACTAGATGATTATAAATTTGATTTTTGTTTTTTGTTTTTTTTTTCTATTTCAATGATTTTTATTCAAATCATAGAGAAATATAAGGCTGCAAGTATTTCATAAAAGTCAGTTTTGGTATAAAGGTATAATCTAAGAGATTTTGAATAATATGAATGAATTAGATCTTTTAAAAATCCAGCCTAAAACAAAAAAGAGTCAAAGTCCAAATATAAGATGTTCCCTTAGCATTTTAAAATACCACACTATCCTTTGGTTGCTCTCAGCTATTTATCTTATTTCTCAAACTTATAATATAGAGGAACCCCAAAATCGCACAAAAATTTTAATTTGTGTAGCATTAAAATAGAAAGTACTTTTGCCAACAAATGTCTAGAGTAGTTGGTCTAAGACAACTTGAGATCTCCCATGAGGTATTCTTAGTTATAGGCCTGAGCCGCCACTTTCCTCTTTGCTGGAGGATAGATTTCCCAGTGCAAGTGACAGTATGTGAGTGATTTTCCTTGTAGTCCTTCACTAGTAAAAAAAAAGAAAAGGAATATGCTTTTGGCTAACAATTGTCTAGTAGAGTTATAGTGCACGATTAAGACTATTTGAGTTATTTAATTTGTAATTATTCACTTATCCCAAAAGAAAAAAGAAAAAGAAGAATAGAAGTAGTTATGATTATCACATAGAACTTTATAAGAATAACAGCCAGTCACAAGAAAAAACTTTTTTGATGCTAGAATCCTCCAATCACTGTGATATTTGAGCCCCTTGGTACAGAAGTCGGAAAATTCTGTTGGGCGGTCCAAATCAACCAAAGGTGACTACCATTATGTAAAAGTGGAGTCCTTCACACTGCAATGGGCACAAGATCACACCTCACTGCAGCATTCCTAGAAAAACTATATCAAGGAGAACTATACATCCAAAGTATGGTATCTTTTTCTATCAAATCCAAAGTATGATAAGCAAGCACTAATCTCATAACACAAGCACTTAATCAATCTTAATGGCATATGGATCTACTTAGGCCCACAAAATAACCCCACACTACTCATCCATAACATATACTTGGAAATGTAGCTCATGTACTATGACACACACTAACACACATAGAGATATGTTAATTAGTTTCTCACACGTTAGATTTTACAAAATAGGGCTTTATTTGTATAAGGAGAGAGAGAAAAGGAGAGATAAGCCATTAGAGGACTTTATATTTATGTAAGAAAGAAGTTACATATTTAGTGGTAGCAACGTGCCTACTTAGAAGCTAATGCTTCTACTGTCCTGTAACATTGACATAAGTATATATTATCAACCTTCCACGCTTCAGGTTAAGTTCTTAATTTTACCGAAGAAGGGTAGCTTTCTAATGGTCCAAATAACTTTAACCTCGGCAACTATAGCCACGTACAAATGGGTGCCATGTTTGTCGGAGTCATAAATCAGAAGAAGATGAACGGTGACTCTGGAGATACTTCTGTCTTAGCCGAAGGGCACAGATTGGAATAGGCCTGGCAATTCGGGGTTATAGAAGAGCATTGAGCGGGATGACAGGATGTTGAGCGTATTACAGATGCTTGCTGTGATGGGCCTCATAAATTATTGATCAGACCTGTCCATCTCATTTCCATGCCTCTAGATTACTATTGACCTGAAAAGAGAAAGGATTGGATGAGCTTAGAATCTAAGCAAATATTCTTTTATTCGCGGGACATGGACAGTAGGAAACCTTGTGTATCAACATTCTTTAAAATTGGGAGGGGCTAGATTAAATTTAAAAGGCCGAGATTGAATTTAAACGGGGCCAAAAGCAAATTTTGCATACAAATAACATGGAAACCAAACAAAAATGTATATATGGAAAAAGAAAATTTCAAAATTTTGGAGGGCCGCAATGGCTTACTTTTGCCCTAACTCAGCTCCATCCACGATGGACCCTGCCTTTAGTTTATTCAACTTGTTGATCTAATTTCCCTGAGTTTATCTGTCTTGTATTCCAAAAATCAAATTGGTTAGATGACCATCGCATTTTGATTAATCTACTACTTGATAACTGAAAATAAATAGTGAGGAGCTCTCTATGAACAACGGTGCACATTCAACCAGTGGAAGCATCAATTTTTGGGATGGTAGAATTTAATTGTCGTGATTTTTGGGATAAAAGATAAAGGAAAGCAACAAGACAACACCTGAATAAGTGTTCATACAACTGTTCCCCTTGGGTATGGTGGACCCACATACAATTGATCCATGCCATTCATTTGACTCCTCTAACCTTGGATACCTCTAGTTGCAAAAGTTATACCAAAATATCTTGAAAATAGTGTTTTCATATTGCTAGATATGGATGGTCAGAAGATACACAAGTAGCATCATACCTCAGAAAGAACAAGAGTGATTTCTTGGATGTTGTTGTCAGCCTCCCTCCACATGATTTTCGAACCGCTTGAAAAAGTTGGAGAGTTATTGATTGCATGGGTAAAATGAATAAGCAGATCAAATTGATCTGACCTGATCTCCACAGATCCAAATCCAAACAAATTGTAGAGATTAAATCTATTTTTTAAACGGATCAAACTGCCCATTCCATATTTGATCTAGTTGTGAATTATAGATTTATGAATAATCTTACTTTACATCAAAAGATTATTATGGAGCAATGTTGGCCCTAGGCTCCATTACTTTTTGGGGTTTTGAGAAACACTTTAATAGAATGTAGAATCACACTAGAAAGTCAACTTTTAATTTGAAGAAAAACAAGTATATATTAAATACAAAATCAAATATTATCAACTATAGACTAAGTATTTTATGTGTACAGTGGAGAAACTATTGTTGCTATTCTTTGGGTCAACCTAATGTGGTCCAGCCATTTCAACTACAAAGAACATTGCAAATGTGCAACACAATTGTTTGCAAACAAAAGGTTCAGGTTGCCACTTTTCCCTTTGGCCCGGGATTAGATATAGGGGTGCCTATGTTAGAGAGTGTGTGAAGTGATTTGCTTTCACAAGAAAAATGAAATTATGATTTAACTAGATTCTCTTTTATGAAGCACATAAAAAGAACCTTGGTTTCCTCAATCAAGAAATACCATCAAGTTATATTATTTGAAATTACTTTTGCCTATGGACAAAAGAGAGATGAAATCAAATTGCAATGAACATTTTACCCTAACATAGTTTCCTCCAATGCAGTAAGATTTTTTGTTTTTTTTCAATGGTATAGGCATACTCTCGAAGAGTCTTGAAGCATGACTTGCATGATTGAAACTCACTATTACTCCACTGAACCACACGAAGTTGTTGTGGAAAATTGGAAAGATCTATATCTGAAGTAGATTGTAGGGGCATGTCCAACTCAAGTTTTGCAATTTTATCTACTTTATAGATGTTTGGGTGGTATAATCTTTGTTCTCATATCATGAACATCTTATTGATTGAGTTAGTAAACATTGCAGTACCAAGCTGACAAATGAAAATATTTTCGAATGCTAGAATCATCCAATTGGAATTAGTCTTGGGCTACAATCTGTCCAAAGTTCAGTACTCAGATGGATATTCTTGATCAACCACATGTAGACAATTTGGATTGAAAAGTTAAAAGTTTCTCCTAAATTTATGTTTTTCAAGTTTGCCCTTTTAAAAAGAATCAACTGGAGGGAGATGTAGGGTTACAAGATTAGATCGGCTTTAAGAGAAATCTCAGCTACAATTACAAGAAACTGCCACAACCACCAATATGTAAATTTCTTCAAAGAATCTCTCGGAATCAGCTATAAGTATAAGATCATGTCAACTTTGAGAGAAATCTAGAAACAAATCTCTTCGTTGGCGATCTTTCAACTAGAGAGAGAGATGTAGGGTTTCTGCTACGAGATCAAATTGACTTTCAGATAAATTTTCTTCAAAAATCTAATAAAAAGAGCTATAAATATTCATTATATGGGTTGGAAGTAAGTTTTAGAGAGAAAATTTTAGATTTCTGATAGTAAGATTGTGTAGAGTAGTGGGAGAATTGTAGATCAATGTGTTAGGATAGGCTGTAATCCCTTTGATAATCAATCAATGTAGTAAAGATGTAGATTCTATCATGTTATCAAAGCCATGGAGTGATGATCTATCCTCCCCAATCAGATTTGCCACCTCTCCTCTTGCTACAACTTTTTACTCCATCCCTCTCCATCGACGTCAACTATGGCACTTTCGCCGGCAACCTCCCATCTCTCTCCGAATTCACTTGGTTCCTCAAACCCCGCACAACAATAGATCACATAAAATTGGTGAAAGTTGATTCAATCATCCTCACTGCTTTTTAAAGACACCGACATTCTCACAAAACTCCCTATCACACAAAATTGGCTCCAAACCAACATTGCCTCCCCTCTACCTAGCTACCAAAATTAACTAAATCTTAGTCAGAAAGAAGTAGGCTACACTGCGACCAAAAACCTCATCTTCCACCTCATTCTAGCGATGAGAACCTTCCACATCACCCTAGAACTTGCTATATGGAAAGCTTCGCTGGTGTGGAGTCTTGCTAAATCAATTTCCCTACCTCCTTCATCTTGCTCTAGCAACAAACAAAATGTGATCGCCCCTAAAAATCGTCTCTATCTCGCTCACCTTGCCTTGCAATACTAGCCAATGATCAAAAGATACGACACATGTCTCACTCATCTTCTCCAAAAAGAGCAAGAAACAAAGGCTCTGCGAGAAGAGAACACAATTTTTCAGAATGAAATTGGAGATTTGAGCATGCGGTTGAGACTTATTTCAGTTCTGCAAAGCAGAGTCCTTTATGAAGCCGCATTCTTCTCAAGGTTTTCAACTATTGTCGGTTATGAATGACTTTGAGAAGGACCTTGTTTTTAGTATAGCAGAGTTTATCTAGTCAGGTAGGTCGGAACACAGCAAGCTATATGACCTGGAAAAAGATGAGGAAATGAGTATAGTTGTTGGGACTTCAACTCATACTGATGGCATCCAGTTATGTGAGGATCAATATTCGACAGAAATGGCTGGAACATCAGAGTTTAGGGAGATCCACCTCCAATTTAGGCGAAGAAAAGAGTGAGGTTTGTTTTGCCTGAGAGTCCATAGATGGATGAGAGTGTGAGGGAGGAGCTTCAAGAACTGATGGAAGAAAGGGAAGCGGGAATGGCATTTATACTTGCCATTCATATGTGAAGGCCAAGCCTGGATCGAGCATGATAAAGAAACTAGTTATCAATGTTGGGTATGATTTCTTGAGAAGGAACTGCAAAGGACCTGCTTATGCATTGACTGTTCCGCATGCCTCAACTCTAGAAGTGGGGATGATATATCATGTTGAAATAGATGATAGTTGTATATCATTTGCATGTAAATTAAAGAACACAATGGGAAATTAAGGCTTCTCGTTGCTGAGTGGATTCAAAATAGCTTCAACAAGGTACATAGTATGAGGAAACCAAGATGGAGAAGACATGAAAAAGAATGTATCCCTGTTCTTTTCAGATTGTTTAACCCGGGAAAGTTTGCTATTGCCGTACATAATCCGACCGGGTGTTCAACCTATCAATCTTGCTTTCCATCACTAGCAGCAGTGTCTTAATGCCGTGTGATTGGATCCAACAAATAGTTGATGAATGTTGTTCGTATTGTTCCCCCATAAATAGTGCAGCTGCAACCGGTCTGGGAGCATGCTGATCATGTCCGCGATGTAATTGTGGCAGGTACAGAAAGATTGAAATTTTGTTCGTTTATAGGTATTAAATATATTCAAGGTTTGATACTTCATCTTTGAGCCTGTTAATGAATGACCCAAGCCCCTAGAGAGACATGGGTGATGCTAGTAATCTTTCCACTGAAATTTTTTAGGACTGCGGACAGAGATTAACGGTTTGAAATTCTAAAAAACTAGCGCCTCAGTGCTCGAAACTGCTGCCTATGTGGGGTCTGGGGAAGCGGTAGACCACAAGGGCCTATAGTAGGCACCCTTACCTTAATTTTTGCAAGAGGCTGTTTCAACGCCTTAAACCCTTGACCTCAAGGTCACATGAGGACAACAATTTAAAATTCTATGAAGGCTAAATGTCTCCTAATCATATGGTTAGTTGAGTTGGTCTAGTGTCTCTTAGTCATTCATGGGCCATCTCATGCAAACCGCAATTATAGTTCATGAAAAGGAAAGTGGACACCATGGGTTGGGAGAGTGAAAACAATCTCATCCCTGATGGCGAGGCCCACTCTATAATCAGATTTCATATAGGATGGTGATATATACGATCCTTGTTTTTCCTGATCTACCTCATTTAATGGTAGAAATTGAAATGGATTTAACTCTAAGTGACCCTAGATTTCTAAAGATCCAAACCATTAACAATGGTCCACTTCACTTAGACGGCCTTCACTAGTGAAACACTTTACAATCCATTGTACAATAAGTAAATAGTAGCAAGGATCATCCCATGCATAGGAATTTTGGAGCATGACCCATTTAAATTAAGGGCAACATTATGAGGACCTTTAGGAATATAGGCTCACCTAGAGTTATACCCGTTCTTGCAATTCATTGAGAGGCTCATGAGGAAAAAAATGGGTGCATATCTAATGGAAAAATGATAAGGAGAAATGCACTTTAAGGCCCACATGTGCCTCACTTGCATGATCCAATCCGTTAATTTAGCATACAGTGACAAGACCTTCTCATTTACACTGAGTTTGTCTTTGCTTGGGAAGGGGTGGAACTACCAAATTTTAGGTTGACAGATTTGCAGCCATGGTATTGGCCTTTGTTTTTGGTGTGGTATTATTATTTTTCGGTTTGTGGGTGTTGGATTGTAATGCTGCTTTGATTTCTATTTTTCACAAAATAATGTAGATCAGCTTGGTCTACCTGATAAAGCTCTGCTTTGTAACTGGAAAAATAAAAAAAAATAAAAATCTGAATTAAGGATGCTTCTGCAAATCTCTTAATTAATTGAATTGATTTATTTAGAGAAGCTCAACCAGAACCTATCCTATATGTCTTCTTCCGATTCAAGTTAGCAAAAGTTTTATATCCCGGATTTCACAGAATATATGACACATATCTCATATATCACATAAGATATGCCAACAGAAACTCCCAAGAAATGCAATTAAATAAACCCCCTTAGCGGTTTTCATTAAACATTTGTATCCCCTTTCTTTGATGTGATCAAACGTTCGCCTTTGGAAATGATAGAATTGTCCAACCTTACTACTTTTGAGCTATCAGAGATTCAAAGTCTGAACAATTAGATGAACAAATTAGATCATCTAAAGTTTGGACTCCATGATGCAAAGTGGGGGCCTCCAATAAGCGCATCTTATAGAGCATTAGCATCAGAGGGTGAAAGCTTATGGTCTTCTTTTAGCATCTTCGAAAACTAAAGCACCCAATTACAGCTCTACTTCACATGGCAGTGACATAGACAACCTTTGAAAAAATTCTTTTAAATTTGTCATTAATTGCTTAAACAAGATTATAGACGAGCATTAAGGGGAATCATGGGATGTTGCGTGCACTCCAGCTACTTGCTGCAGTGCATCCTACTTTTGTAGGATGGCCCCCACAAATCATTGATCAAGCCCGTCCAACTAATTTTTATGCCTCTAGATTACTATTGACCTAAAAAGAGAAAGGACTGGATGAGCTTAGAATGTAAACAAATATTCTTTTATTTCTAAGAACATGGACGGTGAGAAACCTGGTGCAAAGAATAGTCTACATTTACCAAGTAAGAAGCACAGTTTTTAGATATAATATGTATTCAATAGCCTTGGTTTTTGGCTCACAAGTGATTCTGAGGCATACAAATCAGATGGACGGATCCAATCAATGATTTTCACGGCCCATCATGTAGCTATAGTGTGCACAGCATCCATCATCCCCCAAACCTTAATCTCCAGAGCAAATCAGGAATCTCTTCTTCTTCTCTCATTCGCCCTATCTTAAAGCAAGCACTTAATTATATACTGGAGCTCATATATTGTACATGCTCGCACGCCCATTAGATTTTGCTGCAATGTATACAGAGAGAGAGAGAGAGAGAGAGAGAGAGAGAGAGAGAGAGAGAGAGAGAGAGATGATTTAGCTTGTAGCCCATTAAATTTTACTAAAAAACAGAAACAGGACTTTATTTAGATAAGGAGGCAGTTATTACATATTTTGTGGCACTAACGTGCCTACTTAGAAGGAGCCACCTTAGAAGCTAATGCTTCTACTATCCTGTTACACTGACATAACTATGTATTATCAGTCTTCCACGCTTGAGTTTCAGTTCTTAATTTTACCAAAGAACAGGAGCTTTCTAATGGGCACAAGGATTTTAACCTCAGTAACTATAGCCCCATACATATGGGTGCCAGATTTGTCGGAGGCATAAATCACAAGAAGATAAACGGCGACTCTCGAGATACTTATGTCGTAGCCGAAGGGCACAGATTGGAACGTCAGATGCTGTCCACTGTGTTTGACCGCCCACTTCGCAACCTCTGTGTAGTCTTTGTTCTTTTCTATAGTGGCGCCTGGAGGGATCTGTGGCTTTAGATATTCTTCGATATCAAGGCCATCGGCGAGGTTCTTCAGTAGGTCTTCACCCTCAGCAGCAAGGGCCTCGGCAAGGTCCAGCAGCTGTTGTTCTTCTTTAGTGAGTTCATCCTGCTGGTTGTCTCCTCCAGTAATGGGGGCCGGCTGAGTCGGAGTCTGAGCCATGTCTGAATGAACGAAGAAGGTAAGAGAATTGCTGAGCGAAGTGAAGAGGAGCAGCGAGTTGTATCGACTTGGTTACAACGTCGAGGAGCCCCTCTATTTATACACCTCCAAGACCCTCCCACTTGCATTCACATGCATCTGCTGACACTTCAAGCATCTGTAAACATGACGTAGACCAGGTTCTCAACAAATTACGTGGGAGGAGCATTAAATTTGTTTATTTTTTTGAGCAGCATAATGCATGTATTACCTCTCAGCTACTGCTAAGTCTGTTTAATGTGAAAGGAGTTCTACAATTTGGAATTGCGGGAAATGCAAATCCTATGCTCCAAATTGGATATTTCACCATTCCTCGCTATTGGGCCCACACAGGCCTTTGGAATTGGCAGGTAAGGCCGAGATGTTTCCTTCATCGTAATGATTTTATTGGAAAATTGGAAGAAACAAAGAGATTACAGACAATTATGGTTCAAAGAAAAAGAAAAGAAAAGATATTAGTATTGGATCAGCTTTTCAATCATCCAACCGTGAATATTGTAAAACTTGCTTTGGATGATTCCTACCCTTTGATTTGCTAGGGGCTTATTCTCAAACACACACATGCCTCCTGGTCTTCTAACTCTCCGGATAAATGCCGAAAAATTAGATCCATACAATCCTCGGGTGGGTTTGAAGCTTGGTGCATGTTTCATCCACCATGAAATAAGAGATAGACGGTTAGGATGACTGAGAAGTGAGAAGAGCGAGCCCCACTTCTGCTCTTACTCTATATGTGCATCTACGTGTAAGAACCCTTTGAGAAGTCGAAGATTTACATGAGAGAGAGGATTATACGATGCCATTGGTCTTGTCACGATTGCTTCGTACAAGAACTAAAAAAGGATAGGTGGACCCACCTTTTAGAAAATTTTGCAAATTTTTAGGCCGGCAACGGCTTATTTTGTGGGGGGGCTCAGTTTTTAAAAGAAATTTCTAAAATTTTGGAGAGCGGCAATGGCTTACTTTTGCCCTAACTTAGCTCCATTCCTATTTGACCCTGCCTTTAGTTTATTCAACTAGTTGATCTGAGTTCCCAGAGTTTTTCTTGTATTTCACATTGGGGAGATGATCATCACATTTTAAACAATCTGTTTTGATCACTGAAAATGGACGGTTAGGAGCTGTCCATATATGAACAACGGTGCAGGTTCAACGGCTAGAAGTATCATTTTTTGAGATGGTAGAACAAATAAGCTGATCAAATTGATTCGACCCGATTGTCGTCGTGGATCCAGATCTAAATGAATTTGATACATTAAATCCGTTTTTAAGCAGATCAAACTGCCCATTCCATATCTGATCGAGTTGCGGATTTCACATTTGTGAATAATTTAACTGTACAATGAAAGATTAATTTTGGAGTAGCTGACACGGGGCTCCGCTACTTTTTAGGATTTCCAAAAAAACTTTAATACAAGTCATAGGTAGTCTTCTTAAATAAAGAGCAAGAGTGAGGGTCTACTTAAACAAAGATGTAGAAAATAGGAATTAGAGATCCAGATCTAAACGAATTTGATACATTAAATCCGTTTTTTAAGCAGATCAAACTGCCCATTCCATATCTGATCGAGTCGCGGATTTCACATTTGTGAATAATTTAATTGTAGAATAAAAGATTAATTTTGTCTAACACCATGGCTCGACTGGCTACTTTTCCCCGCTGCAATAAAAATCAACGGTTCATACCAAGGAATCCCAAATAAGGCTTCACAGATCAAGGGTCTAGGACCATCCCATCGACGTAAAATCAGGTGCGCTGCTGCTACACTAGATTTGATCATGACCGAAACGCAAATGTGGGTTCGATAAAGTGTCTGTCAAACAGCCACCGTGTTTTTGCTTTGCCCTTTTCAGCCTGAGCGGTCCAAGAGACATCGACCGAGGTACAGTGCCACACTACTAGTGTGATGGCTCAACTTTCAGGGTCCACATGAGAGAATATATCATATAATCGAGACCGTCCAACCTGTAGAAAATTGAAGGCCCGTTCACACGGTTCTGGTCCCATGCCCAGTGAGCGTCTCATCCGTCAAATGAAGTCTGAGAAGATCAATCACCATATATGGCTTCAAAAATCAAAGAAGCGGGCCAGATTTGTGATAGTCGTTGGACATTGGCGGATTTGATGCAGTCGACGTGGCATAAACCATCTTTGTTAGGAGAGGACTAATTATACACCGCGCCCTATAGGAGTGTCCATCGGAAGCGCCTGAGCTTTGCATGGACGAGCTGCAACATTCGATGATCCCATCCGCCCATCTAATTGCTCCTGCTCTGAAATACGATTCTGGGATTCTAGCATATTGAAAAAGAGAGTGAGTTTAACCGCTTTTATTACATGTTGCTAGCCCATTCCTTTGATTTGATCAGTGGTATATTTTTTGGTATAGAATAATCAGAGATTCAAAATCCAAACAATTAGATGAACGAGTCAGATCATCCAAAGTTTGGGCTCCACAATGCAAAGGAGGCGCCTTCGGTACACGCGTCTCTTAGAGTGTATCCTCGGAGGGTGAAAGTTTGAAAAAATTCTTTTAAATTTGTAATTAATTTCTTAAACAAGATTATAAGAGAGAATTAAGGGGAATGATGAGATGTTGCGCGCACTACAGCTGCTTACCATGGTGCGCCCGACTTTTGTTTGATGGACCTCACAAATCATTGATCAGACCCATCCATCTCATTTATATGCCTACAGAATACTATTGACCTGAAAAGAGAAAGGAGTGGATGAGCTCAGAATCTAAGCAAATATTCTTTTGTTCACACAACATGGATGGTGAGAAACCTTGTGTAAAGAACAGTCTACATTCAACAAGGAAGAAGCACAGTTTTCAGATATAATATATATGCATTCAATAGCCTTGATGTTTGGCACACAAGTGATCTCAAGGCATAAAAATCAGATGAACGAATCCAATCAATGATTTTTAAGGCCCATCGTGCAGCTGTGGTGCACGCATCATCCCATCATTCCCCAACCATAATCTCTACTCTAAATCAGAATTTCCATAGCGAATTAGGAATCTCTTCTTCATCTCTCTCATTCTCCCTGCCCAATCTGATAAGCAAGCACTAATCTCATAACACAAGCACTTAATCAATCTTAATGGCATATGGATCTACTTAGGCCCACAAAATAACTCCACAATACTCGTCCATAACATATAATTGGAAATGCAGCTCATGTACTATGACACACACTAACACACAGAGAGATGTTAATTAGTTTCTCACACATTAGATTTTACAAAGTAGGACTTTATTTGTATAAGGAGAGAGAAAGGCAGAGAGAAGCCATTGGAGGATTTTATTTATGTAAGAAAGGAGTTACGTATTTAGTGGCACCAACGTGCCTACTTAGAAGCTAATGCTTCTACTATCCTCTTACATTGACATAACTATATATTATCAGTCTTCGACGGTTGAGGTTCAGTTCTTAATTTTACCGAAGAAGGGAGCTTTCTAATGGCCCAAATAACTTTAACCCCAACAACTATAGCCCCATGCAAATGGGTGCCTGGTTCGTTGGAGGCATAAATCAGAAGAAGATAAACGGCGACTCTATAGTAGCCGAAGGGCGCAGATTGGAACGTCAGGCCTTGTCCAGTTTTCTCAACCACCCACTTGGCAACGTCTCTGACCCTCCCACATACATTCACGAAAACGTGGTATAGACCAGGCTATATATATAGTAGTCAGCACTGGGCTCTACTGCTTTTTGGCTTTTAGGGTTTCCAAAAAACTTTAATAGAAGTTTAAATCATGCTAGAAAAGCAACTTTTAGTTTGGAGACAAAACAGAGATAAATTAAGTGCAAAATCAAAATTTTAGCAACGATGATGTAAATTAAGTACAAAATCAAACTTTTAGCAGCCATGATGAAAATTAATTTTATAGTCGGCACTGGGCTCCACTACTTTTTGGGGTTTCCAAAAAATTGTTTAATAGAAGTTTAAATCACGCTAGAAAAGCAACTTTTAGTTTGCAGACAAAATGCATATAAATTAAATACAAAATCAGACTTTTAGCAACTGCAGACTTAAGTACTTTACATCTACAGAGGGCAAGTTAATGCCGCTGCCCCATGGCTTGCCCTAATGTGGTCCAACCCTTTCGTCTAAGAAAGGCATTTCAGATGTCTAAAACAAACGGTTGCACATCATAGGTTCGAGCCGCCACTTTTTCCCGTTGCAATAAAAGTCAATGGTTCATACTAAGAAATCCTAAATATGTGTACAGCAGAGAAACTATTGTTGCTATTCTTTGGGCCAGCCTAATGTGGTCCAGCCATTTTATCTACAAAGAACATTGCAAATGTGCAACACAATTGTTTGCACACAAAAGTTTCAGGTTGCCCCTTTTCCCTTTGGCCTAGGATTACATTTAGGGGTGCCTATGTTAGAGAGTGTGTGAAGTAATTTGCCTTCACAAGAAAAATGAAATTATGATTTAATTAGATTCTCTTTTATGAAGCACATAAAAAGAACCTTGATTTCCTCAATCAAGAAATAGCATCAGGTTATATGATTTGAAGTTACTTTTGCCTATGGACAAAAGAGCGATGAAATCAAATTGCAATGAACATTTCACCCTAAAATAGTTTCCTCCAATGCGGTAAGATTTTTGGTTTTTCTCAATTAGGCATACTCTGAAGACTCTTGAAGCATGACTTTCATGATTGAAACTCACTATTACTCCAGTGCACCACACTAAGTTGTTGTGGAAAATTAGAAAGATCTATATCTGATGTAGATTGTAGGGGAATGTCCAACTCAAGTTTTGCAATTTTATCTGCTTTATAGATGTTTGAGTGGTATAATCTTTGTTCTCCTATCATGATCATCTTATTGATCAAGTTAGTAAACATTGTAGTGCCAAGTTGACGAATGAAAACATTTTAGAATGCTAGAATCATCCAATTGGAATTAGTCTTGGGCTACAATATGTCCAAAGTTCAGCAGTCAGATGGATATTCTAGATCAACCACATGCGGACAATTTCGATTGAAAAGTTAAAAGTTTCTCTTAAGTATATGTTTTTCAAGTTTGCCCTTTTAAATAGAATCAACTGAGAGAGATGTAGGGTTGCAAGATTAGATCGGCTTTAAGATAAATCTTAGCTACAATTACAAGAAACTCTCACAACCATCAATATGTTAAATTTCTTCAGAGAATCTCTCGGAATCAACTATAAGTATAAGATCATGTCAACTTCGAGAGAAATCTAGCAACAAATCTTCGTAGGTGATCTTTCAACTAGAGAGAGATGTAGGGTTTCTCGCTACGAGATCAAATTGACTTTCAGATAAATTTTCTTCAAAAATCTAATAAAAAGAGCTATAAATATTCATTACAGGGTTTGGAAGTAAGTTTTAAAGAGAAAATTTTAGATTTCTGATAGCGAGATTGTGTAGAGGAGTGGGAGAATTGTAGATCAATGTGTTAGGATAGGCTGTAATCTCTTTGATAATCAATCAATGTAGTAAAGATGTAGATTCTATCATGTTATCAGAGCCATGGACTGAAGATCTATCGTCCCCAATCCGATCTATCACCTCTCCTCTTGCCACAACTTTGTACTCCATCCCTCTCCATCGACGTCAACTACGACACTCTCGCCAACAACCTCCCACCTCTCTCCCAATTCACTAGCTTCCCCAAACCCCGCACAACAATCTATCACATAAAATTGTTGAAAGTTGATTCAACCATCCTCACTGCCTTTAAAGACACCAGCATTCTCACAAAACTCCCCGTCACACAAAATTGGCTCCAAACCAACATTGCCTCCCTTCTACCCAACCACCAAAATTAATCGGATCTTAGTCAGCGAAGAAGTAGTCTATGCTTGTGGCCAAAAACCTCATCGTCCACCTCATTCTAGCGATGAGAACCTTCCACACCACCTTAAAACTTGCTATATGGAAAGCTTCACTGGTGTGGAGTCTTGCTAAATCAATTTCCCTACCTCCTTCATCTTGCTCTAGCAACATACAAAATGTGATCGCCCCTAAAAGTCGTCTCTATCTCGCTCACCTTACCTTGCAATACTAGCCAATGATCAAAAGATACGACACATGTCTCACTCATCTTCTCCAAAAAAGAGCAAGAAACAAAGGCTCTGCGAGAAGAGAACACAATTTTTCAGAATGAAATTGGAGATTTGAGCATGCGGTTAAGACTTATTTCAGTTCTGCAAAGCAGAGTCCTTTATGAAGCCGCATTCTTCTCAAGGTTTTCAACTACTATTGGTTATGAATGACTTTAAGTGATTCTAATACTTCCTCTTTCCTACTTTCACCGTTATCTAATTCTATAATCTCAAATTTCATTTCTCCTTCTACTCTTGATTTCACCCTTAACCTGCAAACGAGTTTCTTTGCAGCTTCTGGTTCAAGGCGTTTAGGCCTTTCTACACTAGAATTGTCACACTAGTGTAAGATAGTGGATTTGATGGCAATATTGGGTAGAAAAAAAGAATCAAGACTTGACCCGTCTCCGAGGCGAGGAATAAAACCCAAGTCTTTACAGGATTTGATGCAATTCCTCTTGATGGTTTCACCGAAAGAGACTATCACCAGATCGACCATTAAATGGCCAAAGATAGGATAGACAAATTCCATTAGCAGATTTTGTAGGTTTGTGAGAGTGGGGAAGACCTTCCACCAGTGTTTTCCACCGCCCACTTCTCTATCTAATGCAACTTTATGTATTCGTCTATGAAGGAAAAGAAAAAGACTTCTAAATCCATTATTTTGGGGTTTAAAGGGATTGAGTTTTGGTCTTAGGTATGTAAGGGTGCGTGTCATCATCTTCAATGATTACTAGTATCTTTGGGGCTCACTCTTGTGCTGCCCCAAAAGCCCTACTCATTTGCCCCCGATATGAGAAATCCATGGAGGGGAAATCTTCTAGTATCAACATAGATCGGGCCTAGGGAGGAGCCAGCCATAATTACAACATCAAGCTCTTTTAATAGGGGTTGACGCTATTATAGTAACCCTGAATTTTAATGAATTATTTATTCCACTCATGTAAATTGTCATATTTTGATTAAAAATAGAATAAGTAATTGAATTCAAGTTAAAAGGGGATTTTGTATAATTGAACTATTCAAGAACTTGAAGTTTTTCTTCAAAACATAAAGAATTGGAACATACGCGTCGAGATGAATCCAACAACATAAAGAATACTGATATCAAATTTCAAATGAGAAAGTTATGATCGTTCAAATATAAAGGGCATTTTTGAAAAAAAGAAAAAAAAAAAAAAAGAAAGAAAGAAAAGACTTTTATTAAAAAGGATGGGCCATTTGATATCGCACCCACCCTCCTTAAAGGAATAAAAAATATATCATTAGATCTATTCCTAGACCCACGGAAGAAGGGAGAAGAATGAAGGAGAAAGAAGGGATGGGCAAGAAGGAAGAGGAGAGGAAGTAGAGGGACAAGGAGAGGAAGACAAGTGAGGAAAAGATAAAGGGAGAAGGAGAAGACCCAGCCCACCATAATAATTGATCATGCCAGTGAGAAGGAGAGCTGACCATAGGGGTTCACTAGAGTTGTAGGAGCTTACCAGAGAAGATGATGGCCCAGATCAATTATCTAATCCGATCATTTTCTTTAGCATAAGAGCACGAATAAAAACCCTTAGTTTATTGAGTGATCCATGCTGATTTTGACCATCAATTAGAGAGGAGAGCGACAGCAATGAACTAGAAGACTTCTCAAAAAATGATGATCAATCCAGCTCATCCAAGAGATGGAAAAACATGAAAATACAACTAAGAGGTTATTATCATCATCAAGACCTCATCCCAATTAGGGGTCAGCCACATGAATCTTGTTCCTCCATTCCACTCTATTAAATAGCATGGCTTCATTTAGTCCCAAAGTTTTTAAATCTTTCCTCACCACTTCTAACAACATTCTCTTTTAGAACCTTCTACTTGTATTGCCTCACTCCTAACCGGTGCCATTGTTGGTCTCCTTTGAACATGTCCAAACCATCTAAGTTTAATCTCCCTCATCTTGTTACCCATTGGTGCCACCCCTAAATTTTCATTTCTAATTCTATCCATTCTTGTTTTACTACTCATCCATCTCAACATCCTCATTTCTATGACGCTCATCCTATGAGTATGATATTCCTTAACTGCCCAACACTCTAATCCATAGAGCATGCCCGACCTTATAGCCATCTTATAGAATTTTTCTTTTAGTTTGAGTGGCAGCCGCCGATCACATAAAACTCTAGATGCACATCTCCATTTGTTCCAACCTAGTTGGATTCTCTGGGTAACCTCCCTCTCAATCTTTCCACTCTCATGGATCAATGATCCTAAGTACCGAAAGTGCTCTTTCACGGGGACGTCTTGGTTATCAATCTTGACTAGTGTTCCACTCCTACTCTCCTTGCTAAAATTACATTCTATATATTCTATATTAATTCAGCTAATTTTAAATCCGTTAGATTCTAATGCTTCTCTCCATAACTTTAGTTTTATGTTTACACCCTCCCTTGTCTCATCAAGTAGGACTATATCATCTACAAATAGCATGCACCAGGGAATCTCTTCGTTCCATAACTAACGTAAAAAGGTATGGACTCAATGCCGATCCTTGGTGCAATCCTACAATAAAAAAGGAAAATCACCAATCACGCCACTAGTGGTCATAACATTTGTTACTGCTCACTCATACTTATCTTTAATTATGTCTATATACCCATGAGAAAGCCCTTTACCACCCAACACCCTTCGTATTAAATCTCTAAGAACTTTATCATAAGCCTTTTCTAAGTCGATAAAGACCATGTGGAGGTCTTTCCTCCTCTCCCTATATTTCTCTACTAGTTGTCTTAGTAAGAAAATAGCATCCATGGTTGAACTCCCAGGCATGAAACCAAACTGATTCTCTGATACACTTGTTTCATGTCGTAGCCTCTTCTCAATCACTCTTTCAAAAAGTTTCATGGTGTGGCTCATAAGTTTGACCCCTCTATAATTAGTACATACGTACATATATATTTGCATAGGCCTATGTCTTTGTAGGGTGGAGAAAATGGCTATTTTTTACTGTACAGATAGTAAAACTGGTGTAAGCCATCCATGGACATACTTGAAATCAAGGGAAACCATGCAAATCTGTGTACTTTTCTTTGTTTTTTAACTTTTTGCATCTTCATAACAATTTTTACCTCATAAAATTCAAATTCCTCAAATAATCCATCAAGTTCTTAAGTATTGTTGGAAAATCTAGTTAAAAATTCAAATTAACAAATTTCAAACTTACATCTAAACAAAGCTTTTTCCTTAATTTTACTCAAAAAATTTCTAAACTTTTTGTCATGTTTTTTTTATATTTGTCTTGCCAATTTATTCCTAAATCCGAACTTTATCACTATAGATCTGAGTACCACAATGGTAAGAATTGTATTTATGTTTGCACCACACAAAAATAAAATATAAAAGGATAGAAACATCCAATTATTGTGATCTTTGGTGTCTAACATAGGACCGCAGTACTATGAGTCCTTGATATAGTGACTTATCGATGTTTACATTATTGCATAAATTCGCTATGTCCAAAAATCTGTTGAGAATTATGTAGGTTGCTATGTGCTTGTGATGTGACCACTTAAGAATCTCATCAAGAAACACCAACAGTTTGGAGGGCTAATGGCAAATGAAGAGAGAAGTACTGTTACTAGAAGAGCGTAAAATGTTGGCATGTAGGCAGCATCGTCCAGTGCAGTTGGTCGTAGATAATAGCCATTTCCCCTGTATAGGCATTTCCTACTTTCCCCTGTGGCCAGGATCAGATTCGTAGAATAGTTCAAAAACTCTCCAATCGACTTGAAACTCGGCTAGTAGTGAATCAAGTTGACCCATTGAGCAACTGGCTGTCAAGCAAAATAGTATTTTTAGGTGCGCTATTACAGCATTCCTCAATAAAAGGAAGAGACCGTGTATTTTGAAACCGCTAAGGCAGTGAATTAGTTTCAAAAGTTGCCTTTCTGTTTATTTAGATATAGACGTTCATATTGTTTGCGCCCTATTTTTGGCCCCCTAATAGAAATTATGTCAACTAGATGATTATAAATTTGATTTTTGTTTTTTGTTTTTTTTTTCTATTTCAATGATTTTTATTCAAATCATAGAGAAATATAAGGCTGCAAGTATTTCATAAAAGTCAGTTTTGGTATAAAGGTATAATCTAAGAGATTTTGAATAATATGAATGAATTAGATCTTTTAAAAATCCAGCCTAAAACAAAAAAGAGTCAAAGTCCAAATATAAGATGTTCCCTTAGCATTTTAAAATACCACACTATCCTTTGGTTGCTCTCAGCTATTTATCTTATTTCTCAAACTTATAATATAGAGGAACCCCAAAATCGCACAAAAATTTTAATTTGTGTAGCATTAAAATAGAAAGTACTTTTGCCAACAAATGTCTAGAGTAGTTGGTCTAAGACAACTTGAGATCTCCCATGAGGTATTCTTAGTTATAGGCCTGAGCCGCCACTTTCCTCTTTGCTGGAGGATAGATTTCCCAGTGCAAGTGACAGTATGTGAGTGATTTTCCTTGTAGTCCTTCACTAGTAAAAAAAAAGAAAAGGAATATGCTTTTGGCTAACAATTGTCTAGTAGAGTTATAGTGCACGATTAAGACTATTTGAGTTATTTAATTTGTAATTATTCACTTATCCCAAAAGAAAAAAGAAAAAGAAGAATAGAAGTAGTTATGATTATCACATAGAACTTTATAAGAATAACAGCCAGTCACAAGAAAAAACTTTTTTGATGCTAGAATCCTCCAATCACTGTGATATTTGAGCCCCTTGGTACAGAAGTCGGAAAATTCTGTTGGGCGGTCCAAATCAACCAAAGGTGACTACCATTATGTAAAAGTGGAGTCCTTCACACTGCAATGGGCACAAGATCACACCTCACTGCAGCATTCCTAGAAAAACTATATCAAGGAGAACTATACATCCAAAGTATGGTATCTTTTTCTATCAAATCCAAAGTATGATAAGCAAGCACTAATCTCATAACACAAGCACTTAATCAATCTTAATGGCATATGGATCTACTTAGGCCCACAAAATAACCCCACACTACTCGTCCATAACATATACTTGGAAATGTAGCTCATGTACTATGACACACACTAACACACATAGAGATATGTTAATTAGTTTCTCACACGTTAGATTTTACAAAATAGGGCTTTATTTGTATAAGGAGAGAGAGAAAAGGAGAGATAAGCCATTAGAGGACTTTATATTTATGTAAGAAAGAAGTTACATATTTAGTGGTAGCAACGTGCCTACTTAGAAGCTAATGCTTCTACTGTCCTGTAACATTGACATAAGTATATATTATCAACCTTCCACGCTTCAGGTTAAGTTCTTAATTTTACCGAAGAAGGGTAGCTTTCTAATGGTCCAAATAACTTTAACCTCGGCAACTATAGCCACGTACAAATGGGTGCCATGTTTGTCGGAGTCATAAATCAGAAGAAGATGAACGGTGACTCTGGAGATACTTCTGTCTTAGCCGAAGGGCACAGATTGGAATAGGCCTGGCAATTCGGGGTTATAGAAGAGCATTGAGCGGGATGACAGGATGTTGAGCGTATTACAGATGCTTGCTGTGATGGGCCTCATAAATTATTGATCAGACCTGTCCATCTCATTTCCATGCCTCTAGATTACTATTGACCTGAAAAGAGAAAGGATTGGATGAGCTTAGAATCTAAGCAAATATTCTTTTATTCGCGGGACATGGACAGTAGGAAACCTTGTGTATCAACATTCTTTAAAATTGGGAGGGGCTAGATTAAATTTAAAAGGCCGAGATTGAATTTAAACGGGGCCAAAAGCAAATTTTGCATACAAATAACATGGAAACCAAACAAAAATGTATATATGGAAAAAGAAAATTTCAAAATTTTGGAGGGCCGCAATGGCTTACTTTTGCCCTAACTCAGCTCCATCCACGATGGACCCTGCCTTTAGTTTATTCAACTTGTTGATCTAATTTCCCTGAGTTTATCTGTCTTGTATTCCAAAAATCAAATTGGTTAGATGACCATCGCATTTTGATTAATCTACTACTTGATAACTGAAAATAAATAGTGAGGAGCTCTCTATGAACAACGGTGCACATTCAACCAGTGGAAGCATCAATTTTTGGGATGGTAGAATTTAATTGTCGTGATTTTTGGGATAAAAGATAAAGGAAAGCAACAAGACAACACCTGAATAACTGTTCATACAAATGTTCCCCTTGGGTATGGTGGACCCACATACAATTGATCCATGCCATTCATTTGACTCCTCTAACCTTGGATACCTCTAGTTGCAAAAGTTATACCAAAATATCTTGAAAATAGTGTTTTCATATTGCTAGATATGGATGGTCAGAAGATACACAAGTAGCATCATACCTCAGAAAGAACAAGAGTGATTTCTTGGATGTTGTTGTCAGCCTCCCTCCACATGATTTTCGAACCGCTTGAAAAAGTTGGAGAGTTATTGATTGCATGGGTAAAATGAATAAGCAGATCAAATTGATCTGACCTGATCTCCACAGATCCAAATCCAAACAAATTGTAGAGATTAAATCTATTTTTTAAACGGATCAAACTGCCCATTCCATATTTGATCTAGTTGTGAATTATAGATTTATGAATAATCTTACTTTACATCAAAAGATTATTATGGAGCAATGTTGGCCCTAGGCTCCATTACTTTTTGGGGTTTTGAGAAACACTTTAATAGAATGTAGAATCACACTAGAAAGTCAACTTTTAATTTGAAGAAAAACAAGTATATATTAAATACAAAATCAAATATTATCAACTATAAACTAAGTATTTTATGTGTACAGTGGAGAAACTATTGTTGCTATTCTTTGGGTCAACCTAATGTGGTCCAGCCATTTCAACTACAAAGAACATTGCAAATGTGCAACACAATTGTTTGCAAACAAAAGGTTCAGGTTGCCACTTTTCCCTTTGGCCCGGGATTAGATATAGGGGTGCCTATGTTAGAGAGTGTGTGAAGTGATTTGCTTTCACAAGAAAAATGAAATTATGATTTAACTAGATTCTCTTTTATGAAGCACATAAAAAGAACCTTGGTTTCCTCAATCAAGAAATACCATCAAGTTATATTATTTGAAATTACTTTTGCCTATGGACAAAAGAGAGATGAAATCAAATTGCAATGAACATTTTACCCTAACATAGTTTCCTCCAATGCAGTAAGATTTTTTGTTTTTTTTCAATGGTATATGCATACTCTCGAAGAGTCTTGAAGCATGACTTGCATGATTGAAACTCACTATTACTCCACTGAACCACACGAAGTTGTTGTGGAAAATTGGAAAGATCTATATCTGAAGTAGATTGTAGGGGCATGTCCAACTCAAGTTTTGCAATTTTATCTACTTTATAGATGTTTGGGTGGTATAATCTTTGTTCTCATATCATGAACATCTTATTGATTGAGTTAGTAAACATTGCAGTACCAAGCTGACAAATGAAAATATTTTCGAATGCTAGAATCATCCAATTGGAATTAGTCTTGGGCTACAATCTGTCCAAAGTTCAGTACTCAGATGGATATTCTTGATCAACCACATGTAGACAATTTGGATTGAAAAGTTAAAAGTTTCTCCTAAATTTATGTTTTTCAAGTTTGCCCTTTTAAAAAGAATCAACTGGAGGGAGATGTAGGGTTACAAGATTAGATCGGCTTTAAGAGAAATCTCAGCTACAATTACAAGAAACTGCCACAACCACCAATATGTAAATTTCTTCAAAGAATCTCTCGGAATCAGCTATAAGTATAAGATCATGTCAACTTTGAGAGAAATCTAGAAACAAATCTCTTCGTTGGCGATCTTTCAACTAGAGAGAGAGATGTAGGGTTTCTGCTACGAGATCAAATTGACTTTCAGATAAATTTTCTTCAAAAATCTAATAAAAAGAGCTATAAATATTCATTATATGGGTTGGAAGTAAGTTTTAGAGAGAAAATTTTAGATTTCTGATAGTAAGATTGTGTAGAGTAGTGGGAGAATTGTAGATCAATGTGTTAGGATAGGCTGTAATCCCTTTGATAATCAATCAATGTAGTAAAGATGTAGATTCTATCATGTTATCAAAGCCATGGAGTGATGATCTATCCTCCCCAATCAGATTTGCCACCTCTCCTCTTGCTACAACTTTTTACTCCATCCCTCTCCATCGACGTCAACTATGGCACTTTCGCCGGCAACCTCCCATCTCTCTCCGAATTCACTTGGTTCCTCAAACCCCGCACAACAATAGATCACATAAAATTGGTGAAAGTTGATTCAATCATCCTCACTGCTTTTTAAAGACACCGACATTCTCACAAAACTCCCTATCACACAAAATTGGCTCCAAACCAACATTGCCTCCCCTCTACCTAGCTACCAAAATTAACTAAATCTTAGTCAGAAAAGAAGTAGGCTACACCTGCGACCAAAAACCTCATCTTCCACCTCATTCTAGCGATGAGAACCTTCCACATCACCCTAGAACTTGCTATATGGAAAGCTTCGCTGGTGTGGAGTCTTGCTAAATCAATTTCCCTACCTCCTTCATCTTGCTCTAGCAACAAACAAAATGTGATCGCCCCTAAAAATCGTCTCTATCTCGCTCACCTTGCCTTGCAATACTAGCCAATGATCAAAAGATACGACACATGTCTCACTCATCTTCTCCAAAAAAGAGCAAGAAACAAAGGCTCTGCGAGAAGAGAACACAATTTTTCAGAATGAAATTGGAGATTTGAGCATGCGGTTGAGACTTATTTCAGTTCTGCAAAGCAGAGTCCTTTATGAAGCCGCATTCTTCTCAAGGTTTTCAACTATTGTCGGTTATGAATGACTTTGAGAAGGACCTTGTTTTTAGTATAGCAGAGTTTATCTAGTCAGGTAGGTCGGAACACAGCAAGCTATATGACCTGGAAAAAGATGAGGAAATGAGTATAGTTGTTGGGACTTCAACTCATACTGATGGCATCCAGTTATGTGAGGATCAATATTCGACAGAAATGGCTGGAACATCAGAGTTTAGGGAGATCCACCTCCAATTTAGGCGAAGAAAAGAGTGAGGTTTGTTTTGCCTGAGAGTCCATAGATGGATGAGAGTGTGAGGGAGGAGCTTCAAGAACTGATGGAAGAAAGGGAAGCGGGAATGGCATTTATACTTGCCATTCATATGTGAAGGCCAAGCTTGGATCGAGCATGATAAAGAAACTAGTTATCAATGTTGGGTATGATTTCTTGAGAAGGACCTGCTTATGCATTGACTGTTCCGCATGCCTCAACTCTAGAAGTGGGGATGATATATCATGTTGAAATAGATGATAGTTGTATATCATTTGCATGTAAATTAAAGAACACAATGGGAAATTAAGGCTTCTCGTTGCTGAGTGGATTCAAAATAGCTTCAACAAGGTACATAGTATGAGGAAACCAAGATGGAGAAGACATGAAAAAAGAATGTATCCCTGTTCTTTTCAGATTGTTTAACCCGGGAAAGTTTGCTATTGCCGTACATAATCCGACCGGGTGTTCAACCTATCAATCTTGCTTTCCATCACTAGCAGCAGTGTCTTAATGCCGTGTGATTGGATCCAACAAATAGTTGATGAATGTTGTTCGTATTGTTCCCCCATAAATAGTGCAGCTGCAACCGGTCTGGGAGCATGCTGATCATGTCCGCGATGTAATTGTGGCAAGTACAGAGAGATTGAAATTTTGTTCGTTTATAGGTATTAAATATATTCAAGGTTTGATACTTCATCTTTGAGCCTGTTAATGAATGACCCAAGCCCCTAGAGAGACATGGGTGATGCTAGTAATCTTTCCACTGAAATTTTTTAGGACTGCGGACAGAGATTAACGGTTTGAAATTCTAAAAAAACTAGCGCCTCAGTGCTCGAAACTGCTACCTATGTGGGGTCTGGGGAAGGGGTAGACCACAAGGGCCTATAGTAGGCACCCTTACCTTAATTTTTGCAAGAGGCTGTTTCAACGCCTTAAACCCTTGACCTCAAGGTCACATGACGACAACAATTTAAAATTCTATGAAGGCTAAATGTCTCCTAATCATATGGTTAGTTGAGTTGGTCTAGTGTCTCTTAGTCATTCATGGGCCATCTCATGCAAACCGCAATTATAGTTCATGAAAAGGAAAGTGGACACCATGGGTTGGGAGAGTGAAAACAATCTCATCCCTGATGGCGAGACCCACTCTATAATCAGATTTCATATAGGATGGTGATATATACGATCCTTGTTTTTCCTGATCTGCCTCATTTAATGGTAGAAATTGAAATGGATTTAACTCTAAGTGACCCTAGATTTCTAAAGATCCAAACCATTAACAATGGTCCACTTCACTTAGACGGCCTTCACTAGTGAAACACTTTACAATCCATTGTACAATAAGTAAATAGTAGCGAGGATCATCCCATGCATAGGAATTTTGGAGCATGACCCATTTAAATTAAGGGCAACATTATGAGGACCTTTAGGAATATAGGCTCACCTAGAGTTATACCCGTTCTTGCAATTCATTGAGAGGCTCATGAGGAAAAAAATGGGTGCATATCTAATGGAAAAATGATAAGGAGAAATGCACTTTAAGGCCCACATGTGCCTCACTTGCATGATCCAATCCGTTAATTTAGCATACAGTGACAAGACCTTCTCATTTACACTGAGTTTGTCTTTGCTTGGGAAGGGGTGGAACTACCAAATTTTAGGTTGACAGATTTGCAGCCATGGTATTGGCCTTTGTTTTTGGTGTGGTATTATTATTTTTCGGTTTGTGGGTGTTGGATTGTAATGCTGCTTTGATTTCTATTTTTCACAAAATAATGTAGATCAGCTTGGTCTACCTGATAAAGCTCTGCTTTGTAACTGGAAAAAAAAAAAAATCTGAATTAAGGATGCTTCTGCAAATCTCTTAATTAATTGAATTGATTTATTTAGAGAAGCTCAGCCAGAACCTATCTTATATGTCGTCTTCCGATTCAAGTTAGCAAAAGTTTTATATCCCAGATATCACAGAATATATGACAGATATCTCATATATCACATAAGATATGCCAACAGAAACTCCCAAGAAATGCAATTAAATAAACCCCCTTAGCGGTTTTCATTAAACGTTTGTATCCCCTTTCTTTGATGTAATCAAACGTACGCCTTTGGAAATGATAGAATCGTCCAACCTTACTACTTTTGAGCTATCAGAGATTCAAAGTCTGAACAATTAGATGAACAAATTAGATCATCTAAAGTTTGGACTCCATGATGCAAAGTGGGGGCCTCCAATAAGCGCATCTTATAGAGCATTAGCATCAGAGGGTGAAAGCTTATGGTCTTCTTTTAGCATCTTCGAAAACTAAAGCACCCAATTACAGCTCTACTTCACATGGCAGTGACATAGACAACCTTTGAAAAAATTCTTTTAAATTTGTCATTAATTGCTTAAACAAGATTATAGACGAGCATTAAGGGGAATCATGGGATGTTGCGTGCACTCCAGCTACTTGCTGCAGTGCATCCTACTTTTGTAGGATGGCCCCCACAAATCATTGATCAAGCCCGTCCAACTAATTTTTATGCCTCTAGATTACTATTGACCTAAAAAGAGAAAGGACTGGATGAGCTTAGAATGTAAACAAATATTCTTTTATTTCTAAGAACATGGACGGTGAGAAACCTGGTGCAAAGAATAGTCTACATTTACCAAGTAAGAAGCACAGTTTTTAGATATAATATGTATTCAATAGCCTTGGTTTTTGGCTCACAAGTGATTCTGAGGCATACAAATCAGATGGACGGATCCAATCAATGATTTTCGAGGCCCATCATGTAGCTATAGTGTGCACAGCATCCATCATCCCCCAAACCTTAATCTCCAGAGCAAATCAGGAATCTCTTCTTCTTCTCACATTCGCCCTATCTTAAAGCAAGCACTTAATTATATACTGGAGCTCATATATTGTACATGCTCGCACGCCCATTAGATTTTGCTGCAATGTATACAGAGAGAGAGAGAGAGAGAGAGAGAGAGAGAGAGAGAGAGAGAGAGAGAGAGAGAGAGAGAGAGAGAGAGAGAGAGAGAGAGAGAGAGAGAGAGATGATTTAGCTTGTAGCCCATTAAATTTTACTAAAAAACAGAAACAGGACTTTATTTAGATAAGGAGGCAGTTATTACATATTTTGTGGCACTAACGTGCCTACTTAGAAGGAGCCACCTTAGAAGCTAATGCTTCTACTATCCTGTTACACTGACATAACTATGTATTATCAGTCTTCCACGCTTGAGTTTCAGTTCTTAATTTTACCAAAGAACAGGAGCTTTCTAATGGGCACAAGGATTTTAACCTCAGTAACTATAGCCCCATACATATGGGTGCCAGATTTGTCGGAGGCATAAATCACAAGAAGATAAACGGCGACTCTCGAGATACTTATGTCGTAGCCGAAGGGCACAGATTGGAACGTCAGATGCTGTCCACTGTGTTTGACCGCCCACTTCGCAACCTCTGTGTAGTCTTTGTTCTTTTCTATAGTGGCGCCTGGAGGGATCTGTGGCTTTAGATATTCTTCGATATCAAGGCCATCGGCGAGGTTCTTCAGTAGGTCTTCACCCTCAGCAGCAAGGGCCTCGGCAAGGTCCAGCAGCTGTTGTTCTTCTTTAGTGAGTTCATCCTGCTGGTTGTCTCCTCCAGTAATGGGGGCCGGCTGAGTCGGAGTCTGAGCCATGTCTGAATGAACGAAGAAGGTAAGAGAATTGCTGAGCGAAGTGAAGAGGAGCAGCGAGTTGTATCGACTTGGTTACAACGTCGAGGAGCCCCTCTATTTATACACCTCCAAGACCCTCCCACTTGCATTCACATGCATCTGCTGACACTTCAAGCATCTGTAAACATGACGTAGACCAGGTTCTCAACAAATTACGTGGGAGGAGCATTAAATTTGTTTATTTCTTTGAGCAGCATAATGCATGTATTACCTCTCAGCTACTGCTAAGTCTGTTTAATGTGAAAGGAGTTCTACAATTTGGAATTGCGGGAAATGCAAATCCTATGCTCCAAATTGGATATTTCACCATTCCTCGCTATTGGGCCCACACAGGCCTTTGGAATTGGCAGGTAAGGCCGAGATGTTTCCTTCATCGTAATGATTTTATTGGAAAATTGGAAGAAACAAAGAGATTACAGACAATTATGGTTCAAAGAAAAAGAAAAGAAAAGATATTAGTATTGGATCAGCTTTTCAATCATCCAACCGTGAATATTGTAAAACTTGCTTTGGATGATTCCTACCCTTTGATTTGCTAGGGGCTTATTCTCAAACACACACATGCCTCCTGGTCTTCTAACTCTCCGGATAAATGCCGAAAAATTAGATCCATACAATCCTCGGGTGGGTTTGAAGCTTGGTGCATGTTTCATCCACCATGAAATAAGAGATAGACGGTTAGGATGACTGAGAAGTGAGAAGAGCGAGCCCCACTTCTGCTCTTACTCTATATGTGCATCTACGTGTAAGAACCCTTTGAGAAGTCGAAGATTTACATGAGAGAGAGGATTATACGATGCCATTGGTCTTGTCACGATTGCTTCGTACAAGAACTAAAAAAGGATAGGTGAACCCACCTTTTAGAAAATTTTGCAAATTTTTAGGCCGGCAACGGCTTATTTTGTGGGGGGCCTCAGTTTTTAAAGGAAATTTCTAAAATTTTGGAGAGCGGCAATGGCTTACTTTTGCCCTAACTTAGCTCCATTCCTATTTGACCCTGCCTTTAGTTTATTCAACTAGTTGATCTGAGTTCCCAGAGTTTTTCTTGTATTTCACATTGGGGAGATGATCATCACATTTTAAACAATCTGTTTTGATCACTGAAAATGGACGGTTAGGAGCTGTCCATATATGAACAACGGTGCAGGTTCAACGGCTAGAAGTATCATTTTTTGAGATGGTAGAACAAATAAGCTGATCAAATTGATTCGACCCGATTGTCGTCGTGGATCCAGATCTAAATGAATTTGATACATTAAATCCGTTTTTTAAGCAGATCAAACTGCCCATTCCATATCTGATCGAGTTGCGGATTTCACATTTGTGAATAATTTAACTGTACAATGAAAGATTAATTTTGGAGTAGCTGACACGGGGCTCCGCTACTTTTTAGGATTTCCAAAAAAACTTTAATACAAGTCATAGGTAGTCTTCTTAAATAAAGAGCAAGAGTGAGGGTCTACTTAAACAAAGATGTAGAAAATAGGAATTAGAGATCCAGATCTAAACGAATTTGATACATTAAATCCGTTTTTTAAGCAGATCAAACTGCCCATTCCATATCTGATCGAGTCGCGGATTTCACATTTGTGAATAATTTAATTGTAGAATAAAAGATTAATTTTGTCTAACACCATGGCTCGACTGGCTACTTTTCCCCGCTGCAATAAAAATCAACGGTTCATACCAAGGAATCCCAAATAAGGCTTCACAGATCAAGGGTCTAGGACCATCCCATCGACGTAAAATCAGGTGCGCTGCTGCTACACTAGATTTGATCATGAATGTGGGTTCGATAAAGTGTCTGTCAAACAGCCACCGTGTTTTTGCTTTGCCCTTTTCAGCCTGAGCGGTCCAAGAGACATCGACCGAGGTACAGTGCCACACTACTAGTGTGATGGCTCAACTTTCAGGGTCCACATGAGAGAATATATCATATAATCGAGACCGTCCAACCTGTAGAAAATTGAAGGCCCGTTCACACGGTTCTGGTCCCATGCCCAGTGAGCGTCTCATCCGTCAAATGAAGTCTGAGAAGATCAATCACCATATATGGCTTCAAAAATCAAAGAAGCGGGCCAGATTTGTGATAGTCGTTGGACATTGGCGGATTTGATGCAGTCGACGTGGCATAAACCATCTTTGTTAGGAGAGGACTAATTATACACCGCGCCCTATAGGAGTGTCCATCGGAAGCGCCTGAGCTTTGCATGGACGAGCTGCAACATTCGATGATCCCATCCGCCCATCTAATTGCTCCTGCTCTGAAATACGATTCTGGGATTCTAGCATATTGAAAAAGAGAGTGAGTTTAACCGCTTTTATTACATGTTGCTAGCCCATTCCTTTGATTTGATCAGTGGTATATTTTTTGGTATAGAATAATCAGAGATTCAAAATCCAAACAATTAGATGAACGAGTCAGATCATCCAAAGTTTGGGCTCCACAATGCAAAGGAGGCGCCTTCGGTACACGCGTCTCTTAGAGTGTATCCTCGGAGGGTGAAAGTTTGAAAAAATTCTTTTAAATTTGTAATTAATTTCTTAAACAAGATTATAAGAGAGAATTAAGGGGAATGATGAGATGTTGCGCGCACTACAGCTGCTTACCATGGTGCGCCCGACTTTTGTTTGATGGACCTCACAAATCATTGATCAGACCCATCCATCTCATTTATATGCCTACAGAATACTATTGACCTGAAAAGAGAAAGGAGTGGATGAGCTCAGAATCTAAGCAAATATTCTTTTGTTCACACAACATGGATGGTGAGAAACCTTGTGTAAAGAACAGTCTACATTCAACAAGGAAGAAGCACAGTTTTCAGATATAATATATATGCATTCAATAGCCTTGATGTTTGGCACACAAGTGATCTCAAGGCATAAAAATCAGATGAACGAATCCAATCAATGATTTTTAAGGCCCATCGTGCAGCTGTGGTGCACGCATCATCCCATCATTCCCCCAACCATAATCTCTACTCTAAATCAGAATTTCCATAGCGAATTAGGAATCTCTTCTTCATCTCTCTCATTCTCCCTGCCCAATCTGATAAGCAAGCACTAATCTCATAACACAAGCACTTAATCAATCTTAATGGCATATGGATCTACTTAGGCCCACAAAATAACTCCACAATACTCGTCCCTAACATATAATTGGAAATGCAGCTCATGTACTATGACACACACTAACACACAGAGAGATGTTAATTAGTTTCTCACACATTAGATTTTACAAAGTAGGACTTTATTTGTATAAGGAGAGAGAAAGGCAGAGAGAAGCCATTGGAGGATTTTATTTATGTAAGAAAGGAGTTACGTATTTAGTGGCACCAACGTGCCTACTTAGAAGCTAATGCTTCTACTATCCTCTTACATTGACATAACTATATATTATCAGTCTTCGACGGTTGAGGTTCAGTTCTTAATTTTACCGAAGAAGGGAGCTTTCTAATGGCCCAAATAACTTTAACCCCAACAACTATAGCCCCATGCAAATGGGTGCCTGGTTCGTTGGAGGCATAAATCAGAAGAAGATAAACGGCGACTCTATAGTAGCCGAAGGGCGCAGATTGGAACGTCAGGCCTTGTTCAGTTTTCTCAACCACCCACTTGGCAACGTCTCTGACCCTCCCACATACATTCACGAAAACGTGATATAGACCAGGCTATATATATAGTAGTCAGCACTGGGCTCTACTGCTTTTTGGCTTTTAGGGTTTCCAAAAAACTTTAATAGAAGTTTAAATCATGCTAGAAAAGCAACTTTTAGTTTGGAGACAAAACAGAGATAAATTAAGTGCAAAATCAAAATTTTAGCAACGATGATGTAAATTAAGTACAAAATCAAACTTTTAGCAGCCATGATGTAAATTAATTTTATAGTCGGCACTGGGCTCCACTACTTTTTGGGGTTTCCAAAAAATTATTTAATAGAAGTTTAAATCACGCTAGAAAAGCAACTTTTAGTTTGCAGACAAAATGCATATAAATTAAATACAAAATCAGACTTTTAGCAACTGCAGACTTAAGTACTTTACATCTACAGAGGGCAAGTTAATGCCGCTGCCCCATGGCTTGCCCTAATGTGGTCCAACCCTTTCGTCTAAGAAAGGCATTTCAGATGTCTAAAACAAACGGTTGCACATCATAGGTTCGAGCCGCCACTTTTTCCCGTTGCAATAAAAGTCAATGGTTCATACTAAGAAATCCTAAATATGTGTACAGCAGAGAAACTATTGTTGCTATTCTTTGGGCCAGCCTAATGTGGTCCAGCCATTTTGTCTAGGAAGAACATTGCAAATGTGCAACACAATTGTTTGCACACAAAAGTTTCAGGTAGCCCCTTTTCCCTTTGGCCCAGGATTACATTTAGGGGTGCCTATGTTAGAGAGTGTGTGAAGTAATTTGCCTTCACAAGAAAAATGAAATTATGATTTAATTAGATTCTCTTTTATGAAGCACATAAAAAGAACCTTGATTTCCTCAATCAAGAAATAGCATCAGGTTATATGATTTGAAGTTACTTTTGCCTATGGACAAAAGAGCGATGAAATCAAATTGCAATGAACATTTCACCCTAAAATAGTTTCCTCCAATGCGGTAAGATTTTTGGTTTTTCTCAATTAGGCATACTCTAGAAGACTCTTGAAGCATGACTTTCATGATTGAAACTCACTATTACTCCAGTGCACCACACTAAGTTGTTGTGGAAAATTAGAAAGATCTATATCTGATGTAGATTGTAGGGGAATGTCCAACTCAAGTTTTGCAATTTTATCTGCTTTATAGATGTTTGAGTGGTATAATCTTTGTTCTCCTATCATGATCATCTTATTGATCAAGTTAGTAAACATTGTAGTGCCAAGTTGACGAATGAAAACATTTTAGAATGCTAGAATCATCCAATAGGAATTAGTCTTGGGCTACAATATGTCCAAAGTTCAGCAGTCAGATGGATATTCTAGATCAACCACATGCGGACAATTTCGATTGAAAAGTTAAAAGTTTCTCTTAAGTATATGTTTTTCAAGTTTGCCCTTTTAAATAGAATCAACTGGAGAGAGATGTAGGGTTGCAAGATTAGATCGGCTTTAAGATAAATCTCAGCTACAATTACAAGAAACTCTCACAACCATCAATATGTTAAATTTCTTCAGAGAATCTCTCGGAATCAACTATAAGTATAAGATCATGTCAACTTCGAGAGAAATCTAGCAACAAATCTTCGTAGGTGATCTTTCAACTAGAGAGAGATGTAGGGTTTCTGCTACGAGATCAAATTGACTTTCAGATAAATTTTCTTCAAAAATCTAATAAAAAGAGCTATAAATATTTATTACAGGGTTTGGAAGTAAGTTTTAAAGAGAAAATTTTAGATTTCTGATAGCGAGATTGTGTAGAGGAGTGGGAGAATTGTAGATCAATGTGTTAGGATAGGCTGTAATCTCTTTGATAGTCAATCAATGTAGTAAAGATGTAGATTCTATCATGTTATCAGAGCCATGGACTGAAGATCTATCGTCCCCAATCCGATCTATCACCTCTCCTCTTGCCACAACTTTGTACTCCATCCCTCTCCATCGACGTCAACTACAACACTCTCGCCAACAACCTCCCACCTCTCTCCCAATTCACTGGCTTCCCCAAACCCCGCACAACAATCGATCACATAAAATTGTTGAAAGTTGATTCAACCATCCTCACTGCCTTTAAAGACACCAGCATTCTCACAAAACTCCCCGTCACACAAAATTGGCTCCAAACCAACATTGCCTCCCTTCTACCCAACCACCAAAATTAACCGGATCTTAGTCAGCGAAGAAGTAGTCTATGCTTGTGGCCAAAAACCTCATCGTCCACCTCATTCTAGTGATGAGAACCTTCCACACCACCTTAAAACTTGCTATATGGAAAGCTTCGCTGGTGTGGAGTCTTGCTAAATCAATTTCCCTACCTCCTTCATCTTGCTCTAGCAACATACAAAATGTGATCGCCCCTAAAAGTCGTCTCTATCTCGCTCACCTTACCTTGCAATACTAGCCAATGATCAAAAGATACGACACATGTCTCACTCATCTTCTCCAAAAAAGAGCAAGAAACAAAGGCTCTGCGAGAAGAGAACACAATTTTTCATAATGAAATTGGAGATTTGAGCATGCGGTTGAGACTTATTTCAGTTCTGCAAAGCAGAGTCCTTTATGAAGCCGCATTCTTCTCAAGGTTTTCAACTACTGTTGGTTATGAATGACTTTAAGTGATTCTAATACTTCCTCTTTCCTACTTTCACCGTTATCTAATTCTGTAATCTCAAATTTCATTTCTCCTTCTACTCTTGATTTCACCCTTAACCTGCAAACGAGTTTCTTTGCAGCTTCTGGTTCAAGGCGTTTAGGCCTTTCTACACTAGAATTGTCACACTAGTGTAAGATAGTGGATTTGATGGCAATATTGGGTAGAAAAAAAGAATCAAGACTTGACCCGTCTCCGAGGCGAGGAATAAAACCCAAGTCTTTACAGGATTTGATGCAATTCCTCTTGATGGTTTCACCGGAAGAGACTATCACCAGATCGACCATTAAATGGCCAAAGATAGGATAGACAAATTCCATTAGCAGATTTTGTAGGTTTGTGAGAGTGGGGAAGACCTTCCACCAGTGTTTTCCACCGCCCACTTCTCTATCTAATGCAACTTTATGTATTCGTCTATGAAGGAAAAGAAAAAGACTTCTAAATCCATTATTTTGGGGTTTAAAGGGATTGAGTTTTGGTCTTAGGTATGTAAGGGTGCGTGTCATCATCTTCAATGATTACTAGTATCTTTGGGGCTCACTCTTGTGCTGCCCCAAAAGCCCTACTCATTTGCCCCCGATATGAGAAATCCATGGAGGGGAAATCTTCTAGTATCAACATAGATCGGGCCTAGGGAGGAGCCAGCCATAATTACAACATCAAGCTCTTTTAATAGGGGTTGACGCTATTATAGTAACCCTGAATTTTAATGAATTATTTATTCCACTCATGTAAATTGTCATATTTTGATTAAAAATAGAATAAGTAATTGAATTCAAGTTAAAAGGGGATTTTGTATAATTGAACTATTCAAGAACTTGAAGTTTTTCTTCAAAACATAAAGAATTGGAACATACGCGTCGAGATGAATCCAACAACATAAAGAATACTGATATCAAATTTCAAATGAGAAAGTTATGATCGTTCAAATATAAAGGGCATTTTTGAAAAAAAGAAAAAAAGAAAAAAAGAAAAAAAAAAGAAAGAAAAGACTTTTATTAAAAAGGATGGGCCATTTTGATATCGCACCCACCCTCCTTAAAGGAATAAAAAATATATCATTAGATCTATTCCCAGACCCACCTCTCTCCCAATTCACTAGCTTCCCCAAACCCCGCACAACAATCGATCACATAAAATTGTTGAAAGTTGATTCAACCATCCTCACTGCCTTTAAAGACACCAGCATTCTCACAAAACTCCCCGTCACACAAAATTGGCTCCAAACCAACATTGCCAACCATCAATATATTCAAAATTTCCTCGATTAATGATATAAAGGATGAATTTGTTAGATTAATCAAATTGTTAGAGATCTAATCAAATTAAGAAACGTAATGATTAATGGCTTAGATCTATTTTTAGAATACAAATTGAAGATTAGGAACAATAATTAAACTAGAATCTATCCTAAGAACATGCTATAAAATTTAATTTTAATTTTGAAGTAAAATAGACAAGAATTTAAAGATTTTTCATAGTTAAACTAGAATCGTTAATTGAGTTAAATAGTAATGAAATACACACAGAACATGAATTCCCAAAACAAGAATAACATAAAACAGGAATAAGAATAATAAAGGACATGAAATGTAAATTCAATTGTTCTTGTAGGGGCAAAATTGGAAATTTTCTCAAAATATCCTTAAAACTCCCTGGCAACAGCACCAAAAACTTGTTGATATTTTTCGCAAGTGCACGGGCTATTGTAGTATAGCTAATGTAAGTATGGGTCAATCCCACAGGGATGCGCTTGAAATTTTGGAGTTTTTAATAAAATTTAATTATTTAAAAGTCAAATTAATTGGCAAAAATTTATAGAAAGAAATCAAACTTCATCTTGAAGTTAATTGTGAAATTCTAGAAAAAAACTGAAAAAGGAAACAATAAAACCTTAATTAAACTAAAACTAGAAAAATTCTAATTCCCTATCCTAAGTACTGTTCAATTTCCTCACTTATGGTATCACAAACCTTCATTGGACTCTATCAATATATTCAAAATTCCCTGGATTAATGATCTAATGGATGAATTTGTCAGATTCCTCAAATTGTTAGAGATCTAATCAAATTAAGAAATTTAATGATTAATGGATTAGATCTGTTTTAAGAACACAAATTGAAGATCATGAGTAGAAATTAAACTAGAATCTATCCTAAGAACATGCTATAAATTTTAATTAAAATTCTGAGTTAAAATAGACAAGAAATTAAAGGTTATCCGTGGTTAAACCAGAACCGTTGATTGAGTTAAATAATAACGGAATAACATAGAACGTGAATTACCAAAACGAGAATAACATAAAATGAGAATAAGAACAGTAAAGGACAGTAATGTAAATTGCATTATTCTTCCAAGGGCAAATTTGGAATTTTGCCCGAAACTTCCTTAAAACTCCTCGTAAAACACCAAATCCACTGGAGAAGACGGGTTGCCGGCCAAAGAGGGGCTGCTAGCGATGTTGTTCTGTGATGCCGAACAGAGGAGGTGTTGGATCGTCTAGAGCGGTGCGTCTTGGGCGTCGTTTCTCTTCTCAATGAGAAAAAAAGCCCTTTTTGGGTGTCATCTGGAATAGAGCCAGTTATGCCTGGAAGGTGGAGCTGCAAGGTGGTAGGGGTTTTGGGTAATGGAGATGGCACTTGCTCTGGTGCTCGTCGTTGATGATTTGAAGTGGAACGAAAAAAAAGACACCTTTTCTGGGTGTCGTCTGGTTCTATTGCGTGGAAGAGATCTAGGCGTCATCCACTGGCGGTGCTAGCTGGTGAAGAGTAGAAGATGTGTGCCGATGGAGATGACCTGGGTTGAGACTATTGGTGTTTACTGGTGGCTGAATAGAACAGGTGACATCCTTGATTTGGGCATCTGGGAAAGATGATGTCTAGGCCCAAGCTTCTGTGCGTCGGGTTGAGATGAGGAAGTAGAAACTTTGGGTAGTGACGATGAATAGAAGCAGGGGTGAAGCCAATGGAGAAAAGCTAGACTAGGTGACTGGTGAAGGGGGAGTTGGGACGATGTGGACAAACAGGGAAGCTGGCTGGGTAAGAGAGACAGATTGGGTAGATCGAGTAAGTAAGAAGAAAAAGAGGAGAGAGAGAAAGAGGAGAAGAGGAGAAAGGGATGAACAAAACTTAGAATCTAAAGGGAGAAGTAGGAAAACGGAAAAGAAATTGGCAACAAGAGACAAAGACAACAACTTGGAAAAGAGGCAAGCAAAAATAAAAGGAAAAAACAACCCAAAACTTCAAACTCCACCAAAAAAAAAAACTCCTTTAGGCTTGTACCGCTCTCCCTCTTTATAATTTTTTTCTTCCTAATTTTCCTCCTTTCCTTTAAGATTTAGTTTCCTATTAGGAAACCCTTCTTCTCCCCATTTAGGACTCTTCTTCAAAATTAGGAAGCCTTCTTCTTTTGGGAACCCTTCATCTCTTGCCTTATTGATCTTCAACTGATCTGTGCCATTGAGATTGAATCTAAGTCATCCAACCCTTCTTTAGTTGATCTGCAAAACAAAAGACTAGATTAAAGTCATCTAAACTATACATTAATCATCCACTTAGCTCAATTGATTATCTGACCTCTAATTTTGTCAATTTATGGTTGGATGGTAGATTTGAGCTATTTTTTTTTATATTTTATCCAAAAATTACCAAATTAATGAGTTAGATAGTCTAATTAAATGCTAAACTAGGGGCCTTTTAGCCAAAATTAAACACTTAACACACCCCCCAACCAGCATTTTGCTAGTCCCGAGCAAAACATGCAGAAAACTATTTTACACAAAACTAGTATAAGGTGCCACTTTCGTAGGTACTCACGATTGCATTTACCACATGCAACAAGCCCTTGAACCCCTAGTGGACGAGTTAGGCCTCGTGAGGGTTTATAGTGAATATACCCACAAAACTCAGTAAGGTCGAGTCCCTTATTTTATTGCAGAGAATCCTCATTCATTAGCAACTTTACTAATTTTTCACAACTTAATGAAGAGGATTTGATACTTTTACACACCATGCACATATTAAAGACATCTTATTTGAGCTATTTCTCAGAGTGCATATGTGTGTCTACAGCCACATATATCTTGACGTCTAACTGGATATGCTTACATTCCATTGGAAATATGACTTGACCTCAAATCCTCATAGATATTTGCTCAAAAATAAAACTCTCAAATAAGGGGTTTAAACATATTTCTCTCATTACGTGACCAAATCCAACAAGCTGATGGTTTAGATACCTCTTTTAAATGCTCATGAGACAAAGCAAAGTGATCCCTAAGAGTGGATGTTAACACTAAGAATATTAGGGGTCTTTTACCTTAATTCTTTCTTTATTTCCTCTTAAGGCTATAACCACCTAAGATCAATAGGTTTTTAACTAGGATGAAATGAAAGCTTAGGATAGGTTTAGAAAAAAAAGGTATAAAGATTTCAAAGGTTTAAAATTCAGTAGATATCTTCAATGAATATCTACTAGGAAAACTTTTGTTTTGGGTTTGTACTTGAAGTGAATTTCTCTTTCAGATTTTGGTCTTTCTTCTTTTTCTTCTTCTTCTTCATTTAGTCTCATTTAGAATAGAGCTAGTGATGCCTGGAAGGTGGAGATGCAAGGTGTCTGGATTGTGGGTAATGGAGATGACGCTTGCTCTAGTGTTGGTCATCTAGAGCGGTAAAAAAGTGCCACCTTTTCTAAGGATGGGGTGTCTCGCTGGTTCGTATGGAGCAGAGGAGCCTAGCTAATTGGGGTAGTCGAGTAGGGAAGAGGATGGCAGTGGAAAAGGAGGTGTGATGAAGGTGGCCGAGGGATTTGCGTATTAGGTCTAGTCAGCGGAGATGAGTGCTTCAAGTTGAGGAGGTAGAGGCTAACTAAATAAGTGCATGGGATGGGAGAAAACGATGGAGAAGATGGGTTTGGTGGGTTATGCGGTGTGCTTGGGTGGTGCGATGTGCAAAGGAGAACAAGAGAGATGGGAGTTGCGACAATGGAAAGAAAAAAAAGGTTAGAGGCAAAGACCGAGGAAATAGAGTGGGGCAAAGGTAGTGTCGATGATGGAATAGGAAAAAGGAAAAAATTTGGGTTTGCGACGGATGCTGGACTGAAGAGGTAGATGCTAAAGAGAAAGAGTGGTGCTGGGAACGTGAGGAGACTGGGTAGATGTTAGAGAGAGTGCTGCGAAGAAGAAGTAATGTGAGATAGTTGTGGAAGATGTGGTAAAAAAAAAAAAACTAGAAATTGAGAACAACGAGGGCGAAACAAGGAAGGTGCGGTTGCATAGAAAGAGAAGTGAAACAAGCAAAATTAAGGAAAATAGCTACAACTCCCCAAAACATCTTTAGGCTTGTACGCTCTCCCTCTTTATAATTTTTTTCCTTTCCTAATCTTCCTCCACCTCTTTCCTTTAAGAGGTAGATTCTTATTAGGACTTTCTACTCTTCCAAATTAGGATTCCTCTTCCATTAGGAATCCTTCTTCCTTTGCTTTATTGATCTTCAATCTGATCTGCTCCGTTGAAATTAGATCTAAGCCATCCAACCCTCCTTTAGTTGATCTGCAAAATCAAAGACTACATTAGAGTTATCTAAACTATACATTAAGCATCCACTTAGCTCAATTGATCATCTGAATGCTAATTTTGACAATTTATGGTTGGATGGTCAATTTGAGCTATTTTTTATATTTCAGTGGTCATGCAAGTAGGGACTAACTTGTTATCCTCATTTTTGACTACTGCGACCTCAGATTTCTTAGGTACAACCTGAACCTGGCTGACCCAAGTACTATCAGAGATAGGATATATGATGTCAACATCTAAGAGCTTTAGGACTTCATCTCTAACCATGTCCTTCATGTGGGGGTTCAGTCGCTTTTGAGTTTCCCTAAAAGGTTTTGCATTTTCTTCTAGATGTATCTTATGCATGCATACGGTTGGACTTATCCCTTTTATGTCTGCTATTCTCCACCCTAGAGTAGTTTTATATTCATTAAGAACATCTAAAAGCTTACCCTCCTGTTATTTATTTAAGTATGATGCTATTATTACAGGTAAGTTTTCATCTGGGCCTAGGTATGAATATTTCAAGTTATCAGGCAAGGGTTTTAGGTCCAAAGATGGTGGTTGCTATATTGAGGGTATGGGGACAGATTTAGATGGTGGGAGTGGTTCCACATAAGGATCCCACTTAGAAGTATCCATAATTGGTGCAATATCCAAAAGATTGTGTTCATCTCCTCAATAGACTTTTCTATATCAAATTCTCCATTAAAGTGCATCAGACAAGCCTCTAGTGGGTCCGAGATGGACACTGGTGAATGAATCTCATTAATTAGACTCTATATCAAGTTGACATCACAGGGATCATCAAGGTCTAACTGTTGTTGGTCGGCACTGAAAACATTAAGCTAAACCTTCATGTTGCTGAATGAGAGTTTCACTACATCATTCCTACAATTAATAATGGCATTGGACGTTGCCAAGAATGGATGTCCAAGGATGACTGGGATTTGACTACCAGGATCGGATACAAGTTGGGTGTCTAGCACAATGAAATCAACAGGGTAATAAAACTTGTCCACTTGTATCAAGACATCTTCAACCAAACCACGAGGTATCTTGATTGATCTATCACCTAATTGCAGCGTGGTAGTGGTTGGTGTTAACTCATCGAGTTTTAGTTGCTCATAGATTGAGTATGGCAATAAGTTAACACTAGCCCCTAAGTCAAGAAGTGCCATATCTATGACATCATCTCCAATGACACAAGTGATTATAGGACATCTTAGGTCTCTAAACTTTGGTATGGTCTTGTGTTGAATCAAAGACCTCACCTATTTTATGAGGAAGGCTTTCTTTTGCAGATTAAGCTTTCACTTTGTTGTGCAGAGCTCTTTTAAGAATTTAGAATAGGTAGGGATGTCTTTAATTGCATTGAGCAAGATTATATTGATTTGTACATGTTTAAATACCTCTATTAACTCATTGAAGTTTGATCTCTTCCTAGTTTTATTTAGTAATTGGGAAAAAGGGGCTTTAAGCACATAGGGTGCCTCCACTATAGGTTCTACATGATTGTTTTGCCTTTTCTCATTTTTCTTTATTTTTGTTGCCTCTTTTTCCTTTACAGTTTCCTTAGCTTGCCCTTCTTCGTTATCAATTTGATGATTGCTCCTAAGGGTGATTATGAACTTGGCATGCTCATGAGGGTTAAGGTATTAAGAACTTGACCCTATCTTAAATTGATCCTTAGGATTAGGGATGGGTTGACTAGGAAACTGACCCTTTCCTCTATTATGTAATTCAGCAGACAATTGGCTTACTTGTATCTCTAACTTGGCTATGGCTTGAGAGTTGACATTGGATGACTGTCTACTCTCATTTTGCAATTGGTGTAAGGCTTTTTTAGTGTAATCATTGCCTTTGACAATTTGTTCCAGCATGGTATGGATGGTTTCCTTTGAATATGGTTTCTTTTGTTGTAGCGGTTGTTGAAATCCAAGTGGCTGATGGGGAACTATAGTTTGAAGAGGAAAGTTCTAGATATGGGGATTTACAGATGGTCCCTCTTGGTGGTTATTCTTTGACCAAGACAAATTAAGATGCCTAGCCCATCCAGGGTTGTAGGTCTCAGAATATAGGTTGTCGTTAGGTTGGCAATATGCATTCAATGCATTTGCTTGGTCAACAAGATATTCAGGGAATACTTTATTAGATGGACACATTGAGGTTAAATGGGCTAGACTAGAACAAGTAACGCATACCTCTTGTGGAGGTTTTTGGGATAATGTAGCAGTCATGAAAGATTGAAACATATTTTCAAGCTTGTCCATTCTTCCACCTAATTTTTCAGCTATAGAGTCGAGCTTATATGATAGATCATTATGTGCTCCTCTCTCATAGACACCTCCCTTCTTAGTGGGCTGGTTAGTTCTTTCTCACCTATTTGAATAATCCCATTGCTGAGAATTATCAGCTACAGTTTGAAAAAATTCCCACGTCTCACTTTCATCTTTTAACATGAGGGTCCATCCACTCCCTGCATCTATCATTTGTTTATTTTGAGGTGTCAATGCCTCATAGAAGTATTGAACTTGCAGCCATTTCTCAAATCCATGGTGAGGGCATTTTTGTAGCAGTTCATTTCACCATTCCCAACATTCGTAATATTGTTCATAATCTCTTTATTGGAAATTTATAATTTTACGACGTTGGGCATTTGTTTTGTGAACATGGAAGAACTTGTTCAAAAACGTTTTAGAGAATTGGTCCCAGAATGAGAATAACATAAAACAGGAATAAGAATAGTGAAGGACATGAAATCTAAATTCAATTATTCTTGTAGGGGGAAAATTGGAAAATTTCCCAAAATATCCTTAAAACTCTCGTAAAAAGGAAAGGTTTGCCGGATGGGGATGTCGGAGAATATGGGTTGCCAGTAGGATTGGGGCTGGCCTCATCTGGAATAGAGCCATGATGCTTGGAAGGTGGAGATGCAAGGTGTCTGGATTTTGGGTAATGGAGATGATACTTACTTCGATGCTAGTCGTCTGGAGCGGTGGAAAAGTGTCACCTTTATTGAGGATGGGGCATCTCGCTGGTTTGTATGGAGCAGAGGAGCCTGGCTGACTGGGGTGGTCAAGTAGGGGAGGGGATGGCAGTGGAAAAGGAGGTGCGATGAAGGTGGCTGAGGGACTTGAGTATTGGGTCTGGTCAGTGGAGATGAGCACTTCGGTTAGAGGAGGTAAAGGCTAACTAGATAAGTGCGTGGGATGGGAGAAAACAATGGAGAAGATGGGTTTGGTGGGTTATGCAGTGTGCTTGGGTGGTGCGGTGTGCAGAGGAGAACAAGAGAGATGGGGGCTGTGACAATGGAAAGAAAAAAATAGTAACAGGCAAAGACCGAGGAAACAGAGTGGGAAAAAGGCAGTGTTGACGATGGAAGAGTAAAAAGGAAAAATTTTGGGTGTGCAATGGATATTGGGCTAAAGAGGTAGATGCTAGAGAGAAAGAGTGGTGCTAGGAAAGTGAGGAGACTGGGTAGATGTTAGAGAGAGTGCTGGGAAGAAGAAGTAACGTGAGATAGTCGTGGAAGATGTGGTACAAAAATAACTAGAAATTGAGAACAAAGATGGTGAAACAAGGTGCGGTTGCTTAGAAAGAAAAGTGAAATAAGCAAACTTAAGGAAAATAGCTACAACTCCCCAAAACTCTAAAAACTCCCTTAGGCTTGTACGCTCTCCCTCTTTATAATTTTTTTCCTTTCCTAATCTTCCTCCACCTCTTTCCTTTAAGAGGTACATTCTTATTAAGACTTTCTCCTCTTCTAAATTAGGACTCCTCTTCCATTAGGAAACCTTCTTCCCTTGCCTTATTGATTTTCAAACTGATCTGCTCCATTGTAATTAGATATGAGTCATCCAACCCTTCTTTAGTTGATCTGTAAAATCAAAGACTAGATTAGAGTCATCTAAACCATACGTTAAGCATCCACTTAGCTCAATTGATCATTCGACTACTAATTTTAACAATTTAAGGTTGGATGGTCAATTTGAGATATTTTTTATATTTTATCCAAAAATTACTAAATTAATGAGTTAGATGGTCTAATTAAATGCTAAACTAAGGATTTTTTTAACCAAAATTAAACACTTAACAAGGCATCTTCTTGTCATCTGACACGTCTAAGGCAGACTGCAAATTGAACACATCAAATTACTCTATTTGAAAAATAAGAGAAGTTATAATGTAAATACTACATGTACTTAATGTTTACATACCTTCACCATTTCCCATATTGAATCTTTTGTTAAGGATGGCACATGTCTCCAATCCTCAAATGTGATAGGAATCATGCTTCTTATTGTAGAGCAAAGGAAACTACTATAAGCAAGGGCACTCTCACCAATCTCTTGCCTCTACTATTGTATTGGATAGTTTCTTTAATTCCATTCAACTTTCTCTGGATAACTTTTTTCATTGTTGTTCGCCCTTTGCCCTTTCTTTTTGGAGTAGTGCTTATGTTGGCCTCTTGTTCATGCTCTTCAATGTGGCTATAATCTTCAATTTGATGTTCTTCTTGTTCCATCATGAGTACAAAGAAACACTCAATGACATTAGAACAATGACATAAAGAAAGGCTATGTAATGCATTTAAAGAAACCAAACCGAGGTCCCTAATAAACATAGTTTATGTAAAAAAATAATTAAAGGAGACTCCGTCTCCATCCATTCACATAAACATACAATATCTAACATACATGACAAACTAACCTCAAGGAAAACAGATAAAGGATGAATGAAAAATATTTCCCTACTTAATATAGATATTTGTAAAGGGGCTATAAATCCCATAGACCTTTCAATTGTCTTTAACTCTACTAGTTCGAGTTCACATCTCTTAGTGGGTGTAGTTATTCATAAGTAGTGATAAGCTTATGCTAGATGTACATCTATATAAGTATGTGTGCACAATTCATGTACCAAATTTCATCCAATAAAGTTTATGATCCATGTAAGTTTCTATTGGTTATTTGCATTCTTGAAGTTCATTAAAATTTTGGTTTTATGATCATGTTTCATGTCTTGCATCACATGCACTATGTCATTTCATGCCTTGTTTGATTTAAGTTTCATGAGTACTTTACTTTTGGAATTTTACCTTTTATGAGTCATACATAATTTCGAGTAGTCCATATACTTTATTTACTTGATTTCCTAAGAACCAATTCAAATTTTTAGATAGTTTAGTTACTATTTTGGTTAGATCCCATATAAGCAAACTTTTATTTCACACATTTCATCTATTTTCTTACTATTTTGGAAAGATCATGCACTTGAATTTCATTTTTCTTCTTTTCTTCAACAAGTTTTTTAAGTGAATTTTTTCTATCATTTTTTATTTTCTAATACTCATTTTCATGAGATAAACTCTCTCTCTCTCTCTCTCTCTCTCTCTCTCTCTCTCTCTCTCTCTCTCTCTCTCTCTCTCTCTCTCTCTCTCTCTCTACAAATATTTTATCAATAAATTCTACTTTTGTAGCTAAGTGAAATGGGTGAGGAACTAGTTGACATCTCTCGCTGTGTGTCACTACTACACAGGAGGGTTTTAAAGTCGGCATAAAGATGTCGCTTATATGATTTTCAACTTTATAAATATTTTAGAAGTCATTTGAAAATAAATGACTTTAAATATATATACTTAAGAAGTCATTTAAGCATAGTCACCTTTAAAAAACTAGCACGAGAAGGGAATTTTTTGTGGGAAGAACTTTTAAAGTCGTTTTCATGAAAACGACTTTAAAAATGGATAACTTTTAAAGTCGTTTAAAGAAAGAGACTTGAAAAGTATCGTGATAAATTTGGCAGGAATATTTTATTTTACGAGAATGGATTTTTAAAGTCATTTAGTGCTAGGCAACTTCAAAATTTAGATATTTTCAAAGTCATTTAGTACTAAACGACTTCTAAAGTTTTTGATGATTTATAAATAGCAGTCAAAGTATGTTTTTCCTTTATCTTCTTCTTCTCATTGTTTTGGCATGAAGGCTTCGTCTTTGGGCCTTATACTTCTATCTTTTTTTCTTCTTACTTTTCATTTTTATATTTTGATTGTTTATGTCATGAAAAAAACTGTAAGTAAACCACAACTGCTTTTAAATCACACAAATATTTCTCTTCTTATTATTAAATTTTTTGTGTTTTTATTTTGTAGATCATGTGGGTTTTTGCGCTACATATCATGGGGTCAAAGAATTTATTCGATCATCCTGATTTCACCAAAATCGTATGATTTCATTGAAAATGACGACTACTCTCTAAAGCCTCACTATTTAAGAAAGGGAGAATAATATGATTTGTGGTTCTCTCCCAAAATTAGGGTTAGATGAAGAGGGTGGTTATAACATCAACTTTTGGCCTATTTTGATGAAAAAGAGTGGTGTTAGCTAAACACTAAGCTAGATTTTGATGAAAAAGAGCAGATTCGCTCTTTGGTCTTGGCTAACAAGATCTAATATGTAAATTTTGCTATATATATATATATGTAACATTGGATGTAATCAAAAAATAATTTGATTTCCTTGTTGATGTATATATATATATACACACACACACACACACATATGATTGTACTGTAAAATTAGTTTCATTGTGTATTTATGTAAATTTAAAATGTACAAAAGGTAAATAAATATATATTTCATGTGAAAATTTAAAAATTATTAAAGTCATTTTGTTGAAACCTTGGGTTGGATAGAAATGGGACCACGAGTAGAAGTAATAAAATATGTTGGATATGCTATCAATGGTTATCGCTTTTATACGAAAGAGTGTGATAACCCAAGAGTGCAACAAAATAGTGGAGTTAGTTTAGTTGCTAATGCTACATTCTTATCAAGTTCAAAGAATAACAGGCCAATAGTGGCAGATGATATTTATTACGTACAAGATGAACATGATAATAGATGGTCAATAGTTTTATCATTTTGTCCAAGGGATTTTTATGAGGTAGACGGTCTAGGAGATGTAGAAATCAATTACCCTTCTATTATCAAAATAATACCATAAATCGAAGCACTACTTAGTGAGAATGAGGATTGTGTGTGTGCTAATGGTGAGGAAGGTGCTTGGGTTTGAAAATAATATATATTTTGGGGTACATGAAATATGTATATTAGTCATTTGTAATATATATATATATATAATTTCATGTATATAATTTCTAGCTCTGCTTTTGTCATGAGCTATTCAAACGAATCAAAGCTGATAGGCGCGATCTTACATGTGTGCTTGATTACTTCCTCTTTTCTTTTGTTAACATTTCTAATAATAACATCTAGTAACTCCAATGCATGTTTCCACTTTCATGTTATTTTCTTTCCTAGTTAAATCAAGGTGAATCTCTCTTAGGCTAGGTGGTGTAGCTTTAAAATTTGAATCTCTCTCTCTCTCTCTCTCTCTCTCTCTCTCTCTCTCTCTCTCTCTCTCTCTCTCTCTCTCTCTCTCTCTCTCTCTCTCTCTCTCTCTCTCTCTCTCTCTCTCTCTTCACTATTCTTTCTTCCCTTAATGAACTTCTTAAACTTCCAAGTAAGAAGTGCAATATCTTAAATACTTTTAGTCCCATCCTCTATGGTGGATCTAAGTGACATTCCTTTCTTCTTCTTTGTCTTCTCTTCTTTTTTGAAAGCAATCTTATAGGTCATGAGTGGCCTTATGAGCTCATCAAGTTTCAAATTCTCTAAATCTTTAGCTTCTTAGATTGTTAACCCTTTAAGATCTCAAAATTTAAGGAAAGACCTATGAATCTTATTCACCAACTCAGCTAGTAAAAAACTTACCAAAATATTTCAAACCACTAATAACATTGGTAAATGTAGTAATAGATTTCAAAAATAGAATCATTACTTTTCATTATAAAAATATTTGTAGTTATGGATTGCCTATGGGTTGTCCCAAAATTCTTTGGCTAATGTGTAGGTTGACATTGGATAGAATTCATTAACATCTAAAGCACATACTCATGGTTTTGGCATTGTATGAAATTTTAAAGCTACACCACCTAGCTAAGAGAGATTCGTCTTAATTTAACTAGGAAAGCAAATAACATGAGAGTGGAAACATGTATTGGAGTTACTAGATTTTATTACTAGAAATGTTAACAAAAGAAAAGAGGAAGCAATCAAGCACACCTATTAAGATTGCAATTGTCATCTTTAATTCGTCTAAATAGCTCATGACAAAAGCAGAGCTAAAAATTATAAACATGAAATTATATATACATATATATATATATATATTACAATTGACTAATATACATATTCCATGTACCCCAAAATATATATTGTTTTCAAACCCAACCACTTTCCTCACCATTGGCATGCACATAATCCTCATTCTCACCAAGTAGAATAGGATGATAAAACTATTGACAATCTGTTATCAAATTCATCTTGCACGTAAAATACTTGTTTTGCTTCAGATGCCAAAATAAATTGATCATTTTTATAGCCATTCTTATTGAAGTCAACCAATGTCAATCCAAGGGCATCAGTTTTGATGTTGTTGTGTTCCACCCAATTGCACTTAAATAGAGCCATAGTTCTAAAAATATAATCCAAGCCCAAATCTCTCTTATAATCCCATAATAAATATCATCTACCACTATTGGCCTGTTATCCTTTGAACTTGAAAAGAATGTAGCATTAGCAACTAAGTTAATGTAATATCCTTAATTTTCAGTACAAATTAAGAAATTACTAAATAAATCAAATTAAAATTTTAGAGATGGAAATTTTTTATGAAAACTTAAGAATTTGAAAATGCTTGTCAATACGATTCCAACGCCACCAAGAGCACGGAAAACAGAGCTCAAACAAGGGAGTAAGGAGCCATTGAAGTTGTAAGGGCATTTTACTCATTTGACAGAGACGTGTTACATAGGGGTCCAAATTGATAATGGCACCCTCGTCTTCCACATGTCTCTATCAGTTCCAGCAAAATCGTCAAAGAGACCATGGAAAGAGGTGTGAAAGGAAGAGTTTCCTTTTCCCTAGGACTCTAAGCCTATATCTACCCTTCCTCAGGAGCCAAAACACTCCACCTTGAGCATTTCCCTGCATTTCACTCAGTAACCCTAGCTTTGAAAACTTTAACGTTTCCAGTGAGTGGACGAGGTAAGCCTTAAACCCTGATTTCTGGAATTATTAAATAGGTAAAAATAATTAGAATTACATTTAAAATCAGGAAAAATCAAAATTTTCTTGGGAACTCTGTGCACGCTATTGTTGGAGCGTGATTTCACAGATGAAACCATGTCTATTTGAAAATCACACCATCCAACTAGTGCACAAGAGACCTAAGATCAAACCCTTTAAATTTGGGAGAGATCCAACGGTGGGTTTCTCTAGAAAACGCAAAAATCGGTACCTAGGGATGTTTTTAGGAACTTAGAAAAAATCATTTAAAAAATATGATTTTTGGCAAAATCAATGCAAAAAGAGGGCATAAATGGATTCTATAGGAAATTCTAAGAAAAACGGCACAAAAATCACACAAAAAGGAGCTCTGTAGCTCCTCTAGAGACGACCGGAATCTGGTCATCTTCTCCGGCAATGGTGTCGGCAACGGTGTCGGCGCCCTATCGCTGATGCCGGGATGCACACCGTAACACACCAGCAGATGATGTCGAACGACGCCAGTGTCGCACATGTTCGCGGAAGCCTCCACGGGGGCTGTTTCAATGGGGTCGGGATGAGGCGCGTCCTAGTGACTGTGACGCACGCGGCGGTGCGTCACGGTACCGAGGACGCACGCGGTGCGTCCCCGTGATGCGTTTGGCAGTTGGGCGTCTTCGTGGCGCCGTTTTGCGCTGGTTTAAACTGGTGGAAAATGGAACCGCCAGTATAGACCACCTTATGGTGGTCGGGCAAGCCTCATTTATGTATACTTGAACTTAAAACTTGATTTTTGGGAGCTAGAGGAGTCCAAATCATGATCTGAAAGAGGCGTTGTGACCGTATTGACAACGCAAAGCTAGTTTTAACTTAAAAACTTATAAATGACCACTTTTATTTAGAAATTTTTTTAAAATAGTAATGTGACATGTACAGGTACACTTGAATATACCAGTTAAGGGGATTATTAGCAAGCTAGTGGTCTCAAATTGAGGTAGGTGATGAAAATTAATGCTTTGCATTGATTTTTAAACCATGTTTAAACATAGTATCATGTGTGATTGTGTTTTAAATTTGCAATTATTATTTGCCATGGATTTCATGCAACTTTGAGCACATTTTGATTATTACAAATTGAAATCTTTTATTGAATAAACTCATGACTAATGTTTTTATGAGCATGATGTTAATTAATTATGATTAAATAGAGATTTATTTCTTATTCTGTATTGTAAGTGCATGGATTTACATAGAAATAAGAATAAAGGCTTATTAGCTGGTCCTTTTATAGGCTAACCCCACGATGAGGGGCATGTCTTGGGGATTTCGAGCTATGAGTGCTCTTGAGTTTTAGCATACACGTATGATTTTTGTGTTTTATATTTGATGTCGGGTGCTCTCGCCTGGTGGGCTTCATGCTAGGAGGGATAGGGCCACCCCCACCCTCTGAGATTATGATGTGATGATATTGTGATATGATAGACACCTGCCCATAAATGACATTCGGTAAGGGTTTGGTAACATGGATAGTCCACACTACCGATCTGAGCCTTTCCATGGGGACAAACACTATGAAGCCTTGGCCAATGAGGGCGGGAGAAGAGGGCTGGCAGGCTTCTAGGCAAGGTGAGAGACTGAGAGTTAGTCCCGCATCGCTAGGGAGAAAGTTACTGGGTTTTTGATAAGAGTGATGAGGACTTCCCTTGCAAGGAGCCCTTTTTCCTAGGCAACTGGGGAAGAACAAAACCGTGCGGGGTGTATGGACACTCTGGCATGGACAATATCGTTGCAGGGTGTGGGCCCTCGAGCTGTTACAAGTGGTATCAGAGCCAAACCCCAACCCGGTGGCTAGCCGCACGTGGGCGCTCGCGTGTGGTAAGACACACAGGGACACACGTCCCCTAAGGGGGAGAGGTTGTGAGCCTTGGCCGATGAGGGTGGGCCAAGAGGGCTGGCAGGCTTCTAGGCAAGGTGAGAGATTGATAGTTAGTCCCACATCAGTAGGGGGAAAGTTATTGGGTTCTTGATAAGAGTGATGAGGACTTCCCTTGCAACGAGGCCTTTTCCCTGGGCAACTAGGGAAGAACAAAATCGTGCGGGGTGTATGAGCACTCCGGCATAGACAATATCGTTGCAGGGTGTGGGCCCTCGGGCTGTTACAGATGCTAAGTCTCCCGTTATGGTGTCGACGGAGAGCGGCGGTGGTTGATACAGGGTTGCCACTGCGGCATGATGACCCATATTCTTATTATGTGTGCATGTGTGATGAGCATGGTTATGGATGGTATGCCTGGGTGTGATGATACTCAGAGGTTGACTATGAGTACTCATGATCCGTGATGTTAGTGTGATGTTGTGGGACCCATTACCTTAGGGTGCCCTTATTCTTATTGTATACTCATTTACTTTGATTCAGGTCATGTTTTAACTCCTTGAAATGCATGTTTTAACATATGGAATATAATGGCATTTATTTGGACATGACTTATGATACTGCTATTTTCATAAATGATAGACTTTTCAACAATACTGTTAATTATTTATTTCATTTATTACATTAATTGTCCATGTACCTACACAAGCGATAGCTTGTTGAGGCATTGTTTTGTTTTGCAATGCCTTAGATCTCGAGCGTGACATTAGGAAAGGAAAAGCTGTTGAGCAACCATGAAAGCTGTTAAAGATTACTTTTCCTAGAATATTAGATAGTGATGTGAGTCAATGAACAGGATTTTCCTTTGAATTTAATTATGGACTGAATACTTTATATTTTGGATTTGATTGAGATGTTTGAACATATGTTGAACATTTATATGGGATGTTATGATGGATAGACCCAGGCAATATTATTAATGTGTTTTGGACATTGATTTGATTTAAAAGAAAGGCGCCGATTTATTTGACGTTGATTGATACGCGTATTGCTTTAAACCTAATTATGTTTTAAATTTTATGTATGCCATTTTGAGAAAAGAAAAATAACACCCATAGTTTTTAAGATATGTTTTAGTAAAAGGTTAAATAAAACTTTTCTCATGGGATCCCAAATGCTCTTATTTAAAATGCCATTATTATTATTATTATTATTATAAAAAAAATGTCTTAAAAATTCGGGGTGTTACAATTAACTCCACTATTTTGTTGTAATCTTGAGTTATCACGGTCTTTTGTGTAAAAGTGATAACCATTGATGGCATATCTAGCATATTTTATTATTTCTGGTCGTAGTCCCATTGCTATCCAGCCTATAATTTTTAAATTTTCACATGAAATATATGTTTATTTACCTTTTGATTTATGCATACTGACAACATGAATTATCCTTTACATGGATACCTTATGATTTTACATATACTAATGTTATACGTGGGTGAGATTCTATTATGCCAATTGTGATACACGTGATCATGATTTGTTTTTATTTGACTTGGTATGAATTTTTCCTACTTAGTGATCTGATATATTATTCAATGAATTGACATATATTTGTCTAAATCATGAATCAGTATAAGATGAGAAGCTATGATATGAGATTATTTGAAATGATATTGAGATGTATGTGGATTAATGCCAAGCGGGGCCTTCCCATGATAGCCACATTGGAAAAATCAAATCCTAGCTATAATAGGTATTTAAACTTGAGAGAGCTAGTGATCGACCCTACTACTCTCTTAGCACAGTGTCCACTGGGTAAAAGGGCCTCTCTAAAACAAATAATCAGAAAGTGACAAATCTGGTACCACTGTACTCAATATGACTCATCAGTCGTGTACTAATGATCTTTGAAATCAAACTATGAAATACTTAAATTTGTACTTATGAAATAGCATTATTTGTAATCATGCTAATTTACTAAGTTCATAATTAGATCATACACAATAGATTAAATCAAAACTATAAGAAATTTAGAGTTAAGTACTTTGATGAAGTTCTAAAGATTTCAACCATAATTATGATAATTCTGAATGTGAAAATTCTCATAAATAAAAATAGGATTTCATCTATTTGAACATGATTCGTTTGATGGTTCTTCTTTTGAGAACACTTAGGTGGGAGATCTCGAGCCCTAATATATTGGCCAGAAGATCATGAGGTGATAATCTTTTGAGTTAGATGACATATTGCCCATAGAAATTGCAAGTTGGGTGATATAACACCTAGAGATGGGGTTTTAAGAATTGGATATCATAAGCCCTTAAAGGTCTGCCAGATATTTCCTCAATGGTGGCAAATTACCTGGATGTTCAGTGGGCAAAAGTGGATTATACCTACACCAAATATACTTAAAAGACACACCAAATTGGAGCCACACTTGCCAAGTGAGATTGAGGATGCATGAAAATTGTTGCATGTTTGGACACGACAGCATTGCTTTTGCATGGGATGTGAACATCCGTTGGTTTCAATGTAGGCTTGGTATCAACTTGTATACCAGTGTGATATTTGCAAGGAAAAAGCAAATCAAGTGGTAAAATAAGGGTGGCTATAAGATGTTATTTCTTTTTATTCATTGTATTCTCGTTTTCCATCACTAATGGTGACTCATGATTGGATGCTTTCTAGTGGCTATCTACGTTAATTTGCGTCTTTCTAGCTCAAAAAGCTTTTGCATGCTTAATCATTGGTTGTTGGAAAACTCTTGTGTCTTTTGCTATCTTCTCGATTTCTTTTAATAAAATTTCAATAACATAGCCTAAAAAGATGAATCTATATGAAAGTGAGATGAGTTGAATTAGCTCAAAATGACGACAAAATACGCGGATGAAATTTGTAATAATATTTTCTTTATATGGGGTTTTATATAGGCAAGCTGATTAGGATGAGTTATAGTTGTGTTTGAGATCTTGAGAGTGCATACTGGATGAGATTGGTGCCCAACCCCATCCCAATCTCATAAGCAAGCACCTAATCATTTTTAATGGACTATAGATCTATGCAGGCCAACAAACAACCCCACACTACTTGTCCTTGCGATATACTTTAGAAATGCAGCTCATATATTGCACACACAGCGAGAGATGTTAATTAGTTCCTCTCACATTTGATTTGGCTACAAAACTAGACCAGGCTATATATATAGTAGTCAGCACTGGGCTCTACTGCTTTTTGGCTTTTAGGGTTTCCAAAAAACTTTAATAGAAGTTTAAATCATGCTAGAAAAGCAACTTTTAGTTTGGAGACAAAACAGAGATAAATTAAGTGCAAAATCAAAATTTTAGCAACGATGATGTAAATTAAGTACAAAATCAAACTTTTAGCAGCCATGATGTAAATTAATTTTATAGTCGGCACTGGGCTCCACTACTTTTTGGGGTTTCCAAAAAATTGTTTAATAGAAGTTTAAATCACGCTAGAAAAGCAACTTTTAGTTTGCAGACAAAATGCATATAAATTAAATACAAAATCAGACTTTTAGCAACTGCAGACTTACGTACTTTACATCTACAGAGGGCAAGTTAATGCCGCTGCCCCATGGCTTGCCCTAATGTGGTCCAACCCTTTCGTCTAAGAAAGGCATTTCAGATGTCTAAAACAAACGGTTGCACATCATAGGTTCGAGCCGCCACTTTTTCCCGTTGCAATAAAAGTCAATGGTTCATACTAAGAAATCCTAAATATGTGTACAGCAGAGAAACTATTGTTGCTATTCTTTGGGCCAGCCTAATGTGGTCCAGCCATTTTATCTACGAAGAACATTGCAAATGTGCAACACAATTGTTTGCACACAAAAGTTTCAGGTTGCCCCTTTTCCCTTTGGCCCAGGATTACATTTAGGGGTGCCTATGTTAGAGAGTGTGTGAAGTAATTTGCCTTCACAAGAAAAATGAAATTATGATTTAATTAGATTCTCTTTTATGAAGCACATAAAAAGAACCTTGATTTCCTCAATCAAGAAATAGCATCAGGTTATATGATTTGAAGTTACTTTTGCCTATGGACAAAAGAGCGATGAAATCAAATTGCAATGAACAGTTCACCCTAAAATAGTTTCCTCCAATGCGGTAAGATTTTTGGTTTTTCTCAATTAGGCATACTCTGGAAGACTCTTGAAGCATGACTTTCATGATTGAAACTCACTATTACTCCAGTGCACCACACTAAGTTGTTGTGGAAAATTAGAAAGATCTATATCTAATGTAGATTGTAGGGGAATGTCCAACTCAAGTTTTGCAATTTTATCTGCTTTATAGATGTTTGAGTGGTATAATCTTTGTTCTCCTATCATGATCATCTTATTGATCAAGTTAGTAAACATTGTAGTGCCAAGTTGACGAATGAAAACATTTTAGAATGCTAGAATCATCCAATTGGAATTAGTCTTGGGCTACAATATGTCCAAAGTTCAGCAGTCAGATGGATATTCTAGATCAACCACATGCGGACAATTTCGATTGAAAAGTTAAAAGTTTCTCTTAAGTATATGTTTTTCAAGTTTGCCCTTTTAAACAGAATCAACTGGAAAGAGATGTAGGGTTGCAAGATTAGATCGGCTTTAAAATAAATCTCAGCTACAATTACAAGAAACTCTCACAGCCATCAATATGTTAAATTTCTTCAGAGAATCTCTCATAATCAACTATAAGTATAAGATCATGTCAACTTCGAGAGAAATCTAGCCACAAATCTTCGTAGGTGATCTTTCAACTAGAGAGAGATCTAGGGTTTCTGCTATGAGATCAAATTGACTTTTAGATAAATTTCCTTCAAAAATCTAATAAAAAGAGCTATAAATATTCATTACAGGGTTTGGAAGTAAGTTTTAAAGAGAAAATTTTAGATTTCTGATAGTGAGATTGTGTAGAGTAGTGGGAGAATTGTAGATCAATGTGTTAGCATAGGCTGTAATCTCTTTGATAATCAATCAATGTAGTAAAGATGTAGATTCTATCATGTTATCAAAGCCATGGACTGAAGATCTATTGTCCCCAATCTGATCTATCACCTCTCCTCTTGCTACAACTTTGTACTCCATCCCTCTCCATCGACGTCCACTACGACACTCTCGCCAACAACCTCCCACCTTTCTCCCAATTCACTAGGTTCCTCAAACCCCGCACAACAATCGATCACATAAAATTGTTGAAAGTTGATTCAACCATCCTCACTGCCTTTAAAGACACCAGCATTCTCACAAAACTCCCTGTCACTCAAAATTGGCGCCAAACCAACATTGCCTCCCTTCTACCCAGCCACCAAAATTAACCGGATCTTAGTCAGCGAAGAAGTAGTCTACGCTTGTGGCCAAAAACCTCATCGTCCACCTCATTCTAGCGATGAGAACCTTCCACACCACCTTAAAACTTGTTATATGGAAAGCTTCGCTGGTGTGGAGTCTTTCCAAATCAATTTCCCTACCTCCTTCATCTTACTCTAACAACAAACAAAATGTGATTGCCCCTAAAAATCGTCTCTATCTCGATCGCCTTGCCCTGCAATACTAGCCAAATGATCAAAAGATACGACACATGTCTCACTCCTCTTCTCCAAAAAAGAGCAAGAAACAAAGGCTCTGCGAGAAGAGAACACAATTTTTCATAATGAAATTGGAGATTTGAGCATGCGGTTGAGACTTATTTCAGTTCTACAAAGTAGAGTCCTTTATGAAGCCACATTCTTCTCAAGGTTTTCAACAACTCTCGGTTATGAATGACTTTAAGTGATTCTAATACTTCCTCTTTCCTACTTTCACCATTATCTAATTATGTAACCTCAAATTTCATTTCTCCTTCTACTCCTGATTTCACCCTTAACCTACAAACGAGTATCTTTGCAGCTTCTGGTTCAAGGGGTTTAGGCCTTTCTACACTAGAATTGTCGCACTAGTGTAAGATAGTGGATTTGATGGCAATATTGGGTAGAAAAAAAGAATCAAGACTTGACCTGTCTCCGAGGCGAGGAATAAAACCCAAGTCTTTATAGGATTTGATGCAATTCCTCTTGATGCGCTATTACAGCATTCCTCAATAAAAGGAAGAGACCGTGTATTTTGAAACCTCTAAGGCAGTGAATTAGTTTCAAAAGTTGCCTTTTTGTTTATTTAGATATAGACGTCCATATTGTTTGCGCCCTGTTTTTGGCCTCCTAATAGAAATTATGTCAACTAGATGATTATAATTTTGATTTTTTTTTTTTTTGTTTCAATGATTTTTATTCAAATCATAGAGAAATATAAGGCTGCAAGTATTTCATAAAAGTCAGTTTTGGTATAAAGGTATAATCCAAGAGATTTTGAATAATATGAATGAATTAGATCTTTTAAAAATCCAGCCTAAAACAAAAAAGAGACAAAGTCCAAATATAAGATGTTGCCTTAGCATTTTAAAATACCACACTACCCTTTGGTTGCTCTCAGCTATTTATCTTATTTCTCAAACTTATAATATAGAGGAGCCCCAAAATCGCACAAAATTTTTAATTTGTCTAGCATTAAAATAGAAAGTACTTTTGCCAACAAATGTCTAGAGTAGTTGGTCTAAGACAACTTGGAAAGATCATGCACTTGAATTTCATTTTTCTTCTTTTCTTCAACAAGTTTTTTAAGTGAATTTTTTCTATCATTTTTTATTTTCTAATACTCATTTTCATGAGATAAACTCTCTCTCTCTCTCTCTCTCTCTCTCTCTCTCTCTCTCTCTCTCTCTCTCTCTCTCTCTCTCTCTCTCTCTCTCTCTCTCTCTCTCTCTAATAATGCTTTTCTTAAAAAAAATTCTTATAATCTTTGTTGGTAGCTTTATTAAAGTTTTTCTTTTCACTATTCTTTCTTCCCTTAATGAACTTCTTAAACTTCCAAGTAAGAAGTGCAATATCTTAAATACTTTTAGTCTCATCCTCTATGGTGGATCTAATCTAAGTGACATTCCTTTCTTCTTCTTTGTCTCCTCTTCTTTTTTGAAAGCAATCTTATAGGTCATGAGTGACCTTTTGAGCTCATCAAGTTTCAAATGCTCTAAATCTTTACCTTCTTGGATTGTTGACCCTTTAGCGTCTCAAAATTTAAGGAAAGACCTATGAATCTTATTCACCAACTCAGCTAGTAAAAAACTTACCAAATAATTTCAAACCACTAATAACATTAGTAAATGTAGTAATAGATTTCAAAAATAGAATCATTACGTTTCATCATAAAAATATTCATAGTCATGGATTGCCTATAGGTTGTCCCAAAATTCTTTGGCTAATGTGTAGGTTGACATTGGATTAAATTCATTAACTTCTAAAGCAAAAACTCATGGTTTTGGCATTGTAAGAAATTTTAAAGCTACACCACCTAGCCTAAGAGAGATTCGCTTTGATTTAACTAGGAAAGCAAATAACATGAAAGTGGAAACATGCATTGGAGTTACTAGATGTTATTACCAGAAATGTTAACAAAAGAAAAGAGGAAGTAATCAAGCACACATGTAAGATCGCGCCTATCAGCTTTGATTCGTCTGAATAGCTCATGACAAAAGCAGAACTAAAAATTATATACATGAAATTATATATATATATATATATATATTACAATTGACTAATATACATATTTCATGTACCCCAAAATATATATTATTTTCAAACCCAAGCACCTTCCTCACCATTGGCACACACATAATCCTCGTTCTCACTAAGTAGTGCTTCGATTTATGGTATATTTTTTTTTATAATATAAGGGTAATTGATTTCTACATCTCCTAGACCGTCTTCCTCATAAAAATCCCTTGGAAAAAATGATAAAACTATTGACCATCTATTATCATGTTCATCTTGTACGTAATAAATATCATATGCCACTATTTGCCTGTTATTCTTTGAACTTGAAAAGAATGTAGCATTAGCAACTAAACTAACTCCACTATTCTGTTGCACTCTTGAGTTATCACACTCTTTCGTATAAAAGCGATAACCATTGATAGCATATCCAACATATTTTATTACTTCTGGTCGTGGTCCCATTTCTATCCAACCCAAGGTTTCAACAAAATGACTTTAATAATTTTTAAATTTTCACATGAAATATATATTTATTTACCTTTTGTACATTTTAAATTTACATAAATACACAATGAAACTAATTTTACAGTACAATCATATGTATGTATATATATATATATATAAACAAACACATTGATAAGGAAATCAAATTATTTTTTGATTACATCCAATGTTACATATATATATATATATATATCAAAATTTACTTATTAGATCTTGTTAGCCAAGACCAAAGAGCGAATCTGCTCTTTTTCATCAAAATCTAGCTTAGTGTTTAGCCAACACCACTCTTTTTCACCAAAATAGGCCAAAAGTTGATGTTATAACCACCCTCTTCATCAAACCCTAATTTTGGGTGAGAACCACAAATCATATTGTTCTCCCTTTCTTAAATAGTGAGGCTTCAGAGAGAAGTAGTTGTCATTTTCAATGAAATCATATGATTTTGGTGAAATCAGGATGATCAAATAGATTCTTTGACCCCATGATATGTAGCGCAAAAACCCACATGATCTACAAAATAAAAACACAAAAAATTTAGTAACAAGAAGAGAAATATTTGTGTGATTTAAAAGCAGTTGTGGTTTACTTACAATTTTTTTCATGACATAAACAATCAAAATATAAAAATGAAAAGTAAGAAGAAAAAAAGAGAGAAGTATAAGGCCCAAAGACGAAGCCTTCATGCCAAAACCGTGAGAAGAAGAAGATAAAGGAAAAACATACTTTGACAACAATTTATAAATCATCAAAAACTTTAGAAGTCGTTTAGTACTAAATGACTTAGAAAATATCTAAAATTTGAAGTTGCCTAGCACTAAACGACTTTAAAAGTCCATTCTCATAAAATAAAATATTCCTGCCAAATTTATCATGATACTTTTCAAGTCTCTTCCTTTAAACGACTTTAAAAGCTATCCATTTTTAAAGTCATTTTCATGAAAACAACTTTAAAAATTCTTCCCATGAAAAATTCCCTTCTCGTGCTAGTTTTTTAAAGGTGACTATGCTTAAACGACTTCTTAAGTTTATATATTTAAAGTCATTTATTTTCAAATGACTTCTAAAATATTTATAAAGTTGAAAATCATATAAGCAACTTCTTTATGCCAACTTTAAAACCCTCCTGTGTAGTAGTGACACACAGCGAGAGATGTCAACTAGTTCCTCACCCATTTGATTCTGCTACAAAAGTAGAATTTATCGACACAATATTTGTAGAGAGAGAGAGAGAGAGAGAGAGAGACTATTGTTGCTATTCTTTGGCTCAGCCTAACGTGGTCTAGCCATTTCATCTGTGAAGAACATTACAAATGTGTAACACAATCGTTTGCCCACAAAAGGTTCAGGTTGCCACTTTTCCCCTTGGTCTGGGATTAGATTTAGGAGTGCCTATGTTAGCGAGTGTGTGAAGTGATTTGCTTTCACAAGAAAAAGGAAATTATGATTTAACTAAATTCTCTTTTATGAAGCACAAAAAAAGAACCTCGATTTCCTCAATCAAGAAATAGCATCAAGTTATATGATTTGAAGTTACTTTTGCCTATGGACAAAAGAGAGATGAAATCAAATTGCAATGAACATTTCACCCTAAAATAGTTTCTTCCAATGTGGTAAGATTTTTGGTTTTTTTTCAATTAGGCATACTTTAAAAGACTCTTGAAGCATGACTTTCATGATTGAAACTCACTATTACTTCACTACACCACATGAAGTTGTTGTGGAAAATTAGAAAGATCTATATTTGATGTAGATTGTAGGGGTATGTCCAACTCAAGTTTTGCAAATTTATCTACTTTATAGATGTTTGAGTGGTATAATCTTTGTTCTCCTATCATGAACATCTTATTGATGGAGTTAGTAAACATTGCAATGCCAAGTTGACAAATGAAAACATTTTAGAATACTAAAATCATCCAATTGGAATTAGTCTTGGGCCATAATTTGTAGAAAGTTCTGTCCTCAGATGGATATTCTCGATCAACCACATGCGGACAATTTGGATTGAAAAGTTAAAAGTTTCTCCTAAATATATGTTTTTCAAGTTTGCCCTTTTAAATAGAATCAACTAGAGAGAGATGTAGGGTTGCAAGATTAGATTGACTTTAACATAAATCTTAACTGCAATTACAAGAAACTCTTACAACCATCAATGTGTTAAATTTCTTTAGAGAATAGCTTGGAATCAGTTATAAGTATAAGATCATGTCAACTTTGAGACAAATCTAGAAACAAATCTTCTTTGGCTATCTTTCAACTACAGAGAGATGTAGGGTTTTTGCTACGAGATCAAATTGACTTTCAAATAAATTTTATTCACAAATCTAATAAAAAGAACTATAAATATTCATTACAGGGTTTGGAAGTAAGTTTTAGAGAGAAAATTTTAGATTTTTGATAGCGAGATTGTGTAGAGTAGTGGGAGAATTGTGGATCAATGTGTTAGGATAGGCTGTAATCTCTTTGATAATCAATCAATGTAGTAAAGATGTAGATTCTATCATGTTATCACAGCCATGGACTGAAGATCTATCGTCCCCAATCAGATTTGTCACCTCTTCTCTTGCTACAACTTTTTACTCCATCCCTCTCCATCGGCATCAACTATGGCACTCTCGCCGACAACCTCCCATCGCTCTCCCAATTCACTGGGTTCCTCAAACCCCGCACAACAATTGATCACATAAAATTGTTGAAAGTTGATTCAACTATCCTCACTGCCTTTAAAGACATTGGCATTCTCACAAAACTCCCAGTCACACAAAATTGGCTCCAAACCAACATTGCCTCCCTTCTACCCAGCCACCAAAATTAACCAGCTCTTAATCAACGAAGAAGTAGTCTATGCCTATGACAAAAAACCTCATCTTCCACCTCATTCTAGCGATGAGAACTTCCACACCACCTTAGAACTTTCTATATGGAAAGCTTCGCTAGTGTGCAGCCTTTCTAAATCAATTTCCCTACCTCCTTCATCTTGCTCTAGCAACAAACAAAATGCTATCGGCCCTAAAAATTGTCTCTATCTCGCCCGCCTTGCCCTGCAATACTAGGCAATGATCAAAAGATATGACACATGTCTCACTCATCTTGTCAAAAAAAGAGATAGAAGCAAAGGCTTTGCGACAAGAGAACACAGTTTTTCAGAATGAAATTGGAGATTTGAGCATGTAGTTGAGACTTATTTCAGTTCTGCAAAGTAGAGTCCTTTATGAAGCCACATTGCTTCTCAAGGTTTTCAACTATTGTCGGTTATGAATGACTTTCAATGATTCTATTACTTCCTATATCCTGCTTTCACCATTATCTAATTCTATAATCTCTAATTTCATTTCTCCTTCTACTCCTGATTTCACCCTTAACCTTCGAACGAGTTTCTTTGCAGCTTCTAGTTCAAGGGGTTTAGACCTTTCTACACTAGAATTGTCACACCAGTGTAAGATAGTGGATTTGATGGCAATATTGGGCATAAAAATAAAAATAAAAATAAATGAAGTCTTGACCCATCTCTTAGGCGAGGAATACAACCCAAGTCTTTATAGGCTATAATGCAATTCCTATTGAAAGTTTCACCAAAAGAGATTATCACCAGATCACCCATTAAATGGCCAATGATTAGACAGACGAATTCCAGTGGTAGATTTTGTAGGTTTGTTAGAGAGGGGAAGACTTTCCACCAATGTTTTCGACTGCCCACTTCTCTATCTAAGGCAACTTTATGTGTTAGACTATGAAGGAAAAGAAAAATGACTTCTAAAGGAACTGAGTTTTGGTCATAGGTATGTAAGGGTGTGTGTCATTATCTTCAATGATTACTGGTATCTTTGGGGCTTACTCTTGTGCTGCCCCAAAAGCCCCACTCATTTTCCCTCGATACGATAAATCCATGGTGTGGAAATCTTCTAGTATCAACATAGATATGGCCTAGAGAGGAGCCAGCAATAATGACAACATCAAGCTCTTTTAATAGGGGGTGGTGTTATCATAATAACCCTGAAGATGATTTTAATGATTTTAATGAAAATCATCTTCAGCTTTTAAAAACTATGGCAACCCCAACATGACATGCATCAAAATCTGAAATTCGCTCAAGCTAGGGCGTTCCCCATAAGCGACGCGCTGCATCGGATCCCGGATGCGGTGAAAAATAGGCAAGGGTTGCTAGGGCATTCTCCCAAATGTGACGCGCTACATCGGATCCCAGGTGTAGTGAAAAATGGGCAAGGGCTGCTAGAGCGTCCCCTCGAAAGCGACGCGCTGCATCAGAACCCAGGTGCAGTGAAAAGTGGACATGGGCTCATACCATGGAGGTCGAGAAAGTCTATAGTAAATAGGGTATCTCCAAAACATAAGATTTGCATCGCTACATGGAATATAAGGACACTGACAGGTAAGAGTTTGGAGTTAGTAGACACGATAAAACGTAGGAGAGTCAACATCGCTTGTATCCAAGAAACCAAGTGGAAAGGGGCTAAAGCTAGAGAAATAGATGGGTATAAATTATGGTGCGTAGGAAAGGAAAATAATAGAAATGGCGTAGGAATAATAGTGGATAAGGAATTAAAGGATAAAGTTGTGGATGTTAAAAGAATCAGTGATAGAATTATAATAATAAAAATGATTCTAGGAGAGCAGATTATAAATATTATAAGCGCATATGCAACACAAGTAGGGCTACAAGATATAATTAAGAGACAATTTTGGGAAGATATGGAGGGAGTCATGTAGAAATTCCCAATACTGAGGGGATATTTATAGGAGCAGACTTAAATGGCCATGTAGGAAAAGATAAGGAAGGATATGATAGAATACACGGAGGGTATGGTATAGGTGAACAAAATGAGATGGGGGAGAATATCCTCGATTTTGCTTTGTCATATAACCTATCCATTGCAAATACACTCTTTAAGAAGAGGGATGAACACTTAATAACCTTTAAAAGTGGACTTCATAAAAGCCAAATAGACTTTTTTCTACTTAGGAATAATGAACGATCTATATGTAAGGATTGTAAGGTGATACCCGGTGAGAGTTTAACCTCACAACATAGGTTAATGGTTATGGATATTCATATCAAAAGATGGAGTAAGAGAACTGAACTTAATACACATCCAAAAACTAAGTGGTGGAACTTAAAAGGAGAGAAAATAACCTCATTCAAAAATAAGTTGATGGTAGAAGGAAATTGGAATTATGAAACAGAAGTAAATACCATGTGGACTAATGTGGCTGAGTCCATTAAGAAAGTGGCAAAAGATGTCTTAGGAGTATCTAAAGGTAAAAGGCTATTAGCAAAGGAAACATGGTGGTGGAATGAAACAGTGCAAAAAGCTATTAAAGAAAAACAAATGCATTTTAAAGCATGGCAGAAGATTAGAAATAATGAAAACTATGAACAATATAAGAATGCTAAAAACATTGCTAAGAGAATAGTAAGTGAGGCTAAACTTAAAGCATATGATGAGCTCTATAATAGACTGGGAACAAGAGAAGGTGAGAAAGATGTGTTTAAACTTGCAAAAGTAAGAGAACAGAAGAGTAAGGACTTAGAGCATGTTAAGTGCATTAGAAGCGATGATCAAAGGGTATTAGTCAAAGATGCTGAGATCAAACAAAGGTGGGAAATATACTTTCAAAAATTGTTAAATGACAATAGCCCTGAGAATATAGGGATTGAAAATACTATAAATCTAAATAACACTGGATATTATAGATATGAACGTAGGATTAGAATGCTTGAAGTAAAAGAGGCCTTGAGAAAGATGAAATCAGGAAAGGCCATGGGGCCTGATGGTATACCAATAGAGGTTTGGAAGCATATGAGAGATATTAGGGTAGTTTGGTTGACCAAGTTATTTAACAAGATTATAAAATCAAAGAAAATGCCTGATGAGTGGAGGAAAATCTCTATTGTACCAATCTATAAGAATAAAGGAGACATTCAGAGCTGCACTAATTATCGAGGGATCAAACTTATGAGCCACACCATGAAACTTTTTGAAAGAGTGATTGAGAAGAGGCTACGACATGAAACAAGTGTATCGGAGAATCAGTTTGGTTTCATGCCTGGGAGGTCTACCATGGAAGCTATTTTCTTGCTAAGACAATTAGTAGAGAAATATAAGGAGAGGAGAAAAGACCTACACATGGTCTTTATTGACTTAGAGAAAGCTTATGATAAAGTCTCTAGAGAGTTAATATGGAGGGTGTTGGGTGTTAAAGGGGTTTCTCAGGGGTATATAGACATAATTAAAGATATGTATGAGGGAGCAGTAACAAATGTTAAGACTACTAGTGGCGTGACTGGTGATTTTCCTGTCACTGTCGGATTGCACCAAGGATCGGCATTGAGTCCATACCTTTTCACATTAGTTATGGATGAGTTAACAAAAATCTCCATGAGGAGATTCCCTGGTGCATGCTATTTGCAGATGATATAGTCCTACTTGATGAGACAAGGGAGGGTGTCAACATAAAGCTAGAGCTATGGAGAGAAGCATTAGAATCGAAAGGATTTAAAATTAGCCGAACTAAGACAGAATATATGTAATGTAATTTTAGCAAGGAGAGTAGGAGTGGAGCACCAGTCAAGATTGATAACCAAGAGGTCCCCATGAGAGACCACTTCTGATACTTAGGATCATTGATCCATGAGAGTGGAGAGATTGAGAGGGAGGTTACCCAGAGAATCCAAGCGGGTTGGAACAAATGGAGATGTGCATCGGGTGTTTTATGTGATCGGCGAGTGCCACTCAAACTAAAGGGAAAATTCTATAGGATGGCTATAAGGCCAGCCATGCTCTATGGATCAGAGTGTTGGGCAGTTAAGGAACATCATACTCAGAGGCTGAGTGTTGCAGAAATGAGGATGTTGAGATGGATGAGTGGTAAGACAAGAAAAGATAGAATTAGAAATGAAAATATTAGAAGAAATTTAGGGATAGCACCAATAGGTAACAAGATGAGGGAGATTAGACTTAGATGGTTTGGACATGTGCAAAGGAGGCCAACAACGGCACCAGTTAGAAGGAGTGAGACAATACAAGTTGAAGGTTCTAAAAGGGCAAGGGGAAGGCCCAAAAGAACATGGATAGAAGTGGTGAGGAAAGATTTAAAAACTATGGGACTAAATGAAGCCATGGTATTTAATAGAGTGGAATGGAGGAATAAGATTCATGTGGCCGACCCCTAATTGGGATAAGGTCTTGATGATGATGATGATGATAATGATGATGATGATGATGATTTATCCACCCAGGTAAATTGTCATATTTTAATTAAAAATGGAATAAGTAATTGAATTCAAGTTAAAAAGGGATTTTGTATAATTGAACTCTTCAAGAACTTGAAATTTTTCTTCAAAACATAAAGAACTGGAATGTACATGTCACGATGAATCCAACAACATAAACAACACTGAAATCAAATTTCAAATGAGAAAGTTATGATCGTTCAAATATGAAGGGCATTTTTGAAAAAAAAGAAAAAGAAAAAAGAAGAAGCTTTTTATTAAAAAGGACGGGTCGTTTTGATATCACACCCACCCTCCTTAAAGGAACAAAAAACATATCATTAGATCCATTCCCAGACCCGATGGAAAAAGGGAAAAAAAAAAAAAAAGGAGAAGAAGGAAGAGGAGAGGAAGACCAGCGAGGAAAAGATAAAGGGAGAAGGAGAAGACCCAACCCACCACAATAATTATTCGTGCTAGTGAAAAGGAGAACTAACTGTAGGGGTTTAGTGGAGTCACGGGAGCTTACTAGAGAAGTTGATGGCCCAGATCAATAATTTGATCAGATCATTTTCTTTAGCACAAGAGAACGAATAAAAACCCCTAGTTTATTGGGAGATCCATGCTGATTTTGACTGTCAATTAGAGAGAAGAATGACAGCAATGAACGCGAAGACTTCTCGAAAAATGATGATCAATCCAACTCATCCAAGAGAGGGAAAAACATGAAAATACAACTAAGTGGCAAGATCCATAAAACCCAACTAGTGATTTAGATTTTTTTTTGCTAAATCACACGATTCATACTATATCTAAGTTTTATTGATGATCTGACCATTAATTTCCTAAGACATGCTTAGTTAAGTATAAAATAGGCTTTAAATATCTTAAATGTAGTTTAAATTTTTTAATCTAATCTTGAAAACAATTGAATAATCTCAACTGTGTGATCAAGCACTATTAGAACATTGACTTTGTGACATCTAATTGATGATCAAATGCCACAAATGAATTCTTTAATCATGGATTCCAAGTAGTTAGAAACTATAGACGTATAATTTAGAATGATCTACAAATTTTATGTTACATCAACAGCCATTCAACTGTTAAATTTATAGTCCAATGAATTGATGATAGTTAATTGATTGAATCGAATCCACTATTTTCAAAGATTTGCATGTTAGAGGTTGAGATTGACTGATTCTGTTGATTTTGGGAGTAATTAGGACTATGATTCCAATTACGAGTACTGACATTACATGTTTTCTACTTGAAATAAATTTTCAACCAATCGTTCTTAAATAGATGAAATCTTAATTTTATTTATGAGAATTGTCACATTTAGAATTATTATAATTATGCTTGAGATTTTTAGAACTTCATCAAAGTATTAACTCCAAATTGCCTATAGTTTTGATTTATCCATTGTGTACGATCTAATTATGAACTTTATAAATTAGCTTGATTACAAGTAATACTTTCTCCTAACATGGATTTAAGTAATCTATGATTTGATTTCAAAGATGATTAGTACCGACTAATGAGTCGCATTGAGTACAAAGGTACCAGATTTATCTCGTTGTTTTTCTATGATTTGTTTTAAACGGGTGCTATCAGCGAGATAGGATGATGATTCCCTATATTGATGATTTGTTTTACACAAGGGGTTTTAAGTCGGTAAAAATATTTGCCTACTTAATATAGATATTTGTAAATGGGCTACAAATCCCATAGACCTTTCATTAGTCTTTAGCTCCACAGGTTCGAGTTCACATCACTTAGTGGGTGTAATTATTCATAAGTAGTGATAAGCTTAACTTATGCTAGATGTTCATCTATATAAGTATGTGTGCACAATTCATGTGCCAAATTCCATCCAATAAAGTTTATGATCCATGTAAGTTTCTATTAGTTATTTGCATGCTTGAAGTTCATTAAAATTTTAGTTTTATGATCATGTTTCATGTCTTGGATCACATGCACCATGTCATTTCATGCCTTGTTTGATTTAAGTTTCATGAGTACCTTACTTTTAGAATTTTACTTTTCACGAGTCATACATAATTTCGAGTAGTCCATATACTTTATTTACTTGATTTCTTAAGAACTAATTAATCTTTTTAGATAGTTTAGTTACTATTTTTGTTAGATCCTATATAAGCAAACTTTTAGTCTGCACATTTCATCTATTTTCTTACTATTTTGGAAAGATCATTCACTTGAATTTCATTCTTCTGCTTTTCTTCAATAAGTTTTTTCTATCATTTTTTATTTTCTAATACTCTCTCTCTCTCTCTCTCTCTCTCTCTCTCTCTCTCTCTCTCTCTCTCTCTCTCTCTCTCTCTCTCTCTCTCTAATAATGCTTTTCTTAAAGTTTTTTCTTATAATCTATGTTGGTAGCTTTCTAAAAGTTTTTCTTTTCACTGTTCTTTCTTCCCTTAATGAACTTCTTAAACTTCCAAGTAAGAAGTGCAATATCTTCAACACTTTTAGTCTCATCCTCTATGGTGTATCTAAGCGATATTACCTTCTTCTTCTTTGTCTCCTCTTCTTTTTTGAAAGCAATCTTGTAGGTCATGAGTGACCTTATGAGCTCATCAAGTTTCAAATTCTCTAAATCTTTAGCTTCTTAGATTGTTAACCCTTTAAGATCTCAAAATTTAAGGAAAGACCTATGAATCTTATTCACCAACTCAGCTAGTAAAAAACTTACCAAAATATTTCAAACCACTAATAACATTGGCAAATGTAGTAATATATTTCAAAAATAGAATCATTACTTTTCATTATAAAAATATTTGTAGTTATGGATTGCCTATGGGTTATCCTAAAATTCTTTGGCTAATGTGTAGGTTGACATTGGATTGAATTCATTAACATCTAAAGCCCGTACTCATGGTTTTGGCATTGTAAGAAATTTTAAAGCTACACCACCTAGCCTAAGAGAGATTCGTCTTAATTTAACTAAGAAAGCAAATAACATGAGAGTGGAAACATGTATTGGAGTTACTAGATTTTATTACTAGAAATGTTAACAAAAGAAAAGAGGAAGCAATCAAGCACACCTGTAAGATTGCAATTGTCATCTTTAATTCGTCTAAATAGCTCATGACAAAAGCAGAGCTAAAAATTATAAACATGAAATTATATATATATATATATATATATTACAATTGACTAATATACATATTCCATGTACCCCAAAATATATATTGTTTTCAAACCCAACCACCTTCCTCACCATTGGCATGCACATAATCCTCATTCTCACCAAGTAGTGCTTCGATTGATGGGATTTTTTTAGTAATAGAAGGGTAATTGATTTCATCATCTCCTAGATTGTCTTCCTCATAAAAATCCCTTGGACAGGATGATAAAACTATTGACAATCTCTTATCAAATTTATCTTGCACGTAAAATACTTGTTTTGCTTCAGATGCCAAAATAAATTGATCATTTTTATAGCTGTTTCTATTGAAGTCAACCAATGTCAATCCAAGGGCATCAGTTTTGATGCTGTTGTGTTCCACCCAATTGCACATAAATAGAGCCACAGTTCTGAAAATATAATCCACGCCCAAATCTCTCTTACAATCTCATAATAAATATCATCTACCACTATTGGACTATTATCCTTTGAACTTGAAAAGAATGTAGCATTAGCAACTAAGTTAATGTAATATCCTTAATTTTCAGTACAAATTAAGAAATTACTAAATAAATCAAATTAAAATTTTAGAGATGGAAATTTTTTCTAAAAACTTAAGAATTTGAAAGTGCTCATCGATATAATTCCAACGCCACTAAGAACGTTGAAAACGGAGCTCAAACGAGGGAGTTAAGAGCCGTTGAAGTTGTAAGGGCATTTTAGTCATTTGACAGAGACGTGTTACACAGGGGTCCAAATTGATAAATGGCACCCCCATCTTCCACACATCTCTACCAGTTTCGGCAAAATCACTAGAGAGACCATGGAAAGAGGCGTGAAAGGAAGAGTTTCCTTTTCCCTAGGACTCTAAGCCTATATCTACCCTTTCCTATGAGTCAAAACGCTCCACCTTGAGCATTTTCCTGCATTTCACTCAGTAACCCTAGCTTTGAAAACTTTAACTTTTTTAGCGAGTGGAACTCCGGTGATGACTCTCAACCCTAGCCAGACGAGGTAAGCCTTAAACCCTGATTTCTATAATTATTAAATAGGTAAAAATAATTAGAATTACATTTAAAATCAGGAAAAATTAGATTTTTCCTGAGAACTCTGTGTACGCTACTGTTGGAGCGTGATTTCATAGATGAAACCATGTCTATTTAAAAATAATACCATCCAACTAGTGTATAAGAGACCCAAGATCAAACCCTTTAAATTTGGGAGAGATCCAACGGTGGGTTTCTCCAGAAAACGCAAAAACAAGTACCTATGGATGTTTTTAGGAACTTGGGAAAAATCATTTAAAAAACATAGTTTTTGGAAAAATCAGTGCAAAAGGAGGGCATAAATGGATTCTGGAAGAAATTCTGAGAAAAATGGCGCAAAAATTGCACAAAACGGAGCTCTGTAGCTCCGTTGGAGACGACCAAAATTCGATTGTCCTCTCCGATGTCGGCAACGGCGCCTGCGCCCTGGCGCTGATGTCGGGACCACACCGTAACGCACCAGCAGACGACGTCAGCGTTGCACACATGCGCGATGTCATGTGCACGCAGAAGCCTCCACAGGGGCTATTTCAGTGGGGTCGGGACGAGGCGCGTCCTGGCAACCGTGACGCACGCGATGGTGCGTCATGGTATTAAGGACGCACACAGCGCGTCCCCGTGATGCGTCTGGAAGTCAGGCATCTTCGTGATGCTGTTTTGCGCTGGTTTAAACCGGCGAAAAATGGAACTGCCGGTATAGACCACATTATGGTGGTCGGGCAGTCCCCATTTATGTATACTTAAACTTAAAACTTGATTTTTGGGAGCTAGAGGAGTCCAAATCACGATCTGAAAGAGAATTTGTGACCGTATTGATGACGCGAAGCTAGTTTTAACTTAAAAACTTATAAATAGCCACTTTTTATTTAGAAAATTTTTAAAATAGTGATGTGACATGTACATGTGCACTTGAATATACCAGTTAAGGGGATTATTAGCACGCTAGTGGCCTCACATTGAGATAGGTGACGACAATTAATGCTTTGCCTTAATTTTTAAACCATGTTTAAACATAGCATCATGTGTGATTGTGTTTTAAATTTACAATTATTGTTTGCCGTGGATTTCATGCAACTTTGAGCACATTATGATTATTACAAATTGAAATCTTTTATTGAATAAACTCATGACTAATGTTTTTATGAGCATGATGTTAATTAATTATGCTTAAATAGATATTTATTTCTTATTATATATTGTAAATGCATAGATTTACATGGAAATAAGAATAGAGGCTTATTAGCTGGTCCTTTTATAGGCTAACCCCAGGATGAGGGGCATGTCTTGGGGATTTTGAGCTATGAGTGCTCTTGAGTTTTAGCATACACATATGATTTCCGTGTTTTATATTTGATGACAAGTGCTCTCACCCGATAGGCGTCATGCTAGGAGGGATAGGGCCGGCCACCCACCCTCCAAGATTATGATATGATGATATTGTGATATGATAGACACCTGCACATAGATGGCATTCGGTAGGGGTTTGGTAACATGGATAGTCCATACTACCGGTCTAAGCCTTTCCATGGGGACAGATTGGAACGTCAGACCCTGTCCACTGTGATCGACCGCCCACTTCCCAACCGGTTTGTAGTCTGCGTTCGTTTCTTTAGTGGCGCCTAGAGGGATATTTGGCTTTAGATATTCTTCGATATCACGGCCATCGGCGAGCTTCTTCAGGAGGTCTTCACCTCCAGCAGCAAGGTCCAGCAGTTGTTCTTCTTTAGTTAGTTCATTGGGCCGAGCCGAAGTCTTAGCCATGTCTGAATGGACGAAGAAGGTAAGAGAATAGCTGAGCAAAGTGAAGAGGAGCAGTGAGTTGTATCGACTTGCTTACAACGTCGAGGAGTTCCTCTATTTATACACCGCAAAGACCCTCCCACATCCATTCACACGTATTTACGTACACATCAAGCACCTGGAAACATGATGTAGAACGGGTTCTCAAGAAATTACGTGGGATTGCGGGAATTGCGGGATTTGCAAATCCTGTAGAGTGTATCCACGGAGGGTGAAAGCTTACGGTCTTCTTTCAGCTTTCCCAAAACTAGAGCGCCCAATAACAGTTCTATCTCACACGGCACTGACGTAGAAAACCGTTGAAAAAATTCTTTTGAATTTGGAATTAATTTCTTAAACAAGATTATAGGAGAGAATTAGGGGGAATGATGAGATGTTGCGCGCACTACAGCTGCTAGCGCCCCACTTTTGTGTGATGAACCTCACAAATCATTGATCAGAACCATCTATCTAATTTATGTGCCTCTAGATCACTATTGACCTCAAAAGAGAAAGAAGTGGATGAACTTAAAATCTAAGCAAATATTCTTTTGTTCACAGAACATGGACGGTGGGAAACAATAACAGCTCTATTTCACACGGAACTGATGTAGAAAACCGTTGAAAAAATTCTTTTAAATTTGGAATTAATTTCTTAAGCAAGATTATAGGAGAGAATTAAGGGGAATGATGAGATGTTGGGCGCACTACAGCTGCTTGCGCTAGTGCGCTCCACTTTTGTATGATGAACCTCGAACCTCACAAATCATTGACCATCTAATTTATATGCCTCTAGATTACTATTGTCCTGAAAAGAGAAAGGAGTGGGTGAGCTTAGAATCTAAGCAAATATTCTTTTATTCACAGAACATGGACGGTGGGAAACCTTCTGTAAAGAACAGTTTAGTAAGAAGTACAGTTTTCAGATATAATATATATATGTGTGTGTGTGTGTGTGAGTGTGTGTGTGTGCGCGCGTGCATTCAATAGCCTTGATGTTTGGCACACAAGTGATTCTGAGACAGAAATTAGTAGGCCTGGCAATTCGGGTTGGCAGGTCCACACGAACACGACACGCTTCGAGTTTAGGTCGACACGAACACGACCCGCATAATAATCGTGTCAAAAATCTGTAACCCAAACACGACATGATTATTAAACGAGTCGACACGACACGACTCGTATAACACGATTAAATAAATAATATAGAACCGTCCTGTATTGTAATGTAACATATACTCATGTATGAGGTATTAACCCAGTCATAAAATCTACCATTATTTGCTCAGGGCAATCCATTTTCGTTTCTAAAGGTTGGTTACTCCGTCAACATGACATGAGTAATGCATTTCTGCATGAGATCCTTAAGAAGAAGTATAGATGACATAAGCTCCAGGGTTCACCGATGAGCTACATCCGAATTGTATATACCAAGCTCCATGATCTTGGTTCGCAGAGCCAAGTAGTCAACTTGGTAAACTTGGTTTCGTCAAATCCAAGACAGGTAGTTCATTGTTCGTCTACAATGGGAAAGTTGTAGTTATCTATCTTTTAGTGTATGTCGATGGCATTACCCTGAAAGGAAATAATATAAGACGGTTCCTTTGGAACCGTCCTATATTGTAATGTCCTATATTGTAATGTACTCATATAGATGTACTCATATATTGTATTGTAATGTCCTATATTGTAATGTACTCATATAGGAACCGTCCCCTTAGAAATCAGATGGGAGGGCCCAATCAATGATTTTTGAGACCCATCATGCAGCTGTGGTGCGCGCATCACATGATTCCCCCAACCATAATCTCTACTCTAAATCAGAATTTCCAGATCGAATTAGGAATCTCCTCTTCATCTCTCTCATTAGCCCTACCCAATCTGGTAAGCAAGCACTAATCTCATAAACAAGCACTTAATCAATCTTAATGGCTTATGAATCTACTTAGGCCCACAAAATAACCCCACACTACTCGTCCATACCATGTACTCGGACCAACACACATAGAGAGATGTTAACTGGTTTCTAACACATTAGATTTTACAAAGTAGGACTTTATTTGTATAAGGAGAGAGAGAGAGAGGGAGAGATAAGCCATTAGAGGACTTTATTTATGGAAGAAAGAAGTTACATATTTAGGGGCACCAACGTGCCTACTTAGAAGCTAATGCTTCTACTATCCCGTGACATTGACATTACCATATATTATCAGCCTTCCACGCTTGAGGTTCAGTTCTTAATTTTACCGAAGAAGGAGAGCTTTCTAATAGTCCAAATAACTTTAACCTCAGCAACTATAGCCCCATACAAATGGGTGCCGAAGGGCATAGATTGAAAAGTCAGGCCTTGTTCAGTTTTCTCGACCGCACACTTGGCAACGTCCATGACCCTCCCACATATACATTCACAAAAACGTGATGTAGACCAGGCACGGGGCTCTGCTACTTTTTGGGGTTTCCAAAAAACTTTAATAGAAGTTTAAATCATGCGAGAAAATAAGCTTTTAGTTTGCAGACAAAACGGAGATAAATTAAGTAAAAAGTCTAGCAGCCACGATTAAATTAAGTACAAAATCAAACTAACAGCCATGATGTAAATTAACTTTAATAGTCGGCACTGGGCTCCACTACTTTTTGGGTTTCCAAAAAAATATTTACTAGAAGTTTAAATCACGCCAGAAAAGCAACTTTTAGTTTGCAGACAATATGCGTATAAATTAAATACAAAATTAGACTTTTAGCAACCGCAGACTTAAGTATTTTACATCAAGTTAATGCCGCTGCCCCATGGCTTGCCCTAATATGGCCCAACCATTTCGTCTAAGAAAGGCAATACGGATGTCTAACACAAACGGTTGCACATCATAGGTTCGAGCCGCCACCTTTTCCTGTTGTAATAAAAATCAACGGTTCATACTAAGAAATCCTAAATATGGCTTCGCAGATCAAGGGTCTAGGATCATCCCATCGAACTAAAATCAGGAGCGCTGCTGCTACACAAGATTTGATCCTGACCGAAATGCAAATGTCGTTCCGACGAAGCGTCTGTAAAACAACCACCGTCTTTTTGCTTTGCCTTCCTCAGCCTCAGCGGTCCACGAGACAAGTTCACATGGTTCTGGTCCCACACCCGGTGAATGTCTCATTCGTCAGATGAAGTCTGAAAAGATCAATCACCACATATAGCTTCAAAAGTCAAACGAGCGGGCCAGATTTGTGATAGCTGTTGGACATTAGCGGATTTGATTCCATCGACGTGGCATAAACCATCTTTGTTAAGAGAGGAATACTTACCCAGCACCCCCTATGAGGAGCATCCATCGGAAGCGCCTGAGCTTTGCATGAACCAGCTGCAACATTCGATGATCCCATCCGCCCATTCATGTGATCACAAGTACATCTTTTGGTATGCAAGAATCGTCCTACCTGTAAGCAGGAATTCAAAGTTTGAACAATTAGATGAACGAGTCAGATCATTTAAATATTGGACTCCACGATGCAATGGAGACACCTTCGATAAAAGCGTCTTATGAAGTATGTCCTCTTAGCATAGACGGGTGAAACTTATATTCTTCCTTCAGCATTTCCCAAAACTAAAGCGCCCAATAACAGCTCTATTTCACACAGCAGTGATGTAGATAACCGTTGAAAAAATTCTTTTAAATTTGTAAGTAATTGCTTAAACAAGATTATAGAAGAGCATTGAGTGGGATAACAGGATGTTGAGTAGTGTTGGCCTAGGCTCCATTACTTTTTAGGGTTTTGAGAAACACTTTACTAGAATGTAGAATTATGCTAGAAAGTAAACTTTTAATTTGAAGAAAAACAAATATATATTGAAAACAAAATCAAACTTTATCAACTATAGACTAAGTATTTTACGTGTACAGCAGAGAAACTATTGTTGCTACTCTTTGGCTCAGCCAAATCTGGTCCAGCCATTTCATCTATGAAAAACATTACAAATGTGTAACACAGTCGTTTGCACACAAAAGGTTCACGTTGCAACTTTTCCCTTTAGCCTGGGATTAGATTTAGGAGTGCCTATGTTAGAGAGTGTGTGAAGTGATTTGCTCTCACAAGAAAAAGGAAATTATGATTTAACTAGATTCTCTTTTATGAGGCACAAAAAAAGAGCCTTGATTTCCTCGATCAAGAAATGGCATCAAGTTATATGATTTGAAATGACTTTTGCCTATGGACAAAAGAGAGATGAAATCAAATTGCAATGAACATTCCACCCTAAAATAGTTTCCTCCAATGTGGTAAGATTTTTGTTTTTTTTTTTTTTTGAATGGTATAGGCATACTGTTGAAGAGTCTTGAATCATGACTTGCACGATTGAAACTCACTATTACTCCACTGTACCACATGAAATTGTTGTAGAAAATTAGAAAGATCTATATCTGATGTAGATTGTAGGGGTATGTCCAACTCAAGTTTTACAATTTTATCTACTTTATAGATGTTTGAGTGGTACAATCTTTGTTCCCCTATCATGAAAATCATGTTGATCGAGTTAGTAAATATTACAGTGCCAAGTTGACGAATGAAAACATTTTAGAATGCTAGAATCATCCGAGTGGAATTAGTCTTGGGCTGCAGGCTGTCCAAAGTTCAGTACTCAGATGAATATTCTCCATCAACAGCATGCAGACAATTTGGATTGAAAAGTTAAAAGTTTCTCCTAAATATATGTTTTTCAAGTTTGCCCTTTTAAACAGAATCAACTGGAGAGAGATATAGGGCTACAAGATTAGATTGGCTTTAAGAGAAATCTTAGCTACAGATATAAGAAACTCTCACAACCACCAATATGGTAAATTTCTTTAGAGAATCTCTTAGAATCAGCTATCAATATAAGATCACGTCAACTTTGAGAGAAATCTAGAAACAAATCTCTTCGTTGGTGATCTTTCAACTAGAGAGAGATCTAGTGTTTCAGCTACGAGATCAAATCGATTTGCAGATAAATCTTCTTCAAAAATCTAACAAAAAGAGCTATAAATATTTATTACAGGGTTTGGAAGTAAGTTTTAAAGAGAAAATTTTAGATTTCCGATAGCATGATTGTGTAGAATAGCAGGAGAATTGTAGATCAATGTGTTAGGATAGGCTGTAATCCCTTTGATAATCAATCAATGTAGTAAAGATGTAGATTCTATCATGTTATCAAAGTCATGGAGTGAAGATCTATCATCCCCAATTAGATCTATCACCTCCTCTCTTGCTGCAACTTTTTACTCCATCTCTCTCCATTGGTGTCAACTATAGCACTCTCGCTGACAACCTCCCACCTCTCTCCCAATTCATTGGGTTCCTCAAACCACGCACAACAGTCAATCACATCAAATTGTTGAAAGTTGATTCAGCCATCCTCACTATCATCAAAGACACCAGCATTCTTACAAAACTCCCCGTCACTCAAAATTGGCTCCAAACCAGCATTGCCCCCTTCTACGCAGCCACCAAAATCAACCGGATCTTAGTTATCAAAGAAGTAGTTTGCACCTGGGACCAAAAACCTCATCGTCCACCTCATTCCAGCCATGAGAACCTTCCACACCACCTTATAACTAGCTATATGGAAAGCTTCACTGGTGTGGAGTCTTTCTAAATCTCCTTCATCTTGCACTAGCAACAATTAAAATGTGATTGCCCCCAAAAATCTTCTCTATATCGCTCACCTTGCCCTGCAATACTTGCCAATGATCAAAAGATATGACACATGTCTCACTCATCTTCCACAAAAAAGAGCAAGAAACAAAGGCTTTGTAACAAGAGAATGCAGTTTTTCATAATGAAATTGGAGATTTGAGCATGCAGTTGAGACTTATTTCGGTTTTCGCAAAGTAGTCCTTTATAAATCCACGTTGCTTCTCCAGGTTTTCAATTGTTGTCGTTTATGAACGACTTTCAATGATTCTATTACTTCCTCTTTCCTACTTTCACCGTTATCTTATTCTGTAATCTCCAAGTTTACTTCTCCTTCTACTCCTGATTTCACTCTTAAACTGCAAACAAGTTTCTTCGCAGCTTCTGGTTCAAGGAGTTTCGGCCTTTCTACACTAGAATTGTTGCACTAGTGTAAGATAGTGGATTTGATGGAAATATTGGGCATAAAAAAAATAAAAATTCAAGTCTTGACCCGTCTTCAGGGTAAGGAATAAAACCCAAGTCTTTACAGGCTTTGATTCAATTCCTCCCGAAAGTTTCACCAGAAGAGACTACCACCCATGTCACGCCCAGGTCCTAAATAGTAGATTAAACCGTAAAAATCAAGGACATTAGACGTTAATGATGAAAAAGTCATTCATCAGATTGTGCTCGACGAGAGCTTTCCAACGACACTAAGAACGCGCGAAACGGAGATCGGGAGCGACGGACCCAGGAGTTTTACCACTGAGGCAGAGGGGGTCCAAATTGATAATGGCACCCCCCTCTAACGCGTGTAAACCATAGGGTCACGTGGGAGGAACTCGACACGCGGGAGTGGAACTCACCGCGTGGAGCTCTACTCCCACGCGTCTGCAACTCGAGGAGGAGGCAGCCAAGCCGGCAACCCTCTTCCCTCTCCCCTCATTTTTTTCGGCGACACTCTCTCCCCTTCCACGGGATTCCGGGCATTCCTCTTCCCTCCCCAGAGCCCGTCTTCCTGGTTCCCCAATGCTTCTCCGGTGCCAGGGAAGTCGGAGATGACAAGGACCGAAGACGAAATCTCCTCATTCCCTCTCTCTCTCTCTCTTTCTTATTCGCCCCAACCCATTGCTGTTGACACCCCTTCCACCCGAAATAGAGCAACTGGACGGGGATTCTCCCTCCCAACAGCTCGTCTCTGTAAATCCCTGAGTACTACTGTATCAATTTTGGGCCTTCCATCGAAACAAAAAAATCGATAACGGACTTGCCCTAGGTTCTAATGCCTAGACCCTGATTCGAAGAAGAAGAAGAAGGAAATCCCCTCTCAAAAAGACCCCTCGTGATTCATCTCCTAGGTACTACACGGCAAGGGTTTCACCAGGCCAACTCTCTGCGAGTTTTGGATTAACATCAAGGTACCCATCTGGAAAGGCTTCGTTTTCCCTCTTTGATCATCCAATATGCAATGTTTTTTCCCTGAGAAATCAGCTCCTATTTCCCTCTTGCTTATTGGGTGCGTCCCCATTACTTTTGAAATTAGATGTCCTGGGATACAGAAAAATTGCTTATTGAGTGCTACATATCACTTGCAGTTGAATATTGTTCTCTATTCCCAAGCTATTTGACAGGCGTCAGGTTGTCTTTCTGCTTGATGTATGTGGAATGGTAGGCTGGTAGACCTGATGCCTGGTGTACTGCTTAAATGCAATGAATTTGTTCTTATAGTAATAACACTTTTAAAAAAAATAAAAACTTATTTACATGCAGATCCATCTTTGTCTCTTGCACACTCAAATTCTCAAGTTACTGAACTAACGAGTGCAGTTCACTTTCCCATTTGACTCCGTATGTGTCCTTTCTTCTCCAATCAAATCAGCTAACCAGGAGCTTCCCCTATCTACTCATGTTTGATTGATAAAGCAGACTGGTTTGAGAATTTTGATACCAATTAAGTACCTGCCAACGAAGGCCATTTAAGGATACGTAAATAAATTGAGATAGCTACCAATCGGTGTGCAGATCCTTGATCTAGGTGTAAGAGGTTAGATTAAGAATATGGGGAAAGTAGGGCTAGAAGTGATTTTAGGAACTGGCATGAAATTCTGAAACTTACTTAGAACTGGCACTTGTTGTAGAGGTTGAGAGCAGTGTGAATGGCCCTAGCAGTAGAACTTTGAATTGTACGCGGAGAGCAGGTAAGGACCCTGAACCCTTGCATTCTTTAAATTCTTGTTGTTATGTTCTCTTGAAATTAACTTTATGCATGTGTAAAATGTATATATTGCCACCTTGGTTTAATGGGTGATAGAAATTGTAATCTCTTATTAAAAAGGCATGTTATAGTGTGATTTGCTATGCTTAACTGTTGTGATGATGCAAACTGTTATAAAATGGTCAAGCCCAGGATAGTAAGCCCTGAGGGCCTCCCGGTAAGCTATGATGACGCTTTCCAAGATGGTAATTCCTGAGGGAAAGGGCTACCTGGTTGCTTGTAACTAAGGTGAAGCCGCCCAAGACGGTAAATCCTGAGGATTGGACTGTCTGGTATTGAGCCCCCCAAGACGGTAAACCCTGAGGGAAAGGGCTGCCTGGTTCTTCGGAATCATGGTGGAGCCGCCCAAGATGGTAAACCCTGAGGGATGAGCTGTCAGGTATTGAGCCTCCCAAGATGGTAATTCCTGAGGGAAAGGGCTGCCTGGTCTTTTGGGATCACGGTGGAGCCGCCCAAGATGGTAAACCCTGAGGGATGAGCTGGCATATTGAGTCACCCAAGATGGTAAACCCTGAGGGAACCTGACTTTGGCGCTGCCCAAGATGGTAAATCCTGAGGGTCCGACTGCCTTGATGATGATACTCATAGTGGGCCGCCCAAGATGGTAATCCTTGAGGGAGATGACTATTGAATTCTGGTGTAATGCTATGCATGGTTAATATTACTGAGAAACTCACTAATGAGTATGCAGCTTTGTTTGCGTGTAACTTTAGAATGAGGTCCATGACTGAGCTACTCATCTATTGAATGTCCCATGGCTGTACACGAATGGGAAATCCTTATGGGGTGTGCTTGTTTGCATGCGATGACTGTTGTGTCACATTTGAATTTGGGGAAAACTGTAATTCGGCTGTAATAACCATAGGCCATATTTGATAGCACATGCTAACTATGTTATATATGACTAGTTAAAATGGAAAATGCATGCTCATGTTATAGTGAATGTGTTTTTAAGCGTGGCAATGAGAATGACTGGATATGCATGGGTTTGGTTCTTTTCCCTTACTGGGCTTCGCAGCTCACCTTGTTATTTTGCAGGTACCAGTCAGGCAGAGAAGAGAAAGGTCGTTGAGTGAGTCGAAGAAAGCTTGCTTGAAGCTGTTAAATTTTGAGTTGTATATAAACACATGTATATAAGTGCTAAACGAGTTATGTCTTATTTTGACACTGATTCCTTATGCATCATGTATGTCTTGCTTTGATAGATAGTGTGGAGACTGAGTCTCCCTCCAGTAAATTATGACTGCTATGTTGTCTATCAGGTGAACCACATAGCATGCGTTAAATGCATAATGTTCGAAAAACAGGGGAGACTCTGCCGAAATTTCGGTAGGACTCGGTTGTTATAGGAGAAAAATATATATATATATATATATATCTAGTAAACTGTGACTTGCCCAGGACAAGAGCACCTAGCTCTCTCAACACTTCTGCTGTGATATAATTATGAAAAAAAGAAAAGAAAAAAGCAAGGCCACGTAGGCCTAGCTCACCCAATCGTTAGGCTTGATTAAGCCTAATCGCGGCCCTGGGGATTGGGGTCGCGACAACTTGGTATCAGAGCACGGCGGTAGATCACTAGTGGTGAACATCTTTTATTATTGCTTGTGATCATCGAAATTTGAATGTTCTGTGGCTTCTGAAAGTAAACTTGTTGGTTGTTGACTACTCTCAGCATGGTTAGTAAGTGACTAACCCTTATTGTTGATGTTGTGAAGGGCATAGTCATGGTGGAGACAAGGAGTGATGACTCGAGTTCTGGAAGGCCAACATTACACGCAAGTGATCCAGTTCAGGACGCCATAGGACAGATGGCCCAGGCAATTGTTGATGCTATTGGCAGGGGAGCTGGAGGTCAGCCCTCAGCTGCACTTGTCCCTAGAGCTCCTAGAGAGAGCATAAGCAGGGAAACACTTGCCTTGCGAGAGTTTAGGAAGTTGGGGCCACCCAAGTTTGATGGGATGTCAGATCCCATCGAAGCAGAGGATTGGTTAGAGCAGATACAAAGGATCTTCGAGGCACAGAAAATTGACGAAGATCTGAAGGTACGGGTGGCTACATTTCAGTTCACTGGTGAGGCTATTCACTGGTGGCGGGTGGCAAGGAGTGTTAGAGCTGATGAGGAGTGGACTTGGGAGCTTTTCAGAGAGGCCTATTTAGCAAAGTACTTTCCCAGTGCTCAGAGAGATGCTAAAGTGGCTGAGTTTTTGAGGCTCACGCAACGTGACATGACTGTGGGGCAGTATGCTGCTAGATTTGATCAGTTGGCACGATATGCAACATTGATGATCCCCACTGCTAGGGATAAGGCCTATCGCTTCATCCAGGGCCTAAGATCCTCTATCCGACAGTGCTTGGTACCTTTCAAGTTGCAAGACTATGCTGAGGCTGTAGATAGAGCGCAACTGATTGAGCAGGATCAGGGCAGAGAAACCAGTGCATCTGAGTTTAAGAAGAGAAGTTTTGGAAAACCTCACTTTCAGGGTAACAAGGATAAGAGGAGGAAGGGGTATTCTCCTCGGGCGCAGAACACACAGGCACGTTCTCTATCCCTGGGAATGGCTAGTAAGACTTGTTATGGTTGTGGACAGGAGGGCCATTTCAAGAGAGATTGTCCTAAGCAGAAAGCCGCGCAAGGCAGTGTGCAGAGTAGCAATAGACCACGCCCTCAGGGTAGGCCACCAGCACCGAGGACAGATGCACCATTCAGAGGAGCACCTCCTATCTCTGAGCAGAGGACACAGGGCAGAGTCTATGCGTTGACACAGCCAGACACCCCGCCTGACCGCACAGTTATAGAAGGTACATTTTTGTTGTTTCACACTTGGGTTAGAGCATTGTTTGATTCGGGTGCAACACATTCTTTCATTTCATCCTCAATTGTTCGTGACTTAAGCATGGAAACAGAACCGTTGGACTCAACATTGCAAGTTGAGTTGCCTATAGGAATGAGCATCACCTCCAATAGAGTGTGTCGAAATTGTCATATTGACATGGTAGGTCACAGGGTGAGGTTTGATCTGGTGGTAATGGACATTACTCCATATGATGTGATCATGGGCATGGATTTTCTGTCGGAGTACCGTGCCATTATTGATTGCAGTCGAAGGAGGGTTGACTTTGTCCTACCTAGTGGAGTTCATTTTTATTTCTCAGCCAAAGAGGGTTATAGTCACCCACGACTTCATGTTGGCTACAACCGTCAGAGAGACTATGGTGGGTGGATGGCGAGCATGGTAGGGCGAGATGACGTTGATGCTGACATTGAATCTATGCCAATAGTAAGGGAATTTGTTGATGTTTTCCCTGATGAGCTACCAGGATTACCTCCAAGGAGGGAGGTCGACTTCGCCATTGAGCTTTTACCTGGCGTTTCTCCAATTTCCATCGCTCCACACCGCATGGCTCCTGCTGAATTACAGGAGTTGAAGGTTCAATTGGAGGAGTTGCAAGGAAAAGGTTTCATTCGCCCTAGCACGTCACCATGGGGAGCCCCAGTGTTGTTTGCAAGAAAGAAGGATGGCACACTACGGCTATGTATTGACTACCGGCAACTGAATAGGGTGACGGTCAAGAATAAATACCCCTTGCCGAGGATTGACGACCTATTTGATCAGTTGAGGGGATCTAAGTGGTTTTCCAGGATTGACTTGCGATCTGGATACCATCAGTTACGGGTGAGGGACGAAGATGTCCCTAAGACGGCATTCAGGACGCGATATGGTCACTTTGAGTTTGTCGTGGTGCCTTTTGGGTTGACAAATGCTCCAGCAGCCTTTATGAGCCTCATGAATCGAATCTTTCTCCCTTATTTAGATCAATTCATTGTCGTGTTTGTGGATGACGTGTTGATATACTCAAGATCTAAGGAGGAGCACGAACAACACTTGTCTATTGCATTGCAAATGCTGAGGGAACATCAGTTGTATGCGAAGCTTAGCAAGTGTGAGTTTTGGGCATCCAAGGTGAATTTTCTTGGACATGTAGTTTCTGGTGACGGGATTGCTGTCGACTCGTCAAAGATAGAAGCCGTGCTGAGTTGGGAAAGACCGAGGAACATAACCGAGATTAGGAGCTTTCTCGGGCTGGCAGGTTATTATAGGAGGTTTGTGAAGGACTTTTCACGCATTGCAGCATCCATGACAAGACTTACGAGAAAGGGGGTGGTATTCGAGTGGGATGATCCATGTGAGCAGTCATTTCAGGAGTTGAAGAAACGATTGACCTCGGCACCTGTGCTTATCATTCCGGAGCGAGGTGTCGGTTATGCAGTGTATTGTGATGCTTCACACTTAGGACTAGGATGTGTCCTAATGCAAGAAGGAAGAGTAGTGGCTTATGGCTCTCGTCAATTGAAGCCAAATGAGAAGAAATACCCTACTCATGACTTAGAGCTGGCAGCGGTGGTGTTTGCATTGAAGCTTTGGAAACATTATTTGTATGGTGAAAGGTTTGATGTCTTTACCGACCATAAAAGCTTAAAGTATATCTTCACTCAAAAGGATTTGAATCTGAGGCAGATCAGATGGGTTGAGTACTTGGAGAACTTTGATTTCGCACTTCAGTATCACCCAGGAAAAGCGAATGTTGTTGCATATGCTCTAAGTAGGAAGTCTGGAGGTTTGATGGCTGGACTTCAAGGCTTCAGATGGAAGGTGCGTGAGTCATTGACCGAATATGACTTGCACATTGATTCATCTGAAAGGGGTGCATTTTTGTATCAAATGTTGCTCAACCTTCTATAATGCAAGAAGTATTGCAGGCACAGAAGGATGATGAAGAGGCTAAGAGTATTAGAGCCCGAATAGAAGAAGGTGAGAGTGTTGAGCATTGGACCGTGGACTCTTCTGGTGGGGTACGATATTTGAGTAAATTAATGGTCCCTCCAGTTGATGAGGTTAGGAGAGGATTGCTGAGTGAGGCACACCGGTCTAAGTTTTCTATACATCCCGGTAGTACGAAGATGTATCAAGACCTTAGGAGACACTTTTGGTGGAAGGGTATGAAGAAGGACATTGCTGAATTTGTTGCTCGATGTCTGATTTGTCAACAGGTTAAAGCAGAACATCAAAAGCCTGCGGGGTTACTACAGCCATTGCCAGTGGCAGAATGGAAGTGGGAGCACATTACCATGGATTTTGTGGTAGGTCTTCCACGTAGTAAGCAAGGTTGGAACAGCATTTGGGTGATTGTGGATAGACTGACCAAGTCAGCACACTTCCTGCCAGTGAAGGTTACTGATTCACTCGAGACATTGAGTCGGTTGTATGTACGTGAGGTTGTAAGGTTACACGGGGTACCTGTATCCATTGTGTCAGATAGAGATCCGAGGTTTACTTCTCGGTTCTGGAAGAGTTTACAGCAGGCGATGGGTACACGGCTGACTTTTAGCTCGGCATTTAATCCCCAGACAGATGGACAGTCTGAGAGAGTGATCCAGGTGCTTGAAGATATGTTGAGAGCTTGTGTGTTAGACTTCCAACAGAAGTGGGCCGAATATTTACCTTTGGTGGAATTCTCGTACAACAACAGTTTCCAATCTAGCATAGGGATGGCACCATTTGAGGCGCTATATGGTAGGCCATGCCGATCCCCAGTTTGTTGGGCAGAGGTTGGTGAGACATCGTTACTAGGCCCTGAGGTAGTCAGAGAAACCACAGAAAAGGTAAAGCAAATCAGGCAACGGTTATTGACAGCTCAGAGTAGGACCAAGAGCTATGCTGACCAAAGGAGGCGGCCATTGGAGTTTGGGATAGGCGATTATGTGTTCCTAAAGGCTCGGCCGAGACCAGGAGTGACGCTTTTTGGCAAACGCGGGAAGTTATCTCCTTGATTCATTGGGCCGTTCGAGATTCTAGAGCGTGTTGGCGAAGTTGCTTATCGGCTGGCCTTGCCTTCACAGTTATCATTGATTCATAATGTGTTTCATGTGTCGATGTTGAGGAAATATGAGCGGGACCCTTCTCATGTTCTTGATTGGACAGACCTTGCCATTCAAGAGGATGTCTCTTATGAGGAGAAACCAATACAGGTGGTTGACCGTAAAGAACAGGTGTTACGTTGAAGAGTAATATCACTTGTGAAGGTGATATGGCAACATCACGGGACAGAAGAAGCCACATGGGAGCTGGAATCTGAGGTTCGGCAGAAATACCCAGAGTTATTTCAAGACTCAAGTATTTATCTAATTTCGAGGACGAAATTTCTTTAAGTAGGGGAGTGTTGTCACGCCCAGGTCCTAAATAGTAGATTAAACCGTAAAAATCAAGGACATTAGACATTAATGATGAAAAAGTCATTCATCAGATTGTGCTCGACGAGAGCTTTCCAACGACACTAAGAACGCGCGAAACGGAAATCGGGAGCGACGGACCCAGGAGTTTTACCACTGAGGCAGAGGGGGTCCAAATTGATAATGGCACCCCCCTCTAACGCGTGTAAACCATAGGGTCACGTGGGAGGAACTCGACACGCGGGAGTGGAACTCACCGCGTGGAGCTCTACTCCCACGCGTCTACAACTCGAGGAGGAGGCAGCCAAGCCGGCAACCCTCTCCCCTCTCCCCTCATTTTTTCCGGCGACACTCTCTCCCCTTCCACGGGATTCCGGGCATTCCTCTTCCCTCCCCAGAGCCCGTCTTCCTAGTTCCCCAATGCTTCTCCGGTGCCAGGGAAGTCGGAGATGACAAGGACCGAAGACGAAATCTCCTCATTCCCTCTCTCTCTCTCTTTCTTATTCGCCCCAACCCATTGCTGTTGACACCCCTTCCACCCGGAATAGAGCAACTGGACGGGGATTCTCCCTCCCAACAGCTTGTCTCTGTAAATCCCTGAGTACTACCGTATCAATTTTGGGCCTTCCATCGAAACAAAAAAATCGATAACGGACTTGCCCTAGGTTCTAATGCCTAGACCCTGATTCGAAGAAGAAGAAGAAGGAAATCCCCTCTCAAAAAGACCCCTGCCGGCAGATTCATCTCCTAGGTACTACACGGCAAGGGTTTCACCAGGCCAACTCTCTGCGAGTTTTGGATTAACATCAAGGTACCCATCTGGAAAGGCTTCGTTTTCCCTCTTTGATCATCCAATATGCAATGTTTTTTCCCTGAGAAATCAGCTCCTATTTCCCTCTTGCTTATTGGGTGCGTCCCCATTACTTTTGAAATTAGATGTCCTGGGATACAGAAAAATTGCTTATTGAGTGCTACATATCACTTGCAGTTGAATATTGTTCTCTATTCCCAAGCTATTTGACAGGCGTCAGGTTGTCTTTCTGCTTGATGTATGTGGAATGGTAGGCTGGTAGACCTGATGCCTGGTGTACTGCTTAAATGCAATGAATTTGTTCTTATAGTAATAACACTTTTAAAAAAAATAAAAACTTATTTACATGCAGATCCATCTTTGTCTCTTGCACACTCAAATTCTCAAGTTACTGAACTAACGAGTGCAGTTCACTTTCCCATTTGACTCCGTATGTGTCCTTTCTTCTCCAATCAAATCAGCTAACCAGGAGCTTCCCCTATCTACTCATGTTTGATTGATAAAGCAGACTGGTTTGAGAATTTTGATACCAATTAAGTACCTGCCAACGAAGGCCATTTAAGGATACGTAAATAAATTGAGATAGCTACCAATCGGTGTGCAGATCCTTGATCTAGGTGTAAGAGGTTAGATTAAGAATATGGGGAAAGTAGGGCTAGAAGTGATTTTAGGAACTGGCATGAAATTCTGAAACTTACTTAGAATTGGCACTTGTTGTAGAGGTTGAGAGCAGTGTGAATGGCCCTAGCAGTAGAACTTTGAATTGTACGCGGAGAGCAGGTAAGGACCCTGAACCCTTGCATTCTTTAAATTCTTGTTGTTATGTTCTCTTGAAATTAACTTTATGCATGTGTAAAATGTATATATTGCCACCTTGGTTTAATGGGTGATAGAAATTGTAATCTCTTATTAAAAAGGCATGTTATAGTGTGATTTGCTATGCTTAACTGTTGTGATGATGCAAACTGTTATAAAATGGTCAAGCCCAGGATAGTAAGCCCTGAGGGCCTCCCGGTAAGCTATGATGACGCTTTCCAAGATGGTAATTCCTGAGGGAAAGGGCTACCTGGTTGCTTGTAACTAAGGTGAAGCCGCCCAAGACAGTAAATCCTGAGGATTGGACTGTCTGGTATTGAGCCCCCCAAGACGGTAAACCCTGAGGGAAAGGGCTGCCTGGTTCTTTAGAATCATGGTGGAGCCGCCCAAGATGGTAAACCCTGAGGGATGAGCTGTCAGGTATTGAGCCTCCCAAGATGGTAATTCCTGAGGGAAAGGGCTGCCTGGTCTTTTGGGATCACGGTGGAGCCGCCCAAGATGGTAAACCCTGAGGGATGAGATGGCATATTGAGTCACCCAAGATGGTAAACCCTGAGGGAACCTGACTTTGGCGCTGCCCAAGATGGTAAATCCTGAGGGTTCGGCTGCCTTGATGATGATACTCATAGTGGGCCGCCCAAGATGGTAATCCTTGAGGGAGATGACTATTGAATTCTGGTGTAATGCTATGCATGGTTAATATTACTGAGAAACTCACTAATGAGTATGCAGCTTTGTTTGCGTGTAACTTTAGAATGAGGTCCATGACTGAGCTACTCATCTATTGAATGTCCCGTGGCTGGACACGAATGGGAAATCCTTATGGGGTGTGCTTGTTTGCATGCGATGACTGTTGTGTCACATTTGAATTTGGGGAAAACTATAATTCGGCTGTAATAACCATAGACCTTATTTGATAGCACATGCTAACTATGTTATATATGACTAGTTAAAATGGAAAATGCATGCTCATGTTATAGTGAATGTGTTTTTAAGCGTGGCAATGAGAATGACTGGATATGCATGGGTTTGGTTCTTTTCCCTTCGGCTTCGCAGCTCACCTTGTTATTTTGCAGTACCGGTCGGTGAGAGAAGAGAAAGGTCGTTGAGTGAGTCGAAGAAAGCTTGCTTGAAGCTGTTAAATTTTGAGTTGTATATAAACACATGTATATAAGTGCTAAAAGAGTTATGTCTTATTTTGACACTGATTCCTTATGCATCATGTATGTCTTGCTTTGATAGATAGTGTGGAGACTGAGTCTCCCTCCAGTAAATTATGACTGCTATGTTGTCTATCAGGTGAACCGCATAGCATGCGTTAAATGCATAATGTTCGAAAAACAGGGGAGACTCTGCCGAATTTCGGTAGGACTCGGTTGTTATAGGAGAAAAATATATATATATATATATATATATCTAGTAAACTGTGACTTGCCCAGGACAAGAGCACCTAGCTCTCTCAACACTTCCGCTGTGATATAATTATGAAAAAAAAAAAAAAAAAGCAAGGCCACGTAGGCCTGGCTCGCCCAATCGTTAGGCTTGATTAAGCCTAATCGCGGCCCTGGGGATTGGGGTCGTGACAACCCAATCTGCCATTAAATGGCCAAAGATCAGATAGACAAATTCCAATTGTAGATTTTTTAGGTTTGTGAGACAGGGGAAGACCTTACAGCAGTGTTTTCCACTGCCCACTTCTCTATCTAATGCAACTTCATCTGCTAATTTTGCGAAGGAAAAGAAAAAGAGTTCTAAACCCATTGTTTTAGGGTTTAAAGGAACTGAGTTTTAGTATAAGGGTGTGTGTCATCATCTTCAATGATTACTGGTATCTTTGGGGCTTAGTCTTGTGCTGCCCCAAAAGCCTTAGTGGGGAAATCTTCTAGTATCAACATAGATTGGGCTTAGAAAGGAGCCAACAATAATTATAATATCAGGCTCTTTTAACAGGGGTTGGAATTATAGTAATAACCTAAATTTTAATGAATTATTAATTCACTCATGTAAATTATCATATTTTAATTAAAAATGAAATAAGTAATTGAATTCAAATTAAAAGGAGATTTTGTATAATTTGAACTCTTCAAAAACTTGAATTTTTCTTCAAAACATAAATAATTGGAATGTATATGTCAAGATGAATCCAACAACATAAAGAACACTGAAATTAGATTACAAATGGGAAAGTTATGATCGTTCAAATATGAAGGGCATTTTTGAAAAAAAAAATTTATTAAAAAGGATAGGCCATTTTGATGTCGCACTTGCCCCTTAAAGGAACAAAAAAATATCATTAGATCTATTCCCAAACTTGATGGAAGAAGGGAGAAAAACGAAGGAGAAAGAAGGGAAGAAGAAGAAGAAGGAAGAGGAGAAGAAGAAGAGGGACAAGGAGAGGAAGACAAGAGAGGAAAAGATAAAGGAAGGAGAAGACCCAACTCACCACAATAATTGATCGTGCCAGTGAGAAGGAGAACTGATTGCAGCGGTTCACTGGAGTTGCAGGAGCTTACCAAAGAAGATGATGGCCCATATCAATAATATGATCCAATCATTTTCTTTAGCACAAGAGCACAAATAAAAAGCCCTAGTTTATTGGGTGATCCATGCTGATTTTGACCGTCAATTAGAGAGGAGAATGACAGCAATAAACTTGAATACTTCTCAAAAAATGATGATCAATCCACTTCTCCATCTAATGCAACTTTATACATTAGTCTGTGAAGGAAAAGAAAAGGACTTCTAAATCCATTGTTTTGGGGTTTAAAGGAACTAAGTTTTGGTCTTAGGTATGTAGGGTGTGTGTCATCATCTTCAATGATTACTAGTATTTTTGGGGCTTACTCTTGTGCTGCCCCAAAAGCCCGACTCATTTGCCCTCAATACGAGAAATCCATTGTGGGGAAATCTTCTAATATCAACATAGATCGAGCCTAGAGAGGAGCTAGTAATAATTACAACATCGAGCTCGTTTAACAGCGGTTGGTGCTATTATAATGTAATGACCTGGCTTTTTAAAACACATTTTCATAAATATTTGCAAAGGTAGGGAACTTATTTTGAAAGTCTTTTAAAATATAAATAGCGGAAACATATTTTCTTTGATTTGTCAAAAACCCAAGTGTCATTTTAAATTACTTATCATATATAGATTTTTGTATAAAATATTTTTTTATTGAATATAATAGAAATACTTTTATTAAAATTAGGATCGATCTAGTAGTTCTCATACACAGCCCCGGTAGTCATTACATACCTTGTCCAAATATTACATCCAAATTACAAAAAAAAAAAAAAATCAATATAATCTTCCTCAGAGTAAATACCCTGAGCTTAATTCGGTGACAATTATCTACAAGTCTTGAACTTTCAATCTTCCTTAACCGTATTTGAGATATTGTAAACATTCAAACATTTACAATATCTCAACAAGCTATGCTTGGTAGGGGATTTAATAAATATATTTAATATATCTCAAAATCAACAGATCATTATATCCATGATATAAATTAATTTATATAATTGGATAACCATTTTATCCTTTACTCATCATATGAAGTATATGTATATATATATAAATAAAACCATTGAAAATCGTGAATATAGTCAATATCATCAATAATGCAGTATTGGGAATCATCCTCCAATACAACATCGGTAATAACTTTTACCGAGCATCTCATCATACCATAAAATAAGGCATCTCATCATATCATAAAATAAGGCATCTCATTATGTCATAATCAATTGCATCATAATGTAAAATATCAAAGGACTACCACGCTCATAGTCTCAATTCGTACAGTGTGCCTAGATAACTGCATAATACTCCATTGATACCACGGTAGAAAATACAAAATCCTTGTTCGCATGGGGAGAATTATGGTTATCATAGTGGCCGCCTTCCCATGATTGCCCCACCCGATGTTTTGCATCTCTTTGGACATGGTATCATCATCATAATCAGTTTCAAAGAGCAGCTGGCCAAACCCTCATAACTCTCATAGCATTGGTATCCCCAAGCCTAAGCCTGTCTTAAAACCAAACAACAAGCCTCCATGCTCATATGAAAAATAATAATTCATACATATAGATTATGTGTCTGGTTACAATATAGTTTAAATCTTCCCATTCTACCCATTAAGTAATTTCATAATTACTTAATCAATCCCTTTGTATTCATTTCAACATCATTTGTTATCTTAAGTAATTTCATAATTACTTAATCAATCTCTTTGTATTCATTTCCACATCTTTGTTGATTCGTAGCAATCCCAAGGCAATTATAATCAAAACTCAATTATCAAGATAAGATCATGTGTAAAATACATGTATCTTATATATTGAATATATCCTTAAGGTCCACTTACCTTTACTTCAAAATCCCATCATCGCATTAATCTTGATCATCATATCCTTCATGTATCTATCAAACCACATGTATACAGTCATTCATCAACTCATTTATACTTCTTAATTGTTCTTTTGATCATCCTTACATAGGATGATTTGGATCTTGTTCCTTGGATCATAGTGATCAAGGATCTAATCTGTTGATATACATTTGAATATAATATTTATACTTCTTCCAAACATCCGTACAATATTATGATTATGATTATTCTTGATCATTCAAGATCTCCTTATGGATCTTGTTTGACCTTTGATTATCTTTATTACTATTTTTATTAGGATTAGATAGTTTACTATCCTTTTATGATCTTATTATTATTCAACTAGTTAATGTCTTACTAGTTGAAGATAGTTTATTTCTTTCCTAACACTAGACAGCTCCTTATTTCATAATTGACTAAGGCTGACCAGTTAAAAATGCACACCGAGTGGTTAATTCAATCCTCATGTAAGGAAGCGTTTAGACCTCACAAACGTTGTTAGAAGGTGGGAAAAGAGCAAGGCTCTATTAAAGAACCCCCCCCCTAACCACCATGTTCAACATTTACTGGGGTGACCTTAACTCAACCTACATAAGGTTCCTATGAGCATTCAACCCTAAGTACTCTTGCTATTTGATTTTAATTAAATCCATGAACATTAAAATGTCATTCATGGGGTTTATTATTCTCCTAATTTAGGCCAAAGAAATGATATTCATTATATTGTCTTGCTAACTATAGCCCTTATTATTATTAAGTTCATGTCCATATTCATTGTAAATGTTCATCAATATCTATTTTCATTTAATTATATTTTTTTATGTAATTTACATAATATGAACATTTAAAGGGTAAATAAATAAATCTAACAATTAAATCTACTAAGAAAATAAAAGAAAATTTACAATAGAATTTAATAATTCACATGCTCATTTGAATACATCATATCTATTCATTTTGATTAAATGATCATATTTTGATTTCTATTCATTTTTCATCCCATTAAGGGTTTGATCTTAATCTTTCATTTTTTATCCATATCTATCACATTCTCTTTTGTGTTATCATCACTAGATCATTGATGCATCTTATCATATGATCTGATCTTTCTTGATCCAATCGATCAAGAAGTCTTAAGTCAATTTATCCAATTCAAGGGCATAGATTTCAATCTACCAAAAATTAGCCATATCAGGCCATTCATTTCTCACGATCTTATCATTAGATCATTATCCATATGGTTTTATAGTTTCTGATCATGCTGGATTAATCAGATCAAGTAAATCCATGTTTATTTTTAAGATTTCTCTTTCATTAAGGTTAAATTTCTTAATTCATCTTAGATCAATCACATCTAACTCTTGATTCCATGTTTCCTCATTACTAGATCACTGATGGAATAGAAATCCAAGGTCTAATCATGTCAAATTTGACTGATCTTGGGAATTAGTACCTCTTTTTGTAATTTATAGAATTTTACAGTAAATAAACATAAATTTTATGTTTTTATTAGATTCTCCTCTTCACCAAAAATCCATAGCTTCTTTCTGATCTTAATTTGGAGTTAAAATGAGCTATGAATTAAATATTTAATTTTCAAATCTGTTTTGATTGTCCAAATTTAATCTGGACTATCAGAACACGACAAAACAGCCAGATGGCATTCTCCATCGTCAAGACGTAGTCGGCATCTCAAGCAGAGACTACTCGCGTCGCACGCGCAATGCACACGCGAAGACGCTCCCACAGTGTCCCTACATGCATCACTAGTCCACATCTTCGATGCAGATTGACACAGTCTGTTTGGATCGTTTGATCTGGATGGTCCATTTCATTTTAACTTGGATTTATGACCAAATGACCCCAAAATTTTTGTGAAATCATACATGGGTGTTTTGGGACCCTCTGAATCCATCCAACGGTTCAAAATTCCCAAAAAAAATCTCATCTCATAGGTGTTTTCAAGCTTGATCACCGGTATTGGATTCACTGAACAAATCTCATTGGGAAATCCATTCCTGTGATTATCAGGCCTGGAAAATTGTTGGAATATTTACATGGAGAAGAGTGGAACCTACTAGAAGTGTCCCGTGGGGAGAAGAACGTCAGAAAAATAGAAAATTTCACCGAAAAAAGAATTGTGCCTAAGTTACCTTTTTTTTGGTGAAATACCCCAAAATACACCTCTAATCTTCGTGAATTTATAAGGCTTTTGAAGATAATGAAGTTCCGAACAAGATGAACGATTTAGATCTGGATTTTAATGGTTGAAATCTAATGCCTAATTGAAAATTAGTACCAAGGTGAAACCCTAGTTTCATTGGGGACGATGCATCTGTGGACATGCCAGACAATTCTAAGGGAAATATTCCCCTCGGGTGTGTCCATAGTGTGCTCTGTGGTTGTAAAGGGATGAGAGAGAAAAGAAAAGAAGAAAAGAAAAGAAAGAGGAGAGAGAAAGAGAAGGAAAGAAGGAGAGAGAAAGAGAAGGAAAGAAGGAGAGAAGGAGAGAAAAATGGGGAGACTCTTAGGAATTTGTGAAATTTTGTGGGAAGGTTAGAGGGTATTTATAGGGATGTTTTTTAATTATTTAATTAAAATTTTAATTATTTTACTTTTGAATGATTTTTACTTTTCTTATAAAATTAAAAGTATATTCCCCATTATATTTATTCTTCATTATTGATATTCCCTGAGCTAGCTATCCACAAGCTCACCTAACTTTTGTAGACCCCACACAAAAGTGAAATGACCATTTGACCTATATGGGCAATTGTAAATTCACAAAAATGATGAAAAATAGGGCTTTTTCACCCGAGCTCAGATTTCAATGTGCTTACAGTCATTCTGACTGGTTTTCTATGAATGATTCCAAATATCTATGTTTCAAGACATAATTCTTTTTGTAAAAATTAATATTATATTAAATATAATATTCTGCCTCAATTTTTGTGAAAATTCTAAATAATTCCAAAAATTTTGGGGTTTTCACATTCTTCCCCCTTATTGAAATTTTGTCCTCAAAATTTAATGTAACAACTCACTTATGAGTTATCATCATCTCATTTATAATTTTCTTCACATAACTTGTTTTGTAAAATATGGACACTTAAAGGAAAGCTTTTATTCCCCTTATTATTCATCAATGATATTACCTTTTTGCTTAAAGGTAGACTTTATCAAAGTCAAATAACTTGTTGGATAACTAAGCCATCTAGGCTATATCATAACTACTAACCTAACATTTCCAAATGACTTATTCGTTTAAGTAATCCTCTTATTCATATTTCACATTTTCAAATGACAGTAATCCTTTTGTTCATATTTCCTTTGACTGGTGCCATCAGTCTTTACTTTTACTAGTCAGTAATTCTCATCATATTGTTACTCCCTATTTCATAGAAATACTCCTTATATAACCTCTAAGATATGGATAGTTCTTTGACATTAACCAAGGGTAAAATGTTAAATCTCAATTGAAGTAATTTATGTTCTCAGCATAACCTTCCGACTTATGGAAATAAACATTTTATCTTAATTCAAAAATATTCATATATCAGTTTCTTCAAACAATTTCCTTCTGATGATATTTCTTTCCTCAAATTTTCACTATCATCTTATCATAACTTTTGTAAAAACGATTCTTTTAATGTCGTTGAGTTACATCAATATTCTTGATATTCTCATAATCTGTGATTTACCTTTTCACTGTATATGTAGCATTAGTGTTACAAATTCTAAAATGTATATCTTAAAAATCATTACAAAGCATTCCCATGATCCTTTCCAATTTCTTATATGAAATAGTAACTCTCTTTACTCCAATAAGGATCAACATCAATGGTATCCTCATACGTCATAGAAATTTATTTTCTCTAACTAGTCTTTACATTTACCAAATTTTGTAAACATTCTAATTCATGATGCTTCAAAGTAAATCCATATATCTTCAATACATACCATTTCTCATTTATTCAAGAAAACTTTCCTTCATCAAATTCATAAATATCATTTATCCCAAAAGTATAACTCAAAATTTATGTTGAGTTTTAAATTATGTATCTAACTAGCATTTTATGAGAGTTAAGGTTACTTAACCTCCTCAATAACATTATTCAGCTTTTTAATCAATGCATACTCACAATAATCCATCCTTTTTCTTATATTTCTTATGTTCTCCAAAATAACTTATTTGATTAAATAAATTCTCTGTATAATAGTCTTTGACTTTTTAACTTATTCAGATCATCTTATACCTTCTTCTAAAATACTAATAAAGAATTGAGTTGTAATAAGTAATAATTCAATAATAACTCAAAATGGTATTAGATTGAAAATCGTGAAACCACCTCAATATATCTTGAAATTTTCTATCTATATCCTTCTCCATAATCTTGAATTATTCATCCTCTATAATCACCACATTTATCTCAAAATGCTTGACTTTCAAAACAATGTGTATAGCTTCCTGTATTTGTTTACAAGGTCTTATTTTTCATATACCATGTTTGTTTCCTCATTAATGTGAAAAATGTATTTTCCAAAATCAATCATATCAGTAGTATAAGATCAATATCCATCTTAATTTTGATGATCTCTTGTGTTGACTCATCTATTGAGTTATCTTAGTAAATTCATATTTGATGTACAAGATGTATGGACTATGATCTCATTGTGAACCATATACTATCATGGTTAAGTTGTTTTTCTAAAAATTTTGGAATTGTAATTTCCCACATTTACTATTCTTCTTTGTCTGATTTAACTCCAAAATTTTCTCAAGTTTACCACTCCTTCTTACTCCAAAAATTAATCATCTATTTATCAAAATTCTTCTCCTTTACTGATTTTAGAGAGAAATACTTACTATTTTCTTGAATTATTCTCAAGTAATATCATCTCTATTTCTGTTCTTTAGAAATTTTGGTTTTACCTTTCTTATAAAGGTTGAAATTTTTTATCCTTATTAACTCATTGACTGAAGTTATCACATCTAAATTATACCTCAAATATTCCAATGGTAGATTTATAATTGATGCAGATTCATAGGAGATAAAAGAGTATGTAGATCCATAATCAAACAGTACTACTGCATAGTTATTAGATATAAGCAAAGTACCTTCAATCACCCCATTGGAGGTTTGGGCTTGACTATTAGTAATAATAAATACTCTTCCTTGCTGTCTAAGGACATTCTCTGGTTTTGCATCCTTGATTGCCAGTTTTTTATTGTAGTTATTTGCCATGTGTCCCAGTTCTCCACATCTATAACACTAGATTGGAGGTCATTGTTGTATTGAATTTGGGCATATACTCCTAGGGTGGAATCTTCTACATTTGGGGCAACTCCTATGATTTTGTCCAATGGTGTGATTTCCTTGAATTCTTGGTGGCCTGAAATTCTTCATGGGCCCCTTACCTTTCTTAAAAGATCTCGGATTAAAGTTTCCCATCTCTATTCTTTTTTCATTTTAATTTTTCTTAAAATCCTCCTCAAATCTGGAAGTCATTTCTATGCATTCCGCCAGGGTTGTGGGTTTGGTACCTAACACCTTAGTTCTCAATCCTGGATTAAGTCCTCCTAGGAATCTGCCAGCTGTCTGCATATCTGTCCCACAGATATGTGGTGCAAGCCTCTTCAACTATACAAATTTGTTTTCATATTCTACAACAGACATATTCCCTTGTTGTAGATCTAGGAATTCTTTTTCCTTTCTTTCTTGAACATAAAAAGAAAAATATTTGTTATTAAATACCTCTTTAAATTCTTCCCAAGAGATATTTTATGGGTTTGAAAAGAAATTCCTCTTTGCTGATCTCCACTAGAAAGCAGCTTGTTGTTCCAGAATATAAGTGGCAATCTTGACTTTTACCTCTTCAAACATAATGTCATATTTGTTCTTTCTTTAGTGTTCATATTTGTTCTTCACCCACAATTGTATTTTAATTGAAGAGAAATGAAAAACTGAGGCACGCCACTAAGAAAGGCATCAGTTCTGGCGTGTGTAGACATGGTCTCTAGAAGATCAAAGTCATTTATCTTGTCTACTCTCCTTTGTATAGGCAACCTCCAAAAAACCATGCCCGTTGGACGATAAAAAATAAAGGGGCAGCCTTGGTGCACGAAGCTACCTCCTATGCAAGGTCCGGGAAAGGGGTGGACCACTAGGGCCTATAGTACGCAGCTTTACCTTATATTTTTGCAAGAAGTTGTTTTCACGCCTTGAACCTGTAACCTCAAGGTCACACGATGACAACTTTTACCATTGCACCAAGACTCCCCTTCTCCATTGGACGATCATAACTTATATTACTTTGGATGAAAAATCACATCCATTAACTCCAACAATAGACAGCTCGGAGCATGAAGCACGAAGCTCCCATGTATGTGGTGTTCAACAAAGGGGCGGGCCAAAAGGGTCTACAATATATATATATATATATATAAGTGGTAACGTCAACTATTTATAAGTCAAATGCAGCCATTTCTGCTAACTTTTTCTAGTCACCTGTATTAAATAGTTGAAATTCAGACACCTATATATATAACAAGTGGGGACAATGGGATGAATGACATGGATCTTCCAGAAAACATGCCTGGATAAGTGCTTGCCAGAGCCATGCCTCAAAGAGCATGATTACCAGTTGATTAACTCTACAAAATGTGAAAACATACATAGATGAGCATTAACCCCTGGCGTTTGTATTACATTGACTTGGCTATATTGTGGGTACTTTCTTTTCCATTTTCCATGTTTGCTTTGTTTTTAAGCTACTCTTTGGATAAGCAATGTACATGTTTTCTTGGAAAGCAAATCTCACGCCTACCTCTCCATTTCCTCCCGTTTAAGACACTTTCGGCCATGCTCTCCCTCCTTTTACATCATTACCGCACTCCACTGTCTCTTCTCTCCTCTTTCCCCTAGTTATATTTCTTTCAAACTGCGGCCTTGTTTTATCTGCTAACTTTTATCCCTAAATATCCAATGTTGCTACTTTAAGATAATTTAGAAAAGGTCTAGTCTCGCAAGGTGATATGTAGAAAAAGATAATCTCTCTCTCTCTCTCTCTCTCTCTCTCTCTCTCTCTCTCTCTCTCTCTCTCTCTCTCTCTCTCTCTCTCTCTCTCTCTCTCTCTCTCTCTCTCTCTCAATCTATATATATATATATATATATATTAACAATTTTGGTCCTTCATAATAGCTGGAGTCCTAACCTTTACATGGGTGCAAGTGCAAGGAGCAAGTGACATTTGATTCGCTAAAAAAAAATTTTAAAAATAATTAGAAAACAAAAAAAAGTTAGAGAAAATGGCAGTTATAAACTTTTTCCTAGCCAATTAAACGTCACCTACAATTTACACCTACAACTCATTGCTGAAATTACCGCTCCCCTCCCTCCCTCCCTCTCTATCCCAGCACCTAGGCCTGATAAGCCTAGTTGTGCTGTATCCACACTCATTGTGGATTCCTTTGTCAACTCTATATCCTCTGGCCCGACCACTTCCTCATGTGAACTGGTCATCTTGCTTTCCATAGTCTCAAAGCAATTAGACATGCACTCTCCTTCATTCATAGTCTCAGCATCTATAACCTTAGACACCTTAACTGTGCTTTGCATGTCGTCCTTGAGGCTTTTCAAGGCATCCACAAATGCACTTGACTTGTTCAAACAATTAGACAAAGTTTGTTCGAACTTACCGATCCTCACATCCAAAGTAGAAAGCCAAATGTCCAAAGCCAACTTCCACAATGGGTCTCTAGACTTCTCCCACCTTGACTTCTTCTAAACCTCCACTGGCATGGTAGTCTCTCCTGACTCACTTGTCATGATGTTGCCATGAGCTTTCCCCAATACTTACTAAGCAACTCCCACGTCGACCTCCTCTGATACCAACTGTCACGAGGTCGCACTCTTACCTTTGGTAAACCTGTGCGGCACTTGTGCACAACTCCCTTGCTTGGCACAAATCATCCTTCAACTCTCAACTCTCACTTGCTAAAGCTACACTCACTCACCCACTCATGCAATAAAAGGAACTCAGAAACGAAGCACTCCAACTATATTGAGTTTAACCAAAACTAAGATATTTTGAGCTAATTACAAATGAGGAGCTTACACCTATTTATACTTGCTCTCCCTCATCCACCTCCTCAATGGATGGTTGGGATCATTACATATGTCAACCATCTAATGGTTGAGGGCCACTCTAGAACTCTCTACATAAATATCTAATCTTCCCTCTTTCTAGATATTTACAAGGAAACTTCCAGAAACTAGGCCTTCTAGAACTAGACCTTGTTCCATAGACCCTCAACAATGGGCCTAAGTCCCTTAGGCCATGTCCATGAGCAAATAAGCCTTCCTTAGGCTTTGTAGACCTTGGTCATGGACCTTGCAACACATGTTCGTGACACTAAGCTCTTCCACAACAAACTTGCCCCAAAGTTAGTCTCGACGTTAGACCTAGCTAGAAAATGATAAGGAGCTAGTCACTAGGTTGCTTGAGCAAGCTAATCAATGGAGAGAGTTGCACGTGGCAAATTTTTGTTGGAACTTGCGTTTCCTCTTGAACTAAGAGAAATCACAACTTCAAAGACATTTGAAATGTGTCATTAACTCATTTGAGCAGCTTGCTCATGCAAGCTAGTCACTAGCTTAGTAGTCGTACTCTTGTAGAGCTACAAAGAGTATATTTGTGACTAATAATTGGTTTTTCGAGGTACCTGGTAGGCTAATAATACCCTAACTTCAGGGTGGTTACAAGTACCTTATCTTATATTTTTGCAAGAGACTATTTTCACACCTCGAATTTATTATCTCTAAATGACATAGCAACAACTTAACCATTGCACCAAGGGTCTCATTAAGAAGGAAGATGGAAAGAAAAAAAATCCCTTAAAAAAAGAAATAACATTCACTGGCTTTCCCTCTTATCCTCAAGCATGTCATGTGCCCTCTAACTAGTCCTTGTCCATCCATCCACTTCATTTTTTTTTTGTTATTTGTTTCCTTGTCAATTAGATTGCATATGTCATAGGCCTGGCAATTTGAGTTGGCGAGTCTTGTTCATGTCGACATGAACACGACACAATTAGAGTATATGGGTCAACACAAACACGACACGAATAATAATCATGTCAAAAACCTTTGACTCGAACACGACATGACCCATGTAACATGATTACGTTACTGAGTCATGTTTGGATGACACAACCTGACTCAATAACACGATAATTAGTGACCCATAACGACAGGAAATGATCCATCTAACACGACACATTTTAGTATTAAACAGTTAGACTATTGGTGAACCTTGATCCATACCAATAAAGTTCTTGTAATGTTTTATTCAGAAGCAACACAAAACTTTACCCCACTCACATAAGGTCCTAAAAGAGATTCAAATAACCGTAATAGTAGTAAATGATTGGGGATTAAGTAGCACATGAGAGAAATCTACTTCCATCAATATATCAAACACAACAAATTAATATAAGCTATGAAAATTATACCAATTAATCAAAATGAATTGTTCTAGAGTCTTCAGTTGGTTAAGGTGGTCCTGCACTGCTACTTGTGCTTACAATGTCCTTAACAAGCTCTTCCATGGCAACTGTAATGGCAGAGTCTACAATCATATAGAATAAACATGCATTAGTCATTACTAAACTCACATAAAATATAATTAAAATATAGAATCATAAATTATTACCTTTCAATCCATATAGCCAATCTCTTACACAAATCAATACTTGCACTGTATTTGGCTTTATAGCAATCCTATATTGGTCAAGAACCTAACCATCAACACTAAAAGTAGACTCTGATGCAACTATAGATATAGAAATGCTAAATCAAATATAAATGTAAATAAGATTATAAAAAATATTATTTTTATGAGACAAGAGATTATTAATCAATCAATCTGTATTGATTGCCTTTCCAGAATGCAAGAATGTCCAGCTTTGACTCTTAAAACCTTGGTTCATCCAAATAAAGCTCCAATTATGATTTTTGCTTAGCCAAAGAACATTCTGCACTTTCAAATGAATCAAATTCCTAATGCAAATGCAATTATATTATTCAACTTAATGTAAGACAATTCATAGTAAATTTTAATATCCAAAGCGACATATAATAAAAGATATAATTATAAATATAATTACCTTCATGACATCTAAAACCTCTTGACTATATGACAAGTTCTGTCTATCATCAGCATCAAAAGTACTACCTCTAAACATAGGGGAAGATGAGGAAGGATTCGTGGAACTCTTAACCATATATTCATTGAAGAGAGAGAATAATTTTTCTCAAACTTGAGCAAACTCCAAGCAACCATCACTAAACAATTTCTTGTATGAGAATTCCACAAAGGAGAGCTTATATTGAGAATCCAACACACATGCAATTGCCAAAATGGTACTGAATTCATACTAGTACTTTGAAAAGTTGGCAAACATTTGGGTGGACATACACTTCATATAGTCATCATCACTTCTCATGTATTGTGTTAAACTCAAATAAATTACAAATGCTGCATAAAAGTAGAGATTTACTGTAGGATACTTGGATCTAGAAAACATACAGGTAGCATCATAAAAAACAGCCAAAAACTACAAAATTTTTGTAGCCTTTTCCCATTAATTAATAGAAGGACAATGCTTATAATTTGAGTCACTTAGTTCTAAGTGACAAAATGCACGTTGGTAACAAAAATAACTTTTAACCATCACTTAGGTTGAATTCCATCTTGTAGGACATTCTTGCCTTAAGCCCTTTTTTGTCTCAATTGACATGTGATTCCCACACTCTAAAAAATTTTGTTTTCTAGCTTACGATGCTTTGACATACTTGATACTCTCTTGAATTTTTTGAATAGCATCATCTATTTCTTTCAAACCATCTTGCACAATCAAATTCAAAACAGGACAATAACAATGAAGATGAAGGAACTCTCCACCACAAACAACAGTGTTTTTGATATTCAATTGATCCCTTAATAGCTCAACAGAAAAATCATTAACAGAAGCATTGGATAAAGTGATTGAAAAAATCCTTTTCTCAATCCCCTCATTCTACCAATAATGAGTATACCTTTTCTACTAATGATATTCCATTATGTGGAGGTGATAGGAAACAAAAATTTAATATCCTCTTGTGTAAGACCCACTCACTATCTAGAAAATGTGCTGTGAGACTTATATAACCATCAGTAATATAATAAGTTCACAAATCAAATGTCAAACTTATCATACCAGGTTTCAACTCTAACCATCTCTTTTATCTTTCCTTTTTCTCTTTTATACACTCTCAGAACATTGCCTTTTACTGTATTTCTATCAATCAAATGCAAATCTACATGCAAATATTTTAGTACAGCTCTAATTCCATCATAATCAATAAATTGGAAAGGCAAATCATGCATACCAACTACAACTGCTACTAACTCACGAAAAACTTTAGGATCAAACTTATCTGAACTTAGTGACATACTCTCCTGACTTTGAGATAAAAGCAACTGACATATATCATGAGAAGAGCTCCGTTGACAAGTCTTTATATGACATTTTAAGTTACATATACCAAATTTGCTGTCGCAAATATATATTGTAGAGCACTTCTTATATTTACACCTTTGCCTTCCATCTTCTGATATTGGAAGGTGTTCAAAAAAATTCCAAATTGAAGACATTAGCTTCCTATGCTTTTTACTCTATTGGATTTTGAAACTAACTCCACATTCTCCAAATCAGCAAGCTCATGATTGTCGTTGTTGTTCAGCATATTGAAATTATGAGAAACATCATTGTTCTAACTTGTGCCTATATTGCAATTGACAAGCAAAATTTAGTTCATAGTAAATACCAATTACTATAAGGGAGTGAGGAATGAATAGAGAAATAGAATGATAAAGAAATAATAAAAAATAAACACATATCTGTGGTGTTGTAGGTGTGCTGCTCATTGTATAAGAAAGGTTGAAGATATCTGGGAAGAAAAATCTAAAAGAGATGTAAAACCAACTAGGGCTTTCAACATTTCATGCAAAAGATCTAAGTGTAAATGTATTATTCCTCTCTCTCGCATTGAGTTAGTATATAAAAGGTAAATAAAAACCCTATTATAGGATTGTTCAACAACGTCAGTCTTATAATAGCACAAAATAAAAGGATGGTTACTACATAACAGTCTTATATTGTTGGAAAGTATAGGATGGTTAATGAATAACGATCCTATTTTAATTTAAAATATAGAATGGTTAAGACATAACAGTCCTATAATTTGGAGAAACAAATAGGACAATTAATGAATAATGGTCATATTTTAATTAAAAATATATTACAATTAAAAAATAATAGTCCTATAATTTGATAAACATAAGGGACAAGTAAATATAAACCGTCCTATATATGTTTATACATATATGACCGTTATTTCATAACCGTCCTTTAAGTATATACAACTTATTTGTTAGTAATATAGGATAGTTATAAAACACCCGTCATATATATATATATATATAATATAGGACGGTTATTTGAAAACTTTCCTATATTATGTATTGTTTGTTTATCTAATATAGGACTGTTATGTACAAAACGTCCTATATTTTTAAACATACTGGATGGTTCATTCATAACCATCCTATATTATATTATAAGATCCCAACTTATTTTTGATAATTGATAACTTTCTCTAATAAAATATAGGACTGTTATTTCTAAACTGTCCTACATTTTAAAACATAAAAGATGGCTATTTTGTAACCATCCTTTATTTATGTTACATGTATGATATGATGTGTCTGTGGCAGTCTGCCAAACCGCCTAACTGCCAACCTAGCAGACAACCTCCTCCAATTAAAGAAACATGTTGTCAAACATTTTGATGTCTGATGTGTGGGCCCCTTGTAGTGGCAGCAAAACAAAATCAAAATGTAAAAACCCTAAAAGTTAAAAGTAATGTAGGTATCGGTCAAGTAAGCACGCATGTCGCATGATAGAAAAAACTTGTCAGGGAGGTGGTTTGAAGACCAGACCTCAACTTTGACATGTTTAATTGGGGAACACTTAGCTACACTTGCCTTTGGTCATCCAATCTTGCACATATGACTCTCATATTACTTCCTCTAGTCTGACTCTACATTTACTTATACTTGCTAAATAGTTAACAAGTTTTGTAAGTGTTATACATTCCATAAATGCTTATGATTTTCTTATACTAATTCCATATGTCATCACCAATTGATCTAATATATCTCATTTTTATCAAATGCATGAATATCATTTATTCAACACATATAAGTCCATATTTGTTTTGATTTCTTACTGTTGTTTCTCATTTTTAACTCTCAATTGATGATAATATATTAGGAATAACTCATCCATGAAGAGTAAAAGGTACTCACTTTTAGTAATATCATTCACCTTTTTTATTTTTTTCATTTTTATCATATATTATTTATCTTTGTCAAACTCTTCTCCTTCACTAAACTTATTTATCTCATAAAATTCTTCCCAAGTAATATCATTCCTATTTTGAAAATTTTGTCATATTACTATCTCTTATGTAGATATTTTAATTCTTACATTTATATTCATTATTATCATTTATTATCCTTTATTAGTATTTTCAAAGTTTATAATAACTCTAATATTTTCATTTATTTCTAACACCTATTCATCATAAATTTCTATTTTACCATTCCTATAAAGGTTGGAGTTTATCCTTCTACATCATTTTCATCATATTTTGCAATTTATCACTTCTTTCTCTTAAACTCCACTATTTCACTTAATAAAGATCACACACACACACACACACACACACACACACACACACACACACACACACACACACACACACACACACACACACACACACACACACACACACACACACACAAGTATTGGTATATTTTATTTCTATACATGTATGTTTACTTAAGACTTCGAGTTAGACCTACATATTATACATTACATCTTTAATCATTGTAATGTTTTTCTTATTTGTTTCTTACTATTCCTTGTATTGGGATTCTTAACTTACTAAATAGTATCCCCAGTTATTTTACTAAGTAATACCAACTTATATTTACTATTCCATCATGAGTTAATTACATTAACTCTTTCTATTCTCATTCTCACCTAATGAGTTAATTACATAACTCTTTCTATACCCATTCTCAACTAATGAGTTAATTACATAACTCATATTCTCATTCTCACCTAATGTGTTAATTACATAACTCCTTCTATTCTTATTCTCACCTAATGAGTTAATTACATAACTCTTTCTATACTCATTCTCAGCTAATGAGTTAATTACATAACTCCTTCTATTCTCATTCTCACCTAATGAGTTAATTACATATCTCCTTCTATACTCATTCTCAACTAATGAGTTAATTGCATAACTCTTTCTTTACTCATTCTCAATTAATGAGTTACTTAAATTACTCTTTCTAAGCTCATTCTCATCAAATACTATCATGTTTCCCTATTCACTCTCACTATTTCTCATATAGAGCCATTGTAGTTTGTACTCTAAAATTCTTTATGCTTTAAGGCTTAAGCAATATCCATTATTCAATTTCATTATTCACGACTAGCTACAACCTAGTAGCCTACAGTCTACTACTATATCAAGTATTCAATTTGCTATATTTAGGAACTACAAGACGGTTAATACAAAATCGTCTTTTATAACAAAATAATATTAAGATGGTTATGTAATAACAGTCCTATATTTGGTATAAGTATTGGATGGTTATTTACTAATTGTCCTATATTGTGAATTTGACATTTGTTAGTTATAAGATGGTTATTTATAAACTGTCCTATGATTATTACTAAATAAAGGACTGTTAAATAATAACCATCCTATATTTATCATAATATAGGATGGTTTTCTTATAGTGGTCCTACATTTTTTTGATGATATAGGACTATTATGTTAGAAATGTCCTATATTTATCTTTGTATTATACATTATGAACCTTTCTTTCTCCCACCTTTCACTTTTTCACTTCACATTTGTGCCCTAACCCCTAAGGAAATTCCTTTGAAGTCTAAGCTCCCAAATGGGCCAAACCCCCCTCAACCAGAAGAGTGAGAAGAAGAAGGAAAGAGAGAGGGAGAGAGAAAGTGTGCTAACTGATCAAGGGGAGAGAAGAACTAGAGTGAGAGAGCAAGGGAGAAACTCAGAAACCAACCACTCACTGTTGCCTAAGTGCCTGCTACACCTCAAGGTTCTTAAGTAAGAAGAAGAAGAAGAAGAAGAGAGAGAGAGAGAGAGAGAGAGAGAGAGAGAGAGAGAGAGAGAGAGAGAGAGAGAGAGAGAGAGAGAGAGAGAGAGAGAGAGAGATGGAGAGAAGAAGAACTGAAGATGAAGACAAATATAAGAAAAACGATAAGAGGTAATGGAAGGAGGTTCATTGGGTAACCTAGCTCTACTCTTGGAATCTCTATGTCACCATTTTCTGCCCTATTTTTGTTATGTAACACTCTTATTATAGTACATATCAGAAGATAGGGTTAAACCGTTAAGGTTAACAATATTCTTCATCTGCAATCTGCATGGCGGCAAGCTTATACAACTGCGATTTGCATCTGCATGATTCATGATTGCATCTAACATTGAGTTATTTCACTTACACTTTTCAATTTTCACTTTTCTAACTTTAGTCATTTCAATTTTCATTTGTGAAGCAAACATGAAACATGAAGAAGTAGAACAATAACAACATGAAGAAGTAGTACAAGAACACTTAGAAAGATAGAAGTAGAACAAGAACAACAATTACAACACACAAAAGAAGAAAAATCAAGGCTATCAAGCACATGTTCACCAATAATACCGCCTATCAAGAGAAAGCTCAGGGGACCAACACAAATGGAATATATAAATAAGAGATCATCAAAAGGAATAAAAGAGACTGTACAATTTAACAGTAGAAGCCAACCAATAGGTGGTAGTGCATATGCTTATGCTAGCTTCATATGTTGTACTATTAGAAGACTGGCACCAGTCTTAATGATTGATTAGAGACTTGTATCGCCAACGGTCAAAGATACAGTATGGGAAATGGTCAAGGTATGTGAATTCTTCCTACATATAACATATTATATTCCTTATATATATATATATTGTTTTTATTTGCATATGATACACTAAGTCACTACTCACTAGTCAGTAGTCACTACCTTCCTTCTTCTTTTGTTTTGTAGTCTACCTTTGCCGTATCTGATGAGTGTAAGAAGCAAGCATTGCAAGGACTTGGTGAACAATAGAGGAAATGGAAGAGTGAGCTTGTAAGGAAGTACATACTTCTAAATGCCAATGATCCTTCCAAGCTTAACATGGTCCCTCAATTGTATTCCTGCTTTATTGACCAGGAAGCATGGAATCAATTTGTATAGTTTAAGTTATCTCCTAATTTTGAGTAATCACAACTTGAACTAGCTAAGCTAAATTTTAATTCTTGTAATTATTATAGTTGATTGTATTTTGATTACATTACTTTGATATCCAGGAAACGCGTATAAAAGGACAAATGGTGCATGCAACTAACCATATGCAACACCACCTTTTAAGGGTTGGCTACGCACAATTAGAGGTAGAAGAAGTAAGTGTATCATGTGACATTTCATTTATGTCTAATCATAGTAGATTTTTATTTTATTAACTCTGACTTAGTGTCTCTCTTAACAACAAAAGAAGGCTAGGACAATGGAGCCCATCGATCGTGCTCTTCTTTGAAAAATGGCACATTCAAAAGGGCGTAACTCCCAGACCTTTACTAAAGAAACAACTACAACAATTGCATCAAGAACTGTAAGTGGTTTAAGACTCTATGTTTTATACTTTTACTTTATGTGCCTACTGCCTAGTTAACTAGTTTTATACTTTTATACTCTTGCATTATATAATAAGGCAATGGACAACAAGAATGAGCACCCTGGCCGAGTAAGGGGCCAAGGTCACTGTGTTTTTCTCCAATTTCTTCCAAAAACAAAAGGCTCCTACACTACGAGAATTGGAAGAATAAAATAAGCAAACTATTGTAGAGATATATAACAAGTGAAGGATCATTTATTGAAGGAACTCCAAGGTGGCAGAAGCACCTCATGTGAGGATGTTGCCCCTCAAGCTGAACCTCAAGTTGAAGTCCAACCACCCCAATTTGACAATAGTTGCACTCCTCCATCAGACGAAGAGGTGGCAGAGCAAGTACTTGAAGATGATGTCATAATCAACGAGGTGTGTATATTGATATGTTTACTTTTACAATGTTTAATTATTTAATAACCTTTTCAGTTTAAATCACTATATATATATTATTTCTCAAATGCAGGTGGGTCAATGCATGTTGCAACGACATACATCTGAGAACTATGTGGCTGTGGCAACACTGTTTGAGGTTCGGCTCATGACTTCTGCCACCTTGCATGGCAAGTTGATGCATCCACACACTAAGCCCATGTGCATTGCTGCTGCCATTCAACCAGATGCGCCCCTTGCATTTTTGGTACAAGAGGATGATATTCAAACTATTAGAGATGCAATTGGATATCATGTGAGTTGGCCAAAGGAATTTATCAAACCAATGATATCCAATTTCAAGGTATATATATTCTAACTGAAGTCATGACATCATTTCTTACTACCTTTTTTAAGTCATTCTAAATTGTTAATCAATTAATATTGTCTGCAACATGTTGGATCACCAAAAGCAGCACAAGGTGCAATTGAAGCGAACCTCCCTGCCAGCAAATTCTGGCATAGTGGCTAGTGTAGCCCCATCCTAGCCTTCCCAGGTAGTTCTATATACTTCCATAGTCATATCATAGTTGTATCATGTTACATGCGGACTTGAACAATACAACAACTAACAAGTTCAAAGCACTTGAAATGTAGTAAGTTCAAAAAAACTTTACAAGTGTAGTAAGTCCAAGTGGACTTGAAAAATACAACAAGTCAAGGAAAAGAAAAGCACTACACTCATTATAAACATTTGTTAGGTGCCCACATGCTCAAAAAGTTTTATTATCTTATCCTAGGTTAGAATTTGTGATCTTAGATTTTTACTTGAAGTAATGATTAGAGCTCAAAAAGTTTTATTATCTTATCATAGGTTAGAACTTGTAATCTTACTTGAAGTACTAAGTAGAGGTGTTTTATGGAATTCATGTTTTTCTTTTAACTTTCATCACCATGATCATCTAGACCTTATCCCAATATACAATAAAATTTGATCTTACTATCTCTCTTCTTTTATATATGCTTGTATACCAGTGTATGTTGTATGTATTCATTACTAATTTTTAAAATGTTACATCTAATTGTAGGGATCAGGTAGAGGTTCCACATAACATGCCTCCATTCCTAAGGGTATTGTATAGACTGACCAATGAAGATAAGGAAATCAGCATCATAAGGATAGAATTAGGTGTGCTTGTAGACGCTGTGGTTGAGGTTCCACTCTTCAAGGAAGACCTCTTAGCCTTATGTAATATGTCTCAACTAGAATATATGCACATCATCGTCTATACTGGGTATGTCATCGTGTAACTGCTCAATTGGAGTTAGACTATTACAAATCAAAGTAACATTACTTGCTTTTTTAATAGCACTTGATAATTATTTGACATTAACCCAAATTCCTAATGCAGGTATTTGTATGATAAGTTGTAAAGATTAAAGGTCAAGGGCATTTTGCAAGTTCCTTAACCCTTCTCTTGTCTTTTGATTGAACCATTTGCCCATGGACAAACAAAGTGAAGATATCATTCCTAGGCTCATGTATTGTGCGAAGGGGCAAGCCTTACTGATTCCCTACAATAATGAGTACATTATAATATATGTTGCTAAATTATGTCATTTCAATTTCATAATTCATACACATGAATATCCATATCAATTAAGATTTGAGAACTTACAATTGAATTATAGTTTTTATAGGTCTCATTGGATGCTGCTAGCTTTGGATGTGCATGGTGGCCATACAATGTTTTTTAATTCATGTGGAGTGCACATTCGGAAACACCTAATGAAAATTATAGACAAGTCTTTATTATTTCTTTCATTATAATATAACTACTCACCTGATAAGTGGCAACTATCATAATATTCATAATCTAATATTTTTCAATTATATTTGTGTAGTGCATGGCATAAATGGGCTAAGCGGGAAAGTATTGACCACCCAGCAGAACTCAACTAGAAGAAGGTCAAGGTAAGGTTTGCTAATTACTACTCTTTACTATAATTTTAAACCTGAACTTATTTGACATGATATTTGAACATTTTATGTTGTCTTTGGTACATTGGTGTGCAGTGCCCTAAACAAAAATCCGATTAGGAGTATGGGTATTTTGTTCTCAGATACATGAGAACCCTCATTCGCAATGGATTTACAATATCATAATTGAGAAAGGTAAGACTTGTTGACCAATGTTACATTTTTGTTTTTATATTTTTTTACTGAATCCAAGATTACATATTTGAACTAAGTTATTATATGTTTCTTGTAGGTGGATTTGAGAAGCAAGAGTTACTTACAATTGGATATAAATGATATTAGAATGGAATGGATAGATCATATTATAAATTTTAATTTGTAGTTCAATGTAAATGAATGTATCAATCATGTATATACATTTTACTCAAATATAATACAAAGATCAGTTCATTTCTATGGATGTGTTCTGTTTTTCTTTTGATTAAAGTATACTATGTATCAATGTATGTGCTTTCTTTGTTTCAAACTTTCAATGATGGCATTGGGAAGTTGGTGTCTTGAATCAGACATATGATATAAGATGTGGCTATCCATGAAGAAGAATAATGTATCATGTATGGGTGATTGGGTGTGCTTTTATTTGTTCAATTCAATGTAAACTGTATGAAGAAGTTATAGAATGTTGGAAGTGAATGTGTACAATGATTATAAATATAATAGGTTATAGAAGTGAATGTATTATTTTGTCACACCAGTCCATTTCTATGAATGTATTCCATTTTTCTTTTGATTCAAGTATATGTCAATGTGTGTGCTTTCTTTATTTCAAAGTTTTAATGATGAGAGGTTGGTGTGTTCAAGGCTTCAAGCAGATGGGGTTGTGACTTGTGACTAACATGTGAGGTTGTGTGTGGAGAGAATTGTGTGGACACACTAGACAATAATACTGGAATGGCTATATTTTTTTAACTAATATAGGATGGGTATTTAATATTAGTCCTATATAACTAATTAAATATAGGACGGTTAACAAATAACCGTCCTATAGCCTATATTATACAACCTTAAAATATAACTATCCTATAGAACCTTAAAATATAGGACACCTACTTATTTTAACCGTTTTATAGAACCTATAAAAATATAGGATGATTTTTTATTAACCGTCCTATAGGACCTAAAAAAATATAAGACTGTTAAAAGCTTAAACCTTTAAATATATAGGACAGTTACTTATTAACTGTCCTATATAACATACAAAATATAAGACTGCTATTTATTAACTGTCCTACATCAGTTTAAATATAGGTTTGTTATTGAGAAACCATCATATTTAATGTAAAAGAATATAGGACAGTTATTCAGTGACTGTCCTATATTTATAAGACAATTCAACACGACGATTTAAAATGTCATGACTGACGAGTAGAACAAGTCAACGTGATGTGTTAACAAGTCACGTGTCATACGGGTCAACACAAAGTTTTACCAGGTTGCATGTAAGATAGATCAACACAACAGGTCCTAATGGTTGACATGAACACAACACGATTTTCAGCATGTCTTTTTCGAGTTGACCCGGTCAATGACATGAACATAATAGGACTCGACCCTAACCTACTAAATGTGCATTGTGTTTATACCCATTGCATCTAGAACAGATCAAATCAGATGAACAGATTAGATCATTAAAAATATAAATTATGAGCCCAGTGTGCATTTTTTTAATGGAAAATTATAGAAAGCCTTCGTGATAGCAATCCTTTCTTTTTCTCTCTGTTTTTAAAAGTGGGTGGTAGGCACAGTTTTCAAGTTTTTTCTGTGATGCAACCTGTTCAGCCAATTCGTCTCATCATATATAGTCTAGGTTATCTCAAAGTTTCTTATTTTCTAAAAATGTAGACGGTTTCTGTGTTTTGAAAGTTTTTTGTGTTACACTACCTATTTTTTTAATTAAAATGTCCAAAACTAAAGAACTTTAAGATATACACTAGATAAGATTTTTCATTCTCGGACATCTATGATGAGACGAATCAGATGAACAAATTGGGTCAAACAAAAAACTTGAAAAGATGATTTCTTCACCCACTTTTAAGGATGCCTACGATGCAACACTTGCATCAACAAAACACCTAAAAACATGATGAAACGTTGGCCACTACTGCGAGCCGTGCCCTACATGATAACACCAGCATGGACTCAGCATTTTCTATATGCTTGTGTCCAACGAGAGCAGAACAATGCACAAGACACGCAATGTAACTTGGAACTTTCCAATACCCAAACTGAGTGCTGTGCGCCAGGCATCTAGAGAGGGGAGAGAGAGATTAAATTACAAACAAAAAGCTGAACTCCAAACTCATTTTCATATCACCAACAACCCCATTTAAAAGCCTTATCCAAAACGGATGATCCCCACTTGCTTATCAAAATTCTTACATTACAAAACGTAATATCCTTCCAAATATTCCACACAGTAAGCTCTTGGTAGATCTCACGCGTCCAGCCAAATTGCTGGACCCACTCCCACAGATGGCTATCGTATGGGCGGACCACAACTGAAGGGCCTATCACATTTGCTTGATCTGACCCGTTCATCTGATTTGTTCACCTGATTTCTCTGCGTTGCAGAGGAACAACTAGATAGATAAACTGGTTTGATCAACAAAAGTAGGCCCCTTCAACCAAAGTGGGTTGCGACAAGCAACTTGCAAGAATTCCCGTTTGTGGGTCCTGTTCGTTGGACTTCTAATTTCCGTTAAAGCTGACAAACTGGAATATTTCGTATAAGAAATGGCCCCAAAAGGGGAATAATACGGCAGCTTAAGAAATAAGAAATTGGATAATTTACGGTGCTTAGAAGATACGTTTGGAACATTCCACCTACGTGGGCCCCGCGCACCGAGTTATGGATAAGGGACGAGGCCAACCGTTTTCCGCACCCGACACGCTGCAGCAAAACGCGGCGACCGGATAAATCCGGGCCCACCGCCGCTTTAAATTTCGAGCCATGTTGCAGTTTGCCGGCCACGTCATTCCCAGATGCTGCATATGACCTAATCAAATACGAGATTTTGGGTGACGTGGACGCAAATGTCAACACGTAGTTGGAACGTGGGCCCCGCCACACTTGTCCGTACGATTAATGGAATGTTGAGAACGGGAAAAGTAAGGGCAGATAAACGGAACAAATCCTTGTCGACAAGATTTTATCCGTATCGGACCCCATACCTATTAAGTCACCCTCTATTTGATTTTATTTACTAAACTACCATTCCGTTTCTAACGACCGGGAAATAGTCTGTCCCTCTTCATTTAGGCCGTCCATTTCAGAGGCCCAAAGATCAAGCGGGTTATTCTGATCTCTAATTAAATTGGTTGTTGATCCTTGACAATGACGGTGTTAAAAACTATTCACAAACAAATTGTTCACGGTTAAGATTACTCCATCCACACTATTTCTTACTATAATAAAATGTTTTATATCAAAATAGATGGTTTGATTTACTATAACTGCGGCCCCATTAGGTTATTGTCCTTTGGAACATACTTACAGTATGCAAATCCCAGCCAGGAAAGATTTTTAAGTAGATTTAAGAAGTTATATTTTTAGGTAGGTTGCTTCTCTTTATAAGTAATATTAAAAAATAAAAAAGTAAAGGTATTTTAGTAATTTAACAAAAGATGAGTGTCAATAAGTTAGGCCATCTTATCCTTTCCTTTGCCAGCTAGGAAGTCGCGTGGTCGGGCAGCGGCGTTTAGTCTCGGTCACGCTCGCCGAGTCCTCGAGTTTTAAACCGGCCAAAACGTATTATAGCTGTCTTTATTATTTTATAATCCCGGGCCCGCCAACAATAAATCTAGACGACACATCATGATCATATCTTGACATAGAACAAAAGGGGGCCCACACAATAATTCCAACAGACAACGAAATCAATCGAACGGCAGGATCATGATCAAATTGAGTAAAAAGATACATCTGTGGGACCAACAAGTGGGTTGTTAATCCAAATATGTATTATCTTTATTTATCATCCTAATTACCTGATAAAGCAAACTTTCCTATATGCTGTTAGTTAGGTGAACCAAGATATCACCACAACTAGTCTTCTTAAACCAAGTCTCAATCCGCCAACAAATCTTAATTAATGACAACTAATAGACCTTTTTAATCAAGACCGTTCACATCCCTTATCTCTTGTCCAACGGTTAGCCAACAACCAAGTTTTAAAACTGGGTCCCATTTGATCCATTTTTTATCGCCGATCCGGTGGTGACGAATCTGCCAGCAACTTTGATATTGGGAATGTTGGGCCTCTCTCTCTCTCTCTCTCTCTCTCTCTCTCTCTCTCTCTGTGGATTTTGTATTTAAACCCCCTTGGCTTCTCCCTTTGAAGGAGAGACAGAAGCTGCATTTTCTCTTCGCGGCGGTTCCCGACGCCGATGGCCTCGAATAATAGCTGGAATCCGACGAAGGCAGCGTCCAAGATCTACTGATTATCGCCGGAAAGTTCATGCTCGAACTTCCGTCGTCACAGATCGCCATCTCTCCAATTTTCAGACAGTTTCCGTTCGCGTTCTGTGTGTTTCCTGGTAGGACTTCTAAATTGGCAATCTCGTTTCTGTCTTTTTCCACTATCTGTTAAATTCTAGGTCATTGTTGCTGGTTTTTTGCTGAATTTAACGGAAATGTTTTCTTGCTTGAAATTTGTTGTTGTAGCTGGAGCGAGATCTGTGGTCCGTTTTCTGATCGTAGGATTTTTTTGTTTTCTTTTCTGTTCTCTTGTTTTTGCATTTCAATAGAGTGTCTTGGATTTATTATCTTTAGAGATCTGAAACTTACTTGGAGCTGGAACAGATTACAGTCACTGTGCAAGCTTTTGTTCGTTTTGTGGAATGTTTTTCTCGTCATTATGGTTGCTTGATCATTTAAAGATTAGAAAGACATTAAGTTGTTGAAAAGGATGAAAGCAAGAACGTGAAACGTGTTGGAGAAGTTAGATACTCGAAGAAAACTTCTGGATGATTTGAAGATTTCGCCGGATAGAATGGACGTATCTGAAAGGATATTCTCTTATAATCAAAATTTTGCAGGCATTTTGGAAAAATAACTAGAAGGTAATAATTATGAGATAAATAAATTCTTTGCTCAAGAAAATATTCATCTTCTTTTCTCAAAATTATAAGGAAAACGAAGGAAATTCTGGAAAGATATAAAAATGCTGAAACAGACAGTAATTGTAGATTGCATCCTTCCGTTGAGTGCAAATTATGGATTAACTTGTAGGTGCAGTTCACCAAACCATATTAAAAAGGATTTTGGGTTCCAGGCAGAATCCTTGGGAGCCTTGACGCAATGGTAAAAGTTGTCGTCATGTGACCTTGAGGTCACGGGTTCTAGGTGTGGAATCAGCCTCTTGCAAAATGCAAGATAACGCTGCCAATTATAGGCCTTGTGGTCCACCCCATCCCAAACCCCATGTAGGCAGGAGCTTCATACACGGGCTGCCCTGAATCCTTGGCAGGTGGAATCTAGTGTCGTGGGTTTCACCTACAGGTGAATTCAACGGTGCCTTCGACCAATGAGTGGAATTAAACCATGGGATTCAATTCCGTTGAATTCTTTCGGGCCTAAGAGCCCCAGAAAAATACAAAAGTACGCAGGTGTTTATGATAGAGATACATAAATAAGAAAATATTTGTTACTTTCTTAAAACCATACTGAATCTCGTATCCATAAACAGTAAATAGGAGAAGAGTTGGCGATCCTCGGTTGTCCTGGGCGAGTTAATAAGCTGAAAGATATCAGAAGATTCTTGAACAAATTTAAGTTCTATTACGGCTCTTGTCAATCTTTTAGATAAATCCCTTAGGATTTCGTAGGATTTTCTATTAAGATGAGGGGCGTGCCTATCTCTTGGTGGCCTCTTCGTATAGAGGCATTTTTTGGAGTTGCCTAATATGATCTTTATTCAACCTTACCTGGTTGGCATCCATAAACCTGATATCATCGGGCAAACAAGCGACCTAGTCTGAGTTGACTGGAAGTCTTGAATTTTCGTAGTTTTAGATGGATTTGTTCAGATTTAATCCAGTAACCCAAAATGAGCTTCCTTTTTCCTCATACGAAATAAATTGATTCCTACTCTTGATTATATGGTTGATGAAGCAATTTTGATCCCCAAGCGATCTTGTCCTCTTAAGCACTCTTGGAACATGTCTGCGCCTTCCAACCATATGCAGGTTTATTTGTTGAATGTTTCTATTTGAGGTTTTTCTTGATAGGTTTTCTTAGGTGTTGCAGCAGGGCGTTGGTTTAGTTTTAACGTAATAGTAAATCTTAGGGTACAGGGCGCTTGGTTTAGTTTTTAATTTATTATTAAATTTTAGGATGCATGTTTTGACATTTATTCTTATGGAAAAAATAAGAAACAAAAGCAGGGTGCTCGTATGCTTCTGAGTTTTTGCTTGGTTGACAGCAATCGAGATTTTTTACTCTTAAGGAGATGATCTCATATTTCTGAGGAGCGTGTTCTGTTATTCATTTCTTGAAGAGAATTTCTAATTTTAAATCAGGCAGTATATCTTCCTAATTGAAAATGGGAGTTTGTTCTGGGATTCTTAATCGTTTGGCTATGCGCATAAGGTATCCATATTTCTTCCGTTGTATTCTTCTAAGCCTTTCTGTCTGTAATATCTTAATTCTTATCCTCAATATAAGCATATGGGATGTATTGGTGAAATTGGAATGCTACAGTACCATATAAATGCTGAAAGCAAAAGAAAAGAAACAAAGATCAGTCTTTTAGTACGCTTGGTATTTAACAATTAACACTTCATTTGCATTGAGGTAGTAATCTATATGAAACTCTAATTCTATGCTGTGTGCCTTCTTTCTCATGAATATTATATATGCGTCTGTATATAATTCAAATTTTTAGATTATTAGATGTGGTGCAGAGGATTCAGGATGACAGTTGGGGAGGCACTTATGGTTGTGGCTCTTTACAGGTAAAATGGACGTTGATACTATGACATCAGAAATCGAACCACCATGTAGCAATTTGTAGGATTAACAGTGTAAAGGTTCAAATCATCTCTCTTGTCAAATTGGTGCTGGTCACCTCCTGTTATGTAATTGGAGCTCAAGACAAAGAAATTGTTTTCAAGAACCATGTCGTCTAGATCTTGTGCAAACCTTTTGGACCTGGCATCTATGGATCTGTTGGATAACCCAAAGGTTACTAGCAGAGTTCCTAGGGTGGTTACTGAACCTGGGATTATTACAGATTTAATTGGTTATGGCAGTACAGATGGAGATTCAGTTGTTCTTTCATCTATATGTCAGGAGCGAATGGTTATAGTGGCAAATCAGCTTCCTCTGCAGGCTCAGAAGGACCCCGCAACTGGAGGTTGGCGCTTTTACTTAGATGAGGATTCACTTCTGTTTCAACTGAAGGATGGTTTCTCTTCTGATACTGAAGTTATTTACATTGGTTGCCTGAAGGTTGATATAGATGCAAGTGAGCAGGAAGAAGTTGCTCAAAGGCTGCTGGAGGATTACAATTGTGTGCCCACATTTCTGCCCCCTCAACTTCAGAAGAAGTTCTACCATGGGTTCTGTAAGCAGCAGCTTTGGCCACTTTTTCATTATATGCTTCCCATCTGTCCAGATCATGGCGATCGGTTTGACAGGTCTCTTTGGCAAGCCTATGTCTCTGCGAACAAAATATTTGCAGACAAGGTCATCGAAGTGATTAATCCTGATAATGATTATGTATGGGTTCATGATTATCACCTTATGGTTCTTCCCAGCATTTTAAGGAAACGATTCCATAGAATTAAGCTTGGTTTCTTCCTTCACAGCCCATTTCCCTCGTCAGAAATTTATAGAACTCTGCCAGTAAGAGATGAAATTCTGAAGGCACTTCTAAATTCCGATCTGATTGGTTTTCATACATTTGACTATGCTCGACACTTCCTGTCCTGTTGCAGCAGGATGCTGGGCTTAGACTATGAATCTAGGAGAGGTTACATTGGCCTTGAGTACTATGGCTGGACAGTAAACGTTAAGATTCTTCCAGTTGGTGTTCATATGGGTCGGCTGAAATCTGTTTTAAATCTTCGCTCTACATCCAACAAAGTAAGAGAGATACAAGAACAGTTCAAGGGGAAAATTTTGATTGTAGGTGTTGATGACATGGACATATTTAAAGGGATCAGTCTGAAGTTACTGGCAATGGAACAGCTTCTGAAGCAACATCCTAAGTTTCGTGGCAAATTAGTCCTTGTTCAGATCATCAACCCTGCGAGGAGCACTGGAAAAGATGTTCAGGAAGCAAAGAAGGAAACATATTCAACTTCCAAAAGGATCAATGAAACTTATGGAAGTCCAGGCTATAATCCTGTGGTCCTCATTGACAAACCTGTTCCTCTATATGAGAAAATTGCCTTTTACGTGGTGGCAGAATGTTGTATTGTAAATGCTGTGAGGGATGGGATGAACCTAGTTCCATACAAGTACACTGTCTGCAGGCAGGGAACAGAGCAGACGGATGATGCCACTGATATCGGTAAGGAGTCCCATCGTATGAGCATGCTCATTGTATCCGAATTCATAGGTTGCTCACCTTCTTTAAGTGGAGCTATTAGAGTCAACCCTTGGAATATTGATGCTGTAGCTGATGCCTTGAATATAGCAATTGCCATGCCTGATGCTGAAAAGCAATTGCGCCATGAAAAACACTATAAGTACATAAGTTCTCATGACATTGCTTATTGGGCTCGCAGCTTTGAGCAGGATCTCAAAAGAGCATGCAGAGATCATTACAGTAAACGGTGCTGAGGCATAGGGTTTGGTTTGAGTTTTCGAGTTGTTGCCCTTTCGCCAAGTTTCAGGAAGTTGTCCATTGCGCATATTCATACTGTCTATAAGGGAACGAGTAGAAGGGCAATATTCTTGGACTACGATGGCACTGTCATGCCCCAAACTTCCATAAGTAAAACACCAAGTACCGAGGTAATTTCTGTTCTGAACAGCTTGTGCAGGGATCCTAAGAACACTGTGTTTATTATTAGCGGCAGAGGGCGGAGTTGTCTTAGTGAGTGGCTTGCCCCAGGTGACATGCTGGGAATTGCAGCCGAGCATGGCTACTTCATCCGTTATGTAATTCAATAAATTTGCATTGGAATTTTGAACCTGCACTATCTATACTGAGGAACATTCTCTTATTTTATTTTCTCTCTCTTCCAGGTGGTTTAAAGCCGCCAAGTGGGAAGCATGTTCATTAGCCTCTGATTTTGACTGGGAAAGAATTGCAGAACCCGTTATGAAACTGTATACAGAGACAACTGAAGGCTCTTCAATAGAGTCAAAGGAGAGTGCACTGGTTTGGCATCATCAACATGCGGATCCAGACTTTGGGTCCTGCCAGGCCAAGGAACTATTGGATCATCTTGAAAGTGTACTTGCCAATGACCCAGTGGTGGTCAGAAGGGGTCAACAGATTGTGGAAGTCAAGCCACAGGTAACAACTTTCTGTTTTATCTTAAGGTCGTTTTCTCCTTTGTTTTACTTGTATTGCTAATTGATTCCATGGCATTCTTTGCATGATGACCCACAGGGAGTGAGTAAAGGTTTGGCTGCTCAGAAGATTCTTTCAACAATGGTTGGTAGTGGCAAGCCACCAGATTTTATAATGTGCATTGGGGATGACAGATCTGATGAGGACATGTTTGAAAGCATTTCATGCACCCTATCCAGTTCACTGCTCCCTGTAGTTCCTGAGATTTATGCATGTACGGTTGGACAAAAGCCCAGCAAGGCAAAGTACTATCTGGATGATACTGTGGATGTCATAAAATTGCTCCAAGCTCTTGCCGCTTCCTCAAAGCAGCTGCCAAAGCGCACCGCCCAGATTCAAGTTTCCTTTGAAAGTGCATCTTGAGATGGGGAATGGCATTCTTTTTACTGAATTTTGCGAGGAGATGGGTAGAAGTGAACTTGGGTGTTTTTTATGATTCGGTCCTCTTGCTGAACTTCATAGTATGATTTTAAATTGTCGACCAGAGAAAGCAAGATAAGCTTTGGTTATCAATATTAATCCATTTGATGCCATTTGCACATACAGTTTTGTTAGCCTTTGCGATAGAATAGTAGAGGTGGCGAAGAAAAGCTCACATATCGGACTCTTGTGGAAGGAGATAGTGCTGTTCTGGGTCATCTTGGTATAGCAGAATTCATATCAGGTGCAGAATTGCTAGTTGGTAACATTCAGAGCATATATGTTTATCTGATTAATTTGTACAGGCATTGTTGTCTCGTATATGAACAGTTATGTCTGAAATTCCTTATCGAATGAAAATGTCAAGCTAATTTAAGCAGTTCGCTAGCTTCATTGTGTTCAACTGCATAGTGTTTTTCAATGGTGATGATGATAGTCTTTCTATGTCTGAACTTTGCAAATGATATCACCATCTAAACATTTAACTGCAGCCGAAAAGTCCGGTGAATTTCTTCATTGAATTTAAATTTGCTAATTCATTAAATTTAAATCTGCTTTCAGAAACGCGAGAGTTCATTTTTGCCTTGAACTTTGAAAATTCTAAAGAAATCACAGGTTTCTCAAACATTACTCGCAACTTTGAGACTTCCATGTACAAACTGCAACTTCACCTGAATTGTTGACAAAGATTGCCTCAAAAACTGTAATCTGGTCTTCCGTATATCATAGCACTAGAATAGAATTAGATTGTTTCTGTAGTAGAAGTAAAATGTAAGAGAATGTTGCAAAAATACACCGATACCCTTCAGTGCGTACTGTTCTATTATGGCTTTAATATGGAAGTCGTTTGGCACAAATAAACCTCTTGCTTAATGGAGACTATTGATCACTTCCTTCCCAATGATCTCAATCTGCAACTCAATGCCCAAATAATCAAGTTTTTCGGGGAGAAAGTAGTGCCTTTTAGTGACTGTAGTCAAACCTCCATATGGACTAAAAAAAAAATGGATTTATCAGCTTTAACTAAAAAGAAAAAAGGGTAACCCCTGCATGCAGGGTCCAAGGAAGGGCGGACCACGAAGGGTCTATAATATGCAGCCTTGCCTAGTAGTTGTTGTAGGAGGTTGTTTCCATATCTCAAACCAGTGTCACATGAGGACAACTCTACAATTGCCCTCAAGACTCCCCTTCAATCAATTATTAATTATTATACCTTTGTTACAAAGGAATGCTAGAGTAGGGCATGATCACATGGTAGGAATTTCTCCATGAAGGATCTGATCTTTGATTGATCTAACTGTTCACTAACTGTTCATCTGGTTTCTATGAAGTTGGATGTCTTTTAGACCAAAAGTAGCTTTGGCATCTAAAAAGTGTGTTGTTGGTCATGAACGTTGATCTTTGTTCATAAAAAGTTTTCGACCGTACCTTTTCTGTGATCAAATGTGTAAAATCTTTCAAATACTACCGTCATCCAATCCACAGGGTTTCGGACCAATATACCTCGAGTCGGAGAGATTGGATAAGCAGGTCGGTTTGGAATAGATCCACCAAATCCGTAAAGGTAGGGCGCCATTGCTACTTTCCATGTGTTGCGCCTTCATGTAGGATTTTTTAGGTTATTTTAGAACTACTTTTATGAGGATTAGGGCTGACAATGGAGTGGATATAGTTCAGATACCATCTTTCCATTTATTTTAATAAATTTCATCTATTTGCATACAAAATTGGACATTAGTTCGGATTTTTATAATCCCTTTCATATCCATTCCATTCAGTTGGGATAGTGGATTATCCATTCCTTTTGATTTTACTATTTTTTTGAAAGCAACACACTAATGCTAATTTCTTTTTTCAGAATAATTTTAGGTACAAGAAGATTTAACAAGGTAAGTACCAGAGAGGGTTGCTTGTTTAGAACTACATAGTGGTATGATTATCCACTAATTTAACATTTCAATCTATGGCTTTTAAATTGGTGGTTAGAACATTCAAAACTATTCATCAAAATAGCATCTACAAATTGAAGCGTTAGTATGTTCATTCATGGTAAGCCAGTGTGTGATGATCCTAGAAACCCATGAATTTTTTGTTTTTATTTTTTGCATGTATATACTTTTCAAAATTACTAACTATGAAGTATAACAATTGTATCCTTCATAATAACTAGATAAATTTTATTACAATCAAAGTAAACGGTGTCACACACCTTTTTCTAGTTTAAAGGTTTCTTCAATAACAAGTTTTTTAATAGTCAATCTCTTTTATTTCCTTATTAGAACTTCTACTTGAAATTGTTGGTCGTAAGGGGGTGAATATGACGACCCACATTGAGAAATTTATAAAGTTAAATGAAGCCTTAACAAACCAAAATCCATATTGATATTCAATATAAGTCCATAGATCATAACAGCACATACTAAATCCTTCAATATCTATAATGACCAATTCACATATAATAAAAATTATCAAACATGAATCAATACATATAAATGATCGTTGTTCACAAGTTCAATAATGTCCAAAGACATAATGATTTTAATAAAATAACTAAATATCATTAATTAAAATTTGTTGAAGTAGAAATTATTAAAATGAGTCATTAATGCTTTATGATTACCTGACTTAAATTAACATGTCTCAAATATGAAATATAAAATGTAAACATAATGCCTACTGACAAGTTATGACTTTGCTATACGTCTATAGCGTGCCCAAATGTAACCACCCTCAATTTTGGGTCATTTTATATGTATTAGATTATAATTTTGATGGAGAGAAAACTAGAATTTAATTTCATAGAAATTGAGTTTTATGAAAATGACCTCATTTTAAACTCAGAAATTGGACTTGAGACTATAAAATTTAGAATGTACACGCCAATACAATTCCAACGACATTAATTTTGCGTGAAACAGAAATTGGGGTGAAAAAATTCAAAAAAAAAAATTAATTTTTGAGGGGGTTAAAATTGATAACGACACCCCTGTTTTATCGTTTTAAAGACTACAAGTGTAGCGCCACACAAGGAGTGGGCGCAACACGAAGATTATCAGTCGCCACACATCAGCCCAATTCCCCCCTTTCAATCTCCCTTTTCCTAGCACCCGCGCCCTCCCCCCCCCCCCCTACCTGATCTCCCTTTCCCTAGCTTTGGCACATCTCCCTTCCATGTTGGGTTTTCCTAGAGCTGTTCCGCTCCTTGAAAATTTCCTCTTTTTTCAATGAAAAAAGGAAACCCAAATTGGGTTTTTCTGACGATCTCTCCTCCCCCGTTGTCTTCCATTTTCCTGCATAAGTCCTTTCCCCGGTCGACATCTCTTTCCCTCTCTCTGACGTTAGCAAAAACCCAGATCGGTTTTTTTTTCCTTTTCTTTTTCTTTTCTTTTTTGGCCGCAAGCAATCATCTCCCCTTTTCTCTCTAGCAATAATGGAAACCCTAATCAGTTTTTCTTTCGATGTTGCACCGAACCCAGAGCCAATCTCCCCCTTTCCCCCTTGCTTTTTCCGTCATCAACTCAGTCAACCGATGGGAGGGCTTGCGAGCCAGGACCTTTTTTCCCCCATTGTCTTCCCATTGAGATTAGGCTTGGGCAATGACCTTGTCACAGCCACCGCCGGCCATCTCTTCCCCTATTTTCCCTTTCAACTGCAAGTCACCTCTTCCCCTGTTTGCCCTTTCAACTATGAGTTAGGATGAGTTGACTGGCTAATCAACTCGTTCTTGAATCATTTGGGGGAACCAAGTTGACCTGGTATGCCCTATCACACCTTGAACTTTAATCTTGGATTTTGACCAATCCAAAAAAGATTTCAAAGATCTGAGATAACCCTAGCAATCCTGGCAACACAAGGAACAATACACATCTTCTCATTCATCAATCAAGGAAGATCTAACTATCAATTTAACTAGACCATTGATTGGACTTCAGATCATCTGACATTATTTTTAGATATAAATAGTTCATTATGATTCTCCTGAAGTGTAGATTAAGATTCATGTGAGATATTTTGGATCTAAAATATTATGGAGGTAATTTAGCTAATCTTGATAAATAGTTGAGATCAACTGAAGATCTAAATATGAAATTGGATCAAATTCTATGATCCATACCATATAAACTACCTGATTAGATTAATTAGTTAGAATTAATAATTTGTTATTTGATCTAGGGCAATCAGGTAAAGAATTTTGACTAGATCAATATGGATATCTGAGATCAGGTACAATTGAGGCGATCGATGAACGATCTGGCAAAGCAGACAAGTAGATGTTATTCAGATTGATGTATACAAGGTAAGATTGCTACGTTAATCATTTGATGGGTTGATTTGATTATAACTGGATAAGATTGAATGTGAAATTCATATAATTATACCCGATTAGTTGATTTAAATGATAAACTACCATATTTATATGATCTGAGCCTAATAGCTCTGAAACATGCAATGACATAATTAAGAAGGACTAGATATTTATAAGTGGACCCAATTAAGTATGATTTGAATTGTTAGCCAATTAGGGTGGGCCCTGTCTTGAGATTCCATGGCTAGGATTCATTGGATTGTCTTGAACACTATATATTGGGTACAAAAACATAATGTTGTATAATTAAGAGTCTAAGTTAAATAAATTAGATTCTAAGTATAACTGGATGTGATATGTATCTATTTAGTGGAACTGTGGTAAACAGCGCTAGAGTTGGGTTCAATTGATTTGAGAGGTACAGACGATTGGTACTTCGTTTGAGGTAGGTAATTACATTTAGTATTTTATGATTTTATAAATCATGATTATTCACTTGACGACCTTATTTACATGGATAGTTTGATGCATGAATATGTATGCCAATCTTATGATTCTCCTGAGATTATCATTCATCATGTGTTGCTGATGTTTATATTATTGTTTTTATTTACATGATTCATGTATTGTTCTTGATAGATTATATGCTGCATTGATTTAGATTATTTGAGGATGTTATACTCGGATTTTCAATGCATGATTATTGATACATTAAAGTACATTATCGACTTGATTTTATCGAGAATGATTATGCATGGGTTTTTTATACTTAATTTTGTGTTTTCGTTGATTTATTATGGGTGTTTCTGCCTAATAGATGCGATGTTAGGAGGGTCACAGGGTTGGCTACCCACCCTCTGAGTTTATATATTATAGACACCCACCCTAATATGTGCGTAAATTGGGTGTGGTTTGTAGTAATTATGGGCAAGCCACCCACACACGTCCGACCATCTCCCATGCATAGCGAACACTAGTCTCCCATTTTTGTGTTGATAGTGAGCTACAATGGTTTATACCCCGAAGTGATTGCCACTGCAACATTACAATCCATGTACTTATTCTGTATGTGCACGTGGTATGGCACAGGGAGATGTTTATATCCTGATACCCCCACAACGTGACAACGCACCCTCAAGATGAAGCCTATGTGGGCGAGGCTACAGGATGAGTGAGCTACTTGGTATGTAAGCTACAAGTGAGGGGCCCAGGGATTGGTATGAGTACTCATAACCAGATATGAAAGTGTAGTGGAAAACTTTAGGGACATGATTGGCTTGCATGCCCTATCATTCATGATATGCATTCATGCCTTTTTATGATGGATTTGATTGAAATTGACTTTACAAGTCACATGAGCATGCATCATTCATGTTATGCATGCTGTGATATTTGAATATGATATTTCCACACTTGTGCATCAGACCATATCCTCATCGGTTTTTGTAAATGATCTAGACTCCTTATTATTCATGCGTCATTTTGTTCTTGATATCTGATGATTCAACTTTTTATACGAATGTTTCATATCTGATGAATTTTATCAGAAACTCAAATCTTTATATGTCATACCACACATTCTTTAAGTTGATATTAAATGTGGTTACCTACACAAGCAATAGCTTGCTAAAGCATTGCTTTGGTTTGCAATGCCTTAGATACAAAGAGTAGCAGTAAGTTTAACACAATGACAGAGCAAGCAAAAGCGATGGTAATTTCTAGTGAAGTATTGAAGATATTTTAGAAATAATAAGGTTTCTTTAGACCTTACTCGGTTATGACTTATGGACTATACATTAGTATGATTTATTTTGTGAAGTGAATGTATGGATAAATATTCATATTGGATGTGATGGTTGTGTATGGACTGACCCTTGGCAATATTGTGATATCTTGATTTTCTTATCCGTCATTGGCATATATGTTTTTATCGAGTATTATATTTGATTTGGATGGATGGGCATGGACACTAAGTCCCCTAAGTGTTATGTCATGTCGTTGTATTTATTAGTTGGTTATTATATTGCATGTATTATATGTGATGGTCTAAAATACTAAGGAAACTTTGTCGGACTTTTGATAAAATTGGGGATATCATTTCACCGTTAAATCTGCTATTTTGTGGTTGTATGACTCTCGAGATTTTGAAAGAAGTGTTTTATCCGAGTTTTTGTTTTTGTTTGATTTAAAAAATTAAAGTTTTAAAACAAGGATCCCCATATATTTTAAAAAATTATTATTATATTGTTGTGAAAAACCCAGGGTGTCACACCAGATACATCGACCACTACACCGCATCCATGGGAAAGAACGGATCAATACAAGTGTGGTCTAGCCCATGTCCTCCACCCTTAAATCATAAAATGCCATTAGTATAAAAAAACAATTAGGGGCCAAAGTGGTCCTATATCATATATAGCTTGCACAAGTGTCTAACTGACTACTCATCCAGTGTAAAACAATTCTCAAAGTTTAAATGGCAAGTCAAGTTAAATCCAATATTTATATGGATGCCAAACAGGTCATCCACTAGATCCAATTATGTCTTTAAACATACAATAAAATTCCAATTATATAATTATCAGAACATTTCTTTATACAACCTTTTCTTAAACAATCATTCACATTAGAAATTCTCTTTTATGAAAATAAATTAATAAGGTTCAATCAATTTCTTTTCATTTCTTTACCAGAAAATACAAATTATAATATATAGTCCCTTTACACTTGCTTTTGAGGTTATTCAGCATATTATATTTACAAAACTTTTTGCTTTATTCCTTATGAGATATTCAACTTACATTGTTATTTTTCTTATCTTATGGTTATCTTTCTTTACTGATGATTTCACTTATTAACACTTTACTCATCATAGTTTTCTTATTAAGATCATCATCATAATGTGACTATTACTTATATAAGAAAATTTTCAAGTACTAATTTATTTATCTTTAATATATGTTAACTTAATCTTGTTACTTTAAAACTATCAATACATTGTATATATTCAAACTAAACATCTATTTAGCATTCCTACTCCAGATGTATAAGTATAATATCATTTAAAGAAATAGAGTTTATTATGGTTGGAACTAGAACTTTATAAAGGATCATAAACTCTTAACTCACAAAACTTGTTCTACGTTAGATAGTAATGTCTACACCTTATTTCTAAAAGAGCGATAGCTTGTAATTAACAAAAGAAAATAGCATGTAGTTACAGAGTTTAATCTTTAAGTTCATTTCTAGAAATAAAATAACAACTCACCATTTCATACAGTTTTCTATCATTGATATATATATAATGGTTGTGTGACAACTCGGGTTTTCTCATGCATTTTTAAATGAAAAATCTAAATTCCTAAGGTGGGATCCCGATTTGAAAAACATTTTATAAAAACCATGCAATGCAGCAGAAAATCTTTAGTTTTAAACTCATTTTGAAAATGCCGAGTGTCATTTACTTTCACAACAACTAAAGTAGCTTTTGAAAAACTTCAGAAATCATAAATGTTTTCCCAAGTCTATCCAATCACAGCTCATAGCCTAACTGTAATTAAATGCAAATACATGTCCAAAGGGTAGAGTGTTTACTTACATGTATAATTGTCTCCTTTTGATTTTTGTTGCTCGTAGCACCAACATAGGTGTCCTTTACTCGTGAATGGAACTATCCTGAAAAATGTTAAGGATAGGGTGAGTATATAGTATACTTAGTAGGAGTCCATCACTACTAATTTTACAATGCATGCTATGTTTAAAATCATATGCTATTTAAAACATGTGCATGTTCGAACAATCATGTTCAATATTGATATTAAAAACCACTGTCAAACTGGAATACTGATGACTTAAAGAATAGCATAATCCAAGTCTAAAGTATATATATATATATATATATATATATCATAAACATAATGATATGCATAAGATGCTCCACTGAATCTAACTCATGGATGTATGGTATGGTCGACCAACCTCATGTTATGCCATATGCAATGCAAGTAAATCCTCAAACCATAGGGCCCAACTATGCCCACGACCTCGCCGCCATGTAGTCCCCGGGTACCTAGGGACACAGCGTCATAGCCTCCACGGCGCATATGACACATTGACCTAGTGTCATGACACCAGTGGTAGCCCCCTATACCACATGCAGTCGACATAGGGACATTGCCCTTTTTGGGCGTGGTACCCATTCTACCTAATAGTGGTAGAGGCTGGAGGCCAACCTAGACCTCTCAGCATAGCGCCCACAAGCTTATTAGCCCAAATCATATAAGATCAAACAAGCGAAAACCTCTTTTTCAAAACCTGTCCTCTTTGGGTCCCTCACAACTGCCTGGCCCTCACAACTGCCTACCCAGCGTCTTTTGTGCACTCCAGCGTCTTTTGGTAACTCTCAAGGACATGCAATTTTTCAAGAACTCAATGCTCACAAATCATGAAATATATTCAATTGTTTGTAAAACATGTCTATGCATAATGTATTTGTCATATGCATGCTGAATTCGTTTATAAGATTAAACAAGTCATATAACTTATACTTAAAACATGCAGTCTCAAAGTCTCCTAGAGTCGCGTCCTTCATCACTCAACCCGTCCCTACGTCTCATTTATAAACTCTTAGGTATGAATGGATACAAGAGTCCTTATCAATTTCAATCTATTAGATTGCTAGATCTGCCTTTTAGGGTCAATGATCCTTGTCTAATTCATTGTCAGGCTAGATCTTATGATATGGATCTACTATTCAATAGTTAAACTCTGTAAATTGTCCTCTGATCCTAACTTTAAAGTCTCATTAGGTCCTCGTGTCCCAGTTCCCAGGATACCCATGTATCCTGGTTGAACCGCGACCGCCTCACGTGCGTGCGTGCCCAAAGGTCGTGCCAGGGACCTCATTTTGCATGCACACATGCATGCTCAAGCAACGCGCTATGACGTGCATCCTGGATGGCATCGCACGGACGCACCTTTGGTGTAGCATGGTGCGTCTCAGGTCCCAGGGCACCCCGTGCATCCTGGTTGAGCCAAGACCCATGCCCCATGTCGGCGCGCACCTGAAGGCTGCACCTGGGACAGTGTACGCACTGTCGTATGCCTGGAACCCATCCCAGGGACCCAGTCCCAGGCGCAGGTGAAGCCTGGCATCCCTGGGACGCCTTTGTTCGTGCAGAACAGGATGAAACTGGCTTGGGACGTTTTCCGACCAGGAAATCCAGCTGGAAAACCTGCTGGAAACACTAGATCCAACATGGATCTAGCCTGAAAGGGGGAAGAACCCAAGAGAGAGGGAAAGCCAGCTTACCTGGGTAGCCTTGGAGCACCTATTGACGGTGGTAGAACCCCCGTTCTGGTTTTGAAACCCTCTGTCGCTGGAAAACTCGATGAAGGTAACAACCCCATTGTCAAGACTGGAAAAGAGAAGAGAGGGGAATGGGGAGACGGGTAAAGGAATGGCCGGCCTGACTTGGGCCTGGCCGTTGCCGGAAAACTCAAGGAAGACTGGCTTGAGACGAGTTTCCGATTTTGCTGGAAACCCCCGTCTCAAAATGGCCGAAAAATCATGTTTTCGTGAGGGGGGAGATGGGGCTTTTATAGAGGGGAGAAGGCGGTGCCCCTCAATGGCGGTGCCGCCATTTCCCCTGGTGTGTTCTGGAGAAATCTGGAGGTGGAAGACGACAAGGGGTGCCGTTATCAAAACGGCCCACTGCGTTTTTCGTTCTTTTTTGTTTTCTATTTAATTTACAAAAATACCCCATTTTTTGAGTAGAATCCAATGGTACTAAGTTTCCTCACAAATTCCTTCGTTTACTATTTTAAATAAGGTAAAACATTCAACACAATTCATTTCGTATAGAATGTCCAATTTTTGTTAAAAATAGCGTAAATTGCTTGGGCATTACAGGTTGTTATGAAAGGTAAATCCATAGATTATAAGTTAATAACAGAGGATTCCTAGCATAGTTATAGATAGGATGAATATCTAACATGTCATCAAAACAAAAACTATTCACTACTTAGCGTAGAAGTTTTTTACATTAAAATTGGATTTTGTCTTTCATAGTCTTATTCTTTCAGATTTGTTTCAGAGATAAAATCATTCTAGAGTATAGTTTACTAACCATATTGGAAATTGAATTTAATATAAAGCAAGTATTAAATAATGATTTATTTGCAATTTTTTTTTATATGAGTATGTCTATGATTCACTGTAATAAACTGATTGCTACTGTTAGAATGTTAGTGATTCTTGTCACTTGATTAAACTAAATCACTATATATTTACATATCATATTTTTCAAAAATAAGTGCATAAAATTGTGTGCGTGTGCGTGTGTGTGTGTGTGTGTGTTTTTTTTTTAAAGTTTACTGATAAATAGCTACAATAAAAGAGACTAATTATTTCAAACGTTTCCTCTCTTTATAAGACTAGATCATATAATTAAAAAGAAAACAAGGACTAATGCATAAATTGTTGTCTAGTCCAATAGATGAAATTTTTTTTTATTTATATAGGAATTTACTAGTTAATTTCTTATATAAAATCAAAGTCATAGCAAATTGCATAATATAATACTAAATCAATTCTTAACTTTGTAATATTTATAGTTTTTTGTACTAAAATTAGTAAAACTTATGCTTAGAAGTTTTCTAACGTATCTAGAATCATTGATGACTCTTAACTAAATACCAAATCTTTAAACAGTATAAATTAAATCAACTATCTATCATATAGAAGAGAATAATTGTATATAGACAATTATTCAATAATTCTCTCAATATTATAATTTTCATTGAAGGTTCCAAAACTATATACTTTTAACAAGTAAACATGATTCTAAATCAAAGTAGCTTAGGAATTTTTCCATAGTGCATAACATGAATCAAGGTTACACCTAATTATTTTAGTAAGAATAAAAAAAAATCAAGTTTTACTTTAATCATATGATTCTTGTCAAAAGAAGTCAGAATGACCGAATTTTATTCTACAAAACATAATTCAGGAGCATAACTGATTATTTAAAAAAAAAAAAATCAAATTCTATTTCAACTACAAAGTTACTAGATGAAAATGTCATAATAATAGATTTCATTCATACAAAATTAAAATTAAAAAAATCTAGGTTACTGATTTCTAATAAAATTCAAAATATATTTCAACTAGCATGGTTTCTGTTGGGAAGTTTGAATGTATTATATTATATGATTCTTGCTATTTAAACTATTAGTTTTTAGAAAAAATTCCAAAGTTGATTACGATTATACAATAACTAATTTTGGAGAAAAGATTAAATCTAAACAAGCAAAATCTCACTATTTCCCTTACCCGTATACGCTTTTCTTTTGCTTTCTTAATCTAATCATGAATCTTTTCTTTCTTCTTTGAATCAGATACAAGAACAAAACTGCAAATCTCGTTTTATTGTAAATCTCTCAACAAAACCATTTGCAGCCTACTCGTTCTTCAATTTTATTTCTACATCTTAATCTATTTTGGATTAGAGACAAACATGGAAACTTTGCACACTCAAAAGGATACCTTGTGCACTCTTCCAAATCCACCTAAATCCCCCACTTCTTGATTTCCGACACAAAAACCCCAAAACCCCCGTCTATTATTTTCACTTTCAATAAAACCCCTTTTCTTTCTTAAATTTTCTCTTCTATTTGTTTTTTCTTCTTTGATTCTTCATGCAAAATCCCTCTTCTTCTTCTTCTTCTTCTTCTTCTTCTTCTTCTTCTTCTTCTTCTAGGGCTTGCATACAAAAAGCCCCAATTCTTTTTCTATTCTCTTTCTTTCTTCTTCTCCTCTTCGTTTTTCTTCTTCTCAGGTTCTTCGCTCAAAAATGAAATAGGGACCTTTTTCTTTATACATTTTTAACTTATGATTTTTATTACTTAATGTTTTGGGTTTCTAATTAAATCCCAACTGTTTGATTATTTTCAGTTTTGAAATAATCTATTTTGAGCCATTGGATCATCATTAAAGTCTTAATACTTTAAATAGTTGTTTTCTTTTATCATGTAACGATTGGATCATCACCTAATGATCACTAATTTACTTACTCTAATGGGGTTTTAAGTAAATATTAACAGTTAGATCTTCATCTAATTGTCCTTATTTATAAGGGTTCTTCCTAATTCATTGACTTCTTACATTTCCCTCACATGGGATTTATATTGCATCATGTGGGTTTCCATATTTAGATATCCACATGACAAATTTTGAAATAATTAACAAAAACTTAATTTTCTTTCTAAAAAATGCTAAGGAGGTGACTTGAAGTCCAATCCTCACCTTTAAAAGTTATAATTGGGACTACTTAGCTACACTTAGCTTAGATCATCGTCTTACTATATTAAAGTTTTATTAGTTTTTTTAATGATATTTATATCCTAATTTCAAAATTTTATGTAATTAGTCATAATTACAAATTTCTTTTAAAATTTTCTTCAACTCACCTTTACACCTCAATAGTGAATAATTTGACTTAATAAATTTTTAAAATTGCAAATATAAAAATTTTTATTTTCTCAAAATGTGGGCCATAACACAATGTTGTTAAATTTCTTAATTTCTCTGTATAATTAACAGTGTGGTGGAGGTTCAATTAAGCCATGATACTTACAATGAAAAAATAATTTGATACTACCTCATAAATAACTGAAGCACTTGTTTATTAGGCAATACCTCCATAGATAATCAAGCTCTAGTAATAAAAATTGACTATGGATATTCAAAATTTGGCCAACAACAAATTACCAAATATTTCACAAGAAAGAAGAGAATAAAAGTATAAAACTCATAATCCTAACATTAAGTTATTTGCCTACTTTTTAAATTTAAATATAAATATTTGATATATAAATTAACTCATTTGCCCCTATCTAACACTATAATTTAATAAATATTTATGAATATCTTAATCTAATAAAATTATTTTTTAGCTTGGGTAATTCACAAATAGGAGCCCTAATTTTGTATCCATTTCAAAATAAATAGGATTTAAAAATCAATTACATATCCATCACGAATAAGATTTTCTATTCAATATCTTATTCATCGGGATAGGTTTGGTGATAATAACAGATAATCCATTCTAATTAACAACCCTAATAGTAACTCTTTGTCCATTACATGTTTTGGCTATGCATGATCGCACTATGATGTCAACACCGGCTTGTCTTTCTTAGCAACTAAATGAGACTGGGCTCACCTCCAGCCCAACCTGCAGCTACATTTTATAGCTAAATCCAACCCAATAGGGAGTTGATCGAGTTGAGGTAGGGTACACCCAAAGTCAATCCATTGTCCGACCATTGATAGCGGTAGAGGCAACATTAAAAATTGAATTTGTAGCCCATTTTATAGAGTAACTAAATTGTTTCTTTCTTTTTATTTGTTTTATTTGTTATTCTGGTACAAGCAAAGAATTACAAAGCAAATCAATCATTGTCCTATATCTAATCCTAACCCCAATTTCTAAAGGAGAAAGTGGGGCCTCAAACTTGCGAACAAGCCTATTTTAGGGAAGATGTGCTGAAACTAATTTCTCAGTGGGCTTCCTATCATACATTTAAGCGTATATTATAATTAGGGGCTTAAATTTTAGAAGACTTAACCAGTTCATATTATTCAGAATCTGGAAGCTATTTTCTTACCAAGACAATTGATAGAGAAATATAGAGGAAAGAGGAAGGACCTCCACGTGGTCTTTATTAATTTAGGAAAAGTTTATAATAGGGTCCCCAAAGAGTTAATATGGAGGGTGTTGGGTGAGAAGAGAGTTTTGCGGGAGTATATAGACGTAATTAAAGATATGTACGAGGGAGTAGTAACAAATGTTAAGACCACTAACAAAGAGACTTGTAATTTTTCTATCACTGTAAAATTGCACCAATGATTGAAGTTGTCCCTACCTTTGCACATTAGTTATAAATGAGTTAACAAAATATCTGCACAAGGAGATTCCATAGTGCATGCTATTTGGAGAAGATATAGTTTTAATTAATGAGACAAGGGAGGGCGTAAACACAAAGTTAGAGTTATAGAGAGAAGCATTAGAACCTAAAGGATTTAAAATCATCCAAACTAAGATAGAGTATCTGGAATGCAATTTTAGTAAAGAGATGAGCGGGAGTAAAGCACAAGTAAAGATTGATAACCAAAAAGTCCCTATAAAAGACCACTTTCAATACTTAAGATTGAGAGGGAGGTTACCTAGAAAATCCAAGCAGGTTTAAACAAATATAGATCTGCATCTGAAGTTTTGTGTGATTGGTAGGTGCCACTCAAACTAAAAGGAAAATTCTATAGAATGGCTATAAGGTCAGCTATGCTCTATGGATTAGAGTGTTTGGCAATCAAAAAACATTGTGCTTATAGGACTAGCATAGCAGAAATGAGGATGTTGGGATGGATAAGTGATAAGACAAGAAAAAATAGAACTAGGAATGAAAACATTATAGAAAACTTAAGAGTAGTGTCGATAGATAACAAGATGAAGGAGATTAGACTTAGATGATTTGGATATGTTCAAAGAAGACCGAAAACTATACTAATTAGAAGGAGTGAGGCAATGTAAGTAAAGGTTCTAAAGGGCAAAGAAAAGCCCAAAAGAACATGAATAGAAGTGGTGAGAAAATATTTAAAAACTTTGGGACTGCATGAAGCTATGATACTTAATGGAGGAACAATATTCATGTGGCCAAATCCTAATTAGGATAATGTATCGATGATGATAATGATGATATTATTCAGGATCTCTTAAATTACCTCCACAGAGAAAACTACTTTTATTAGATGTTCACAATCTCATGTTTCTTTGCACTTTGAATCGCAACCATTGAAATTTATAAATAAATAAAAAAGACAAAAACATAAGTTAGAATCATCAAATTGGTATGATTTTTTATGGGCAACCTAAAAAAGAGGCCTAACAAAATAAACGCTTTAATTATAAAGAAGAGACAATAAAAAGGCAGCGTATGCAAATAACAGTTCTCTATATTATTTATTTGAAAAAGCTTGACAAATAAAACGCTATGAAAAAGTAGTTACAAACATTTTCACCTTTCTTGGGGCGTTTTCTTACTCGTTTCTGCCTATCTAAAGAAGGGGAGCCTTGGCGCAACGGTAAAAGTTGTCATCATGTGACTTTGAGGTCACGGGTTCAAGGCGTAGAAGCAGCCTCTTTTAAAATGTAAGGTAAGACTGTGTTCTTTAGACCCTTGTGGTCTACCCCTTCCGCTAGCCCCACTTAGGCGGTAGCTTCGTGCACCGGTGCTGCCCCTTTTTTCCGTCCATCCGAAGCATGGATACATTTCCATCCCCTTTACGAAAAGCGAAGCAACTTTCGAGAAAGCCCAAGCAAATACCCTCGTCTTCAAATGTACACTAAACAACGCCCACCTAAAAATCATAAATATCAAGTATCAACCCACCATCAATCCAGTAGGGCCCACTTTCCTCAATGATCTGAACCGTTCATATTGTAGTTCAAGCTAAGCATGAGCCATGTACCAAAAATTACTAGCGGTGTGGGCCTCTTATGTTTGGGCTTCAAAGTTAGAAAAGCGCAAAAGGAACGGTTTACATCCATCACCAAAACCACCGTCACATGGAACTCTCATACGAACTCCATCTCAAGCCATCTCATCTCATTCATAGTGTAAAAGAGTTCATTTTTTCTCACTTCAGCCTCACCCTTGTTGTATTTTGCTTGAGATCAAAGTGAGTCATATCATATCATCTCAAATTGTGTCCTCCAATCATGATCTTCTCCTCAAACTCATGTCAACCCATCCCATCTCAACCTTGATATTTCCAACCATCTCAATTCATCTCATGCCATCTCACGTATGACTGACACCATGTAACGCACCCAAGATCAGGAATACTAAACTGACCACATTATGAGGTGGCTTAGCATTCATGGGGCCACCTATATGTGATCCGACTCATTTTATGTCATTAATCTATATTTATATATTCGATAGATCAAAATGCACGTGGATTGGTAATTCTATACACTATAAAAGTGAGCATTTTTTTATAAAGATTTTAAAATATTTGTTTTTTTAGTATAATATTTCAAATCACATAAATATAGAGCAACGAGATAACCAACCTATAAAAATGTAGTCGCTAAACCGCACCTAAGGTGAGTGTAGGGTTTCCAGGTAAGGCAGAAAACACTTCATTTCCTTGCCAACAAAATATGCATACATCAGGTGGGACCTGGAAAAACAGGGGGGGCAGGCTCTTTGCTAGCATCCACTTCGGGGCCCAAATCTGAAACAGCTGATTTTCAGATCATGGATCATCCACTTTGGGACCCATGAATTGCACCACAATACACTGCTGCCTTTGCCCTCTTCTTGGAATTTAGATTGAGTGAAGGCTCTTTCACTGCAAAAACAAGAAATTGAAAGAAATAGGAAATGCAATTCCTAAGCAGATCATAAGACCTGTTTCAATTTTCTCAATAGGCTAGGGCCGAAAGTTCTATACCACACATCTACGCTTCATAATGGTCCACGGCCCAATGATCTCTTTCCGCGACAAGTTGATCTTGTGGTAGATGGGACGTGATTAAACATCAAACATCTGGCGGAAAAGAATTTTGGGGCATCGTTGATCTAAGATGTTGGGTAGAGGATGAGCAATTCGTAGCACCAAACCAACAAGATCATATGGATTTAGAGCCTGTTTCACAACGGGATAATATATCCAGGATAAAATTATCCATGGACAATGATCTTTATCTCTTGCAAACAAAATCCTCAAAACCTAGTACCAATATTTGTGGGCTTCTAGATGCAGGAGCAGAGATAAGGTTGTTATCCACGTCCATGGACTGTTATCCCCGTACCAAACAGCCTGTAGAAGTTACTGTAACCCATGGTTGAGATTCTTCGTCTCGAGAATTGTGATGGTTACCCCATAGGACCGTCGAAGACAAGCAAAAGAGTGCCATTATCAGAATAGAGGCTGGGGAAATTCCTTAAATTTGCTGTAAGTCGATCAAGATGTCTAAGGTCACGTCCGGCAGAATCTGGGTACGCATGCCTCGCTGATAGCAGTTGGCGAATAATATCTGCAAGTACGATCCATAATGAACAAGCATCTTGTGTCAGTACTTGATCTAACGGCTGTGGGTAACGCCAGCTGACAGCCATTCATAGTTTGACCCGATGAATTGATCCCCTTCTTGCGCACAAATTAGCCCTTTGTCAACACCCAATTACATTAGATCTCCATGTGCCCTTGAGCTCTTAAGTACGTAGATCATAAAGAATTTATAGTATGTAGTCTTATCTTATATTTTTGTAAGGGACTTTTCAACCATAACTTACAGGTTATGTGAAGACAAGTCAACCGTTGTGCTTGGACTCCCGTTTACTCTCTACCAATGATCTAAACTAACAATGCCATGGGTTTTTAGGCCCTTGGTGCATTGTGAGGCTACATTGTTGGGGTAGCCTCACACATTTTGTTAGCTCATGTTTTCTAAGAAGGAGAGCCTTGACACAATGGTAAAGTTATCATTGAATGACCCAGAGATCATAGGTTTGGGATATGGAAACAGCCTCTCACAAAAATCTAAGCTAAGACTACATATTATAAACCCTATGTGGTTTGCTCCTTCTTTGAACTTCGCATTTGCAGGAGCTTCGCTTGCCAAGTTATCCTTTTTTCTATAATTTCTAAGTAAAATTCATTTCATGGCATGACAAAATGAGTTGTTTTTCTAACAACTATCTATTATAATTTAAAGAAAATGGGGCATATGATGATAAAAGTAGCTATTTTTCTTTGTTTCTTCTTGTTGATTGAAATAAGTAGCCCCATTTTCATAAACCAATTTTCCAAGAAAATTGAAAAAAAGGGATCAAACCTGTACCATTGTGATTTTCCATTATTTGACAAGGCCTGGAGGGTGACCATGGTCTTCTCACTACAAAATAGATATGGTCCCCAATTGCTGTGGTTTTTGGTCAGTTTCATGATGGCTATCATACCACTACCTTTTAACGCTTGGACTCTCCTGCTGCCTACAGTCCAAATAGGCAAAGAGAAAGCATTTTATTAGAAGAGGAGGAGATCCAATCTAGAAGCAGGGTACATATATGCAGGATCATTTGAGCACATGACAGCCCCATGTGCTTTCTAAACTTGTGTTAGCATTCGAATCTAGGGTTTGTTTTGTTATAAACGCATCCCTAAAAATGACAAATCTCCTTTTAGAGAGAATAAGTTCCATTTGCGTTGAGACTGCATGCAGGTGCTCACACACACATATACAATAGGTGTTAATTTTAGCTATTTAATGCAGGTGTAAAGTATAGATGACATATAATTAGCTGAAAAAAAGTCACCTATACTTTACACCTACATGCCCTTGTCCTTTGTAAAGCATGGTTTAGATGGTGAAATGAGCCACTCATGTCTATCGAAGAGTCTCTTTTATCTTTCGGACAAGAAATTTAAAACCCTAATCTTATATTTATCAACTTCTGTCCCTTCCCACAACCAGAGAAAAGGGATGCAGGAATGTGGGGCACCGTACTTTTGCACGATGTGTCCCACAAATTGCTGATCAGGCCTATCTATTTGATTTCTATGCCTCTGGATCATGGATAAACAGGTGATCTAGAGGCATAAAAAATTAGATGAACACGTCTGATAAATAATTTGGTGGAGCCTACAGTGCAAGGGCACTATCCCAGCATTCCTCGTGAAAGAAACACTTTTCATATGATGGTCACCCGACCACAAGCAACAACTCTACTCCTTTGGCCAGAGCCCAGAGCTTCAGTAGGACCTACTGTTTCGGTGACAGGTTCTTAATATGCCCCACAATACTAGTCCCTTGAATGATTATGAAAATGGCTCAAAAAGTTTGGAAATAGACTCTGAAAATGTTGGCCAATAATTTGATGCATCCATTTTTTAGGGCATGGCCTATTTGACAGGTTAAGTTAGAAGATAAATATTTTTTCTTTTTATTTTATAAAAAAATACTAAACAAATTATCTAAAATATATCATTTTAATTCATAAATCTGCTTAAAATCTTACTAATAAGGGGAAAGTCCAACCTCTAACCTTTGATGAAGTAACCCCCGGTTATTTGCGAGCAGTTTACTATACGCTTTTATTCAGAAGATGATTTATTTATTTTTTCTTATTATGTGAGAATTATGAAGCAAATTATCTAGAATTCAAATGAAATCTTTTCAAAATAAAAGAGAAAAGTGCTGCCTTGAACCTCTGGCCAAGCAGGACCAAGAAAAATAGTTGAGGTCTTTTGGCTAGAAGATGAATGGTTTAGATTATTTAAAGAAGAAATTTTGCTAAAACATGAGCTATTATGGTGATGATCAAACTGTTAATCAAACATTTTTAACGGCATGGATCAACTCATCATAGTTTTCCTATGTAGTCCCTGAAAGTTGAGCTTATCTCATCATCACGATAGTGACTCTCCCTAGAAATGTGAACCAACTAGCTTTACGAGAAAAAAAAAAAAAAAAAAAACGCTTGAGCCGCAGAATAAACTGGAAAACTTTAGTCGGCCGATCAGCATCTACCTCTGTACCAAATCAAGAATCTCAATACATCCACCAAACATTCTCATGCATCCATTGCAACTACCATGATGTGATAAGGGGCACAATCAATCCCCAAAACCCCTCAACAGACCAAACCAGAGAAAAATGAAAGGGGTAAAGGATAGAAACTAGAGAGAGAGAGGGAGGTGGGGGGTTCAAAAGCAGTAAAACCAGCACCTTGAAACTTGTGAAAAAATTGGAGAGGAATTTGCCGACTTTATCTCATTTTGGTCCCAAAATAAGCAATATCTGCTTTCGGGTGCTATTTTTAATGGAAAAGACCTAATTTAAAATCATTGAATTAAGAAAATAATCACAGCCCATGATTCCCTTTTCACTGTTGCTCTGCCCTGCTTTGTTGCAAAACCTGTTAACCCCCCATTACATAACGCACACCCTCCTTGTCTCTTTCAGCTCCAAGTGGGTCAAAAAGCTGCTAATGGAGATGGGTTTTTGCTTATTTTTCAGCATCTGATGTGTTGAGATGGCCATGTGAGGTTTTGCTAGTACACTGATAGATTGAAGCTTCTAAGTTCTCTTTCTGCTTTTTCTTGCTCACTCAGAACAGCAAAAGAAAAATGGGGAAAGGAGGGTTTGTCTTCCTTTTGATTTTCATGATTCTTCTTGGAGGATTTTCATCAGTTTCTGCTACTAGTCCAGGAAGTGAGTATGCATGGTGTTCTTTGAGTCCATTTCTGGGTTTGTTTTCTAATGCATTTTTAGTTGATTTCTGACATTCTTTTTTTGCAGGATTTATCGGTGGGTTTTTCTCTAATGCATTCTCTGCTCTTGTAAAGTGGCTCTGGTCTTTAACAGCTACTACGAAAACTGGTATTTCCTCAATCATAATTTCTCCCTTTTTTCCTCATTTTTGGTTGATTTCTACTCATTTTTGTAATTTCTTCCTTTCAGCAATATCTGGACGTCCTATGATGAAGTTTGAGAGTGGGTACAACGTAGAAACAGTGTTTGATGGTAGTAAGCTTGGAATAGAGCCATTTGCTGTTGAGGTTTTGCCTAATGGCGATCTTCTAGTGCTGGATTCTGCTAACAGTAATATCTACAAGATTTCACCGCCATTGTCTCGCTGTAAGTGGGTTTATCATCTTCATTGCTTTGGACTCTTCTTTGATTTGTTCGTTGTGGATTTGTTCTTCGGTGGTTGTTTCTGCAAAACCCTGGATTCACTTTCTGCACTTTGTGGTTCCGCAAAAATCAAAGCACCATTTTACTTGTAAATGGACTATACACATACCAACTTCGTTTTGGTAGAAAATCTCAACTCCATTTTTCTAGATCTTTATGGTTTGTTTCTACCTTGTTCTTCTCACATTTGTCTCCATTTATATTTTGGAAGTTGGTGCTTTGATTTATTTAGTGTACAGAGGACACCAAAATTCCGTTTGTTTGAGATCTTTATGAATGAAATTTGCCCTCCTTGTGTCTTCGAAGTTTCAATAAGACCCCAACTTTAGTCATTATGATTTCTCTTTAGTTCCTGAAGTAGTACTCTGCCTTTTGCTAAATTTTTCGTTATGATCTCTTTATGTTTCTTTTTGCAAAAGTAGTGGTAAATTATTTGTACCTCTTCAGTTTTTTACTGCAAACTCCATGTTTCTGAAATTTGATTTGTCCCTTGAGTTAACTTTCTAAAGACCTAGTGCTTCAATCCTGAGATTCTTCCTTTCTTTGAAGTTAAGAAATAAAAGTATCTAATTTAGTGATTTATTCTTTGTAATGTTTGCAGAAAATTACACCTGTTCTTCCAAAGCTATGGTTTTTATTCCTAGTATGCAATGACCCAGTTCCATTTATTTTAGCAATTCTACATGTTGATGCTTCTTGTTGTTGATTGTCAAAACTTCAAAATTTGGATATTGTTGATTCTAGCATAAAACTTATATTAATTTGTCTTAAGTTCATGGCCTCTTGGCTGAATTTCTGCAAAAACCTGACCCACATTTTAAGAACCTAATATTGTGTTATTGTTATATATTTGCCTACCCCAATGCAGTTACATTTGAGGTTTATTGCCTTAGCTATTGTTTGTTAATCTAATCTGCAAAGTGGAAATAAACTCTTTGTTTCTAAAGTTCTTCTCTTTGTTAAGTTTCTGGGAAAAGCCCTACTCACAAATTTCTCTCTGTCTTTTAATTTTTCTCTTTTAATTTCTTTTGGGTCTCTCCGAAACCTAACTATTTACTCTGAACTGCATTACTGACTCTAGATAGCAGACCAAAGCTGGTTGCTGGATCTTCAGATGGGTACTCAGGTCATGTAGATGGCAAGCCCAGAGAAGCAAGGATGAACCATCCAAAAAGCTTGACAGTGGATGACAGAGGAAATATTTACATTGCAGATACTATGAACATGGCAATCCGGAAGGTCAGCGATACAGGTACCAAGAGAGGGTAGTTTAAACTCGAGATGATGAAAACTAGATTTATCCTAGAGAATGTTCATCAGTTTTTATTCGTTCTACCTGGTATTCTTTTAGCAACAGAGTTAGATCATATAAATCTGAAAAGAGATGTGTCGTGGCATTTTCAAATTCTGGTCAGTCAAAGCTGTTGCTTGCAATATAATTATTAACCTTGTCTATTTTCAAATTCTGGTCAGTCAAAGCTGTTGCTTGCAATATAATTGCTGGTGCATTTCAAATTTAAAATCACTTTCCACCAAAACTTATATAAAACTATACAGACTTCACCCCATTTCAGTAGTTCCACAGCCATTTTCTCAACTGTTTTGTTTTTCTTTGTACTTTCTCTAGTTGTATTGTTGTTTCTCAAACATATGAAATCCTTTTTGCTTTTTTCTTTGGAGATGAATTTTTGAAATCCTATTTTGAGTTTAATAATTGATTTTCTAAGTTGTTAGACTTTTTCTAAAATGCCATGAAAGGATTCATGAGTGTGAAAATACTCATTTAGTACGTAGAGGCAACAAATTTCTTATTCTCTTGGTATCCATAGAGCCTACCAATTGAATTTGCAAACTACTAATAGCTTTGAAACAAGTAAAGCAAATCACATTGAAGAAATTAGTTCGTCTAAGGACAAATAGTGGAATTCAGTCTACTTTGGGAATAAGTAGACATTTTCCCCTGAATAAAAGGAAAATGTCGCTGTGATATCTATGTTGTACATGGGCTATGCCTTTGAAACTTATAAGAGTGTATGTGATTTGGAAATGACTTTGGCTTCTGTAGTTATATGAACAAAAATGATGAAGCAATAGAAGGCAAGAAGAAGAACCTTAGTTTTAACATGGGTTGTATTATGTATAGGGGTTACAACGATTGCGGGGGGAAAGTGGAGCCGAGGAAGGGGACATGTTGATGGACCCAGTGAAGATGCAAAGTTTTCTGATGATTTTGAGGTGGTCTACATTGGAAGCAGCTGCTCTCTCCTCATCATTGACAGAGGAAACCAGGCGATCCGGGAGATTCAACTCCACTTTGATGACTGTGCCTACCAGTATGGGAGTGGTTTTCCTCTAGGTGAAACACAAACCGTCCCTCTTGAGCTTTAATACATATTAGATATTGAACATGCTCAAAATGATCACTTTGGATCACTATTGCAGGAATTGCAGTGCTTGTGGCAGCTGGCTTCTTTGGTTACATGTTGGCTCTGTTGCAACGTAGAGTGGGTGCAATGGTTTCCTCTAAAAGTGTGAGTACTCGTTTGCCTTTTGAGTGGATCTTCTTTGCTATCCAGATGCATGTCAGTTTATCCTTGCTTTAAGAAAGAAATGGATGGTTAAAAAGAAAAGGCCTCTAAAAATCTTCCTAGTCACCACTGCAGCTTGCTTTCTCCGCTTCGTTTACACTTAATCAGTGTCCATGTTCTTGGCCTTTTGAAAGGAGCAAACTTGACAAATGACGTGAGAGTCTATGTTCTTCCCTTCTTGCTGAATCTGAAAGCTTCCTAAAAGAACACAACATTAGCAAGCTACTGAAATTGCAAACCGTAAGAGCAGGAAACATGAAAGGCTAATTTCTATCTTTGAAGCAGGATCCCATGATTCCCAAGAAAGCAAACTTCCCTGCAAGTCCATACCAGAAGCCACCAAAATCATCAGTCAGACCACCATTGATTCCAGTTGACGATGAATTAGAGAAGCAAGAAGAAGGTCTGTTCACATCGCTTGGCAGGCTTTTGTCCAATGCTGGTTCATCGATTGCAGAAATCATTGGAGGATTATTTACAAAAAATTCACACAGGAATCAAAATCAGTATCAATATCAGCAGCAGAGAAGGGCAAATGCATGGCCGATGCAAGAGAGCTTCGTAATCCCTGATGAAGATGAGCCGCCAACCCTGGAAACAAGAACACCAACCGCAAAAAAAACGTATGCATTCATGACATCCAAAGACCCTGTAAGAACCAACCATTTCCGTCTTGGGCAACCTTACTACAGTGGATGGGATAGTGATTTACAACAGCAGCAATATCAACAGCGTCATTATTCATCAGGACCACATACATACTATGAGCAAAGCTGTGAAACGACCACTGAGATTGTTTTTGGGGCAGTTCAGGAACAGGATGATCGACGAGCATCCATGGAGATAAAGCCCGTGGATTATGGATATCCCGTGTATGATCATCACAACATCCGAAACCGTTTCAACTATATGGGTTACAGCAGCAACTATTGATTGTTACATGGGAAAAGAAAAGAAAAATAGATTCTGTCTTATTAGTTCAGGAGAAAAAATGTATGTGAAAATTTGGTGATGGAAAAAAATGTTTTGGAGGGGAGCAGCTTCATGCTGGTTTTGTTGGCAGAATGTTGGTTCTGTGAGATCTTCATCTTTTGATTGAATGAGTACATCATTCGCTCTCTCGGTTTTTCTTCTCTTCGTGCTGAATCTTTAAACCTGAACTTGAATGCTAAAGGCATGGTTAGCAAGCTTATATACTATAGTCATGGCACAATCCGGTTGACAGTCGGATTTACAGCTTCTATCACTGCCAGTCTCTTGAGCCTTGGGGCAGCGGTAGAGTTGCGGACATGCAACCTTGAGGTCATGGGTTGAGGCATGAAAACAGCTTCTTGCAAAAAAATATAAGGTAAGGCTGCATATGATGGACCCTTGTGGTCTGCCCTTTTCTCGACCCAGCACGAGCTCTGTACACTGTGCTGCCCGGTTCTTTTTGTCTGTCTTTATCTTACATTTCTTATCATCAGACGATCCTGGCATCTCGTAGATCTGCTTCCTATCCTCCATGGAGAAGGTGGGATGCTGAGGATTGACAGCCGAAGCTTAAAATTGTATCAAAATGGGACTGCTATATGAGTGTCAATTTCCCTGTTGCACTAAGAATCAACGGCTCCTATGAAGGAATCCGAAATGAGGTTTCAGGGATCAAGAGTCTAGGATCATCCCATCAAAGTAATCAGGCTGTTATCCTCGATTTGATAATGACCAAAGTGCAAATGTGTGTCCGACAAAGTGTCTGACAAACACCCACGGTCTTGTGCTTTGCCCTTCGCAGCCTCTGCTGTCCATGAAACATGGTCCGACGTACTGGGTGTCCAGTACTGGCGGATCTAGGATTGATCGCTCAACTTTCAGGGCCCACGTAAGAAATTGTAACATATGATCGAAACCGTCCAATTAGTGGGAAAATGAAGGCAATTTCTCATGGTTTTTGTCTCCCACCCAGTGAATGTCTCATCCATCAGATCAAGTCCGAGAAGATCAATCACCTATGTGGCTTCAAGAATCAAACGAGCGGGCCAGAGTTGTGATGGATGTTGGATATTAGCGGATTGATTCCATAGACGTGGCATAAACATGTTTGTTAGAAGAGGAAAAGTAAAACAACGCGCCCTATGAGGAGCGTCCATTGGAAGCGCCCGGACCACCGGCAACATTGGATGATCCATTCCGTCCATCTAATTGCTTCTGCTCTGAAATACGATTCTACCATCCAGCATCCTGAAAAAGGGAGTCAGTTTAGCCGTTTTTATTACAAATGTCTAGCCATTCCCTTTCGGGTGATCAACAAGTACATCTCTTGGAATGCTAGAATCATCCAACGCCCACTAGTTCTGAGCTGTCAGAGTTTGGAACCCGGATCAAATGGATGAGCGAATTAGATCATCCAGAGGTTGGGCTCCACGGTGCAAAGCGGACGTCTTCAATAAACGCGTCTTATGGAGCGCGTTCTCTTATCACCTAGGTGGCAGCTTCAGCTTTTCCCAAAACTAAAGCGCCTAATAATAGCTCTTTTTCACACGTCAGTGATGTAGACAGCCGTTGAAAAGAATCTTCTAAATTTGTAATTAATTTCTTAAACAAGATTATAGAAGAACCGTAAGAGAAATGATGGGATAGTGCGCGCACCACAGCAGCTTGCTGTGGTGCGCCCCACTTTGGCATGCTGGCCCCACAAATTACTGATCAGATCCGTTCATCTGATTTTTATGCTTCTAGTTTACTATTTATGTAAAAGATAAAGGATTGGATGAGGTTAGAATCAAACAAATGGTCTTTTGATTATGGACTGTCGGAGACCTTGTTAAGAAATACAGTTTTGAGATATTATATACAGTCAATAACCTTGATTTTTGATATACATGTGATCCAGATACGTAGAAATCAGATAGACGGGTCTAATCAACGATGAGTGGGTCCATGCAAAAGTCGGGACCACAGCAAGCAGCTGTGGTGCGCGCACCATCCCATCATTCCTTCGAACGTAATCTACCCGCTAAATCAGAATCTCCACAGGTATTCAGGAATCTCTTCTTCCCGTCCCTCGTTTGCCCATGTGTTGACTTCACAGCCTCTAGTTCACGTACCACCAACCCCAATCACCACAGACCGCATTCCGCCATGGCCACCACCTCCTACCTCCATTTCCATCTCCATCCCCGCCTTCCCAAACCTCCATACAAACTTCCACCAAAATTCATAACCAATTTCCCTCTCACTAGCCATCTTTCTTCCCCAAATTCACTTTCTCCGAGCACCAAAAGAAGAAGACGTTCTTCTCCACCACCAGCAACAACAAATCCCAGCCCTCCAGAAGTTAATAATAACACCCCAAAAGATGACCTCAGCCCAACAACACCCGCCCAGAGAACCTTCTCGGGCTGGGAACTGGCCAGCCTTTGGATAGGCCTAGTTGTTGGTGTCCCCACCTACTACCTGGCCGGCAGCCTTGTGGATCTCGGCATGGCATGGTGGCAAGGAATTGCAACTGTTATCACAGCCAATTTCATCCTCCTGATCCCATTAATCCTTACTGGTCATCCAGGCACCAAATATGGCATCTCCTTCCCAGTTCTCGCCCGATCAGCCTTTGGAATCCTTGGGGCTCATATTCCAACTCTTCTCCGAGCATTGGTTGGATGTGGTTGGTTCGGAATTGAAACATGGATTGGTGGTGAAGCTGTATTTCTTCTCCTCCCTGAGTCGGTGAAATCATCTTCTTTATCTCGAATTCTCCCCTGGCTTGGCACTTCTGCTTTAGAATTTGCTTGTTTCATCTTCTTCTGGTTAGCCCAAATGAGTATAATTTGGAAAGGAATGGATGGAATAAGAGATTTGGAGAAGTATTCAGCTCCAATTTTGATTGCACTCACTTCTTGCCTTCTCTGTTGGGCTTATGTTAAAGCTGGAGGAGGTTTCGGTAACATGCTTTCTTCACCCTCTAGACTGAGCTCTTCTCAGTTCTGGTCTTTGTTTTTCCCTTCTCTCACTGCTAACATCAGTTTCTGGGCTACTTTGGCAATAAATATACCCGATTTTACCCGATACGCAAAAAGCCAAACTGATCAAATTCTCGGCCAGGCGGGGCTTCCAATCTTCATGGGTGCATTCACACTGGTTGGGCTTGCAGTTACCTCATCGACTGAAGTTATTTTTGGACGTGTGATTTCAAATCCGATTCTTCTGCTTGGACAGATTGATGGAGGCTTTGTGACTCTGTTCCTGGCTATTTTTGGAATCAGTCTTGCGACTCTCACCACTAACATTGCGGCAAACATCGTTGCTCCGGCAAATGGGCTTGTCAATCTTGATCCTTCGAAATTCAGCTTTAGGAGAGGAGCACTGTTGACGGCAGTTGTGGGTATTGTTTTTCAGCCTTGGAGACTTCTGAGATCTAGTGAGAGTTTCGTTTATACTTGGCTAGTTGGTTATTCGGCATTACTGGGGCCCATTGGAGGTATAATTCTTGCTGATTACTACCTTCTCCGGCAAACAATCTTGGATGTCAGTGACCTGTATTCAAGTAGCCCACTTGGGAGATACTATTACTGGAAAGGATACAATATTCCTGCAATGGCGGCACTTGTTGTTGGAATTCTGCCTGTAATCCCAGGTTTTCTTCACAGGGTAGGGATTCTTAAGGCAACTTCGGAGATTCTCATCATTATATACAACAACGCTTGGTTCATCAGCTTCTTCTCTGCAGGGCTCGTATACTGGATCCTGTCAACTTTGGCAGGAACCACAGAGAACTCGAAATACATTGATCCCTTTCTTTCTTCATAGCTGTTGTAGTACATATCTATAAATCAGTTGAAACAACAGCAAGAAAACAGAATAAGGAACTTTGGTATACTCATCTCTGCATTGTGAATCAACAAATAAAAATGTTAGTGTGCTCTGATAAGCTGTTTAAATTTAATCAAATTCTGATCGTTCTTGACAGCAACGTTTTTTTGTTTAAGTTCTGTTATTGCTAGACATTGACAATTCGCGAGTAAAGTGAATTGTAAAAGAGCTGCCTGAAAACATGTCCTGGCCCTAGATGGGGACTGTACAGGTAGCTTATTAGGGATCCATACAAATTTTATCTGCTGGCCCATCTCAGAAAGGCCATACCCAAAGACCTTCTATAGTGGACGAACCCCACCTTATACTGTTCTAAGGGGGGCAACGGACGGCTCAGAAGGTTCAAAAATAACCTAAAGAAACTGACAGAGTTGGCAATTGCCATTAGTATGCAACATACAAGAATGCAATACAAAGTTAATATGGTGCAGCTGGATTTTTTTCTATTGTAATTGTACATACTGATCTTCATACCAGTAAAGTTTACAGCAAGCACTCTTTCATAGCCAAAATATTTCAGTGTTTCATATCCATCAAAGATGAGAATACTTCTAATAGGAGAAGCAGAGGAAATTGTACAAAAGAGGAACTGTTACCCATATGGAGATGATAACTTTACATATATTTAGTCAACATAGAAATGCCTTGGGAATTTGTTTGAAACAAATCATCGCCGACTGTCAACTCGCCTTTGTTTTGCTATATCAGAACTATCAAGTATGAAACCCGGCCATGGGCCCTCCTGTTTAGCTTGCTTACCAAAAGCCAAAATGGTGGCTTGAATCGTCTCATCCACCTTGCTCTGGCTGTAAGTTGAAGCATCATGCTTCTTATCTTCCTTGTTGACAGATGTGTTAACTTCTAAAACATTCAAGGCTTCACCTAAACTTATTAGGTCCTTCCACTGATTGGTAAGAACTTGGGACTTCGCTGTCTGGTGGTAAGTTGCAGCCTCCATATCTAGTAATGAAAAGGTTCCTTCAGGCAACCCTCTTTTCTGCTCCGTGGCCTCTAAACATAAGGGAGAGATTGGATAAACTCAATCAGATTATTCTGCAATAAGCATATAAGGAGTTGATCCAACAACTGCACTTTTGATGTCGCAGAAGGGTTTCAGTACATATCCCACCAAATGGTTTTGACAGTGCTTCCATATCTTGTCAAAGCACTGGTTGCTGTGGATGCCCTGTCTACATAACTAGGTCAGGAAGGAGTTAAAGTTTTCCAGGTTTTATCAATAGGAAATATCATCACAAATAAGAGTACTCACACGAGAGACAACAAATGGACGAACTGCAAATCCAGAAAGCAAGCCGACCAGCAAACGTAGGACTCCTATCGCAGAGATTGAAGCAACTTCTTACTCTGAGAAAAATACAGCAATAAACATATTATATAGTGATCTTAAATAAAAACGAGCTAATAAAATTGGTGCTTAACCTTACTTAATGTTTATGCCTTTAAAAATGAAAAAAGAAAAAATTCTTCCACTAAACCATGCAAACAATTAATTACTTGCAAGGGAACATCCGGCTTGCTCTTCAAGTAGCTGCAGCCAATAACATGACACAAAAAGAAAACAGACACAGGGTCGAGAATTTCATAATCTAACTTAGGTAACCACTAACGAGCCAATGTTGGAATAAGATTTTAAGGAGACATTAATATTATAAATTTTTCTTTCCAGTAGTAGTACATCAACTTCACCATGCAAAAAGGAAGGCACATCATCAGAAAGGACCTTTTTGCTGCAATAGACTTTCCCTATGTAAAAGTAATACTTGGGTGTTGAAATATGTAACTTGTTCATTTAATAGTAAACATGAATTCTTCTCAGCGTTCATTGGCGAAGAAATCTTATTATGGAGGTACGAGTTACAGTTGACAACACCCAAGTTTGACTGCTTGTGACACCCTTGTTCTTTTATTGGAAATTTAGTGTCATGAAACTATCAGGAGCATAGAATGGCTATTACAGAGGGAGGAACTCTGATTGGAGGCTCCAACTTTCTTGTGTTGATTTAGAGGAGATCTGTAAGATACTTCAAGCAAAACATCCTCAGCTGTCAATTTAAGGTCTTCTCTTTATTAATTATCATTTAACTACATTGACAGTTGAGGATACATTTGGAAGGTGCTGCAATTCGTCAATGAAGTAAAAAATTTCATGAACCACAAAGCAAAAGGCTACAAAGCAGTTCAAATCAGCAGGAATCATTAATATCTTTTCAAAGTAAAAACCTTTCTAAAATGGAGATTTACCTACATACTCGCGAGTCAATTTGCACAATCCTTTGGTTACAAATTCATTTGGCAGACCAATCTATTCGCTCGATCAGAAATCAACAAGGCACATATTTTAGGAACAAAGATCAGTTCAATATCATCAGAGAAGGATGCATTCGGAGCAGGCCCATCTGTACGCCCTGGCTTCGCATCTCCGTCTGAAAATCCAAAGCCATTGCCGGGAAATCGACTTATCTTGCTATCTGCACGAACGAGCTAAAAAAAAAGCATAAAAACCCAATAATTTTTGTGCAAAATTAAACGCATTTTTACTCTTTTTTATACATACGTATCTTGAGGGATGGGTTCGAACTCGAGGAATCACAGAGAAGGGATTAATACTTAGCTTCTTGCCGTCTAAAAAGGTGGAAACCGCATAGCCAGCTTCCAGTACGAGCTCCGAAGAAGCTAAATATATTTTACAGGAACAAGCTAGAGATTTTAGAATATATTTTAACTTGACTCAAGTAAACGAATGAATTTATGCAAATTTGAAAAACAATTTTCATTTTCTTCATATTTATCTTATTGTTGTGGCCGAGAACTGACCCGGTGACAGGGTTAGGCCTGGCAATTCGGGTTGGCGGGTTGTGTTCACGTTGTGTCGAGTCGAGTCTAATCCATTATGGAGTCTAACCCATTATGGTATATGGGTCGACACGAACACGGCCTGCTTAGTAATCATGTTAAGAACCTGTGACTCGAACACGACACGATTATTAAATGAGTTGACACGACACGACTCGTGTAACACGATTAAATAAATATAAAATAACTAATATAAGATGATTTCTGATGAACCATCCTATATTTTCAACCCTATTGGTTAACAGCTTGCGGGTTAGATGGGTCAATACGACGAATTAATATGTTGCATGTCAAACAGGTCAACATAACGGGTCAACATTGATTCGTGTCAGGTTCGAGTCATGTTATCGTGTCATGTCATATTTTGCCACCCCTATATAGGACCAAGTTAAGTACGAAGAAGGCTCGGGTATATCTAAGTCATTAGAATGGCTCAGGTAAGCATAAATCAAAATTCATGACCATGGTTGATTTTAGCTTATGTTTATTTTTGTCTAGAATTAAAGTTATTTATTTTTATCTAATTTTTTAAAAACCTAAACCAAGTGACTAGGTCATCCAAATGCTTTAAAACAAGATATTAGACTCGTCCAGATGCATTGGCCTCTCATAAGTTACCTAATTTTCGTAGCTTTATCTTGTGAAAGAATCAAATCTTCTCAAAAAATGCCTGTAAAACTAGTTTCAAGTTCTTAGACGCTTATAAGTATCTACTCCTCCAGAGACTATAAAATGGAGTATTATAGGACTTAGTGAGTCCCAGCAACGGCACAAGCTCATTAGAAGCAGAAGTAGTGCAATGCCTCAATTTTCATTTATGATAAAATTATTTTGTTAGATCTAAACCATTCATAATGTTAATAATGTCTAAGATAGACTATGTATCAATTTTTATGCGATGTAAGTGGTTAGAATTGTCTAAATATATTGATTTCTCATGAACCACCTAATTTTGGTGTTTTAAACATGATGAACAAATTAGATTTTCAAAAAAAGTAGTATTATGCATAAAGAGGGGCATGTAACTCCTTTATCTATATTCACTCAGATTGGATCAGGTTAATCCGTTTATCCATTTTGCCAGTGCTAACCCCACCATATAACAGGGTCTAGTGATTGCTTATGTTGATGGAGAAATTTTGAAGCTAAAAACTATGAATGTTGATAGTTGTTTAGGGTCATATAAGGTATTATATGGATGTCCACAGTGTTAAAACTGTTGTCTTTTTTGTATTTATCTATGGTTATGAATGTTGTCCCATGGATATCCATAGTGTTTATAGACACTAATAAAAATTAGTACCAGCCAATGAAATTTAACTTGGCCGACATGGGATATTTATGGACAGTTTCAGCTGAAAATGATATTTGAGTTGTAGGAGCCCACTAGCACACAAGTAAAAGCAAACAAATACTAGACTAGATAAGTTGGTACATCCTATGTATGATCACGTGTATAATGTTTTCACACACTTACAATTAACAAGTACAACCTCCTTTAAGGTGATGTATAAACAGCTAAATCAACAAGCATATAACATGCTTAAACCTTTCAAACTCACTAATCAATAACATTGAAGTAAAAAACACAAGCATAATACTATCTATCTACAGTAACTCTTAAGATAAAGAGAGGTGGAAGTAGATGCAGAAGAGAGAGAGAGAGAGAGAGAGAGAGGTGGGGATCTTAGCAGCCTTGGTGCACGAGGTTCCCGTGTACGCAGGGTTCAGGGAAGAGGCGGACCACAAGGGTCAACAGTACACAGCCTTACCTTGCATTTTGCAAGAGGCTGTTTCTACACCTTGAACCTGTGACCTAAAGGTCACACGACAACAACTCTACCGTAGTATCAAGGCTCCCCTTCAAAACTCACATAGGTGTCTAAGATTAAAAAAGAGAGACGACCGTGGATATATATATATATATATATATATATATATATATATGAGAGGTAATTTCAGCTATTTAAAGCAAGTGCAAAGTGTAGATGACATGTGATTGGCTAGAAAAAATTAAAAAGCAGTCATTTCCTCTAACTTTGTTTGCTTTTTACTTTTTACTTACAAATTCTTCTACTTTGGCTGATTACATCTCTAAAAAGAGCAAGGATTGAAAGGGTTTGAAATTTAAAAAGAATGCAAATATTTATAAGAAAATAATATGCAAATAAAAAAAGGTAGTCCACGTGCACGAAGCTCTTACATATATTGTGTTTGGGGAAGGCGTGGATTAAAAAGGGTATATAGTACGCAACTTTATCTTACATTTTTTTGCAAGAGGCTAGTTCTACACCTTGAACTCATGACCTCTAAGTCACACGATGATAACTCTAGCGGTGCACCAAGACTTCCCTCCTAAAATGCAAATGTTTATTTTATTTTATTTTTGAATGTTGAATACATACAACCACATTTAGCCTTGAACCTTGGACCTATTAGGGGAGAGTTCCTGTGCTGCTGCTTTAGATTGCCGAATTTAATCATGTAAAAAGAGTTTAGATGCAAAAATTAAGAAATAATTCTCATTTCTCTACATTGGAGACAATATGCATAAATGAATCTTTTGAGAAAAATAAACACAAAAAATTCCCAATATTGAATGTTCAACTTTTTGTCCCAAGGAGATTCCAAGGCAGGGAAAGTAGCCTGAGAAGAGGAGGAGAGAGAGAGATTGTGGGATGAACAATTTGAATGGCCACTGGCTTAGACCACGTAGCCAATAGAGACTGTTATGAGTGCTACACAGACTCCACCCATAATAAAAGAATGGAAGCATTTCTCAACGTTTTACACCTCATTTTCGAAAATTTGAAGCAATATTTTAAAACATAAAGGCCAGCATCATCTAACGGATGCGATCTATTGAGCGTGGTCCCCCTAGGTGGGGCCCCACCAACGAACGATTTAGATCACAAACACTGAGCGAGTACAGGCGGGACCGGTTTATTGCTGTCATGGAGACTTGTTTTGGGAAACATTTTTTGTACGCAAAATACTTTCCGACTGCCGTTCCGCTCGAGCAGAAGAATAAAAGAAAGGAAAAATCCGCGGGCATTTGTTTGCTCAGATCCAAAGTCCGAAACATTTCACTCTATCTCTCTTCTTCTCTTCCTTCTCCGATCCCTTTCTTCTTCTTCTTCACTCGAGATCTGGAATTTCACTTCCTCTGCGTCGGCCTTCAATTTTGGAATCGGACTTTCGATACAGGTAGTGTTCGGATCTGAACAAAACAGCAACTTTCTCAACGATTTGCAACGGATTTAGCCATGAATCCTTTCTCTTCGGGCACTCGTTTGAGGTATTGCGTGCAATTCGCCCTTGTTTCTGTTAGATCCGATGTGCAAATATGCATGTTGTCTTGTTTATTTCAATTGTTTGAGCAGTGTGATGAATTTAGTTAAGCTAGCTGAGAAACAAGTCAGTTTCTGCCTAGGGAATCCAAATTCTTCAACATATAGATCAAATCTTATAGCGGTTATTGGAATCAATTCTTCTTCATTGAGAAAATTCCTTCCTATTTTTTTTCTCTTATAGTAAATGGGAGAATGTTTTAACTGGAGTTGATTCAGTCAGTCAGAATGGATCAAACAATTGTGAACAAGAAAACAAAAGCTGGAATTACTGATAGTTGAACAGACTGTTTTTTGCACTGACATAATCTTTCAATGATCCTGACATATTGTTTTCTATACACATGATTGACCACTTGTCCTTGATGACTGCTTGTCTTCAGTTGCTCTTTATTAGTCAATTATGTTATTCGTCACATTGTACCTTCTTGTCTCCTTAATGTTATCTGCATTTTGGCTATTGGCAACTGATCTCACATGAAGACATTGAAGTTATTGTGTCTTGTTAATATTCTGTATTCCAAACTTCCAAGGAACCATTATGGAACAAAATTAATTGAATTTCACTCTGTTCCTTCCTTAAGAATTTCACTGGACTGGCCTGACACGAAGACATTGAATTTCTTACTTCTACCTTCTTTGGGAGGTTATTTTTTAGTGCTATATGTGGAAAAACATGTTTCCACGATGGTTTAAGACATTAAATTCAACATGGCCTGACATTTTTTTTACCTATTTCACTTGTCCATCAATCTTCTCCTTCTATGTAGCACATGCATGGCTGAAGAAAAGAACAAAAAGACAGTAAATGAATGAAAGGAAGAACTGTTAATATGCTGTCTGTAGGGCCCTATGGATTAGCTATTTCTTGCTTCACCAAGTTCATCCTGCGACATTTAGGTTTGGTATCTCTTTCGTCTTTGCAGATAGCTCCGCTTCCTTGCTGGTGAAATTGTGACTCTGCATCTATTTCAATTTGGGTCTGCCTATTCCTTTCATGTCTATTATCCAAATATATCAGGTGGTTGGAACACCCTTTGCCCTGCAAACTTTAAGGGATCCAGATCCCTTAGTTGGCCCCCATCCCCACCCTTTCTTGTGGGGCATCCTCAATCCCTGACTTCATCCGCATTGGAGTCAAGCACATTGCAGGAACTCCTCAGCTAAATGCATTTCTTTTTGGTTCTGAATGTTGTGTCTATCTTTATCAATGTCATACACATCTTAAGCTTGGATAAATCTTAAGGATTGGCCTTACCATGTTATCTCCACTAATGCATCCAAATTAGTTTTCTTTTATAACAAATCTTCTCAAGTAGAAATCTTCTTCAAGTTCTTTTTTTCATCTAGTTCTCTCAGGCGATCTGCAAGACCTTGATCTGTTCTTTGGCATCTAAACTGTCTCTTCAGCAAAGTGGTCGATTATCTGTAAATGGGGATGAAGTATCTAGATTGAGCAAAGTGGCTGATTGTCTATGAGGGGGATGAAGTATTTAGAGTGAGCACTGGAACCCAACATAAGGAGTATGTAGTTTGACTCTTACATATATCTAGGGGACTGTCCCTGAATCAATTGGTTGTCCCTCCTTATAGAAGATCTTTAGCCCCTTAGTTTGCTTTGTATTTCCTTCCTATGCATCTTTGCTTCATGCATGGGCTCTTTGTACTTTCTTGAGCATTTGCTTTCAGTATCACGACAATAGGCTCAGCAGACTAAGCAATTGGTTTTATTCCTGCCTAAGCTTTGCTAATGAGCAAGATTTTCCTATTGTCAAATGGATGTTGACTGCTATGATGCATTGCATCCATCTCATGTTTCTCCTTGTTTGCTTGATCTCCTTTCTTAAGACCATGGTTTGATTTCATAATTTTGGACTTATTGGGAGTGTGTGCATTTTTTTTTCCAGTGTTTGGGTACCCTTACAGCTGAGTAGACATGTTTAGTGCCTTTACTGCTCACCCCTCTCCATGACTAAAAAGGGCAGCCCAGTGCACGAAGCTCCCGTGTATGTGGGGTCCTAAGAAGGGGCGGACCATAAAGGGTCTATAGTATGCAGCCTTACGTTGCATTTTGCAAGAGGCTGTTTTCACGCCTTGAACCTGGGACGTCAAGGTCACCCAATGACAACTCTACTGTTGCTCCAAGGCTCCCCTTCTCACCTTGTTAAAAGAAAAGTTTTGAAAATCGACTTTGAAACATAAGCTTTTATACCTCCTATTGTGCCTATGCGAAACTATGGTATTTGTGACCAATATTTTGTGTGGGACATAGCATTTGGTGATCGAAGACCATTCATTTGTAGCAAGCCATCATAGATAGGCTAAGCCCCAAAATTATCGTGCATCAGGTGGAACCTAACCCTTCGATTAGATAAGACTTATTCGTATTATTCTTGAGCTTTCTAAGTCATTTTCTTAGAATAGTAGTGGTTATGATCAGTCATTGCAGAAAGTTCTTGGGACAAGCCCAATCTAAGATGGAGCCTAGAAATCATCAATATGAACTTGTAAATTTTTCTGCACGTGAAGGCCTAAGCCCTAGTAAATGACACCTTCCCAAGCAAAGGATGATGATGATGTAAAAACAATTTGACTTTCTGAGCTCCTTACTGTCTGTGACATGTAGATTCTCCCTCTCCTGTGGAAGTTGGCTGGCCAACTTCTTTCAAGTGAAGTTTGAAATCATCCAAGTGATTCTGCTTACTGTTTACTTGCAGGGATATGATTCGAGCTATACGTGCCTGCAAAACTGCAGCAGAGGAGCGTGCTGTCATAAGAAAAGAATCTGCTGCTATACGTGCTGCAGTTAGTGAAAATGACCAAGACTATAGACATCGTAACCTGGCAAAACTCATGTTCATCCACATGCTCGGTTATCCCACACATTTTGGTCAAATGGAATGCCTGAAGTTGATTGCTTCAGCTGGATTTCCTGAAAAGCGGATAGGATATCTTGGGCTTATGCTGCTTCTTGATGAAAGACAAGAAGTTCTTATGCTGGTTACAAACTCTTTAAAACAGTATCCTGGGATGTTTGGGAATTCTCTTACTACTGTCAACTATTTTTCTGTCCATTATAGTTGTGCGTTCCAAGTTAGGCATTTGTTATGATCTTTAAAGTTTCTCTTATCTTATCCATGTATTATGTGCGAATCCTTGACATATATGCATAGAGATCTCAATCACTCAAATCAATATATTGTTGGGCTCGCTCTTTGTGCTTTAGGTAATATTTGTTCGGCAGAAATGGCACGTGATCTTGCTCCAGAAGTGGAAAGACTGCTTCATAGTAGGGACCAAAACACACGGAAAAAAGTTAGTGCTTTCTCTGCTGATATCATGTATGTTGATTTAGGTGATAGCACTATCATGATATTAGTTCCAGTATTGGATAAGACTGCTACAAATTGGTATTAAGTGTTGTTATGAGTTTGAACACATTGGGCAGTTTATATTGTTCTAGTCAGTAGATGGTAGGTGAGTCATAGAAATGACTTGTCAAATTTAACATGGCATGAGATTCAGATCAGACATGGTATGATAGAATAGCACCTATTCCACTTCTTATGTCACTTTGAACAACATATATGAAATTAATATCCTTGAGAGGAAACTTCTGCGAAGTGAAATGTGGTCCATGTACATAAGACTATGATTCTCATCAGCATAGAAAATTTTAGTTGAGATTTTGAGCAAATCGAAATGACCAGTTGCCTTTTCTTTCTTGGATGAGAGCAGGATACTCCATGCTCCTATTTTTGCATGTGTGGGGAAAAATACTGCAATACATTTCTAGCTCGATTCAATTCCTCCATCCTCCATCCAATGCAATACCTGATTGCTCAAGGTTTCATGAATTTTCCAAGATAAAGGTTAAGAAAACATTTCCAATAAAAAACATATAAAGCTTATTTGACCTGGTTCAAAGTATGCAATGATGACAAATTCTCAGGGTTAAAACAAAATGGGCCAGCAATTATATCAAAATCTCACATATGGATTAAAAAAGGAGGGCAGCCCGATGCTCGAAGCTCCCACGTATGCGGGGTCTGGGAAGGGGTGGACCACAAGGGTCTATAGTATACAGCCGTGCCTTGCTTTTTTGAAAGAAGCTGTTTCCATGCCTCAAACCTGTGACCTCAAGGTCACATGACAACAACTCCACCGTTGCGCCAATGGTCCCCATCTAAAATCTCTCACCTGGATGGAGAAGAAAAATATGAAATACTCACAATAAATGCCATTTCCTTCATGGAAAGTACAGGAAGCAAATACAAAACTAATCATTATAAATGTCATCTCCTTCATGGAGAAGTACAGATCTGATCAAATGTACTTTACCCTCTGGATTGTAATTAAAACCTAAACCTTGTGTTCTTTGTTTTGTTACTTTAAACATATAAATAGGTGTACTAGAGCAAAAAAGAAGAGGGTATTTGCTTCTTTGCAACTGAACATAATTGGACTTTCTGAACAAGGTTTTCAACAGAACTCCAAAGTGGAACTGCTCTTCTGCAAGACAGTGTAGATCAAGGGTTGACAAGAATTTGCATGTCATCTTGCTAAAAAGGCTCATCTGCAAACAATTTCATATCATGCTCGACTTTGTGAGTGAAAAATATTGCTTTACATGATCATGGTAGCAGCAATATATCTCAAAACATCTAAAAGGGTATGTAAAAGTTGAAATGTTGAGGTAACTGACCCAGAAAAGGATACGGCAGATTATTAAAAGCATGAAGCAGCTTAATTGGAATGATGCTGACAGTGTAGTGTTGAAAAACATTGGAAGCTCAGCCTACGATCATATGTGTTTCTGCCACACCATTCTGTGATGGAATGTGAAAACAGGAATTGTTGTATATTCCATGAAAATGATAAAAATCCCCTACATGTTATGAATTTGACATATTGTACATGGTGTTGGTTGTTCTTTAGATGAAATGAGCTGATGTGAGGTGAGATCTAGTTTTAGATGACTCAAGCTGGTTTGAGATAACCAAATCTGGCATGAGATGATGTGACGTGACAGAAAATTCAACTTACATGTGAGTTAAGATGAGATAATTTTCATCTCAACTCATCTCAAGCACCACTAACAGTGAGATGAGGAGATATTATTTCATATCATCTCATCTTAGCACAAGCACCACTAACAGCGATACAGTCCATATCATCTCATATCATGCTAGATCATCTCATCTCAAACATCAATAACACCCTATTGGATGCTTCATCAAGATGCTATATCAACAGCTGATGAAGTTCATTCCATTCCTCCAGAGCGGTGATGTTGCTTTTGCTGGTTGTTGGACAAGCTTTGTGTTTGCATATACGCAGTGCTCATATAATAAAGGAAAATTAAACATTAAGTCTGAAGTTCTAGATAGCAAAGAACTTGAACACCTGTAGACTACTAAATAGTTCTAGATATCAAAGAACTTGGTTCTTTTATATTATTTCATTTCCACTGTGCTGAGATTGTAGTTTTTCATTATTGTTACTGATCATACTTTCTGTTTAGGCTGCCTTATGCTCCATAAGGATTATTAGAAAAGTTCCAGATCTGGCAGAGAATTTTATGAGTCCTGCTGCTGCTTTACTTAGAGAAAAGCATCATGGAGTTCTGATAACTGGAGTTCAGCTTTGTACGGAACTATGCAAAGCCAGTGCTGAGGCCCTTGACTATTTAAGAAAGGTACATTGCACATTATGACCTGCTCCACACATTATGTTCTTTTTAATGGTAGGTCACTCTGTATGTTCCCCGTGATGTCATTGGAAATCAACTATTTGTTATTCCACATGATTTGGATCAGTTGAATTGTGTTGAAAGTTTTCCTAATATAGGTCTGGGAAGAGCTAGCCCATGAAATTCACACTGCTCATCAGGGAATTTCCCCCTTGCATGAATTTCATGTTCGATTTCTTACTGTTCATATGTGAAACCAAATGGCGGAATACTAAAACACACGAATTAGACACTCGTTATAGAATAGCCAACATGTGTTTATAGCATGGAGGTTCTTATGGTTAATTAATGGCGGATAACAAGTTTGATCTTTGGTATGGTTGCTTAGTATCTTATTTTCTACTTTTCTGCTTGTCTTGATCTTTGATTTACCAAGCATTTTGTTACATGCTTCTTTCCTGACATGGTAGAACAATTATTTTCAACATGACTGTAAAAGTACACAGACAACTTGGTTCAAGTTCTAAAGGATGTCATGGCTAGTCCATATGCTCCTGAGTATGACATTGGGGGGATTACAGACCCATTCCTACAGATCAGACTGCTTAAGCTGTTACGCATGTTGGGTCAAGGAGATGCGGATTCTAGTGATTGCATGAATGACATTCTTGCCCAGGTGAGTTGCATGTCATTCTCGTTATACTATTTCTAGTTTTACTGTTCATGTGACTCATGCATACTTGAAATTTTGAAGAATTTCTCTTCAAAGTTAGTTCATTAATCAATCAGCGTGCTGTACATAATTGAGAAAAAGGATATCTTTTGTGTTTTTTCTATTTTTGTTTTCTGTAGTTCACATTTTTAAACCATTTTTTAATTTAAATGCTGCATTCTCTTTTTCGACCAATTTTCTAGTCAAGACATCTAGAAGGTTATAATAAGGCTCTTTGATTGTCAAAATTTACATACAAAGTGCTTCTTTCATATATTTAACAAGTTTCCAGTGCTGCTAGGAAATATGCTTATTCATTATATTTCTGTAGTTTTCTTTGACATTTTGGATCTTGTTTTAGGTTGCAGCAAAAACCGAGTCAAATAAGAATGCAGGGAATTCCGTACTTTATGAATGCGTTGCAACTATTATGGGCATTGAGGCAAATAGTGGCCTACGTGTGCTTGCAATCAATATTTTGGGAAGATTCTTATCAAACCGTGATAACAACATCAGGTCAGCTTTCTGTCTGCTACCATTCACCTTGGAAGTGATTTCTGACAAAGGGAATTTTTGACATGGGGTTGTTATGTGTAAAATACTATTGTGAGCATTATGCGGGTTTAAATCTGTTAGGGATTTGATGTTGACCATTTTTCCAGACTTCCACCATCTACTCTGAAGTTCACTTTTTAAAAAAAAAAAAATTTTTCTGACTTACTTAGTAGGGTTTCTAATTGCCTAGTATATTGATACTTCATGACAATGCATGTAAAATTCCTGCTTCTTCCAAGATGCACTTTTTGTTTTTGGCACTGAAAATTAATGTTTCCATTGGACTTCTGAAGGCTGATTCCATATGATACCAATTGTTAATTGTTATGATGCTGTATGTGTTTTAGTTTGATGATCTTCACCACCTCATATTCTAGTTCCACTCTTTGCTCCCTTTGAAATCATTAGCTGTTATTTTCTAGTTCCTGAAATTCATCATCTTCTTATGAATTCTTTATTTGAGTTCAGTTTGTAGTATGTAATAGTGGATATATATATGTTGGGATTCTAAATGCCATAGTTTCTTGGATAACTGAAAGAATGAACTTACTTCTGCCAGGTACGTTGCTTTGAACATGCTGATGAGGGCTGTTTCTGTAGATGCCCAAGCGGTGCAGAGGCACCGAACAACAATTTTGGAGTGTGTAAAGGTAGTTTACTATGGTAGTTTTTCTATTCTGGTGATATGAAGAACTAATTTGGAGCTGCATTAGTGCTGTGTTACCTCAGTTTCAGCTCGTTCTGATAGAAGTTTCCTGATTAACAACTAGAAGCTAATAATTCAACCTAAGTAGGCAAAATGATAGAGAGACAAAAAATGGTGCAATTGCAGTAACCATAGCAGCTTATCCTTACCAGCAAAGAATTTTTCTTTAACATCTGCTTTACTGTTTGTTGGTCATGTTTCTCTAGTCATTCTAGGTACCCATGATTTCATATACCCAGTGCATTGTACAATTTCTCCACAAACAAAGAAAATCTATACTTCCTCTATACCACATAAATTTTCACTTGTGGATAGACTCTGAATGTCCAAAAGACTCCGGTGTAGCATTATTGGGTACAACCTGGGCGATTCCAATGAAAACTCCAGGAAGCCCAAAAGTTGTAGAAATTTCAGATAGAGTCAGGAACAGACTGAGATTTGGAGCAGAAACTTCTCACTAGTTTTTAACTCGGTTTTCCATTTTGCAATGCAGTAGGTTGCTGGAATTGAGTCCACAGTGGAACAGAATTGACAAGTAAACTCTTACATAAATTGAACTTCTGTCAACTAGATGACAAACGTGATATTGGTTGGAAAAAAAATGGCAATCTATTTATAAAGGTTTCCAGTTCTCCAGAGAGTTGAAGGCATAAATGACACTTAGAAACATTGATCCCATCACTCTTCCATTACTTTCGTCTCCTTGATGAGTCTACTAATTTATCGTTGGCAGGGCCATTACTTATCACATTTTGATAGAAAAGTTGTACTTGTCAACTGAAATAGAATTTACCTAAGTAAGCATAGAATTCTGTAGGCACTCTCCTGAAAAGGGCCCTCACACCTGCTACAAGCGGAGAGTTAAGAATGGCAGCATGGAAGATTCTGCTACCACCCCTCCTAAGTGGAAGGAACGCCCATGGAAACCTTCATCAATATTCTATGTTTGCATTATGTGGATATATTGTTTCTGAAAAATAGAGAACTAAACTGTTTAGATGGGCCAAAAACTAGAACTAAACTGTTTAGATAAGCTTTATAAAAGATTTCCCACAAAATGCATTTCCTTGCTCCAGATAGAAGTAGTTGCGCAGGATGAGGTCTCCTCTTACTAGAAATGACACCGCTTTTTGAGTTCCTAATACCCGAGTGCGCATTTGGCCTAATTTTAGGTGATCTTACCATTTCAGTGACTAAAACTAAAGTCAGCTTATATGTGATTGACTTTTCACATGACCATAGCCTATGAAAAAGAAATTGCATGTACAAGAGTCACAAGAGAATAATGTTGTTTGTTAATTGCCATCTTGTGATTTTGCAAGAGCAGAATATGGTAATACTTCCATGTGGCTGGATTCTGTCTTAGGCAGGTAGGTATATTTCCAAGTATTCTTTATAGGTGAGTATCCTTGTTAAAGTACTTCTCTTACTGATATGTATATAGGTCACAGATCTATAGGTTCTCAAGATAACCATGTCAACTTTGTATGTGTGCTCTCTGCTCCACAATCTGTTCTTAGAATATGTTTTCAGTGGCTGGATCTTTGCCAATTCCAATCGTCATGACCATAGTTGTCAATTCCATTAAGCGACCATTTTGTCTCGCATTCTGGAAGTCTGAAACAGAATGCTTTGGTTTCTTGCCAATTTTGGTTTTCCTTTTCTGTAAAACATTTTGGAAAAAAACTTTTTGTTTTTAAATTTAAAAATTGCAGGAAACATCAAGGAAAGCAAAACAATAAAGGAACCATATTTAAGAAATGTATACTCATTAAGTCATTAAAGGATTCAAACTTCGTAGGTTTAGAAGAAACATAACTTTGGATTTGGACATACCAAAAAATTGCAGAGTTTTCTGAACCAAAGTTGAGTTGTAACCTATCTAATATGAAGTCTAGCAGATGAAAGGTTTACATTACCAAACAGTTGAGTCCCATGTTTAATCAAGCTGAAGTTGTTCTTTATGAAAAGAAAAGGTATGTACAGCCTCTGCCATGTTGATGATCCAAACCTGGTTATCTGCTAGATCTCATCTTAGATGGGCCTCTCCTCAAAAAAATTTCAACTGGGTGACCATAATCATATGAGTGTTGGATGTAAAATGAATGGCTGAGAGCAATATAGAATAACACAAAAAAATTTGAAGATTATATTCACTTGATTCGAGAATATTGCATCTAATATTGGGTCCAGCCAGTGGCCAATTTGTATTACCAGCACTTGGACCCATGATGCAGTTGTAACTAAATTTCTGCTTTTCTAGAAATATAAAATGCACACGGCACATCATTTTGGTGATCCCGACTGTGCATTTAGTCAATCTCATCTTAGTACCATGCTCTCTAAAAGTCTTCATTTAGTTAACTACGCTATTCTATGATGTTAGACAGATGGTGTGGAAGGTTATAGTAGAACTTGCAAAACTGGAATTTAGAATCATGGCAGGCTCAAAACTGCAGCCCGCCGCACACACACACATTGGTAAGGCAGTACGCCCTTGTAACTCATGACTTGGGGGTGTTAAAAGAAACAGAACCAGAAAAATCTGCAAGGGTCTTGAACCTGAAACTATCGCTCTCCATCATGAAGCTCTTAGCATATATCAGAATAGAGTTATCACATAGGAAATGGAAAGATTTTAGTTACACGTCATATGGGTTTTCAGTTTTCTTTGAATAATAATGGGTAAAGGATTTTCTGCAAGAACATCATATTCCAGCCTGAATGGAACGTTCCAGACTGAAATGGACAAAATGAAGCAGAACAGCTAAAACAGGTTGGAACAGGGTAAAATTTCTACTAGAATAAAATGTTGGATTTTCTATTCCGCTTTCCAATCCAGAACGGAATGTATGGGTATTTTGTGAATCGTGATTCTATTCTCATGGGTCCCATAAGTCTGAACATCTTCATATACTAATTGCTAATATTGATGCTTAAACAAAGTGTTACCTGTCTTTAGGTTTTTAATTATCAATCAGGAAAATATTGAGGAGAGGTATGGGGGCAGGCTATTTATTTCCTTAATGATCTGCTAGTTGTCAACGAATCTACAAACATCTGAAAAATGAAGGTCCTATGTATGCTTTGTTTCTACTAACTTCTTGATTCAGCACCTACGCTCTTTAATTCATTCTATGGAACCAGTGAAATATAAATTCTTTCCACTGCTGTATTTTATCATCAGCTATTTCTTCTTTGAAATGGGTTTTGCAGCTCGTTTTCTTAGGCTTCTTTGTAAAATAACATGTTTATGAATTGTAATGGCTACACCATTTGGAGAAAATGTTTATACTGATCATTTGTCAAGACGAAAATCCATCACTGTAAACATCTTCATTGCTTTATCTGCTATTCTTGTATTAGAGTCCTTAGGCTTTCTGTGACTTAAAATTTGTTACTCTGCTTATGTTTTGGGCAGGATTCTGATGCTTCCATTAGGAAAAGAGCTCTTGAACTTGTTTTCCTTCTAGTGAATGACCACAATGTGAAGCCTTTGACAAAAGAACTTATTGAATATCTGGAAGTTAGTGATCCTGATTTCAAGGAAGACCTTTCTGCGAAAATTTGCTTGATTATTGAAAAGTAAGTAAAGTTCTCTGATGTTCATGCTTGTTATGCTTCCTTCTTGAACTAAAAACATGACTGTATGGGTGGAACCATATTTGCGTGCTCTTATTGATCTTCTTGTTTTCTTGGTGTTACTGTCTGATGCATTTTCAAAATAATTATCCATTGTCGGTCATCGTTCACTAATGCAACTCAAATTTCATCAAATAGTCATCTCCAGTGACAAGTATCTTCCTTCTGTAAGCATTTTGAAGATTAAAAGTTCAGAATGTTATCAACATAATATTTGAAAAGTCAATAGAAAATGATAGGATGTATGCATTCTTTGACTGTTTGCTTCTTTTCCTTCTCCTCTTCTCTTTTCTTTTTGCACTTTCTTACCCTGCCTTCTTTCTTCCTTTCTTTGCCACTGTTATTTCTTCTCTTTCTCCTGGTTCTCTTCTCTTGGCACAAGATTTTCCTCCTCTGTGGTTTATAAATAATTATAAACATATTGTTAATAAACTCTTATTTTTCTAAATGCTGAAGATATATTTAACAAAAGTTAAAAACTTAACTGTATCTCTAATTCAGATTAGAAACTCTTTATTTGATCATCAAGCTTAAACTTTCAGGAAAAATAAAGACAAAAAAAAAGATATCTCGTTTTCAGGAAGGGACCAACAAAAAGGGCTGGAAATTCCATTGCTCTTACTGTAAAACATTTTCACAAAAAGTTAAATTAAAAAAAATAGTATCCATAATATGTAGATTTAAGATTAGTGCATTTTTTGGTGCACTAGCTGCTCTTCCCCTTCAAGTGCTCATAGTCATCATGGGTCATTGTTTGATCTGCTCAAATTTCTGTAGTATACATCTTTTCCTTCTAATGTTATTTTTCTTGGTGGTAAGTTCTAATAAAAAGCTTATTCTACTTGGTACCAAGTTCTGGGCTAGTCATGTGAATCCTCACCATAGAACGGCATTTGAATCATGCCCTTGAATCATCAAAGGAAGAATAGCTTCTTGCATCTTTTTTCTTTCCTTCTAAGAAAGGGTAAAGAATCAAGGATAGCTTCTCTCTACTATAATGTTTTATAACGTCTTCTGTATTACTGAATTTTGGGATTTTTCTTATGCATTTTTTTCTGGCTGTTTTTGAGGATTTCCCTTCATTAACAGGTTTTCTGCAGACAAATTGTGGTATATTGATCAGATGCTCAAGGTTCTGTCTGAGGTAGGCCACAAATCTATGGAATATCTCAGCATATGAGCAAAGGATGTTTCTAGAATGCTCATTCAGCAGTTTGTAACTTCTGTTGATATGCTTTATTGCCAAATTTCTGCACAAGCTTGTTGGTCCACTTTTTATGCACTTTCATAAAGGTCATGATTCCATTAAGAGGTGAAAAGCAATGCTATTGATTGAACCGAAAGAAAAAGAAGACTTTTAAAACTACGGTTCATGTCAACTCTTATATTGTTATTTCCAACAATTTGTTGCCATCTACATAAAAAAAGAACCCTGAGATCATGATATCAAATGTGCATAGTGAATGGTTTCATTGTTCTAAGATAATGCACTCATTCGATTTATGGAAGAAGTGACTTTGAGTTTTGTTTTAGGTACTATTTAGACAATTAGGGCATCCTTTTCATCTCAATTTAGGGAGGTAAAATATAATATTCTGTTACGCGCTGATGAATCATTTTGGCTTAGGAGAACCAAAAATCTAAGATAGAAGACTTGACTCTCGAGTTGGTGACAGAAGCAAAATTGTACTCTATGGACAGGAGGAATGAATCAAGCAACTCAGGAATGTCAGATTTGAACCACAGGATTGAATTACAGTGCCGGTGTATGTCTGTAGTTTCGAAGCAATCAGCAGGTGTAGGCTGAAATGTAAGGAGTAAAACCCTAAACAATTTTTTAGGGAATTTAACCTGAAATTTTAGGGTTTTGTAAGGGCATTGACGGCTAGCTTTAGGTAATAACGTTTCCTGTTAGAATCACATTTGGAACTTCAAGAATTAAAATTTTTCAATGCCAGTAATCTGAAACCTAAATTTGGATTGATTTGGGAACAGTTAACTGGGACAGCAATGATTTAGAAGTCATAGATTTGAAACTAGGATGAACTATCCCTGGATGGGCCCTTTAAAGACCTTCAATCTTGATATCAGTTTGCTCTCTCCTGTATCCACTTGAAGCTGACCAGAATTCCGCATTGCTGTAATTCTTGATGGTTGCTCATGTTCTCTTTATTGAAAGTAAGTTATTTTGTCCCTGGTTTTGCAATTGGTTTTGAAATATTTTTCTTTGCTTAAGTGCTCCATCAGACTTCTTCTTAAGAAAATATGTCAATTCTAGCTGGAAAAGCTAGCACTGTAATATTTTATTTTACTTTTGTGTTTGTCTCTTTTTTTTTGGTAGGCAGTATATGATTATCTCTGGGAGTATTTAGTTCCTGTGTTTGTTTATGTACTTCTCAGGAATAGTAATGTAATTGTTTGCTATCATATATTACAGGCTGGGAATTTTGTAAAGGACGAAGTATGGCATGGTCTTATAGTTGTGATAAGCAATGCCTCAGACCTTCATGGATATACTGTAAGGTCCCTCTATAGGGCACTTCAAACTTCAGGTGAACAGGTACTCTGCATTAAAGTTTCATAAGTGTAAGAATTTGTGAGTTTGTTTATTTGTTTCTCTTTCTAAATGAGCTATTATATTATGCAGGAAAGTCTTATTCGAGTGACGGTTTGGTGCATTGGTGAATATGGTGAAATGCTAGTTAATAATGTCAGGGTGCTTGATGGAGAAGAACCAATGATCGTAAGTTCATTATTATCACTAACTATTTTGTTGGGCTTGTTTTGGCAGTATGAAAGCAAGTATGTGGTTAATGTATCCAATATGAATAGCAGTTCTAAACTGAGAAAATTGAAGTTTTGTTTGTCTAGGTTACATTCCTATATTTTTTGTTTGTAGGTTAAGAGCTTCTATCGGTCATAGCTCTTAACATGCAAGGTTTCAGGTGGTAACTACAAAGAATACAATCAACATCATCTATCATCAAAATTATTCAGGCCCTCATCCATTTCATATTTGGTATGACATGGACTGCATCATAGGACCATTAATTATATAATTATCTATTGGATACAGCCACATGAATACCATGTTGAGAGTGACCTTTCTAGGTAGCACACATTCTGCTGTGTTTGCAACAATGTCTAATAATTTCTTTTATCTTGAAGATAACTAGGCTGAAGATGAGCTATTGTGACTTTGACTCAGAGAACTTCCACAAGTTACCTAGATTTCCATTTTCATATGTCCTCTTAATGAATATTTGTTGATTTAGTCATGCATTAATTTGGTGATTACAATGGGAGTGCCCAATTTCCTTGTACAATTGATGATGCTTAGTGTGGACAAGGACAAACTGGAGTGCAACATTATTTGGCATCAGGTGGATCACTTTTACCTTGAGTTACTTTGGGATTAGTATGGTATGGAGTTCCTTCAAGAAGCTGGTGATTGAAATGATGGAGGAAGTTTTATCATCTGCAAAGAGAATTCTATCTCCTTTTAACAGAATGTCACTTATTTCTTTGTTATTTTCTGGTTTACTTTATGTCATTCATGCTATTGTGGTGGGTCTGGTGGCTGATAGTGATAAATTGAAGAACCTTCCTTTGTTTAAGCACTAATGATAAGGATTTTCTAGAAAGAGAGAAGGAACTATGCTTCAATCAACTGATGTGTGTTCATGGAAGAAAGAGTAGAAAATACTCCAGTGGGATGGAAAGTTCTCCTGCATGGCATTTGGATAATCAGATAGTTTGGAAAGATATATCATATGAGGAGGGAAGGTTTGTAATTGCACCACTTGTTGAATGGCAGAAAACTGACAAATATCAAGGAATACCATGGTTAGGTAATCTTAGAATGGGGATCCAAGGTGCTTTATGAAAATAGAAGTTAGTAATTTAAGAATGAAGTGCCTGTTGGAGGAAGAGTGTCTGGTATTGGGATTGTGAGGTAGGAAGGTAAGATTTACCTTGAGGTGGAGGTTTTGGGCTATGACAATCAATTTTTAGTCGGAGATACACATCTTGCATGCATATTGGTGAAGATTTGGCATGGAACTAATGTCACACAGAAGGTACAGTAGAATTTTTCCTAGTAGGTAATAATAGTTAATCTTCAAAAATCAGCAATTTTAACTTTTCACTCTCATAACCACTTATATATAAATGATCTCCGGTAACACACACACACACACACACACACACGGTATTCTGAATGAGACATCCATGTATGGTTTCATAGTTAAAATGCTGATGCATGTGAATTCTGTCACTGTTGTTCAGGTTGAAGCTTTTCTTTTCTCATCTTTTTTTTTATCCTTCAGGATACAAGTCTATCAATTACTAAATGTTTCACTCATTCTCTTCTATTAATTTGGTATTATTGCTCTTTTCTTGAAGATCAGAATAACTGAAACAGTTTTTCTATGGCAGGGAACAGAGTCTGATGCTGTGGATGTTGTAGAGGCTGCCTTGAAACGTCATACATCAGATATCACCACTCGAGCAATGTGTCTGGTTGCTCTTTTGAAGCTTTCTTCTCGTTTTCCCACTTGCGCAGAGTAAGTCATTATTTTTATCTATCTATATGTCTTCAGCTCCTATTTTAACATTATCTTTCCCCTTTTTTGGTGAAAATTGAGCCTGAGCCTTCCAAAATTTCTAAACAAAGTGGTATTTCCTATTTAGTTGATAAGCTGGGACACTATATATATATATAATTGAGGATGTCATACATGAGTAGGACCTATCTTTTGCTTGTGTATTTTATGAAAAATGATATGGAACATGATAGTGCTCAATGTCCTTCTGATAATACCATTCACAGTACTAGGGTTCACATGTATACTATTGTGGCTTTGGTTTGATGGGCTACCATAAGGATATATTTGTTTCAACAAATTCCATGACACCAGATGTTGATCTTGTTCAATACCTCCCCAAGTGTCTCGGATCCTACTGAAAACCTTCAAATGCCCCTCTTTTAATTGATGGGTTAGGAGTTACTAACTGGCAATACGCTCTGCTGTGGCAGAGTATGAGATCTTCTTATGTTCTGCCACAAACATTCTCCTTTGGTGCAGTTGTAAATGTGTTGCATAGGTATTGGTTAGCAGATACTTTATTTCCAGAATGAGTTTCTAATTTTCTACATTAATTGCTTTCCTTGGCCACAAAAGTTTTGCTCAAATGGCATTGTACAAATGAAATTATGAAGAAATTGATGCATTTCTTCTAATGGTTTATGTAGGAGAATTAGAGAAATAATCACTCAACAAAAAGGAAGCCTTATTCTGGAGTTGCAGCAAAGATCCATTGAATTCAATTCTATTATTCAGAAGCACCAGAATATCAAGTGAGTATTTGATCTCCATAACATTTTCATTCTCATTCCCCATGTTTCATGATTTCACAAAGCTGTAATGTGAATGTTTTCAGGCCTGCTTTGGTGGAACGCATGCCTGTTCTAGATGAGGCAACGTACAGCACAAAGAGGGCTGGCTCTACCCCAGTTAGTCTTTCGACTGAGAAGTCTAGCAAATCGACCTCATCGGGAACTTCACTTAAAGTTCCAAATGGAGTAGCCAAGCAACCTGCTGCTCCACTTGTAGATTTACTTGATTTAAGTTCAGACGATACTCCAGCACCTAGTTCTTCCACTGGAGATTTTCTGCAGGATCTTCTGGGTGTAGATTTGATACCAAATCCATCATTATCAGGTTTTTTCCTCCCTGACTTCATCCCTGTTATACCCTGATTCATCAAATTGCATGGGCATTTCTAATGCTTTCCACAAACCTTTCCCCTATTCTATTTACTTCATTTTTTTGTAATGGCATATTGGTTGCACTTGAAAGGAAAATTCTATGGATGGCTATAAGGCTGGTCATGCTCTATGGATCAGAGTGTTCAACAGTTAAGGAACATCATGTACATAGGATGATCGTAGCTGAAATTAGAATGTTGAGATGGATGAGTAGCAAGACAAGAAAGGATAAAATTAAGAATGAAAATATTATAGAGGAAACTTAGGAGTAGCACCAATAGGTAACAAGATGAGGGAGATTAGACTTAAATGGTTTGGACATGTCCAACTGAGACTGAAAATGGCACCGGTTAGAAGGAGTGAGGCAATGCAAGTCGAAGGTTGTAAAGGAGCAAGACACAAGAACATGGATAGAAGTGGTGAGAAAAGATTTAAAAATTTTGGGACTAAATGAAGCCAATTGTGGGTTTTAAGCAAATCAATTGTCTTCTTATTTTCCCTCAAGATAGTCTGCTAGCAAACACATTATCTGTAACAGTGTAGTCTCCATGAAATTTCTGTTCCCTGTGCATCTTTTTCACTAGTGACTTTTATGGTTGGTTCTGCAATTGCGTCTTGTAACTGTGATCCTCAATATGTTGTAAATGATTACTTAAAGCTTGCTGTTTTCCTCACACATCTGCAGAGAAAAATGTTAATGGAGGATAATTTATCTAGTCAGATTGGGTGGGCAAGTGAAAGAGGTGCAGAACCTTTAACAGTCGGAAGAACCCATACAGTTCTTTCACACACTTTTATGCAGAGACTAATGTTTTGCAGTACCATCTTGCTAGATAAAGCACGAAGCAGGGAAACTTCATTCCTAGGCATCTTGGGCCCTCGTAGAATTTGTTGCTCTATTTCCTTTCCATTTCAAAAAAATTGGGAAAAAAAAGAAGAGAAAAAATTGACACGGGGAAGTATGAGAAGCTTTTTCTGGGAGTCTGTTCTCGCTGATTGTATCTGCTGTTTTCTCTTCACTCTTATCTTGTGAGTTTTTTCAAAATGTTATAGCGATTGATGAGCACATGAGTTGTCCCATCAAGTATTTTCTTCAGATTTTGCCTAAATGTTGCTTCAGAAAAATCAAACAAGGTTGTTTATGGTAGGTTAACTCCAGTGAAGAAATTTTGGCTAGTGCCAAAGAGAAGGGGAGAGATTTAGGCTAAAACATTTTATCCTCTGTCATGTTTTAGTAAATTTCAGAGGGGCTTTATTTTCTGTACTACGTGGAGAACCACTGGCAAAGTAGCCATGGAAATTTTGATCAGATATAAAGTACTTGCTCTCTTTCTATTGATGCATTCATCATCTTCATTTAAAACATAGGCATTCATTTCCTTGCTCAGGGCCATTGGTCTTGGTGATAACTTATGCCTGTGAAAATAGCTCGGGACCTGTCATTTTTCTGTTGTTCTCAGTTTCTTATTTCATTTCAAGGTAGAACTCTTCTTTCTTTCTTTTTTGTTTGTTTGTTTTTCTTTTTCTTTCTTTCATTTCCTTTTGAAATAGATGTATTATGCTGAAGAGTACAATACAAGAGGTTATGTTATGGGCTTGCTGGGGCCCTGTATGCAGTGAATTATACACTTAATGAAGAAAATGTTTTTTGATACACCTAGGCCATGGTTTCAATCCCTACTAACACCACTTTTTGTTAGCATATACAGAACATCAGGGATGCTGCTAGGGATATAACAGAACTCACTATTTGCTCAAATTTCATGAATGTCATTTATAAAAGCCCTAAAGTGCCACTAACCCAAAATCTGGCCTAGTGCCGAAGATATGACATTAGAAGAGTCCCCTTCCACAACTTGGGGACTAACATGAAATAACAGATCTCAGTCCAACAACTTTGGCTTTTGGATGCTGCTACAGATATATAAGAACTCACTATTTACTCAAATTTCATGAATGTCGTTTATGAAAGCCTTAAAGCACCACTAACCCAAAATCTGGCCTAGTGCGGAAGATATGACATTACAAGAGTCCCCCTCCGCAACTCGGGGACTAACCATGAAATAACAGATCTCAGTCCAACAACTTTGGCTTTATTAATAAGATTAATCGAAGGATCCTTGCATGCCCAAAGACATAAAACAGTTACTTGGGGATTTTTCAAGTGTCCACTCCCCAATTTTTTTTGTACAAGAGTGGAAAAACATGTCTTTTCTTCAAGTTTTCTTTTCTGACGGCTTAAATTTACCCAGACCTTTCTTGTCAAATATTTTTTGTTTTTATTATTTTTCTTTTTGAGAATACTGGTATGATGTTTGTTTAGACCCCTGAATGAGAAACAAATAGTCAGACAACTGATGCAACAGCATGTGGCTGGAAAATACCAGGATTGCTTCTCTTTCATATCTAAAGTTTTACATATATAGCATGAACAGAGAAAAGCAGTGGGTATGTGCCTTCAGTACTGCAGAAAAGAAAAAGAAAAAAAAAGATGCCAAGAAGGGAGTTTTAGCAACATTACCCATGAAAATTGGATAATAATTCTTTTTCATAATTTAGTCACCTTTAGATAGTAGGCTTTGATGGAAATAAGTTTGTGGTTGTTCTCTTTTGTTTCTACTTCTTTTTTCTTATATTCTTTGCTGGAATTTATATCTTCTCATAAGGCTGCAGCAATCACTTTGTAGAAAATTGGGAGATCTCTTTAAAGTGTGACCTGTACAATTTTTTGGACTTGATAAAATTGCTTTATGAATCTAGTCTCTACAGACTGGTAATTGCAAATATTCACCACTTTTTGAGTTTCAGAATCATTGCATCTGAACATTTGGCACCCAAGCTGATTTCTCAAATTGGTTTTAGATTTGGTCCATAAATGTGCTGTTTTTAATATTATCCGCTGCGGAACAACTAACAAGCAGTATCCTTTTCACCATGTCATACTACTAACTTAAATCATGTTACGAACCATACTGCCAGTTTGCATTGTATGTTTATCTGAAGTTCGTATAATGGAGTTTTACTTCCTTGTAAAGATCTATTTCTCCATTGACCATACATATTGATGGTGGTTACTTGTTATGTCTAGCTACAAGCCAGGGGTCAAAAGGAGGTGCAGATATTCTACTAGATCTTTTGTCTATCGGAATGCCTCCTGCACAAAATCATTTATCAGCACCTAATATGGTGTCCTCTGACCAAGATAACATGCCACCAGTTGCAGTATTAGATCCTCTGTCAGCCGTTTCTTCCCCTGCTTCTTCCACACCATATTCGTCTCAAAGGTCAACATTTGGTTCTGTGAAAGAAACTTCAGAACATACAAAGTCTCCTACAGGAAGTCCTCCAGTATTAGATTTGCTGGATGGATTGTCCTCCAATCTTCCAATAACTGGTAGTAAAGCTTTAAGGACCTAAATCTTTTGGTTCTTAGGATCTTCATTAATATTTAGTTCTGTGCTTCATGAGTGAAGTAATGATACTTTTTGTTTTCAGGAGAGAAGAAGAGCACCAGTTATCCATCTATCGTTGCATTTCAGAGCAACTCATTGAAGATAATGTTCAGTTTCTCAAAGCAGCCTGAAAAACCACAAACTACATTGATTCAGGCAACATTTACAAATATGTCATCTAATACTTACAATGATTTTATTTTTCAGGCAGCCGTTCCAAAGGTAATGCTATATAACACTCAATTTTTATTCAGCATCATTTCTTTTCCCTAGAATCTTTCTGTAATTTTTTTTCAAACATTTTGTGCTGTTATTATATTAATTTCTGACCCCTAATTGGGATAAGGATTTGATGATGATGATGATGATGATGATGATTTGTGCTGTTATTAGATTAATTGTACAACAAACCATCCTATACTCGATGGTACCCAGATACGCCAATGGATGGTGACATGCACAACGTGAGCAGAGATCCGAGTCTGCATTTGCAGAAGTCTAGGAACAGGATCACATGCCAAGCAATATGATACAAGAAATATGTACAGAATAAAGTTATATAACTAAATAAGTAGAAAATCAACCTGATTTAACTTCATTAAGGAATCAGAAATATCAACAACCTTCCTATTGACATGGAAAGGGTGGTAAGTCTCTTAAGGTATGTGTCATTTGACTTCTCCATCATATGAGTGAAATGTATGAGTCACCTTTGGTTTATGGTTTTCTGTCAAATAAAGCAACTGAAAACCAGTGAGAATGACCCAAAGGATCAGCCATATTTGTGTCCTATTTCATCTTAGACGTGCTGTTCTTCCATCTAAGTTTGGATTTCTTGAGAACCACGAACTTTCAACTTAACCACATGCCAGGAGGGGTTTGCATCTGTTGGTCTTCTTCTCTTTGAGACATTTCCTTCTGACCCCTAAAGAGGCACCATAACTTGTTTGTGATGTTTTCCTCACTGAAAATGAGATAAAAGTTATCCAATCCGAATTCCAAAAGAACCATGCCACAGCAAAAGGATTTACCATAACTAATCAATTTTACATTTCTAGAAGGGGAACCTTGCTGCAATGGTAGAGTTGTAGTCACGTGACCTTGAGGTCACAGGTTCAAGGCGTGGAAACAGCCTTTTGCAAAAATGCTAGGTAAGGCTGTGTACTACAGACCCTTGTGGTCCGCCCCTTCCCCGAATCCTACATTTGCAGGAGCTTCACCCACTGGGCTGTCCTTTTTTATGTTTATTGTAATGGAAGTTCATTGTATGTAATACTTTTTCAATTATCCTTGTTAGTTTAGAGCATACATTCATCTGGCACCAGCTGACCACCACCCTCTCATAACATACATGTACGCACACTCAGACATAACTGGTAGTGCTCCTTGCTCCTTGTTAGTTTAAATTTTTGTTAGATCTTGTTTGATCACTGATTGGAGTTGCTACATATATCACTTAGCTGATTCTTATGATGGTGCCCATTGCTACTCAATATGCTCTTCTTGACAACTACACAATGCAATGTGAGCTTTCTCTTTTCCTGTTGTTGGATTGCTGTAGCATTTCAATCCATGGACTAGATGGGATGTTAGAGTTTCTATTATACGTATGCTTTTTGAATGTCTATATACATTATATTATGCATGTTTCCCAGCTACCTTGTCAAATGCCACTTGAGAAGTGCTTTTGTTCTGCAGTTTCTCCAGTTACAATTGGATCCAGCGAGCAGTAATGTTCTTCCTGCCAGTGGCAATGGGTCCATTACACAAAGATTGAATGTCACTAATAGCCAACATGGGCAGGTCAAAATAAATTTCTTTTGTCTAATAATGTTAATTTCTTTTGTTCCTTCTATGTTCTAATAATGTTAATTTCTTTTGTTCCTTCTATGTTTCTGGTTAACTTTCTTTTCTACTAAGCCAAGCTCTTCTACACATTTCACTTTTAAGTTTAAAATTACAGTAGCTGAAGACGTCATGTTGTTGATTTGTAGTGTTTATGATTTAGGTTCTGCTTAGACTCTGACCATCTAATGAGCTGTCATATTATGACAACATAATGACTTCGTACTGCCAACAAGCATTAGAGGTTGCCTATTTTTTCTGTCGCTTTTTCCTTCCAGCGGAATTATACATATCAGCCTTTGAACCCTAAAAGCCATGTAAAAATGAAATAGTATTAATTGGAGTGTTAAAAAAAAAGGGCAGCCACAAAGCTCCTATGCAGGGTCCAAGGAAGGGGCGGACTGCAAAGGATTTATAATATGCAGACTTACCTTGCATTTTTGCAAGAGGCTGTTACCTTGCCTTGAACACGTGACCTCTAGGTCACATGGCGACAACTCTACCGTTGTGCCAAGGCTCCCCTTCTGGAGTGTTATTGACTATAACTTATATTCGGCAATGATACTCCACTGGCTCCCTTGTTATGTAAGAAATCTTTTAGGACTTAAGTAATGAACTTAATGTCGAAATATCAATTGAGATTGTGTTTAAGGACCATTTGGTTCTTAAAGTCTATTAATTGAATTCATATCTTCATGAATCCTAGCCTAATATGACCCACCCACACACCCACACACACACACAGCCTCTTTGCATGTTTATTTCTGTATATATGATCCTTTACTATCATGTTACTATTGTGAAATGGTCATTGGTCAGTTTCCAATTTATGTCTAGACCTTCCAAAACGGAAAAAGGTTGAAATATCAGTTAATAAACTCACAGACGAACAAAAAGACAAGTATCCCTATGTAAAACCAAACTCAAAAGTTAAACTAGTAAGACTTGCTCAAAGATCAATCCAGTATTTTCTCCAAAAGCCAGGTTATCTTTCTTTCAAGGTGATGATTAAATGTTCACTAGGCTTGTAAAGCATTTGTCTATTTGCTATGATGTATCATATTCTCGAGTGGGTGCCTTTGCAATTACATCATACCTCTAGGCACTTTTTCTGTCTGCTTCTCGTTTGCATTTCTGGTCATACATCACCTTACTGATAGCTGCTGATGCTAACAATAATCAGGCTACTGCTTCATAAACTGCAAGTATAGTTGATGGAGCTATCGATCTACCTTCATTTCATTTAAGCTAAAAAATAGCATGTTTTCATTTGCTACAAGTTGTGTGAGAATGCCTGAATTTTCATCTATATTTATCTTCAGAAAGCCCTTGCCATGCGTATACGAGTAGCTTACAAAGTAAACAATCAAAATCAGCTTGAACAAGGACAGATCAACAATTTTCCTTCGGATTTGTAAGGGTGAATGGTTATCGTAAGGTTAATTTGGTTAGAGGCGCTTTTTGAGGGCCTGCAAAGGGTTCTCGAGGAAGCTTTCCAATGCTGTTTATATTCTGCAGAGCAGGCCGTGCTTCTTCAATTCGACCAGGTGCGATATAATTTCTGGAGATTGCCTACGAATAGCAAGCCAACTTCTGCACCTGTCAGTCACCATCTGTTTTGTGGTTTATGTACATTATATGTTGCATAGAGAGAGCGATAGGAATTGCAGTTTATTCGGAGAGCATCTTTTGTTGTCGAAGAAACCTTGAGGTTGATGTTAACTGTTTGTTTCTGTTCATATGAATCTCACGTCACTATGGGAAGGTGGGAATTTGGTGTGATTTCATTGATTGAAGAAGCAAAGGAAGAAAGAACTTGCGGCTGCGTTATTCTTCATATATCTTGTGTTTTATATCTGATATCATGTTCCACCATTGACTGGCTCTTGTTATGATTGTCTGCTTCAGTGGTTCATGAAGAAACAATTGAGATTCTGCTTGAAAACACTGACCATTTCGACCTTTTTCTGGCTGTTTCGACCCAACAGCCATATCTCTTTGATCGTTTTTATTGTGCACTCAAAAGTGGCATTAGTTGCGGTTAATATAGAAAACAGACGATCTTTGTCCAGTTCCAACGAATCAGAATATCAAGCCGAGAGAACGCCTTGCCAAATGCTTATAAATAATGAAGGGCCAAGTCATACAGTATTCTCTCCTTGCCAAATAAAATTTCCAAACTTTTAGTACTGCTTGGAAAATGCATCATGGGATACACATCCTTGGGACACTGCAAACACAAGTTTGCCGCATTATCGCAGCTCTTACACAAAACAAAGGTAAGTGACCTTGGGGTCATGGATTCAGGGCGTGGAAATAGCCTCTTAGCAAAATGTAAGGTAAGACTGCATACTATTGGCCTTTGTGGTCCGTCCCTTTTTTAGACCCCGCATGCGTGGGAGTTTTGTGCACCAGGGTTTGCCCTAAAATTACGGAAATAACTTGTTTGAGGGGCTTTTCTTTTCTTTTTTTTCCTTTTTTGGAACTTATTTTGTATGGCATGATATCCGCATAAATCATGGAATTCATTGATTTACACGCTACATATCCAGAATAAATGCGCCTCCCAACCCGTATGTAGCATCTCTATATCATTTTACCTCTCTAGTGTAGAATCCTGGTAGTTAGACTCTTGTGAGTGTATAATAGAGTAGACGCTGACCTATAGGTGATTTTATGTAGGTCTTAAGATGTTTACCGATGTTTGAAATAACTTCGATGGGGCTGCACCTAATTTCATGTCCATTAAATGTTTTTAGCCCAGTTTTCTTTGAGTTGAAAGTCGCGACCATATGTTCGTTTCCTCGACCCAAGACAGGTGGATAAGATTGTCTAAATACATTGATTTCTCGTGGGTCATGGGCTATGTTGACCATGATGAACCACTTGAGATCTTTTAGGAGCAGTGTCACTTGAGATCTTTTAGGAGCAGTGTCTGTCTACTCTATCAGACGCTGATGAGCTTCTAAGGGAATTTTGAAATAAGTGAGAAATACGACACCAGGACCCACTTGACCGTATTTCAGTTAAATAAACTTTGACCTAATTCTCATTATAGACTGACTAAATAGACGGCGAGTGGGTATGGCAATAATACAATTTAACTGGTATGATGAAACCAATAAACCAAGCATAGTGAGACTGTCAACGAAGTCTAATGCAGTTAGGTGGCGAACTACTATATTCCTTTGGCATAAGCTTGGTCTCATTTGAGTTGCTGCTTTTACCTTTGGCTCGGGATTAGATTTAAGAGAGTAAGCAGGGCACGAGTAATTGAGCTAGAGCAGTTGGCTGTAGACTATTTACATCTTCTCTGGAATATGGTTGGTCCAGGCCGGGGATTAGATTAGGAGAGTGTATGACTGATTACTATTATTAGAGTCCCGCAGCAGTACATGCACAAAAAGTTTGGAACAATCCACACTGCCTGCTAGGTCCAGTCCTTGACTTTTGAGTGATCCAATCCGTTCGCATCTCTTCAAGAAGAACAAAAATAGCAGCTCCGATGCACAAAGCTCCCACATTTGTGTTATGTGCATCAGTTAGGATCAAACAACATGCACACACAGAGATTTTACGTGGTTCGGCTATACATAGCCTACATCTAAGAGATGAGGAGGGAAAACAATCCACTATAGGAGAGAGATTTACAACCCGATGGGGATGCTTTGAGCTTTGCCTCTAGATCCTATTTATAGATATCAGAGGGAAGGTTGAAGTGTTATACACAAATTCAAACTCTTATCTCTTTATCATTATCTGATTAGGACTCCTAATCAATTTTGATCTTCTAACTTTAATAGACTTCTATTTTCTGCAGGGGTCTTTTGGGGATGGACATCATCAATTCTTCCCTCCATCCCTATGCCACACTCTACTAATCTGAACTCATGGCTGCTATGTTTTTACATTGCAGTAGCTTCTTGTAGGTGACCACCTTTGTTAACATGTCTGCATGATTCTCATTAATGTGAATCTTTTTTACCTTTAGCATATGTTCTTCTGTCACCTCTCATATCCAATGATACTGTATGTCAATGTGCTTGGTGCGTGCGTGATACATTGAGTTCTTGCTCAGGTCTAAAGCACTCTGACTATCACAACATATCTTATATTCTTTCTGTGTGATATCGAGCTCCTGAAGAAACTGCTTTATCTACTTCATGGCTTCCTAATGATCTTTGCCTGGATTTGATAGAAATCTGCTCACGACTCCTACTATATGAGCAATATCTAGCCTTGTGCAGACCATTGCATACGTCAAACTCCCAACTACTAATGAGTAGGGAATCATAGCCATCCTGTATGTTTCTTGTGATGTTGAGGAACACATTTTTTTGCTCAATTTGAAATGATTGCCAAGTGGAGTGTTGACTAGCTTGGCGTTCTCCATGTTGAACCTCTTAATTACTCGTTCAACGTATTTTTTCTGTGATAGCCATAACTTTCTTGTTTTCCTGTCACGTGTGATCTTCATCCCCAAAATCTACTGAGCTACTCTTAAGTCCTTTATGTCAAAGGACTTAGATAATTCTCTCTTCAACTTAATGATCATAGTTGTATCTGGTCCAACTATCAGCATATCATCTACATAGAGTAGTCGGATAATGAATTTACCCTCGGGTAATCTCTGGATGTACACACACTGATCTGTAACTGTTTTTTTGAAACCTTGACTTGTCATGAATGAGTCAAACTTCTTGTATTACTATCTTGGCACTTGCTTAAGGTCATAAAGACTTTTCTTCAACTTATATTTCAAATGCTTCTTCTTCTCAACTTCGAAACCCTCTGGTTGTTCCATATATATTTATTCTTCTAGATCTCCATGTAGAAAGGTTGTCTTTACATCCATCTGCTCAAGCTCCAAGTTGTGTCTTGCTACCATTATGAGTATAATCCTAATTGATATCATCTTCACTACTGGTGAGAAGATCTCGTCAAAGTCTTGCTTTTTCTTTTTGCCTTAAAGACTCACTTATTCTTCAGTGCTCTTTTTCTCTTGAGAAGTGTCACTAGCTCATATGTTTGATTATTATTTTTTAATGAGCTAATTTCTTCTTGTATAGCTTGCACCCATTTTCCCTGGTTTGCATGCGCTAAGGCTTGTTGAAAATTCTCTTGCTCCCCCTCATCAGTGAGCATGATATATTCTGATTTTGGATATTTCCGTGATAGAATCAGAATACGTCCTCTTGTTGACATCTTTGGTTGAACTTCTGCTTCTAGTTGGGGAGTCGATTAAGCATCTGATGTTCCAACATCTTCTGGTATAAAGGGCTGATGCTCTCCCTACTCAAATTCCTCTACCTCTGGTTCAGTTTCTGGTGCAGCTTCTGAGTCAACCTGTATGGGTGCTGAGTCTAGTACCGGATCTGGAGTACTAAGGTCTTTAGCCTTCTTTGGTTCTTCATAGAACTGATTCTCCGGAAACAATACATTTCTACTTCGGATGATCCTTTTGGCTTCAGGGTCCTACAATATATATTCGAATTCTTCATCTCTATATCCAATGAAGATACAAGGGGTAGACTTTAGGTTTAGCTTTTGTCTCACCTCTTTGGATAAATGTGCAAACATTCTACACCTGAATACCCTCAGGTGTGAATAAGTCACCTTCTTGCTGGTCCACTTCTACTCTGGAACTTCGAAGTTTAGTGGTGCTGACAGTGACCTGTTGATCAAGTAGCAGATGGTCTTCACAGCTTCACCCCAGAATGGCTTAGATAGTTTAGCCATATTGAGCATGCATCTTACTCTCTCCACAATGATCTGGTTCATTCTTTCAGCTACTCCATTGTGTTGTAGGATATGTGGAACTGTCTTCTTGTGTCGAATGCCGCGTACTGCGCAATATGTCCTGAATTCTTTTGAGGTGTATTCTCCTCTATTGTCTGTTCTGAGGCACTTGAGTTTCTTTTTAGTTTACTGCTCCACCATCGCGTGGAATCTCTTGAAGCATTCGAATACATGTTCTTTATTCTTTACAAAGTATACCCATACTCTCCTAGATGCATCATCTATAAAGGTCACAAAGTATTTATTTCTGCCCAGTGACTCTACTTCCATGGGACCACATACATCTAAGTACACCAAACTCAAAGTTTAATTTCTTTTATTACTAGAAGAAGAGAAAACAACCCTATGTTGCTTGCCAAATAAGCAGTAATCACATGGATTAAGAGCTATACCTTTAACTAGTTTGATAAGCCGCTTCTTTGCAAGTGTGAACAGACCTCTCTCTCTCATGTGGCCAAGTTTTTTGAACCAAAGGTTTGGTGATCCTTCATCCTCTATTACATTAAGGCTGTCTTTAGATATTCTTATGTGGGTCTTGTACACTGTGTTACATATGTGTCCTTTCTCTACGATCATCGTGCCTTTCATCAATTTCCAGGTATTGTTACCTAAGTAGTTGGTGTAACCTTGTCTGTCGAGAGCCAGGACTGAGATCAAGTTCAGCCTGAGTTCTTATATGTGTCGCACCTCCTTTACTACTACTGTGCAGCCAATATTTGTTTTTATATACACCTCACATATCCCAATTATTCTTGAGAAACTGTCATTCCCCATCTTTACAGTGCCAAAGTCTTCTTCTTTGTAGGTGATGAAGAAGTCCTTATGAGGAGTGGCGTGACAGGAAGTTGTTGTATCTATCACTTGACCATGTGCAAGCACGATTCCTCTTTAGTAGTGAGCACTACTCTATCCTGAGCAATGGTGACTAGCATCTCACAATTGTCTTCCTTTGCCTTGTTATCTCCCATCTCTCTCTTGAGTTTTCAACAGTCTTTCTTTATGTGACCTGGAATATTGTAGTAGAAACACTTGAACTGTCTATGTTGACCTTTTGATCTGTTGCGAATCTACAATCTCCCCCATAGTTTGCTCTTACTCCTCCCCCTGTGTCGGTCTCTCCCATTGTGCTTGTTTTCTATTACCAGGGCATGTGCCTGGTTTGTGCCAGCTTCTTTTTTTCTAGTCTCCTCATTGAATAGCGCGTCTTTGACCATAGCCATGGCCAACTTTCCTTTTAGTGTTGAGTTATTGAGTGAAATTACCAGTGTCTCCCAGCTCTCAAGTAGTGAACTCAGTAGTAGGAGGGCTTGTCATTCATCTCCTAGTTGTAACGCCACTAATCCTAGTTGATTTACTAGATTTTGAAATTCACTAGTATGTTCAACTACAGTCATTCCGCTCCTTAGCTTTAGGTTGACAAGCCTTTTCATTAGCAAGGCCTTCTTTCGAGCGGTCTTAGCATGATACATATTCTTTAACTTTTTCTAGAAAATATAGGCATTTTCTTCTCAAGCAACGTGGTGAAATATGTTATAATCAATCTATTGTCAGATCTGACCTATGGTTTTCTTATTTATCTTTATCCAGTCTTTTTTAGAAACTCCCTCAAGTCTTTTTCCCTGATCATCTAAAGGGTTATGAAGATCTTTGCAACATAAAAGATCTTCCATTCTAGGTCTCCACAGCGTATAGTTAGTGGCATTTAATTTGATCATGGCTCTAGCCAAAATATTTCCAGAACTAGTCTCCTCCATAGTTTCAAACTTTATTTCTGTCTTTTATAAGCAGAATTATGAAAATTGGAGTGTACAAATAAGTCTGGAACAATAAAAAACCTTAGGAAAGGTATTTTTTGACAATTTTGAGGGGTGCTCTAAATTTTCTTATTCAGGGGAGTGTCACTATCAAATAAAGGGGAGTGCTATTTATACGTAAGTGGGTGTCCCTGTAATTTTATATGGTATTGTTTCAAGCTGTAAAGGGGTGTTTTTATTAGTTTTTTGGCGTACTAATTCTAGGCGCTGGGGGTGTCATTAATAATCTGGAGTTTGAGTTTTTAGGTACTTGGTATAAAAAGAGAGAAAACGGGAAAAACCCTAACCTCTTTCTCATTCACTTCTCTTCCCTCTCTTCTCTGGGTGGGGTAGCTTGCTACTATGCTGCTTCCCTTGGTTGAGGCGGTGTCTTGCAACGTTGCTTCTTCTGTCTGTTGCGTCCTCGACAAGAATGTTGGGTTTTCTACTCAGTCTAAATCTAGAAGGGGGTCTGGGCCCAGCCTTCTGAGGTCTGAACGTAATCCTAGGTCGCTTTTGCCTGGGTCTAGACTGGATCTGGCCTGGACCTAGCCTGGGTCTAGACTAGATTTGGGCCAAACTCGGCCTGGATCTAGACTGGATGTAGGCTGCACTTGGCCTGGGTCTAGACTGGATCTAGGCTGCACCTGGCCTAGGCCTAGCCCTACTCTGGCACTCATTCTACTCTGGCACTCGTTCCACTCTGGTACTCCTCCTGTATTCACCAGGCTCAGTTCCGACAGTCCTCTGGTGTGAATCAAGCTCTAATACCACTTATGCGTAGCAGTTAGGATCAAACAACATGCACACACAAAAAATACAAAGATTTTACGTGGTTCAGCTATGTATAGCCTACGTCCACAAGAGAAGGAGGGAAAACAATCTACTATAGGAGAGAGATTTATAACCCGATGGGATTACTTTGAGCTTTGTCTCTGGATCCTATTTATAGAGATCAAAGGGAAGCCTGTAGTCTTATACACAAATTCAAATTCTTATCTCCTTAACATTATCCGATTAGACTCCTAATCAATTTTGATCTTCTAACTTTAATAGACTTCTATTTTCTGCAGAAAAAAATCTCGGAATGGACATCATCAATATGCAGGGCCCAGGAAAGGGAGGACCACAAGAGATGCATTTTTGCTACATCCTTTCCTTGAAAATATAAAAGTTATTGTAATTTTTCTTCATATTGTTCATATTTCCGTCAAAGGGCCCACTAGAGCAGTTTCCATTGAATGATATTTTTGTTAACCGTTCTCCTTGAGGAACTACATATCTTCCGACGAACGGATTGGATCACTCAAAATCAAGGGGTAAGAGAGAGAGAGTCTAGTTTGAAGTGGGCGATTTATCAATGTAGAGTAATTAAGGGTTCACAGGGCATGTGCAAGTGTGCAGCCGATTTGGGTGGATGAATCTCTGATGGCTGAAGTGTTCGGACGCTAAAACCATTCAATCTCTGCCCTTTGAACTATACAAGTGCAAAATCAGAGCAATCTCAATCGTTGGATCATCCAGAGGTGGGCTCTTTTGTATTCAAAGCAATTGTTATTCCACTGTCCTGACTCACTGCATAGACGACGTCTCTTTGTATCCTTACCCTTATTTCCTTCTCTACCAAGGAACGTCTCTCCTTTTTAAAGAGGCCCAAATTCCTTCCCAGTCGAGAGTAGAAGAAAATTTCAATTCCCCCAGTCCCTCTCTCCCCAACCATGCATCTCCGCCTCCCTCTTCTCTGCTGCTTTCTCTCCTCCCTCTTCTTACTGTCTTCCCTTCCACAGGTAGAAAAACCTAGAAAGCCAGAAGAAGAAAAGACAACAAATTTCCTGTTGTGACTCCTCTCTGTTTCCTCCTTTGCAGGTAAACGGAAATGAACTCGACGATGCCGAGCTCGGAGCATCACCATTCTCAAACGCCCTCGAAAACCTTCAAAAACAAATTGGGCAAGTTTTTTTAATTTTTTTTCTCATCTCTTCCCATCTCTGCTAGCAAACCCTAATTTCTCACGGTCCATTATTTTTCCATTCTCCACAGATACGATTTCCAAATAATCGATCTTCTTCGGCGAGCCATGACCCACTCATCTTACTCCAGAGACAACAACCGAGCACTAAGCATTTTGGGTCTCGATGTCATTGAAACTTCCATCTCAATGCATTATCTCGAGAGGAATTTGGATGTGTCTGCGAAACTTCTAAGCCGTCGGATTTCAGAGATTTCAGGCGGGAAGTCTTGCGCCGATGATGGGTTTCGTTTAGGATTGCAGAACGTGGTTAGGGTTTCTGCGAGGACGAATTCTTCGACGGAATCTGTTGTCTGTGGGGCTTTTCGTGCGGTTATCGGTGCAGTAGCGATTGATTCGGGCAGAACTGATGATGCGGGAAAAGTTTTCTGGGACATTCAGGGCGAAGATGCATGGATTTCTTCTCTTTGAAGAATAGAATTTCTCTAATTGAATTAGGGTCTCTCTGATAAAGTTTTCTGGGTTTGTTAGTGTTTGGGTTTGAGGTTTTCATGCCTGCGTTTCTGCAGGGGTAAACGGGTACGTGCAGGTGAGCATTGTATTGTGTGGCGTGCTAACGTGCACCCTTCACCGTTTGTGTACATATGTTTTCAGTAAATGGAGGGTTGTGTTGTGGTATGGATTCTAGTTATTTTCTAATCTACACCGTTTAACTTTGGGCGGTCCTACATTAGGCCGTTCCACAGAAATCCTAACCACTATTATTCTTTCTGGGCCATGAAATGATTGGCTCAGAGAGTTCTGATCAACAAAGCTTGGACCTACATTGTTCTCCATTCATGTAAGAAGTTAGCAGAAGTGAGCAAACCACGTCCTGTAATTGGTACCAAGATCTTCTTATGTTCTTTGCTGAAGCTGAAAGTGGAGAAATAAACACATTATCAACTGCATTCCTCTAGAGCTCAGAATCTCCTCACAGCTGAGTCCTTGAATGTAACCAAACAAAACATTATGCAAAACCTCCCAGCAAGTTGAGTTTTCTGCAACCCAGAGGTGTTGAAAAAGCACCTGTTTCATGAATATCAAATCAATTATGTAGAAGCAGAACATTTTTTATTCTTGAATCTCAAATGAGAAATAAGAAACGGAGGATTCATATCAGAAGCTTCAACCTGAACATCTCTGGAAGCTTAAAACTTCCTCAATATCTATGTATTAGCACAGCTCCTGCAAATATGTGGAATTCAGAATTTTTAAGTTGATGTGTGAGAATGTAAATGTGAAGTCATCACTTTGAATCTGAATGGAAAGCTAGAAGGAGTCTTCTTTACAAAAATGCCTCGGCTTACTCATAAAATGGGGCACATTTTAAATACAAAGCATGGAACTGGAACCAATTTCACCTGCAAAAGCCAAACTCTCCTCGGCGTCCAGAGTAATGACGACAAATGGCTTCAACTATTACAGTATTCCCCGTGAAGTTTGAAAATTCATGAAAGAAAAAAGTGAAACTTGGGGAGTAAGTCCACTGCAGCAGAATGTAAAACAAGGAAAAATCTACAGATGGCACTCCCAACTGGGTGATCGGATTCTTCCTTGTGTTTGTGAAACAATGGCAACTATATCTGCTCTTTTGGGCTGATAGCAGTTTGAGAAATCTTAAAAATCCACAAATAGCACTCCTAACTGGGTGATCGGATTCTTCCTTGTATTTGTGAAACAATGGCAACTATATTTGGTCTTTTGGGCTGATAGCAGTTTGAGAAATCTTAAAAATCCACAAATAGCACTCAATATAAAAAACACACATATTTACATGATTCTTTCTGAATTGAGGTTTGTTTGTGGGCTTACATCATTTTCACTATTTTCGTATTTTCGTAGCTAAAAAATAGCTGCCATAAGTTACAAAAGATTTTTTCACACTCTATAGAACCTTGTGGTCATGCAAATACACACATATCCTATCAAAAGATACAATTGGGCCAGCACTAGGAGCCCTGCCTTCTGGACTCCTGATTCGTAGCACAATATAATTTGATACAGGCACAACAAGATCAAATCAATCGGGCTCCAACGTTAGAAAACTATTTTAATGGCTGAAAGACTCAACTCATTTATCTGGTTTTGGTCTAACCCATACCTAATTAAGAACATGAGAGACCCTTGTAGCCCCACTAGGATAGAAAACCTTACCTCATTGCGTTCCCTGATTCTCTAACCATTCTGTGCCAAAGCCAAAAATGAGCCTCTGTCATTAGATGCCTTCCAATTTTGGTGCATGATCTAATGGTTTGGATCATTGTAAGCACTATGCTCTACTTGGAATTTTGCCTGCTGCTACTTCCAAAGTGAAAGTATGACCATCCCCTCCCAAACTCTCTCTCTAGGAGTTTATTGAGAAGATGATACACCTACGACCCTCCCTTCAACACAAACAAGCAAGAGGTTTCATCTCTTCCCGTCCAACCTATTCAACCTTTATAATATAAACGTTCATTAATCTAGATCTAATTCATTTATTATGTTCGGCCTATCTTAGATTGTTTAAACACTAATATCTATGATGATTGAATTATTTTAATCACCCCCGTATTCTTATCTAAGGCAATTGAATTTCATAACTGAAATAGCTAGCAGCTAGAAGGATTGGATTGGAGTGAATTTTACATACAGCCTAAATAGAGAATATTAAACAAAATGAACGAATCAGATCATTTAAAAGTGGGTCCTTCTATGGGCGGGCCAGGACTATATTTTTTCTGACCGTTCGAAAGAAAAAACGAGAGAGCCCGGAACGACCGAGACATCCAGGTGGGCACCCGATAAATAGCCATCCACAACATCCAACCGTTACAAATGTCCACGTCATCCGCCAACTGGCAATACCGTAATTTTATATAACTACTTCCACGCTCTCTTCGCCGTAACGTTACTCCCTCTCTTCTCTCTCTGATACAACAGAGAGGAGCGCGCCGGAGAGAAGAAGAGAAACGAAAAGAAGGAAAATCGGAGAATTCGGGTTAGGGTTGGCGGGAATCAGGCAAGGAAGAGGATTTCTTCCTTGCTTTTCCTGCTACCTGAAATCCTTTTCCTGAATCTTCTTTCTTCTCTCTCTTTACTACTTACAATGGCCGTCGAATACAAGACGGTCGATAATTCAGATTTGTGCCCCCAGAAAGTAGAAGAATTGGGCGACGACCCAGATGCAGATATCGCCTTCTCCAAGCGCGGTTGTTGTTTCTGGATTCCATGCTTCCCATCCGATCGATCGAATCCCGTCGGATTAGGATCCGTCTGGTGGGGCCGAATCAGTCCGTCGGAGAAGGACGAAGAAGGGTGGTGGCAAAAGGGATGGAATGCGTTGAAGAAGGTCCGGGAATGGTCGGAAATAGTGGCCGGACCAAGATGGAAAACTTTCATACGCCGGTTCAAGAAGAACGGGAGAGGAGGAAAGCAGGGCAAATTCCAATATGACCCTTTCAGCTACGCCCTGAATTTCGACGAAGGGCATGGGCAAAATGGGGATTTTTATCCAGACTACGACGGGTATCGCGATTTCTCGGCAAGGTACGCGGTTCCTCCGTCGGCCAAAGCGTCGATGGATCTTGGAAAGGACGGTCCAGATTTCACGATGAGTGGCCACTGAATTCCCGGGGGGTTTTCTCTGACGTGAGCCATTCAGGACGGTGGCGCGTCTGGCCGACGGTTGGCGGATCGTTCATGGATTTGTTTTTCTCCTTTTTGATACTATATTGATTATTCATTAATTATTAATAGATTCTTTCTCTTTTTGGGGATTTTTTAAACCTTTTTTTTTTCCCTTCTTTTGGCGAATTCTGTGAGTGCATATACTGGAACATTATTAGTGTAATTATATAAATAATATGTTTTCTTTTTAAAAATCATAAATAAATAAAAATATGATTTCAACGCCCTAGTGCATGGAAGCCAGTTCTGTAATCCGGAATTGAAACGGTTCATTTCTGTCAGGGTTGGCCAAACAATAGTAGAAATGTTTGATACCTAAGCTAAATGTACAAGTGGGGTCACAGTTTTCTGCTGATCAAAGCCGTTCATCCAATGAAGAAAACTTCAATTGTATAAGTTTCAATGTCATCATTGCTCATTGATCTTAGTGGGACAATTAGGATCATCCGGCAAAGCGGGCCATGTAATTTTCATGACAAGCTTTATCACAGGAAAACTTCAGATCAACAGAGTGTAATGTGTTGATTCAGATCAGGCTATTATAGTTGGATTATTCCTCTCTTTAGGTTGCTGGGGATGCAACTGGCCTACCTAAAAGTCACATCAAAATACTACCTGGTTGACAGTGATCCTTGTTGGGTCATGTAATCGCTATCTGGCCTTGACTGTTCATGGCTTGATTCTTCTTTCATCCAATTCCTTGATGGCAAAATGCAGTGATTCAGACTGGCATTGGAAAATTTGCCACTTAGAAACTGTTGTCTAGAATTCACCAACCTATTCCAAGAACTTTATAACCCACCAAAGGTTATCTCTGAAAGACCCATATTACTACCCTGCTGAGCAAGATGGGTTCCACTGGAATAGGTGATTTCAAGTGATATTGAGAGCCTTGATGAAGTGGATGGGCCTGCATCTCTTGTGCAAACCATCTTTGCTCAAACAAGTTAGTGGAACACCAAGGTCAGTGGTCACCATTATAAATCTGAGGAATTAGTATGCATTGACCCCCACAAGCTTATGCCTTCATGCTGCTTTATTTTATTTATTTATTTTATGATTTCCTGCTGGTATGCAATAAGAAAAGTAAACTCAGGTGTATTTTGATGAGGCATCACTGTCTGTTCTTTTAAAAAGAAAAATAGCAGGTGATGACTGAGAGGACCCAGACAACCAACCAAAGATATAGCTTTAAAATGGGGTATTAAATCAAGACTACAGCACTCTGTTTAAATTTTTTAGCCTGAGGGTCCCTTTTTTCTTAGTCTTAAACAACCTCTCAACATGATCCTCTTACAATAATGAAGGTTTGGGTGGGCTTAAGTTCAATAGATCTCCTACAGCATGCATATTCCCATCCTAATAGGGCAGATTAGTATTGAACAAGAATTAAAATAGTAGGCTGCAGTTCAATCATTGTGAAACTGAATCAAGGCCACCTAGTTGAATTTGTTATTGATTTGCTTGAACCCTATTCAGGGATGAAATGACCAGAGCCTGGCACCTAAATTTTGGATCTGAAACTGTCTAAATAATCAGTTCCAAATGGACAATCAAGAAGAAAATAGCAACATTCCGTGTGTTCGATTTCCACAATCGAGCAGTTAAAATACTTGAACGAGCATTTTTTCATCAATAGGTTGGGGCCAGTCAGATGAAGGGTCCAAAAAGTTCAGCCTCAGATGCTCTTTACAAAGGGACAACAGTATGCACGTGTAAATAACAAAAGAAGATTTCCATTGACATAGATGTGTATATTCTTTTCAATGTACAACATTTAATCCAACTGAATTTTGTATACGTTTTGATGACTTTATGTTCAGCAGAACATCACCCAAGATCCATGGAAAGCTCAAGAAGTTAATCTCTGAACAGTAATCAGGATGGTAAGTTACATAATACCACGCTGATGCCATTTTCGATTGGTCGTTCACCCTGCACCCATTCTTGAACCATCCCTCAACCTCCTTGTGCAAATTTTTTACTGCAATCAAAATACTGTCCTTCATCTCAGTTAATCTCCTCTTATCCCTCTGTAAATAGGAGGATAGCCTGCGCAAATTACCTGTCAATATTTCATCTTCACCCTCGGCACCATAGTAATTCATTATAGTGCCCAGTTTCTCTATATACTGATTCTTGTACTCTTCTGCGGTGTCTAGGAAAGCCTCAAAACCATTCACTTCAAGATCATAGTCATAAGCAACTTCTGCAACTGCCTTGGACCAGATGAACTTGGAGTTCTCGTACTCCATCCTGTCAGTGGTTGCTCGGTAGAGCTTTCCTAATATTCCAGGTGAAGCGTAACTTGGTCTGTCTCCCCTCTCCATGAAATCTGGATATTCATGTGGTCTCAGTATTCTTGGCATTTCAGCTGGTGCTCCTGTCTTTGCAAAGTCCACAGCCATGGAGTGAAGAGTTGCCAGTTGCAGGCACTTGTTACTCTGAGCTTTACTTGTTTCACGGTCTGCATGCACCAGATGTGCAGTTGAGATGGCCCCAAGTGTGTCGTTTATCATATAGTCGACAAAAAACTTTAGAATTTCCTGACAGTTAATGGCAGATCAGTAAATTACTCGGGCATCATGGTTCAGTAGCACACCAAAATGAAAACGAGTTCTCAGCATAGAGGTCTATTTTATGGTTCTGAAGTTTACTACATAGCATTCTACTTGTAATCATTCTTTGATAAACAAATACTCGAGGTACAAAACAATTGGCATCGGCATGATTTTATGCTATTTGAAATCCTGTATTCATGTTTTACCTTGCTCTCTATTCCAAAAAACCTCACATTCAGGGAATACGTGGAGAGAAATAGCAAAGCATTTAGCCTTAAGTGGGTTGTAATCAATAGGAGTTTAGAAATCATGGCATTCCTTTGTCAAGTATCTTTCAATTAAGAAAAAGGGAGGAGCTAACACCATCTAAGTACTGTCCAAGTTTACCAACTAGAAACCAGAGTTTAGACTGACATACCTCCAGAGTCACATCATGATCCATAAGTCTTGGCCTTCGTGCGATATAGTCCATGGGGGCACATGTGTAAGGGGGAATAAGATTGGCATCCCAACATACAAAGTACTGGTCACCATCCAGGTCACCACCAGAGCACTCATTTGGATGCGGCCTGCATAAGCATGCATTGTTAATAGAACCTATAGAGCTTTATACACGATTAGCTATTCTCCTCTTCAGCTTTCTTAATGGAAAATCAGGATACATGCACAGAATAAATAAAAGAACCTCCGTTAAGGATCCAGGGTGCACAACAAAACTAAAATGGAGATAGAAGCAAGGGTATTCAGCTGGTATAAGCAATGTTATACAAACTAAGATTTTTGGAGAACTCTGCATGCTAAAAAGGAAATGGATTTTCAGATAAGACAAAACCTCTGTACCAGCATGCAGCAAGAGATTGACTCGAAGAAGTTTATGGGATCTGATTACCTCTCTCCTTTTTGAGGGAAGATAATGCAATCGACCAAACCAGTTTCCTCTAAAGCAGGATTATGAATAGCCTGGAGCACTCGTACATCACCAGGGTGAAGGCATGGGTTTTTTGTAACTACAACTTTTCCTACTATTACTGCTGTTGTTTCATCAATTTTCTGGAAGTATTCTCGATCATTATCTTCTAGCTCTGTCTTCGTCATGGTCACACAGATATAAACTTCACCATAGCTTAATGTGCAGGTTTCATCCATGCATCCCAGAAGGACCCGGCCTTTTGGTACAAATATCCGGCACCTACTTCGCATGTCGGACAAGTGATACTCACGAAGTGCCCTAAGCATCATTGACAGGTAAGGCTCTAGAGCTGGTTCATAACCCTGTAGCAACATACTTACTAAAACTGAGTTAGTATGACTGGCACTCATGCGCTCCAGAACATTCAAGGCAGCCTCTTTATTTTCTAACATTTTGTCTAAAAGGCGCATTTCTTCTTGTTGCATTGATTCAAAGTTTGTGTCCTCTATCCCCAGAGTCGACAAGAGAGAAACAATTTCACGATTCAAATAGCAAGGCATAGATTCACTACACTTAGTGACATTAAGCATAGTGTTCTTCGAATCAAATTTTAGCATGCTGCGCCGTAGTGATACCTTCCTGAATGAAGTGCGATCAACAGCAACAACACCTTTGTAGCCACCATATCGAATTTGGAAAGCTGAAGGAGTACGGTTCAATCCACACTTCTGAGCGACTTGTCTGGCAAAAGATAGAGAAATCTTTCCAATGCCGTCTGAAAAGCAATACTTGATACCATCAGTTGTAACATCAATGTCAGGAATAACCTGAACATCTTGCATTGGGACATTACATGTCTGCTGGGAAGAGCTGAATAATTGGCCCATCCGTGCTGCACATTTGGAGACACTGCGGATTTTTTTGAATTGACCCATCCATTCTCTGATACCTTCCGCACAGACGGCATCATTAGAAGCAAACATCCAAACGGAACTTGAACGAAGTTGACTGGCTGAGAAGGCAAGAAATTCAAATTTTTTGGTCCCAATGGCAATCCCATTGCTCAGGATGGACAATATTCTATTGTATATCCTAGTTTTGTACGGCTCCGAGAATATCCCTTGCTCAATCCTTGTTGAGATGGCCTCAGAGTGGAGCTTACTCCAATCTTCATCAACAAAAGAAACTCTGATGAAGTCAGAAGCATATGCTGCATAATGCTTTACGATGTAATTGGAGGTTTCAAGCTCAGGCCCCAAGAAGTAAACCTTTGATGGTGTTAAGAGGACTCTATGGCAACTCATTAAGTTCTTATCCGCTTGCATGCTTTGACATGATGACAATGGTTGCTTTTGGTTACCCCTGATCATATTTAATTGATCTTTAATAAACTGCACAGGTTTATAGCAAGTGGACTTCATCTTGTGCAACTTCAGAAGGATCATAATGGCAACATCTGAGGGCAGGCTGCTAAGAATGTCAAGCAGATCAGAATCCACTGCTGTCAGACTGAGCTTTTGAGTTTGAACCAGAGAGTTGAGCTGGAAAAGAATCTCATATTCCAACTTAAAATCAGATGCGCAATTCAAGACAGGTACTACTTCGTTTCCAGAACAAAAAGGTCTGCCTTCTTCTAAAGTTAGGTTCCCTAATTCTTCATACCGTGGGAAACTGTTACAAATTTCTGAAGCTAATAATCCATCTCTGAGTTCCCAACAGAAGTAAGAGGACGGCCCAATGGACTTTACCGCTGAAAAATCTGTTGTACGAACCCAAAGGAACGCAAAATCTTCTTTGCAGACACGGTACCGATCATTACTGAACTTTGATATCAAAGTAGGCCCTGAAATTTTTTGGTAGATCCTTGGCGCATATTTGAGCTGAAAAACCACAATTACATGCTATATTTGTCTCCGATACATAGTTTGTAAAGCAAATGCTGATTACATGACCTAGTACAGCTAACATGAAAAGTAAAACCAGAACTACATGAATTTCTGCTTAACAACTTCCTTTGAAGGATTAAATTTCAAGAACAGATGAAAAGGGCCGAAGCAGCAATTGTGACATTTGGTTAGCTTCTTCTGACACATACAAGTCTCTTTTTGGTAATTAATATGAAAAGTAAAACCAGCACTACATGGATTTCTGCTTTACAGCTTTTGATTAAATTTCAAGAAAACATGAAAATAGCTGAAGCAGCAATTTATGACATTTGGTTAGCTTCTTTTGACACATACAAGTCTCTTTTTAGTTGGTAATACCACAAAACAAAGATTGAGATGAGATATTACTTTGCTTTCTCAAGTATTGCAGGAGACAAGACAACAAGGAGAATTCTCCATGGGGGTTTAGGAACACAATCATTGAAATCGAATGAAATAATCAGATGTTCCAATTCCTGCCACACAGCCATGCGGGATATAAATTTTGGTGCAGCTAACAACAGAATAGATGAAGGAGGATACACCAGTTTGTATCAACAAAGACAGCATAAATAACAGACTCAAATTAAAGCTGATTTTTTTCTTTGTGCAGGATCTATTAAAAATATATATGATATGGAATTCATACAACTCATATTTAGTTCCCAATAATAAATTTCATTGAACATTCATACTCCCACCAGATGAACCATCATAGTTGGTTAGAAAGTGGTGACTGTCTGCCTAAACAAGTTCTCCCAAAATGGCCAAGTTTCTAATAACCATAGATGAACTGCTCCATGAAAAGATTCATAACCATTCATATTCCATCGGTACTGCATGATAGTTATTGGACTCAGTTAGAATGTGACAATCTCCCCCTAGACATGTTATCCAAAACTATCCTTCCATCAAGCATTGTTTATCTACTGTTATCAGTCATCTATTGTTCTAATTTATTCTCCTTTGCTACGAGATGCTATCCATAGTATTGGAATTTTACAGTCATATTACCTGCATAAAGTAACCTTGCCATTCATGTTTTGCTTTATTTAATCAACTGAAACAACATAATCAAAGATGGACATGAGGTAGTAGAATTTTGCCTCGGGAGGAATTGAAAGACATGCTGTCAATGTAATGAAACCAGTTAAAAAGGAGCACCTTCAGAAAACAATCATTGAAATTGAAGGTATAATAATGTTTTCAGTTCCCTCCATGTAGAACATTAATTTCAGTGTAGACAATGAACAAAACAAAGTGACGGAAAATTTCAATCAAGGATGGAAGCATATAACACCACAAAAAACATCTTACTATGCAGGACACTTGTAAAATATAACACAAAATTCATACACCTGTCCACAATCTCAGAGTTTTATAGTTCTTCTACTTGCGTAAACTATATTTGACATATGTGTTTTGCTTAATTCGATCCATTGAGATAACATATCCGGAAACAGCATTTGAATGCTGAACCAACTAATCAGAAAAACTAAAAGAACCTACGAAAAAGTTTGATACAATAAATAAAAAGACAGAAGTGCAGTGGTCAATCGACATATGGTCAAAGAACTACATTTGATTTATCTTGGTTCCGACAAAAACCAAAAGTACCCACAACATAATCAAACAGTATCTACACCCTAAAACACTCTCCATTTTCAACCACACAAAACTCAACCCTCCTCACTCAGGAATAAACTGACCAAAATCACACTACTAAATAAGAACACAAGGCTGTAAAATAATTTATTCAGGACATTCTAAAGATATACAATACAAAATTCATGTTATCCGTATTTAGCTCCTCAATATCAAAATTTTTGTAAAAATTCATACTCCTAACTACCTAGTCGTAGTTATCAAGGTTAGTTAGCATGCTGCATCCATCTGTAAAATAATTAAAATACCGTATATTTGCTACTATTAGTTGTTAATTGTTCAAAATTACTTCCCCATTACACTCAATGACAGCCTATCCATGGTATCAGAATCTTATTGGCCTTCTACTTGTATAAACAACCTGCAACATGTATGCTTTGATTAATTAAATCAATTAAAACAGAATATACCAAAACAGCATTATAACACGGAAACAACAATGCAGATGAACTGGGAAAACCAAAAAAATTGAGATAATAAACAAAGACGGTACTGCAGTATTAAAATCATATACCTTCAAAAGAACCGCATTTAATTCATCTCCATTCAAACAACACCCATAAGTACGAAGAATATCATCAAACTGGATCGCCATCTTAAAACATTCACCACTTTCAACAACACAAAACTCAACCCTCTTTCTCTCAGGCATAATCCCAACCTTTACATGCTCCCATTTCTCAAGAACACTCATCAAACCTTCTCTAACCAAAAACCCCACATGCAAAACCCCTCCATCAGCGCGATTGACGACCTGGGTAGGTCTAACGATGATCTCTTCGAAGGAAGGCGAAACGTCGAGATGGGCTCGCAGGAATAGGAGTTTTCCTTGGATGGAAAGAAGGTAAGCTTTGTTTGCAGCTTCGATGGTTTCGAACTGGACTCTCCCAATGCCTTCAGATTTCCAGTTTTTCCTCTTTGTGGCGATTTCACAGGCGAAAACAGAGTTTTTTCCGATTGTGGACTCGAAGAAGTTGAAGAGTTCCGAAGCAATTGCTGTTAAGGGTATCTTCGAGACTTTCACTGTGCTTTTCTCGATTCCCATGGAGAGAGAGAGAGAGAGAGAGAGAGAGAGAGAGAGAGAGAGAGAGAGAGATTCGCTTGGGTTTTGGCGGGTTTCGGCGCTGGGGGGCTTTATACAGAAGAGTAAGGAAGGGCTGGCGGAAAAGTAGTCAGAATGCTACCATGGAGCGCGATCATATGTTTCAGTGTGGAGGCTGGCTTTTGCATAAAGGGCCCCATTGTTGGTTGATCCTGCATGTTAATCTGATTTCATCGAATTGGATCTCTCCGTGCATAAAAAATCATCACAATTTCTAAACAATTTTACCAGCCAAACACTCTATCTTCCGAAAGTGCACCGTTGTTTTAGACTAACTTTCTCACCGTGCATCTTATATGATCCCAATACATCTTTTACGATGCGGGACTCATCCACTCCGCACATCTACAACACTTCCAAAGTTGGAGACTAAGATTAACGGGTCAGATCAATCAAAACTGGGACCCAAGGAAGAAGCTACAGCAAAGAACTGAGAAGGCGTCCCGCGCTTTCCCAGTTCTAACAAATCCATCCTAATATTCCAGGATCCAATCTGCGAAACGTGAACCGTTGATTTCTCATTGGACCATATATTACGAACTGATATAACATTGGATATGTGATCAGAACAATGTGGACCACTCATGAATTATCTACAAGCTCAACGGTTCCGATGATACATGCATCATCTCACCTGGCCCACATATTTGAGCATCGCTTTTATCCGCAAGATATAATCCACCAAAAATCAAAGGTTCACATTTAATGTGGAGCCCTAAAGAAAGTTTAGCAGATCAAGGGTCTAAGATCATCGAATCAGCACAAAATTGACGGCAACGGGAAAGACTCGTTTTTAGCTGCTAGATGAACTGGTTCGATTATGACATGTGTCAGATGTGGGCCCCAAGAAGTTCATGTTTATGAAAGAGTGGTTGTGATCAAAAAAATATTGAACCTAGATGAACCGTCTGTTCTAGGGGCAGATGATCCGATCAAGCCAAAATCATCACCTATTAGATTAACAGATTCAACCATGCAAGCGTGGAATCATTCTCTTACAAAAATGCAAGGTAAGGCTGCCTACTTTAGGTCATCGTAGCCCACCCCTTCTCTAGACCGCACATAGGCGGGTGCTTTTGTTTTTATTGGACTTGATTTGCCATATGAGATTTCTCTACAAGACCAAATCTCAGTCCATCTCATAAGTACTTTAAGCTTGTTTTTACGTAATTGAATGGTTTGGATTAGATAATAGGCCTATATATGCACTTCATGCCCATATCTCCCTCTACGAAAAATAGGTAGCCTGCTAAAATAAGTGCATTTGGATGATCCTAAATACTTATTTTAGGTCTTTAAAAATAGTTCAAGATTTTTCCAACTTGAGATGAGATGATGTGGGCTATATCAGTGTAAATTGTGCTTGAGTTGAGTTGAGATGAAATAATATCTCGTCGTCTCAGTATTAGGGTTGATTGAGATGAGTCAAGATGGAAGCCATCTCATCCCAATTCACAATCAGTGATACTTGAGATGAAATAATATGAAAACCATCTCATCCCAAGTGATTGTTTGTGGTCCTTAATATCTTACTCATCTCACTACAATATAAGTGATATTTATTTCTTCAGTCATATCAATTCATCTAATTTCAATTTTAGGTTATCTTAACTTAGATAAAATCATATCAAACCAATTTTCATCAATGTCGTCAAAACGAAGTTTGAGTTGCTGCTTTTCTCTTTGGCTGGGGACTAAATTTAAAAAAGTGCACGAGTAATTTGCTTTGTAATTTTAGCTTGAATATATTTATATAGAATGTGTTAATTTCAGTTGTTTGATGCAGGTGCAAAAAATAGGTGACATTTGATTGGCTAAAAAATATATATAATAAAAAAGTTAAGAGAAAATGGTAATTGAAAACTTTTTCCTGACCAATCAAATGTCACTTATACTTTACACCTTCAACTCCTTGTTAAAATTGCCGCTCCTCATACATACATACGTTTTTTTTGCCAAAAAAAAGTAAAATATAGAAAAAGTTAGTAAAACTGACAGTTAAACTTTTTCCTTGCCAATCAAATGTCACTCGCACTTTGCATCTGCAACTCCCTGGTGAAATTAAAGATTTCATGATAATAACACGACAATGAAATTTGAAACACGATAAGAGAAAGAAAAATTCTGCACTCCTTTGTTTTAATAATGACACCTCTTTGATCCCAACCATCTATCTGCCTATCTTGCAGGATGATCTTAATGAAATTCCATTCAATGTCTTCAATCATCGGCCCACTTTATATTCTGAAAAATTGTGTCCATTAAGGCTGTTCAGTAAAGGGCATGATCCTAGCAACATTAAATGAGGTGTCTTACCATTTTCATCTTAAAATTGATGCCGACGGTGAAGATCGCTTGTTTTCGTGGGACCCACAGTCGTTGGTCGATCTTATCGCATCGACTTAAAACAAAACCTGCCTTTTTGCTTTAACCATCTGGTTGCAGCATAGAATTGTATGGCTTAGATTGTACGAAATGATAAGATCGGGCATCGTTGGTGGGTCCCGTAGAGTGGTTTGTGCCTATGACCAACCACCACGAAGATTGTGTGTGATGGGAGGAACCTCAGGTGTCCGTAAAGGGCATCTTCTTGTCTCCAATTGAAGGTCTCTTTTTGTCAACCAAGTCAGGAATGGTGTTGACACCCGTGAATTTGGGCACTTCTACCCACGTCAATTTGTCGCCCTTGATGTGATGTATTCCCATTTCCTAGTGAAAACTGATGTGGGTGGAATGTCTACTTTAGGCCAAACCATACACAAATGAAATTTGTTGTGGGACTCGGCTAACTGTTGATCCACACTGTTCATCTTCTGACGACATGTCAGATATGGAATACCAGGTCCATCGGATGACGAGTGGCTTGTCCATTTAAAGTCAAGATTGTCACCCAATGAGAAGAGTTTTGGTGCATACCCCATTAAAGAGGGTAGCTAATAGATGAGCGGCTTATAGTCTGAGACACGTAGGCCCCATCTCTAAGTGTACGGTGTGGATTGTTGTGACTTTTAAATTTCAGGGTTGGAAATGCTCACTTTTGGGGTAGTTGTGTGATGTACGTGGACATCTTTCCTTGGGAAAGAGAATGGATCCAAGTACTGGTTGAAACAGAAGTGGGGCCCTACTTCTTCAATGATCTAAACCTAATATATCAAAATTCTCTCTCATCCAACGATTGTACGACTTTGGATTTGTTGTGGAATTGTAACTTACTTTATTTCTAGGTTTACAAATTGATTTTCATGAAAAAAAAAGAATCCTTTCGAAAAGTTATCGTCTTAACCTTATCTCAATTAGGGCCGGTCACATAAATATTATTTTTTTATTTTTCTCTATTAAGTATTATGGATTTATTCAGTATCAATATTTTTAAATTTTTTCTAACAACTTCTTCTATCCACGTTATTTTAGGCCTTTTTCATGTCCTTTTAGCAACTTCAATTTGGATCTTCTCACTCTTTTTAATCAATGTTGTTTTCGATTTTCGTTAGATATGTTCAAACCATCTAAGTCTAATTTTTCTTGTCTTGTTATCTATTAGTGATGTTCCTAACTTTTCTCTAATATTTTTAGTTCTTTTTTATCTCATCACTCATTCATCTCAATATTTGCATTTCAGCAACATTTATCACATGTGCATGTTGTTCTTCAAATGCCCAATAATCCTCTCGAAAAGGAGTTTACACATTTTAAATTGAATTTTGCTAAAGAGCCAAAAGTTTTGTTGCATATAAGATTTTTGGGTCCTTAGAGTAATTTAATTTAAAGGTGGAAAGTGATTTTTTATAGAGAATTTTTATTTATTTATGAAAATCAATTTCCTTCCAACCAAACAGGTACTGGGCTTGACGCTGATTAGAGCATCGCTCCCCGTTGAATTATGATTTTTAACTATATATATTTAAAAGCCAATGTAAGAGGCTTATATTAATCAAAATAGTCTAAATTTTGGTGACTTGCACATCCAAAATATGTTGGAAGAGATGAACGGCTTAGATCATTGAAAAGAGTCGGAGCCACAATTTTAGCCTCTCACACTTTCCACATGAAAACATGCTCATCCACCTGTATGACTCACTCTACTATGCCATGTCAAATATATTCCCAAGTCTAAAAGTTAGGAGACAGATCAAAGGGAGCTACCCCTACTAAAGAGAGCTAAAGGGAAAATGGAGGGAAAACACAAAAGTGGGTTAAGGATAAGCGTATTTGCAGCACCTGAGCAAGTTAGAATTTCCAGGATAAAATAAAATCCAAATGTCAGAAAATGACAAAATCTAATAAAATATGGATTGGGAAATGACAAATCTACCCCCATACTGTTTGTTAAATGACTAATGTAGTCCTTTCCCCTTCCTTTTCAACCCCCGCTCCCTCCCATGTTGGAAGCTACCACTGGCTTGCTACCACCCACCTATCGGTTTTGTATTTTATTATGCAGAAGAGTATAGAGTCCCCTTAAAACCTCAATTTTAGGGTTTTTCTGCTGCAAAATCAGTCCAAGACAGAAGGTACCATACAAATACAAGGAGGTTCCTTAATGGCGGATTCTCCGAATCAGCGGTAGGTAACCTCCACATCTCTTAACTTGTGTCGTTTTTCTGGCAGAAGATCAAAGGGGTTTGTTCTTAACCTATGGAAAAATAGGTTTTCTTAGGTGGGTCTTCTATGAAATCCAAGGAAAATCTAGCTAGAATGGTATTTTGTACTTCATCAGAGGGGAGGAGGATCATGGTTGAGTCGTTATGGATGTGAAAGCTAGGGAAAGATGTTATTTTTGGCATGTATGTGTTGAAAATGGCTTGATTTGATGCCAAAGGAGGTGAAAGATGTTCTTTTTGGCCTACTCATCACCTAAAATGAATTGGGTTTTGTCTCAAATCAAGAGGAAAGATGTGTTTTTAGCCTATCAATCTCCTATTTCTCCTCTAGTTCCTCCCCCACCTCCTTACACTAGTAGTTATCAGAAGGAATCATCACCGTCAACGTCTGGCAGTAGAATAAGTCCTGCTGTTCTATTCATCATAGTTATTCTGGCAGTGATCTTTTTCATCTCCGGTTTGCTTCACCTTCTTGTTAGATTCCTCATAAAACAACCTTCTTCTACATCATCATCTCAATCTAGCAGATACGCAGAAGCGTCTGGTTCTGATGCACTTCAAAGACAGCTCCAACAGCTCTTCCATCAGCATGATTCGGGCCTAGATCAAGCTTTTATAGATGCCCTTCCTGTATTTCTCTACAAAGAAGTCATGGGTATGAAAGAGCCCTTTGATTGTGCCGTTTGTTTGTGTGAGTTTACAGAAGATGATAAGTTGAGATTGCTCCCTATATGTAGTCATGCATTTCACATAAACTGCATAGACACATGGCTTCTCTCAAATTCAACATGCCCTCTTTGTAGAGGGACCCTTTTTTCCCCTGGCCTAGCTATTGAAAATCCAGCGTTTGATTTCAATGATTCGAGGGAAGATGACGGTTTGTCAGGTGATGGTGACGACAGGTTTGCGTCTAGTCAGAAACCAGTGGAAATGGAAGAAATTGTTAGTGACAAGAGGGTTTTTCCTGTCAGACTTGGGAAGTTTAGAAATGTAAATAATGAAGAAGGTCAAGGAGGAGGAGGAGAAACTAGTAGCAGTAATTTGGACGCGAGGAGATGTTTTTCAATGGGTTCGTATGAGTATGTTCTAGCTGATTCAAATCTGCAAGTAGCTTTGTGCCCAGACAGGGATAGAAATAGTCAGCACGTCAAAAGAAGAGCCAATGGAAATTCCTCATTAGAAGTGGATTTGGAAGGGAAGAAGTTATTCAGGGGCAGTAAAGGTGAGAGTTTCTCTGTTTCCAAGATCTGGCTCTGGTCTAAGAAGGAAAAATTCCCGAGTACATCAGATTCCCAAATGGGGATTTCTTCATTAAATGTAGGATTGCCATGGATTGAAAGAACTCAGAATATATGAAGGTATTTCTTGTGTAATCTTTAATCTGATCCATCCATTTCCTCTCCAAATTCTTTCTATATTTGTCTTTGATCTTGCTGATCTTGTCTCTGATCTTTCTTTTTCACTCTTGGGATGAGAGAAAGCAGCTCTCAAATGCTGCAATTTTTTTTCTAAAAATTGGCTCCCTAAACTTTAGTTTCTGCTTCTTTTGTCAGATCTTATCAGTGAACTCTTTCTTTCAGTCCTTTCTAACTTGGCTTTTGTGTAATGGGGCTGGGATTGGTAGCCTTAGAAACCAGGCATTGCACCCTAGCTTTAAATAATAATGAAAATAGAGAGAAAGTGTGTGAGTGGGAATACTGTAGTCCCCTTTTCCTTTATCTTTTCCTTTTCCCCTCTTTTCTTTTTGGAATGATGGAAGGATCCTTGGAAAGGGGGATGGAGGATTCTAGTGATGAGAAGCATGCCAATGGCCAATGGCTCATTTCAATTGGTTTTACTCCATTTCACCAATTTTTGTTCTTTTTTTTCTTTCCTCTCTAGCTTTTGTAAGTCGGTGCTTGCTCAGTGGAATGCATTATGCCAAATCCACAGTGGTGTTGAAACAAAGACAAAGACAAAGACAAAGTCAAATGTAGAGTGAAATTATGTGGTCCTTTGTACTAGGTTGGGATCTCAAGGTACTAATTTCCTCTCCTCCATCTTCAAGAATGCAGCCGGAGAAAGGGGTTGTACTACACAACCATCTTGGAATTTGTTCGCCCCTTTCGCCTAATAACATACAAATGAGGAGAGGAGGAATTCTCTGGTAAGGGTAGATCCCCAGGCTCTACTCAGCGTATATTTTATGTGAGAGCTTTCAACATCAAGCATGTGCCGCGTTATAGAGTGAGTTTGCCACATTTTCAGATTATTTTTAATTATGCTTAATTATTCTCTTTTGTCATGGCGCAACGGTAAAAGCTGTAGTCATGTAACCTGGAGGTTACGGGTTAAAGGCATGGAAATAGCCTCTTGCAAATGTAAGGTAAGGCTGTGTAATTTAAGCCCTTGTGGTCTGCTCCTTCTGCAGAGACCTTGAAGTCACGGGTTCAAGGCATGAAAATAGCCTCTTACAAATATAAGGTAAGGCTATGTACTTTAAGCACTTGTGGTCTGCTCCTTCCATAGACCCTGCATAGGTGGGAGCTTTGTGCACTGGGGCTGCCCTTTTTTGTCTTTAATTATTTTTCCTAGTGCAAACTACCCAACACAGTGACATTAAGTTTAGAGAAGGGCTAGTAATTTAAAGATGAAAAAATCTTATTAAAGATGCTTATTTTGCCACCAAACATTGGTTATTGAGTCTCATTTATGTGTAAACTCCACCAACCTATGCTTCACATGTTTTAGGTTAGAAGCCCCATGTTCACAAACACAATAATACAACAGAATTTGATCCTACAACATGCAACTAATAGAAGGAGAGCCTTGGCGCAATAGTAAAAGTTGTTGTCATGTGACCTTAAGGTCACGGGTTCAAGGCGTGAAATCAGTCTCTTGCAAAACACAAAGTAAGGCTGCCTACTTTACGCTCTTGTGGTCTGCCCCTTTCCCGAATCCCACATAGGCAAGAGCTTCATGCACTGAAATTGTCCCTTTTACTGCCCCTTTTGCAGGCAACTAATAGTTCCAATGAGATACATTGATTTGGCCTGCTCACATTATACATTGATTTGGCCTGCTCACATGATTTGAATGCTTAGCTTGTTTGTCCTTTCATCAGTGTGTCTGGCCTGGAAGTACCTTGGTCAACCTCTAAAGACCTGTTTGGCATGGGGCTGCAAACAATGGATAAACTTACACAAGGATGGCCTAAAATACGGACAAATAACTTAAACATAAATGAAATGACCCTAAAACCCTTGGATTATTTCTTATTGGATAGTTTTGTCTATGTTTCAAGGTTTTTGCCAAATTGCTGGCAAAGAAGACTATCCGTGGCTTTTGGACGGACTGGCCGTCGTTGAATGATCAGACCTGTTCATCTTATTGCCATGGCTATAGATATTTCATGAACAAAATTACAATGATTTGATAATTCTAGGTATTTTAAAATTTGTGTTTTTTAAAGTTTTTAATTTTTCTATTTTTTTGTACAAGCAAAGAATTATAAAACAAATTGCCGACACACTCTCCCTCAGCAGTCGCTCAAAATTACAATTGTTCGGATGATGAAATCATCCAAGCCACACGTTTCTGTGAGCAATAATCCGTAGGACCCTTCATGCATGCGTGGGGACAGTGGGACGCTTCTGTAGCAACACCTTAAAGTGTGTTTTCATATAGAAATCATAAACCAATAGAAACACAAAACACACCGTTGTATTCTTTGCATGAGGTCATATTGACCGTCTGATTTAATCCAAGGACTAGAGGGTAATCTTAAACCGTAATCTTGGAGCCTGTTTCCTCCTTTTCTTTGATTTTAGGGTGAAGTTAGGAGTTGGTAGGGCCTGCCTTTTAATTAACTATTAGACAATAATAAGATAAATTATCTTCCGGGCAATTTTCCATGGGTGACGTTCTTGGGAGCAGAAGTTGGGGATCCCAGGCAGCACGTGAATGGTGTTCTGGTTTTGAAAACCTTATCTGTCAAAGAAAAGTTTTGGAGTTGTCGTCATGTAATTTTAAGGTTACGGGTTAAGACATAGAAATAGCTTCTTACAAAAATGCAAGGTAAAACTGTATACTATAGACCTTTATAGTTTGCCCTTTTTTGGGACCTGTGTACCTGATAGCTGATTTATATGAGATTTTGAATACGATGACACTTGCGAAGACTTTTAATCATAGGCAGCATAAATTGGACGTCCTCCATTGACCCTTGCCCTGGTCCCTCCGTGACTTTTGTGCTACATGGACAAAAGAGGTGGTTAGAAAGGGCTCCATGTTTCATCACTCTTCCTCAAGAATTGGCACTTATCTCGCCCATAAATGAGGGAAAGGCCCCACAAGTGCAGTAGTCTAATAGGACAGCCTGCCAGAAGCAGTTATTCAGAGTGTTCCCATGTGAGCTTCTCCTAAGTAGAGCTTTGTTTGGGTTCTACTGTCGGTTCCTGTACTTCCGGGGAAACGGCCTGACTCTAGACATCTAGATGCATAGCTAGATGATCACAACCGGCCATCTATATATCATGCAATGGCTTATATACAGATCATATCCATCGAAACAATAGTAACCTGACCTTCTAACCTATAGCTAATTAAGATGAAGCACTGGAAAGAAAGGATCAATAATCATAAGCGAAGCATTTCATCAGTTCTGATCTTCGCTTACATTTGGGTCAGCAGATAAGGATACATTAGATGAACGGTCAGGATCCACTGTGGGAGACCGATTATGTAAAAGTGGCAGCTTACTGTGCCATTCCTACCAGTAGAAAACGACAAGAATGGTGTGTCATTATTGTAAATCTAAAATTCTTACTCCATGGACATTCCAGTTGTCCATAAACTGACATGATTTTGTAATGGAAGATCAGATCTCGTGCATTTGGAATGTTGCATCAATTCATTCTGCAATCTATCTTTTTACCTATTAAGATATATGACCTTCACATGGTATAAAGGTAGTGCACTTAGCTTTGGTTGACTTTTCTTATCCCTGTGATCTGGGACCTTTATTAGCATTTCAACGGCCAATTTTGCTTTATTATTAGAAGAGAAGTACAATAATTAAGTTGTTGTCGTGTGACTTTGAGGTCAAGAGTTTGAAGATTGAAAATATCTTTGCAAAATGAAACTTTCTGTAATATTAAACTTTCCTCTTCGACCCTGACATCTTTTACCTATCCCATCAAGCTTTCCCTTCTCTTGAATGGATTTATTCTATGACTCATAAACAAGGCAGGGATGATGGCCAAAAAGATGTACTAGAGACCTTTGTGGTCCGCCCCTTCTTGGAACATTAGATAAGTAGATGCTTTGTTCACCAAACTGCTCATTTTTTTCAATTTGCCTTGTTAGTAAATGATCTAATGCAACAATGCTGGGTAGAATCCACATTCCTTTCTTTTCCTGATTTCTACTTATTCTTTCCATGGTTGTAGTGAGATATTCTCTGAATTGCAACCCATGGGCGCCACTTTGATTGCTTCAAACCTAGTTTACAGGCTTTGCAATCTTTAAGAGCAGTCGTTTGTAGTTCGTGGCTTAGGCTATGTAGGCAACCTAATAGGTTTGGTTAACCTTTCTTCATTCATTAGTTCGACTTTAATTCCTTAAAAAGCTATATATATACTTCCCTCTTGTATCATCAAACCATCACCCATTAATACAACACCAACATTATTTGATTCCAAATTCAGAGCAATGCCTATTGTACCCTCTTCAAATTCTACTAATTCTCCTGCCATTGCTTCATCAAGACCATGAATATGAGCAATACCATCACCTACTTGAAGCATGGTGCCAGTATTTACAATCTTGACTTTTCTATTATATTGTTCAATACGCTCACGGATAATATTACTAATTTCGTCGGCTCGAAGGGTTACCATTAGTCTTTCTTAATTCTTTTTTGAAAGCAAAGAAAAAAAAAAAAGTGCAGCCGGTTGGATTTGATCTATTCTTGAAATACACAACTCGCACACACTCCCTTTCCAAAAAAGATTAATACACCAATCACTACACTTAGATTTGTTGGATTTGTTGCTAAAATATCGGTATTAAGCTCTATATATATATATATATATATATAGAGAGAGAGAGAGAGAGAGAGAGAGAGAGAGAGAGAGAGAGAGAGAGAGAGAGAGAGAGAGGAACGGTAATTTCAGCAAGGAGTTGCATATGTAAAGTACGGGTGACATGTGATTGGCTAGAAAAAAGATTTTGACTACCATTTCCTATAACTTTTTTTGTTTTTTGCTTTTTCCTAATCAATCACATGTCACATGCTTTTTGCACCTACATGAAACAACTAAAATTAACACACCACACACACACACACACACACACATATATATATGTAGAAGAACTAGTCTAGTCAAGTACTAGCTTAAATGTATCGGGCTCCAAATAGCTGGTCCAACCTCAATAAATTGATGTCATTGGGATCAATAGATTTATATTAATCTATGAGTTATTTATTTATTTATTAGAGAGACTTTGTAAAATTACATGCTCAAGAGGAGTGTAAGGAGTACACTCTCCTCTTTTTATATTTGTAAAAAAAAATAAAAAATTCTAGATCTAAACTACTCATCATGTTTAGAATACCAAAAATGGGCAACCCATGATAAATCAATAGATTTGAATGATCCAACTAATTATAGTGGATCTTTGAAAAATGTAGTAAATTCATGATTGTGCTGAAACATCAATGGGGATGAAATTTCTTGTCCAGCCATATGAGCCATTCCTAACATGACAAATGAGTTACATTGACAAAAAATTATTTAACCATACATGAAAAAAGGAGTATGTACTCCCTGCATTCCTCTTAAGGGTGTGCTCTTACCACGACTCTTTATTGAATTTTTTTTTTAATATGGTATGAGCACCTATGTTTTGAAGGAGAGCATTGCACAATAGTAGAGTTGTCATCCTATGACTCTGAGGTCACAAGTTCAATGAGTGAAAATAGCCTCTTGCAAAATACAGGGTAAGGCTGCCTGCTATTGACCCTTGTGGTCCGTCCCTTCTCCAGAACCCCCATACGTGGGAGCTTCGTGCACCGGAGCTGCCCCGTATGAGCACCTATGATTTGCATTATTTTAACGAGGTTCAACTTAAACAGGCTATCTTCTATATTGCATTAATTTTCATACTTCTACCTGCATTGCTTCGACAATAAATTTATGTAGCCCTGGCTGGACTCTTTTACGTACGTTATTAGTTTACAACGACCATCAACTTAGCATGACAGTAAAAGTTCTTGTCATGTGACCTTGATATCATGGGTTCAAGGCGTGGAATCAGCCTCTTTCAAAATGCAAGGTAAGGCTGCCTACCATGGGCCCCTGTGGTCTGCCCCTTCCCTAGACCCCGCATAGGTGGGAGCTTCATGCACCGGAGCTGCCCTTTTTTTATCAACTTAACACCAGATAAAAAAAAGGGTAGCCATGGTGCACGAAGCTCCTGCCTATGCAGGGTCCAGGGAAGGAGTGGACCACAATGGCCTATGATACACAGCCTTACCCTGCATTTTTACAAGAGGCTAGTTCCACGCCTTGAACCCATGACCTCAAGGTCACTCGACGACAACTTTCACCGTTGCGCCAAGCCTCCCCCTCAACTTAGCACCAAATATAACAAGTAAATTAATCTGCGAATTTTCTTCATTTTTTTACAAGTGTATTGAGTTTAATCGTAACTAAGATGACCACATAAATCTTTCTAGCAAGGGAATAATATCTGCAGTCCTTTGTTTAATTAGCAGAGCCGCTCTTTCCATTTTGCAAACTTGTAATCAGTAGTGGTTAGAAGTTGTTAAATTTCCTTGAGAGCTATCATGTGACAGTCAGAAAGGTGTTTAATTAAGCAAGAAGTTTCATTATGAAAGCAAGGCAATATGAATTTTCTGTTTATGACATAATTATTAGTTAATTGACAGAGCTAAGCTACAGGAAGCAGCACTCAGATCTTATGCCAAATGGATTAAGATGAGCTCATGTTCACATTTTTTCGTGTTGGTTAAATTCACCATTATCATGTATTAAACCATTTTCATCGGAATTCAGACAAGAAGAACTTTTCACTGGATTTCAGAAAATTTTCCAATTGCATTGATGAATTTAAAACTAGAAATCAGTATTTTGTTTCTGTCAACCACAGATTAGGATCACCAACTTTTGTCAAATCATGTTTCATTAGCCTCATCTGATGTTCGTAATGGATGGTCTATAGTATGCAGCTTTACCTTGTATTTTTGCAAGAGACTGTTTTCATGTCTCGCACCTGTAATATTAGAAATGAGAAATTGGGTGAACAGTCCCGCGAAACCAACGTACGAGTTAACCAACAAGAATCTCAAATTATTGTAATCTTGCTTATTGAAGACAAATTTAAGACAGATCAATGAACAAGGATCATCAAGATGAATAAACAAACCAAGATCATCTCCAACAGATTAAATAATAAAATACTCCCAAAAAGAATAACCAAAAGATGATTAATCATCTGAAGGAATTGTTCTATAATAAATGCCAAACGAAATATACAAAACTATTGTTATAATAGTCCACTTGAATCTCCCCTCAAAAGCTTGTTCTAGACTTATATCGAGATTAACAGGATTTCTTGCTGGCTGCAACTCTTCATGCAATGATGCTGTTATCATACTCAGAGACCAAGGACCTGTCCTCGTCCTCTTTGATGGTGTTGATCATGGCAGCAACTTGAACCATGTTTGGCCTGGCCTCTGCAGAAGGATTTATGCACTTCAAAGCCACCTGCAACAAGTTCACCATCCTTTCTTCGCTCGCACCGTCGGCCACCAAGGACTTATCGAACACTTCGACAGTCCATTCTTCTTTCACCACCGAATGCACCCACGTAGCCAAATCAAACCCATTGTTCTGCGCTGGCTTCCCAGTGAGCATCTCCAGAAGAATTACGCCGAAGTTGTATACATCGGCCTTAAATGAACCATCGGGAAGGATTCGAGTTTGATCGATGGACTCTTGGCTGCCTCCCACCATTAGCCCATATTCACTGATGCAGGGATTCATGTTCTTGTTCATCACAATGTTGGATGATTTTAAGTTCCCATGGGCAATTCCTTCTCCATAGAGCTCTTTGTGCATGTAGGCCAAGCCCTCCGCAACGCTACTTGCAGCACTTAGTCTACCCTCCCAGTCAAGTGTTTGGCCGTTTCCAAATCCTGCAAATTCAACTTGAAAATCAGTACCATACCTTGTGCAGAGGAGAGATTATATGGTATAAGATCTAAGGATTGAAGTGCAGCTGAAAGTCCATGTGGGTCCAGATGTTTGGTGATCCTAATCGTTCATCTACCTGCCAACGTAATACTCTAATACCCACAGACAAACACAGTGACAGATGGGGCTAAAAATCACGTCGGGCCTTTTTGTTTGGTGATCCAAATATGATTGGACTCGCCCCAACAATCTCCAGATGCGATGATCCTCACCACTAGTTGTCTTGGGGGTAAAATGGACGGCCGGACAGGTTCAGAAGTAAGGATACGAAAATCTTGATCATTCAATTGAAAGTCTATGCAACACATACCGTGAAGAAGCTTGAACAAGCTTCCGTTCTCCTGGTATTCATACACCACAAGCTTCTCTTGTTTTGCACAGTAGTACGCCATTAAAGTCAGTACGTTGGGATGCTTGGCTTGATCGATCTTGCCCATCCTCCTTTGGAAATTATCGGTCGAGATTTCCCAATCCTTAATCCTCTTCACGACCAGGATAGCACCATCATTGAATATCACCTTGTACAGACTACCGTACCTTCCTCTTCCTAGTAACTCGGCTGGGGCTCTCAGCAGATCTTCAAATCTCAACTCCTTGTTCGTTGGATTAGCAAGAACGACTAGAGATGATGAAACCATCCCGCTATCGGCCGATGAAACCATCGAAAGATCGGATTTGCTCACGTTGCTCTTGTAATCAGTCGACCCACTTCCAGCCTTGATCGGACTATCCGTCATAACCTTCTTCTTTTCGACATCGTCGGCCACCTTCCCGTTGTTCTTCTTTGGAGAGACTACTTTGAGCGTGATTATCACGAGAATTACCAGGCCCAGAAGAATATATCCCAAGAACATAAGAACTTTTTCGCCTGATATAGATTTGGATTTGCCTTTTGACGGTGAAGATGACGATGGGCATTCGTTGGCCAGTGGTTTTCCACATAACCAAGGATTACCCAAAATGCTTTCCCTGCCAAACTTACTCATATCAGGAATAGGCCCACTGAAATTGTTGAAGGAGACGTCGAATTCCTGAAAATTGGCGAAATCGAACTGGGGGATTTGTCCAGTGAGTTGATTGTTTTGAGCTAGAAAACCAAGTAGCCCTGAAATTTTTGCTAAATCCGGCAAGTCACCGGTGAGATTGTTGTTGAAGATCCAGAGCCTCTTTAGATTATTTAGCTGCGACAACGAATCGGGAAGATCACCAGAAAGTCGATTTCTATCGAGGTAGAGGTGGGTCAGTTGCCTGCAACTGCCAATCTCATCTGGGACCTCACCTTGGATGCTGTTGTTTTGAATGCTCAGGACTCTAATTGTGGGCACTGAACATATGGCACTGGGGTCGAAAATCCCATCGAAGCCTAAATTTTCGAGTACAACTTTTATAACCAACGACGACGATGATCGGTTGTCACAGTTAACACCAAACCAAAAGTTCTTACAGGGATCAGAACTCGAATTCCATCCGAAATTGGGGTCTGTTGGGATTTTATTGTTGGAAATCGATCGATAAAACTGAAGAAGAGATTGTTTCGCTTCTTCATCCGTTGATGATTTCCCGCATTGGAGAAGGAGAAGAAGGGCAATGGAAAGGACCCAGAATTGGATTCTTTCCATGGTTGGATTGGGATGGGAGCAGCTTTGGAGCAAGAGAGAGAGAGAGAGAGAGGGAGCTCTTATTGATCGTGTTGATGAATTGAAATAGAAATATGAAGTTGGTCTGCTGAAACAAGGAGAAAAATCCAAAGGAAGACTGTTTCTCGACTGGGGAAAGCCAGTTGGCTGATCTTTCGATGGAGTTAATACTGTAATGATCGGCAAACAGGCTTACAATATAAGACAGAGCCAGGAGATGTTTGAAAATTACAGGCCGGCGGGAGAACTGGTCGAAGTCAGGTTATTTTCATGAGGATTTTTATATTTGGCTTGTTCTTATCAACTGAGATGGTTTCGGCACAACGAGGGATAGTTTCGTTAGAAGATACAAAATCAGTTGACAATGAGGGAATACGACGCATGTACTGACAGGGTATCAAGTAACTAGAATCCGATGATTGGAGTTGCATTCATTATGTGGGCCAAGAAACGGAGTGGAGCAGGAACTTACATGATTGATTGGACGATCCAAAACAAGTGATAATGTGGGCCTTAAGATGGACGCACAGAGGTATGATGGCTACGTGATCAGAGATCCGAAACTAGTCAATATATAAGCCACGCCCTTATGCCTGCTGATCGATCTAAAACGAGACATGAATGTGGGGTATAAGATGAACGATCTGAGTGAATCGGCAGCATGATCGAACGACAGACAGCCATTTTCTTTTTTGTGGTCCTTTCTAACAATAGCCAATAATTGGATGATTCACATTTTATTAACGTGGTTCTTGTACCCTGAATCATCTACTATGCAGCCACAACGTAGATGATGTCGAACGATGATGGTCCATGAGATCATCTTAGTTTGTCAAAATGACAAAATATCCATAGATTCTAAAAAGAGCAGTCCGATGCCTGAAGTTTTCGCATATACAGAGTCCCACCAAGGGACAGATGACAAAGGGTTTATAATACACAGCCTTCTCTTGCATTTTGCAAGAGGCTGTTTCCATGACCTCCAACTCAATCGAATGCGTAGATTCTCTTCCAGTAAAATCAAATAATGATATGTTGGTGTATAATGTAACTAAACTTAGCTCTCCCTCTATAAAGGAAAATCTAGTCTCTTTACCTGTCTTATGTGGAGAAAGTGGGCAATTTAATGGCGCGGCATACGAGGAAATGAAAAACGGAAGCAAGGGAGCAAGGAGGATGTTCACTGTAAGGATGTTTTGCACAGGAGGGCTGTTGATTCTGGGATTTCTTGTCTCTTTTACCCATCCCATATGTGATCATAGTTGGATAGCATAACTGCCTGTTTGCATGCACACACTTCCAACTAGTTTTACAAGAGATGTATACATAGTTATACAAAGTAAAGAGTGGAGAATCCAGTAATCCTGAAATTTTGTGGTGTTGAATTGGAGGAATTCAGAATTCAGAATTGCCTCAGGGATCTACAGGCCCCGCTACTTCATCGTCACTTGACCCTATGCTTTGGTCGTCACTCAAGTCTTCATCACTGCTATCATCGGCTGGGGTCCTGGAAATGTCCTCCTCCTTGGCAAAGCGCTCGATATACTCTGTTGTTATTAACACAAGACAACCCATTCAGTGTAAGCAATCTTCAGGAAAGGCATTTGAATCTGTTCTTACCGGGCACAGTTTGAAAACACAGAAAATACCAACTCCTATGTTCTGATCAAAGAGTATGTTTTACTGAGGCAATTAACTGATCGGGAAACGCTATCTCGATGAGTAAAGGTTACATCAGGTGTTAGAATGGAGTGAAAGCTGATTAACACTTTCAAGGGCGTTTGAAGCTGGATGAACCATTTTCAGTGATAAATTATCCATGGATAATTATCTTATCTACAACTATTGAAAGCCTTGAAACATAGACAAAGGTGTTTCAGTAGAAATAATGAATGGTTTTCATGCTCCGTAATGTGTTTCGACTGCCAGCAGCAGGCTATACAATATTGTAGATTGATTTTAAGAAGCTTTACCTTTTACTTTTACTTCATACTGTTGCTGGTCCTTCATCATCAATGATGCTGCATCACCATTCAATGGATCTGTAGGATTTGGGTAAAGCAGCAGCTGTGGAAGAAATACTTCGAACACATTCAAGAGATCTGCACCAGAAAAAGCCTGGGTGAAAAATTGTAACAAATAAGATAAAACCAGGGATGAAAAAGCACACTTGCAGAAAATTCAGAGAAGTAATCCACTAGTTCATTAATGCATGACTTTAATGAACTGATTTAAGTGCCTATGCATGTTTTTTGGGACATGATTTATGGTTACCAAACATTGGGCTCCATGTTTGGTTGATAACATCCAAGCATACGGTGCCGGACCTGCAACCCATATTAAATAAGAGAGGGAAGAAAGAATAAGATTGTATGAATATAGAGAGAATCCACAGTTTTCTATTAAATGCATCAAAATATACAGGTAAACCACTAAGCTTAAAGGCAAGAGAGCTTATGTTATCTCACAGTTCATCAACGTTGGGGTGAAATATTTTGTTCAGAAAGCCAATGGAAGGGGACTTGTATGGATAACCATCTGGTAGCTCGACACGGATTCTCCACAGTCCACCTTCGTAAGGGCCTGCAAGCACCAAAATTCACAAGGTAAGTGCGATAATTTCTGGATGATCAAGAATTAGTTGAATGTATAAAGAACCTCAAAGATACCTTTGAATTCAAGTAAGAAAGTACAACTAGAAAAAGGTTGAGACTGCACGTATGGGGAAAGTTTACAGCAAATGCGCAGTTTTCACTATACCAACTGCAGGAAATGGAAGTATTACGGTCTCTCTATATTTTACCTTTATGCAAATTCCAGCATTTGCAGCAAGATTAAGAGATAATATCATGGTTTGCAAATTTATTGAAGATTGAAAGTTTCGGGTGGCTCAGCAGATTCTGCACAAGCTCAGACAGTTCACTTCATCTTACCTTGTGCTACGACTGTAGGAAGTCAAGAACTGTATTTGGGAAGAAGACCAAAGAAGATGAACTCAGAAGCTGAAAGGCTGATATAAAGGGCAGCACCGGTGCACTAAGCTCCCACCCATGCGGGGTTGGGGGAAGGGGCGGACCACAAGGGCCTATAGTACACAGCCTTACCTTGCATTTTTGCAAGAGGCTGTTTCCATGCCTTGAACCCGTAACCTCAAGGTCACGTGACGACAACTTTTACCATTGCGCCAAGGCTCCCCTTGGGCATTTTTAATTATAAAGGTTGCCACTTTATGAGCCATTTTACAGACAAGCAAAATAACGCGGCCAACCACTAAAAGAAGCAAAATGCTTTTCAGCTTTCACAGAAGATTTCTAGACATGTCAGTTCTTGACCTAAAGCAAGAAGAAAACTCAGCATCTTTTCAATGATTACTAAAGACAATCGCTGCAATCTTTGATGGCAGAAAATTGTAGCCAGCACGAGATTTGAGTTTGGACAACTAGTCCAGTTAGAAGGAAATTTTCATTTAAAATAAATCATGGTATAAACATGCTGGATAGAAAATGCCTGCAAGTTTCATACAATGCATAATCTCACCTTGGCTTGTTCCCGTACTGATATCCCTGTATTCATAACTGGTTATCATGCATTGCAACTGAATCCGTGGCACAAGAAAGCAACCATGTTTACAGTTGATAGCAGCAGAGAAAGCTGATTTGAAAATAAACAGAAGCCCTTTATTAATACTAATGTTTAAAAACAGGGGACCAACTTAGACAAGGCAAAATGAGGTTGGCTGATGAGAGTCCATGCCCAGTAGGAATCAAATTTTCCTGAATGAATCAACTTTTTGTTAAGCCAGACAACTCCAAGGGGGCTTTCTACTAACTTGTACAGGCAATCGGACTCAAACAAGATCTGGGATCAAATTAAAACCTAGTCCACTGCAGCTTGATGATTTACCAGAGGAGTTTGAAATAACAATTAAAATCATATGGAGAGAAAGTGAAATAATGATACATCAAGCATCTGAAATTGCATACAACACATATCACGCACAACCATAAATCAGTTAGCTTATATTCTTTGATTTTAAGAGGATGTTTCCTCAGCATCTGAAGCTCTATCATTTAAATTGCAAAACTAGCCTCAAACACCAGCCACGCAAAATGCTTTCTTAGCCACCCTGATTTAGAAATTCTAGATCAATTACAGGAGAGGTAGCATTCATTAAGGAACCTACACATTAATAGAATTTGTAGATAAATAGAAAAAATATGGCAGAAATACATACTCTCTTTTGGTCCATGAAATTCCACAATGAATTCTTTCATCCCATCATTGACTGTCTCCACTGTATAGTCACTCATCATCCTAAATAAAACAAAGCAAACAGGTTCAAAGTTAGCCCCATAAAGAAAACCAGGCAACGAAGCATATATGGGAATGTGAGCACAGAATCTAAGCAACCATATGCTCCCTTGTCACAGAATCCAACTAAATCAGTACCATGCAACTAAACCTGAAAAGTGGTAACATGATCCTGGGCTAGTCACCCTCTTTATAGGGTTAGCAACAACATTTTAGTTTTCAGTATTTGCAAGTGATGTTTGCAGGCATAGAAAAAGTCCATCTATTTGGTAGGTGAGATTATGTAACTCCAGTCCCTATGTGTTTGTAAACAGACGATGACTATCCAGTTAGTTAAGCTATTAAAGCCTAGTTACAAAATTCTCTGAGCCACCAAAAGATTCTTGGAGAACTTCAAAACGTTCCAACCATTCATAAAATTCCAGAGTGTTCTAAATCCGTCCAAATATCCCGAATCAAATCCAAATCCTATGAATGAATCATCAATTTGTCATACACTATTTATAACCCACCTTATAACAAAGTCAAAATTATTTAGAATACAAAGTATTTCATGTTTAATCTGTATCCTAATCTTGAACACATGCAGTTAAATGCCATCTCATGCTTTCCGTTATGAGTTAAAATAAATACACATATCGGAAGTTCATATGTAAAAGGACATGGATCTCATGCAAACTGTTTCCCTGCATTTTATTAATTCTTTGACCATTTGCCTCAATGAATTATTCCAAATGCTGACTGTAGAACTACACACTCAACCTTACAACCAATCTCTCCCCAAAAGGGAAACCCCAAGATAATACTGTGTTACATCAGTTGCACCAAATAAAGGTAGATTCAGGAAGTTCTACGCAGCAAGAAGCATGAACTACTAGATTACTGACAGAGTAACCGAAAGGAGAGATCACTGACAGAAATAACAGACAGGACAGAGAATTTGGTTACTGGAAAGATCAAGAACAACTGGCAGAGGGAGGATAAAAGGAAGGAGGAAAAAACAGTTGGGGGTATCCAAGAATTAGAACAGACTTAGAGAATTAGGAGGATTCTAGCTCCTTGAAAGGCTAGAAGTGTTCTTGTGACTTCTATAAGAACAGTACCAGTACACATTGTAGAGGCTGATTCTGTCAGCGTACTCACTGTAAGGTTGATCTCTGAAATGAAAGTATTCCATTTGAATTCAACTAAAATTCTGTTCGTATTAGTTGGATTCTATCACACAGAAGTTCCACCATCGTCAAACCCTAGCATGCAGATATATTTAGTTGTGGCTACAAAGTAGCAAAAGACTGAAAGACTACTTAATCAACTCTATTTTTGCAGTTTATTGGTCCCTTGAAATATTCAACATTTACTATAGACTTGGACATTTCTTCATTTGACACATTTCTTATAAAGCAGACAGTGGAATGGAAATAGAAAACCTTCATAAGGAGACATCTCTCAGGGCAGCCAGCATTCTTACAACCTAACTTAATGACTTCCAAGAGGATATTATTTTCACAATGGAAGAATCACAAAACTGATTTTGGAGTGCTTTTGATTTGAATAGGCTAACTCCAGAAGCCCCAATAACATTTTTCAAGTGTGTACCATCCGTACTACTTAATAAACCAATCCCCCTTCATACTTTTCAGGGGATTAAAAGACTATGTTTGCTATAGCTTTGCTAAATATTTTTGGTGTGGAGATCTGTCCAAAGTTGTCGTCATGTGACCTTGAGGTCATGGGTTCAAGGCGTGGAAACAGCCTCTTGCAAAATGCAAGGTAAGGCTGTGTACTTTAGGCCCTTCTAGTCCGCCCCTTCCCTAGAACCCCGCATAGGCGGGAGCTTCATGCACTGGGGCTGCCCTTTTTAGATCTGTCCAAAGTATATATTGCACTAAAAAAATTTACATTTATAATCTTTAAAAAAACATTTCTCTAAATAAATGTTGTGTTATAAATATCAATTATCAAAACTCCTAACATTACTCTATTTTCTCCTATTTTTCTCATACTTTTAATATCTTTAAATCTAAACAAAATGCTCTCTCTCTATTTTGGCTTCTAAAAATCAGCTATTATAATTTCATTTCCACTATTCCTAAACTCTTACCTGCCAATTTCTCTTTTCTCACTTATCCCCTTTACCTTGTTTAGTTGTGCAAAGCACGTGTCTGTTTTCCAGTATGCCTTATAAATAAATAAATCCTCTATCACACCAGTTGTTGAAGTAATCTAGAGGTAGTCTTAGTTTATTGCTAAGAAGCTTCATGATGGCAAAGTTTAACCCCTCCTCTGTCACACTAATTGATTAAGTAATCTAGAGGTGGTCCTACTCTACTGCTATGAAGCCTTCATGATAGTGCAGACTGCAGCTGACCCAGATTTGTATCTATAAATAAATAGTATGGACATTCCTCCAAAGAATGGCTCATATGCCTTCCTGTACTTCTTTTTTTTTTCTTTTCCTTCCTTTTTCTTATTTTTCTTTCTCTTTTTTATTTTTTCCCCTTCCCTTGCTGTGGGCAAAGTATACTTTCCAGGATTCACCTCAGTTTACTGCTAGGTGCTAAGAAGCCCTCATAATGGTGAAGCTGACTCCCCCACTGTGATGCAGGAGCATCTCCTAATGTTGATGAGATAGAAGAGCAGTTTATGAACAAATAAGAGCATCCAAAAGCTGTGAAAGTTTATGAAAGAAAGATGAAGAAGACAAATGCCCAGAAAACAGGAAGAGTAGGGACAGAAATCTAATAAAACAAGGACCACCAACTCATAAAGACGTGTTTTATTAGATATGCTTGGGAGCTAAAAAAAAATTCTTTCTTTTGTTTCTATTATATAGATGTTTTAATTAGTATCTGGGCATTTACTCTCCATCCAATTTTCTTAGAAGAGTCCTAATTAAGAAGATAGAAATTAGATGACATATAGTTTCCAGACTATTTGAAAACAGTACCTAATGTTTAGGAGAAAAGATACTACAAGAGGAATGTATCACATTTTTTGTTTTGAATATGAATGAATGTCTGATTCTTTTCTTCTAACCTCTATTTCTGATATTTTTTAGCTTGTTCCCTTGCTGTTCTGGACAAAAACAGTAGAGAAAACAAATTAGTGAGAGGTGATTGATCTGGTTTGGACTTCCTCTCATAACTCACAATCTTTCCCCTGCAGATTATGTTTTAGCCCCAAGGATTACTTCATCTACTGTTATATTTGTTTCTGGAAAGGATTGTTCTATTCTCCATTCCATCAGTCTGCCACACCAGTAATCCAGAGGTAGTCTTATTTCACTGCTATTAAGCATCACGATGGTGAAGTTCCATCCAGAACTCCCCTATAAATAGTAGACAAGTTCCTCCAGAGAATAGGTCATATGCCTTCCTGGACCTGTTTTATGGGTAAAATATACCTTCGTGGGTATGCTATGCATGTAAAGACTGGGGGGAAGTGAATAGGTCATATGACCTTCTAGAGATATCTTGATCTTTTTATCTCAAATTCATTTCTTTGTAAAGGTCCCTATATTATGGTACCTTCTGCTCAATGGTCCTGGAGAACCTTCACCCATCCCATTTGGCGATGTCATTCAGATTCTTATAGGGAAAAGCAAAGAACCAAACAGTTTAAGATTTCCATCTGAAAATGATAATAGGTTTCTCTGTATTTTCTTAGCCAGTTAGAGATCCCACTTTCACCTTAACTCTTTTATACGAGGTTCTGCATATGAAAGCACAGCAGCCTGCCTGAATGTTTATTTACTACAATATCCAGAATGTAATTCATAAATGTCATCATTCAGTGCCTGCCGCTTATTTTAGTTGCGATAATTGACACCTCATCAAATTTAGGTCCTAGTTTGCAATTGCAACTCTCAGAAGTAACTAAGAGTGCCTGATAGCAATTAGTGGAACTAAGTATATATTGTTGTTTCCCTATTCTGATGGTTTGTTATCTTATCATCCTTTTACATTTCACAAACTTTAATTTGGGAAGAAATTTAATGGGTTATTAAGTGAAACGATCAGACATTAGGGTGGTCTATGCTCTACAACACGATCTTTCCAAGAATATATCTTAACACTGCTTTTCTGCTCTAAGAAAAATTATGTGAATTTGCTAGACTTCCAGTTGATATAATGCGGTAAAAGATAAAGAGATGAACTTGCAAACTAGAAGTTGATGCTACAAATTACATGCAACTATGAAATCAAATGCAATAGTTCAATTATAAGAAAAATGGCCATGAATGATCATGAAGACAAAGGACGGCAACCACAGAACTTCATGACAACCATTTATTTCTATCTTGGTAGATATATGCATGCAATAATATTGCAAGTGATGGTGGTAGCAGTTGGAACTACAAAAACTTATTTACTAGATAAAGGAAAACACAATACAACAATGATTTCATGCAAGCCACAGCTTACACTTTTTGTTGTTGCTATGTAAAGTTTGTGCCATGGTTCCAGTCAAAGGCAGAAACATCCAGCATTCATTGCAATCAGTTAAAGAACTTACAACTTCATGACATCCATATCTCTTCTCTTGCTTGGAGAAGACATCTTCCCCTAGGATTAAAACTCAATTCCAGATCTGTATCATGCTCACCAAAATGTTAGCTCTTGGTGCAAAAATCCTTAACAGCACAAACTAATTCGAAAAACATACCGCCTTAGCTAAACTCTGCAAGTTTGGAGGTAATAATTTCAACAAAAAAGAATTTGACCTCCGTGTCACAAACTTGAATCCTTTTAATCCCAAAGGACTAGAGAAAATCACAAAGGCATCTGCAACACAAAACGACCAAAATGAGATGCTCAAGATAGTCCGGGAGATGGATCACATAAATTCTGTGTATTGAAACATAAGACAAAATTTGATGGACATCCTTCACAACATCCCTGCTGAAAGTACTGGTTTTATGATCACTATGCATTTATTAATCATCTCTTTATTCCTCTGAAAACTTAGGCTTCAACAGAAATACAGAAGGATACATATCCCAGAAACTAAAGCAATCACTTCAATTGAACCTTACAAAGCAAGCATGATGGAGACCAAACATGCTAAAGAATAGAACATAGCTACCCAGCAAAAACTTATCAGATTGCCATCTAATGCTGCCCATTACCAAAACTCAAGAAGACTTCACAATCCTAACGTTTTTTGGACACGTGCAATTTTACTTAGGGACAAAGGAAAGTATGTCCTTGGACAGATTGGGACCTGCAAAAGGTCAGCCTATATTGACATTCAATAAATCACTTCTGAACAGAAGTTGCTGCCTGGATCCATCTTCTATGTTGATCCACTTGAGAGTATTTGGGAAATGCCAAGAAAATACATACAGGCACCCTAATATGGAAAAAAAATCAAAAGGTGCAGCTTCTACCTGAAATCTACCAATCTTGCCTCCACACCAACACTAGAAACTAGGGCAACTACAAATTAAACAAACTGACAATCTCTAGACACAATCCTAACTTCCTCCACACCTTTCAATATTGTTTAGAATTAATTACCTCAGATGTGACTAGAAGTAGAAATTTATAACTAGCATCTTGATTTTCTTAAAACAAATCTGTCTTCTGTCATGTAGCCAACTTTTTTACCATCAATCAATTTTGCAGAAGTTCCCCAGCCATTTTAGCTGAGTCAAAGTCATTGACCTGTACTCCACTACTTATTCCAACATATGAAACCAAAACAGTAGCCAGTATTTTGGCTCTTCTGCAAATCAGATTTTTCAAAGTGCTTGATTGTGAGCAATTGAATCTGAACCTCCTACTGAGAACACAAAGGTACAAACATCTCAGGCTTCTCACTATATCCATCACCATGTCTGGATTCATGAAAATCATACTTTTCTAATTGATATCAGTAACCATCAATGAGAGTCGCTTACCTTAGTACTTCATTGCGTATCTGTCCATAGGTTAAGCTCACTTTCTCTCAAGGTACAAGCCAGAGGTTAACCTCCATGAAACGTCGAGAACAATGACAGGTTTTGTTACAAAGGAAGTGTCGGCCACTGAAACCAGTATTCCAATGAAATAGTATTTGTGTATCAACTACATATAAAAAATGAATTTCTCCTCAATATTTTATGCCATTGAATTTAGTGACGTAATCCGAGCTATTCTGCAGTGGTATCGCCTCGCACTAAGTTGAAGGGAATATTCTGGAAATTGGAGGGGACTACAACTGAGACCACTACATATCAATGTACAAAAAGAAGGAAGTAAATCGAACTTCAGAAACAATGTGCTTCACAAATGGATAAGCTCATACTAGACCACACATCCACATGATGAGACAGGTTGACAACTTCCAATTTGGCTAAAACAAACAACATAATCAACCTACTCCTATCAAATTTCATGAGAAAAGGTTCAATTTTTAGAATGCAACTGAACCCAGTTGTCTCCACCAACACAAAAACAAAATGAAAATAAGCAAGTTAAGTGCCACGAAACAGCCTTAAGTTGCACCTAAATCAACTAGCAGCGTAAAAACCCATCACCCATACTTCGATTATCATAGAAGAAGCAAATAATAATTCAAATTATTTCATTAAAAATAACAAAAAAAATAAAAAATCAATTAGAAAATCTAGACAGAAAATTAAACGCATTAAATCCAACGCAAAAACCCAAATTATTTTAGTTACTTACCTACCAAACAGAACCCACCAATCATCCAATCAGAAAATGACTAGCTCCTAATCAACCCAGAAAACAATAAACCTTACCCATCAATCTAGGGATGAAAATAAGGGATAAAAGGAAAAGAAAAACCCACTAACCGGATTGGTGGAGTTGCTTTGAAGATGGGAATCATGTCGACAAGTAGAATAATTCAGAAAATCCTGGGTTTCGATCGATTATACAGGGTCGGACGGAAAATGATTTCCCCTTTTGGGCGAAAGGAAAGAAGAAACCGCTTGATATTGAAAAAGAGCACCTGCAAAGAATGATGGAAGGCATGAAAAAAAGACGGATGGAGCCCGAGACATTTTCAGACGCACGTGCAGCAAATTATGGGATGACGCGGCAGGAAATGTGAAGCCAGGAAGCGCGAGAAAATGGCTCCTCTCTCTCTCTCTCTCTCTCTCTCTCTCTCTCTCTCTCGTAACTTGTTTCAGGCCTTGCCCATCAAGAAATCATTTCTGGTGTTACATTATACACGGATTAATTTATTCTCAGCTGTTTGGGATGGGAATAGCAAACCATGGATTGAGTTATTCATAGATTTATAATTTTCTACGTTATGTGGTGCTTCAAAACCTGTATGGTTATTTAAGAACAAACAGCTTATTAATGTTTTAGCTCAATAAATGTATGCATGTTGTAAGGCTGCAGATGGGAGTAACAACCATGGATTAAGTATTCTTGGATTTGATTACAATCCAAGAATAGCTAACCAAATCCAAGAATACTTAATCCCGGTTTGTTACTCTCCAACACAGCCTCATTAGACTGGAGATCTATTGTTCTCGCCCTTTCATCACAGGATCTATTGTTTCCCAATACATTTTTCTGTCCCATCAGCTGACTCTTGGGTCACTAGATATACGATGAGGGAGAATTTAGATAAACCATCTGAGTTGGTTGTGGAGGGGAGCCTAGCGCAACGGCAAAAGTAGTTGTCTTGTAATCTTGAGGTTACAGTTAAATGCAAGATAAGGTTGTGTACTTTAAGCCCTTGTGGTCTACCTCTTTCTTAGACCCTAGACCTTGTACTGGTAGGGGCTGCCCTTTTTATCTCAATTGGTTGTAGAAACTCCTTTTTTTTCATTTTTCTTTTTGGTTCCGTTTCCTCCTTCTGAAAAGGCAAAGAGAATAGACTAAGAAAAAGGATGGCAGTTTTCACAAGCCACTTGCAATATTAAGTTATCTACTTTTAGTGCCCACTATAGATGGCTGTAAAAAGCTTATAACCAAATCAATGGTTCTGTAGTACCCATGTTGCATCTTGTGAATCAATCAGAAAACAGCCAAAAGATCATTGTCTATGAGAAAAAGTATAGGGATCATGTGGCTAAATTATTGAGTTTTGTGCAACAGTTGGGAATAGACAATTCAAGAATACCCTACCACTACAAACTAGCTGAATTGATGGTTTTCATGGAGGAAAAGTAAATTTTATTGATAGGGAAAGAATAGCCCTCACCATGGCCATAGTTGACTAGGATGAACAAAACTACAAACAAAAGAATACTATAAGGCATCTGCACTCATCCAAAATTAAATCATTCAAGACTAATTGTCATCTGACCCTAAGTTTGCTTAATAAAACTCCTTTCTTAGCCAGATTATCCGATAGATCATTTACATATCCTACCCTGTGCGCAATGGTAAAAGTTGTCATCATGTGACCTCGAGGTTACAGGTTCAAAGCATGAAAACAACCTCTTGTAAAAATACAAGATAAGGCTGTGTACTATAAGTCCTTGTAGTCTGCCCTTTTCCCGAACCCCGCATAGGCGGGAGCTTCATGCACCAAGGCTGCCTCTCTTTTTTTAGCATATGAGAAAAAGATATGTTTGAGTTTCCAATCAAGAAGCTATGTGATTCAGATGATGCCAGAAACTTCCATGGAGTCACATTATTTCCATTGAAGGGGAGCTTTGGCACAATGATACAGTTATTGCCGTGTGACCTTAAGGTCATGGGTTTGAGCATGAAAACAGCCTCTTACAAAGGAAATCACTCACAGTCACTTTTATATCTATCGTTTCCAAATGTCCATAATGAGATGGAGGGTACACACCTCAAATGCATGAACTTGCATCAGTGGGAGGCTTCTTGGCATTAGCCATGGCTGCATTGCTACTCTGCCTGAGAAAATTTATTTCTAACTTTTGTTTGCTTCCTCATCTAAAGCAACCCACTCTGCTTTCTAGCTTCTGTTTGCTTCCTCATTTAAAGCAACCCACTCAGCCAGGTCAAGGGTCTCATGTAGAACTCTCCCGTGAACATGGTGGGGCGAAATAAAAGCAGGACCAATCATTTGGAATCCAATCTTGTAGAAGAACTGAGGCGACTGAGTTGCAAGATTGGGAAATAAAAACTGTGCCGGTAGAGCATCCAATGCCTTTTGAGTAGGATAAGTATGGGTTTAGACTTGTGTACAAACAAAATAGGGCAGCTCCGGTGCACGAAGTTCCCGCATATGCAGGGTTCAGGAAAGGGGTGGACTACAAGGGTCAATAGTATGCAGCCTTACCTTGCATTTTGTAAGAGGCTGTTTCCACGCCTTGAACCCTTGACCACAAGGTCACATAACAACAACTTTACTGTTGAGCCACCTTCATACTTGGGTATGAACTCATTGAACAAATGATCAGTAGCTCTTCATCTAGACCAATGTAAATGTGGGCCTGCAGGACTTCAGATGTTACAAATCCGACCATTCCATGGATGAACATCCAATTGATCGTTAGAAGTAGAGTCCACATTCAATGTTTCTTCTTTCTCATTCTTATAGGTTAACAGACTCCTTGGCTGATTTTTTGGCAAAACCGAGAAGGTAGTAGATTCTTGCATGTCTATAGAGCCATCTCTGTCAGCCCATGCTTTGGAGTCAACCTTACAGGTGAAACCTCTATGACCTAGTACAGGAGAGGCTCTTCCTTGCGCCACAATATCTTGATTGGACAATCCCAGATCAGAGCCAGGAAGTTTAGGATTCCGCTAGAAAAATATAAACCATTAATTTTAGTTGGACTATATTCCAGGTGAGGTGTCCACTCAGCATGGAACCAGAAACAGTGCAGGCCCCCCTATTAATTGCCTACAAGTTTAATGTTCTTGCCATTTGCCCATGTATGCCTGGCTTGCAAGTTCAGTGTCATGCTAAATTCCAACACCTCCCCATCATATTATCAACTAGCATGCAGTCAGAATTCCTATCCCGTAAATGGCATCTCTAGTTGATGGACTAAGATCTCTAGCATTTTTAGTTGACATACTAATTAAGATCTCTTATACACACCCATTAGATAGATAGATAGATAGATGGATTAAATATTGTATTGATCTAGTATAATTTTGTACACCTCATTGGTTTTGTAAGATTAATATCATAAAATACAATTTTTAAAAACCTTTAAACCCATGCCTTAAATCATGATAACTAAGCCAAGCAACTGGGCATTTCTCCAAGAATATGCTTGGTCGCATGTTCGAATCACCCCTTTTCTCTTAGGCCATGGATTAGACTTTGGAATGTCCATGAGTTAAGAGTGTGTATGAGTGGTTTGCTTTGTAATTCTTTGATTGTACCAAAAAAAGAAACAAATGATAAAATTATTATTGATGTTGTTGTTGTTGTGTGATTGTATTATAGTAACAAAATACTCCGTGTTTTCTTCTTCTTTTTTAAATACCAATATTTTTTGTGAGTTGTACCACACATTAAAAACATCCATCTTTTGCAATAAAACATGTATGTTTACTATTTATTATTTCAAAACTATTTTATAAAATGCCCATTTTTACAACTTTTTCTTTTTCAACATTACATTTGTTAACTTTGTATTTAAATTTTCTTTCTTATTTACAATTATATATTCTATAATTGTTTCCTTTTATGAATTTTCATCTTAAACTTTTATTTTTTACTTTTTTTTATAGTTCAACCAAAGCTTCAAGTCTCTTATCTCTTCAACTTTAGTCACCAACTTTCTTTTTTCTTGTTCAAAATTTAGAAGGTTTCTAACTTTTGCAAACTCTACTTCTGCTTTTTTCAGCTCTAAACCGCTTCAATAGCTACAATAGTATCTCTTTTTGCTTAAGAAATTGTTGAACAAATTGTATCTTTTGCTTTTTCATTTTTTATAGTTTTAAAATTTTCAAACTTTTTGCTATTTATTTTTCAAAATTTCCAATTTTTTCCTTCACTAACCTTTTTAAAATTTCTCAACATTTTTTTTAATATCTACTACTTGTTTTTCATATAGTTCAAATTTTTTCAACTCTTATTTCATTTTTCCTTGCTAAATTTTTCTCAAATGTGAACTTTGTAACTATGGGTTGAATCCTGTAAAGCAACAATATATCTTTTCATTTAGTGCCTATATTATGACCTATTTTTATTTTATCAGTCAGTGTAAGTTCTCTTTGTTTCTTTAATAAAATCAACCACCATATGATTTAGTCGTTAGGCTGAGGCGCCTATCTCGTAATTAGGCCACAGGTTTGAGGTCGTGCATCACATTCTTTTTGAGGTCATGCATCACATTCTTTTAGGGGATATATATATAAAGATCTACGGGTGTGTGTATATATATTATTCCTGTTTTAAATCTTAAAACAGCTAATGCCGGTGGATGCGATCATCCAATCAATGAGATTTTAAATTTTTATTGAATGAAGCTTCGGACAAGCCGTAGAAGGTTGAATCACTGATAGCTAGCTAGTCTCACCAATGATCGTGTTCCTTTTAGCTCACCCATCGGACAATCCTAACGACTTTTGTGGTGAGTCATAAAATAGATGGAAAACAAAGTCGGCATCCATTTTTTTTGAATGATTTTTTCCTTTACTCACATGGATGGAAAACAATGTGAGCATCCATTTCATGTTTTTTTAATGGCTTTTTCCTTATTCACAGCAAAAAAAAGTTGGCAGGAACCATTTTACAATTGAAAGCAGCACACGTAGTTCTTGGAACAAGCAATAAATATATATGGACCTAGATAGGTTTATAGCCCCTCTCTGGACCTAGATAGGTTTATAGCTCCTCTCTGGACCTAGATAGGTTTATAGCTCTCTCTCTCTCTCTCTCTCTCTCTCTCTCTCTCTCTCTCTCTCTCTCTCTCATGCAGGAGAAACTCTGCATATAAATTGCTAGTTTGGTAAAGCACATGCGCAACATGACCAACAAATAAAAATTTTAAGCGCTGCAACTATCGTAGTGGGTGCATTTATGTATTCTAGAAAAGATAGAACTTCCTTAGTTGAGGTAACCCTAAACAGGCTCATTTACCTTATCAAACATTAATATAGATGTACAAATGTATTGAAGGAGGAAACCCAAAACCATTCGATCTGTAAATTTCTGGAATTCCAACCAAATTGCGGGGAGCTCAAGTTACCATTTGGTTGAATTCAAACACTAAACAAACAAGCAAAGTGAGGGGAAAGATCGCACTTTGACTGGGTATAATGATCACAGGAAAATGGGGAGGTTTGTGGGTCAACCATCAATCAAGTATGTGTCACCATATTTTGTCTAGCTTTAACGAGTTGTTCAGCATACTGGTTGACATACCAGATTTACCACAACCCCCAGATCACAAGGTTATTCGACTACGGGGGATGATGTCGAATCCCAAATCATTCTAGGGTCCTGATCATCATGCACTGTTAATCATGCTCCCTAAAGATGATTTGGATCATGTAACAAGAACAAATTAATCGTTGGATTGTGAAGATCAGCCAGCTAAAGAATAATTAGAACTTGTCTCATTGTTGGTGTTTGGCGTGGGAATAGTAAAACATGGGATATGTTTATCTGTGGATAGTGATTTTCTTCCCTCCCAGTTAGAGCCTCAAAACATAGATAAAATTTCTGGGATAGAGGTAAAAAATAGTTCTAAATGTGTAAGTTCAGATAACTTTGTCTGTTTTTAAGGCTGGGCAAATGACAAGTAAAAATCACCATCCATGAGCAACTTAATCCATGGTTTGTTATCTCATGAGGATTTGGGATTTGATAACTGGAAGATGAAATCAATGGAGTTTGACTTTTTCCAGATTGTGGGTTCAGGGCTGAGAGCACGTTAGGTAGTGGAATAAAGAGGGATGTAGAAAACTCGTAAAGGAGAGAGCAGGAGGTACACGGGAAGTTATTCCGCATCAGTTGTTCTTCGGTGTATTCAATCTATTCTTCCTTGCCTTCTTCTCTGTGTTTGCCCATTTTGGGTTCTCCAACATGCTTTCTTTTTGTGTCTTTGTTTGTTTCCCCTACTGCAAGCAAAGATGCAAGAACTTCTATACAGGCTTTGGTTAGAGATGATGAAGAAAAACTGAAAAGGTGAGAATGGAAGAAGATTTCTTTTGCTTAGTTTGAGGTTTTGAGTGAAGATAATTCATAACAACTCTCAGTTCTACTTCAAGATAGAGAAAAATAGTAGAGAAATTATATGGTGTCTATGGGATCTAGATGGTTGATGATCCAAACCGTTCCTCTTCACAATCCACCTTGGATGGTTCGGATGGCCAATAACCAGAAAACCTCTTGGATGAACTTCACCCTCCAACTAATATTTTGCATCCATTGTTTCAACATTCTGAAGGGAAGTCTTGGCGCAATAGTAGAATTGTTTTCGTGTGACCTTGAGGTCATGGGTTCAAAGCTTAAAAACAGCAAAGCATATAACCGCTCAAAGTCATAACAGCAAAGTAGATTTTCATGTCAACTAGTAGTGACATAAGACGCCCTAGAAAAAAATAAAATTTCATTGCTAGCACGCTAAAAAAGAAAAATGAAACAAATAACCCATGATAGAACATGAATTTAACCCATGTGAACTAGGGAGAAGGAAACCAAAATAACTTGATCAAGATAAGGTCATGAAAATGAGATAATAATGATGATAAATAATAAAAATAATAGCAGAATGCACTAGCGTGGTGTCAATAGCTCATGGCTTGTACAACTTGGAAAGAGCTTGCAAGAAATTCACTTGCAACCTTAGAAGCAAAATGTAGTGGGCCGTCTGCAAGAAGATCTGGTCAGGCTGCAGTCCTTGCCCTCCGGGTATGAGCTTCTGGAGCTTCCTCACCTTCCTCCTCACCGACCGGCGAGCAAACTGTCTTTCTCGCCGTCGAATCAAAGCCGTGGAAACATCGTAGCAAGCTAGCCGTCGATCTCGACGACTCAACGTATTAGTACGATTCTTCTCCTCTAACAAAAATTTCTCCATGAAAGCAAGTCTGGTGCAGAGAGAAGTCTGGAGAGAGAGGAGAGAGAAGAAGGAGACGAAGAAGGAGAAGGAGAGGCGGTTTATAAAAGCGCAAGAGTTGAGAAGGGAGTAAAGGCTAGCAAAGAGAGCAAGAAGGCCATGTGCGCCACCCTTGCTAATGTGGGGGAGGAATTTTCTGTTACGCGCCGATATCTTTTGTCGTTTTCCGCATCACCTCATTTTCCGACGAACGGTTCCAGCCACCCCATGCACGTGTCTGACAGCTCTCGCACGTACAGTCAGCATTTCCTCTTTATTTTATTCTGACCGCATCTGTCCTCGTTATCCCCGATTCCTTGCGCTTCTCACCCGCACGTGCCTGTTGAGTCGTTGGTGTCAGCTTTCTCTCTCTAGCGGCGCCTACTGACTGTCAGGGCCAACATTTCCCGTGATTTCTCCAATGTCAACGAACAGATTTCTGCTGCCGACACTTGCTGTGGACAGATTTCACTATGGATTCTTCTACCGGGACGCTGGAAAAGGAAGCAACCACGATAGGCAAGATGGGCCGGATATTAAGGTGATATGAACCGTTCATCGTGTTCGGCTAATTATTACAAAATTTGTTAGCTAGGAAATCTAAGTATTTATATTTTTCGTGATATCAAAATTAAATAACACACAAAAAATCAACACATTTGGAAAAAAAATAATCAAAGGCTGCCTATAAAATAGGCCATGAGCATTCACTCGTCGAAAATTTAATGTATGATCCATCTAAACCAATCAGAACAAAATGAATGGCTTAGATCTTTTTAAAAAATCATAATTCTCATCTGCCACGCGATCCTAACCTTTAGTTTTTAAAAACTAAAAATAGGGATCATAATCTAATATTAGATGAGGATTTTTAGGCATCACTCTGGGCCCCATTGTACCAAATCCTTGCTATCTATGCTGATTGAGAGATCTAGAATCAATTTAGAGATCAAATGGCTCAATCTGGGTTTGATTAAAAAGCTACTCTTGGTGCAGGAAGTTCCTGCCTATGCGGGGTCCAGAAAAAAAGTAGAGTACAAGGGTCTATAAATTACCCACGTGCACGCATTCTATTTCGATGTTGCTATATCATTTCTATTTCTGGGGACTATTACTCGCACCGTTCAAGTAAGGGACCATCATCTCCAACTACCAAAATGTGGGCCCTTCCAGCTTATCAAGTAGTGGCCCCACCATGCATTGATGGCACTCGATTGAGACTTAGATAGCTGTTAAGCTATAGGATGCCTAAAATTAGCTCGACTGTACCGAGATTGCTAGCTCTTGGACCGCAATTTTATTGCACTTTCTTTAAGATCGTCTCTTAGAAGAAAATGGACGGATATAATGAGAGTACATCGCAAAAAAAGGGAAAATTAAATAAATAGAGAACTTATGTAGCCTCTTTAACTAAACCTCAGACCTAGCACATGTCTCATTTAACTACTCACTCAAATTAGCTTCCTTCGAGCGATTAGATGCACTAATTATTTACTCTGGTTAAATAAAATACGTCGCAGCGTGACAGGGAAACTCACTTTGTTAAGAAACCTCATATTATTATTTCTCAAATAGATAAAAGAGAAATTAAAGAAGGGCAGTCTTGGTATAACAATAGAATTATCATCGTGAGGTCACAGGTTCAAGGCGTAAAAATAGCTTCTTGCAAAAATACTAAGTAAGACTACATACTATAAACCCTTGTGGTCTGCCCATTCCTCAAACCTTGCATATGCGAAAACTTCGTGCACTGAGCTGCTCTTTTTTTTATATATAAAAGAGAAACTAAGTTAAAAGACACAATATGCGTGACAAATTGAAGACACAATAACAGTAATGGTAAGCAACATGCATGACCAACCCATTTGCACTATCTCATGTGCTTATATTAAGTATATTTATAATTATTAATCACAACCGTCCATCTCGCAGCTGATTACACAACGGATACGATCAAACAACTCGAAATCCACTTGTCAAAATTTTAGTTGATAATCCATCCTTGTGAAGGCTCACTAATGGATCGCAAAGTCCGGTTGCAGCCATCTTTCCTCATTGTTTATGTCACAAGGCCATTCAAATAATAAGAGTAAAAATTAGCCCAAGGATTAGCTAACAAATAAAGTTTTATTACGCCTTGAACCCGTGACCTCAAGGTCACATGACAACAATTTTTACCATTGCACCAAGGCTCCCTTCTTCTTCATTCAATGTGGATAGGTAAAATAAAATCATTGGGCCAAGCTGGTAGAAATACGAAATACACATGCATGGTCTTATAATATGTACATAAATAAGCAAGTATTTGTATATATGATACAAGTATGATATTATAGAGTAATACAAAGTGGAAGAAATAGTTAGTGCATTGCATCATCATCTCACTTGCTGCTTGCTTTTATTTATTCCCATTCCATTCCACTCCATTCTCCACTTTTGTTTGACCCTCTTGTGTTTGCTCGAGCTTTGGAAATGGACAGACCTACTTCAAGGTCAGCCCCGTTGCACGAAGCTCCCGCCTATTCGGAGTCCGCCTAGTGGATAGACCTACTTAAGGATTGCAAATGTCGTCCAAGAATTAAGACTAATCCAGTAGAGATATGATTTGCAAGATAGGATAATTCATTTCAAACTCAAAGGGCTGTCCTTTTAAATAGATATAATAGTATATCTAACTCAAGAATTAAAAAAGCAGCCCCAGTGCACGAAGCTCCCGCCTATGTAGGATCTGGGGAAGGGGCGGACCACAATGGCCTAAAGTACATAGCCTTATCTTGCATTTGCAAGAGACTATTTCCACGCCTTGAACCTGTAACCTCAAGATCACACGACAACAACTTTTACCGTTGCGCCAAGGCTCCCCTTCATCTAACTCAAGAATGTGGATGAGAAATCTGACTAAACCCGTTTTCAAATCATTAAGTACGTAGATCTTAAGATGCGGAGTTATTTATCTGTCCCCACTAGTATTAAGCTTATTGAGAGTAATGCGTGTATTTAGAACTCCCTTGATATCTTGTGTCTTCAGTCAAATTGAGATTTACTTAGAGAGACCAATTAAGTTTGTCTGAATTGGACCAAAAGCCTTATAGCACAATGGTACAAGAAGGGCTTCTCTCGTGATAACTAGTAGGTAGCATGTTCCAAATGCTCATGGGTATGTGCCTTCAATATTTTAGAAAAAGCACTACCCAAACAAAATCAAATAAATTGCGGGATAAGATATTTTGTGTTCATTAGATGTTATTAGGCTTCACTTGTTTTCCCACAACCTTGAATTAAGTTAGAGAGAGGGAGTCAACACGTATGTCTCAAATGGGTGTATAGGCAGAGTAAGACATGTATAAATTATAAATATGCATGTGTGTCCGGTCCCCACCACAAGAATTTAGAGTGCTTGGTTAGAGATTGAATGAGCACATGTGAGTCACGATGATGACTCAGAGCAAATATGTGTGCACTTTTATATATATATATATATATATATATATATATATAGAGAGAGAGAGAGAGAGAGAGAGAGAGAGAGAGAGAGAGAGAGAGAGTAAAAAATAGAAAAAGTTAAAAGAAAGGGTAGTTAAAAACTTTCTGTAGCAACTCCTTACTGATCATTCCCCTATGTGTGTGTCAGTCAAGAAGGCTGCATATAGGCCACCACCCCTCTTAGCTTATATCATGGTGTAGACTAACGATAGGATTTCTTATTTTTAAATCTTAATTTAAGTAAATATTGGAGTCATGCTAAATAAGGATGAAAAGTGAATATTGAATTTTCTATTTTAAAGTTTTAGAAAGTAAAATTTTTTAGACCTCTATAATTAAATTGTACTTGAAAAGATGATTCCAAAGACACTAATAACACCTAAATTGAACTTCAAATAGAGAAGTTATAACATTTTAAATATAAAGGGCATTTTTATAAAAATAAGATATTAAGAAAAAAGAAATGGCTAGAATAGAGGGAACCGTATTTGATACTAGCACCCCCCCCCCTTCAACTTAAGTGAATCAAAGAACATACATAATGCTTGTTCCTAAACCCAATAAAGCAAGGGAAAGACCTGAGGGGGAAGAAGAAGAAGGGGGAGAGGGAGAGGGAGAGGAGAAAGAAGAGAAAAGAGAGACCGAGAGCCTCAAATTTGGGGAGTTTTGTGTCATTGAGTAAATGGAGCTCGTCAGCTATGACAGTAGCTTAGATTGTTGATCCAACCCATTCATCCTACTCAACACAAAGGGCACGATCAAAAGCACTCTAAAATAGTCAAAATCAGCTGAGAAATGAAGGAGAATCAAAGCAAAGAAGGTGACTCTGACGACTAGCAAAATTAGGCAATCAAGGTCCCATTTTAGTGTTTTTCTGGCATCAAACAACTTTAGTTCTTCATCAAACTTCAGAGGATCATAGGTGAGACCTCAATCTACATTTTCCATGCTTTTATTTTGAAATTCATTGAGAATGAGTCACTGATAGTGACCATGTCGGTCATCTTCTCCAACGATGCTCGACCAATGCCAGTAACTTGAAAATTTTCAATGAAAAACACGCCTTTAGTGAATTTTGGCCTAATTTACACATTGGAAAAAGTTGATTCTTTGACTAAGGTCATTTGACCATCTAAATTTGGATCTTACTTTGATCCACAACAATCAATCATAGATCTACAAATCCAACCATTGAAAATATGATCGGATGGTAGATTTACGAATCTAATGACTTAAATTTTATACTAACAATGATCTGAGACTAGAATGATAAAATGAAAGTTTGTTGACTATTCGAGTTCAATCTGACTGCTCAAAACTAGATTGGTGACAATCTACGACCAAGAGACTTGATAAGACCATTGATCTATTCATAAGATAGATCGAGGGTTTCTTAACCCTAATCTATGATTGAAAACACATATTAGTAAATCTAAACATATAAATCACTAAATCCAAATGATCTGCAGATTGGATAAGGCATAAAGAGCCATCCAACCATTCGATTTAAGATTTGATGAATTGATTTATAAGACTCAACAAGTTCTAACAATGGGAACATTGGTTTAGAGGGTAAATATTAGATCGTAGTGGTAATCTTAGTTATATGAAATGATATTTGACTTTAAGTAAACAAAGTTAAATATGAGAATTGAAAATAATACAAGCTTTATGTTGATTTGCTATTTAGATGTTACTCGATAGCAAATAAGGAGATTGATTAAAGATGGGTTACCATCCGAGCTAAAGTTGGCATAATTAAAATCGAAGAGTATTGTAAGAGGTGGGTAATATGATACTACTAAGTTTCGAATGAACTTCAAAATGAGGAAATAGTTGGTGAACTATTATCAAATTTGAATGGTTTGATTTTGCCAATGAATTGATACATATGCATGTTATTTGAGCATATATGATTTTCATGTAGATCCATGATTTATCATAGATGAAAATCATATGTTCCATATTTGACATTCCGATAAATGATGCATGTACATTGAAATATGATTTTAAATCCATATTTCATACCTAATTTTGAAAGAACAATGAATCGTTTAGCTTAAAGTATTCAAATGTTTACTTGTGAGACATGAGAAAGATTGTGATTTGTACATGCATAATTTTCATACTTGGAAAGGAATGCTTGAAAATGCATGATTTTGCATAAGGTATGCATGTCTTATGGTACAATTTGAGATGTATGAATATGAAATGACTTGTAAGAGTTGTAAGACAGTGAACCACAGGTATGATAAGACGACTTGTAAGAGTTGAAAACTAGTACCCAAGTAATATGAAACAATTCGTAAGAGTTGTAAGACTATGAACCACAGGTATGCTAGGACTACTCAGTAGAGTTGAAGACTGGTACCCAAGTAATATGAAACAACTCGTAAGAGTTGTAAGACTATGAACCACAGGTATGATAAGACTACTGAGCAGAGTTGAAGATTAGTACCACGTAATATAAAATGACTCATAAGAGTTGAAGACTATGGTACTCAGGTAATATGAAATGACTCATAAGAGTTTGAAGACTGTGGTACTCAGATAATATGAAATGACTCATGAGAGTTGAAGACTGTAGTACTCAGGTAATATAAAAAGACTCATAAGAATTGAAGATTGGTACCTAGGTATTGCAAAACAACTCGTAAGAGTTGAAAAATATGGTACTCAGGTGATATGAAACGACTCGTAAGAGTTGAAGACTGATACTTAGGTAATGTGAAACGACTTGTAAGAGTTGAAGATTGTGATACTCAGGTAATATGAAATGACTCATAAGAGTTGAAGACTATGGTACTCAAGTAATATGAAACAACTCATAAGAGTTGAAGACTAGTACCTATTTAATGTGAAATGACTCATAAGAGTTGAAGACTTTGATACTCAAGTAAGACGAAACGACTCATAAGAGTTGAAGACTAGTAGCCAGGTAATGTGAAATGACTTGAAAGAGTTGAAGACGGCAGTACTCAGGTAATATGAAACGACTTATAAGAGTTGTAAGACTGTATATATCTTATGATTTTATATGTAGTAAGACTATTTTTACATGCATGGTTTGATTTGGTTTTGGCTTGAATTTGCCTGTGGTGAGCTGATATGCTCAGAGGTATATTTGGCATGGATTTGTTGTGGTGAGCTAATATGCTCTGATTTGATGTGGCATTGATTTGCCCATGATTGAATCAAAAAGCAATTCAATTGTATTATTATTTTATCATGGGATTGTGCATACTGACAACACCCATTTTCATTCATATAGATTTCTTCATACTAATTGCATTACACATGTTTACAATAGGCTCTGATTAAATTATGAGCTATTAGAGTTTGAGATGATTTGATATATATCATGAGTTGATACCTAATGAAATAATATGATATGAGATTACATAAAATGAATTGAGATGTATGTGATATGAATATCATAATGTGCTTAAGACTGTATGACTGTATAATGTTCTTTAGAATATGTGTGTGTGTGTGTGTATGATAATGATGTTATTATAGGTATGAAAAGGTTGACGTGTAGATTTATCAATTACTATGAATTTTAAAGTAATTATATGTTACTTGGTTTTCAAGTATCATGCGGATTTTGTAGATGATATGCCTGTATGTATGTATGTATGTATGTATGTATGTATGTATGTATGTATGTATGTATGTATACATGCATATGTGTGCTTATAATGCATTCTATGTGATGGCTTGTGGTCAAGTGATTTTATTATTAGAAAAACCTGTCTTCAAATCATTATATGTGTATGCCATGATTTCGGTTTTGTAGTACTTGGATTATCTACTGAGTATGTTGTATACTCACCCTATTATTTTACTACTGGTCAGCTCGAAAAGAACTAGTAAGGAGATTAAGATTTTAAGAAGACCACTTGTTGACTTAAAGAATGTAACTAGTAATGAAATTTAGAGTTTCATTGAGAAACTCAATTTATGCTGATTATGAGATAATATTTCAATCTTATATGTGATTTGAATTGTAATTGGGATGTGTCTGATAAGTCTTGGAAATGTTGTATGTCAAATGCATTTGAAAAGGAGATGGAGTCTCTAATTATGTTTGAAGCTTAAACGAATGCTTATCAAGTACATCGCATCACATGCATTAAATATCTTATGATAGAAAAACAAAGGAAACTCTGTCGAATTTTTTGTAGAAATGTATCTCTCATTTCACTAAGAATCCTTTTTGAAAAAAGAAAAATGACACTCGAGATTTTAAGAATGAATTTAAAAGAAAAAGATTCTTCCACTTTTATTTGATTTTCAATAAAGATCGATTCGTATGTTGTCTTTTGCATATAAAAAGTGTTATAAAAATCTAGGTCGTCACACTAACTATTACAAACCTTAATGTTACCTCCAATACGTCGAAGTTATCTTGGCCCTCTCCAATCTCCTACCCTTTCTCTAAACATCCAAAAGCAATAATCATGATAAATTCACTTCTTAAAGAATAATTTTCAAGAGAACGGCTTCAATAACTTTGCAATGAGGAACACTCACTTTTAAGTAGTGAGGCCCACTTTGATTGATCCAAATCAACCATCCATTTTAAGGGGATCTGTATCAATGGTATTTTGAGTTGGATGCATTTTTTAGTCTATCAATCCTTATTGTTTCGTGTAAGTAATTTTAATGGAGGAAGAAGAGTAGGCTTGACACAACGATTGAGTTGTTAACATGTGACCTAGAGGTCACAGGTTCAAGGTGTGGAAATCTCTTACAAAAATGCAAGGTAAACATGCGTAATATAGAACCTTTGTGGTCTGCCCCTTTCCCCTTTCCCAAACCTTATATATGTGGGAGCTTCCTACACAGTGCTACCCTTTTTTTAAGAAATTTTTACCAAGGAGCAAAAATGATGGAATTGGATGCTAGGATCCAGGTCACTTAACATTTTATCAATCGTAGATGGATCCCGCTACGTGTGAAATTGTACATGACTCATTATGAAACAATGAGGTTGCCTTTTATAAGAGTATAAATTCCTCATTTTCTTATCTGGAAAGATAGAAATCAGAACCATTAAGTGGGAATTTTGGCCGGCGAGAAATTCATCATATTTGGGTGTATGTGTGGGGAGGGCGGACCATGGAAATGTGGCCAGCTTGAGGGTGATGAAAAAGTAAAGGTTATGTTTGTTGTCGAAGGGAAGGGTGTGATGGTGTTGGGACAATTAGCTGGTGGTGGGAACAAAATGCACATGGAAGCACATGACGATCCACCTCCGTCTCTTGCAAACAAATCTAATTGGGTGGAGGCCCACACACCTGGTAGGGTGGGTGCCCATGCCTCTAAACCATTCATCTTCACATACACATAGTTTTTAAAAGAAACAAATCTCATGTTAAATCAACCAATCGTTTGAATTATGCAATCATCAAATAGGCCTACTTTTATTGAGAAAAGTATAGTCGGTAAAGTTTGAGGTCATTCAATTTGGCCCAAGTTTACCCAATCTTTGTTTGACTAGAGCTAGTCTAATCTATTTAGATATTGAGTCCAAAATCTTGTTTTTACCTAATCTAGTTTGAGTTTGCCGAACTTGAACTGGTTATATTTTGCAAGATATTAAGATGAGCAAGGATGAGTTTGACTTCAACTATGACGAGTTTGATCATGTTTAACTTAAAATTTTATAATATTTAATATTAAAATAACCTACATTAAGCCCAATATTTGTGAAACCTGCATGGGCCTACAAGAACATGTTTATGGGCATGCATTGTATGCCATTAAACTTGCTTTTCACGATTCAAGTAAACTTCTTCTTATAGGCTTTTAGGGTTTGCTGAAGAGCAGTAAGGGTTTGAAATTAGGAGTTTCAGAGAGATTCACACTCCAAGCAAAGGAGTTGCCAATGAGAGAGAGATTCATGTTCCAAGCAAGCATCCAAAGGCAAAATTTGAGACAGATTTCTCCAACAATGAATATAGAACAATAGCGGGTAGTACAACAGGGCAAACCAAGGAACAAGCTGTCAAATTAGAAGGGTAATTTTCAGGTTATTGATCCAATTGCATTTTGGGTTTTTATGGCCTATAAGTTTGGAAGCAGATGAAGATTTGGGTATGAATGAAGTGATTTGGTTTTAGAGGTTTACTAGAGTGCAGTTCTTAGATCTTATATACCGGAAAGGAGATGGTTTTTAGTTGATTGATAAAGGAAGAGAGTAATGGAAAGGGTTTTAAACGTGATTTTTGTGATTTTTCTTAATGGATTTTAAACTTTTGCTAAGTTGGGCTAAGTGGGTCTCTTCCTTTGTTGCTAGTTATGTGGTAGGATTTAGGGCATCGACTAATTTGGTTTTGGATTTCTTTTTTGGTCACTTTTTGAGAGTATATAAATTATGAGTCAAATGATCATATCTATTGTTTTTGCTTAACACTAGCATCTTGCAAGGAGACTCGTACTGGGACAAGGGAATTGTGTTTTGTTTTGAATGAAGTTTCATGATGGATGGAGGTAAAACTAGAGAATTGGGTTCTCCATATTTTATGAATGGGTTTATTTTATAATGAGAAGAAGAAGAAGAAGCCCTAGCCTCTCTCTCTCTCTCTCTCTCTCTCTCTCTCTCTCTCTCTCTCTCTCTCTCTCTCTCTCTCTCTCTGGAACTTTTTCTTTTCAAAAATCATCTAAAATGTAATATACATACATACATCTGAAAATTTTAAAATAGTAAGGATGGAGCCCAAATTGATAGAATGACTTACAGTAAATGGTGTGGGATAGTTCTTTAACTAAACTTGAAAAAAAAAAAAGAAAAAGGTCTAGGAACTAAATGCCATCTACAAATGGTTGAGGGTAAGAAACTATAATTTTCCCCACTTCATGTAAGCCATTATCCATATCTAGAATAGGGTGTTATCGGTGCTTGAGATGAGATGATATGAACCATATCATTGTTAGTAGTACTAGAGCTGAGATGAGATGAAATAGTATCTCCTCATCTTAATGTTAGTGGTGCTTACGATGAGTTGAAATGAAAACCATCTTATCTTAGCTCATAGTTAAGTTATCTTATCTTAGCTCATAGTTAAGTTATATGTTCAATCATCTGACTTCCTCCCATGCCAAATTTGGTCATCTCAAGCCAAGTTAAGTTATCTGAACCTAGATCTTGTATCATCTCATCTCATGAACTGCTAACACCGTGGAAAGGTTTCACTTATGTCAAGGTATCATCAAGACCAACTTAATGATACCCATTGATCAAGCACATGTTTGTGTAATCACAGATTATAGATCTTGTAAACAATCATGTATGTTCCACATGTTTTCACTCTCCTTTCAAAAACAAAAAAACTTATTCACTTATTGTTGAGTTTTTCGCAAGTGCATGGCTGTTGTAGTCTAGCTGGTACAAGTTAGGGTCAATTCCATGGGGACTCGACTTGGAAGTGGAGTTTACATAAATTTTAACTTACAAAATACAACAAAAATAAAATTCCAATTCATTAAGTAGTCCATGAGTAAATAGTTCTGAAATTAAGTACAAAGAAATGAAAGGAAATGACAATTTAATTGGAACTTCCCTGTTTTGACTGCTGTGTCACATAGCTAGTCACAGCAGGTACTAATTAGTAAACGGACAAAAAAAACTAGAATTGTAATTAAAATGGGGATAACATAAACTATATTTTAAATAACAATCTTTTATTACAGTCCTTGGATAAGCAAAATAGGGATAACATAAAACTGAAATAACAATGGGATACAATGGGAATTAAAAAGGGGATCCAAATGTCATTTTAATTAAAGAGCATAGGGTAGAAACATAATTTTTTTTGTTTTCTATTTCTTTAACCAATGAAAAGAAGGCTTGTCGAGTGAGATGATGCATAGAAGGAAAAGGATGAAGGGGGAGAAGAGAAGAAGACGAAGAAAAAGACGATGGGGGAGAATAGAAGAAAAGGAAAACAAGGGGAACCAGGGAAAAACCCAAAGAAAGAGGAGAAGGGAAAGAGGGAAATCTAGTCTGATGGAGAGAGGTGAGGAGCAGGGGATGACGACGCTTGAGAGATCAGAGAAGACCAGTGACTGGGGAAAAGTGAAATTATGAGAGAGAGAGAGAGAGAGAGAGAGAGAGAGAGAGAGAGAGAGAGAGAGAGAGAGAGAGAGAGAGAGAGAGAGAGAGATGGGTTTGGCTCCGAGATGGGGTGCAGATTGGAAAGAGACGGTAATTGGTTGCTGTGAGAGAGAAAGAGATAGAGACAGGGGCAGAGATTAAGATTTGGAGAGGAAGAAACAGAACTGGAGATTGGGTTTTGTTGGTGATGAATCAGAAATGAGAGAGAGAGAGAGAGAGAGAGAGAGAGAGAGAGAGAGAGAGAGAGAGAGAGAGAGATGGCTAGTGAGGGTGTGTCACTCACAAGTGCTGGCCAACGAGGGATGATGATAGAGGCTTCGTCGATTTCACTTAGACTAGGGTATTATGGTTAGGTAGAGAAAGAACAGAGGAGAAACCTTGGCCAATGGAAGTGTGTCATGCACCTGTGCTAGCCAAAAGAGGGGAGGAAATACAAAAAGGAACATGAGAGGTGGAGAGGAAGGAATCTAGAATAAAGAGGTATCGCTGCCAAAAATGGCATTGTCCCTTCCTTGACTGCTGTGGTAAACAAGGATGACCACTAGAGGTGTTCATTGCACCCTTTTGGGGACATATCCATAGTCGTCATGGAGTCTATGGTGGACTGGTCTCTAGATACCGGAGACACGCTATCCAGAGGGGTTCTGGTCGTGAGCATAGTGACCCTATGATTTCAGTGTGATTGATATGCATATAGCATTGAGATGGTCGTATACGAGTACTCGTGACCAGTTGGTGTGACGTATATGCCGAGAGACTAATGTGCATGATACTAGCATCTGCTTGAACGATGACTATTTTAAGAGTTTCATGATTATTATATTTGACTCGTTAGTTTGATGTATTTGCCTAGACCTTCGTATATGAATCTATTGATTTCTATTTCATGATTTTGATCATATTTATATCGTTGAATACTAGATTATGAGAAAGGATTCCATGATTGAAATTGCATCAATAAGCTTATGATTTATGTATAACTATGCATGCTTACACAAAAAGAATCACTTATGTTTTACATGAAAAGCTCTTGGAATCATGCATGTTGCCTACCGTGTTTTCAAAATAGTAGTATCAGATCACCTACTGGGTATGAGAAATACTCGCCCAAATATATTATTTTTCAGGATAGCTCCACTCATGAGTAGAAGAAGCATCAGGAAATGTTAGTACTACGATCCAATAAATGAAGAAGAGATAAGTATGAATGTAAGTAAACTCTCTACCCTTTGGACATGTATCTGTATTTATTTACAGTTGGGTTGTGAGCTGTGACTGGATAGACCTGGGAAGACATTTATGATTACAGTGATTTTCAAAAACTACTTTGGTTATTGTGAAAGCAAATGACACTCGAGATTTTCAAAATGACTTTAAAACAAAAGATTTTTTTTGCTGCATTGCATTGTTTTTATAAAATGGTTTTCAAATAGGGATGCATCCCGCCCTAGGAATTAGATATTGCATTTAAAAATGCATGGGAAAACCCGGGTCGTCACATAACATCTCTCAGATAAAGGTATAGATCATATCTCTCTTAAATATGTGAGCAGAGTCAATAAAAACAAATTTATCTCACACATGCTAATAAATGAACGGGAGTTACTACGGAATGTAGTTTTAATCCTCTTAGAAAGAATAAGATGCGATTACCTTTGAACTTTTAGAAGTATTATTCTCTAAATCCTATATTGTCATATCCTCATCAAGACTATATTCACCCCAAAATCATTAGGTCTTTAACTAGGACTACATGAAGGCTTAGGATAGCGTACAAAAGAAGAGCTATAAGGGTATTCAAAGCTTCTTTAAAAATAAGTAGAGGTCTTCTAAAGTTGACAATTCTTTCTTTACTTTGCTTGCATTGAAGTGAATATTTCTTTTTCCACTTTTCTTTGCATTCTTCAAACTTTTCTTTCATTCATCTTTTTTTTTTACACTTAAATATCTTTTGAAGAATATTTCTTTTCTCAATATTCACTTTTCTGCTTTGATTGCAACTAAAAGGTATATTTTCATTCATCTCTAACTTATCTTATGAAGAAATAGGTAATGGATATATTATAGTAGGTAATATGGGTCAAGGTTAGTTGGGTGAAAAAAGAAAAGGCTTATATAAAAGGCTCAAATTGGCTGACTAGTGGTAAAAATATTTTTGGGTAGGTTTTATGTCTCTAGGTTAACAAAGATGACCTCAATCATTTTCTAGGTTTTCTATAATCTATTAGATTCAATGAACTTTTAGAACCTTAAAGATAATACCCTAATTATTCAAGTAATTGGTCAAATTTGAAAGTTGATAGGATCAAGTTTCTTTAAGCATGCTGAAGAAAATTAGAAATATTTATAACCTCTCAGAAAGAATGAATGGGTCTAAAGCTCACTTAGGTTATAGGCCTCCACTGAATTTCTTCAGGATTTCTAAGTCATTGCTACTCATCAATTTAGACTATCTATATGCAATTGTGTGTACATATGTGATATGAGACTTAGCTTTAATGGAATATATTAGAAAATGAGTAAAATGATGAATTAGTCATGTTGAGGTTCATTAATAAGCCAAAGTTATTATAGTGTAGGAATTGACCTGAAATTTGTTTTTTTTTTTTGAAAAATCAAGGAAATCACCTAAAAAATTTAGAATTTATTAGAATTCTACACCCCCCAGCCTGAAAGAAACATTGTCTTCAATGTTTAAAACTTAGGATGATGATAATGCATTGAGAAATTTGAAATTAATTAGGAGATGTATAAAAAGAATATCTAAAAAAGAAAAGAAAGAAGAAAGAAAAAAAATTAATAAGGTACACAATTATTATAAAGGAAAATTTTTCAGGGAAAAAATTATTATTGAGTTCAAAACTTCCTTGGGTCCCATACAAAGTGAGATGGATAGGCCTCTGAAAGGACTGATTAGTAAATTTATATTGCAATTAAAAAATTTTCATTTTATCCCCAATAAGATAAATTTATCTTCAAGCTACTTTTCATAACTAAAGGCACTTGTAAGAGCTCGAGTTAGGACTATATCTCTCTGAAGATGGGATAAATGTTGCTCATAAGAATGTGTTAGTTCATTGAGTGCATCCTAAAATGTAGGAGCGATAGGACATTCCTAAGCGGGGTGCATATTACTTTCATAAGTATCACACACCTATTCGACTTTCTTAGAGGAGAATTTTTCAATTTCCATGGCCTCTGTTAGAGCTAGGGATACTATTTTCATATCATCTTTTTCAGTCTTAGCATATATTTCTCTCCGAGGGAATGTGATGGTGGACTTAGGCTTGTTTGGGTAACCTACTTTTTATGAATGAGCCCAAGTTTGTGCACTCTCTGCCAGCCATTCCAAATACTCTTCTACCTCTTTTTGTTGTTTATTTAAGAAATTTCCATTACACATAACTTCAACAAATTGGCGCATATTAAAATTAAATCCTTCATAAAAGAAGCTAATGATACACTAAAGTTCATACCCATGATGTGGACAAGTTGACAATAATTCTTTGAATCTTTCCCAGCATTGATAGAAAGTTTCTTTATCTTTCTGGGTAAAATTCACTATGTTTTGGCAAAGAGCATATGTAACAGCCTAAGGGCCCACCCACTGCAATGATATTGTCCGTGTCAGCAGACTGGGCCCTATATCACCCAGCCCACCCATGGTTTTGTTCTTCCCCCCATAGGAGAAAAGGCCTCATTGCAAGGGAAGTCCTCAGCACTCTTATCAACAGCCAATAACTTTCCCCCTATCGATGTGGGACTAACTCTCAATCCCTCACATTGCCTAGAAGCCTGCCTGCCCTCTTGGCCCGCCCTCATATGCCCGCCCTCACCGGCAAAGGCTTTACAACCTCTCCCCCTTAGGGGACACGCGTTCCCACGGGTGGCTAGCCACCCACACCGGGTCGGGGTCGAGGTCTGGCTCTGATACCACTTGTAATGGTCTGAGGGCCCACCCACTGCAATGATACTGTCCGTGTCAGCAGACTGGGGCCCATATCACCCAGCCCGCCCACAGTTTTGTTCTTCCCCCATAGGAGAAAAGGCCTCATTGCAAGGGAAGTCCTCAGCATTCTTATCAACAGCCCAGTAACTTTTCCCCTAGCGATGTGGGACTAACTCTCAGTCCCTCACCTTGCCTAGAAGCCTGCCAGCCCTCTTGGCCCGCCCTCATTGGCCAAGGCTTTACAACAACAAAAAATGAGGGGTGCAACACAAGGACTTCCCTGGAGGTCACCCATTCTAGTACAACTCCCGCCCAAGCACGCTTAATTGCGGAGTTCTGATGGGATTCGGTGCATATGTGAAGCCCTGGGCCAATGAGGGGGGGCCAAGAGAAGGCTGGCTGGCTTCTAGGCTGGGGTGAGGGACAGATAGTTAGTCCCACATTGCCTAGGGAGAGGAAACTGGGCTGTTTATAAGAGTTCGGGAAACTCTAATGGTCACAATACTTTTTTCCTATGAAACTGGGGAAGAACAAAACCATGAGGGGTGTATGGGCGCCCCAAAGCGGACAATATTGTGACCGTTGGAACCCCGGGGTGTTACAACATCCGTCTTATGTATAGGAAAGAACTTATTCAAGAACTTCCTAATCATTTCTTGCCATGCTCATATTGACTCTGCTGATAGTTAATGAAACCATATCTTAGCTTTTTTCCTTTAAAGACAAAGGAAATAGTTTGAGTCTTACAATATCTAATTCAATGTTTTGTGTATGTTGGATTTTGCACACTTCATCAAATTCTTTTAAATGACTGTAAGGACTCTCACTATCTAACCCATAAAATTTTGAAAGTAATTGAATTACTCTACCTTTATTTTAATCATACTAGCATATGGAGGTAATTTTATACATGAAGGTATGCTGTAAATAGTCTTTTAATGTTCTTCTAGGAGAATTTTAATTATTCCAATTATCCTCTTGTGATTTTTGTTGGTCCCACAGCATGTTATAATTCATTTTCCTATTTCCATGTGGTTGAGAATGATTCCTCTATTGATGTATATTATCATTGAATAAAGGTGGAGGATCATCAACATCAAAGAGAGGATTATTCGTCTATAAAGAAACATCATCGTTATTCATGGCGTGAGGTGGTTTATCATCATTAAAAAGGGGATTATTTCTCTATGGGAAAATATCTTCTCTATTAATGTTGAGGTACCGATTATCATTTTGGTTGGTGTGCAGATTTTGAATGAAACTGACCATGTCTCACCCTTTTTTCTTCTTTGTTTTTGTTTTTGTTTTTAACTACCTAACTAATTGTAATAACTCAAAAAAATTTAAGCTATTTTTGTATCACTTTATCAACTACATGTTTGTCATTTACTAAATTGTTATAGATTATTTATTTTAAAAATTAATATATATATAATTAACTATATTAATAGGTGGATAAATGTTCTATTTTAATTAAAATATGAAATGAAATAATTTGTGAGAGGTAGCTGCATAATTAGATTCTACGCTTGAAATGGAAACCAATGCCTCAAAGAATACTAAAAACGGAGTTTGTATGACCAAGTTATGGGCCTTTGAAGATGAAGGGCATTTTTGTAAATTGAATTTAAAAACAATACGGTCGAAAAACGCAAGGGGTTATTTTGATATCAACACCCCCCTCTCCATCGTCGTCTTCCTCCAGCCAACCGAATTCTAGCACTGCCATTACAATGCGGTGCCAAAAAAAAAAATGGCAGCACCACCTTCACCGGCTATAAAAAGCCCTTTCCCCTCTTCCTTCGATCATCGTTTTCCACTCTTCTCTGGCTGCTTTAGCCGAGGTTTCTGGCGAACATGGAGAAATCGCATCCACCGGCAAGGGCATCATCTTAAGCTGCCCAAGTAAGACCCTTTTCTCCCCTGTCTCTAATTTTCTTCCCTTCCAAGCCAGATCCATGTTGGATCTGATATTTCCCAGTTGAAAATTGCCAGAGTAAACTGAGGTCAGATCCAGAACCCTCGAACTAGATGCGTCCTGAGGATGTAGCGCGTAACGTGTGCCCAGAACGCGCCCCTTGGGACTGTCTTCGAGCATGCACGACTGTGCAGGTACGGTCCCAGTTCAACCGAGATGCACGAATGTCCTGGGAACCATGACGCGCGGGCCCTGTATGGACAAATATGGTTCGTCCGTTAGTTTGCGACACTAAAAATGAAATTAAGGAGGCTATACAACTTCGATCGACGATCTGAAAGAACCGTTGTGTTTGTATTAGCAACACGAACCTAATGAAACTATAAAAGTTAGGATTAGAGGACTATTTACTATGACTATAGCCTAAAAACTATAGATTGACAATGTCAAAGATGATCAGAACTCGTGAATTGATCCATTAGAGGTGTAAGGAGATTAATAGCTCAGGATCAACCCTAAATTACATGTATCCATCCTTGAATTATAAGATATGACCATTCAATCAAGTACAAACCCGTTCTGAGCATCAGGATAGGTGATCTATGTGATCTGACCATTCCATTACATGGTCTTGATAATCTAACCATTAAATAGTAGATCTATACATGAGATCTAGCCTAGAAATGCATTAAATATCTATGATCCTAAAAGGCAGATCTAGTTGTTAATCTATAGATCTAGTTAATAATCTATAAAGGATAGAAAATGATACTTGAATTCTTGCTATCAATTAATATCCAGGACTTCACAAAGGTGATTCAGGTTCGAGTAATGAAGTACGCGATTTAAGAGACATCGAGGTAGGCAGTTTGATACTACTAAGTTTTCAAATGCATTCCTAACCCTAAGTGATTTACTTAACTTTATTACCGTATTTAGTATGCTTTTTTTGAGATATGATGTTCTTATACGAGCATGTGGAATTGTCTTCATGATTTATGGCCTTGAATGTGATTACTGGCATGAACAGATTTTTATGTATAGCTTGCATGCTTTGAAAATAATTGCATAAATTGCTTGATTGATGATGATTGAGATTGGGATTATTTATATATACTTTTTGGGCTATTGAGCATGGTGGGCACTATGCTAAGAGGTTGTTTATGTGCGGGGTTGGCCTCCCGGCCTCTATCACAAAAAGTGGATGGTATCATTGCCAAAATGGCATTGTCCCTTCCTTGACTGCTGTGGTAAACAGGGATGACCACTGGAGGTGTTCACGGCATCCTTTTTTAAGACAACCATAGTCACCGTGGAGGCTATGGTGGGTTGGTCTCCAGATACAGGAGCCACCCAATTCCAGCTGTGTGCTGATCATGAGCATAGTTGGCAAAAAGTGGATGGTATCACTGCCAAAATGGCATTGTCCCTTCCTCGACTGCTGTGGTAAACATGAACAACCACTAGAGGTGTTCACGGCATCCTTTTCGAGGATAGCCATAGTCGCTGTGGAGGCTATGGTAGGTTAGTCTCCAGATACCAGAGCCACACAATTCCAGCTATGTGCTAATCATGAGCATAGTTGGCCCTATGATTTCAATTTTATCGATATGCATATAGCATTGAGATGGTCGTATACGTTGGCGTGATGTGTTCGTTGAGAGACCGATGTGCATGATATCTATAGTGATGCTATCATCTGCTTTGACCAATTACTATTTTAAGAATTTCATGATTATGATTAGTTTATGATTCATTATGTGATTACTACTATATGATTTTCGTAATAGTTATGTCGTTGATTTTTGGATTTTGATAAAAGCTTCCATAATTGAAAATGTGCAAACAAGCTTATGATTTATACATAAAAATGCATGTTTACACAAAAAGGAAATTGCATGATGTTTTACATGGAAAGCCTCTTTTGAAACCATGCATGTGGCATGCCGTGTTTTCAAAATAGTTGCATCAAATCACCTATTGAGTATGAGGAATACTCACCCAAATATATTATTTTTACAGATTAGCTTTCCACAAGATTTGAAGAAGCATCAGAGAATGTTAGTGCTATGATCAAGTGACTGAAGAGAAGACAAGTATAAATGTAAGTACATGATCTACCCTTTGGACATGTATCTGTAATTACTATAGTTGGACTATGAGTTGTGACTGGATAGACCTGGGAAGGCATTTATGATTAACGAAATTTTCAAAACTACTTTGTTCATCTTGAAAGCAAATGACACTGGGGGTTTTCAAAATGAATTTAAAATAAAAGATTTTTTCGTTGCATTGCATTGTTTTCAAATAGGGATCGATCCCGCATTATGAATTAGTTTTGCATTTAAAAATGCATGTGAAAACTCGGTCATCATACTAATGCAACCTAAATGCTAATGATAAGGCACAAAAATTCAAACACTCCATCATTAACAAGCAAATGATTTGTTTGTCTTGAAATTGTGGGGGGGAGAAGCTTTTGGATTAACCTAATCTAATGCTCCTCCTCTCTTTTAAACTTGCCCCACCGCTTACCAATTAGATCCTATCTAACCAACCACTTCACACCCTCCTCAGCTAGCCGTAAGTAGTCTGAGTCATAGAATGTGTTGGCAGAGTAAGTCGTTTAGAAACCAACGCAGTTAGTTTAAATAAGACCATTGGAGTGGTAATGGGTTGCCTCCTTCTAAGAGGGTCCTACGAGCATGTTATGGTTTCTATAGGACTCTTCTAATTGATTTTAAATTAAATTAGAAGGTTGGAATACGTGCTTGTGGTGATTATCCTAAGTGGGCTAAGAGGTGGTATAAAATCCACCCTTGATCTTGTGGGGTCGGGTGCCCTTACTAATTAATTTTTCATGGCAAATCGGTCAACATCTAATCACCTTAAAGCAGTTAAACATGCCCTAAAATGCACTAAAAATAACAAAATAATGCAATCCCTAAAATGCAATATATATCAAATGTTTCCTATATGCTTTTACACTAACAACCAATGTAATTTTAATCTATAATGCATAAACTAAACTAGAACTTTTAAGGAGTTAAGAAATTTCTCATAGCGGGGTCCTGGAAAATGTCGTCTCGTACAAGGGTGGAACCATTTACATTCCACCTCCACTTTTCGGTTATGATGGCCCACCCTTGACATGTATTATTACAACCTTTTAAATGAATTATAAAAATAAAATAATTACATGAAATCTTGGCTACAATTCACTTAAAATTAAACTACAATTATCCTAATTAAACTCCATGAATTTCTCCTTTCTTTTCCAATTTTCCTGCAAAACAAAAAATATTAGTAAGTACCAAAATTTAGGAGAAATTGAATTTATGCACTAAAATTTTTTTAAAATGCACCTAAAATGCCTAGAATGTTAAAACAATGCAACTCCTAGAAAATTTTATTTTTTTAAATTTTATGAATTTTTATGAATTTTTAATTAAATTTTATGAAAACACCATTGCGGGTCCTCAGCAATGGTGCCAAAAACTTGTTGAGTTTTTTGCAAGTGCACAGTTGTTGTAGTTTAGCTAGTGCAAGTCCGGGTCGATTCCACGGGGACTCGACTTGGAAGTAGAGTTTACATAAATTTTAATTAACAAAATACAATAAAAATAAAATTCCAATTCATTAAGCAGTCCATGAGTAAATAGTTCTGAAATTAATTACAAAGAAATAAAAGAAAATAAAAATTTAATTAGAATTTTCCTGTTGTGACTAGCTGCGTCCCTGTTTTGACTGATGTGTCACGCAGCTAGTTACAACATGTACTAATCAGTAAACAGACAAAAGAAACTAGAATTGTAATTAAAATGGGGATAACATAAACTGTAATTTAAATAATTATATTTTATTACAGTCCTTGGATAAGCAAAATGAAAAAGGAGAAAAACCCAGAGAAAGAGGAGAAGGGAAAGAGGGAAAGAGGGAAAGAGGGAAATCTAGGCCGATTGGAGAGAGGTGAGGAGCATGGGATGACGATGCTGGAGAGATCGGACAAGACCGGTGACTAGGGAAAAGTGAAATTAGAGGAAGAGGAAACCTGCATTGGGTCTGTCTTTGCTAGAGGTTAAAGATAAACACACACACACACACACACACACACACACAGAGAGAGAGAGAGAGAGAGAGAGAGAGAGAGAGAGAGAGAGAGAGAGAGAGAGAGAGAGAGAGAGAGAGAGACGATGTTGGTGAAGATGGGTTTGGCTTTGGGATGGGGTGCAAATCGTAAAGAGATGGGAATGGGTTGCCATGAGAGAGAAAGAGATAGAGACAGGGGTGGAGACTAAGATCTGGAGAGGAAGAAATAGAACTGGGGACTGGGGGTTTGTTGGTGATGAATCAGAAAAGAGAGAAACAAAGGGAGAAGCTAAAGAAGAGAGAGAGAGAGAGAGAGAGAGAGAGAGAGAGAGAGAGAGAGAGAGCTGGCCAATGAGAGTGTGTCACGCACCAATGCTAGCTAGTGAGGGATGGCGATAGAGGCTTCATCGGATTTCACATGAACTGGGGTATTGTTGAGTGTTTTCTGCAAGTGCACGGCTGTTGTAGTCTAGCTAGTGCAATTTCGGGTCGATTTCCACGGGGACTCGACTTAAATGTGGAGTTTACACAAATTTCAATTAATAAAAATACAAATAACATAAATAAACTAACAATAAAAGAAAATTTCATATTTATTTAACTACTGCAACTAAAAGCCGTCGTGGATAAGCTTGTCCCTGAATAGTCAAAATGGGAATAATGTAAAACCAGAATAGCACAGGGACACAGAAGTAAATAAACTAGGGACCCAGACGGTATTAGACTGAGGACATGGATAGTATTAAACAGAAAGGGCAGAGGTAGAATTTCTGAGATCTTCTAAGGGCAGAAACGTAATTTTATAGGGGTTCTGGTTTTTAAATGAAAAACAGAAAAACGTGCTGGGAGAAAACCGAGTAAAGTACTGTTCATGAACAATACCGAAGTTACTGTTCATGAACAGTAACTCGATTTACTGTTCATGAATAGTAAATCAAAGTAGAAATGGGGAGAAGAAAAGAAGAAGGAAAGGGAGAGAAGGAGGATCTGGGGGAAAAAGGAGGAGGAGAATGCTGGGAATGGAAACCCAGTTTGGGTTTCCGGTCCTGGACTGTCCGATAGAAACGATGGAGCAGAGGAGGATAAAAAAAAAAGAAAAAGAAAAATGACACCTGGGTACTAGAATAGGCGATCTGGGCAGGGGTCTACTGCCGTGCGGTGGAGAAGATGGGGAAGAAGAGAGAGAGAGAGAGAGAGAGAGAGAGAGAGAGAGAGAGAGAGAGAGAGAGAGAGAGAGAGAGAGAGAGAGAGAGAGAGAGAGAGAGAGAGGAAAAGGAACGCGGGATTGGAGATGGAGAAAAGATAGGTGTGGAGAGGGCTCGACAGTGACGCCTGAGCTGGAGAAGCCAACGACGCCGGTGGAAATGGGTGTCACACGATGGGTTGAGGATGCCTGGTAAGGAGAGATCTGGGTTGTGCTAACAAAGAGAGATAGCGGGAGATGGGGATGCGGGCAGCGGATGGAGGGGAAAACCCGATCTGGGTTTTCTCCTCTGAGCCGGCCGGTGACCCGGAAAGCAAAAGAGGAATCTGGGCTAGAGAACAGAGGAGAGAGGAGGTGAGGCATGGAGAAATAAGGGAAAGAAGGAGGAAAATCTGGCTTTTGCTGGAAAATGGGAAAACTGGTGAGGGAGTGAACGACGAAATAAGAGAAAGAGAGACGAAGGGGTTTGGGGAGTTGGTGTGTCACGCACCAGAGAGAAGGAAGAGAGAGCCGTGCAGAGAAGGAAAGGGGAGCATGGAGCAAGAAACAGAGGCGGGAACAAGGAGAAACGCTGGAGAGAGAGAGAGAGAGAGAGAGAGAGAGAGAGAGAGAGAGAGAGAGAGAGAGAGAGAGAGAGAGAGAGAGAGAGAGAGAGAGGAACAGTCCTTCCACCTCTTCTCTCTCAAAAGGAGAAGAAAGAAAAACCAAAAGGGAAGAGAAAAGAAGGGAGAAGAAGAAGGGGGTTTTGGGTGTTGGTGTGTCACGCACCAGAGAGAGAGAGAGACGAGGGAGGTGATGGAGAGAACGAGAGAGGTAGAGAGGTGGAGAGGAACAGTCCTTCCACCTCTACTCCAAGAGGGAGAAGCAAGAGGAAAGGTGTGTCACTGGGAGGAGCAGCTTGCTCCTACCCTTGAAGGAAGCAAAACCAGCCAGCCTGAATATTTTTTCTAGTAAATTGTGCATCTTGTCCATGCCTTACCCATCATCTCTTACAGCATGCCCATGTGATGTTGCCTACCATGCGATGGTGCCATATGCATCATTGGTCAGCTTTGCCCAGATTTGTGGCATGGGACCCATTAAAATAAGCAAATCTGAACCGTTTAATGTACTCTGGATTATCTGCAAAGAAAAATATAAAATTAGAATTAACTTATATAGGTAATTAACTATAATGATCATCTAATCGTTTAACTTTTCAAATTAACGGTTAGATGGTCCACTTTAGCTAAAATTGATTCAAAATCACAAAATTATCTCATTAAATGATCTAATAAAATAGTAATCTAAGGTTATTTTTGGCAAAATTAAGGACTCAACAGGTATTCCGGTTAGGTAGAGAAAGAACAGAGGAGAAACCTTGGCCGGTGGAGGTGTGTCACACAGCCATGCTAACCAAAGAGGGGAGGAAATACAAGAGGGAGCATGAGAGGTGGAGAGGAAGGAATCCAGAATAGAGAGGCCACAGTGAGATGGGGAGGCGGAAAGGAGAAACTGAGAGTAGAGGGAGAAAAGAGATGTGGGAGAAGGAGAGCACGAGAGCGGAGGAGAGGAAATGTCCTTCAACCTCTCTCTGCCAGGAGGGATAACTAAGAAGAAGGGAACTATGGGTGGTAAATGCATCTTATAAGAGGGGCCTGATTTTCTTCTTTCTTTATTGGGTTCCCCATGACTTCCCATACTATGCTGTCTTCCATGCACCTGGTGGGTATGCGGACATAGGGTGGTAGGCATGCTTGATGCCGTCTGCGTATTGGCATGCAATGTCTGCCGTGATTTCTTGCGATGTGAGCCTTGTGCTGGCAGCATGCAACATCCTCATATCAAGTGGGACCCATCATATCTTTTCCAAATCTGACACTTATAAGGTCGATCTAAGTCATCCAAAGTTTATTTTGATCAACATGCAAAATAGAAAACCAACTTGGAATCATCCATACCATTAATTACTCATTTAATTAGCTTAATGATCATCTAACTATTAAATTTTCAAATAACGGTTAGATGATCACTTAGAGCTAAAATTGATTTAAAATTATAAAATTAGTTAGTTGGATGATCTAATCAAATGCTAATTTAAGGTTATTTTAGGAAAAATTGAACATTTAACACTCATTGAGTGAAAACGAAGGATGTTTGATGGATGAAGATCTTTGGACGATACATGGCTGCATCAAAATAAAAGAAGTATAAACTAATATAATTTTAGAGTTCTGTTAGAAGTAGATGCTCATGAATGTCTAGTAGAAGCTACTCGTAGAGGCTATTCTTGGGAGGGAGCATGAGTGGAGCCTGCATGGCAAAAAACCAGCCATGCCAGAGAAGGAACTCAGCTTGTCAGAGAAGGCCCATCACGCAAGCGAAGAGAAGAGGTTTTGGGCCTTTTTTTTTTGTGCTGCCCAATTTGTAGGGCATTGCAGTGAAAAATGAAGGTTTGTATTAGCGATCTGAGTCATTCGTTCTCTTCAGCACGGAAGCACAATCAAAAGCCCTAAAAAATCATTGAAATCAGATGAGAAACGAAGGAGAATCATAGCAAAGAAGGTGACACTAATGACTGTAAAAAATTCGACGACCAACACCTCCTTTTTGACATTTTTCGTTATCAAACAATGTCAGATTGCCACTAAACTTTACAGGATCATAGGTGAGAACCTGATCTACAATACCCTATTTTTTTTATTTGAGATCCATTGAGAAATGAGTCACCGGCGACGACCGAAATCCAATCATTTTCTCTAGTGACAACGACTTTTTCCAGCGAACACCTAAATTTGGGAAATTTTAGAATTTTTGTGATTTGGATAAATCGCACTTGATCATTTCATTTGAGATGGATCGTCAATCAAAAATCAATTAATTTTTAAAAATTCTATAAAAAAAATTTGGTAATGCTTAGGGAAAATTTGAGATCTCATCATCTGACCATTAAAAACATAATCAGAAGGTATATCCATGTAATCTATTATTATAATTATATATTAGTAATGAATTTTAACAAAAATAATAGACCAATTATGGACTGGTTAATCCAATGTCTAATCCAACCATTGATTTGACCAGACCTTTGATCAGATGTCAAATCGTTTAATCTGTGATTATCTAACTTTGTTTTCCCAATCTAAATATTCAACTATAACCCTCATGAAGTGCAGATCATGATTCATACAAGATATCTTGGATCAAAAATATTTTTGGAGATAATTTTGCTGATCTTAATCAATAACTGAGATCAATTGAGGATCTAGATATGTAATTGGATCAAATTCTATGATCCCTACCGTTCATCTTATTTAATGGGATTATTTAGTTAGAACTACTATTTTGTTATTTGATATGGGGCAATCCAGTGGAGAATTGTGACTATATCAACATGGACATCTTAGATCGAGTACATTTGAGGTGATCGGTTGACAATCTGGTCAAGCAGATAGTCAGATGTCATTCAGATTTACTTGTATAAGGTAAGTAGATAGGATTATACATGAATAGCATGTAGTGGTGCCCAATTGGATAATTAAACAATAAATTATCTCAGACAAATATGAGTTGAGCATGATAACTTTGAAATATGTAATGACATAGTTAAAAAGAGGAACCATTGAACTGTATTAAAAATAGAATTTTTATGCATTGTATAGATTGAATCATGTGTGGTGGAGAATATGAAGAGGACGATCAGAGCTAATGGAATTAAAGAACATGTCACACAAGGTAGGTAAAAATTTAAGAATGTATGTCTAAATTGTAAGATTCATGCTTTAAGCATGATCTTATTTCATATTATGAATATTATAACATTGAAATGGTACATGATATGGTATATTTGTCATTGGATATGCTTTAAATTGTTAATGATGGATAGGAGTTAATTAGAATGATTTCATGCTTATTATGCTACTATTATCTAAAAAGCATGATCAAATATTATACATCTTATCTGTGAGCTTGTGAAATTACATTTATGGTACATGGTACCATTTCATTATTTGTAATGTATGAGTTTAGATTTATAATGTACATCCTTGGTGGATTATCACCTATTAAGTGAGGATGTTATTCATGTTATGAAATTTTTACATCATTGGAGTACCTATGTAGACATCCAAACACGTTGTTATGGATTGGTGATGCGATTGCATAGTAGTGCTTGTATTTTGTGCACTATGGTGTTGATATGATAGCATTATGATATGCCTTATATGACGTAGTATGATGATATGCTTTATATTGTTTTACTAATAGAGGATGGATGGTTATGAACCCTTTATAGTGAGAGATATGAGTATTATATGTTGATAACTAACAGAGGCTAAAGGATTATGAACCCCACAGGGTAAGGGGTATGATTATGAGACCCAGCATAGTCTGGGAATGAAGGCTATGAGACTTATTGATTAAATTTATAATTTTGTATGACTTTTAACAATTTCAATATATATGGTAAAATTCTATATGTATATGAGTGAGGGCGTAGTTTTATAAAATTTTTCATATGGAAAAATAAATGGGTAGATCTATTATACAAAGTATGGTTCATGGATTGGAATATTTTTATTCAGATAAAAAATGATAATTATAGATATTTGGATTATCAATGGATTATTGAATTATGAAACATGTTGTAAATTCCGTTCAATATGAGTGTTACTGGAAATGGATATTCTGATTATTGTGGAATGATTAATTCATATTTAAATTTCATATGCTTCTTAACTCCTTTACCACGCATAGCTTGTTGAGATATTATAAATATTTTTATGTTTACAATATCTCAGATACAGATAGATAGGAGAAGATATACACAACAAGAGGAATCCTGAAACTATACTTCTATGCTCAAGTATACACTTTATTAAAGTTTTTGTATTGTGTAGTTAGCTATTTGGATTGTGGTATTTGGACATTTAATATAATGTCTATAGGGGCTGTGTAAGTGAACCACTAGATGTGTCTTGTTTTCATGAAATGTATATGTATTTTATAAACAAACTATATACTTATGTATAGTATGGGAGTAAAAGTGACATCTGGGATTTTTAAAATGAATTTCAAAGAAAATGTCTTCTACTGTTATGAATTTTAAAATTTATAGGCGCCATCTTTTGAAAATAAACTTGAAAAGTATTTGTTAAAACCCAAGGTGTCTCATGGGATACTAGGTAGCAATGAGAAAATAATGTATTTAGATGTTCTTAGATGTTTTGGGTCTCCAAAGAGATTGGTGGTTGTAATTTTCAACTAAATATAAATAAATAAAATAAGTTATGGGTATCAAATATGAATGAAATTTGATCCATAACCTAATCTAAGCCATTCTAAACAATGATGAATGACTTAGATCTATAAAAAATCATCACCATATATGATAACTTTATTAATAAAGCCACTTCTACAAAGTTAAACCTCCATGGACCACTTGAGGGGGCAAAACCTCCCTAGAAGACTCAACTTTCCTCTTCTAGTCCATCATATTTATAATAAAATGCCACTTTCTAAACCAATATCTTTAACCCTAAGTAATTCAAAGAGAAATCATATATTCTCAACCAAGTAACCTAATAGATACAATATTTAATTTAATAAATTCTTAAAAATTACAGTAATTCTTCACTAGTAATTTTTTTGAAAAATTAAAACCTTGCAAAAATTAAGGATAAATTTGAGCCTTGACTTAAGTGGTGCTAATGTTCATCTTACAGAACAACTTTCCTCTTCTAGTCCATCATATTTATAATAAAATGCCACTTTCTAAACCAATATCTTTAACCTAAGTAATTCAAAGAGAAACTATATCTTCTCAACCAAGTAACCTAATAGATACAATATTTAATTTAATAAATCCTTAAAATTTATAGCAATTCTTTGGTAATTTTTTTGAAAAATTAAAACCTTGCAAAAATTAAGGATAAATTTGAGCCTTGTCTTAAGTAGACCACATCCACATGTAATTAGATATGAATTATTCTTTATTGGATGTAATTGATAGTTGGTTAAAATTGTATCACCATTTTATTGCTCCTCTTTTTTAGTTTTTTTGGTGAAAGGAGTATAAAATTGATAGTTAACACAAATCTCAACAAATAAGTGCCATTATAGTCCACAAAAATAGTTAAAAAACAACTTAGGGGGTTTATTCCTCCACACAAAATTACACCTCATTTTCTAGTGCATCTACCGCCCTATTTCATGTACTTAGGGAGGTGTTAGTTCACTCCTTGATTAGCTTTGACACTCCTTATGATCTAGGTCATTTAAGTTATTGACTTGTGTTTTCCATTGATATTTGAGTTGATCATCACCTGTGAATCTCCCTACACATTCAATTCACCAACATTTATCATACTTGCCAATTTAACTCCTTCTCTTTCTTCTCTTGAAGTGTCCAATTTTTGTCAAGAACATTTGTGGTTATTATATATCCTCCAATGGAGAAGATTCTAGGTGCATGATCCATCTAGGTTGTCATCTATTAGATCAACCGTCAAATCACCTCGAGGAGATCAAGGGAGGATGGGAGATGCAAACAAGCACCAAACTTGCAATAATTACATTAATTGCATGGTTAGGATTATTCATTGTACTTTTTAGCTATCCATGTTTGAAGCTTTCCAAATAAATAAACAAATTATTATGCACATGTAGGAGTACAAACTTTGTGCTAGGTATAGTAATGTGTACTATTAACATCCAAATATCAACCTTAAAATGGAAGGACAAGGGTCCCTACGAGCTTTAACAATAGGAGTTGGATCCATACATTTGAACAAGGATTATTGCTTAATTAAGATTCATCAATGGTTAAAGTACCTTGCTCTTGCACCTTTTCTTACCTAAAATCAACCACCAACTGTAACCCTCTCAGACTTTCTTATACAAAAATCTACAAGTTACATTGTTCTCTCTTTTTTCTTTTTCTTTTTTTCTTTCCTTCCTTTTTAAAATTTCTATAAGATTAGGGGTGAATTTGAAACTCTTTATGTGTTCTTCTATAGTGTGTTTGACATGGGATAAAAATTCTAGGACTTATCTGTGGAGACTATTTTCCTACCTCTTTTTAAATTGAGATAAAATTGTTAAGGGCTTAAAACCAAAATGGCCCTTAAATAGTACAAAAATTTTCATTTTACCCCCAAAACCTCTAATTGTGTCAATGTTTTTCCTAAACAAATAAAATGATTCAATATTGTCCATTTTAGTTATTGTGGTAGTGTGCACCATTAGAGTTTACCTACATGATAATATATATATTTTATTTGTCTAACTATTTTTGCTAATGTGGTTGATCTTATTGTCAAAATGCCAATTAACTATTCTTCGCTGATCTTATGACCTATGGTAGGTGCCATTATCAACAAGAAAATAAAAATAAGATACATTTTTTATGAATGCTATCTAATATCACTATATACAAATGATTCTTATTTCCAAATCCAACTAATCTAAAATCTCCATCCAACCTTAGTTTTTTTAAAAGAATTTAACAATCACAGCTGTTCAATGTAGATCTCTTTGTGCATATGTGCAAACACCATTGCCAAATCCCAAAATAAAAGAGAAAGGCAAAAAAGAAGAGCAAGATAAACAAAATACCTATTAAAAGTAACAAAGTAGTGTAAAGCGCGTAAAACCATAAAAATATATTAAAAATCTCCATCCACCGAAAGAGTTGCATACAGACAAAAGAAAATAGATCAAAAACCTACATCAAGTAAAGCATTATTCTTATTCTTCTTCTTTGGGAGTTTTTTATTGGGTGGCTTTTGGATCTTCTTTAGTTTGTTTTCACATTTTTTGGGTCTTTAAAATTGTTGATGTTTTAATTGCCTACTTGGAAAAGGATGGGAGATTAGGTTTTAAGGAGGTGGGCAATGTAGATTTAGAGATTTTTGCAAAAGGCAAGATTTTAGGAGGTATTAGCAAAGATGAGAAGTTAGGAGGTAATTGCAAATTGAAAGATATTTCTATATTTGCATTTTTCTTATTCTTATATTCCATGGTATGAGAAATGATCACAACAGCTGTTACCTTAGCTTTTAGGTATTTTTCGTCACGCCTGAAAGTTGTTTAATGAAATGCCTAAATGAAAATGCAATAGATCTGTGAAATCACAATGGTGGGAGGATCTTTCAAACTGTGATTGATGGGTTTGCTGAAGAGTTAATGGTGGAAGAAGCAAAGGAAATTGTTAGGAGTGCCTTTGAAAAAATCTCTCCTTTTAGAGGGGTAATTTTTTATTTTTTATTTCCTTTGAGAGTATTTTAATCATAAAATCCATGTAACACAATCAGCAGCCACTTAGGCAGGACAAGCACACACAACGACTCAATGATGTTATGTTTATTGATAGTGAGAGAGCGAAATGATGACATGTGACAACTTTAGGGTAAATATTGATGCATTTAGAACTTTTGGAAGAAAACTAAAAAATCATGTTAAATTTAGAGGGCATAGGAGACCTTTTGTCAATAGTTAAAGAACAACAACCCAAAGTTTTGCGGTTGTGATATCTAGTTTGAATAATTTTATCAATGTGTAGGAATGGTACTAACAAAGAGATATTATCACTCTCTATGAATTAAGTTCATAAAGTCTTTGTTATCATGTGAAAGACAGCCCCCTCTCTTACAATGGTTGGACCACGTCTTATTTAGGTTATTACGAAGATGTATCAAAACTAGCAATACAATTGGGCAGGTCAAATTGGATCCTTGCCCCAATTGGCACCTACTTGGGGCAAAAGCCAGGCAGGAAATTAATAACCCATGCCCGCAATAGAGTTGAAGAGTGTAACCTGAGGTGGATTTTATATATGGATATCTTTTATACCAGAAATGGCTATATGTTATTAAATTATATTTAAAAAATGAGGCATTCTTGATAATTTGGTCTCAGATATATAAAAGGATTTACAAAGTAGAGGAATAGAGGGAGAGGCTCTTTCTTTCACTTATTATGGCTAACTACTCTACCCCTACCTTGCCTATAATAGAGAGGGGATATCAATGATCCATGGTGGAGTGAGGCGAGATCCATGTGGGGTAGAGTGGAGCATATGAAAAACCTCTTCCGCTTTGCTCCACTGCTATCCCTAATTAGAACCTAGCTAGATAGTTTTAGTGTCTATAAATTGAGTTCATATATTCTTTGTTATCCTTATAGCAAACAACCCCATCTCTTGCATTAGTTGGACCATGTCTTGTTTGGATTATTAGAAAGATGTATAAAAGCCAGCTTGATCTTATATTTACATCAAAGCCAAGGCCGTTGTAAGTGGCATGGTATCACAAGGCCACAGTTTCACCTTTGCTAAACTCGTGTGGTACTTGTGCCCAACTCCTTTGCAACGCATAAATCAACCTTCGACTCCCACTCTTACTTGTTAGGGCTACACTTACTCACCTACAAAAGCAATCAGAGGGACTTAGAAAAATAAGACTTACAAAAAGAGAACTTGTTATCCCCTACTTGAACTTGTTTATAATGAGCTTGTCTAAGCTACAAATGAGGAGCTAACCCCTATTTATACTTGCTCTCTTCCATCCACCTAATGGTTGAAGACCATTCTAGAACTTTCTCTAAAAGTCTCTACATAATATCTAAGTTTACCTCGTTTTAGATATTTATATGGACTCTTTTAGAAACTAGGCCTTATACCATAGATTTAAAAACACACGCCTAAGTCTTTTAGGCCACATCCATGAGTTGAGCAGACCTCCCTTAGAGCATGTGGGCCTTGGTCATGGTCTTGCAAAGCAAGTCCAACACACATCCTCCCCTACCTGATAATGTCGACAGCCTCGTCGACACATCTCCATCGGTGTCTTAAGCTTCTCCCTTTGGCACATCCCATGCAGCCTCATGATTCTCATGAGATGCCTTGCCATGTCCTTCCTCTTGCACATTAGCATACAATCACTCTTGTGCTCTATGAGGACTTTCTTTGTCTCCTTTATATTGTGTGCACTCTTGCACACTTGTGCACCGTTGAGAGTTGTCATACCTCTTGGGTCCCTATGCTACTACCCTTCGTTGTTGTGCTTCTTGCACATCAGTGTGGCAACTACTGGCTGCCATGTCCCTACACATCTCTACTTGGTCTTGTTCCTCTTGGAGATCCTCATTGTGCCATCATTTGTGTCAACCTCCTTATTGATCACTGTTTTCACCTAGGACACATTAGTGCCAAGCAATCTCATAGCACCAATCGTGGTAAGGCTGGTGGTGCCATACCCACACTCATTGTCGATTTCCTTGCTAGTTCCAAACTAGCCACTTTCTCATGTAGACTAGTTACCTCGCCTACGATAGACTAAAGGCAATCAAACATGCACTCCACTCATTCAGTAGTCTCAGCATCTAAAACCTTAGACTCCTCAACCGTACTTTGCATGATGTCTTTGAGGTTATGCAAGGCATCTATGAATGCACTAATCTGTTCAAACAGACAGACAAAGTCCATTCGAACTTATCGATCCGAGCATCCAAAGTAGAAAGTTGAGTGTCCAAAGCCAACTTCCATGATGGGCCTCTAGACTTCTCCCACATCGACTTCTGCTGAACCACCACTGACATATTGGTCACTTCTGAGTCACTTGTCACAATGTTGCCAGGAGATTTCACCAATACTTGACAAGTAACATGCCCACTTTGACTTGCTTTGATACCACTTATCACAAGGTCGTAGTTTCACCTTTGCTAAACTCGTGCGTCACTTGTGTAAAACTCCTTTGCAAAGTACAAGTCAACTTTCAACTCCCACTCTCGCTTAATAGGGTTATACTCACTCACCCACAAAAGCAATCAAAGGAACTCATAAATAAGACTTATCCAAAGAGAACCTGTTATCCGTTACTTGAACTTGTCTACAATGAGTTTGTTTGAGTTACAAATGAGGAGCTAACCCCTATTTGTACTTGCTCTCCTCCATCCACCTCCTCAAATACACATGTCAACCATTTAATTGTTGAGGACTATTTTAGAACTTTCTCTATATGTCTCTACATAATATCTAAGTTTACCCTTTTCTAGATATTCACATGGACTCTTCTAAAAATCAGGCCTTGCACTACAGATCCAAGAAGATGGGCCTAAGTCTTTTAGGCCACATTCATGAGTTGAGTAGACATCCCTTAGAGCCTACATGCCTTAGTCATGAATTTTGCAAAGAAAGTCCGGGACAATAGGCTCCATATGAGAAATGATAAGTAGATAGAAACTAGTGGTGAAATGACAAGTTCACATATCAAAATGGGCCTGAAAAGGGTTTAGCCCATGTTCCACATGCACGTAGTGGTGAAATGACAAGTTCATAGATTCATTTGACATGATAGATTAAATACCCATGGGAGATGACTTGGCTTTAGTTCGCAATTAGCTCATAAACTTCCTCCAACTCAATGCATGGATTTGTAAGCAGTCACTTTTGTATCTCCTCCTTTAAAGAAGCTTTGCAAAACAACATGTTTTATCACTTCTTTCATGTTTTTTTCAAATGATGGAGATCAATGGCTTGGCAAAGCTCCCCCACTTATCACATACTTAAAGGCCAACATTGGTGTACGAAGCTACCACATATGCGGTGTCCAGGGAAGGGGCAGACCACAAGGGTTTATAGTACACAGACTTGCCTTACTTTTTTTCAAGAGGCTATTTCTACGCCTTAACCTGTGACCTTAAGTTCACATGACGACAACTTTATTGTTGCACCGAAGCTCCCCTTCACTTATGACATACTTATAAGCAAATAAAAAAGAAAGAAAATTCTTTATTAAAGTGGAAGATCCTTGATGGAATTAGACTAAACAAGAAGAATATCTAGAAGGGAGGAATGAGGGCAAGGTCACTCTTTCAACCATAAATCAAGCCCATTTTGTCAGTGATTTGTTTTCTCCATGCCAAACAACCCCGATGATTCTACAATCACAAAAAATCTCTATTGATGATCACAGCTTTATTTATTCCAATGTAGAAAATGAAAAAAAATAATAATAAAAAGAAGTAGAAAAATGGATGCTTTTATTAGTAAAATCCTAATAATGACCGATAAAAAGGGCTAAGGACACTCAACGAGTGAGATTGTTTGTGGTAGAACCGATAACGTGGCTTAAAAACTGAACCGTTGAGCTTCTTGAGATCAATGACGAGACGTTATGACCCACATCTACTTTAATAAAATCATAGCCAATAGGACGGATAGGATCATCCCCCCCAGAAGATCGTGGCTAGAAGAAGGAACGGTTTAGATCACTACTTCATGTGCTTACGTGGTAAACTGGCGGACACCACATAACTTAAAACAGAGACCTAGCCGGACGCCAGTAAAGCGTCGTCCGAGACTCCAGATACCAGAGGGGGCCAGACCTTGAACATCGGGACCCACTATGTTCGGTTATTCTATTTGGTGTCCAGAACGACGTCCTTGTTTTGTACGTCCTCATAGTATTCTCTTTATCATATTCTCTGTCGCTGTCCCGTCAGCAGCTATGGTGAAAAACTAAAACCCTAAACCTGCTTGTGGCAATTCACTTGATCGTACCAGCCATAGCTCGAATCGCCATTAATCGTCTCCTTCCCGGTCTTTCTTTCTCACTCTGCTCTCATCCGCGTCCTTTCTTTTGCATTTCTCATTTTTCACCATTTTCTGCCAGCAGCAATATGGGGGAAGATTGCTGCGGGAAATCCAAGCCCAAACCCAAAGCAAACCCTAATGTCTCAAGAGATGAAGCTTATCTCCAATCCGTCATCCCAAAACGGATTCGGATGTTCGAAGAAATTCTCTCCCAGCAGAAATCAATCCAAGCCAGCGGAGAAATCATCAAGTAAGTTCCATCAATCTTGTCTTGCTTGTGTTGAAATAGTGGGTGAAGTTTACGCAATTTGGATTTCTGTTTTCTGAGGCTTAAGTTAATGATCTCTAGGATTACACTTCCTGATGGAGCGGTGAAGGAAGGAAAGAAATTGGCAACGTCACCCATGGACATTGCTAATGAAATTTCGAAGAGCTTGGCAGCAAATGCTTTGATTGCAAAGGTATGAAGTTGCTGTTAGAATTCGATTTTTCCTTATTGTTTTCGAATGTAAGTCTTGCCTAGTTAGATTTGTATGGGTTGGAAAAAAAAAAGGTAAACGGAATTCTCTGGGACATGTCGAGACCGCTAGAAGAAGACTGTGACTTGAAGTTCTTCAAATTCGAGGATAACGAAGGGCGGGATACGTTTTGGCACTCAAGTGCTCATATTCTTGGTCAGGTTGGTAATTGTCCCTGGTTTGCACTTTTGTTGTGAGTTAAGGTTTCACAGTTTTTTAGATGAAAACGGGCAAGTTTCTTTTAGGTGTGTCTGTTGAATACTTGTAAGGCTGCTTGTTTTCTTTCTCATGATTCTTTGCTTAGTGGGAGCCTTTCATGGCAGGCGCTTGAGCGGGAGTATGGATGTAAGTTATGCATTGGACCATGTACTACAAGAGGGGAGGTAAGTGGCAGAAGGCACTCTGGCGAACAAGTTTTAGTTTTGATTGAACCTATCTTTTATGTGTTTTAGGTCTCCCTCCTGTGATGCCTAGTGAATTACTCTATGACTGCTCTTTTGTTGATTATATATTTGGCTTTTATGAGCTTAGTGAGTATTTGTGATGTATTTAGCTTTTATTTGATGAAGTATCTCAATTACCTTTGAGTTTCAAATATAGATGTTGTGTTTTGTTATAAGAAAGTAATCTACCATAACCTGGATTACTTACGCAACTGAATGTGGTTTGTTGGGTAAGACATGGATCCAAGATGCCTGATTTTATTCTGTTCAGTTTTGAATTTGTTTTGATGACTCCTAAATTATTCAGCTCATGGAGTTCTGCGTTCTGGCACTTATGTGTTGTATTCTGTTTTAACCCTTGGTTCTAGCTTGTAGCCACACTTGTATGTACTGAAGTGGGAATCAATATGACTATACGAGAAAATACACAATTTTGTTCAATAGGTAAGGGTGGACTTGAACCCACAGCTATTGGTTGTGAGACATATTACAACGTAAACCTAGACTTCTATTGTTTTATTTAGATCATTCAAATATTGTAGTGTTACTACTCCTGTTTGATTGTATAAACTCATTGTTCTGATTCATTTTCATTCCCATCCCAAAAGAATAAAAATGTCTAATGACACAATTTGGATAGCGAGTTATTACTACCACTGGCTTGATAGTTTGGCTTATATATGTGCATCATTCTTTGCATGAACCAATGTGCTGTAGAAGGTTCTGACTGTCCATTAGTCTTCCTGTTATTTATTTACATCAATGGTTGAAGTTCAAAGTTCTGTCTGTTAGCAAGAGGGGGGGATGAAACTGTATTTATTTCTGAGAATATTGCCATGTGAATTGAGGTACAAATAATTTTTGTATTTGTTGTTGTTTGAGGAACATCATCCCTGTGCAACACTACTGTTTTTCACGTCATTTCTTTCTATCTAACACTTTGTCTTAAGATGCTTTTGATTTTGCTTCTGTACAAAATAATAATAAAAAGTTTCTTTAGTTGCATAGGTTTGTTTATACATGCATGTCCCTTTCATGGATGTTTTACTGCCAAGTATGAAATGAGGAATATATTGGGCTTAAAGCAGGCTTTTATTGTTACCATTTATTTGATATATGAATTACATGTATTTTTTACTGTAGGGGTTTTACTATGATGCCTTCTATGGTGACCTGACGTTGAATGAGGAACACTTTCAACAAATTCAATCGCAAGCACTGAAAGCTGTTGCGGTATTGCTTCCACTTCTTGTCTTTTCCTTTGAGAAATATGCTGTTTCGGAAAGGGAAACACTAGTTTGTTTCCTTTTTTTCATCATTGTTATAGGAAATGTATACAAGTGATTGAAGAAAAATTATTGCTAATACCTTGAACTATGGTCCGCCCTTCCCTGGACCCCGCATACACGGGAGCTTCGTGCGCCAGGGATGCCCTTTACCTTGAACTGCGGCTACAAAGTTCGGATTGATAAAAGCTGGCAAGGGAAAGTTTGGAAACAACAGAGAATGAGGCACTAATAGGGAAGAAGTACTGAAAAGAATTAATTCTATCCTTTTTTTCTGTTAATCTTGCTTCTTCTAAATAAACTTCAACCAACTATCTAGAAGAAACAATAAAGATTAAGGGAACAAGAGAGAAAAATCTGGTCTTGCCAAAAACAAGAAACCACGTACCTTTTGGCCTTGCATAGAACTTCAATGAAAGCAGCTTCGAGTCAGTTGAAAAGGTAAAAAAACTGGCAGAAGTTGCATTAGTTGAGTCAGAGTGTGTAACAGTCATTTGGGTTTGTAAAAAGATCAGAGGAAGGAAATGAAGGAGACACCAGTTTGCTTTGTTGAAAACTCACAGGAGCAAAGGGAGAAGCATCTGAGTGAAGTTGTGGGATGTCATTTCAGGGTTTGTGAAAAGCTGAGAGGACAAAGGAAGAGAGGAGAGGGTTTAGACATTGGAAAATAAAGAGGATAAGGAGAATAAGTGGTTTCTGGTAACTTGCCACCTTTTTTCTTATTGCTAATAGTAACTTGCTCTTATACTTTTACGTCCTTGTACAACTTTATTTAAGGAAACCACATATGACATTTATGACTCCATTAATTGGTACCCAGTAGAATTATTGTTTCCCCTTGGAGAATTTGGTAATTATTTTTCAAAATTTTTGGTTTTATTCAGCAAATCTGTGAGTGATTCAATAAAGTCGCAAATTAATAAACAAGTAAATTTTTTGAAGTTTAAAATGGCAGATAACTCTGTGACTGTCCTATTTTCTTTCTTTTCATTTTATACTTGTTGCTGTGCTCCTGACAAGTCAGTGTGGAATGGCCCCAAGTGTTTCCTGTTTGTTTGTGATACTTCATCATTTGGAGATCTGCAATTTCTTATCATGAGGTGGACATGCATAGGCAATATGATTGTCTTTAAAGGATGAGCTCTTTATTTTTCTTGAGATTGTCTAATTTGAAAGTGTCAAGTTGTAGCGCCTCTAACGACTTGAGAGGGAAGTGATGTGCTTGGGTGTCATCCCATGGGTTATTCATTATAGATGGAAGTGGTCTTTGTCAAGCCTTTTGATACATGACATTTAAAGACTGAACTCTGCAAGAAATCTCAATGTTTTGTATTGTATTGATCTTGCTGGGTGGGTATGTGAAATATTGCTGAGTTTAAGAAACTTAGTTATGAAGTATTCTAAACCTCAAACAGTATTTTATAGAAATAGTTGAAGAAACTAAACAAATTGAAATGGCGGAGTTTGATGCTTTTAACAGAATATTACTTAGAATCAGTGCAATGCTCTTTCTGGAAAAATAAGGTTTCTGAGGATTTTGGTTTCTATTTGGTTTCTAAAGAATATTTTATCAGTTCTAATTATTGAATTCTACCTCTAGTAAGGCTATAGTGCATTTCTAGCTAATGAAACACAGTGGAGAAGATTTGTCAGTTTTTTCAGAGGAAAAGGAAATTAATGATATAAAAGCTAATATTGTGTGCTTTTTAATTTGTAATAACAAATAAAGAATAAAAAATTAACTCTAGATCTAATATAATAGTCAAAGTTTCTGCAATTGCTATCAGTTCATTCACTTCTTTTATCTTGCTCACTATTGTTTGTTTTGCAGGAGAAGCAACCTTTCCAGCGCATTGAAGTAACAAGGGCACAAGCTCTTGAAATGTTTGCTGAAAATCCTTTTAAGGTAAGTGGTGCGGTATGTTATTTGTTGTATTGTTCCTATCTTGATGTCACATACTTGGATATACGTTCTCTTTACTAGGTAATATTGAAAGATTTGTATTCATTCTAATTGGTAGTTGTCCTAATTTCCAAATTTATAAGGTTGTCAGTTCAATTTTGTCAAAGACATGAAATTCTTTTTCACTATACCTTATTGTGTATTATGTGATTCCTAACTGGTCTGCAGGTTGAAATCATTAATGAGCTTCCTGAGGACAAGACAATCACTGTATACAGGTGTGGGCCTTTAGTTGATCTTTGCCGTGGACCACACATACCCAATACATCTTTTGTGAAAGCTTTTGCTTGTCTAAAGGTAATGACTAGCTTGGGAAAACTGTGCAGAGGTTTTAACTATTTTGATGTGGTTAAGTCCGTAATGTCAATGGTTGAATATCCAGGCTTCAGCATCCTACTGGAGGGGTAAAGCAGACCGTGAAAGTTTGCAAAGAGTATATGGGATCTCATTTCCAGAGTCCAAGCGTCTTAAGGTGTAAATGTGTTCCCATTGCCCTTTACTGACTCATTGTTATGTCCTCTCATCTTCTTCGGTGCTAGAATTTGTTTTTCTTACTACACCTACTAATTACTTGCAATTTCCTTTTAAACCTCTTAAATTTATTGTAAGTTTTGGGTGTCTCATGACAAATTGGCAGCTCATACTTTAATCTCTCATTTAGGAATACCTGACCCGGCTGGAAGAAGCAAAGAAATATGATCACAGAATACTTGGGCAAAATCAAGAGCTTTTCTTTTTCCATCCTTTAAGGTAAAGGAAGTACCTATACAGTTTCTTTTACTCCGCAACTTCTACATTTTCTGCATCAACTATTGATTTGCATTTATGGTCACGTTTTAGCCCAGGAAGTTGTTTCTTCTTACCACATGGGACACGGATATACAACAAGCTAATGGAGTTTATACGAGCTGAATATAGAAAGAGAGGTTATGAAGAGGTTAGTTTTGTCTTCATTAACTGATCTTGGGCAAGGGATGTGCAAATAATTGTTTTAAGCCATAATCTTGGAGAATCACTGCTTAATTTTGGGCTAGGTAATGATTGACTTCTTTAGTTGAACACGGTTTTAGATTTCTTACTAGGCTGCTTGCTTGGTTAGAGTTTTAAACACTGCTATTAAAAGTTGTGTTTCAGATGTTTCCTCTTATATTGTGTCTCTTTGGCAGGTTTTGACTCCAAACATTTATAATATGCAACTGTGGGAAACATCAGGTCACGCTGCAAACTACAAAGAGAACATGTTTGTATTTGAGGTAAACTTTTCATGGTGACATGCATGATATTTGCCTAAAAAGCCAACATCTCATATTCGCATCATATTTTCTTACTGGTGAAGTATTTACACCATTTTATGCCTTTTTATTCATTCTTCTCTATTGATATGTTCCTGTTGCTGTTGTATTTTCCAAGTGAATTGTTTCCATATTTACCATAATTTAGTGCATTCTATGCAGATTGAGAAGCAAGAGTTTGGGCTCAAGCCAATGAATTGCCCTGGGCACTGTTTGATGTTTGACAATAGGGTTAGATCATACAGAGGTCAGCTGATTCTGTTTATCGTTGTTGGGTATCTGTTTACTTGTGGATTGCAGTGTTTTTCACTCAATTAGATTTGCTCCCAAAGTGTTATTATTGTAGAATGTGAATCAATGCATGCTTGTTGCAGTTGTAAACTATTCTATGCTTGCGCTGAATTGGTTATTTTGACTGCAAAAACTAAACAGTTGCTCAATCCAATCCATAAGACTAACCAGTGTCTCCCCTTGTTAAATTGGCTTCTGTGAATGGGGTGGAAACACTCTTGCTGGATAAGCCAATCTGTTTTTCTCCATCACCATTAAATTGTCTTGCATTTTTATTTGTCTATAAACTTCATTAGTAACTCTCTTCAGCCATTGTTTTTGTGGCACAATATTAAGTGTTTCAACAGCAACTAATGAATCTATAATTTTGACAAGAGGCCTTTATCTGATGAAGTACCTAGCTGTTATTTAGATACAAAAGATCTTTATTCCCACCACTCATTAAATGTTGCTTTAGGGGGAAATTTCCATGTAACATGCTTCCTGCTGGAACTAATTTGTTCTGAATATGTATTGACAAAAGTGTAAATCCTGGAGATTGTCACAAAACATGATTTCATTAAGTTGAATAAAATGTTCTTGCTCACTCTGTGGAGACATTTTTCATCTCTCTAAACTCCACTGCTGATACTCCAAGAGTAGTTAGTAATGAGTTCCCTTCCAGATGGTAGATGAGCACAGCTCTATGAGAAACCTAATTAAGGTTCATAGAGCTTTCATATCAGCTCAATCAACTTCAAATTCAAATAACAGCTGGTGGCTGCTTGGCCCTTTCTGCACGTGTTGTTCTGCTTCTATAAAGATTTACTAACATTCGGCTGGAAAAGTTCCTGTTTCGTTGATGAATGGAATTATTCATGTACTATGAAAATTGCGTCTTACGTTGATGTATCTGCTCTGGTAATCTCTTTTTGGTCTATGACACCGTGACCACTTTCAATTCTTTCTGCTTGGTTCTTGTCACTTCAGATTGTCATATGCGTTTTGTGTTGATTTTGATGGTTGTGGATGATATTGTAGAATTACCACTTCGCCTGGCTGATTTTGGAGTTCTACACCGGAATGAGCTTAGTGGTGCACTTACTGGTTTAACACGTGTCAGAAGGTTTCAACAGGTATGCTTTTTTTTTTTTTCCTCTTATGTTGGACATATATTTATTCTTTTCTGGTATGATACCTTTCAAATCAAAGTTACTGTATCTTGTATCATATGTTTTATTTCTCTTTTTGTTAGATAATGCCATACCCATCTTACTACTGATTCTAAGCTATAATTTCCTTCTATCTTCCAGGATGATGCCCATATCTTCTGTCAAGAGAGTCAGGTGAGATTTCATGTACATTTTTAACTCATTTTGTTCTTGCTGATGTCATCATAATGCTTGATGCCGGAGGTGGGATTTGATAGGATTAGCAAACATTAATTCCATGCCAGCATGAAGTTTGACTACAAATTCCTATTCAAATAAGTAAAGTTTTAGGGAATCTGAAAATGGGGTGAAACTTTAAATGACTTTGTTTACTAATGACGTGGCTCTCCTGTCACTGTTTCCTTCTTTGTGAAATTTATCTTTTAATTAGCCTCTCTCTCTCTCTCACACGCCGGCGCGCACGCATGCATGCACGCACAAACACATGTAATACATGTACGCGTATGTATGTCTATGTTCGTGTGTTTGGTGAACAGTTGTATGGATACACAACTATTAAAATTGTGCTAAGATACTTAAACCGATGTAAATATCTACAGATGGTACATGTATTGTTAATATTTGAAAAGGAAAATAAATGCTCGTGTTCCTCATTTTTTGCATTTGAGATTCATTTTGTCTTTTCATTTCTTGGCTTTTATGCCTTCTTATTGTTCTGATTTCTATTTCTTTGCTGGTCATTCTTTGCATTTGTGTTTTCTTTTTCTTTTTTTCTCTCCTAAATCTTTCTTTTTAGTGGGTACTTTCAGATAAAAGATGAAGTAAAAAGTGTACTGGAATTTATACAATATGCTTATGAGGTATTTGGGTTCACATTTGAGCTGGAGCTTTCAACGGTATGAAAATTTTCCCCCAGATTTGTATATCACGCTACACTTTTATTAGTTCATTGCTTGTTATTTACTGGAATCTTTGCTTTTCTTTTTTTCGATATCTGATTTGGATTTCTTTTTTACAATGTAGAGGCCGGAGAAGTACTTGGGGGATGTTGAAACATGGGATAAAGCAGAAGCTGCTTTGAAAGAAGCATTAAATGAGTTTGGTAGGCCGTGGCAGGTGATTGCCCTTCTTTGGTGGCATTCTTGATTGGCATTCTTCCTTTGGTCTGCATTTGTTTACTTGTTTCTTTTAGATACATTGTCTGTTTCATAATCATCATCATCATCATCAAGACCTTATCCCAATTAGGGGTTGGTCACATGAATCTTATTACTCCATTCCTCTCTATTAAGTACCATGGCTTCATTTAGTCTCAAAGTTTTTAAATCTTTTCTCATCACTTCTATCTATGTTCTTTTGGGCCTTCCCCTTGCCTTTTTAGAACCTTTTACTTGTATTTGCCTCACTCCTTCTAACCGGTGCCGTTGTTGGTCTTCTTTGAACATGTCCAAACCATCTAAGTCTAATCTCCCTCATCTTGTTACCTATTGGTGCTATCCCTAAATTTCCTCAACTATTTTCATTTCTAATTCTATCCTTTTGTGTCTTACCACTCATCCATCTCAGCATCCTCATTTCTGCGACGCTCATCTTATGAGTATGATGTTCCTTAACTGCCCAGCACTCTGATCCATAGAGCATGGCCGGCCTTATGGCCATCCTATAGAATTTTCCTTTTAGTTTGAGTGGCACCCGCCGATCTCACAAAACTCCAGATGCACATCTCCATTTGTTCCAACTCGCTTGGATTCTCTGGGTAAGCTCCCTCTCAATCTCTCCACACTCATGAATCATTGATCCTAAGTACCGAAAGTGGTCTTTTACAGGGACTTCTTGGTTATCAATCTTGACTGGTGTTTCACTCATACTCTCCTTTCTAAAATTATATTCCATATATTTTGCTTAGTTCGGCTAATTTTAAATCCTTCAAATTCTAATGCTTCTCTTCATAACTCTAGCTTTGTGTTTACACCCTCCTTATCTCATCAAGTAAGACTATATCATCTACAAATAGCATGCACTAGGGAATCTCCTCATGCAGATGTTTTGTTAACTCATCCATAACCAATGTGAAAAGGTATGGGCTCAATGCCGATCCTTGGTGCAATCCTACAGTGACAGAAAAATCACTAGTCTCACTACTGGTGGTCTTAACATTTGTTACCGCTCTTTCATACATATCTTTAATTATGTCTATATGCCCCTGTGAAACCCTTTTATCGCCCAACACCTTCTATATTAATTCTTTAGGGATTCTATCATAAGCTTTCTTTAAGTCGATAAAAACCATGTGAAGGTCTTTCCTCTTCTCCATATATTTCTTTACTAATTGTCTTAGTAAGAAAATAGCTTCCATGTTAGACCTCCCAGGCATGAAACCAAACTGATTTTCTGATACACTTGTTTCATATCATAGCCTCTTCTTAACCACTCTTTCAAAAAGTTTGATAGTGTGGCTCATAAGTTTGATCCCTCGATAAATAATGCAACTCTGAATGTCTTCTTTATTCTTATAAATTGGTATAATAGAGCTTTTACTCCACTCATGAGGCATTTTCTTTAATTTTATAATCTTGTTAAATAGCTTGGTCAACCAAACTACCTCAATATCTGCCATATGCTTCCAAACCTCTATTGGTATACCATCGGGCCCGATGGCCTTTCTTGATTTCATCTTTTTCAAGGCCTCTTTCACTTTAGGTATTCTAATCCTACATTCATATCTATAATATCCAATGTTATTTATATTTATAGTATTTTCAATCCCTATATTCTCAAAGCCATTGTCATTTAACAATTTTTGAAAGTATGTTTCCCACCTTTGTTTGATCTCATCATTTTTTACACTACCTTTTGATCATTGCTTCTAATGCACCTAACATGATCTAAGTCCTTACCTTTCTGTTATCTTACTTTTGTAAGTTTAAACACATCTTTCTCACCATCTCTTGTTCCTAGTCTATTATAGCGCTAATCATATGCTTTAAGTTTAGCCTCACTATTCTCTTAGCAACCTTTTAAGCACTCTTATATTGTTCATAGTTTTCATTATTTCTAGTATTCTACTATGCTTTAAATCACATCCGTTTTTCTTTAATAACTTTTTGCACTGTTTCACTCTACCACCATGTTTTCTTTACTAATTGCCTTTTACCTTTAGATACCCCTAAGACATCTTTTGCTACTCTCTTAATGGACTCAACAATATTAATCCACATGGTATTTACTTTTGTTTCATAGTTCCAATTTCCTTCTACCATCAACTTATTTGTGAATGAGGTTATTCTCTCCTTTTAAGTTCCACCACTTAATTTTTGGATACCTATTAAGTTCATTTCTTTTCTTTCATCTTTTGATATGGATATCCATAACCATTAACCTATGTTGTGAGGTTAAACCCTCACCAAGTATCACCTTATAATCCTTACACATAGATCATTCATTATTCTTAAGTAAAAAAGTCTATTTGGCTTTTATGAAGTCCACTTTTAAAGGTTATTAAGTGTTCATCCCTCTTCTTAAAGAGTGTATTTGCAATGGCCAGGTTATATTACAAAGCAAAATTCAAGATATTCTCCCCTGTCTCATTTTGTTAACCTATACCATACCCTCCATGTGTTCTATCATATCCTTTCTTTTCTTTTCCTACATGGCCATTTAAGTCTCCTCCTATAAATATCCCCTCAGTGTTGGGAATTTCTTACATGACTCCTTCCATATCTTCTCCAAACTGTCTCTTGATTATATTTTGTAACCCTAGTTGTGGTGCATATACACTTATAACATTTATAATCTGCTCTCCTAGAACAAGTTTTATTATTATAATTCTATCACTGATTCTTTTAACGTCCACAACTTTATCCTTTAATTCCTTATCCACTATTATTTCTACATCATTTTTGTTATTATCCTTTCCTACATATCATAATTTATACCCATTTATTTATCTAGCTTTAGCTCATTTCCACTTGGTTTCTTGGATACAAGCGGTATTGACTCTCCTACGTTTCATCGTGCCTATTAACTCCAAACTCTTACTTGTCAATGTCCCTATATTCCATGTGGTGATACGAATCTTATGCTCTAGAGATATCCTATGTACTATCGCCTTTCTCGACCTCCATGGCATGAACCCATGTCCACTTTTGATTGCACCTGGGTTCTAATGCAGCGTGTCGCTTCCGAGGGGACGCTCTAGCAGCCCTTGCCCATTTTCACTACACCCGGGATCCGATGTGGCCCGTCGCTTCTGGGAGAACGCCCTAGCAACCCTTGCCTATTTTTCACCGCACCCAAGATCCGATGCAGCGTGTCGCTTATGAGGAACGCCTTGGCTCGAGGGAATGTCAATTTTCGATTTATGTCATGTTAGGGTTGCCATAGTTTTAAAAAGCTGAAGATGATTTCTATTTCTTCCTTACAAACTAATATACAAATGCATATTCATTTGCAAGCAGAAAAGAAATAACAAAATCATCTTCAGCTTCACCCTTGCCGGCAGCCACCTGACGTAAGGGTTGCTATATTTTAAGAAGCTGGAGATGATTTTCATTTCTTCCTCATAAACTAATATACAAATGCATATTAATTTGTAAGAAAGAAATAACGTCTTCAACTTCTCCCTTGTCGGCTTGCACCTGATGCAAGACCCTCCTCCTTTTTCATCCAGGCTTGGGACTGACATTGGCGGAGTTAGTCTGTTTCATAATGAAGGGATTTATTATTCAATAGAGGATAATATATTCTTCCTAGCCTTCTAAAAAATCATGCACTTTTTATGGTCTATTTATTTGCTTATTTTGGATCCTTATATTTTCTCTCACAAGAAATAGTATCTCTCTTCTTCTTCTTCTTCTTTTTTTTTCAAAATGATCTCTGATCTTATCACATTAGCATTGGCAAATTATCGTTCTTGTTTCACACTAATCTACATTATTTGTTGATAAACAAATGCTACTTGCGTTTTATACTATTTTTTTCCACATGTATTTAATTGTATTTATTAATGAATATGGCTTCAGAAATTTATATGATTTAGGTCTCAACCTTCAAATTGACTTTTGTTTAGGAGTACTTCTTGGAAAAAATATATGATTTAGGTCTCAATTGTCAAATTGATTTTTATTTATTGTGAGAAGGGGAGCCTTGGCACAACGGTAGAGTTGTTGCCATGTGACCTTGAGGTCACGGGCTCAAGGCATGGAAGCAGCCTCTTGCAAAATGCAAGGTAAGACTGCGTACTATTGACCCTTGTGGTCCGGCCCTTCCCCGGACCCCGCACATGCAGGAGCTTCGTGCACCGGGGATGCCCTTTACTTTTATTTGTTGTGAAACAATGCTATTTTCATTATGTACCATTCCTTTTCTGTATGTATATAGTGATATTTATAATGAATATGGCTTCAGAAATGTATATGATTTAGGGCTTAACTTTCAAATTGACTTTGATTTAGGGCAAGTAGTTCTTGGAATATCCAGAACGGAAGTTGTGGTTGAATACATTCTTACTTTTTGTATAATATTATGTGTTTGGTGATGTTGTCAAGAGGTAATGATTATGATCCCATGGTTACTGCATCTTATAATTTACATTATGAAAGTCTAATTTCTGTATGGTTGTGTATATGGAACAGTATATAAGATATCTTTATATCTTTTCTTTAGAAAGATTCCTAGTTATCTACTTACAAGTTTGTGTTTCAATTTGCAGATTAATGAAGGAGATGGTGCATTTTATGGACCGAAGATAGACATTGGTGTTTTTGATGCTCTGAAGAGGAAATTCCAGTGTGCAACCCTACAGGTTAGTGTTAATGGCATATATCTTGCAGTTACTATGAGGGGAAGCCCGATGCACAAAACTCTATAGGCGGGGTTCGGGGAAGGTGCGGACCACAAACGGTCTATAGTACGCAGCCTTACCTTGTATTTTTGCAAAAGGCTGTTTCCATGCCTCGAACCCATGACCTCCAGGTCACACGGCAACAACTCTACCTTTGTGCCAAGGCTCCCCTTCACAATGATGTTCTGTCTTGCTTCTAATTTGTGAATATCATTTGCAATTTTGCAGTTGGACTTTCAGCTTCCTTCTCGTTTCAACTTATCTTATTCAGCTGAGGATGAAGCTAAGAGAGAACGACCTGTGATGATTCACAGAGCTATTCTTGGTTCGGTTGAGCGCATGCTTGCTATACTTTTGGAACACTACAAGGGAAAGTGGCCTTTCTGGCTGAGTCCAAGACAAGCAATTGTTTGCCCTGTCTCGGAAAAGTCTCAACCTTATGCCTTGCAGGTACGCAAAATTACTTGATGTTGAATTTACCTTCTAGCCTTTGGTAGATCCTTACAATGACTCTTCAATCTGTTCATCTTTATTGGGAAATATTAAGAGGGTTTTCCAGTGCATGCTTTTGGAGTCTACTTCTTTTTAAATCATAAACATCTTTCTTGACTTGATGTCTGATTAATGATGTCATAGATGCTTCTTAGGTGGTTGCTACTTGTAAATGTTGCTTCAGTAAGTTCAAAATCAGTACTCATTTTTTGTTTATGGTCATATTGGATGTATCCGTCTCTTGGTATATTGCTTCTGGGGTTGTTTCTCTATCCTAGAATTTGTAAGTGAAGTTGCAGAACAATGATGAGAGATTCCTATGTTTTTCAAGTAGTGACACAAATTGTCCTACTGACAAGTAACAAGAGAGAAATGGCTATTTGAGGATACAAGGAAGAAATAAATACCACTTCAATGCACAAGATAACAAGAATCCAACCAAATCCAACTATGTATGGTTGATTGTAACAGGATTCCTTAGCAAAAGAAAATGACCTGACCTTCTACGAAAAATGTTAGGAAAAACTCTTCCTAGTTCCACTTACAAGGACCACTGGATCCTCGTGGAAATGAATCAGTAGTTCTTTATGCTTGTCTTTACATGTAAGAGTTTTCATAATTTCTTTGCTCTTTGGCCTTCCATGCATTTGGTCCTGAATTCTGGAACCAATCCAATCTGCTGTAGCAGAAGGGACTAATTTCATTTGGTTCTTGCTGAAAACTTAATCTCAACATGCATTTCATGGTAGAAATTATTAATTGGTTTCAGGGTTTGAAAATTCTGATAGTGAAAGTTCTCTGCATTTTGCCATTTTTACTGGAATTTCTGTCTCATGATTGAATTAGAACACAATTGCATATTGCTAAATGATTAGAAAATTTTCAGAGGACTTGTGCATTTGTTTGAAGTTAAACAAATTTGAGGAGCTAGTGTGGTCCTCACATAATGCTTTTGAGAGCTTTAAAATCATTATTCCATTTAACTAACGATGTTTCTATACCTTATAATGTATAGTTAAGAATTTCATTGGAAATTAATACAGTTTTGTTTTATGTTTCTTAGGTAAGAGATGAGATTCATGCTGCTGGCTATTATGTTGATGTCGATATAACTGACAGAAAGATCCAGAAAAAGGTAGATTTGCCATTTCATTCAGATCTGATCATGCAATACTTGTTACAGTACCACTAGTAAAAACTATCCAAGTGTATACACCATTGCTGTGATCATGAGCTAGTCAAGTATGCCGACAAGTTCTGAGGCACTAAAAGGTCAAAACTACCAGATAAAACCTAAATGCTTCTAAGAGTTCAGTGTTGTTTGATTGACTCTGGAGTCTTCAAGTGAATTGCTTGAGTGTCTCTATCGACTAGCTGCAGCTCTAGGTTTTCTTCTCTCTTTTGTTCCTGAAAGAAAAGTCTATCGAGGGGATATGCCTGCCTGATTGAAAGGGATATCAGATGTTATTTTCATGCTGGATTCACCTGCAAGACTTTGATGATGTTTGTAGCCTTGTTGTGGTTGGTGTAGCCTGGTGCTTCGTAAAATAGTGTGGCCTTGGCCATTTGGTCTCAGGAAGTTGGGGTGTATGTGTTTTAAACTGAATAACTCTAAGGAAGCATTGTTTATCATCAAGCTTCCTTGTTTAACTAAGAAGTTAGTTACCTTTCAGCTAATATGGGACCGAAATCACAGATACATTTATGCAAAAATCATAGAACTACTTAGTATCTGGTGTTTCAACAATTTGTTTATAATCAGTGGAGCTAAAATTGTAGAGCCTTCATGGTCAATGCAGGACAGGGGCAATGTTTTTGACTTGGTGATTCTACATTTTTCTGAGAAACAATGAAGCTGAGATGTGTGGTTACTTTTAGAAAAGAAAAGATTCTCGTGATTGTTATAAGTTGATTTTGTTATTAGCTCTGTATACCAGGTTATCCCTTATTAATTGCAAACTGTAATTTTTGGTTACTTCGGCTGGTTAGTTTGATGCAACAATGATGGGAGATTTTTGTTCGTCTTTGGATATTGCAGGCTTTAATTGCTGAACACTTCCTCAGGGCTCCTGGTCTTAGGCCTTTTCTTATTCCTTGATAAGATCTCAAGGCATCATGGGGAAATTTAAATATTCATTCCTGTCTATATTCTATATTTTGCTTTTGATGAACCCAATGCAGTTCTGACCCTCGTTGATTAAGAGTTTATAGGCTGGTTATTTTGATGCAAATAAATGATGGGAGCTTTGTGCCTGTCTTTTGGATATTTCAGGCTTTAATCCCTGAGCGCTTACTCAGAGCTTCCTGGTCTAAGCTTTTTCTTAATGCTTGATAAAATCTCATGGCTTTATAAGGAAATTTAAGCTTTCATTCCTGTTGTATGTTCTGTAATTTGCTTTTATGAACCCAATCTTCTGTTCTGCCATGTTTTGAAAATCTCGTGAGAACTTGCAAATGTTAGTTACTGTTACTTTGCAACATTCACTTTTTGCTTCAGAAAAATTATTGTCGTATGCTCTTCTATATACTTCTGTTGTAGTAACTTGTACATTTATCGTATTACATGTGTCATCTGTGACATACACCTGATGTTATTGTACCTTGGCCTCTTGGCAGATCCGAGAAGCACAATTGGCTCAGTACAACTACATTCTTGTAGTTGGTGAGGAGGAAGCAAACACCGGACAGGTTTTACTTGCTATATCTTTACTGACATGTTATTTTACTAAGGTTTAACATGGTTTAGCTCATGTATTGGCTAGTAACTGGTCCAATATCAAGGATATGTTGCAAGCCTACATCTAGCACTGTGTAATTTACCCTCATTATTAGAGTGATGAAATGTTGTTTATGACAAAATCGTACATCGAGTCACTTTTCCTGGGGGATGTCTGGTTGAAAGGTGGATCAACCGTAGGTTTATCCAATTTGGTCTGCTTATTTGTTTCAAACTGTTGGTCCTATACTAATTCCTGATGCTCAGCTTCTGGAAACCTTACTATTATTTGGCAAAATATCCGACAATGAAGAGGATTTGGAGTTCAAAAAGACAATACCTATGAGTCGTGAAATTGGAGAATTGGTATTATCCAATAGTCTGGTGCTTCATGTCATTTGTATCAGTTTCTTTCTAGTAATACAGCTATCTGATACATTCATTTATTAATGTTTACATCCACAAAATTCTATAATATAAATTTGTGATGAATCTAAAGGTAAATACGATCCTAATGTTCTAACATTGGTCCGATGTTTTGCAGGTGAGTGTACGTGTAAGAGATAAGGCAGATCATGCTGTGAAGAGCATGGAGAATCTCCTCAAACATTTCCGAGAAGAAGTGGCAGCTTTCCTGTAGCTATTCTAATCCAACACTACAGAGAAATTTGAAGCCGGAGATTAGAGAGTAGAAAGCAAGCCGTCGTCCTCATTCTTCCCATGTGTTCAATCCACACATTTTCACCTTTATTATCACATTGATTTTGTGCAAGTGTGGCCCTCTGGTTGAATAGTTGGGGCACATTCTAATATTTATGAACTATGTCTTAATACAGTCAAATTTAGAAATTTACACCTTTGATCTTGTATTCTGTTTGACATTGCACCAGAAGTGAAAAAAAAATTAAAAATAGAAGGCGGATCCCTAAGGTCTCCTATCTTGAATCAGATTCTGTCTAGGTTTTACTCCAATCAATGGTGATAGAAAGTACAAGTGTAGGAACAACACTTGAATCAGATAAGGAGATACTGTGCCTCTATATTGACAGATATTTTGCTACAAGCGTAGAATTACAAAGAAAACCATTTACAGTCTTCATCAAAAGGAGAGGTGTCTCTCTTTGAGATTTGGCGTACTTTGTATTCTTTTGCATTAAGAAAAGGCATAGTGAGTGGCTTTTGTGAAGGGGAGCCTAGGTGCAACGGTAAAGTTGTCGTCGTGTGACTTTGAGGTCATGGGCTCAAGGCATGGAAACATTCTCTTGCAAAAATGCAAAGGAAGACTATCATAGACCAGGATGATCTGTCCCTTTTCTGGACCCTGCATAGGGAGGGGCTGTATGCATCGGGCTGCCCTTTCTATTGAGTGGCTTTTGTATATCTTTTATATGATCTAAGCTGTTATCCCAGCCCAATGTTTCTTGGATCCGACGTGCTTGGGGGGAGAGATGAGAATTTCTATATGCAAACCTCTATAGTTTGTATTAGAAAAAACAAGTTGCTAGTACACATTTTTTAAGCCCAAACAGACATCTTTGGTACCAAAACTTAAATTTACGGGCATACATAAGGCTTTCATTTCTGGGGCCTCTTATGGTTGTAAAAAGAGGTATTGGTGATTGAAAATCCGGCACGGATGACTTCCGGTGGCAGATTAGTGATGGAAAAAACTCCGGTGACTGATACCCTGACCACAAATATTTTCATCTATCACCTTCACTAGCTTAGAGAAGGAAATTTCCGTCATTTATTTCAGAAAAATCGTCATTAAAATAAAATTAGTAATAATATTAATTTCTATTAGAAAAAAAATTTGTGATGGAAGATATCTATCACTAGTAGTCTATTAGATACGGAATACTTCCATCACTAATTGTCCTGCAAATGTTAGAGATTAGTGGCGGCATATTTTTGCCACTAATTCCTGACTAATAATCATGTAAAATCAAAATTTTGTTAAATGACATTGAAATAGTATCGGCATCAAGCAAGTCATGATCATCAACGTTCAACAATGTAATATCAAAGTCAATGTTTAAATTTCTCTCGCATTATCATTCTGAATTTAGATGTTTGATGTAGCTCTTTCACATATTTTGCAGCTAATTATTTTGAAGAGTTACATTAATATTGAGATGTGCAGGAAAACGAGCTACTAGATATAGAGGTCCTGAATATGATACTTGGATTTTTTGTAATTCCAAAGCCGTATAATCTTCATATCATTGGGCCTCCAGCTTCACTTTATTTTGCCTTTTTTAATCTCCCCAATTACTTATTATTTTTATTTTTTTTCTGAATAATTTTGTCTCCGTGTGTCTAAGCATTCTAGAAGGGGAGCTTGGTGCAATGGTAGAGTTATCGTCGTGTGACCTTAAGGTCACGGGTTTAAGGCGTAAAAATAACCTCTTGCAAAATGCAAGGTAAGACTGCATACTATTGAACCTTGTGGTTCGTCCCTTCCCTGGACCCTGAATATGCGGGAGCTGTGTGCATCAAGGCTGCCTTTTTGTTGAGCTTTCTAACTTCTAAGGCTCCGTGCTTTAGTGTTGCGAGGTAGAATTGGACTGACTATCTCAGTCAGGACTGGTGACAATGAAGTTCTGGAGATTTTGGACAAAATGCTTGAATAGACCGAATTGACTTCACAGTAAAGAAGTTGAAGGTACTACTTTTTCTTTCTTTAGCCAAACAAAGATCGCAAGAGGTTGAAGATATTGTATCTTATACATGTGTGAAGAGTTCCCGGGACCTGCATAGGCAGGAGCTTCGTGCACTGGAATTGTCCCTTTTTTTACATGTGTGAAGAGCTGAAGACCGTCCAAACTCTAATGGCACCTTCATCAATTCTTTTTGAGAATGGTATACCGGCATCAAAATTTTAAAGAAATATATTACAATTATTATTATTACTGCAATCAAAATTTTAAATAAATATATATATTACTATTAGGCAAGTGGTAATTTCAGCAAATATCTATCCGTATAAAGAGCAGGTGACATTTGACTGACTAGGAAAAAGTTTTGAATTGCTGTTTCCTCTATCTTTTTCTGTTTTCTACTTTTTTCTGACCAAGTATCACCTGCTCTTACACTTGCATGAAACGATTAAAATTAATGCTGCTATAATAATAATAATAATCATCATCATCATCATTATCATCATCATTTTTGTGTTATTTAAAGACACAATTACCTGCAGCTCAAAATTGTTTCACCGTATGCTTGGTAAGTCAGAGACCAAAAGTCCAGACCATCTGATGGATGAGAGTTTTGGGTCAGGGCCTGTCCAACGTTGGACAGGAAAGGCAAATGGCTCGGGCCACCCCAATATGGAACTCGCTGCCTCTAGCTGAGAGCGATTTGTTTGTTGAAAGTTACGGCACACCCACGACAACGAGCAGCCTCCAGCCCGTGACTTCCCCGTGGGAGTCTCAATCCTGTACCACCCCACTAAGCTAGAAGGCTTAACCAAATCTCATCCATTAAATGGTCCTAGCCACTGTTTTCTGTAAGTTTTAAACAAATGACTAACAGTTTTACTGTCATAACAAGGGCAAGCATCATCTACAGAATGAATGAGATTTTTGGCAGCCCCTGGTGCACAAAGCTCCTGTGTATATAGGGTTCAGGGAAGGGGCTGATCACAAGGGTCTATAGTATGTAATTTTACCTTGCATTTTTGTAAGAGGCTGTTTTCATGCCTTGAACCAATGACCTCAAGGTCACATGATGACGACTTTACTATTGCGCCAAGGCTCCCTTTATTTTTAGAGTGTTACAAAACACGGTCAGTTAGATCACCAAAACCTGGTATACCAAAGGAAAAAAATTACCAAAACCTGGATGTGACCTCGGGGCCACTGAAGCAGGGGATACCGAAGCCTGCTCTGCAATTCAATTCATTTGGTAAGCTTTGACAGGTGATTGTCCATATATTTTCCTTTGGTGCCATTCATGAACTGACATGCTTCCTTTGGTTCACATTTTGATTGTTTTCCTCTTTTCTCTTGGACCGTTAGCCTTTTCATAATGAAGTAGTTCACATCTAGACCACGGAGGGCTTTCCATCTGTTATTCTCCATGACCACCTCAATGAGATTGTTGACATCCCTATCTTCATTTCCTCTTCCTTCTCTTTTGCTAAAAAAAGGCAGCCCTGGCGAAGCTCCCACCTATGTGGGGCCTGGGGAAGAGGCAGACCACAAGGGCCTATAGTAGGCAGTCTTACCTTGTATTTTGCAAGAGGCTGATTCCACACCTTGAACCCATGACCTCAAGGTCACACGACGACAACTTTTACCATTGTGCCAAGGTTCCCCTTCTCTTCCTTCTCTTTTGCTGTTTTTGTAATATAATTTGACACTTCTCCATCCATTCCAGAAGGTAGCTAATGGTCTAATGTCATGCACATTTTCAATTTATACTCCTTGTTTACATTTTGTTTCCTTTTCAAGTGTAATTTTTTTATCATGAAAATAGATTCAGCTGGGGTTTATGACTCAGGTATCAACTTTACAAATGGTTCTGGACTAGTAGAAGTCTTAAAGGGAAATCATATTCACAATCCTCCTTTTTATGACACTCAAGGCTTATTATTTCTTAATTGGCAGTGGCTTTTACTTGGGTATTCAAATAGCATTTACTATTTGATCAGGAAAGTTACAAACAAACAGAAACGCCAATAATATCATTTCTCACGAACAATGAGAGCATAACATTGTATAGCAAGGAAATCAAAATGCTTCCTCACTTTGCAATGGTATTTATGCATAATGGATGTTGCAAGAAACAAAGTTCAATTTCAATGACGCTTAAGCAATCAAAGTTCAAATTCTGCCTAGTTCTGTAGATTTAGCAGTACCTAAAATGCCTTTCTAGCTTGTCTTAAGAAGGACTCCTAGTTATTAGTTACAGTCTCAATTACAGATTGATGGTGGGGGTGGAGTTTTGTGGACAAAAGATGAGTTCTGGTGTGTTGGTGTTTCTAATGCTTCTTCCAGTTAGGAGCAGCACGTATTATAATTTATCATCTGTTTGCTATACCATTCAAAAAGCAAAGAATTAAGATTTTCTTATAGTTAAAATTTTCTGATTACTAACTATCTTGCTTCTTTGTTGACGATGTGGTGAATGCAGTTGGTTTTTCAGCTTCCTTCTTGTTTCAACTTGTCCTATTCGGGAGATGATGAAGCTCAAAGAGAGCAAGTTGGACAATTCACAAACGCATCCGTGATTTTATCGAGCATGCTATCAGGGGTAGCAATTTCACCTATGCTAAACCTGTGGGCACTTGTGCGCAACTCCTTTGCAAAGCACAAGTCAGCCTTCCACTCCGATTCTCACTTGCTAGGGCTACACTCACTCACCTACAAGAGCAATGAGAGGAATTCAAGAGAACTCACAAAGGAATCCCTCCAATGTATTGACCTTTACTAAGCTGAGCTAAGCTGATTACAAGTGAGGAGCTACACCGTATTTATACTTGCTCTCCCCCATTCTCCTCATCAATAAATGGTCAGGATTATTCCAAGTGTCATAACATTAATGGTCTAGATCATATTCTGGAACCCCCTACTCTTTTTAGAGTACTCTACCATTCTCCTCAACTATTTTAGACTACTGCAGAAGGTCTAAGATATTTGCAAGGAATTCTCTGGAAACTAGGCCTTCTAGAATCAGGCCTTATTCCACAGATCCAAGAACACGAGCCTAAGTCCCTCAAGCCTTATCTACGAGCTAAACAGGCCTTGCTTGGAACCTGTAGGCCTTGGTCACAGGCTTGTAATGTAAGTCCATGACAATGTGCCTGCAATACGTTTAGAAGATTATAAAGGGAAACGGCTTTCTGGCATAGCCCATGACAAGCAGCTGTTTGCCCTGTATCGTGTAAGCACCCCAGCTTTGATTGTTCTTGTACCACAACTATCCGCCTATGATTTTTGAAATCAAGGACTTCAAATGTACTTGTCAGTGGAATCCTACTCGCGCTTGGTGTTTAATTAAGATTTAGACATGTTTTTCCCTTTTTTGGTGAACTACGTTTTTCCTTTTATTTTGAGGCTGTTATGTAATGAATGAATATTTTGCTACAAGCCTTCAGGAATTCAAGTGGAACCCAAGTATGCAATGATCAATCCCATTGATTTATTAGACCTCAGATGTAGAGTGTACATACCAAAAACAAACTCTTGTTTGAGCATCTTATAGGCTTTTCATTTGTCAGGGCTTTTTATGGCAGATACTGTTGTTTTTCTTTTTAACCATGCACCTTTTTAAAGCAGCAACTTAGCAGAGTCTGATCACTAGACTGGGTTGAGTCTTGGTGCATGCTCATCCACAGTATGGCATGGACAGAAATGCTTGCATCATTAACAAGTAGGGGGCCCCTTATGTCTGTAGTTTCTGCCCTGCCCACGTTCTTTTGAAGGAAAATAAGGGAATTCAATGGAAAGAAAATATTTGTTTTGAGTTATCTAAAGGGAGTATATGATATATCTTTATATTATCTTTGTTATATTGCTACTCAACTAAGTTCTTTCACTTAAAATTTATTCAGAGTGAACTCCTAGAAATAAGTTAGGAGGATGATCAACTACTTTTTTACTTGTGCTTGTGATCAGGTGGAACTTTCAATTGTTTTCATATTTCCAGTCAAGTGCTGACACAGACCATCTTTGTGATAAGAAACCAAGGGAGGAACATTCAAAATTTCTATTTTGAGGCTGTAAGGAACGAAATATATTGATCATACACTAACATAATCAGAGACAATCAAGTGCATATTTAACCATGAAATGTTTGGGCAAGTCAGCTTCGAAAGATTGAGAAATACTGTTTTGTTAGCAATAGAAATAACAGGATGTTCTCGAGGATGCCAGGAGAAGCGAATAATGTTGTTTCTGTTGCCCAAGTCACTTGCAAGAAGTGACAGGATCTTCTCAAGGATGAGAAGAAAGTCTCCAGCTAAATTTCTAGTTCTCATGCTAGGAGCTGCTAAGCCTGGTGGAAATTTAGTGCATTGTTGTTTATGCTTGCTTGTCTTGATGGATACGCATGTGTGTGTCTATCACCTCCTTGATAAGAAATCCTTTTGTTCCCAATGCTCGAACCAATTTAGTCTGTCTTGTTGGCAAGAGGGACTCAGAACATTGGCTCTTGTTGGAACCCTAGTTTCAATAAACTTCCTTTGGCATGTAACAATGCTTGCCTGAAATGCCTGCTGAGATACGTGTTATGAAATGAATTTTTATTTGTTGTGGGTATTTAAACTTCTAATAGTCAAAAGTGCCTAAGGAGAGCCTTGGTGCAACAGTAGAGTTGTCATTGTGTGACCTTGAGATCACGGGTTTGAGGTGTGAAAACAGCTTCTTGCACAATGCAAAGTAAGACCGCATACTGTAGACACTTGTGGTCCGCCTGTTCCCCGAACCCTGCACACAAGGAGGCTTCATGTACCGGGCTGCTTTTTCTCTTTTATAGTCAAAAGTGCGGTGTTTGGCGTTTCCTAGCGGAAATGACGTCTGTTGTTTAGGAAGGAAAATATCCTATATTTTGGGGTGTCAATTTCTAAAAATAATGAAAGAACTTCTAAATATTATGTTATGCTATATTACTGCAAATTTCTTTCTTTTTATTCGGCATCTGTCACATTCAGTGATGGAATTGTACCCTCATCCCTTGGCAGATACAAGAAGCCCAATGGGCTCAAAGACAACTACGTCCTAGTCGTTGGTGAAGAGGAAGCAAACACTGGGCAGCTTGTAATTCTACCTATAAACTTGTTTTATCCTTGTTGGCGAGTTCGTTTGTTAAGATTTGTTGCATGTATTGAAACATTTAGCTACTACATTGCCAAGTCTGTCCACGCTATTGACATCCTATGACCAGCATACCACTGTGTTCTGAATATTGGGATACACAATTATTGTTTATGGAAAGATTGTCCATCTGCTTACGTGACTACTGGAGCAATCACATGTTCTTTGATGAGCTATGCCATGCATGATGTTCAGAAAATGGTGTTTGTAAGCTGGCATTTGAGTTGGCTGTCCTCTTGGTTAGCTTACTAAAGTTTGAATAAAGAGTTAGGAGTTCCAAAGGGAATTTTGCAGTTACAGACTACGAAATTCAAAAGATTGGAAGATGCTGTGTGGTGCTACCAGGTTGTAAGCAAGCATAATGACCTGGTCTGTCTCGTTGTCGTCGTCATCGTCAAGACCTTATCCCAATTAGGGGTCGGCCAAATGACCTCGTCTGTCTGATGTGATCCAAATTAATCTCAGGCTCTTTGTATAATAATCTGAACAACTTACGTGAATGATGTTTACATTCAGGAATCTTGTGGTAAAGCTTTTTCCATGAATCTGAACTCTGTAGGCAAGCTATATATTCTAAATTTCTGAAACTGCATGTTGTGATGAAGATGAATGTTCTTGTTGGAGGCGAGGCAGATCATTCAGTCAAGAGCAAGGAGGACCTCCTTACGGACTTAAAAGGAGTGGCACCACCAACTAAATATTCTGAGGATGATTTTGGAGGCAGAGATGAGACGGATGCAAATGACTGATTATCAAGACAGATTTCCATTTTATCTATATTTTTCAAATTTTAGGACTACTCAATTATAGTATTTATGAATTTATTGTGCCAGATTCCGCTAAATTTTGACTTTACATTCATCATTCTCTGTTGGACAATGTGCCCAAAAGTGAAAACACAAGCCCCCAGGTTCAGTTCTTCCTGCCTTCAACCAGATCCCTTCTTCCTCTCTCTGTGATCAAATGTCTGTAATAGAAGCATCATCGAAATTCTTCACCATTCACTCTTCAGCGGATGACGATGCTCAAGTACTTCCAGCAATCTAACTCAGGAACCCAGGCGAGAACTATCATTACGTGGATAATATCAACAAGGAACTGTATCAGCATGGTAAAATGGGAGACCAATCTTTGTTTCATTGTCAACATGAAGGATCTATCTGATGAGAAATTATAAGATGCCTACTTCATGTGCCATTATATCATGCTGTTAAAATGGTCTTGATCTTTGCATTGGAACAGGTATTGTGCCAATTATAATGTTCTAAGTATTGCCATTATCTAAATCATGGGATAGAGCAGGCATCAAACGGATCGTATTGCCTGGTTCTAAGTGAGTCATTATCCCAATTTTAGTCAGGTTCTAAGCGAGTCTTTAACCCATTTTCAGCCCCGCTCTGCAAACTTCAAGGGTAAATTGATTTCTGTTTGACCCAAAGATAACAATCTGCCGTTTGGGACATCTTTTCTCACGGATGGTGATTTTCTCGTTGCTATTTGCATGCTTAAAACATAAAAAAAGCATTTAGGAACGAATAGCCAAGGCTTTAGGCCATTATATACATAGTCACAAAATCTCCTAATAATTGAGAATTTTTCAAAATAGTCCTGGTTTTTTTAATGCACCATCCTTTTCCAGAAGAATGCAAAAGTTTTTAGAATTTTCAAATTCAATGCATATTTCAAAAATTAATGTGAATTTAACTTATAAAACTCATGTTCCACAAAGGAAATGGCAGAGACACCCATTTAAATAGCAGAAATGCTCATATTAGGTGTCATTTGATGCTTTCTGAAGTGTGAAAAAGTGTTAACTAGGTGTCAACTGGGTGTTCATCATATTTGAAATAGGTGTTCCTATCAATACCCATTAATTTACCAAATTCTCAAATATTCTTTATAAATCTAGGTTAAAATCCAAGTCAAAAGCTTAAGCTCACAATCTCAAAAATTCATTACTCCTATTCCTGTGCAGTTTTTTCATGAATGTTTGCCGTATATTTATTTGCCTTCCGATTTATTCCCGAAGCCAGACTTTGTGACTATGATTATATCTACAATTGAATAAAATTTCTCCATGTTTAGAGACTGCTAATAGCAAAGTATAATCACTATCCATGAATAACTTATCCGAAGTTTTTTAACCCTGTGGCTAGCAGCCTCTTAATTAAGGATAATGAGATAATGGACTGTTGCATTTTGGCTCTGTCTAGACATTCGCCATTCATTTTGCTTAGATTGCTTCTGTCATGGCAATGTACTCTCCATCTGATTCTTGGGTCTTTCAGATGCAAAACCCAGGTACAAATATAGATAGATTGAAGGTACCAAGAGAGACCTTTCAAAATAAGGCAACGCCAATGGCACTAAATCTAAGGCAGGGTGTTAGAGATGGCTAAGTCCATCTAATCCTTGTTGGATTTTGTTACATTAAGATGATAAGAAGACATGGAACTGCTGCTGTCACGCCCATAATCATTATCTGTTTCCTCCTTTGCTACCTTCCCCATGCCCATTAGCTCCAATGGCCTCTGAGAAGATATAAACAATGGTGATTCACAGTAGCCGGACGAGGACCCTGATGGTGACGGTCCTACCGCTGGAAGCTTGGAGAGAAGAGCTTGAAGGCTCGTCATCGACGGAGTTATGGTCCATTGTTGGTGCAAATGGTCGTGAAATTCTGCCGACGGTGCAAGTCCGGCACGAAAAGACCAACTATCAGCTGGTTTGCAGCCACCCATCTTGAAAGGAAATGCCGATGAAGAAGGGTGAGGTAGAAGGACACCAGGAATGCTTTCTAGATAGCTGAATTTCTTCCGAAGTAGGACCACAAAGTTTAGATCTTCCATCACCTTGAAATTCAAATTTGAACAATCATGTCAAGCTAAAAGTAGTCTTAGAATAAAATTGCAACACGGAATCAACTAAAATGCTTTGAAATTTCTATGCGACAAATGCACGAAGTTATGAATGGTCATCTAACAATGACTAGTGTTGCAACATAGGAATAACTGCTATCAAATTCCTATTTGGTGAGTGCTGAGTTCTATAGTGCCTGACCCAAATTTTTAGATATATTTAGTATTCAAGAAAAAAAAGAAGAAGAAAGTAAATCAAGATAAATTTATATGTTTGTTCCTGTTTCACAGCATAGTATTGCATGGTGTGTACGTGTACGTATGCTTCCTGAAGTGGTCGCCAAAGACCCAGGGTCCAATTTGCTCTACGGGGAGAGAGAGAGAGAGAGTTATCACATTGGAGTTCCATATCTCAATCTGCTCAATTTGCATGAAAAGAAGAGGATCATACCGCTTCCGTATGTATCAGATGTAACGAGAAAACAAACGAAAAGAAAGTACCAAACACCATGTCTCCTCCCAAAACATCTGCTTATATTACTTAGAGAGAGAGAGAGAGAGAGAGAACCTTATTAACAGCTCCTAACTGAATAACACCTTCTCTAACCGCGATTAAAGCAATAGTCTGCAGAATTCAGAACAAAATTAGAGAAGCTTCAACAGCTTCAAAAGAGAGACCGTGACTAAAGTTGGTATTAACCTTTATACCAGATTGAAACTGATCTTCCCATGTCCTTGGGTGCTGAAATTTGGTAAACAACCAAAATGGTTCAGGTGTAAAATGAAATTAAACAATGCATAATTAACGTAGGTAAGAAGATCGCTTACTGAATCTGAAGGATTTTGCCATGAAGACAAGAAATTTATTTCATGATCATTGGGATCCTTAAAAACCCATTTATGACTATGATCCGCAGCAACTTTGCCAATCAAACTGCCCAAAAACCATATAGAAATTATTGAATATCACTTAAATAGCTAGTGAGTGTATCTAACTGTCTACAATTCTTATAAAGTATTATTTTCTACTTACCCTTCTCCATAATTGTAGATTTCATGTGGCATCTTGAAGAACAACTCAGGTTGCAGTCCTTTCGGGTGCTGGAATTCACAACTTCCATAAACTGAAGAGCAGGCATAATTGCTTGAATCAGTCTCAGCATGCTCAGCTGCAGCAGCAGCAAAATTGCAAAAACCATCTTCCCACACCAAAATCCTGGTATGTCAAGAACAAGTTATATAATGCATAAAATTATTGGAGTGAGAGGAGCAAGCAAGTTTGTATAGTAAGAAGAAAGCAGTACCAATTCCTCCTGTTTCCCCTTGACCTGTCACAAGGCCATCCTTGGATATCCCATCTGCTAGAAGAAACCAACACGAGATTAAAATAGAGAGACAAGATTTTTCATCTTCTAAGCAGAGAAATAACATCAGGTATAAAAAATATATGCAAACATCTATTGATCTCTGCATGATATTACTGGCAACAGTATCAAAATTCTATGTTTTGTATGTTTTTCCTCACTTGGGAGGTGGATAGTTTCTGGGCAAGATCCTCCAAAAGACTGCATAAACCCACTGAGAGTTTTCATGAGTGCATAAGCTTCTCAATGTGTGCTGAAGGAGATGAGTAACAGCTAATGGGTCGAGGTGTTCTTCCATGAATATCTGCTGAATTTGAAACCCACTTTCTTTCCTCTATGAACAAAAAAACCACCATTCAACCCTCTGATTCAAACCCAGAGACAATGAAACCCAAATTTATACCCCACAAAGGCACACTACTTCTGAAACAGTGTTTAACCATGCTTTAAATTTTACCAATATGATCACCTGAGCCCCACCCTTTTTTCCCGGTTCCCAACGGTTTCTTTTTCAATCCCCCCACCACTCAAAACTGTTCACCATACTTTACTTCCTCTTATCCCAATTATTAAGTATCAGCAAGGCCAGTCTCTTGTAATTCTACATCATAAGTGTACCTCTTTTTAAAGATCCATATCTCTCCACGGCAAATGCTTTATTTCCTTTAATTATTCTGCTGACACCAAGGTATTTGGACTCATTTCATTTCAGATAAACATCGACAACCCTTCATTTTTTCATACAACAATTAGGAGAAAGAAGACCCAGTTTGATTACAAAGAAGAAAAAAAATCAGGAAAAAAGCCCATGTGGATGTTATATCACATCACATGCATGAATCTAATTTCTTTTGCACTAAAAAGTGATGATTTAAAGAGGAGAAATCAGACATCATGTTGTAATTTTAACGTGTAGCTGAGTGGAGAAAATGCTGGGAGTGATCAAGGAGGATACCTTCTGGGAAGGAGCAGTGTCCTCTTTCCCCTACGATTACCTGATGACCAAGTGGAGCTATCAGAGATGGCTTTCATTTCCTCTCCTGACAAAACCAAAATAAATAAATAAATTGCCAGATCAATGAGTTCTTTGACCCTTCATCCGTAAAAGAAAGAGAAACAAAAACTTACCCAGTAAAATAAAATGAATATCCCATGAAAGCCAATTACTTCAAATTTACCGATGTTATTGCTCTTGTATTTGTCTGCTTCATCTCTTGACAATGACAGACATAGCTGTCTCAGTCACTTTTCACATTTGGCTTCTTTACATGGGTCCTTCCAGAGCTAGAGAGAAAACAAAGTGTTGGGCCTTCATTACTAATAAAATCTCCCCTATGCGCCCTCTTTTTATTAATTTTGAAAAATAGCATATTTTGTTCATGAATGTACGACCCTATAGGCAGAGACAGGAATAGTGATACTGGCGACATAGTCTGATGTGATGATGTAAGCAAAGGGAGGTGTGTTGGGTTGCTTGGAGTTTGCATTTATTGGGGGTCCGGAGTGGAGAAATTATATGGTTTGTTTATATTCTTGCTTTAGTAAATGTTTCGAATACTTAATGTGAAACAATGGGATGAAATGGGGAGGTGGGTATGGGAGCAAAGGATGGCAGAAAATTCAGGGCAAGATCACAGGTGCACTTCCCCATCCTTTTCTTCCCAAAAGAAGTGGAATCCCTGCTCATCCCATCCTTTATAAAGTCCCAAAACATAATTTAAAATTCAATGGTAAAGATTTAGGAACGAAACCGGGAAAATGTTTAAAGAGTACTGTCGAGAGGTTTGAGGAATTGATGAAAACAAATTATCAGACAAGAAAACATAACACCCAATATTGCGTCCTCCAAAGGCAGGCAAAGGCAGGCAAAATCAGGCCAACAGTCCTTCCTCTTTTATAGCAAATCTGATTTAGAATATTTGCTAAATTTAGTGGGTACAGGTAGTGTCATTGCTTTTCAAAAAAGCCTCTTCTGAGATGAAAGGGCTGTAGAATTACTTGTAAATGAGTTTTTTGGTAAAAAATGAGATTGCCCGTAAAGCTTTATACTCAATTAAAAAAGGAATGTTACGAAAGGTATTAAAATGGGGCTCTTGGTGATATCAAAGAGCCTAATTTTCAGTGATGCTTGGGCTGATCATATGTTCTTCTGCCACTTAAACTACAATGTTTTGCAGATTTCTTTCCACTCTTCTGCCACTTAAACTACAATGTTTTGCAGATTTCTTTCCACTCTTTTCACTACTTCAAATACAATAATTTGGATCTACATTTTCCAAAGAGGTGTTTTTTTCTTCCACAACTCCCAGCCCAAAAACCTGAGCTATTAAATTTTGCATCTTATAAAAATGAAAACCCAATTTTAAATTACTCATTTCCTCACCGAGAGTATGTTGGTTTTCACCAGGTACTTCAATGGACCAATTGTTATCTGCCCTGGAATGAAATATACAAGATAAGAAAAAGATGAAAAGGTGTCATTAGGGGAATGGATCATTTTCCAAAGGCAGATGAGTGTTTATAATTTCTGGTCAGATGGGTCTGGTTCCTTCTTGACTATTTGTCTATTACAAGCTATCTTTAGTGGAGAGCAGTCTCCAAAACAGCTGGATACCATGAATCTAGCCTACCACCACTTACTAATGTAGTGTAAGGAGAGAGGAGAAAATGGAGAGGGTTTGAAGGTACTCCTGCAAATGCCCAACAGCACATATTCACATGATTAGACTGCCATGCTATATGAGGAGGGAAGGAGAAGAAAATCAGAGAGAGAAATTGAAGGAGTACGATTTTGTAAAGTGTAAGTTGGTCAATGTTCAAAACACTGCCAATTCCAACTTCCCCACAGAGAAAAACTCCAAAACATCACGTGAAGGCTTTGCAAGTCACAATCTCGGTCTCCAAAAGCTTGTGTCCTCTACAAAGAAAAGGTAGTCACAGCCTCAATACCTTTCTTCTGTAAAACATGTCATTCCTTGGGGAACTACTTCACCACCCCAGCCCCACATATAACCCTTCCCAAATAATTCTAGCAGGAATGGTATGATCGTACTAGTCCGCCAAAAGAGTCACACCCATTTGAGCCATTAAAACGGGACCCACTCCACATGAAAGCTTGGTTATGGAATGTCCAGTTACAGTGTTTCTGTTCATTATCATTCCCTCAGTTTCATTTAGAATTTTAAAAATGAGGATCCTTATGGCTTAAGATGATTTAATTTGTAATTTAGATAGCATTTTTAAAAACGATTTAGAAAAAAGAAACTTAATAATTAAATAATACTCATTCTACTTATCCAAATCATGGGTCTCCAATATGCTATTCTGAACAATACATGGGATGGTCTTCACAGAATCAGATATGGGTTGCAGTAAAGCATGAGAAGATTGATAAAGTGATTTAGGTGGGAAGATGAATACTTGGGAGTTTAGCCATACACCAGAATGGTGGTGTATGGACCATCTCTGTCGTCCTATTGCTAACACGTCTATGGATCCATCAGAGTCCTAGATCTCAGTGGCTATAGACAGATCAGATAATTTGAGCATCAGTTCGATATTAAGATACATGTCTTGACCAAAAAGATGGTAGGTATGATCTGCGTACTGTCTGTTTGGTGTAGCACTTATAATGAAAAGCATGCCATTAAAGCAAGGAGAAGGAAGAAACTAGTTGCGTGTTCATTTTGGCCTTGATTATAGTAAGTTGGCAAGATTTTGTAGTCAATTACAAGTCTTTATATACTTGGTTGGATGTGGAATGAGATGGGTCTCCTTTAGTCTGGTTTGTCAATTCTTAATATGGTCTACTAATCATCCTCATTCCTTGATTATTGGCTAATTGTGCAAGCGAATGATCTCTTAAATTAATCACTGATATTGGATTAGGAGTCTAATTGCCTGATTATTTGATGAATGTTGAGGGTTTAGGATTTTAGACGAGGTTTGGGGTGGTCATGAGCTTGAGCTTTTCATGATGTGATCTTTACCCTGGAGTTTTGAAAGTGACTTGCATGATGGAGAGATGGAATAGGTATCTAAGTACTGGGTTGTGGGCCACATGAAGAGAAGACAAGGGAAGAGATTGTGACTTCTGATCACACAAGAGTACCTCTTTCCTTCTCATTTCTCCATGACACAAGCCTACTTTCCCCTAGGCAACTTTCATAAGGCCTATAGTAGACCCCAAAGCAGTAGCAAATCAATCAACCCCTTGGCCCCTTCACTGTGTCTTTCCTACTTTCCTAACCAACCACCATAGTCATCTCTCTCTCTCTCTCTCTCTCTCTCTCTCTCTCTCTCTCTCTCTCTCTCTCAGAATATCATCTCATGCCAACAGTACTCTTTGGTTTTCACCTCTTTACAGAAAGGATGGCACATGGAAGCATGGCCAAGCAGCAAAGATGCTCTTGTTATTCAACAAGTTTGTGTTAATGGGGTCATTCATAACTTTCAAGGTCATGAAGGGAGAGAGAAGGGCAGCCCCGGTGCATGAAGCTCCCGCCTATGCGGGGTCCGGGGAAGGGGTGGGCCATAATGGCCTAAAGTAGGCAGCCTTACCTTGTATTTTTGTAAGAGGCTGATTTCACGCCTTGAACCCGTGACCTCAAGGTCACATGACGACAGCTTTTACCGTTGCGCCAAGGCTCCCCTTCTCTCTCCCTTCATAACTTTCAAGGTCATATGTTGTTGAATTCATGGATATCTCATCCCCAAGAACAGTTTCAAATACCTAGGTTTTCAGTCCTCACCATTAGCTGCATCTCACCCGCAATGTCAACGTGATAAGATGAAGTTTGCTTCTAGAGTGAGGTTGGGAAAGAAGATGCCGTAGGTAGACATGTCTATCAAGTCCCTCTATATGAAATCTGTACATTTACGGGGATGATCCTATATATAAACTAATACTTGGAGTCTAATCCCTCTCCACTGCCCAATTTTTTGGGGCCCCTCCGGTTGGGGACAAACTGTGAAAGCTGCAGCAATTGGGTATAATACATAAAATCATTTGATCAGTAAACTTAAATTGGGCTAGTAGCATAATTAGTTATAAAAGGGATATATAAGCTTAACAGAAGGGAAAGAAACCTGCTTATGAGATGGCTTAGATAATTGATCCTAGGGAATTTGATCTGATGGTCAGGATTCAATGAGCCAATGCACTGTTTTGATGGTGGGGACCATCCGTACATGAAATCTCTGTGTATTATGCATGGGAGTGATTAAGTTTTCCTTTGAATACTGTCACCGTCATTGATAATGAGGTCAGTGGGTGGTGAGTTGCTACTCAGCCTCATCTTACACGATAATGCAGAAAAACATAACTCGTTATGTACTACATTGACTTTGCAGTTATTCCATTGCCGCAACGGTAGAGTGTCATCATGTGACTTTAAAGTCACGGATTTAAGGTGTGAAAACAGTCTCTTGCAAAATGCAAAATAAGCATGCGTACTATCAACCCTTTTGGCACAACGATTGTAGTTTGCTCATTTCTTTTAGAAGAATAATTAGGCTGTCGACCCTACGTAGCATAACGGTGTAAGCCATTGGCAACTGTCAGCAATGCAATCACAGGCATAGTTATAAAAAAACTCTGAATAATTCAAAATGTTTTGAAACAGTCTCATCTTTTGATCTCTTGATTTAAATTTTTTTATATTTGAATATATCACAAGTTCTTCCATATTTCTAATTTGGGTAAATTTATCAAATTAAATGCAAATTTGAAAAATAATTGATTAAATTCTCAGATATTATTTTACATCCCAGAGGGACTATAATTGGAGATACTATTGTTTCTGGTACAGAAATTCCTATATCAACAAAAAATACCCTAAAATGTAAATTAAAGTTCTAAATTCATATCCTTCTCATTCTTTTTTCCTAACCTTTTTCTAAACTTTTTCCACGATGTTTAACGAATTTTCTACATTTTTGCCTTGCCAACTTAATCTCAAACTTGTAATAATGATCGCAAGAAAGGATTAAAAGCAAAAATAGATGAGAGCTGATACACGTAATAATGGTGTGGCGACTATAAGTTGACTGAACATCTCGAAGGTGTTTTTTTTTGGTTTTTTTCCCCCTTTAATTGGTTAAACATACAGGAGGTGTTTAGAATGTGAGTGATGCAGCCAGGTGCTATCCTGCCTTTTCACTTTTATATACACCTACAATTGATCTAAACCGTCCATCTAATCTCAGATATGTATGATCTCCAATGACCCACAAATCATGCTAACACAGAAAATTCGGATAAAAGGCAGCTGCAGTGCACAAAGCTCCCACTTATGCGGGGTTTGGAGGCAGATCACAATGGTCTATAGTAGGCAACCTTACCTTGCATTTTTACCTTGCATTTTGCGCATATAACTCCAGTTAGTAGAAACAAAGTTGTTTATATAACTCCAGTTAGGAAAATGTCCCAAAAACTGGGGCTGCCCACAGGCAGCCTAGAACATAAGAACAAACAAAGTTGGACTGAAATTTTTGTGGCCCTTCAATTGGAAAAGATGGTCCCATTTCAATTCTTTGTCAGAAGAATTAAGTTTGGCTTGTTTCCATTCTCACACCAGAAGAACCAAAGGGCTTTATATTTTTGTCCGTGGTCATGCACCTAGGTTTATTTGTCTTCGTTAGGGATATGGCTTGACGTCATTAGTGTAAGGCGTGGAAATAGCCTCTTGTAAAGATGCAAGGTAAGGCTGTGTACTATAGACCCCTGTGGTTTGCCCCTTTTCCAAACCTCCAATAGATGGGAGCTTTGTGCACAGGAGAACTGCCCTTTATTAGGGATGATGTGGCTTCTTGCAGTGCATTCATGGCTTACACAATCTCAGTATGTATTACTTTTCTAGGAAAGCTTGTTCATTTGTTCTTCTTGAGGTTGTGGTTTTTGTTACATTTCCGAGACCAATATTTGGACTTGACACTACTACAAATAAGGAAGGGAGCCTTGGCACAATAGTTAAAGTTGTTGTCATGTAACTTTGAGGTTACGGGTTCAAGGCATGGAAATAGCCTCTTGCAAAAATGCAAGGTAGAGCTGTGTACTATTACACTCTTGTGGTCCAGCCCTTCCTCAGACCCTTCATAGGCAGGAGCTTCATGCGTTGGAACTGCCCTTTTTACACTATTACAAATGAATCAATCTTTAAATACTCTCTTGTTTTATTTATGGATTTCTTAATCTGTTTGAAGTGAGTAGCTTTTTGTTATTTTCCCTTGTTTCTTATTTGTTTAGCTTGTTGTTGGTCAGATTTTCTAATTAGATGGTGTATAAAAACTATAATTTGTTTAGGCCAGAGAATCGAGAGGCTGTTTCTAGGTTCCAGGCATGCAAACAGCCTCTTGCAAATGCAAGGTAAGGTCGTGTACTTAGGCCCTCGTGGTCCGCCCCTTCCCCAGACCCTACATAGGTGGGAGCTTCGTGCACTAGGACTGCCCTTTTTTACAGAGAACTAATAGGTACTGAGAACCATCCAACCCGAACCCGATGGGTTGACTCTGGTTCTTGAGGGAAGAACTGAACCCCAGAACCAATGTACCAGTCCAGCTCAAATCATAATGGTCTAGTTGTAAATTTTGGTGGAACCAAATCAGCACTATGAAAAACATACCAAATTTTGAGAGCTGTTAGGTCACTTTATGATCTATACTAAGAAGGGCGAGCTTATTATCCTAGGCTGGAACAAGTCGATAGGATCCCTCTTTTGCACCTCCATGCCCCTCCTGTGTGACAACATGGGGCGCAAAAAGTAGGGCCACTATACTAGTCAGTGCTAAACATAATAAAGAAGAGTTCAATTATGGAGCTGCAAAGGAATCAACTTACTAACAAAGGCCTTCATAAGGCCCATAAGAAGGGTGTTTAGGGGCTGCAGTATGCAATTTTGAAATGCATATGGAAACAGCCTTTTGCAAAATGCAAGGTAAGACTGCGTACTATTAACCCTTGTGGTCTACTCCTTCCCCAGACACCACATATGCAGGAGCTTCGTGCACCAGGTATGCCCTTTTTAGTATGCAGTTTTGAAGTACTGTACTAAGAAGAATGTCCAATAGGGTTTCTTTGAATCCATGTTTTCTAGTCTCATTAGCAACTATACTAATAAAGGAGTTTGTGACCCCTCTTAGCCTACTAGTAAGTAAAGACTTTTGAAGATGACAGTGAACTAAGAGGTTCGGCTCACAAAATGTCCAAGAAAAAGCAGCAGTATGCCAATTCAATTTCCACTAACAGGTCATTTTTAACGAGATTTACAAATAATATAGTGGAATTATGGTGATTTAGTAATGAAATTTGCACTTAAATGGTCAAGCTGGCACATTTAAATTAATTTGGATTTAATTTCAGAAATGAAGGAGAGCCTTGGTGTAACCGTAAAAGTTGTCATCGTGTGATCTTGAGGTCACGAGTTCAAGACGTAGAAACAGCCTTTTGCAAAATACAAGGTAAGACTGTGTACTTTACGCCCTTGTGATCCGCCCTTTCTCCGAACCCTGTATAGGCAGAAGCTTCGTGCACCAGGACTGCCCACTTAATGTCAGAAATGCTAGAATGTTGAATTCACTGGGACTTTGAAATGGGAAGTCAAAAGGTTTGGGAATTTTTGGAAAAGTAAGCAATTCCAGTTATCCTCACAACTTATTAACCAAGACGTGGATTACTACTCAGTCAGTCATCTGATGTGACTTGGACTAACATCTGTCTGGGAAGTTAATCTCTTTGCAGATGTATCATTAAAATTTATAGGTTTATTCTACTTTGGGAGACGTAGTGTGGGAAGATTAGGTAATTACTTTATGCACGTCATGCACCCAATTTCTTTGAATTAGGCGTGGAAATAATCTCTTACGAAAATGCAATGACTGAATACTATAAACCCTTGTGATCTATTTCTTCCCCAAATTCCGCATATACTAGAGCTTGGTGCACCAGGGCTGCCCCTTTTAGTTTTACCCAACTGCTTTGAATTGTTGCTTAGTATGGTTTTAGATGTTATGAATAGATACCTAAAAATGAAATGGTTTGAGCAGATAATACTGTTTTAGTTAGGATTGATCTTTTTGGCAGTTTTTCAAAACGGAGAGGAGTTAGGCTTTGATATGAAATGGGCTTGAAAATAAGTAGGGGATACAAAAATAGCTAGTTTGAGTTTGGTGGAATTGCAATTTCAGTTGGTATGGATCCATTAAGTTTTGTGTGATCGGTGGGTGCCGCTCAAACTAAAAGGAAAATTCTATAGGATGGTTATAAGGCCAGCCATGCTCTGTGGATCAAAGTGTTGGGCAATTAAGAAACATCATGCTCATAAGATGAACGTCACAGAAATAAGGATGTTGATGGATGAGTGGTAAGACAAGAAATGATAGAATTAGAAATAAAAATATTAGAGGAAATTTAGAGATAGCACCAATAGGTAACAAGATGAGCGAGACTAGACTTAGATGGTTTAGGCATGTTCAAAGGAGACCAACAACGGCACCGGTTATGAGTGAGGCAATACAAGTAGAAGGTTCTAAAAGGGCAAAGGGAAGGCTTAAAAGAACGTGGATAGAAGTGGTGAGGAAAGATTTAAAAACTTTAGGACTAAATAAAGCTATAGTACTTAATAGAAAGGAATGAAGAAAAATGATTCATGTGGCAACCCCTAACTGGGATAAGGTCTTGATGATGATGATGATGATGGATCCATTAAGTGGTCTTTATGTGGGCAATTGATCTTCTTAGAAAGTGATTAAAATAGTGGAATTATCTTCTCTCGGGGGTCTAGCTTTCCTTTATTTTATTCCAGCTTGTCTTACGCTAGCACTTTTGGTTGAAAGACATGCACAATGGGGCTTCATCTATCGACTAGTTCTGATTATTGTACAACGCGTGGTGAAGATTTCATGGCCCATTAATTCTAGGGCCATTGCATATACGTGATTTTGGGGGCCACTAGAGATATAATATGGTTGGCTTTAGACGGAGATCTTCTGCAGATGGGTCCAAGAGTGTAGAAGTGGTGAATTCATAATTCACTGAGCGATTCATAACATGTTAGGGTTGTCATGCTCTGAAGAAGTTGAAGATGATTTTCATTATTTTCTCTCCTTACAAATTAACATACGCACGCATATTCATTTGCAAGTAATAAGAGAAAATAACAAAATTATATTCAACTTCTTTAAAAAATTTTACTTGTCCGCTAACACCTGATGCAAAATTCTCCTCCTTTTTTATCTGGGCCAGGGATTGGCATCAGAGGGGGGCGTGGGGACTTCATAATTGTGCTCTCAAATTTTGAAAGCAAATCCATTTATCGAACAATTCTAGCTGTTCAAATCACTAGGTTTCTTGATGCTAAACATAGATCTGACCGATAGCAATTGGCATCTTTCGGAGTGAAGAGATACACCGATGGTGCAGATAAATGGTCAAATCAACCAGTCATGTTTCACCATGTTCATAAAAACACGCAGTGTCATTTTATATATGAATAGAAGCAGGCATAAACATAAAATTGGGCCTGCCTTTTTAATTATCCAAATTATTTATATTAACATTAAGTGATCTTAGTTATATAATAATGGTTATTTAAGAATAATATAAAATACGAACATGGAGGGTTCAGATTCCATGCTCTAAAATAGTAGAGAAAGACATGGTTAAAATGATTGGAATCCATGACAGGCCCCACTATGTAATTGTTCCTGAAGTTAACAATAACAATAAAGATGTTTCACTTTGTCTACAGTAACAAAACTTTAAGAAGTTGTTAAATGGTTTGTTATTATTTTCTTTTTCTTTTGGTGTTTTATAATGTTTAAAGTTTACCATCTTGTTCTTGAATTTTTTACTTTTTTCCTTGTCGACTTTTTCCTGACTTCAAACTTTCAATGAGTCTGGTATTACCCTTATATCTAATCTGTTCATCTTAGCCGGTCTACTATATTTAGCCTACTCATGAAAAATACTCGAGATGATTTCAACTACAGATTTTTTACATTTAAATTTCAATGGTCATTAGTCGTTTTTTTTTTTTTTTTTTTTTCTGTTACAAACGAATAATTATAAAGAAAATTACTCGTAATCTCAGGCCAAAGGAAAATGTGGTGATTCAAACCTACAACTAAGCATATTTCGATAGCCTAGCTGTCTGTCACCAAGTGTGCTAGACACTTGTTAGGCCTTAGTCATGAGTTACATCATAAAAAAACACTAGTTACAAGCATCCAGTTGAAGTTATTTATGGTGTTAATGTTGGAGAGTTTAAACAAATGGATAGGGTAAATCTCCTAGAAATAATGCTAAAATCATGAAAAGGCAGCATCTAATCAAAGGCTAGATTTGGCTTTTGGGAATATATTTATGTATTACGACTTTTTCTTAATCATAGAAGGAGAGCCTTGGCGCAATGGTAGAGACGTTGTCGGGTTCAAGGCGTAAGGCTGAATATTGTTAACTCTTATGGTTCGCCAGTTGCCCGAACTTTGCATATGCAGGAGCTTTGTGCACTGGGGCCGTCCTTTTTTACTTTTTTTAATCATTAACGATTAATCATTGTCATAAAACACGTAAATTATAAACTAAATGCGTATTTAATCACATAAAAGCATGCTCAAAGTTATTTGGCATGAGCCCACATGCAATGGTATGGCCATCATATGACGGATCTTCCTTAAATCTTCTGAATTCTCCTTTTCAGACTCCTTGCAGGAGTGTGTCTGTTTTTGTGAGTTTGTCAAGTTGGTCGAGAAGCTTTATGTCACAAACAGTAGTCTCCAAGTCCTTGCCCAGAACATGACAACGAGATGGATATACGTCCATGCATGCCAAGAGTATGCATGTACAGTTCAAAGCGATGTTTTGGCAAGCACAAACCCATAAAAGCAACCCTATTGAACTTAATAATATTCGGAAACACTTTGGATTTTCCAATTCATGCAATTCACCCTTTGCTATGATTTTCTGCCCGTTTGATCGGGTGCTACATAAACAATCACGGAATCAATGGATGTAGTTTCCTTAGATCCTACCAAAAACAATGTAGTTTGATAGATCCTACCATTCAGTCAACAGCTTGCAAAACAGGAGCCCATCTATCTTGCAGAACTACGAGTAGGGCCCATGTTTTTGAGAACTCTCTCGGCCCAACTTAGGTGTCTAGACTTCTTGTACTGCTAATTGAAACTTCCAAATATGGCACCAGCCGATAAATGGTTGGGATTAACACAAAAGGGACGGCCAATTAGCCATGTATGTAGGCTACCATGGAGGATCACTTAGCAGTACTGTAATACACGTTACTGGGCCGGGTTCAGCTGGAAATGGATTTCAGTTTCTATGACATCCTGCTAACCAAACACACCCCAAAGCATTTGATAATTTAGTGGGGCTTCACAGAGGGAATACCCCAATGCACACGGTAGGAGAGAGCTACTGAGGCCAAGGGGAGGAAAGACACAGCTTGTTTCAAAAAGATGTGCATGCCTGATGCACCTACAGTAGTAGCAGCTTTTTCTTGGAACAAAATGTTGACTTATGAGAAAGATACTTTCCTAAGGATGGAATAGCCTTCCACATGCTCATTTCTTGGAAACTATGGAATCTAGAGCACAGCAGCTTTCCCTGGACTACAACATTTTTATGGTACATGCAAAGAATTACAAAGCAAATTGTTCAGACACTCTCCTATATCTAATCTGCGGCTAAAGAGAAAAGTGGCAACTCAATCTACAGCCAAGCATATTACAGAGAAGACCACCAGTCATCTGCGATCAATTGCGCTGAAAAATTGTCAGCTGTGGATTTTTGACAGATCTAACTTGAAATGATGTATTGATGAATTCCCCGATCGATGGAGTATGCCTAAATGTAAGAAGAGAATATAAATTATTTGGTAGCTCGACTTTGCTGCTCTTTGGTGTGGTTGGAGAGAAATTGAAGAGTGTTTCAAGCCAGAAGCATTCCTAATCAAGTTTTACAGGAGATCATCGGGTGACTGGTTTGTACATGAGCTGGATCTCGTGCTGAGTTCAAAGGTATTTTAGGCTTTCAGCAGAGGACTTCATAGAAACTGGTCAAGCATCATCTCATCTGGTTACAACAAACAGAGCTAAACCATCTAGGAGTCCAATTCCTGAAAGTTCTAGTTTGAACATTCATAGAACCTCCATTGGCAATCCAGCGCAATCTGGATATGTTGGTGCACTACGAGACTCGGAAGCTAAGTCGATTTTTTATTACTCTGGCTCAATTGAAGTGGGGGATTCTTAAAAGTGCTAAAATTCTTGCAACTCATAGAGGTATGAAGTAGTGGAAAGATTACTTCACTCCAGCCTTCGGTTATGGAGGACGATTCAGTAAACACTATCAAATGATTGGAGTCTTAACTCCTCTGGTCTAACCTTGGGGTGCATTAGACGAATATAAATTGATCCTCGCAGACTTCTGTCACTCTTTTAGCTTGATCAAGCGATCTGCAAATGGGGTGGCAAATGAACTCGCAAAATAGGGGACTAAATCTCAGCAAAAATAGGATTCAATTGCTTTATTATAAGTAGAGACATGACACAGACTCGGACCCTGATGAGCCAAGTGAGAGACTCCTTGCCCCACTGAGCATAGAATGCATTGGTGCATTGCACGATTAGATTGTTTGATCAAGGTTAAAGCAGTTTTGGGTTGTCCTCTGTCTTGCCTATTGTTGTTTGAGGCTCAGTTCTCACAAGGTCTGTTGTACTTTATTGTTCTCAGGTTTTGAGACTGTTTGTGACTGAGATCATGATCCTTTTTATCCTATTTGCCTCCGGATGGAAGAGTTGTCAGATTCTCAATATTTCAAAATATACCATTCAAAAAGAAGAAAAAACAACCATATACTTGCACTGAAACAGCCCCAAAAGATACGGAATTGACTAAACTTCACACGTACTGATTTCATAATCAAATCAGTTTCCTTTCTTTATTATTGAACGTCTGCATCTGATCTTACATGATTAAAGCAAATATCAGGTTATATTATGGTATTTATCTGCAGCATTTAGAAATTAGCAAATATACACAACGCAAACGAACAAGACTGACTCGGAGCAAAATCACATTCTCAGGCAGGTTATTTAGGAGTCTTCTCCGTGAGCTAAAACCTGAGTCAAAACCAGACAACTGGATGACTGACTGGGAGTTTTTGAACAGCTTTATATGTTCTCCTGAAGAGTCATTTTATAGTGCTGCAATGCCACTGCACTGAACACTCAAAAGAATCCATAATAATACGGGTACAATTAGCCCTCTACAGACAGATGAGCCTTATTGTGGGGAGAATCTGAGGCCTGGATATGCTTTAAATCAAATCATCGCACTATCTCAAGGACTCGCTTATAGTCGGTGTCTTCAACAAGGATTGCATAGAATAAAATAGAAAAGAGGTGACTGGCTGTGTATGGAACCAATCTCATTAATCAAAAACATTAAAATTTCTCACCATAGTAGTAAGCTGTGCCAACCATTAGTGCAACCGTAGCACCCTGAACAACCACACGAGCTCTCATCAGCTTCTGACCAAGCTGCGAGTTTCCTTGTCTGAAACTGATCAAGCCCGCTGTGAGCACACCTGCAGTCATAAGGGCACCTGCAATACTAATAGCCATTAGACAAATAAACTAGAAGCACAAGGGGAACATATTGGGATCTGGAAACACATTGCCACCAGACAACATTTTGAACCCCAACGATTGATTTGAAGGACAAGTGGATTGACGAAGACCCCCCTATTAGAAGTCTGAGAGATGACATCTCACTTATTGCTCTGATGTTCCATAGTCTAAGGGTATTACAGGGCAAAAGGGCAGAATGTTAAACCAGCAACACAGGCAGTAATTAATTAAACAAACAAAAATGTATAAAGAATCGGAATACAATATTTAACTAGATAATTTATCTAAAGAGGAGAAGTGATAACACTGATCCATTATGCAAGAGCCTAGTCAGATGCAGAAAGAGGGTGGTGAAAATATCCAGAAACACAAATGTCCATTTAAGTGTAAGAACTGATACAAAGTCATGAGCCCAAACAGTGGGATCAGGAAATTCATGTTAAACAATCCAGTAAAGAAATCCAACAGAATCACTCTTTATGGTTTATGGTCGTAAATATTTATGGAAAATAGACTGGAACCCTTACATAAATTTCAAGGCCTGTGTTCCAGTCTATGGACTTGAAGACCTGGATGAGATCTACTTTAATGTGCAAATGACATGGTTCACTCAGGTACACTGGATAAGGCTCTAGTCTAAATAAGCCTTTGCAGTCTAATTTTTCCTGAAGTTAACAAATCCTACGGACTGGATTGTATGACTGATGATGGCAGAAATGAAAAGATGCAAGTCATAAAGAATTTGAAAGGTAAGAGCAAATTTCTTATCCCAACTAGATGCCATCAACTCAAGCACTTAAAGCCAAGACTATGGATTTGACTAAGAATGTCTGGGCAAAAGTATCTAGAGCAGGATTCACTGGTAGGTAAGTTGGAAGATCCATCTTCATTTTTCCTTTTTGTCTCAGAAAGAAGCAAAGAGAACGGGCCTTCAGAAGTAATGGAAATACATGGAGAAACTTGAGGAGATTAGCTGAATAAAGAAAGCAAAATAGAAACGAGGCTTCAGTAAAGCAGCAAATAAGATGTTTGAGGTAAGGCATTCTTATGGAAGCTTCAAGAGAACCAATTTATTGAATTGTAAAGGGAGATGCATACAATACTGGCCAGAATTTGTCATGGAGAACTCTAGAGAGGCTGACGACTACATTGTCAATTATTTCCAATGATTTAAGTTATTGATGATACAGTGTTCAGTACCATCATGTGATAAGAATGGGTTGATGACAACATACAAATAGGACAGGAAAGGTGAAGTTTTGATAAATAGAATGCTAATTTCAGTATGGGTCACAATGGCCATATGCCTTCAACAGCATTGAGAGGAGAGAAAGATAGAGGGGGTTGGGTTAGCTGGACTTATGGTGATCAGTGGAAGTTGTATGATAAACTGCACTTAGAAACAGTTCTATTTCATGCAAGGTGACAAAGTAAAAAGTTCTCTGATGAAAACTTTGCAAAAATGTAAAGAATTTCCTCTTTCTTCCCATTTTCCTTTTTTTGATAAGAGAGATGGGTGAATATCATGTTCCTAAGATCACGATGATTGATAGTCTTCGAGTGTTTCCACTTTCTCGCTAAGACAGTGTCGGTGAGTCTCACTAGGATCACTTTAAGAGAAAGCGTCTGAGCTAAAAAGGGCAGGACAGCCCTGGTGCATGAAGCTCCTGCATATGCGGGGTCTGGGGAAGGGGAGGACCACAAGGCTTAATAGTGGCAGCCTTACCTTGCATTTTACAAGAGGCTGTTGATCCTCCTCGTGGCACAGTCATTTCCAATTGCAAAGAATGCTACTTCTGTTGATACCTTCTAGATTTCAAGCTAGAAAGTTAGATGCATAATGTACCATGCATGGAAGCAATTTCCAACCTTTGAGTCAAATTTGAAGTTGTTTGCATGGCAATCGTCCTTGATGCTTTCCTAGGTGAATTAAATCCCAACAAGTGGGCCTTGGCAAGAAGAATTCAACATGATTTGGGAATGTAGAATTGGCATACCCTATCCAATCTATCCATTTACTTTATCTTTCTTAGAAATCTCCTTTCAAATTATGGTTAAGGCAGAAAGATTCTGAGACATCCATGCGAGTATTTTGGGTGCACAGAAATCATATGTTCCAGATACAGGCAGAACAACACATGTATACAGTGAATTAAACCAAAGAAAATCTCAATATTAGGTAAGCGTTTACAGACATTTGGAAAGATATCCAAACATTTGCAGAGTAGTACGGGATACAGAACTTGGGAATGTTGAAATAAAGCAAATCAGCTAAGGTTAATTTTTCATGTAACAGAGATTCACAAAAAGGTCAATTAGGTGATCGTGTGATATTCTGAAAATCCCGGGATTGCTTGCATTTCCTAGGTTACATGAACAACAAGCAAAAGGGTTTCAATATAGGGTTTCACAAATACCAGTTAGAGATGTTCTAGGAAGTTAGCTGAGACAGATCCAAGAGGAAATGCGAGGCATATTCAACTGTGTGAAGCAATTATATACAAAAATCCAACAGAAACTAAACAAACAAAAACATAAGCCCTACTGCAAGGGAAAGCTCAAATGCTCAATAAATACAACAAATTCGAGATTCGAGATAACCAGCGCAATATCCTGAATTCAACCTAGCAATAAGATGTGTGAAAACAAAGGGGAGAGGGGTTTTACCAATTGGGACGAGAGGGTTTCTTACGCGCTTCTTCTCTTCAAAGAGATCTTCAAGCTGAGAATCGGCGGTGCCCATATTTTCCATTAACAGGATGATGAAAACAAAATATAAATGTGTTTTTTGGCGGAAGCCGCGCCTTTTAATGCCACAGTCTACTTGTAAGAGAAGACGTGCCCAAATCGTGTTCACTAACTTTGAGACTGCTACTGTCATTCGCTAAGGATAGTCGCATTCGCCACTTGCAATCGGATTCTGAAGTGAAAAATTGAATTATATAGTGTTGGGACTAGATTCTTGGTTAAAGGAATCGTATTGTATTGTATTGGTTTATTTGATGTTTAGTAAGTTGCCCGCCGATGAGTGAGTTAATAATTATGTTTGAGTACAGATGCAGTCACTATAAAATAACCTAAAATCAAGAGTTGTATAATTTGTGTGCAAAATTAAAATTTTAATCTAAGAGGCATGCAACGCCTATTATTTAGTGGTTTAAAAGAGTTCAAATTTGAAACCCTTCTTTAGATTGCCTGATGTAAATTAAATTATGTGCAATTTTAGCAACAAGATGAGTGGGAGTGAAGCACCTGTAAAGATTGTTAACTAAGAAGTCCCCCAAAAGACCACTTTTGATATTTAGGATCAATAATTCATAAGAACTAAGAGATTGAAAAGGATGTTATGCAAAGAATTCAAGTGGGTTGGAATAAATGGAGATGTACCTCTAGAGTTTTTTGTAAACAGTAAGTGACACTCAAATTGAAGGGAAAATTCTATAGGATGATTGTAAGGCTGGTCATACTCTATGAATCAGAGTACTAGATAGTTAAGGGGCAAAATGTAAATAGGATGAGTGGGGGACAAAATGAGGGTGTTGAGATGTATAAGTGGTAAGGCAAGACAAGCTATAGTTGAAAATGAAAGCATGGGAGGAAGCCTAGGAGTAGCACCAATAAGTAATGAGATCAAGTAGGGTAGACTTAGGTGGTTTGGACATGTCCAATAGAGATTGAAAATGACACTTGTTAGTAGTGAGTTGATTCAAGTCAAAGGTTTTAAAAGGGCAAAGAGAAGGCCAAAAAGAATGTGAATAAAAGTGGTGAGAAAAGATTTTAAAACTCTTGAACTAAATGATGCCACGACCTTTGATAGAGGGAAATAGAGGAAAAAGATTCATGTAGTAGACTCTTAACTGCGATAAAGTTTTGATGATGACGATGATGATATATTATAGATATCTTCAAAAGTGATATTGATCATTCTAAAAAGAAAATTTTGGAAATTGGTATAGAAAAGGTAACTCATTGCATAAAGCTCCCACCGTATGAGGGTTTGGGGAAGTGGTGGACCACAAAGGGTCTATAGTAAGCAATCCTGCCTTGTATTTTTGCAAGAGGTTGTTTTCATGTATTAACCCATGACCTTAAGGTCATATGATGATAACTCTACCGTTGCGCCAAGGCTCCCCTTCTTATTTTGGGAATTGGTATATCTAAGAAATAATTTGATTACTGTTGATTTGTTTTACCGCAAGTGCACGGGCTATTATAGGGTAGCTTATGCAAGTACGGGTCGATCCCACGAGGACTTGATTTAAAATGAAGTTTTCAATAAAATCTAATTAATAAAAGAACCAAAACAAAAACTATACTAGAATTAAACTAACAATAAAATAAAATTCAAATTTATTCAACTATTGCAATGTACACAATTATTTATTCCAAAAACACAGAAAATGCAATAAAATGATCGATCTGGATAAGCCTCGTCTCGGATTGCACCTGCCCTGGATAGTCAAAATGATGATAAAACAGGCAGGAATAACACAAGGACATAGAAGTAAATAAACTAGGGACCCGGAGACGGTATTAAATCGAGGACATGGATGGTATTAAAGCAAAAGGACAGAGGTAGAATTTCTCGTTAAAGAAAGAGGGCAAAATAGAATTAAATGGGAAATCTGGTTTTAAGAAAAACCGAGACGAAGGAAGGGAGACGGTGATGGAGGAAACCTAGGAGGAGAAGAGAAAGAGGAAAGAAGGGAGACCGTTTCGGGTTTTCTCCCCCAGGCAAGTCGGTGGTGAAGACGACGTCAAATCGTGGGTTGCCGCGAGGCCGTGACGTGCCGCACGGTTGGGCGTCGTACGTGCAGTTCGTGCGGCATGGGCCAAGAACGATCCGGAAATTCGGGAGCAGCTAGGTCGGTGGTGCGTGGCAGTCCAAACAACCGGGCAGTGAAGACTGGTGGATCAAGTTGCCGGTGAAATGGCGAGTGACTAGTGGAGGAACTGAGCCGTTTGGTGAAGTGGGAACAGAGAAAGGAGAGTCGAGATAGAGGGAAATAGAGATGGCATCGTCGCTTAGGCACGGTGCGGTGCTGGATCTCGTCTTGATAGATAGGCGGACCAGGATTGATGGAGATGACACTGTGCGACTATGAAGAAGGTGGTGGTGTAACAAGGATGCTAGTGATGGGGTACCTGGGTTCGGGTCAAGCCGAGATGGAGAAGAGTCCTAGAAAATAGAAAGTGAGACGAGAAGAGGGACAGCTTAGGATAGTGCTTTGGTGTCACCGGATGGACAGAGAGAGGGGAATAAGAGAGGGAGTGAGCATGGGGGAGAGAAGTGGAAGATGGTGATTAAGAGATGGGAATACGGGTACGGTTGTGGAAGAGAGGGGAGAAGAGGTCCGGGCTGGGCAGTTAGAGAAGGGAGTAGAGAGGAGTGGGAGAAGGGGGAACGGGTATGGTTGGGAAAGAGAGTGGAGGCCGATGGGATACTTGTGCGTGAAAGATAGACTCGGTGAAGGCTGATGCGATGTGTAGAGGAGATGGCTGGGAAAAGGTGAGCAAGAAGAGAGAGTGGAGAGAAGATAGGAGGGGAGAAAGGACCGGGAAAAAGAAGGGGTTGGCCAGGTCTGCTTGGGAAAGAAGAGTCCAGGGAAGAATGGGAAGTGAGGAGAATAAGAGGGAGAGTTGGGTACGTGAGAATGAGGAAAGGAAAAAGAAAAAAAGAAAGAAGGAAAAAGGAAAAAGGAAAAGGAAAAGGAAAAGGAAAAGGAAAGAAAGAAAAGAGGAAAAGGAAGAGGAAAGAAAAGAAAGAAAAGGAAAAGAGAAAAGGAAGGGAAAGAGGAAAAGGAAAAGGAAAAGGGAAAAAGGGAAGAAAAAGAAAGAGGAAGAAAAGGAAAGAAAGAAGTGGGGGAAGGAGTTGTTCTTTCCATTTTGTCCATTTTTATTCCATCCCTCTCCATGGGTGATCTGGTCCATCCATCGCCTTTTAAGTTGATCTGCACCGTTATCTTTTACTCGTATCCATCCGTGCGTCCTTTGGTTGATCTCGCAAAAGAAAAGACTAAATTAGAATCATCCGAACCGCACATTAGTCATCTAATGAACTCTAATGATCATCGGACCGTTGATTTTGACAAATTAAGGTTTGGATGGTCAATTGGATTTATATTCAAAATCAAGCTAAGTTTTATAAAATTGAACGGTTAGATGATCTAATTGAACGCTAAATTAGAATTTTGACCAAAATTAAACACTTAACACACCCCCAACTGGCATTTTGCAAGTCCAGCAAAACATGAAAAACCAAATTTCAATATTTCAAATTTTATTTTTAAGTCAACTCCTCTTTTTCCTCGGAGAATTATCTTCAATAAATCACATCAACTTTATCATAATAATAAAAATGACCGAAAATTCAAAATCCTACCCATATGCCAAAATAATTCCAATTAAGCTCAAATCTCGGAGTGAGTGTGTGCATGTACGCTTACATATGGAATCATCTTGATCTCTAAATAAACTTCTAACTTTTGAACTCCATCCGAAATATGTTTTGACCTCAAGCCTCACTTAATGACATACACTCGAAACAAAATCTTTCGGATAAAGGGGTCAAATCATATCTCTCTCTGTGAGTTGAGTCAATAAAAGCAAAATTTTCTCACATGTTACTCATGAAAATTGGGAGTTCTTAAGAATTTCATTGTTTTGATCCCTTTAGAATAGATGCCATTACCTTTGAATATTTAGAAATATCACTTTTATATTCTCATCCATTCATTTCCTCATCAAGACTATATTTCTCCTAGAATCAATAGGTCTTTAATTGAGACCGAAACGTAGGCTTAGACAGGTACCAAAGAAAGGGTATAAGGATATTCAAAGTTTCTTTTAAAAAATAAGTAGAGGTCTTCTATTAAAGTTGATAATTCTTCCTTTCTTTGATGAAGTGAATATTTCTTTTTCCATTTTTCTTTTGTATTCTTCAAACTTTTTTTTTTTTTTTTCAGACTATTTCAACACTTTTGAATCACTTTGAAGAATATTTCTTTTCTTGATATCCACTTTTCATTACAACTAAAAGATATTTCTTCATTTTTCTCTAACTCATTTTTCAAAGAAAATGGGTAATGGATAATTTATACTGGGTTAATATGGGTAAAGGGTAATTTTGGTGACAAAAGAAAAGGCTTATATTAAAGGCTTAATTTTGCTAACTAGTGGTAAAAATACTTTAGGCTTTATGTCTCTAGGTTAACAACAAGGATGGCCTAAATCATTTTCTAGGTTTCCTATAATCCATCAAATTCAATGAACTTCTAGAATTTTAAAGGTAATATTCTAATTATTCAGGTAATTAGCCAAATTTAAGAGTTTGGGATCAATTTTCTTTAAGCTCGCTGAAGAAAATTAGGAATATTTATAACCTCTCAAAAAAAATGAATGGCTCTAAAACTCACTTAGGTTATAGATCTCCACTTAATTTCTTGAGAATTTCTAAGTTATACCACTTATCAATCTAGACTATCTATATGCAATCACAGTGTACGGATGTGATCAGAACATGCTTTCATAGAATACTTTAGAAAATGAGTAAAAAGATGAATTAATCATATTCAATTTCATTAATAAGCTAAAGTTATTCAGATTATACTTCAGAAAATCCAATTCTCATCATAGTGTAGGAAATGACCTAAAATTTTTCAAATTTTTTTTTTTTTTTGAAAAATTTTCTGATTTTTTTTTTTTTTTGAAAAACTAAGGAAAACACCTAAAAATCTAATAAAAACTAGAATTTGCTAGAATTCTACACCCCCCAACCTGCCAGAAACATTGTCCTCAATGTTTAAAAATTAGGACCTAAAATGAATATGAGTGATGCAGAAAACAACAAAAATACAAAATATGGTACAGAGGGATCAAATCCACTCAATCCTGATAAACAGGATCCTCCAGAGTTGTGGACTCAACTTCCTGATTCTCATAATCTAGGAAAGGCTTTAAACGTTGACCATTTACTTTAAAAGAATGACTGACCTGGTATTCTCAATCTCGACAGTCCCATATGGAAAAACTTCTTTTACTATATATGGACTGGTCCATCGAGATCTAAGCTTACTCCGGAAATAAGTGAAGCTTAGAATTGTAAAGTAGTACCTTTTGGCTTGGAGTAAAGGATTTTCTCATTATCTTCTTATCATGAAAAACTTTCATCTTTTCTTTATATATCCTATTACTCTCATATGCTTCTTTCCTGATCTCTTCCAACTCATTAAGTTGGAGTTTGCGATGTGTGCCTGCTTTATTCATATTGAAATTGAATGTCTTTATTGCCCTAACAGGCTCTATGTTCCAATTCCACGTGCAAATGACAAGCCTTACCGTATACAATACGATAGGGAGACATACCAATCGGGGTGCGATGTGCAGTCCTGTAAGCCCAAAGCGCATCGGTTAGTCGAAGAAACCAATCTTTACGATCTGGATTAACAGTCTTTTGAAGGATTTGTTTGATGGCCCGATTAGATACTTCTACTTGTCCACTTGTTTGTGGGTGATACGGTGTTGCAACTTTATGTGTAATATTATATTTTTTCATTAGTGCTTCAAATGGTTTGTTGCAAAAATGTGTACCGTTATCACTTATAATAGCTCGAGGGGTCCCGAATCTAGAAAAAATATTTTCTTTTAAAAATTTAAGAACTATTTTGTGATCATTATTCCTACACGGGATAGCCTCAATCCATTTTGAAACATAGTCTACAATAATAAGATATAAATGTAGCCAAAAGAAGGTGGGAATGGACCCATGAAATCGATACCCCAACAATCAAAAATTTCTATGATAAGAATAGGGTTTAGAGGCATCATATTCCTACGGGTTAGTCCTCCTAACTTTTGACATTGCTCACATAATTTACAGAACACATGTGTGTCTTTGAACAACGACGGCCAATAAAAACCGCATCGCAAAATCTTTCTTGCTGTTTTCGCGAAAAATGTCCACCACATGCTTCGAATGACAAAAGGAGATAACACTATGTTGTTCTAAGTCGGGACACATCTCCTAATGATTTGATCCTGGGCAATATTTAAACAGTATGGATCATCCCGAAATAGTGCTTAACATTGGAAAAAGAATTTTTCTTTTCTTGTGCAATCCAATGTTCGGGAATTTTCCCTAGCGGACTAAATAATTTGCAATATCAAAGAAACCAGGGAGGATGGGAAACATGAAAAAGTTGCTCATCGGGAAAAGTGTCTTTAATTGGCAACTCATCTAAAGGCTCTGTTAGACTAAAGTAGACAAATGGTCACCACATTCTCTACTCCCTTTTTATCTTTTATTTCAATGTCAAACTCTTGGAGTAAGAGAATCCATCTAATTAGTCGTGGCTTAGCATCTTTCTTAGAAAGAAGATACTTGAGGGCCGAATGGTCGGTGAATATGACTATTTTAGATCCAACCAAGTAAGACCCGAATTTATCCAATGCGAAGACAATCTAAGAGTTCTTTCTCCGTAGTAGAATAGTTCATTTGGAGTACTATTTAAGGTCCTACGGCATAGTAGATGACGTATGGCTTCTTTTCTTTTCTTCTGTCCAAGTACAGCTCCTACAAAGATACTACCGGCATCACACATGATTTCAAAGGGTAGACTCCAATTAGGTGGTCGCATGATAGGTGCGGTGGTCAACTTGTCTTTCAACTTTATAAAAGCTTCGACAATCCTCGACCCACTCAAAAGGAGTATCCTTTGTGAGGAGGTGACATAGTGGTCTAGATATTGCACTAAAATCCTTAATGAACCTCCTATAGAATCCTCGCATGACCTAGGAAAGAGCGAATGTCCCTAATAGATTTTGGAATGGGTAGATTGGAAATTAGATCAACTTTAGCTCGATCTACCTCTATACCTTAGATGACACAATGTGACCTAAGACAATTCCCTTAGGAACCATGAAATGACATTTTTCCCAATTAAGCACTAGGTTCTTCTCTTTACAACGAGTTAAGACTTTTCTTAGATTTTCAAGACATATTTCAAATGAATTACCGAAAACGAAAAGTCGTCCATGAAAACCTCTAAAATTCTCTCCACCATGTCATTGAAAATGCTTAACATGCAACGTTGAAATGTGAGCATTACATAATCCAAATGACATTCTTTTGTAAGCAAAAGTGCCAAAAGGACATGTAAATGTGGTCTTTTCTCTGATCTTCGGGTGCAATTTCTATTTGGTTATACCCTGAATAACCATCTAAGAAACAATAGTGCGATGTCAACCCTTTCTAACATTTGATCCAACAAAGGGCAAAGGAAAATGGTCCTTCCTTGTACATTCAACTTTCGATGAGTCGATACACATACGCCAACCAAGATGGCCAACCTCGAGTAGGATCAATTCATTGTTGGCGTTAGTGATTACTTGTCACTCAGGACTTCTTTGGAACCACACTGAGTAGGACTTACCCATTTGCTATCACTTATGGGATAGATGATTCCCACATCAAGCAACTTTAGGACTTCGCTCTAACCACATCTTTCATATTAGGATTTAACCTTCTTTGCATTTTGACGATGGCTTACCATCCTCTGGGATAGATCCTATGGGGTGCGCATTAAAGGGTTAATGCCCTTTATATCAGCCTATGGTCCATCCTATAAAGCACCTTTGTGTTCTTTTTAAAGTGTCTATTAACTTTTCGTCTCCGAGATGTTTCTAATTGGGAGGAAATTATTACAGAAAAGTCTCTTTGTCTCCTAAAAAGGCATATTTTAAATCTGAGGGTAGAGATTTCAATTCTAGCTTAGGAGGTTCTATGAATGATGGAAGGGGAGTGGACTCCTCATTGGAAGGTCCTCAAAAGGAGGTTTCCATTTTTCTCGTTTCCATGATAGGAACGAGAATCAAGGAGGGCATTAACTTCCTCTACATTAATGCATCCTCATTAAACTCATTAAAATGGGCCAAACAGGGCCTCTAAGTGGGTCCGACAAGGAAGATGACGTAAACCGATCTTGCACAAGCGGAATTGATCTTGTTAACATTGTGCAAATCATCAGTAGTTTCACCAGGTTGCTTACAAATGTTAAAGATGTTTAGCTCTAATGTCATATTGCCAAAGGACGCTTCATGACACCATTTCTACAGTTGATTAAGGCATTGGACGTAGCCAAAAAATGGTCGTCCCAAGATGACGGTATTTCATTCTTCTCATTCACCACCTGGGTTGTGTATCTAGAACTAGAAAATCGACAGGAAACAAAATTGTTCTACCCGGACTAACACATCCTCTATTACCCCTCTCGGTATTTTTACGAACGGTTAGCGTAGTAGATGTAGGTTTTAGTTCACCTGCAGTTCGTTCATATACCGAGTATGGTAATGTATTTTACACTAGATCCTAAATCGAAAGAAGAGCTTGGTTAATCTTGTAGGCCTTGCCAATAATGCAAGTAAGAGTGGGGCAACGGGATCTTTGTACTTTGGTGGTGTATGGTGTTGAAGAATAGAACTAACTTGTTCGGTAAGAAAATGCCTTCTTCCTGGACATTCAACTTTCGCTTTATGGTGCATAAGTCTTTTAAGAATTTGGCATACGATGGGATTTGTTTTATAAAGCATCTAAGATCGTATGTTGATCTTGACTTGCTTGAAAATCTCTAAAATCTCATCATTAGAAAGCGTACTTTGGGGCTTGACGCAACCTTTGAGGAAATGGAGCGGGTATAGGACATGGATCAACGGGTGAAACAGGTCCTTTTGTTTAGAGTTTTCTTTAACTTTCGTGGATTTTTCTACCTTTTCGGTCTTTTGAGGCTCATCTTTCTACTCAATTCTTTTACCACTCCAAGAATAGTAAACCTTAGTTTGTTCCATGGTAGAGCTAGATGTTTCATCGGATGCATTAATGCTAACCGCATGCACTCCCTTAGGGTTTGCTTGTGGTTGGTAGAACTTTCCTTTTTCCATACTTTGCATCATTTGACTCATCATGTTTTTTAATTCATTCATGGGACCTGTTGGTTTGTTTTATTTGACTTTCTAATTGAGAAATTTTCCTTTCCCGGTTTTGAACGTTTTGATTATCCTCAACATGCCTTTTAGGTGGAGGTAAGTAAGGTCCGAAGGAGGTTGATGAGTTTGATAAGGTAAGGTAAGAAGTCCTTGGTTTTGTTGATGAGGTTGATATTGTCCTCGATTGTGGAACATTAGCGGTAGGTCCATTTTTCCAACTAAAATTTGGATGGTTTCTCCAGGTTGGGATTATAAGTGTCCGAATATGGGGAGAAAGGTCTTTTATATGTGTTAAGTGCATTAGCTTGATCATGAAGTACATCTTGAAAGCTTGAGGGATTGTAGGACATTCCTCGAGTAAGATGTGACGTACTTTCACAAATACTACACACTTGTTCTTCTTTATTTGAGTTTTTCTTTCCCATTTCTATGGTTTCTACTTTTCTCGCTAGGGATGCTACTTTGGCATTGATATCATCTTTTCGTACATAGCATACATGCCTCCCCCAGCATGGGTGTTATTGGGCTTAGGTCTATCTCGTATGTTCTATTCTTTCCGAGTCGGCCAGTGTGCACTTTCGGTAGCCATTCCAAATACTCCTCCGCCTCATCCGGTTGTTTGTTGAGAAAGTTGCCATTACACATCATCTCTACAAACCGGCGCATGTCGATTTAGTCCTTCATAAAAGAAGCCGATGATGCGCCATGGTTCATAGCCATGATGTGGGCAAGTGAGTTGTAGTTCTTTGAACCTTTTCCAGCATTGATAGCATGAATCTTTATCCTTGTGAGTAAAGTTCATTAATTTGCGCCGATGAGTATTGGTTTTATGGCTAGGGAAAAACTTCTTTAAGAATTCCCTAGTATTTCATTCCAGGTTCTTATGGAACCTGATGGCGGTGCATTAAACCACATTTTTGCTTTTTCCTTTAAAGAGAAAGGAAAAAGTTTAAGTCCGACAGGTATCTAGACCTATATTTTGAGTTCTCTCGTCTTACCATACCTCATCAAATTCTTTAAAGGTGCAAATAAGGACTCTCACTATCTAGACCATGGAATTTGGGAAGTAATTGGATTACTCTAGTTTTTAATTCTAACGCACAAGATTTTGAGGAAGAATTACACAGATGGTGTCTTTGGTGCGTGTAGGAAATTTGAAGGTAGTCTTTTAAAGTTCTACCACGAAAGTTTTGATGACCCTCATTATTATTATCCCCATGTTCACTTTGTTGGTCCCACTCCCTATTGTTTCTTCTCCAATCTCTATTTGGTTGATGATTATTCCTCCTTGGTGGAGGTTGATATTCATCTTCTATCAAGGGTGGTGGGTCCTCATTCATGATGAATGGAGCCCCTTGACTTCCATGGGGTGAATTACCTCGAGCGTTGATCAGCCATAGATGTGGCACGATCTTGCGATGTCTTTTTTGGTCGTACTTGACTAACCTTCCGGTTTTGTCGCGTCTCCAAAAGTGCATACAAGGAGAGCTTCTTTTTCGTTTTTTTTTATTTTTGTTATTTTTGTTATTTTTATTTTTTTCTTTGAGAAAACTAACCTAAATGATGCAACCTAACTTCTAGAATGATGCACAAACAAAAGGGCACACTCAAATAATCCTAAGGCTAATAAGCAGCAATATATTTGAGTTTCATGATTATCTGTGGGGACGATGCTTTTATTAGCCTAGACTAGCGCTCCTCCTCTCTTTAGAAGTTGATTACTGCTTACTAGTTGGGTTCTGTCCAAAGTGGTTAATACAACCCTCGTGTAAGGAGGCGTTTAGACCTCAACAAACGTCAATAGGAGGTGGGGGAAGAGCGAGGCTCTATTAAGTAACCCCCAATAACCACGCGTGATCCAAAAGCCAGCTGGGTGACCGACAAGTATCGCGTCCTATTAAGAGGGTCCTACGAGCATGTGATGGCCCTATAGGTCTCTTCTGATTGATTTTAAATTAACGTGAAAGGAAGGTTTGCGTGCTTGAGATGATTATCCTAAGTGGGCCAAGAGGTGGTGATGAAATCCACCCTTGATCTTATGGGGGTAGGGTGCCCTTACTAATTAATTTCACATACCATGGCAATTCGATCAGCATATAAATCACCTTAAAACATTAAACATGCCCTAAGAATGCAATTAAAAGCAGTAAACTAATGCAAAATCCTAAAATGCAACAATTATAAAAGATGCTTCTATATGAGTTACACTACCAAACAATGCAAATTATTCTAAATGCAAACCCTAATCTAGGAAATAAATGAGTGAGGAAACTCACAGTGGAGTTTCTGATGAAGATCAAGTGTGGGCCACCTTATCCCACACTTGCCCTGTATTATACAACCCTTTAAATTTTAAAATGGAAATTGCAATTTACAAGGATCCTCACTACAAGATTCACTCAAAAGGAAAAAGGAAGTCCTATTCTAAGAAAGCAGGGAAGTTTCCAATTTGGTGAAGATCCACTTGCCAAATTCCTCCACTTTCCTATTTCCTGAAAAATAAAATTAGAAATTAGTACCAAATTCAGGAAACAAGGTGATTATGCCCTAAAAAAAATTGAAAAATGCACCTAAAATTTCCTAAAATGCTAAAAATTGCAATTCCTAATTTTATGTATTTTTCTGGATTTTTCTGATTTTTTTTAAAAATTTCTGATTTTTTTGATTTTTTTGGATTTTTTAATTAAATTTTATGAAAACTCTTTTGCAAGTCCCCGGCAACGGCGCCAAAAACTTGTTGATTTGTTTTATCAGCAAGTGCACGCTATTATAGGGTAGCTTATGCAAGATTTCGATCCCACGAGGACTTGATTTAAAATGAAGTTTTCAATAAAATCTAATTAATAAAAGAACCAAAACAAAAACTATACTAGAATTAAACTAACAATAAAATAAAATTCAAATTTATTCAACTATTGCAATGTACACAATTATTTATTCCAAAAACACAGAAAATGCACAAAATGATCATTCCTGGATAGCCTCGTCTGGATTGCACCGTCCACTGGATAGTCAAAATGATGATAAAACAGAACCGGAATAACACAAGGACATAGAAGTAAATAAACTAGGGACCCAGACGGTATTAAACTGAGGACATGGATGGTATTAAACGAAAAGGACAGAGGTAGAATTTCTGTTAAAGAAAGAGGGCAAAATAGGAATTAAATGGGAAATCTGGTTTTTAAGAAAAACCAGACGAAGGAGGAGACGGTGATGGAGGGGAAACCGGAGGAGAAGAGAAAGAGGAAAGAAGGGAGACCCGTTTCGGGTTTTCTCCCCTGGGCAAGTCAGTGGTGAAGACGACGTCAAATCGTGGGTTGCCTGGCGAGCTGTGACGTCGCACGGTTGGGCGTCGTCTGTGCTAGTTCGTCTGGCATGGGCCAGTAACGATCTGGAAATTCAGGAGCAGCTAGGTCAGCTGGTGCGTGAAAACAGGTCCAAACAAACTGGGCAGTGAAGACTGGTGGATCAAGTTGCCGGTGAAATGGCGAGTGACTAGTGGAGGAACTGAGCCGTTTGGTGAAGTGGGAACAGAGAAAGGAGAGTCGAGATAGAGGGAAATAGAGATGGCATCGTCAGTTTAGGCACGGTGCGGTGCTGGTTCTGCCGTCTTGATAGATAGGCGACCGGATTGATGGAGATGACACTGGTGCGACTATGAAGAAGGTGGTGGTGTAACAAGGATGCTAGTGATGGGTACCGGGTTCAGGTCAAGCCGAGATGGAGAAGAGTCCTAGAAAATAGAAAGTGAGACAGAAGAGGGACAGCTTAGGATAGTGCTGCTGGTGCTGATCAGATGGACAGAGAGAGGGGAATAAGAGAGGGAGTGAGCATAGGAGAGAAGTGGAAGATGGTGATTAAGAGATGGGAATCTGGGTACGGTTGTGGAAGAGAGGGGAGAAGAGGTCTGGGGCTGGGCAGTTAGAGAAGGGAGTAGAGAGGAGTGGGAGAAGGGGGGAACTATGGTTGGGAAAGAGAGTGGAGGCCGATGGGATACTTGTGCGTGAAAGATAGATGGGTGAAGGCTGATGCGATGTGTAGAGGAGATGGCTGGGAAAAGGTGAGCAAGAAGAGAGAGTGGAGAGAAGATAGGAGGGGAGAAGACTGGGAAAAAAGAAGGGGTTGACGGGTCTGCTTGGGAAAGAAGAGTCCAGGAAGAATGGGAAGTGAGGAGAATAAGAAGGAGAGTTGGGTACGTGAGAATGAGGAAAGGAAAAAGAAAAAAAAGAAAGAAGGAGAAAAGGAAAAAGGAAAAGGAAAAGGAAAAGGAAAAGGAAAGAAAGAAAAGAGGAAAAGGAAGAGGAAAGAAAAGAAAGAAAAGGAAAAGAGAAAAAGGAAGGAAAGAGGAAAAGGAAAAGGAAAAGGAAAAAGGAAGAAAAAGAAAGAGGAAGAAAAGGAAAGAAAGAAGTGGGGGAAGGAGTTGTTCTTTCCATTTTGTCCATTTTTATTCCATCCCTCTCCATGGGTGATCTGGTCCATCCATCGCCTTTTAAGTTGATCTGCACCGTTATCTTTTACTCGTATCCATCCGTGCGTCCTTTGGTTGATCTGCAAAAGAAAAGACTAAATTAGAATCATCTGAACCGCACATTAGTCATCTAATGAACTCTAATGATCATCTGACCGTTGATTTTGACAAATTAAGGTTTGGATGGTCAATTGGATTTATATTCAAAATCAAGCTAAGTTTTATAAAATTGAACGGTTAGATGATCTAATTGAACGCTAAATTAGGGGAATTTTGACCAAAATTAAACACTTAACAATTACAATTGCTAAAAAATAAAAGAAAAGAAAATTGAATAAGCAAACATGTGATTATAATTTACTTTCAACAAATGACTTGACAAAAGACAATGACAAAAAAATTTGTAGAACGAAACAAAAAATCACGAGAATGAAAAATGTGTTGTAATAAAATATAGCAAATTCTACAATATAGTAGAGACAGATGACATTAATTTCTTTAGCTTAGTTCACTTTCTTCAATTAGAACGATATGTCCATGATCCTTGTTGAAGATAAAGATTTAATTAATACAATTGTTAGGTATAGTTTTAGAAAATATACCATAGAGAACTATGAATTTGTAAAAATTAAAGAATAATACATAGTTTAAATTTGTATAAAAATATAAAGCTAACTTGGCTATTAAATGGTTAAAGAGTGTTCAATATGTAACATTAAATCTATAGAATGCACTTTCAAAGTTCATGTTACATCTTAGTAAGCCATGCCCCAAACATTTCATTTGGGATACTTGGTTGAGTAAGGAGAAAAGATGATTTTTCTTGATTGTGATAAATATGAACCCTTAAGCAGCCTTACCTTGTATTTTTGCAAGAGGCTGTTTTCAAGCCTTGAACTCTTGTCCTTAAGGTTACATGATGACAACTCTACCATTGCATCAAGGCTCGCTTCTTATTTTGGGAATTGGTATATCTAAGAAATAATTTGAATACAATTGCTAAAAAATAAAAGAAATTTTTTTTTGAATAAGTAAACATATGATTATAACTTACTTTCAATAAATGATGTGACAAAAGACAGTGACAAAAAAATTTGTAGAACGAAACAAAAGATCACGAGAATGAAAAATGTGTTGTAATAAAATATAGCAAATTCTATAATATAATAGAGATAGAGGGCATTAATTTCTTTAGCTTCATTCACTTTCTCTAATTAAAATGATATGTTCATGATCCTTGTTGAAGATAAAGATTCAATTAATACAATTGTGAGGTATAGTTTTAGATAATATACTATAGAGAACTATGAATTTGTAAAAATTAAAGAATAATACATAGTTTAAATTTGTATCAAAATATAAAGCTAACTTGGCTATTAAATGGTTAAAGAGTGTTCAATGTGTAACATTAAATCTATAGAATGCACTTTTAGAGTTCATGTTACATCTTAGTAATCCATGCCCAAAAGATTTCATTTGGGATAGCTGGTTGAGTAAGGAGAAAAGTTGATTTTGCTTGATTCTGATAAATGTGAACCCTTAAATTTATTTTAGCTCACTATTCCGTTTATTAAGTTGACTTTAACTCTTCGATTTGTGTAAAAATATATAAAAATAATAAAGTAAATATATTTCAAACAAACATTGTTAGACATGAACTAGATTTTAAATAATTAGGAAATTTTTTAATATATCTACTAAACTAGAGGGACGGATAAAGGTGTAATGGTCTCTAGAGAGTACTAGTAAAAAACCAAATTAATCTTTTTTATTTTAACAGAAATACTCTCTAAAAGGCCTTGTATAGATAATTAAAGATTTTTCAAGTAAAAAAACCTCAAAAATTTTAGATTTTTTCATTTATAACCTAGAGTTTTTGACTTGTCAAAATATTGCCCAAGTTTATTTGTTTTTTCAAAGGAATTCTCAACCCTTAAATTCGACGACACTGTTTAGTCAAATCCAACGTGGCATGCTTAGTTTTGACTTGCTAACCTAGCAAGAAGTGTGAGCTTGGCTACTTTACCTTTTACTTTTCTAATAAAAAATCTAGGTACAAAGCCCTCTAAACTCATAAAATAATACCTCCTTTCATCCTTGAGAAAACTCACTTGAATGAAACGATTGCTGTAAAATTCTCACAAGTAAGATTTCAGTGGAGGTCAAATTACATGTTTCAAAATTTTTAGATTGATGTTTATTATGGTTTATAGATATGTAGTGTTTTTAGAGAATCAGTATGCACAGGTTTATGCTTCATTCAGTGGTTAGCTTGGTGGAGAGTTTGCTATTCATCTCTAGTATTCTTCGGAGCTAACTCATCTCAACTACATTATCTGGGAGATTCAAAGTCCTTCACTTAGATAAACTTCAGGTAGCTGGCCAATGTGTTCAACAATTAGGAAACTCTTTCTCCTTCAAAAGTTATCAAGCTTCTGAATAGGGGTATCAGCCATTGGTGTGAAGCATGTTAGTCTTTATGATGTGGATGGTAAGAATGCTCTGGTCAACTCTTAATGAGTTACTAATGAAGTTATACTTTTTGCTAGGAGTTATTAATGGAGTTTTCAGGAAGTTGTAGCATCACAGTACAACCAAATCTATGAGAAAAACATAGTTAGATATCGCAGTTTATTTTGTTATTGTCATCACTTCAGAGTGAAATAAGTAAATGCTTCTGAATAACTTTCCTAATGCTAAACCATGGGAAGTATTTTCTAAACTACACCTTGGAGCTATAGTTTGCCATTTTACTCTGCCCTTTATCTACAGAAGCTCCATTCATTTGGAAAGACACTTAGCTTGATCCGAGTCATCATTAGATTGTAGAAACAATGCTATAAAAAGGGTTTCTGATAAGGATTTACTAGATTGTAGAAACAACGCTATAAAAAGGGCTTGTACTGAGGATTTATTAGATTAGATAGGATATACTATGTCAAAACAGTTTCTTAGTTAAAAAATATGGTTTTCTCCTGCAAAGTTGCTCATGGTAGATATATTTGTTCAGGAAATTACTTGGAAAAGAGGTATTAGTAAAATTATAATTATGATATTAGCTTCTTATTAGAGGTAGAGAGAAAAGTTAAGTCTTGTAAGGAGGATTTTCCCCCTCGAAGTGGCATTGGAAGTTCAGCCCCCTCGAAGTGGCTTTATTAACGAAATTATTTTAGTTTTGAGTGTGTTTCTTTCATTTAATGTTGGTTTGTACCAATTAGTATCAAAGCACTTTCCTGGTTGAAGGTTGTGGGAGTGATGGAAGGCAAAACTGTTGCATCAAAGGTTAGGATGTCTACCCCCTCGAAGTGGTCATTGGGAGGACAACCCTGTGGAGCCATTACCTTTGTCATTATCACATTTTTGTTTCACTACTCTTACATGTAGACCTGCAATTTTACTTGGTGGAAGTGTTTATTATGACCTTGAGGAACAATAAGGATTTATTAGATTAGACAGGATATTACTATATCAATGAAGTTTCTTAGTGAAAAAATATGGTTTTCTCCTAGAAAGTTGCTTATGATGGATATATTGGTTTAGGAAATTACTTGGACAAGAGATACTGGTAGAATTATAAATATGATATTAGTTTCTTATTAGATGTAGAGAGTATTGTATGTAAGATTTGCCTTCCATCAGGTTTCTCTTGATCTGGCACTTCTTGTTGAAGCACAAGGGGAAGAAGTGGATGACCTTGAACAAAATGTGGCTAGTGCAAGGAATTACATTGATGGTGGGACCAACCAGCTTGAATTGGCTGCAAAAGGAAATAAGAGGAGCAGTAACTGAGCCTATACTTGGCCTGTGCTTTGTTGATAATACTGAGCTTGGTGGGTTTTATTTTACTCTTCAGTAGTTAAGATCCAATAACCATTTCTCAGTTTGATGGTTAAATTCCAAACTACGACTTTTGTAGACTCAGCTGGCTTGTGTATTGGTCAGATGAAAATGTTGTTTTCCCTGTTCTTGTTTCTGGGAGGAGAAACACATTCATCGTACTAGTAATCAGCTAATAGACCTATTCTTTAAATTGATGTATAAATCTTTTCCATATTCTTTGGCTGCTGATTTTGCAAGGTTGAAATTATAATGTCAGTGTATGAACTCTAAATTTGCAAATAACATTTATAGGTCCCCTGACGAGCATATTACTGACAAACTGTAAGTCGCAGTTGATACCAGAATAAATAAATATTGGCGGATGATAGTTCTTGGAGATAAGTTGATACCAGAATGAATCAATATTGGCAGATGATACTTCTTGGAGATAAGCTGATAACTGATAATTGTAGGGAAGTTCTTCATATTTGGAACTTTATTTTCTTTTACAATGGCTATTGTTAAATTACATGCATTAACTGTTTAGCCCAACGGTAAAAGTTGTCGTCATGTGACCTTGAGGTCACGGGTTCAAGGCGTGGAATCAGCCTCTTGTAAAAATACAAGGTAAGGCTGCCTACTTTAGGCCATTGTGGCCCGCCCCTTCCCCGGACCCCGCATAGGCGGGAGCTTCGTGCACCGGGGCTGCCCTTTTTAACTGTTTAGCCCAAAATCCACCTTTCTACCTGATCATTAATGACATCACTGTTTTCTATATAATGAAAGACAATTGATACTTGCATGTGGACAATAAAGTGGAAAAGGACTAGCATCAAAGGTCCATAGAAGCAGCACATAAATCTAGTGATTAGGAAAGTTAATCAGTGAGTGGCATTATCACATGCAATTTTCATGCAGCAGAAAATGATAACACACTTTACAAATGTTGCTAAACTAATTTATAGATACAAGGAAAATTCTTCATTACCATTTCTAAGCATAATTTTTGACAAAAGTTTTGGTATAGAGAAAAAACTTGGTCGGGTTGTCCGTTAGTGTCTCATTGAAGCAACTGGGAGGGCCTCTGTTTAAATAACATATGAATCATGTCACTAGCAGACCTAGCACTTTTATTAGGAAGATTAATTTAGAAAAGACAGTCTTTTAGGATGGCCAATCTGATAAATGATAATCGTACTAACAATTTGAGATTAAAGAAAGATGTTAGCAGTGATGTGAAGTTTAGGTTTAACATAAACGTTTTGCAGAGTAAACTGCACATATGCAAGCTAACTGTCTGGTTGTTGCAAAATTAGACTTAATTTGTGCATGCAATGACTGGATTGGTTATCATGCACGCAAGCATATTGATGGGTTATGGCATTCAGTTGCATACAATCCACAGTTAATTAGCACATTATAGGACTTCTTCAAGTCCTCAAGATTCTCGATTGAACTGGATTTGATTTCAATTCAGTTTCAATTTGATTTCAAGCTACCATAAGACTGACCTTGAGGTCACAGGTTCAGGCCTGGAAACAGCCTCTAGCAAAAATGCAAGGTAAGGCTGTGTACTATAGACTCTTTGAAGGCCGCTTCTTCCCCTGACCCCCATAAACCGGAGCTTCATGCATTGGGCTGCCCTTCCATTTGATTTCAAGCTACCATAAGAGTGGAGTCCATAAGACTGCCTACTAGCTCAAAACTTGAAGAATCTCCAAAAATGATTTTTCTAAAGCAATCATGCTTGCCATTCTTAGATGTAGCAAGAGCACATCATTGTCCCAAATTAACATTCACTGGGTGGAAGTTGATTGATTAAAGAGAGATTCAGATAGGACACTCTTTGGGCAAGAAACCGTGTAAAGTGATCTCCGTTACACTACAATATTGCACTTATCTTGCAGACCAGAAATAGATTACCAACTTTTCCATGCCAATGACTAGCATCTATTTCCTAATCAGTTGGTGGAGTTGGATGCTTAGTGCAGATCATTTCAAGGAGAAGGACAAAGTAATGTATGATTTCCAAAGAAGACAAGTTTGAGTTCTTACGAACTCAAAAAATAGTTACAAGTTGCTCCTGATTCAAGTGCTTTTCTCTATGATATTGTACCAAAAAAACTATACATGTGGTTATACAAAATCAGAAGATAGAGTAATCATGAAATTGACTGCTGTAACCCCCTAAGTGAGCTGGTTGATCCCCTATTGAAGTTCTGCCATGCGCTGAAGACTATTGTTAGTGAGATTACTTTTTCATCATTAAATAGTTTTAAACTGAAGGTTTCAGCCATTGCTTGAAATAGACACATCATGAGGCCTTGGATTTCTTGCATTTTTCTTCATCTTTGTCACGTATTGTATGCTTGGTCCTCCTAGACTTTCATCACAAGACCTTGTCAGCATCACCATAATACTTACTTATGAAAACATTGACAGTAGATTTGTCGAGATCAATGTTTTAATGGATCACTTGATGACAAAGTAGTCTTCAGTTAAAAGTGGTGGAATGTGCCAAAATCTGTAAGTGAGCGAGGACAAGCAAAATATATATAACCCGCACTTAGGAATTCTAACAACTTGCCTTCAATTTGCATGTCAGGCACGTCCTTTGTCTGGACCAGATAAAACTTGTAGAAGTGCATGATCTCATATGTGACTTTATTCTTCTTGTTTATTTGATCACCTGTGCTTTTATGAGTTTACTCTGCCTGCAAGAAAAAGATTACAAATTTAGTTATGTTATGACTCAGTGACTCACACCACATCGGGCTTCCCGTTAAAGGTAGGGGGTTTCGCAAAGCAGCAGTATTTTCTAGCTTAAATACCTCTTGCATTTTCTTTTTCCTTCACCGACTTCTTATTGACAAATACCTTAAGAAACAAGACAGGAGCATTTTCATTTTGGTCAAAACATGCGGGAAAGAAATTTTGTTCCTTCTTAGACATACCCCGAAAGCATCCTTCTTCATCAATTAGGTCATGTTTAAATTCATGGATATTGCACAGAGAATAGGAGATTATACAAAACAAGGTAGTTGAAGCAAATGATAAGGAGCAATGGGAATGTATCCAGAATATCAGGTGGCGTCATAACTTTGATGATGGGTTATTATTCCCATTAGAACTTGATGACTGTTGCACTAATAAATCAACAACAAGACTACAAAACTTGCTCTAAGTCATGTTTTTGGATGATATGATATTTCGTTAGGAGAAGAGAAAAGTAATCTCTGATGTTCTGGATCTGATACACAAGTGAAAACTATTCAACTGGATAAGGGAAAGTGACATGGATGATGCCCTTGTAAATTTTAGTATCAGCATCCCTGCCACGCATATTGAACCAGGCCGCACCATGACAAGTTGAAAAAGTCTGGACTGTGTGCAGATCACTTAGTTTTTGTGCATTTCCCCTTGAAAACCTCTATGTCAAAAAACAAAACCTAAACACCACATCTTTTGCATACATTTCTTGCTAGATCACACAGAAGCAAGATTGCAGTGCATCACATGGTCATTGCCACAGACAGAGCTAAGAGACATTAGGGCTACAGTGCTGTGTAAACTTAAAAGTGAATAAAATGAGCAGTTATGCGCCGGAGATGCTCTAAATATCCACGTTCCTGGAAATATGGAGAATGTTGTGCACAGGAAGAAAATGGCTGGAAAGATGCTACTGCCAGTTACAAAGACCATGAGTAGTCATCCAGCATTTTGACTCTATTTCCAGGTTACATTGAAGGAAACTGCAGAAAATCTAGTAATGGTACCTCATGATCATCAATCTCCCATTCAAATTCACAGACAAACTGCATAAAGATCAGGCAATCCAGTGTTAGGATATTAAATCCGTTACAAGTGCACAAAAGCTGATAAGCAGAAAGCTAATGAAGATATATGGAAGCAACTGAGGTTTAAAAATCACTTTATGATTCATCTGGAAGCTGATATATGCATTGGTTTATCCAGAATCCGAGTGGCTTTGAAATCTTCTTTTACCATTCAAAAATAAAAAAAAGAAGAAAAAATAAATCTTGGAAAGTTTGTTGAGACAGTTGATGTGGTGCAGAAAACAACAGATGCATGCAATATTGAGGCTAAGCCTCTGTTACATCAAATGAGGCAAAATAAGGAAGGTTTGGCAAGTATTATACAAGAAGAAGTAAAGACAAAGAATAAACAGAATTCAGTAAATCTGTTACATTAGTTAGAGGCAGTTACATCTGTTTAGATATGTCAAAAAAAACAGTTATGGAAAGGGAGATAAGAGGGGAGGAAGAGGAGGAAAGAGGGGAGGATGATTGAAGGATTGAGTGGAGGTTCTAGCTCCTCGAAAGCTAGAGAATTGTAATCATAGAACCTTGTATACAGAACAGTGTAATCATAGAATCTTGTATACAGCAGAACCTACAGAGTTCTGCATTCTTTCTTTCTGAGTGGAATTGAAATTCTGTATTCTAATCTTTTGGAATTTGAATTCCATTGAAGTTTCTATCAGCCTCCAACGGACTTGCTGGCTGAATGCGTAGAGCAGACACAGACACAGACACAGACATCCTTGGTTCAGAAAAGCTGAAAAATCATGTACAGCAAAGGAATAAAATTGACAGGATATTTCTTTGTTTTACTAACCAGGGGTTCCCTAGGTATATTATATTGGCAATTGTGTCCCTTTTTGATTCACCCTCCTCCAGTGACCGGTTCAGATCTGCCAACAATTGAACAAGATCTAACAAATTATAGTTGTTGGTTGCATGCATGTTGGTAAAACTGGTAATGTAACATGATAACTAATTCATGTTTTTTTTTTTCTACATCTCTGATTACTTTTACATACTGCTTTAGATTCTAATGCATTTGAATGGTCCAATGACCAAACCATTTATTTTCTAGGCCTGACTGTGGATGGGCAGCATACCAAAAATTTCCTTTGTTGGATAGTTCTTGCCCTTAGTTTCTTGAACGTCTTCCCTTTGCGATTGAATTTTGGTCCATGGTCCATTAGCAACTTCCTAGATAAATGTTTTGGATCATTGAACAAGTAGCTCCCACTTTCCATATTTTCTGAATGACATCAATCACATACAACTCATTTGTTAGACACACTTTTGTATACAATGTTTTGATTAACTCGGGATCAGCAAAGAAAATATATCGGGGACTCAAAGTAGAGAGGACACGGTGCTAGAAGTAGAAAAAGATGAAGAGGTGTGGCAAGAAGTAAAGAACCGCAGCTGGACCTTGGGAAGGATCATTTGAAGGCTCAGAATGTAAATATTTTTGCTAAAACTTAGGTGCATTACAACATGGGCTGTAGAAGAGTCCAGAAAGGTGGTGGTTAGCTTTTATCCTTCAAAACTTGGATATGACTAACCACACAAAAGCATGCCTTAATCACATTCTATGGGATTCTACAAGGCCTTAGCATTTTGGGGAAACATTCTATACTGAATCATTTCCTGCTTCTCTATGGAATATGTTTTTTTTTTTGTTTGTTATTAAATTTTCTATTGATGAAAAATGCGAAAAGCTCATATTTATAGGTTCAGAATAGGACGGTGCTGTCAGGATCAATCTGGACAGTCATCCTTTAAGTCAGACATATTTCTAACAGTGACTCTGTCTTGCTAACTCCACGACTTACCCATGACCAAAGTGGGAAATGGGTCTGACCTATTGTTGGAAGTCAGATAAATGGATGTTCATGTAGAACAAATAGAGGTCAGAAAGTGGTTCTCAGCAAGAGCTTAACAACAGTGTTTTTTCCATATTTCTTTGTTCTTCTAGCAAGTATGAAAAAATATCAATCTGGTATTTGTCTACAAGAAATGTAAGTTGTTTTGGGTCTTCAAAGATTAGTCTTGGCAATTTCACACATAAGACCCATAGAAGTAATGTCAAGCTTTCAAAACTTTGTCCCAATAGAGGTAACTAGTGGGAGGAACACTTACAGGCTTTATTGAAGACCACCCCTTTTAGTTCTAGAAATTCAGCAAGGAATTGATCTTTATTCTAAACATATCTGAATCAGGTGAAATGATTGTTGCCTTAGGAAAAACTCAACTGCTTGTAGCTTCAAAGTAGGTCAAACCACATGGATCTCTGATATGTTGTAATTTTATGGAGTGTTATTAGAACCAAAAAGCATCTTCTCCACCAAAAATCAATCCTAGGAGATATGTCAAAGCCAACATCATAAAACAGGATGTCAATTTCCATTAGATCCCCACATCAAAATGCTAGTCCAAAATCAAGTTCTGGAAGTTAATTGAGGAATTTGATAGAGAACATGATGCAAATACTGTGTGAATTTTTAGTTAGATTATAGAGTTTTGATGATTGAAATCCCATGCAATGGGTTCAGATATATCTTAATGGAAAAGAAGTGAGAAAAAATTGATAAACCAAGTAATTTGTGGAGAGAAATTTTTTCTGAACCACGATAATAGAAATTAACATGATATGGGCCAAGAAAAAGGTGATGGTTTACAGAGAACTCACAAGGTAGGCAAGATCCACACTTCATGACACACTCTAGTTCCAGATCTCTTAGAGCAACTCTGCATTCGACAGATAGAGGAAATATCAGTACTCCAAGAGCATCAATGGGGAACACAACTAAATACAGAAATCATCCATATACATCTTATAGCTAAATGACATGTCAAAAAAGGTAGAAGCACAGAAACAGAGAACAAATTCAACTCCTCAAAGGCCATAGGCAAAACTGACAATAGTTGACTGGATCATATTATTTACCAAGTAAACTAACATAATGCAATGAGATCAAAGAGAAATTCAGCAACAGGATTGAAGCACTACCTTCCATTGGTTGAGCCCAAGGCGAAAGTCTGAGACTCCACTTTAGTACCTTCAACTTGACTGAAGCAATGCAACTAAAAAATAAAACCATATCTCGTAATAATCCTGCATGAAAATTTTCAGTTTGAATTAAGATGAAGCATGTAAAAGAAGATGGACATAAGATACCTATCTTCTGAAGGGATATGTGGGATCCACTCCATTTTCATTTCCTCCTTTGGCATTAATTCTTGATACTACACCAATCTTATCTGAAGGTAGGCAAGAAGAAACCACCTGCTTAAGAAATAGGGTCTTAAGAGTGCACAATTTATCCAACATCAGCTGGTAAATGATAGGCCAACTTAAAACGCCACTTCAATTGAACGAACAATTTTTGGACATTGCTTTCAAATAAAGCATATTTACAGAAGGAGCAAGAAAAATAAATTTCGTAGGATCATGTATCGACCAGGACAAGCAAATGTGTATATGTTCATTGCTTATCAGACTCACCAATATGTTTAGGTGTATCCATGCACACAGACAGATGAGTGCATATGCATTCTGCACTTAAATATATAAAAGCAAACACTGTTATGTAGGCCCTCAACTACGTACTTGGAGTTAATATATGCACATAGTTAGGTAGGCATGTCTACAGATATGTATCAGTGTATCAGCTTGACCATGTATATCCTTCACAAATATATACATGAAGTAAAATAAAAGTCATACATCTATGCCATATATCAAGATTGGTTGATGTGAGAATTAAGCTAAAGTAAGAAAGTACATCGGAAACTCAATAAAGACACTGCAAGGGAAAAAGGTTCTCTTTTGTACGATATAAATGAAGATTAATAACAGTTCCATGCTTATTTTTCAATGATTAGTGAAAAGGCTACCCACCTATTACCTTGCAAATATGTAAGGCCATAAATAAGTTTACTTGTGCACTCTGTTATCAGTAGGTCTAGTCATATTGTGTGAATTCAAGGTACTATTCATATGATCTATCCCAATATATGCCCACCTGGTCGACTGTAGTGCTCCTTGCTCATAACAGACCAAATTTCATCATTGTAACCCATCCCTGCATGTGCCAGCTAACAACTATGTCCAACACAGAGGGAAAGCAGAACATAAAAGACAGTGATGCAAGCAGGAAATCAGACTAGTATTTTCTAAGGCATATCAGGTAAAAACCGATCTGAAGCTCAGCAAGATCAGTTACTTTAAGACATTGAGGTTTAAGTTTTGAACAAATACCAGATAAGCTGTACAGAACAACAATAATACCTAACTTTATTCAGCTACAATACACTCTTCCGAGGATCAAACTCAGAACAAATGCCTCAGGCTACAGCAAGTAAGAGGCAGAAACACTTTCTAGTAAATATGTAAAATTGGAAGTGGTTTTGCAGATGAACTCACGATCAATTCAATTTGAATTTACCTATATTAACTGGATGAAAAAAGAAAATATTGCTGCAGTAAACCCACAAAAAGAAAGAAGATTAGCCAAATGAACTTACTGCCACCACAACAAGAATATTACGTTCTCTTCACCATTTGACGTAACCCAATTCTCCAGAGAAGCAACAAAATTTAAAGATTGAGTTGAACATGTACCCACATCTGTTTGTTGGAAAACTAGAAATTTACTTTCTAACCGATCATCATAAAGACCTAAGAAATGAAATGATGCCAATGCAGGGATGCCACTCACGTTCTGTGCAGCCAAAAGTGTAGACTTTCTTCCCATAAAGCTCTCTGTCCTTCTCAAAAGAATCCTGAGCAGCATTTGTGGGAAATTTAGTGAAATAAAGATATTAGCCAAAAATGTAAACTTGCTCCGTAGTGTCTCGTATTTCTTTGACAGAACAAGAATGCCCAAATTGCAGAGCTGATAGAACATACTGGCTGAAAGCATGTAACAACCCTCTAAATTTGAAAAGTCCCTCTGCTCGTATGAACTGAATCCGCATCGGCCAACTGCAATTGCCACATCATACTCCATAACAAAATGAAAATACAGGTAGTAATAGTGTAGTTGGAATGATATCATGTTCTAGCTAAGCAGCTCTGCATCAGTGGCTTCCTATGCATGTATTAACTTATAACACTGCTCCCAAGCATGCATATACAAGAAACTATTAATCATACCTCGGACTAAAGAAGACATGAAGTACATGAACTTGAGCAACAATTTGATTCCACATCGACAACTACCTAAATAAACTGAAGAATAAAACAAAATCGACTGCAGAGCCAAAGTTGAATATAACTTCCCATAAGTCTTCCTGCAAGATAGAAACAACTATTTGGAACAAAATCAAGAACCACTGCAACTTAGTATTACTAGGCCCAGAACTTTTATAGAGAAAATGTACAGATCAAAATGCATTCAGAAAATAGGATCTTCAATTACAATCATGAAAGTGAGGAGCAAAAAGAAGAGAATTCAATTTGTAACAAAGAGATGACTCTTCTCTAAGTCAGTTCAGGAGGAAAAAACCTATAAAATCAGAAACTAGGTTTGACAAGAGAAACGAAAAGCCGTCTCAATCTTAAACAGCTCTATCTGCATTGAACTTCCAAGAAGAAAAGGAAAAATGAAAGAGTCGGCCTCTAGTTTGGATAAAATCACGCATTTCGAATAGATTTTCAAAAAATTAAATGAAAGTCGAAGCAAAAACCATTAATTTTGGATGAAAAATGCTCGCTCGGGAAGCAGTGCAATTCAAAAGATTCTGAGAAGACAACCCTACATGAAAATTCACGGATCCACCATGAAAGAAAGAAGGAGAAACCTTAAAAACCATGCAGAAGCTTCTGCGTAACAGGAAATATGGTAATTTGTTCCCAGAGAAAACTTACAGTTCTCGTAAATTTTAGTTACGGGAGTTGATATAGGTAAGCGTTTTTAATAAGCGCACTCTTTTCTTTTGTCATTTAGTACTATTTTTTTAGTTGACGAAAATATCCCTATGTAGTTTTGCTGGCAGTGACGAAGAACGATAGGAGAGAGGAAAGAACAAGAAACGAGACACATTCCAAACAGCTATAGTTGGCGAAGAAAATTAAAATAGAAAAGCAGAAAACTCCATTGGAGTCTGCCATTAGAGAACTCTGGAGCTAGGTTTTCCTCTTTTCTCCTTCATTGCGTGGGAAATCGCAGACGCGAAATCTCTCTTGGCGACGAAGATCCGTGTAGGTTCTCGTCACATTCAAGGTATTTTCTCACCTCTCTCGCTATGTAGTTGATGGAAAACGTGATTTTTCAGGGTTTTGATTTGTTAGGTAGGGTTTCTTCTGTTCAAATTGAGAATTTTTAGTTTTTTCCCATTTCTAGGGCATATACTTGATTATTTGCTGGTTGAAAGAGCCTCCATGCAGTTCCTTATTTAGGTCTACGTTGTGTACGATGGAAGCGGGACTGAATCTTTGGACGTTTGGTCTATGAATTGTGTTTTCTCTTCTGTATTTGCGTTCGCCTTTTTCACTGAGATTATGTGGAATTTGAATAATATTTATAGGGAGAATGCAGGAGTGGTTTTGAAATTGAACTTTCAGATCTAGTGGTCTTGATCTTATAAATGTGTTTCTGGGAAATAAGGTCATAATCAGATTACTTGTGAAATGGAAACCAAAATTTGATTACACTTTTTTATGTTTTTCTTTTGCTGTTGGATAATTTAATGTAAAATGCATAAACTTTTTATCTAAATCTTGTTATTTGCATTCTGTACTTTTGTATTTCAGTTGTGCGGTGGGATAAAAGTTCTATACTCTGTGTTTCATTTTACATTTTTTTCCCCCTTTCTGATTGGTGAGTGTATCCGTAATTCCATGCCTACAACTGTATGTTTAAGTTGCTCTTGGTGGGATTTCCACCCAAATGCAATTGTATAACTTCATCTTAAACAAACTGGCTACATTTTGATGAGCAATGACTGAAACACCTGTGATGCTGTTTTAACCAACAGATTATTAGGGTATAAATAATACAATATGTCTTGGTCAAAACTTTTGGATGTTGGACTTTCTACACCCACAGAAAAAGAAAGTAATGAGAGGCCTGTTCTGTACTCTAAGCTTTGTCCCTGTTCATTTACTTCCCCCAGCATAGATGTTCTTCTTTTGAGAGATTCTAGAGAATTTTAACTAGAGGATGAGTGCTTGAAGTTGAAACAGCAAGAGAAGGTGCCAGTGAAATCTCAAGAGAACCAGAAAAGCAACAATAAATTGAAAATAGAAATGAACCATGCAGAATAGGGTTTCTTGTCATAACTGACCCTAAGGTTACACATAAATATACCTTCTGCATTGCATGGACTGTTCACAAATAAATTGGGAGGCATTAGCTAAGTACTGTGTGTACTTAGCTGTATTTTTAATAAGTCAAAATAGACTTATAGAACTTCTGGATCTCCTAACTTTGACTTACTTGGACTAGATGAAAGAGACTAAAGATGGAACCAGGGGTGTCAGAACCTCCTCAAAGGCTTCGTCTGTTAGCTCACTCCCACTCATTCTGGATATAGATGATTTTAAGGTAAGCTTTTATGTATTCAAATGATGTGGATTATTTATTTATTTATTACTTTTGAAGTTCTCTTTGTTGGACTTAATACTTATTTCTTTCTTCCATCTTTCCCCCCATTATAGGGTGATTTCTCTTTTGATGCATTATTTGGGAACTTGGTAAATGAACTCCTTCCTTCATTTCAAGAAGAGGACATTGATTCATCGGAGGGCCACAGCAGTGTTGGTCAGGATATTTTATCTAATGGACATATGCGAGTACCATCTGAGACAGTTAAATCAGCACAAGGACCCTCCATGCCACTGTTTCCAGAAGTAGATGCTCTCCTATCTTTGTTCAAGGATTCCTGCAGGGAGTTGGTTGATCTTCGACAACAGGTAACCCCAGGATTTTAGGCATTAACTTGATTTGCCTCCTTAGATTATTCACTGAGGGTCTTTCTTTCTTTCTGTTTTTCTTTGTGGCTGAAGATTGATGCAAGGCTCTCCAATCTCAAGAGAGAGGTTACCATACAAGATTCTAATCACCGGAAGACGCTGTCTGAGGTTAGTTAGTAAACTTCAATAATTCAAATACTTTTTCTAGGATTCTCCTCATTTTTAATGCCTTGGTGGTGCCTTCTTTGGTAGGTCTTATGCATGTTGGTCTTTGCTTCCTTTATTTTGAAATGTCCATATGAACAATTGAAAAATCATTTTTCTTTGTTTTCTTCTTCCTACTTCAAATCCTGCATGAAGAGCACACTTGATGTTCATTGTAAATGTGTTGATGTGTTTAACCACAAGTGCACGGGCTATTATAGTGTATCTAATGCAAGTACGGGTCGATCCCATGGGGACTCGACTTAAAAGAGGAATTTAAATAAAATTTAATTGTAAAAGAAAAAAAAGAAGGAACATAATAGAAATAAATTAACAATAAAATAAAAATCCAGATTTATTTAAATGATGTAATTTATAGAATTTTCAATTCCAGAAAACAGAAAATGAAACTCAATAAACAATTTTGGATAGCACTGTCCCTGGATAGGCAGAACAAGGATAAGGAAAAATTGGAATAGAATGGGGACACAGATATCATTAAAATCAGGGACACAGATGAAATTTTATTTATTTTTCTAGGGCATAACTGGAATTTTCTGGAATTCTGGTTTTAAACGAAAACCAGAGAAAAACCCGACGATTGAGGAGGGGAGCCTGAGGAGGGGAGATTATCGGAGGAAAAGGAAGATCATGGGGTAGAAGAGATGAGATGGAGGGTAGAAGGGCAAAGAAAATGGAGAAAACCCGGTTTTCTCCTCTTGATCTGATAGTGGAGTGGTGAAGTAGAGGGGAGAAAAGTGGAGGCCGGTGTGGACAGTGATGCCGACCAGTGCAGTGGAGGCCGGTGTGGACAGTGATGCCGACCAGTGCAGTGGAGAGGTTCAGGCGGTGGTGTGCTAACAAACAGAGGAGGGAGCAGGCTGGTAGAGATGGAAAGAGGCAGACCGCGTCGATAGGAGATGGTGCGGTGTTGAGCAGAGCCGTCCGGCGTGACTGCTTCTGCCAGTGAAGGAAAATCGGACGGTAGTGTTGCTCATGCTATTGTGGTGATTGTGTTCACTAGTTCTGGTGTGGCCGGGGAAAGCTAGAGTGGTGCAAGTGTGTAGCATAGGAAGGCGGGAGCTAGGGGAGAAAGGAAGATATTGTGGGGCAGTAACCCGGCAAACAGGGGAAGAGAGAGGGATTGGGTCTGGTTGTGTGGGCAACCCGCTCGGGTGCACACAGATCACCAGTGAAGAGGGCTTCTACTGGTGCCAGTCTAGGTTATGATGCTGGCCGGTGACTGGTATAGGTGCCACTTGGGATAGTGTCGCACTAGGAGGAAGAGGGAGAATGGGAAGGAGGTGGCGAAACTTGGGGAAAAGGTAGGCTTTTGGGAAAACCCGAATTGGGTTTTCATGCAGGTAAAGAGAGTGAGAAAGAACGAGGGAGAAAGAAGGGCAGAGGGGGAGAAAGAGAGATCGAGAAAGAAGACTACAACCAATGGAGAGAGAGATGAGGGAGCAGAGATAGAGAGGGCGCTGCACTGGTGTGATGCAAAAGGATTCATTAGCTGGTACGGGTTGAGTTGTAACAGATAGAGATGAGCCGAGAGAAAGAAATAGAGAGAGAGAAGCGGGAGAGGGGAATGAGCGAATGGCTCGGGTAGAGATATACAAAGGGGAAGAGAGCAGAGGAGATGCTGGGCTGATCCACCAGTGGGGAGGTGAAGTAGAGAGAGTGAGTCCGAGAGAGAGAAGGAGAGGAGAGGGTGAGAATGAGCCGGTAGAGAGAAAGCGACAAGATAGATGGGGGAGAAGAAAGAAAAGGATGTGCGAAGTGGTCTGTGCAGTGAACAGGGAGAGATAAGAGAGAGTGCGGTGAGAAACAGAGAGATAGATTGAGAGAGGTAGAGGTGAGGGAGAGTGAAAACGAGAGGAAAGGAGAGAGAGATGGGATTCCGAGAGAGAAAGAAGGGGGAGTTTGCTCCTACGATGGAGAAGGTAAAAGAGAGGGAGGAACTAGGGAGAGAGTGAGCGGGCCAGAAAGGAGAAGAGGGAGATAGAAAGAGAGAGTAAGAGATGTGAAAGAGAGAGAGAGAGAAGAGACCCTTACCAAAACTTCCCAAAACTCCTGGTTCTTCAAAATTCTTCCATTTTTATAGATTTTCTAGAGGAGTTTGAGTTTGATTCAAACTCTTCTTCTTCCTTATCTATTCAAGTTTCTTGATGATCTTCAAATTCTTCTTTTTCCAGGAAGCTTCTTCATCTTGATCTAATCCATTTGACTTGATATGGATTATTCAATCTGATCTGATTGATTTGCAATGCACAGGGCCAAATTAGAATAATCTAAGCTGATCATTACTCCTCTGATTAGCTCTAATGATCATCTGACCATTAAATTTTGTAATTCAACAATTGGATGGTCAATTAGAGCTAAAATGAAATATTTTATGTAAAATCTCAAAATTGATTGCCTAAAAAAGGGCAGCCCCGGTGCACGAAGCTCCCGCCTATGCGGGGCTCGGGGAAGGGGCGGGCCACAATGGCCTAAATGATCTAATTGAATACTAAATTAAGGGTATTTTGACCATAATTGAACACTTAACAAAACAGCCATATTTTGTCTCCCTTACAAGCCTAAGCCATAGCTAGTGCACTATCATTGTCTAGGGCCTGGGGCTTTGTTCTATTTGTTTCTCATCATGACTCAGTATTGAACGACTGTCAGTTATCTGCATGTACATTTGTTGCAAATTTGGTATGATAATCAGGTTCTGAACAGCTATCATTTTCTGCATGTACATTTGTTTCTATGCTTGTTTGTAAATTGGTAGTACTTTGACTAGATGAAGCTAGCTTTCATTGTTTCATGCATAAATAACTTGTTTCAGCATTGAAATCTTTACTGCCTTCATTGTTTTAGATGTAACTATGCAGACAGTCCTTTCATTTCTACTGCTGTTGTAATGGCTATAAAGATAATTGGTTGTGGATAATGCTTGGTAGATGTCTTGACTAGCTATGGTTATGTGGACAACATGATTGCGGATCAGCTTAAGTAATACAGGATATTTAGATGCAAATTCCATTATTTGTTACTTTTCAGCTGGAAAAAGGTGTAGATGGCTTGTTCGATAGCTTTGCCAGGCTGGATTCACGTATCTCTAGTGTGGGTCAGACTGCAGCCAAAATTGGAGATCATCTGCAGGTAAAATCCTTGTCTATATGATTGGCTGCCTAGCTTCTCTGGCCCATTATAACTGTTGACCCTTTGTGGTCCGCCCTTCCCTGGACCCTGCATGCGCTGGAACTTTGTGCACCGGGCTGCCCTTTTTTTATATTTGATTATCAAGCTTATTCTCATCATATTCTAGATCCATATGGCGTAGGATATTATATGCATAATGATGTAATAATTTTGATTCTCACTTGTCAGAGTGCAGATTCTCAAAGAGAAACTGCTAGCCAAACAATTGAGCTCATCAAGGTAGGTGTACTATATTTTCTTAAGTTATATCATCAAAGTTTTGCATTCCAAATGTGGCAGTTTTATTGTGTACAAAGTGCTTCACACCCTGTTGTCACAATAATTCCTTTACATCTTGTCGGTAATGTAATTCATGCAGTACTTGATGGAGTTCAATAGCAGCCCTGGTGACTTAATGGAACTTTCACCTCTATTTTCTGACGACAGTCGTGTTGCTGAGGCTGCTTCAGTTGCACAGAAATTGAGTAAGCTTGAATTATACTCTCTCTCTCTCTCTTCAATGGTAGCTTGAAATTTGTTAGTGGTTTACTTGGTACATCTCTTTTTAGAACAGTAAATTTCAATCCTGTTCAGATGAGCATGCTTATGGATGGTTATGTACACAAAAATTTTGGATCATGTTGCCATATCATTACTGTATCTCTTAGCTTATGGTTAATGCATCTTTATTTTAATAAGAGAGCTGGACTCGGTTGCCGAAGGACCTAAGGCCCTGCTATTAGGATCAGGGACTAAGAGGTGTTTCTACTGAACTTAGTCAGAAGCAGTCAACTTTTTTGGTTCAACCAATATACTGGATTATGGCAAAAATACTGTACAAGTGGATCTTTGCCATGAAACATTTCAGGTAAAGCTGAGGTGATGTGGTCAGTCCCACATTCAATTTTGGCTGAATGAGCTCTTCCAAATGGTCCATGTCAAGGGTACACTAGGCACTTTCCCAAAATGTCAATCAAAGTGGTGGCAATAATTCTGTCTACTTTTCCTAAGCAGTCTACTTCTGGACCTACCAAAAACTTGTAATTTGGAAACACATGCAATCATCTTGCATCAGGAACTCCAGCCTTTGTAGGATGTGTAGCATAGATTTGGCTTCTTCTGTAGCACTCAGTGAGAACTTACTGAACTTGTTGCATATCCCACTTAGGGTGTCAAATTAGTCCCAAATCCAAATTAAAAATTACTTGGGTCATTGATCTGTCAACTAGCAGTCACTTATAGAGAAATTATATTATGGACAGCCTTAACTTTGTGTGGGCCCTTATCTTGGATAAAACGTTCATTAATTGTTAGCCATGACTTAGGTTGCATTTGCAAAGCAGTTTCTGGAGCTTATTATTTCCATTTCTAAAAAAACACAAGATATGGGTTTGGAAAAATTCTATTTTTTATATGCTTAAGTTGTTTGTTAAGTGCTTCTCCAGGAAACTGATTCTATATTTTCTGCTTAAGGACACAAGAAACAGAAATGAATTATTTATCACCTTTCTAAGAAGGTGGCTGTGGTAACAAAGCTTCTTTATGCACATTTCTTAAAATATGCCAAGCTGGAAAAATCTTTCCTTTTACAGAAACTTCCTGTCTTTCGTAACATCTTTAAGGCAGATAAACACTACGGTTGCATAGCCTAGTATAATTTTGTAACATTTTGAAATATTGTTATCTTCTATAGGGTCATTTGCTGAGGAGGATGTTGGAAGGCATGGAATAGCTGCATCATCAGTTATGGGGACTGCAAATGCAAGCAGAGGTTTAGAAGTTGCCGTTGCAAATCTGCAGGACTACTGCAATGGTGGGTTGATGAATATCCATTATCTTTTTAACATTTCCTTCCTAAGTGACACTTCCATGTCCCATTAAAAAGATAATGAAACTTCCATTTGTTTAATTTTGCTCATTCGTCTGCCTTCTCCAGAACTGGAGAATAGATTGTTGTCGAGGTTCGATGCAGCCTCGCAAAAGCGAGAATTATCAACAATGGGAGAATGTGCTAAAATCCTGTCTCAGGTAGATTCTTACCTGAATTTCCAGTACACATGCAGTGGAAGGAAATAGTAAATTCGTAGTTCATTGTTTTAATGAATTTTCCTTATCCTAATTGGTTTCTATATGCAGTTTAACAGGGGAACTAGTGCCATGCAACACTATGTTGCATCTCGACCTATGTTCATTGATGTGGAAGTAATGAATGCAGACACAAGGTTGGTTCTTGGTGATCAGGGTCTGCAAGCTGGCCCTAGTAACATTGCGCGCGGTCTTTCTGCATTGTACAAAGAAATTACAGGTTCTACAAAAGTTTCCCTGTTCTCTATAGCTATAGTAACGTGGGGAAATGGATATGATATATTTGCAGTGTTTCTTTTGCAGAGACTGTGCGAAAAGAAGCTGCCACTATCATGGCTGTTTTCCCTTCTCCTAATGATGTCATGTCAATACTGGTGCAGGTATCTGAAATATAGACTTTGTGGATTTCTTTCTAACTGTAATTCTATTTAATCTACTTTAGGATTATGCCATTGATTTATTTTGAGGCTGAAAAGTGTGTTTCACTGTTGTTGTGTGCAGCGTGTTCTAGAGCAGAGAGTAACATCCATTTTGGACAAGTTGTTGGTGAAGCCATCACTGGTGAACTTACCTCCTGTTGATCAAGGAGGACTTCTACTTGTGAGTTGAATTAAATGTGGTGTAATTTTCTGTTTCCCCTGTTACAATTGTAAAGCTCCCACTAGATGTTAACTTTTGGTGCCGTTTGAGGTGAGGATGCAGTACCTTAGAATTCTAGCAGTGGCATATGAAAAGACACAGGAACTTGCTAAAGAGTTACGTGCTGTGGGATGTGGTGACTTGGATGTTGAAGGTAATGTGAGGGCTTTGGGTATTTGTTCTTATACCATGAAACCCGATTCTCTGAATTTGTTTTTCTGCAGTGTTATTGGTAGGATCATGCAATTGGAATGCACTCTGGAGATATGTGTGTTTGGAATAAAACATTCTCAGTTGAAAGCTCGAACATATGTATATCTGTGAGTCTGCACCGTGTGTGTGTGTGTGCGTGCCCGTGCGTGCGTGCATGCATGGATGCATTAAGGTGCTGCTATCTGACCTGTTTAAAGCAGTTAACTATTAACTCAATCATAAAGCAGTTAACTATTAAGTCAATCATCTTTCATTTTATTCTTTTGGGACATTGAACCATAGAGCTCTAGCTCTCATGTTGCTGTTCTTGAGGTTTACATTTTATGTTCCATGTTATTCAGTCTTTCAGTTATTTTGTCTTTTCTACCAAACTCTTTTACAAGGAAATCCAAAAGGACCCTCAGTAATTCCAGTGGAGAGCTTGCATCTATTGCTTGCAAGTTGTTACTGTCTGTCAAAAGAACTGTTGCAACACATTTTGAAAGAGCCACAAATTGGTAAAACTGTTATAAGCAGAAATGGGTAAATTTATTTGTACTCTCTCTCTCTCTCTCTCTGAGCCCGAAAATTGTGTAGTAAGGCTCTTGGTTGGATGTTAGACATGTCACAGCAATCTGATTTAGTTGCTTCAGAGTTTTATGAAGCACACTTATGGCTGGTTCATTGTTGTTCGTGTTTTCATGTTGGACATGGTGCTGTTTATTGAGCTTTTGTTTTCATTGTCGATGCCTTTTGATCAATTTCTTGTTTTTGTTATCACTTCTAACACAAGTATTCCAGTCTATGTTTCCTTGCCATTTTAGATTATTTTTTTTTCATGATTTCATTGCTTTCTGAAATTGCAGCACTAATTAGGTCTTAGTGGATGGCAGCCACAATAAACTATGAAAATTGTGATTTTGACAAAATGTATTCCAGGGGACTAATGAAGGCTGTTTTTACTATAATACTATATTACAAAAATGAATAAATGTTGGTTAATTTGACTTTTATCAGTTGTCATCCATATAAAAACATGATTTTAGTCATGTTGTGTTTCAGAGTCACACTCAGATTCCAAGGCAACTAAATCACAGATACTGAAGTATTTATTCTCTTAGCCACCTAAACTATATTCCAGGGTGTTTTTAGGAGAAATTAGATCACAGACATGAATGAACTGTTGGTCAATGGAACTTTTATTAATTGTCATCCATATGGCCAATGTGAATTTAGTCATGCTATGTTTTGGGGGTGAGACTCAAAATCTGTGACGACTATATCATACATACTGAAGTATTTATTCTGTTAGCTGCAGAAAGCTTTTAATTTGAAGACTTTTCATTAATTGCCCTCCACTCTTTGTATCTTGTAAAAGTTCACCAATCAAATGTTCATGCAGAATGTAGTTAGGTTTTTCTGTATCTACTGCTGTTCCTCTTCATGTGTTAATGATCGCCAACTTTTGTGGTTCAGGCCTCACAGAGTCCCTTTTTCTTGTCCACAAAGATGAATATCCAGAGCATGAACAAGCCTCACTTAGACAGCTCTATCAGGCGAAGGTTTTAAACCTTTCATCTAATTCAGATTACAATTTTGATTTGGCTTAAATTTTTTATCTTCTTCAGTTACATTAACCTTTCCAGCTTATGCTCTTATTCTGTAAAGATGGAAGAGTTACGTTCTGAAGTCCAGCAACAGTCTGAAACAACTGGGACTGGAACTTTTGGACGTTCAAAAGGAGCTTCAGTTGCAGCAGCTTCACAGCAGCAGATATCTGTTACTGTAGTAACAGACTTTGTGCGCTGGAATGAGGAAGCAATTTCCCGGTGCACTTTGTTTTCTTCACAGGTGAAGAAGCTACACACTTTTTTTTTTCTTCCTGGAACTGTATTCTAAACTGTATTATGTAGTAATAGTCAGTTTACAATGACCTGTGGCTCTTTTTATATTTTCTGTTGCTAGAGACTGATAATTAGTTTCCAGTGAGGATCTGCTGTTCTTTGTCTATTTTCTGCTAATAAAGGACTCTGGTTCACTGATACAACTTATGTGTGATCCAAATTATAGCATGGTCTGCCATCAAAAAATATTGTCTTTGCAAATAAATACTCTCTCTCTCTCTCTCTCTCTCTCTCTCTCTCTCTCTCTCTCTCTCTGTGGGGTTGATAACTTACAACATGGCATGTTGTAGGTTATCACGTCCTCAAAATTATATTGGATCTGAGATGCCCTCAAAGATGCCATTTAATAAATTTTTGAATGGGTTTTGTGTCTTTTTACATTATAACTTCTATACATTACAAAACACATAATTTAAGCTACCCAATACTGCAATCAAGCTTACAAAACATACCCTCAATTTTTCCTGTCTTTCTATACTGTAGATGATTGAGTAGCCCTGCTGTCCAATCTCTAGCAATGACGTGGGACAAAATGGGACCATGTTTCTTGTTGGGAAACACTACATCCATGTCTAGACAGTAGCCGATGGTTCAAATCAGCCCTTTTCTAATTGGCCTACAGAGAGAGTATTTATTTGAGCTCTAGCATATGCTAGATCTGGGGGAAGGGGTGGGCCACAAAGGATCTATAGTATGCTGCCTTCCCTTGCATTTTTTGCAAGAGGCTGTTTCCACGTCTCGCACATGTGTGCTCAAGGTCACATGACAACAACTCTGCCATTACAGCAAGGCTCCCCTTCTTATGCCTAAAATGTTATAATTTAGATAAACAAGAAAGCAAGAAAACCTAAATGCAACCTGATCTCTTTTTAGTAGACCAATTGAAAGTCTTCATGCATCCTTTTTTTACTTCCAAGCCCATGACTGGTAATCCTTGGTCTCCAATAACCCACCTCACAGAGTATTCAATATGCCAATTAGGGATCCTATGTTCATGATTCTATGTTCTTCTCTTCCAGAATTTGATTCTAGAGGATAACAAGACTGCTATTCATCATCTGGGCTTCTGAGATTTTGTGAGCAAGTTAGCAATCAATGGAATATGGTTCAATGAAGAGGATGGAGATTCTGTCAAGTCGAATGCAGCACATTTAAGGGTTTGTTTGTGAGGAATTTATATTTTTGCTACTGAGCTTGAGCTTACAGAGTTGAACAAATTGGCTAATAGAGGCAATTTTATGTTGGTTATTGCTCTGGAAACTATTACAACTGTTCAGAGAGATTGGTTGGTTAAAGCTCTGAGAACTTTTGGTTGGTTATAGCTCTGGAAACTATTGCAACTATTCAGCTGCTGAGAGAGAAAGAGAATGGTGTTTCTTTTTTTGGTCAACTTCTAATTGGTTGCTTATAGCATTGGGTACTAATACAACTGTTCGGCAGTTGTTATTGATAAAGTGGTAAAGGTGGCCTGTGGTCATCTTGTCGTTGTTCTGAGTTGCTATATGATGCCCTTGTCTATGGTCGATTCTGTTGTTGGCCCTTCCAGTGGGATCTGCATATTTGAGACTTTTGTGGAAATTAAGCCTGCTTGCTGCAATTTGGATGCTCTGAAAGGACCAAACAGAAAAATATTCCAGGTTTTTGTCAATCTAGTGAGAGTGCTCTGACCTATGTTGTTTAGTTCATTATCAAAATCTTCAAGTTTGTTAGAGGTTCCTTGAGTGATGAATTGAGGTTGTTGAATAGTTTTTTCATTAATGTGATTAAGACTTAGCCAGAGCTGATGTAGTCAACATGTCCATTTTCCTCACCACACAGCTTGGATACTTAGTTCCTTGTTTCTTGCCTGAACTGCTTATACATTTGGTTCTACACTATTGTGGAGTATGCATGAGATTCTTCTTGATTTGTATATTTAAATGTCTTTCCAAGACAGTAGGAGAATTGTATTGGCATGCCTCTTTAAGACTATTGCCACATGTCATTAGGGTTTTGTGGTAAAAGTACAATCTAGAAGTATATTTTTAAATTATTTGAACCATTCATATTAACCGTGGGCCATGTTGCAAAATGACATACACTGGATGATGTTGCTATTGATTCTTCTGAGCTGTTTTGAGTACCATCAGTTTTAGTACCATCCATTATACAACAGATAATAGCTTAGAGAAAACAATGTTAGGATCATACAAAGTGTGTGACATTGCTCTTCTTGTTGATGCTTTAATAATAAGACTTTTTTCCCATGAAATAGGTTCTCACATTATTGTGCTTCTATATGTGTGCACTTGTTCCTGCATGTGTATGTGCCTATTTGACAATGGATCTGTGTGTTTTTGTGGCAATATGTATTTGAATGGCCTCTTTTGACTACATCTTTCTCCTGCCTCAAAGTATCTGGGTTCTGCTTCATGTAATCTTGTAAAACAAGTGTTTTGCGTTACGATACATATTTCAGCACTGTTGTATCTCTAATGATTTTTCTGGTGTCACTGTGCAGTCTGCTACCCTTGCAACCAATGTTAAATCAGTTTTCACTTGCTTGCTTGATCAAGTAAGCCAATATATAACTGATGGACTTGAACGGGCCAGAGAGAGTCTGAATGAAGCTGCATCTTTGAGGGAACGGTTTGTGATCGGCACAAGTGTCAGTAGAAGGGTGGCTGCTGCTGCTGCTTCTGCTGTATGCTACTCTAACTCACATGTGTTTCAGTGCTAGTACTTTTTGCAAATCAATTACTTGTTGAGGCACAATTTTTGCAATATGTATTCTTCTATATATCTTAAGAAGGTTTCTCCTATAACTGGTCATAAATAACAGAGGGTTGGCGATGATCTGCAGGCAGAAGCTGCTGCTGCTGCAGGTGAAAGCAGTTTCAAATCTTTCATGGTGGCTGTGCAACGTTGTGCCAGCAGTGTGGCAATAGTCCAGCAAGTATGCAGCCTTTATACACCTAAGCATCTAGATATCAGTTTCCATAAACCATGGCATTCATTTGAAACCATAGGGATGACGCAGGATATCTTTTCCCATGCAGTATTTTCAAAACTCCATTGCTCGGCTCTTACTGCCTGTTGATGGTGCACATGCTGCTTCATGTGAAGAAATGGCAACAGCTATGTCCAGTGCTGAGGCTGCTGCTTTTAAGGGACTTCAACAATGCATCGATACCGTTATGGCTGAGGTCTGTTGTTTCAGTTCAATACATTAATGGGATCAAATTCCATTCCAAAACAGAAAAGGAAATGATTAATGAGATATAATAGCCTGAAGGTAGAATTATGGCCTTTGACAAGCATCCCTTTGTAGATTTATTTGTTTTAGAAGCCAAAAGTATTAGAGAACTTCTTAAATAAGTTATTGATGGGGATCCTCTGAAACCATAGCATATCATTAGGTTCCTATTAAAGAAGTTATTGGATGGGGATCAACTCTAAAACCATATGTATCTTTAGTGGACTTATGCATTTTTCATTGATATTGTCCAAAGTTTGGCACTGCAGTGTCATGCTAGCTCAATAAGTTCCTGCTACTTCTGAATATTTCCTTTGATTTTTACTTTGATGAGGACATATGAATTTATAATGAACTCCTAGTGATGGTTGACTCTCTACGTATGTGAATCATAAGGGCTTCATAGATCAATCTTTTTCACAGCTAAGTTATTGTTCTTATGCATATATAAGCTCAGAGTTTGATGGCTAAGAGCTGGAATGCAAGGCAAATTATTCTTCCAGAAGATGAAGCTCTCGAAGAGTCTGAATTCTTTTTAAATAATGTTCTTGCCATCACTTCTTTACTGTTTCTGTTGCTATATCTTACCACCTGAGGCTCTATCTGTAGTAATTGCTTTCATCTAAATGACTATTTTTTTTTTATGCCTCAATACATCATTCTATTTCGAGGTTTTCTAGATAATGATGCTCTGCTTATTTGCATGCACATGTGTGTGTGTGTGTGCGCGCATGTGGATGCACTTTCTGTATGTGTACAACTGGGAAGATGATTGCCAATTCCCACATTCAGGGAGTATCTGAACTGGATCTTTAACTTTTCAAAGGATATAACTATAGAAAACACTACTGGAGAGATGGCTACTTATTTGTTTTGTCGGAAGCTGGTTTCTATTATCAAACAAATGATTCCCTGTTTCCCATCCTTGGTTTTCTATGACATTTCCTGTTCTGCAGGTGGAGAGACTTCTATCTGCTGAACAAAAAGCAACTGATTATCGAACACCTGATGATGGAAATGCCCCAGATCACCGGCCAACAAGTGCCTGCACAAGGTGCAATTCTCCTGATGATGAAGGACCTTGCATATGAATGAATAAAACAACCATAATTTGTCTTGACATTGTTCTTTTCTGGTCATTTTTCAGGGTTGTGGCATACCTCTCCCGTGTACTTGATGTTGCATTCACTGCTCTAGAAAGTCTAAATAAACAAGCTTTCCTGACTGAACTGGTACCGTATTTCACTTTTGCAAACCATGAAAAGGCCTTTCAAGATGCTATTAATAATCTAGTATATAGATACTTGTTTCTGATAGAGGAGGTACTAATTCCATAGGTGGATATTGACTAATAGTTTAAACTTAGAGGCAGGTGATTGACCGTGCATCTGTGTATGAGCATCGATGTCATGTACGTATGCATGCATATACATGTTTATGGTTTGATCTTCTTATTCTCTTGCCATTCCAAAGAAAAGAAAAGATGGTTTGGACTTCATATTTGCATACCTGATCTTCTCTCTGTTTGGAGAAGCAAAGGGTACAGAACAATGATAGCATTATGCATTATGAAACAACTTATGTACATGCATATCTATGTATACGATACATAACCAGTTCACATCCCCTACCCCAGTCAGTACAAACTACTCTCTACATCTGTGATTATGCTGTGATTCCTATCTTGCAGTTTGCTGTAGGGACACCTTGGTCTGACAAATTTGAGTTCATTGCTACATTTCTTGCTTTTGCATGTTTAATTGTATTTTTAGCTTAAAAGAGACTGGTTAGTTCTGCACTGTTTATGCATGAACCATGGGAGATCACTTGGGAGGAAGACTGGTTCAGTGCCAAAGGTTTGGTTTCTGAATTCACCATCCAAGGTCTATAATGTGTCCATCTGTTCTCTGAAAGGAATGACGATCTGGTGCTTAACTTGGCAGCACAGTCCCAAGCCACTTCCTAGGTGGCAATAACCACTTAATCACCAATTCCAAGCATAGTAAGATATCATGCCGACCAGCAGATGTTTCAAGTCTATGAATCTTATCTCCATCAGTTTGCCATTGTTGACCCTCTGGGGGCTTGTACTTTTTGGCCCACTTTGATCTTGTTACTGTGCATCATCTTTTTGTAAACTTACTGTCAGTTGTTAATGAAAGAAGATGAACTGTTTGATTTGATGTCTCATGGCATGTTTTTTTGCTCCTATCTTTATATTATCATCTTTTAATCTACTAGGTAAATTTTGAAATGTTGACGAGTCCAACTTTTACATTGTAGGGAAACCGTTTGTACAAGGGGCTACTAAATCATTGGCAGAAGTTCACTTTTAGTGCCAGGTAATCTTCTTGATCTCTTATGAGTTTTTTACTTTCAAATTTGTAGGGAATGACTATTGCATGAAACACAGCAAACTAGGCTCTGATTCTCCTTGAGGCGGGTGACAGAACTGTGCAAGACTGTTTTTGAGGAAAAAAGAAGATATACTTTCACCTTGAAAGCCATAAATAGTTTGCTATTTGAAGACCACAATTTCGTGTTACATTCAGTCTAAATAGAATTTATTAAGGACCTCATGCTTGATCCATAATGATAGTTGAAGATCAAGGTTTAGATTGGATTTTAAGAATCCATCTAATGCCCTTGTACACAGAAGGGAAGGCTTGGTAAAAAGGTGGAGGTCACAGGTTCGATGTGTGGAAACAGCCTCTTGCAAATGCAAGGTAAGGCTGCGTAATATAGACCCTCGTGGTCTGCCCCTTCCCTGGATCCTGCATATGCAGGAACTTCATGCATCTGGCTTCCCTTTCATCTAACTCCCTTTTTCATTAGTGTGGTGTGTGGTTCTACATACTGTCTATTAGCTCTGAGCAGCCAAAATCCTAAGGACTTTAACTGGGTCCTGTAAGCTGAAAGATCCAACTATTGATGTTTACATAGTTTTTAAACCCTCGTATATACTTCTTTAACAATTTAGACATTTGTGGATGGAGGCTGGCTTTGTTTTTCTTCATTTACATGTCCGTTTTCTCTTTTAGTGGGGGGTTGCGCCTCAAGCGCGACATAACAGAGTATGGAGACTTTGTGCGAAGCTTCAATGCTCCGGCTGTTGATGAGAAATTTGAGCTATTGGGCATGTAAGTATAGATTTTCTGTAACTCATTTATGTTGTTCTTCATATCAGGTTGGTAGATAGATCTATATTAATATCTAAACTGTTTAAAATTTCCCTGTTTTCAGCATGGCCAATGTCTTCATAGTGGCACCTGAGAGCCTTTCTACTCTGTTTGAAGGAACCCCAAGTATCCGAAAAGATGCATTAAAGTATGAATGATAAGTGGCTTACTGTATTAAATTTGAGGTTGATATTATGTTGTCTTAATTAGGCAAGTAGCGGTAATATTAATTGTTGGATCGGCTCCAAATGCAGGTTTATTCAGCTACGGGAGGACTTCAAAACTGCAAAGATTGCGTCGAGGCTCAACAGCTTTATGGCTAATTCATAGTTGAAGAAAAGCAGCTGTAAGTACAAAGCAGAAAGGTATTCACAAGAAAAAGAAAAACATGTGAATTTTGGGTTCTGAGCTCACTTAAAATCATATGGAGTTGGGAGAGACTGCCTTAGGGAATGGTTCTGGTGAAGCTGATTAGAGACTTTATTATATTCTTTTAGTTTAGTAGGCTGACGAATGGGTTAATCTTGGGCGGGTAACTGGGTTAAATTCTAAAATGTCGTGTAGCCTTGAAAGAAGATGACACAAAAAGATCAAATGGCTGCTGTTGTAATTTTGAAGGACCTGTTTTAGTGCAAGAATGTGTAGAAAGAACTTCAAGATTGTATTTGTTTATTTTTAGCCAAAAGAACTGATTTTCATTTGCTGCTTGTGGGAGAGTTTGTCTCATATTCCGGAATTCAGCTATGTTTTGCCTGTCTGATTTGTTTACCTACTTACGGAGTTCTCCGAGCTATTTGGCATGGAGCTTGGCTGATAGTGTTTACTGGTGCCTGGACCCACTTGCTAATCTGATCTGCGAGGATTGCTTAGCTGGGTAAGTCCTAGTGGAAAGATAGGACCCACTTGCAATGGATCTTTGCTGAAATCATGCCAATCAGATGACAGTACCATCATTAGTAATGGTGCTCCATTTTGGAAATGGACCTCCATTGTCGTAGAAGTTTAAATTTGGGCCTACTGATGTAACATGGTCCCTTGCGCCGAATGGTTTTGATGACCACATATCCAGCCCGACTTGTAAAGGAGGTCTAGCTATGCTGCGTAGGCCAATTGTTAATTTAGGGGCTGCCATATATATTATTATTATTACCAAATAGGATTTTCTTTAGCCTTTCGAATCTTCTGTTTTGCCACGTAGGCATTTTCCTTGAACTTTATTTTTCCTTGTGTTAAGAAGGCATTTTTAAACTTCTAAAATATTTTTATGTTTATCATGTTTCGTTGGTTGAATGAGTGGGCTACTAAAAGCTTTCGTTGTTTCATTAGTTGAATAAGTGGGCTAAAGAATCTGTTCTATTCTGAAAATCTTTCTATTGCTATTTGTATTTTCACGAAATACTCAAATTTTGTCGTATATCTTCATTTTTTAGCTTTTATAAGATTTTTTAAATTAATTTTATGTTATCTTCCAATTAGGCTTTTGGAGAATTTGGCAATCTTTTTTAGCTATTTGTCAATTTTTAAAATCTCTTTCTGATCTCTAACCTTTTTTAAAATCTCTTTGTGGATTCTATATTCTTTTATTTCCTAGACATTTTTTCTTTAAAGTAGCCTACTATGTCTACAAAGATTGGTGCAATATTGTAGCAAGCTCATGGAGCAAACTCATCTCAATGATTCCCTCTAGAAAACCTGCTACAAGTTACATCAGAAATGTGACATCTCAATGAAAAACACCAACTTCCTTGGATTCCTCATGGTCCTAGATATTTACACCAACACTGAACCCTTGGATCTTCGTCCTCGTGAAATGAACCCAATCCACATTTTTCCTTTAAACACCCAAATAAAAAACAAATGATTTGGGATTTCAATGGAAGAAACAATATGGGATTTTCAGTGGAGAGCAAGTTCCTTCAAACACCCAAATGAAAAGTCCAAATCAGGATCTTTTCATGTTATGTAACATTCCCCAAGCTATGAAAATTAAGCCAGTGGTGATGGGAGAAGAAAGGGGATTTCACCCTTCTTTCACACTTTTAATGGTTTCTTTTCTCCTATACTTGGGCAGGTCATTTGCTAAGTGGAACAAGGTGGCAGCACTATATGTCAGTTAGGTGTGTTAATAGTGGAAGATGATTTTGATTCACTTACTAATGTGAAGAATTTATTTTGAGACATCGAAAAGTATAGGGTTTTATTTATTTATTTATTTTATTTTAAAGATTTTACTCAAAGTATATGTTTTCATGTAAAAGGCTACACTTAAGACGCCTTATAAAATATGGCACGGGCTGTTAAGAACATAGATGATGTTTATTTTCTCATTAAAATGTCATGCCATACGGTGTTTCACTTGACATGCTAGCGAGTGGACTTGCCACATGTTTCTAACATTTAAAAATTTAAAAATTAATAAGGTGGGCCTTTATTTTCAGGAATCCCACATATTTTATAAAACTAATTATTTTTATTACCATATGTATTGGAAAAAGGTTTAGAAAACCCAGGGTGTCACAATAGCTTTAGTGATTCAATTCAAAAATTTCCAATTATCTCCCAGTGTCCAAAATTTAATCCATTATGTACTTAAATATGTGGTTATAATGAGAGCACCTGTACTTTCATATGCATACTATCAGTTTATTTAAAAGACAAGACCATGACTAGTAGAGTGCACTTCATGCATCAGCATCACTTTGCAATTCATTTTCATGGGTTGTATTGATTAATGCAGTGTCTCCACAAATATTTTGCACCATAATTTTTACTAAAAAATCTTAAATATACACCCAAAAGATATGGAAAGCCTCCTGCAAGTGGAGCTATCAACAAAGATCTGGGATACTAAACTCCAGGTGTGCTTTTCCTTTTTTAAGTTCTTTGCTCAAAGTACTTTAAGGCATTGATTCAATGGAACTTCAAAATCCAATATGCGTTTTCATTATCACCATGAAGGATACTATATGGGCAAACATTCTAGGGGACACTTTTTTTGTCGTCCAACTTAAAGCCTGACTTTAATTGGGCAATATATCTAAATATAGAATGCTAAACTAATTATGATCATGCTATTTTACAAAATGGAATTTCAATAGTTATAATGAGCATTTAATTTTAGATGCTACTATCAGTTAAAAAAAGAACACAAATATAACTTGTATACTTCAGTTGAACCATCACTCATGATCTTGCATTGCAGTTGTCAATGGTTGGATCCATTGATGCAGTAGCTTCATGATACATTTTGCACCATGACATTGGTTTACAGAAAAACCATCAACCATGCGCCTAAATGATAAGAAAATCCTCCTGTCGGTGGGACTATTGACCTGAAACCATTTCAAAGATTGGCTTATCAGGATAATGCTATCATTATGCAACCATAAAAAGGATCACGATTTGGAAAGTATCGTTTTGAAGTTGTGGATATTACACACAGGTATCGTCTTACTTCCATTAAACATTTTCTATCCTAGGAAATAAGAATACATCATTTATCGTAACAGTCACTTGGAACAGAGGAATAATTATGAGAGTAGAGCGACTCTATTTCAGTTAGTAGTAAGTGCGTCAGGTAAAAGTAAAATCGAAAAAATGCTTACTCAATATCCAGCTTTATTCATAAGCATGTTGTGACTGAAGACCGGACATTTAAATGACAAATTTCCAAAGCAAGTTTAATAACTTTAAACATGTCGTGCTCCCCATATGTTTTCCTCTCCCTGCTGCTGTGGGCTTTCTTTCTTTATTTCTGGAAGACCCAAAAACTGTCACTTCTGGTTTATTCTAAAATATTATATAAATTAGCGTGGCTTCCATTGAATCTGGTTTTTTCAGCGTTTGGCGATGCTAGAAATGTTAGAAGTAACAATTTTGAAGTAAACTGCTGCCTATATGCAGTGCATTTCTATAAGCAAATATTTCAAGATCCAATATTTGGTTAAATCAGCATCCAATCAGATTGTACTAATCTAGGAATGGGAGATTTCATAGAGATTTATGTGGAAGCAACCTGAGCATGCTTTGCTTGAAGGTAATTCTGTAGGATACCAATAACTATTCGTTGTGGATTTACAACATCGGAGACCATACATCGAAAGTGTATGATATTTAGATGTAAAGAACATGGGACACATACAAAGTTTACATCTGTGTATATTTTTGGAAACAGAAGAGGGGCGACATAGAGCTAATATCTCATGATGGCTTCTTGGATCTCGTTACCAAGAAGGATGATTCAACTGGTTTTTTATTAGCCGCAGATACAAATAAAGCATTCTTTAGTATCTCCCCCAAGAAATATAACAAAATACATAAGCAGATAGGAAGGATGTACATTTATCAGAAGATAAACAATTAGGCACAGTGAAACAACTTTAATAGGAAGGATGATACAAAGGGACAAGCCCATATCCTTCGCATGTCCGGTAAATGCCAATAGAATGCGCAGCTCTTGCCGGATAGGGTGATCTCCTCGGAATCATCAGATCGATCCCATAAAGGTGTCCTTCGTGTACTGACATATTGAGTTTAAACCTCTGCTTCATCTTTATAAACAATCTCGCAGTCAACAAGCTGTCAGATCCAGCTTGATGACTGTCGCCAAACCTCTCGACCTGTAATATTCCAGCCAACTTCTCAAGCCCCACTTCGACTCCCATCAAACCATTACAAAAAGTCGCCACACGTTTAATATCATAAATGCGAGGAGAAAGAGACCCCAACTGACCCAGAAATTGAGAGAGTTCGCTGGGCAACTCCCTCTTTGTGCAAAGCTTCAGTAAGTATCCGAGATCATACAGTCCATGAAAAGTCACCAACTGCATGCATCCATGATTTCCCACCAAAATTTGTTGCAGCAATTGTGAAAATTCTTCTATATCAATCCCCTCCTCTCTGTTTTTCTCAAAGTTTATACCACTTTTTTCTAATAACTTAATAGAAACAGGACTGTGCACGTCAACAGTAGCATCGAAGTTCTTGAAATTGAACTGCCAACAACAAACTGGGTGAGGCATATTACCGTTTTGATCGAAAAATGTCATACCCAGTTGAATAATCTTCAAAGAATCCACGTTGAACTTCAAATCGCTGTAACGAAGAGTTTCCGACGCAAAACGAGGAGTGTTTTGCAGAAAGCCAGGGAACTCGGTGTCAATGGCCATACATGGGAACTGTTCCCTGACTTTCTTGATCCTCTGAATTTCCTCTCTCAAATTCGACTTCCAAACTTCATGAATCATGTTGGATTCTTCCCCTTTCTCCTTTTTTTGTTTCACTTTCTCAATTCTGTTTCTTCTCTGCGATACTTCTTCTCTCTTCTGACTGTTGCAGCAAGCACCAGAGACCCAGAATGGTTCTTTGCCCTTAACGAAGCTAGGCAATTCTTGCAATGAGTGCAGCTTACAGACTTCTCTGAGAGAATCAGGTCACACCAAATATATTTAGAAACTTTCTCGACCTGGGCTTTTCTTCTAAGAAACTTCCTATTCGAGTCTCTGAGAGCCTTCTATTTTCAGTTCGCTTCATTATTTAGAAGTCTGCTGGCTGGCGCTAACGGCTTCTTGAGTCTGATTTGTTTTCCTGGATCCACAGTGACGGAAGCACGAATCGGAGCCCTTCTTTGTTGGGCAGTGATATCTGCAATGGATTATGATAGGGTTGTGCACAACAACTGAATCAATTAGTAAGCTTCAACCAAATCAAAGATGGGTGACAACAACTGAATCCGTCAAATGCTCAAATTACGCTGATTATTTGTTGATTCATTCAAGTGAGATTATATCAGGCCAGCTACTGGATCTATTGATGCGGCTAGATCTGCATGTAGAACCCCCGTTGTTGACAAAAATAATTCATCTGTGAACCCCATAATAGGTGGGCCAATCGCAAAATCTCTTGCTCTTACGTTGGATTATTTCAACATGCCAATTACATGACATTTTGTTGTGATTCTCCCCAGACTTTCCGAAACTCCATTTTACACCCCAAACCACGGTGACTATGATCATCTAGTGACAAGATGATTCATTAGATGAACAGTATGTAGATGGACCTTTGAGCTGTGGTTACAAAGCATCAGATTACATAAGAAAAGATTGGATCACAGTATAGATGGGCTTTATAACTGCAGTTACACCTTCGATTACGCAAGCAAACACCATAACAAAAGTTTGTAGCATAATGCGTTAAAATGTTTAAAAATAGGAATAAAGCATCAAAGAAGAATGATTGAAAAAAATAGAATTTAACTTTTTTTTGGTGAGTGTCCCATTTTACATACCCAAATGTAACATATACTACTGTTTCAATGCCCTATTGCTAACAAAATTCCTGGAAGAAATTTGAATTAAATTCAAAAAATAGGTGTGAATATCAATTTTTATTGGATGCATTGACACAATTTGCATTCAATGGGTGTCTTTATTAGCTCACTAGCACACAAATCAACAAAATATTGAGAAAGGAAAAAAATCGCTAGTTTATTTAAAAATATAAAAAAATATCTCAAAACTATTGAAAAATAATGAATGTCTTGAGAAACATATTTTGGCATATCAGAAAGATAGATGAGAAGCTTTAGTGTTAGTTTTGTTCAATTTTTGAATCATTTGATTTTTAAAAGTTTAACTCAAGATAGAACTTTTTAAACTTGAGGAAGGTAGTAGAGAACATTTATACCTTCAATCTTCCTCCTAATTGGGGAATTAGTTCAACATTTAATGTGGAGGATCTAGTTCCTTTTCGTCACCCTCCCAAGTTCATCCATTGATCTTAGTTTCTACCCTAACCTTGATGCGAGCATTGATCCCAGCCAAGCTATTCAAAGCCCTTGGCCCCGTGCCCCACCAATGTAGCCGTTACTTTCGTAGCCATAGGTTCATCCTGCAAAAGAGTAGGTAGAGAAAATACTTGATGATCGGATAGTGTCCACTAGACAATGGCGCATTCCAATCTGGTGGTCGGATAATAGGTGTAGAGGTCAACCCAGCCTTGAGTTGCTCAAATGCTTTCTTATAGTCTTCATCAAAGTAAAAAATGGCCTCCTTTGTATGTAAATTATACAGGGGCTTGGTAATTTGTCTAAAATCCTTAATGAATCATTTGTAAAAGCCAGCATGTCCTAAAAAAGAGCGAATTTCTTTCATCGTCCTTAGTGGAGGAAGGTTGGCTATCAAATCCACTTTTGCCTTATTGACTTCTATCTCATTGGGTGATATTATGTGGCCTAATACCATCCCACTTTATACCATAAAATGATACTTTACCCAGTTTAACACAAGATTCTTTTCTTGACACCTTACAAGAACTAACTTTAAGTGGTGCAGACGCTTATCATATGATGACCCAAATATTGAGAAGTTGTCTATAAACATCTCAAGAAATCTTTATATCATATCAGAGAAAATGCTCATCATACGCCTTTGAAATGTAATTGGAGTGTTACAAAGCTCAAAAGGCATACATCATTAAGCGAAGGTTCCAAAAGGGCAGGTGAAGGTGGTCTTCTCCTGATCTTCTAGTGCTATAGGAATCTGATTGTAAGCAGAATATCCATCTAGAAAATAGTAATACCTATGTCCGGCCAACCTCTCTAGCATTTTGTCAATGAAGGGGAGAGGAAAATGATCTTCCTCATGACCGTGTTCAACTTTGGGTAGTCAATACAAACTCTCTACCCAATGGTCATGCAGGTGAGTACTAACTCGTTATCCTCATTTTTTACTACCGTGACCCCAAATTTCTTTGGTACAACCTGAACGGGGTAGACTCAAGTACTGTTAGAGATAGGGTATATGATACTAACATCTAAAAGCTTTAGGACTTCATCTCTGACCACGTCCTTCATGTGGGGGTTTAGTTGTTTTTGGGTTTCCCTAGAAGGTTTTGCATTTTCTTCTAGATGTCTCCTATGCATGCATACGGCTGGACTAATCCCTTTTATGTCTGCTATTGTCCACCCTAGAGCAATTTTATGTTTCTTAAGAACATCTAAAAGCTTATCTTCCTGTTCTTTATCTAAGTCTGATGCTATTATTACAGATAAGGTTTCATCTGGGCTTAGATATGGATATTTTAGTTGTCAGGCAAAGGTTTTAGGTCCAAAGATGGTGGTTGCTCTATTGAGGATATGAGGACAGATTTAGAAGGTTGGAGCAGTTCCACGTAAGGACCCCACTTAGAAGTATCCATGATTGGTGCAACATCTAAAAGATTGTTTATCTCCTCAATATATTTGTCTAGATCAAGTTTTCCATTAACGTGCGCGAGACAAGCTTGTAGTGGGTCAGAGATGGACAATGGTGAATGAATCTCATTAATTAGACTCTCGATCACATTGACATCACATGAATCATCGACGTCTAAATGTTGTTTATTGGCATTAAAGACATTAAGCTTAACCTTCATGTTGCCAAACTATAGTTTTATTACATTATTCCTACAGTTAATAATGGCATAGGATGTAGCCAAGAAAGGATGTCCAAGGATGACTGGAATCTAACTACCAAGATCAAATGCAGGCTAGGTGTCCAATACAATAAAATCAACAGGATTATAAAGCTTGTCTACTTATACCAACACTTCTTCAACCAAACCACAAGGTATTTTGATTGATCTATTAGCTAATTGCAGCATGAGAGTAGTTGGTGTAGTTGGTTTTTACTATCTGAGTCTTAGTTGCTCATAGACAGAGTATGACAACAAATTAACACTAGCCCCTGAGTCAAGAAGTACCCCCTATCTATGACATGGTCTCCAATGATGCAGGTAACTGTAGGACATCCTAGGTCTCTAAACTTTGGTGGGGTTTTCTGTTGAATCAAATAGCTTACTTACTCGGTGAAGAAAGCTTTTATTTGTACATTTAGTTTTCTTTTTCTTGTGCAGAGCTCTTTTAAGAACTTGGCATAAGTAGGGATATCTTTAATTACATTAAGCAATGATATATTTTTTTTATACATGTTTAAATACTTCCATTAACTCATTGAAGTTTGTCATGTTCCTAGCTTATTTAGTAACTAAGGAAAATGGGCTTTAGGCATTTAAGATGCCTCCATTATAGGTTCTACTGGTCTTTTCTGTCTCTTCTCTTTCTCCTCTGTTTTAGTTGCCTCTTTTTCCTCTAAAGTTTCCTTAGCCTCCCTTCTTCGTTATCGATCAAATGATTGCTCATAAGGGTGGTTACAGACTTGGCATGCTCATGAGGGTTAAGGTTTTGAGAACTTGACCCTATCTCAAATTGACCCTTAAGGTTGGGGATGGGTTGACTAGGGAACTGTCCCTTTCCTCTTTTATGTAGTTTAGCTGACAATTGGCTTACCTACATGTCTAGTTTGGCTAGGGCTTGAGAATCGATATTCTGGAATTGATTTAGAGCCCTTTTTGTTTCTTCATTCTATTTTGAAATCATGCTCTAAATTCTATCCTCTAAAGTTGGTTTCTTTAGTTGTTGAGGTTATTGGATGTTAGGTGCAGGAACTATAGGCCTAGGAGGAAAATTTTGGTAAGGGGGTTCACTAGTCGTACCCCTTGGTGATTATTCTTTGATAGGGAAAAATTGGTATGCCTGGCCCATTCAGGATTGTAGGTCTTAGAATACGGGTTGTTGCTAGGTTGGCGATATGCATTCAATGCATTCGCTTGGTCTATAAGATATTCAGGGTATACTTTATTGGATGGATAAGCTGAAGTTGAATGAGCTGGACTAGAACAAGTAGCAAATACTCCTTGTGAAGATTTATGGGATAAGGTAACAACAATGAAAGATTCAAACATATGTTCAAGTTTGTCCATTCTTCAACCTAATTTTTCAACTACAGAGTCAAGTTTATGGGATAGATCAGCATGCCCTCCTATCTCATAGAGGACCCCCTTCTTAGTGGGTTGGTTGGTTTTTTCTCTTCAATTTGAATAATCCTATTGCTGAGAATTATCAACCTCTGTTTGAAAGAACTTCCACGCCTCACTTTCATCCTTTAGCATGAGGTTCCCTCCACTTGTTGCATCTATCCTTTGTCTATTTGAAGGTCTCAATGCCTCATAGAAGTATTAAACATGCTATCCTAGGAAATAAGAATACATCATTTATCGTAACAGTCACTTGGAGCAGAGGAATAATTATGAGAGTAGAGCGACTCTATTTCAGTTAGTAGGAAGTGCGTCAGGTAAAAGTAAAATCGAAAAAAGGCTTATTCAATATCCAGCTTTATTCCTAAGCATGTTGTGACTGAAGACCGGACATTTAAATGACAAATTTCCAAAGCAAGTTTAATAACTTTAAACATGTCGTGCTCCCCATATGTTTTCCTCTCCCTGCTGCTGTGGGCTTTCTTTCTTTATTTCTGGAAGACCCAAAAACTGTCACTTCTGGTTTATTCTAAAACATTATATAAATTAACGTGGCTTCCATTGAATCTGGTTTTTTCAGCATTTGGCGATGCTAGAAATGTTAGAAGTAACAAATTTGAAGTAAACTGCTGTCTATATGCAGTGCATTTCTATAAGCAAATATTTCAAGATCCAATATTTGGTTAAATCAGCATCCAATCAGATTGTACTAATCTAGGAATGGGAGATTTCATAGAGATTTATGTGGAAGCAACCTGAGCATGCTTTGCTTGAAGGTAATTCTGTAGGATTCAGTAATGCCACCTGAGCTGTGGCAGGTACCAATAAGCATTCGTTGCGGATTTACAACATCGGAGACCATACATCGAAAGTGTATGATATTTAGATGTAAAGAACATGGGACACATACAAAGTTTACATCTGTGTATATTTTTGGAAACAGAAGAGGGGCGACATAGAGCTAATATCTCATGATGGCTTCTTGGATCTCGTTACCAAGAAGGATGATTCAACTGGTTTTTTATTAGCCGCAGATACAAATAAAGCATTCTTTAGTATCTCCCCCAAGAAATATAACAAAATACATAAGCAGATAGGAAGGATGTACATTTATCAGAAGATAAACAATTAGGCACAGTGAAACAACTTTAATAGGAAGGATGATACAAAGGGACAAGCCCATATCCTTCGCATGTCCGGTAAATGCCAATAGAATGCGCAGCTCTTGCCGGATAGGGTGATCTCCTCGGAATCATCAGATCGATCCCATAAAGGTGTCCTTCGTGTACTGACATATTGAGTTTAAACCTCTGCTTCATCTTTATAAACAATCTCGCAGTCAACAAGCTGTCAGATCCAGCTTGATGACTGTCGCCAAACCTCTCGACCTGTAATATTCCAGCCAACTTCTCAAGCCCCACTTCAACTCCCATCAAACCATTACAAAAAGTCGCCACACGTTTAATATCATAAATGCGAGGGGAAAGAGACCCCAACTGACCCAGAAATTGAGAGAGTTCGCTGGGCAACTCCCTCTTTGTGCAAAGCTTCAGTAAGTATCCGAGATCATACAGTCCATGAAAAGTCACCAACTGCATGCATCCATGATTTCCCACCAAAATTTGTTGCAGCAATTGTGAAAATTCTTCTATATCAATCCCCTCCTCTCTGTTTTTCTCAAAGTTTATACCACTTTTTTCTAATAACTTAATAGAAACAGGACTGTGCACGTCAACAGTAGCATCGAAGTTCTTGAAATTGAACTGCCAACAACAAACTGGGTGAGGCATATTACCGTTTTGATCGAAAAATGTCATACCCAGTTGAATAATCTTCAAAGAATCCACGTTGAACTTCAAATCGCTGTAACGAAGAGTTTCCGACGCAAAACGAGGAGTGTTTTGCAGAAAGCCAGGGAACTCGGTGTCAATGGCCATACATGGGAACTGTTCCCTGACTTTCTTGATCCTCTGAATTTCCTCTCTCAAATTCGACTTCCAAACTTCATGAATCATGTTGGATTCTTCCCCTTTCTCCTTTTTTTGTTTCACTTTCTCAATTCTGTTTCTTCTCTGCGATACTTCTTCTCTCTTCTGACTGTTGCAGCAAGCACCAGAGACCCAGAATGGTTCTTTGCCCTTAACGAAGCTAGGCAATTCTTGCAATGAGTGCAGCTTACAGACTTCTCTGAGAGAATCAGGTCACTCCAAATATATTTAGAAACTTTCTCGACCTGGGCTTTTCTTCTAAGAAACTTCCTATTCGAGTCTCTGAGAGCCTTCTATTTTCAGTTCGCTTCATTATTTAGAAGTCTGCTGGCTGGCGCTAACGGCTTCTTGAGTCTGATTTGTTTTCCTGGATCCACAGTGACGGAAGCACGAATCGGAGCCCTTCTTTGTTGGGCAGTGATATCTGCAATGGATTATGATAGGGTTGTGCACAACAACTGAATCAATTAGTAAGCTTCAACCAAATCAAAGATGGGTGACAACAACTGAATCCGTCAAATGCTCAAATTACGCTGATTATTTGTTGATTCATTCAAGTGAGATTATATCAGGCCAGCTACTGGATCTATGGATGTGGCTAGATCTGCATAGTACAGCCCCCGTTGTTGACAAAAATAATTCATCTGTGAGCCCTATAATAGGTGGGCCAATCGCAAAATCTCTTACACTTACGTTGGATTATTTCAACGTGCCAATTACATGAGATTTTATTGTGATTCGCCCCAGACTTTCCGAAACTCCAGTTTACACCCCAAACAACAGTGACTATGATCATCTAGTGACAAGATGATTCTTTAGATGAACAGTATGTAGATGGACCTTTGAGTTGTGGTTACAAAGCATCAGATTACATAAGAAAAGATTGGATCACAGTATAGATGGGCTTTTTAACTGCAGTTACACCTTCGATTACACAAGCAAACACCATAACAAAAGTTTGTAGCATAATGCGTTAAAATGTTTAAATATAGGAATAAAGCATCAAAGAAGAATGATTGAAAAAAATAGAATTTAACCTTTTTTTGGTGGGTGTCCCATTTTACATACCCAAATGTAACATATACTACTGTTTCAATGCCCTATTGCTAACAAAATTCCTGGAAGAAATTTGAATTAAATTCAAAAAATAGGCGTGAATATCAATTTTTATTGGATGCATTGACACAATTTGCATTCAATGGGTGTCTTTATTAGCTCACTAGCACACAAATCAACAAAATATTGAGAAAGGAAAAAAATCGCTAGTTTATTTAAAAGTATAAAAAAATATCTCAAAACTATTGAAAAATAATGAATGTCTTGAGAAACATATTTTGGCATATCAGAAAGATAGATGAGAAGCTTTAGTGTTAGTTTTGTTCAATTTTTGAATCATTTGATTTTTAAAAGTTTAACTTAAGATAGAACTTTTTAAACTTGAGGAAGGTAGTAGAGAACATTTATACCTTCAATCTTCCTCCTAATTGGGGAATTAGTTCAACATTTAATGTGGAGGATCTAGTTCCTTTTCGTCACCCTCCCAAGTTCATCCATTGATCTTAGTTTCTACCCTAACCTTGATGCGAGCATTGATCCCAGCCAAGCTATTCAAAGCCCTTGGCCCCGTGCCCCACCAATGTAGCCGTTACTTTCGTAGCCATAGGTTCATCCTGCAAAAGAGTAGGTAGAGAAAATACTTGATGATCAAATAGTGTCCACTAGACAGTGGTGCATTCCATTCTGGTGGTCGGATAATAGGTGTAGAGGTCAACCCAGCCTTGAGTCGCTCAAATGCTTTCTTACAGTCTTCATCAAAGTAAAAAATGGCCTCCTTTGTATGTAAATTATACAGGGGCTTGGTAATTTATCTAAAATCCTTAACGAATCGTTTGTAAAAGCCATCATGTCCTAAAAAAGAGTGAATTTCTTTCACCGTCCTTGGTGGAAGAAGGTTGGCTATCAAATCCACTTTTGCCTTATTGACTTCTATCTCATTGGGTGATATTATGTGGCCTAATACTATCCCACTTTATACCATAAAATGACACTTTTCCTAGTTTAACACTAGATTCTTTTCTTGACACCTTACAAGAACTAACTTTAAGTGGTGCAGATGCTCATCAAATGATGACCCAAATATTGAGAAGTCGTTTAGAAACACCTCAAGAAACCTTTATATCATATCAGAGAAAATGCTCATCATATACCTTTGAAATGTAGTTGGAGTGTTACAAAGCCCAAAAGGCATAAAGGGCAGGTGAAGGTGGTCTTCTCCTGATCCCCTAGTGCTATAAGAATCTGATTGTAAGCAGAATATCCATCTAGAAAATAGTAATAGCTATGTCCGGCCAACATCTCTAGCATTTTGTCAATGAAGGGTAGAGGAAAATGATCTTCCTCATGACCGTGTTCAACTTTGGGTAGTCAATACAAACTCTCTACCCAATGGTCATGCAGGTGAGTACTAACTCGTTATCCTCATTTTTTACTACCGTGACCCCAAATTTCTTTGGTACAACCTGAACGGGGTAGACTCAAGTACTGTTAGAGATAGGGTATATGATACTAACATCTAAAAGCTTTAGGACTTCATCTCTGACCACGTCCTTCATGTGGGGGTTTAGTTGTTTTTGGGTTTCCCTAGAAGGTTTTGCATTTTCTTCTAGATGTCTCCTATGCATGCATACGGCTGGACTAATCCCTTTTATGTCTGCTATTGTCCACCCTAGAGCAATTTTATGTTTCTTAAGAACATCTAAAAGCTTATCTTCCTGTTCTTTATCTAAGTCTGATGCTATTATTACAGATAAGGTTTCACCTGGGCTTAGATATGGATATTTCAAGTTGTCAGGCAAAGGTTTTAGGTCCAAAGATGGTGGTTACTCTATTGAGGATATGGGGACAGATTTAGAAGGTGGGAGCGGTTCCACGTAAGGACCCCACTCGGAAGTATCCATGATTGGTGCAACATCTAAAAGATTGTTTATCTCCTCAAAAGATTTGTCTAGATCAAGTTTTCCATTAACGTGCACGAGACAAGCCTCTAGTGGGTCAGAGATGGACAATGGTGAATGAATCTCATTAATTAGACTCTCGATCACATTGACATCACATGAATCATTGACGACTAAATGTTGTTTATTGGCATTAAAGACATTAAGCTTAACCTTCATGTTGCCAAACTATAGTTTTATTACACCATTCCTACAGTTAATAATGGCATAGGATGTAGCCAAGAATGAATGTCCAAGGATGACTGGAATCTAACTACCAAGATCAAATGTAGGCTGCGTGTCCAATACAATAAAATCAACAGGATAATAAAGCTTGTCTACTTATATCAACACTTCTTCAACCAAACCACAAGGTATTTTGATTGATCTATTAGCTAATTGCAGCATGAGAGTAGTTGGTGTAGTTGGTTTTTACTATCTGAGTCTTAGTTGCTCATAGACAGAGTATGACAACAAATTAACACTAGCCCCTGAGTCAAGAAGTACCCCCTATCTATGACATGGTCTCCAATGATGCAGGTAACTGTAGGACATCCTAGGTCTCTAAACTTTGGTGGGGTTTTCTGTTGAATCAAATAGCTTACTTACTCGGTGAAGAAAGCTTTTATTTGTACATTTAGTTTTCTTTTTCTTGTGCAGAGCTCTTTTAAGAACTTGGCATAAGTAGGGATATCTTTAATTACATTAAGCAATGATATATTTTTTTATACATGTTTAAATACTTCCATTAACTCATTGAAGTTTGTCATGTTCCTAGCTTATTTAGTAACTAAGGAAAATGGGCTTTAGGCATTTAAGATGCCTCCATTATAGGTTCTACTGGTCTTTTCTGTCTCTTCTCTTTCTCCTCTGTTTTAGTTGCCTCTTTTTCCTCTAAAGTTTCCTTAGCCTCCCTTCTTCGTTATCGATCAAATGATTGCTCATAAGGGTGGTTACAGACTTGGCATGCTCATGAGGGTTAAGGTTTTGAGAACTTGACCCTATCTCAAATTGACCCTTAAGGTTGGGGATGGGTTGACTAGGGAACTGTCCCTTTCCTCTTTTATGTAGTTTAGCTGACAATTGGCTTACCTACATGTGTAGTTTGGCTAGGGCTTGAGAATCGATATTCTGGAATTGATTTAGAGCCCTTTTTGTTTCTTCATTCTATTTTGAAATCATGCTCTAAATTCTATCCTCTAAAGTTGGTTTCTTTAGTTGTTGAGGTTATTGGATGTTAGGTGCAGGAACTATAGGCCTAGGAGGAAAATTTTGGTAAGGGGGTTCACTAGTGGTACCCCTTGGTGATTATTCTTTGATAGGGAAAAATTGGTATGCCTGGCCCATTCAGGATTGTAGGTCTTAGAATACGGGTTGTTGCTAGGTTGGCGATATGCATTCAATACATTCGCTTGGTCTATAAGTGTAATGACCCCAATTTTTGTAATATTAAAAGCCCATAAAAAGTTTAGTTTTAAAGATAAAGGGCATTTTGGTCATTTCACTAGTCGCCTTGACTAAACCCAGGAATTTGGTACTAAAAGTGGTTCCATTAGATGCATCTCAGAAAAATGAATCCAACGAGACCAAAATCACCCAAAACGGAGTTAAAATGAGCAAGATATGACCTTTTGAAGTTCAGGGGCAAAACTGTAAATTTAACAAAAACGACTTAACCTGAAAAACACAGGTGCCCGTTTTGATACGGGCACCTCGTCGTCTTCAACCTCCTAGAGGTTTCTGGAACGGCGGTGTTTCAAGAAGAAACCACCGCCATTCTAGAGGATTCCCCACCGCCATTCAAAGGCGGTTAGAACCCCTCTAGAACCCTCTTTAAAAGCCCTATAAATAGAGCTCTTGGGTGCCTCTAATGCAGCCCAAAAGCCTTGGAGAAAACCAGTTGTGAAGTAGTGACCAAGGGGGAAAAACATGGAGAGAAAACCACCCATGAAACAGGTACGCTCAAAAACTCCACAAACCCATCTCACCCATAGTCCTAGGCTCAGTTTCCCTAGGTTTTTCCATGAAAAACCATGGAGAATAGGCCTCCAGGAGAGCCACAAAGACCCCTGGGACGTCCCCAGGCCGCACTGGTTCGACAGGGTCAAACCAGGGTGACCTGAGGATGACCCAGGTCACTAACAGGCAGGACGATCCAATAGGACCGTCCCACGTCGACGCAGGTCAACGCCGTTTGAAAAACCAAATGGGCGCGTCCGTGGACGCGCCCGCTAAAGAGAAGGGCGTGCGGAGTTGTATCGCGCGTCTGAAGACGCGCCCGCTGAGGCGCGCGCTGCAGACGCGCAGCGTCGTTTTTTTTGTTACTTGAGGATGCTGGGCGCATGTCGCAGATGCGCAGCGCCCTAGCATTCCTCCATTTTTGTCTTTAAGACTCTATGTACATGCAATGCTAAAACGCTTATAACTTGAGATCTAGAGCTCCGATTGAGGCGCCGCAAAAAGCGTTGTGTCCGTATCGACAACGCGGACACATCTAAACTATAAAATACCTGATCAAGGCCCAATCAAAAGAAGTCATGACCCTTAGAATAGGATGATGGCGCGTGACCACTAGAACTTTGGAAAAATGAGAATACCAAGGCCTAATTAGGACCTTAGGACACCCATAGGCATAGGGATGGACCCCTAATGCCTAAGTAATAAGACCCAAATGCTCTAAACCCGTCAAAGATAGGTTAAACTAACCTTGAGTCCCCAAACCATGCTCAGGAGCGTACGAGGACAAGAGGGTTAACGCGACCTAGTCAGGTAGGTGCTCTATCACTATTAGATTCTTTTGAAAGAACTATTGTTATTTGAACATGTTTAAATAGATATATGACTTGATTTGCATGAGATTTGCATGAATTAATTCAGCATGCATGTTAAATGCTTTGTACATAGCCATGTTTTGAAATGACTGCATATACATTATGCACATATATGTGTTGTAAACAAGTGCATGCATTGCATGATTTAAGGACTTGAAAAAGATTGCATGTCCTTGAGGGTTGCCAAAAGACACTAGAGTGCCGAGGGCCAGGCAGTTGTGAGGAACCCAAAAGAGGACAAGTTTTAACAAAAGGTTTTGGCGTATCTTATGTGATTTGGGCAAATAAGCTCGTGGGTGCTATGCCGAGGGGTCTGGGTTGGCCACCTGGACTCTACCACTAATAGGTGGATGGGTACCACGCCCAAAAAGAGGCAAGTCCCTACGTCGACTGCATGTGGTACAGGGGGCTACCACTGGTGTCACGGCACTGGGTCGGCGTGTCATAGGCCCCGTGGAGGCTATGACCAAGTGTCCTTAGGTACTCGGGGACCACACGGCGAGGAGGCCGTGGGCATAGTGGACCCTATGGTTTGATGTGCATTTCATATAGCATGATATGAGGTTGGTCGACCATACCATACTAGAGGTCCATGAGTTGGACTCCATGAGGCATATATTGCATATCTTGATGTCATCATATATATATATATATATATATATATGATACTTTCACTTTTGGATTATGTGATCTTTTAAGTTATAAGAATTTCAGTTGATTATGGATTCTTATACTGATGTTGAACTCGAGTATTCAAACATATGCATATTTTGAATTTCAGTTGATTATGGATTCTTATACTGATGTTGAACTCGAGTATTCAAACATACGCATATTTTGAATTTCAGTTGATTATGGATTCTTATACTGATATTGAACTCAAGTATTCAAACATACGCATGTTTTGAATGAGCATATGATTTCGAAACATCTCATGCATTTATAAAACTAGTAGTGATAGGCCCTACTGAGTATATTATATACTCACCCAATCCTTAACATTTTTCAGACATCAGTAAGCGCTTAAGGACAAGATACGTCCGTATATATCATGGTTCAGGACAGCTTCACTCCCAGAAAGAGGACATCTATGTTAGTGCTATGAGCAAGTGAATTCAAAAGGAAACAAATATACATGTAAGTGAACTCTCAACCCTTTGGACATGTGTTTGTACTTAGTTACAGATGGGCTATGCATTGTGACTGGAAAGACCTGGGGAAAAACATTTATGATTTCTGAAGTTTTTCAAAAACTACCTTAGTTGTTGTGAAAGCAAATGACACTCGGGGTTTTCAAAAATGAGTTTAAAACTAAAGGATTTCCGCTGCATTGCATGGTTTTTATAAAATGGTTTTCAAAGAGGGATGCATCCCGCCTTAGGAAATTAGACATTGCATTTAAAAATGCATGAGAAAACCCGGGTCGTCACAATAAGATATTCAGGGTATACTTTATTGGATGGATAAGCTGAAGTTGAATGAGCTGGACTAGAACAAGTAGCAAATACTCCTTGTGAAGATTTATGGGATAAGGTAACAGCCATGAAAGATTCAAACATATGTTCAAGTTTGTCCATTCTTCAACCTAATTTTTCAGCTACAGAGTCAAGTTTATGGGATAGATCAGCATGCCCTCCTATCTCATAGAGGACCCCCTTCTTAGTGGGTTGGTTGGTTTTTTCTCTTCTATTTGAATAATCCTATTGCTAAGAATTATCAACCTCTGTCTGAAAGAACTTCCACGCCTCACTTTCATCCTTTAGCATGAGGTTCCCTCCACTTGTTGCATCTATCCTTTGTCTATTTGAAGGTGTCAATGCCTCATAGAAGTATTAAACATGCTGTCATTTCTGAAATTCATGATGAGGGCATTTTTGTAGCAGTTCATTCCACTGTTCCCAACATTTATAATATTGCTCATTATCCCTTTGTTGGAAATTGATAATTTCATGACAAAGGGCATTTTTCTTGTGAACAGGGAAGAACTTGTTTGAAAACTTCTTAGACAATTGGTCCCATGTATGTATGGAACCTACCTCTAATGAATTAAGCTATGACTTGGCTTTGTCTTTAAGTGAGAATAGGAATAGTCTAAACCTAATAGAATCATTCAAAAAATTTGGAAACCTAAATGTACAACAAATATCAAGGAACTCTTTAATATGTAGGTAGGGGTCTTCTCGGTCTCGACCATAAAATGTAGGGAGTAATTGAATGACTCCTTTCCTTAACTCGATATAGTCAGCATTTGTGGGAGGTAAAGTTATGCAGGATGGGTTTATTAAGTTGTAGAGGTACATAGAAATATCTAATTGTTTTGTGCTTGACCTCTGCTAGTGGTTCGGCCATGGGGACAGGAACTGGGTTTCTTTCCCCTTGTCTTTGGATGCGTTGAATCTATGGGTCACAAGGTATTAGCTATGGGTTCTGATATTGATGCCCTTACATAAACTATCCTAATCTAATGCTGACTCTAACTCTACTTGTTGCACAAACAAATGACATAGTTAAATAATTCTTAGGCTAATAAGCATCAATATTTTGAATTTCTTGAATTTGTTTGGGGACAATACTTTTAAATTAGCCTAATATAGCTCCTCTCTTTTAGATTTGATTACTGCTTACTAGTTAGGTTCTGCATTAAGGTGGTTAATACAATCCTTATGTAAGGAGGTGTTTAGACCTCAACAAACGTCAACAGGTGATTCTCCCAGGTGGGCCAAGAAGTGTGATAAAATTCACCCTTGATCTATGGGAGGTGCCCTTACTAATTAACTTCCACACTCTATAGTAGTTCAATCAATATATAAATCACCTTATAGTAATAAACGTGTCCTAAGAATGCAATTAAAATAATAAAATAATGTAAAATCCTAACAATGAAATAATTATCAAATATGCTTTTTATATGCAATTAATCTACCAAACAATGCAAATTTATTCTAAATGAAAATCCTAATCTAGGAAATAAAAGGACTAAAGGAAACTTATATTGGGGTTCCTGATGAAGATCAAATGTGGGCTAACTTATCCTACAATGATCATCACTATAAGATTCACTCAAAAGAAAAGGAAAATCCTGTTTTAGGAAAGCAAGCAAATTTTTATTTATTTGATGAAGATCCACTTGCCAATTTCCTCCACTTTTCAATTTCCTGAAAAAGAAAAATAAAAATAAGTACCAAATCAGAGTGATTATGCAATAACAAAATTAAAAAATTAATATAAAAATGCCTAAAGTTCTAAAAGTATGTAATTTCTTAAAATTTATTATTTTTCTAACAGTTTTTGGATTTTTTAATTAAATTTGATGAAAACTCCATTGTGGGTAGATTAATGATCATTAATTTAAAAAAAAAGGTTTTTAAGGTAGAGTTCTGTAATACTCGCTATTTTTTAAAATTTCAAAAATGCATGATTTCGTGGAATTTTAAAATTTTGTCAAAATTGAGGTAATTGGGGATTTGAGAATTTTAAAGATTAAATCACAAATTAAAACCACAATATTTGAAATGTACTTGAGAAATGGAATGCAATGCCACTAAGAATGCTAAAATTAGAGATCACAGGAAAAATGGCTAATTATTTTAATTTTTGTATTTAATTAAATTTACAAAAGGGGGTAAAACTATAAATTCACGTGGGGCCACGGACTGGGTTCTGGAATCCATCAAGTGATAGCCATTATGGGGAGCTCTAAATGTGCCTCCCTACTTGTCTCATTTCCTACACAACCATAACTCCCCCTTGGTTCCCATGTCATCGATGATAGTGACAACGCTAGACGCTGACAACGATGCGAACATCCCCCTCCTAGGTGCACGTGATGACAGGAAGCCCCTTGTTCTGCTAGCATGACCAAGGTAGGCCACTCTCCACCATTTTCCCCTTTTTTCATTGAGTTCCATTGCTTTAAATGCCAGAAAATGGCGTGGATTGGTGTTTTTCAATGAGTTGCACACATTACTATTTTTTTGGAATAAAATGGTATTAGATGGATGATATGAACCGTTCATCTTGTGTGTGATGAAACAAGGAACAAACCCATGAAATCTCATGGAGATCCAACAGTTAGGGATGCAGAAAAATGTGAAAAATAGAAAAGGAAATTTTTTTGGAAACATGATAAAAATTGAGTAGAAACCTTAGGAATATGTAAAATCAGTTGATGAGAAGGTCATAATGTGATTGTAAGTGAAAAATTGAACAAAACAGCATAAAAATTGCAAAATTTGGGCAAGTGGGCATCGCTGGCGGTGATTGGAGTCTTGTCGTTGTCTCCGGCAATGGTGAACTAGTTGGAACGCCACTGGGACGCACTTGGAGACACACACAGGCAAGCATGCGAGTGGCACATGCGTCGTCTCCAAGTGTGGTGACTTACGCGCGTCCTGATGACATAGGTGATTACATTTGGGATTTCTTTTTGATTTCATCGATCATGACTTGTTATAAAAAATTCTTGAAGCATGTGTTTTATGCATCATCATGATTTATTGAAATGTGTTCAGTATTTCATGTTCAATATTGTCACATTTGATTTTGTGATTATTCATGTTTTGATGTGTGATAGATTCCTCCTTATTATGGTTCTTGAATTGAGACCTTTGGGTGAAGTGTGGTAAGTCGAGTCCTTGTATCAATTTGGGGGCGGGCCGGTAGTTTTGGCTGATAGGCTTCTGTTGAATGGATTGATGCAAGTTGCATGTGAGGGACCCAGGGATGGAGTGTGTCGGGTGAAGCTGGGTAAGCCAGGTCCTTGTACTGATTTGAGGGTAGGCTGGTAGTTTTGGCTGACAGGCTTTCGTCGAGAACAGATTGCTGTAGGCTACACATGAAGGACCCAGGGTTGGAGTGTGTTGGGTGAAGTAGGGTAAACTGGGTCATTGTACGGATTTGAGGGCAGGCCAATAGTTTTGGCTGACAGGCTTCTGTCGGAAATCGATTAATGCGGGCTGCACGTGAGGGACCCAGGGTTAGAGTGAGTACTCTTTACCATCGGTGTGAGTGTAGTTAAGACACTCATAGAGCTTGATTGTGCATGGCATTCCATGATCATCACATGCATTATATTTTCTGTGGACACTGACTTTTGTTATTGTGATGGATTTGTATCCATGTGTTTCATGCCTTGCTTGCTATAACACTCAAATTTGATAATGATTTGTTTAGCTCATGATTTCTTATTTTATCCATTGTGGATGTTTGATGTTTCACATGCTTAGTATGCATTCATCTTATGAGATTTCACCATGATTATGATACTGCATGTCGGATGATTTTATTGTATTTATTATCAAATGTGAATCACCTACACAAGAATAGCTTGGTGAGGCATTGCTTTGTTTTGCAATGCCTCATATTTGGAGCATGATAGCGTTAAGGGTATGCAGGTGGAGCAGCATTGACTGAGTGAGGACCTCGAGGACCATCTGCCTCTTTGTAAATTAGAGATTAATTAGGGTATATCTCTTAGACTTGTGTTTAGACTCTTGGGGCTATACATGAATGTTGTTATATTGGACAGATTGGACCCATACTTTGTACATTATATATTTACTCGTATACATGGGTATGATGTGGTGATCATAGATGGAACCCTAGGGATTTTAGATAGGTTATTATTGCTATTTTTTCACAGCTGTTATTGGTTTATCATGATTTTAAATTGACCATGCTCAGAGTATCAAGATTTGATTTTGTTATTGTTGTAGTATTTGGGATGTGGATGACCCTCAGGGTTTTTCTTTTTGGTGTTTCCTTTAATGCTGAGAAAAGTTTATTAATTATGCATTTTTATTTTTAGGGATCCTGCCTATTTTATTTTAAACGTATTATTATTACTATTATGAATTTGGAAAAAGGTTTAAAAAACTTAGAGTGTCATAGTTTGGTATCAAAGCTAAGGTTTATTCCATGATCACCACTTTAAGGGTCTAATTAGATTGACAGACCATGAGTTCATGTTGAGATTGAGATATGAGGAACACTTATACGAGGTGATATTGAAACCTAGATAGATGGCTCCTTAAAGGAAGATTAGGTCCACCTTCGCTCCACCAGTTGTCACCCTTGCCGAGTTATCAGGGCAAGGGGATTGTGACATAGGCTTAGTGGTCTGAGTGGTACATGGCTTGATATTACATATACAGTCTAGTGAGTGAGGTAATTCCTAGGTATGAGTTACAGAGATAACTCATATGGAAATATTGAGGATTACAAAATAGTTGATGGCAGGAAGATTGGTAGACCTTCTTTAGTAAAGATGAGACTTTAATCCTCGTATGATTACGAGGAAACACATTTTTAGGAAAAGTGTGTGATTCTTCTAGTATAAAATGTAATTGAAAATTGCAAATGAGAATTTTATTATATGATGAAAGGGTTGTTCACATGGACTATTTTGTGAGAGTTCAAGTCCAAATTTGGGCAGTGTGTATGAACATGTGAAGAGGCATAATGACCATTGTACGACCATCGTGAGATGATGGTGGAAAAGGATCATAAATAATTACAACTAATGAGAACTTGAGGAGGTTAACAAGAGTATTGTTTAAATTTAAACTTGAAGTGGATTTATTTGACAAATAAATTGTAATATAATGAAAATTATTGAAAATTTGATGAGTTAAGGTCCTAATGTTCTATGGATGAATATGACCTATAAGGTGAAACTTAATGAATTCTTGTACATATAGAAATTTTGATAACCAGTCATCAATGCAAAGTCAATGCTTATGAATTATTTTGAGGATTTTATTTAAGATTTGGAGACACATAACACTTTGAGGAAATAACAACTATTTTACAACAATGGTTAGTAGTAATGATGTAATTAAGCGATGAGTAATAAATGATATCAAACAATCTCCTAGTTAGGGGATGGATGGTAGAAATAGAAAAGATTAAATTTAAATATCATACTATATATGAGTGTTTGATAAGATTGGTTATTTGATTCCAAATCAGAGGCATCTATCATATGAAGGGAATGAGGTAACATGAAATTGGTTATAAATGAATTACATCCAACATGAATAGAAATGATAATGTGATCACCGATGGCTAGAAAAGTTGTTATGAAAGAATCAATTTCATTGGAGTTTCAATTGATAGTTGTAAATGATTTTGCTTGTTATGAGCATGAAATGAATTATCAATTAAGGAAAATATAAGGATAAAGATGAGTATACCTAAAATGTGATTACAAAGATTCTAATGATAGTCGTTTGAGAGGACGTGTTCCCCTATTTTGAAGGTTTTTATCTAGGAGGCTCGTAGAAAGGCCTGTGATAATCAGTATCTTTGCCTTGTGAGCAATTGGTGATACTAGGAGAGTTGTTGATACAGAGTAGAGAAATTAGACGGTTCAACAATATTGAACTGGCATATACAATTGAGGAGAATTTCCTATAACTCCCTTACCATGGGTAAGGAGGCTACAGATAGATTATTATATATTGACACCTGTATTGAGGAGTTAGGTGATTTTAACCTGTCCTACATTGGGGGCAAAGATTGCAGACATGGTCTCTATGATAAGAGAAGGATTCTAATAAGACTGAGGCTAACTATAGAAATTTGGACATGGGTAGTTTGAGTCAACTTAGTAAGGGCAATAGACCTTCCATTTACATAACTAAAGAGGCCATTGAGCTGGTGACATTTGATTAGGTGGTGTTGGAATGCCAATGAGAGAAGGTGTGCTAGTTGTAAGGGTAGACACTTGGGACAATTATGTCTAATTGTTAGTAGACCACCGGAGCAGTGGCAATAGCATTAGTAGCCACCATCATAGTGGCAATCCTTTAAATGTTCTAACTATGAGGAGTCAGGACATTCCTTTAGAGACCGTCCTAGTGGACGATGAGTCAAACAGACTAATATTGGAGATAGGGCAGAGATGACCCCACATTAGTAATGATGCATTTCTGCCACTACTTGGAAGCAAGTGTAGGCCTCGAACCGAGCAATGGAAAATATTTTTCTAATTGCTGATGAGTAATGTTAGGATCCTTCTTAATCTAGGATCTAGTCATTCTTGTATTTTATGTATTGAGAACTTCATAAATATGCTTATATATATGACAGTCTCTAAGTTGGATGTTATGTGTTGATGATGAATGAGAGGATGGATATTGATCTAATCTCACTAGATATGATTGATCATGATACCATCTTTGGGATGGATTCTATTTATTGAGGGACAATTGATTTCGATGAGGAAAAGATTACTTTTAGTGTACTGGGATAATTAGTGACCTCGTTCCTAAGTAGGAAGAGCATCACTGATGTTTGTGTTAATTTTTCCTCCAAGGCAATGCGGTACTCATCTGATGTACCGAGTTCTTCTAGTTTTGTGATTCTGGATGATAGTGAGCGGCCATAGATTGAGAACACATATGGTGTGTGAGAATTCATAATCCCTCTAAGGAGATTTTAGGATGTTATGCGCAAGAGTTTGATTTTTTATATTGATGTGCCATCAGACATAGTAGCATTTTCTAAGGAGCCATATAGGATGGCCCCAGCTGAGCTGGAAGGATTCCAACTATGGTAGTTATTTGACTAGAGGTTATCAAACCTGCTGGGTCTTCATGGGATGCATTAATCCTCTTTGTGAGAAGAAAGATAGATTCTTATTACTAAGCACGGATTATTAATTGTTTGATAGCTCTACGGTGGAGAATTGATATTCTTTATCATATATTAATGATCTATATGATCAACTTTGGATGGTGCATGATATTGGTGGTTATTGATTTGAGGTTTGGTTATCACCGGCTAAGGATTGTGATTGAAATGTCTTCAAGATAATTTTTAGAACTTATTATGATTGTTACAAGTCTTGGATGATACTAATTGATAGAAATAGTACACTGATAGTATGTGGGGATATGATGTACTAAATTTCTAAAGGTTACTAGGATGAGTTATGATTTTATAGTGAATAATGTTTTTGTATATTCCATGACTTTGAGGAGCACAAGAAGCCCTTGTACATTATTCTGAGTATCTGAAAGACTCATTGTTTGTGATAAATATGTGTGAGTATGAACTATGGTCAAGGAAGATGAATTTTCTTGACTCTGATATCTATATCGATGAGAGACTGTTTATCGAGACTGTGATGAACTGGGACTAGCCAAACTAGTGACTAAGGTTGATAGTCTCCTTTGTCTGTTATTGACATGTGATTGCATGTTATTGAACCGATATGCTCTAATTATGATTGGCATGTGATTGCCTATTACTTAGTTAGTATGCTTTGATTTTGATTAGCATATGATTTCTTGTTAGTGAGCCCGTATGCACTGATCTTGATTGGCATGTATTGCTTGTTCAGGAGTTGATGTAATATGGGTCAATTGATATACATAGTCTAATGATGAGGTAATAATATGCTAGAATAGATTTGGCATAGAAATGCCTATATGTGAGTTATAACACTTCAAGTTTTATCGATATGATGATTTACTTAAGTTAAAGTTGTAAATGAATTATAAGCTCTTGGATGAGAAGGGTTATGTTAATTACATTATACGTGGTTATGATGCATTCTAACTATAATATGAGTTATTTGATCTGGAATGGTTTGAAACATACATTGGTTTATATGTATGAGTTGCTATCTGAGGAGATAACGTGACATGAAATTGTTTATTGACAATGACTATGGAATGATGATACCATCTGTAGGTCTTATGATATAGGGATGTTTTTAGAATTGTTGAGGAATGACATGGAGAGAATTTTGAGGATGAAATTTCTATAAGGAGGGAAGGATGTAATACCGGCTATTTTTAAAAATTTTAAAAATGCACGATTTTGTGGAATTTTGTAAAAATTGAAGTAATTGGGTATTTGAGAATTTTAGAGATTAAATCAGGAGTTAAAATCTCAATATTTGAAATGCACTGGAGAAATGGAATGCAATGGCACTAAGAACGCTAAAATCGAATATCAGAGGAAAAATGGCTAATTATTTTAATTTTTATATTTAATTAAAATTACAGAAGGGGTAAAACTATAAATTCACATGGGGCCCATGGATTGGGCATTGGAATCCATGAATTGATAGCCATTATAGGGGGCTTTAAATGCTCCTCCTTGCCTGTCTCGTTTCCCACACAGCCTTAACTACCCCTTGATTCTCTTGTCACTTATGACGCCTGACCAAGTTAGGCCACCCTCCACCATTTTTCCTTTTTTCCATTGAAACCCATAGCTTTAAACGCCGAAAAATGGCATGGATTGCTATTTTCTGTTTAGTTACATGTATTAATTTTTTTTTGGAATAAAACAGTGAAATGGTATAACATGGATGAGTTGAACAGTTCATATTATGTGTGATGAAATAAGGAACAAACTCATGAAATCTTATGGAGATCCAATGGCTAGGGACGCCAAAAAATGTGAAAATTAGAAAAGAGATTTTTTTTTTTTTGAAAATGTGATAAAAATCGAGTAAAACCCTTAAAAATATGCAAAATCTATTTATGAGAAGGCCATAATGTGATTGTACATGAAAAACCAAACAAAATGGCATAAAAAATGCAAAATTTGAACAATTAGGCATCACCGACGGTGACCGGAGTCCCGTCGTTGTCTCCAGCGATGGCGAACCAGTTGGAACGCCACTAGGATGCACTTGGAGACGCACAAGGCTGATGGTGCTCGGCACACGAATTGTCTTCGAGCATGGTGATGCGCGCCCATCCTGGTGATAGTGACCCATGTGGGATGCGTTCTGTACGTGTGTGTGTCCCCATGACACCATTTGAATTTGAATTTGAATTTGATTTTGAGTTAATATGAGCTGTCTATTTATATGAAATGTGATTTTGGGAGCTACAAAGGTCCAAATCATGATCTGAAAGATCCGTTATGATCATCTCGGCAATGTGGACCTAGATTTAACACCTTTTAAATAGTTAAATCACTAAATACCATTATATAACCTAGATTAGGCCGATCCATGGATGATCAGGCCTTAAAACTTGATTATATGCACTAAATATAAGATGATCTAGGGGATTAGCAAAGTAGATCGCATGTCTTGCTCAAGAAAAGTTATCATGAGAATTGATTTGATTAGGCACCTTGGGATGGCTGATCAGAGAGTGATCCAACCATCAGTTTGAGGTATAATCATGGAGACATGTATAAATCACCAACTAAACACTGAAATTAGAGGGATCATTATAAGAATGATAGAATTGATGATCAAATATCAGTTATGAGTGTTACGGAGCGATCCAACGGTCAAATCATCTCTAAACTTCATGAGATGTTAGGGACTAACTCTTCATTGATTAAGGGACATAAATTAAGTGGATCATGACATAGATTGATGATTAAAGACCATGAATGTCTGTCTAGATGTTAGGAAAACCTACATCTAATACAGGATTGACCTCATAGAGGGTTAATCAAATGATTTGGGCCATTAATCTAGGATGAACTGCCAAATCAAGAGAATTATAACTCAGATTTGTGTAATGTGAGATGTGAGAACACCAAGTTATAGATGAATTATGATGTGACAGTTACGTTAGAGCGCACGACGTGACGTTGCTTGTGTGCCTGACTGGAGTATCGCATCTGTTGAGGTAGGTGATTACATTTAAGATTTCTTCTTAATTTCATTAATCATGACTTGTTATTAGAAATTCTTAAAGCATGTGTTTTATGCACTATCATGATTTACTGAAATGTGTTCAATATTTCATGTTCAATATTGTGACATTTGATTTTGTGATTATTCATGTTTTTATGTGTGATGGATTCCTCCTTATCATGGATCTTGACTTGAGACCTTTGAGTGAAGTGGGGTGAGCCAGTTCCTTGCACCAATTTGAGGGTGGGCCGGTAGTTTTGGCTTATAGGCTTCCGTTGGGAGCGGATTGATGTGGGCTGCAAGTGAGGGACCTAGGGTTGGAGTGTGTTAGGTGAAGCGAGGTAAGCCAGGTCCTTGTACTGATTTGAGGGTGGGCCGATAGTTTAGGTTGACAGGCTTCAGTCGGCAACGAATTGATGCGGGCTGCATGTGAGGAACCCAATGTTGGAGTGTGTTGGGTGAAGCAGGGTAAGTCGGGTCCTTGTACAGATTTGGGGGCGGGCTGGTAGTTTTAGCTGACAAGCTTCCATTGGGAATGGATTGATGCGGGCTACACGTGTGGGACCCAGGGTAGGAGTGAGTACTCATTACCATCGGGTGAGTGTAGTCAAGACACTCATAGAGCTTGATTATGCACGGCATTCCATTATCATGACATGAATTATATTTTCTATAGACATAGACTTTTGTTATTGTGATGGATGTGTATCCATGTGTTTCATGCCTTGCATGCTTTGACACTCAGATTTGATAACGATTTATTTACCTCATGATTTCCTGATTTATCCATTGTGGATGTCTAATGTTTCACATGCTTTGTATACATTCATCTTATGAGATTTCACTGTGATTATGATACTACGTGTCATGTGATTTTATCGTATTTATTATCAAATGTGAGTCACCTACACAAGTATAGCTTGCTGAGGCATTGCTTTGTTTTGTAATGCCTCATATTTAGAATGCGATAGCGCTATGGGTATGGAGGTGGAGCAGCACTGACTAACTAAGGACCTCGAGGACCATCTGCCTTTTTGTACATCAAAGACCGATTATCGTATGTCTCTTAGACTTGTGTTTAAACTCTTGAGGCTGTACATGAATGTTGTTATTTTGGACAAATTAGACCCACACTTTGTATAGTGTATATTTACTTGCACACATGAATGGAACCTTTAGGATTTTAGATAGGTTATTATTCTTATTTTTTTTTTCAAAGATGTTATTTGTTCGTCGTGATTTAAATTGAGCATGCTCATAGTATTGAGATTTGATTTTGTTATTGCCTTAGTATTTGAGATGTGGATGACCCTCGGGGTTTTTCTTTTTGCTGTTTCCTTTAATGCTACAATTTTTTTATATTAATTATGACTTTTTATTTTCAGGGATCCCACATATTTTATTTTAAATGTATTATTATTACTATTATGAATTTGGAAAAAGGTTTAGAAAACTTGGGGTGTCACAAGTTCTCTTAATGCGATGAAAACTGGATGTTCATAATTTAGTAATTCCACTATTTTCACCTCTTAATAGGAATGCATATTATTAGTTTTATACATTATTCATGTGTTGAAGCATTTTATGGAAGTTAATTCTCAAGAACCATTTACACACAACACATAGTCAAGGCTAATAGAAAGGTATGACTTAGAGACCTTGAGGAAAATCAGTGGAGACCTATAACCCAGTGAATTTAGGGATTATCCTCTTTAAGAGAGTTATAAGTAATTCTACAATTTCTTCAGTGTATATAAATTAGTGTGATCTTGTTATTCTTGTTGTGGTTAAACATGAAGAATAAATAGGAGTAATAGCTTTATTTTCAAAAAATTTATTGAATCTGATAGACTTTAGGAAACCTAGGAAATGATATAGGCCATCCTTGTTTAGTCTAGAGACATAAAGCCTACCCAGTATATCTTACCACTAGTTAGTCCCTTTTAGCCTAATATTAAGCCTTTTCTTTCTTAACCCCATTTACCTTAACTTAGAACAAGCCAATAAAATAAATATTCATTATCCATTGTCAAAATGAGTAGAGTTGGTAGAGAAAGTTCAACAATAGGACAAAAAGTCAAAGAGGTATGAAAATTAGCTGTCTTTCTTCCAAAGAAGCCAAAGAAAAAGAAAAGTGAAAAGAAAATGAAAAAGAAAGACAAAAATATGAAAGAGATATTCAGTTCAAGTATAACTAAAAGAAAAGTTGTCCTAATAGATATTCATTGAAGATCTCCACTCAATTTTGAACCTTGGAAATCCTTATACCCTTCTTTTCTGAACCTGTCCTAAGCCTACGTTTCATCCTAGTAAAAGACCTATGGATCCTAGGTGGAACCTAGCCTTAAACAGGAGATAAAAAGAATGAACTAAGGTAAACTACCCCTAATATTCTTGGTGATAACATCCACTCTTATGGATCACTTTCCTGTGTCTCATGAGCATTTAAAAGATTTATATGAACCATTAGCTTGTTGAATTCGGCCACATAATGAGAGAAATATGTTTAAACCCTTATCTAAGGTTTCATTTCTGAGAGTATACCTGTGGAATTTGAGGTCAAGATATATTTTCAATGAAATTTAAGCATATCAGGCTAGAAGTCAATATTTATGTGGCTGTACACACACATGCACTCCAAGAAATACCTCAAATAAAATGTATTTAATGTGTGTATGATGTGTAAAAATATCAAATCTTCTCCACTAAGTTGTGAAAAAACTAGTAGATTGCTAATAAATGAGGATTCTCTAAGATAAAAGAAGGGAGTCAACCTTATTGAATTTTGTGAGTATATTCACTGCAAACCCTCATGAGGCATAACTTGTCCACTAGGGTAATCTAAGGCTTCAAGGGCTTGTTGTATATGCTAAATGCAATTATGAGTACCTACGAATGTTGCACTTTGTACCAGATCTTGTAAAATGATTTTTTGCTCTAGACTAGCAAAATGCTAGTTGGGGGGTATGTTGTATTTAGTTTTGGCCAAAATATCCATAATATAGCATTTAATTAGATCATCTAACTTGTCAATTTGATAATTTTTGGACAAAATATGAATTTTAGCTCAAATTGACCATCCAATTGTAACCTGTCAAATTTAATGGTCAGATGATCATCAGAGCTAATCTGATGCTTAATGTATGGTTAGATGACTCTACTCTAGTCTTATATTTTGTAGATCAAACAGAACATGGTTTGGATGGCTAATCAGTGGTGTAGATTATCTAAGAAGGCATTGAATGAACCAGATGAATCACAAAGTAAGATGGAATGATTTCCTAATAGAAAAAGAGTTCTAATAAGGGAAAAGGAGATCATGGAAAAGATTTCCTAAATAAGGGATCAAATTTGGAATCAAGATGCATAATTTAGGGATATTGTACAAATTATTTATTGTTCCTGATCCTCAATATGAGATTCACAAATCATATCTAAGCCGTTAAATCCCAAATTCCTTATCTAGACCACATCTTTGCAATTTTTGAAAATTTTCCTAATCTATCCTTTGGATCATTAATCAGAAGCATCATAAAGATGTTGATAAAAGGCTGATCAAGAATTAAGATGTCAGATTTAAAGAAATTGACGATAATCAATCTAGGGAAGTGGAATTTTCTTGTTTTTTAGATAAATTTCTCTCTTTTCGAGTTGGAATTATGTAATTTTTATTGATTAAATATATCTAAAGTATGATTATACTTTCATTTAATTTTTTATTTAAGTTTAATTTTTGAACAATTAAATTTTATTTAAACTCCAAATTCTTTAAGCGACTCCCTGTGGGATCAACCCATTGTTGCACATGCTACATTATAATAGCCCATGCACTTGCGATAAATAACAAGTTTTTGGGGCCATTGTCGAGCTATTGTAGTGTAGTGTGTGCAAGTACGAGTTAATCCCACAAGGACATGCTTTAAGAATTTGGAGTTTAAATAAAATTTAATTATTCAAAAATTAAAATTAAATGATAAAAATTAACTAAAAGTGTAATCAGACTTCATATGTATTTAATCATTAAAAATTATAGAGGTCCAATTCAAAAGGACAGAAATTTAACTAAAGAAATAGGAAGCATCTTTTTCTCTAGATTAGTTATCATTAATTTCTTCAAATAAGATATCATGAATCTTGATCAACCTTCATCAACATCTTTATGGTGCTTCTAATTAATGATCCAATGGATAGATTAGGTAGATTCTCAAAAATTGCAAAGATCTAGTCTAGATAAGGAATTTTAATTTTAATGGCTTAGATATGATCTCTGAATCTCAAGTTGAAGATTAGGAACAACAAACAAGCTATAAAATGTCTTACAAACCAAATCTAGATGCTGATTTTAATTGGATGTGAAACATATGAGAAATTAATGGTATTCTGTGATTAAAGTAGAATTGTTGATTCAGTTAAACAAGAATAGACAAAATAGTTTCTGGATTAATCATAGAATAACACAAAACATAGATAACAAAGTAGGAATAAAATAGAATGCAGATAAGAACAGTAATAGGATAAAAAAATGTAATTGAATTTATTGTTCTATGGGAGAAAGTGGAATTTTACTTGAAAGTTCCCTCTTTTTCTAGCAAAATAGAAAAACTGATCAGAAGAAGGGGAAGATGATGCCGGTGAAGCTTGGCTGATGTGATGCATCTGATTGTGTTGGAGTAGGCAATGTTGGTGAATAGTGTTGGGCACGGCCGGTGGAGATGACACTGCCGATGATGATGTAGGGGAACAATGACTAGTTATGGGTGGAAGTAGAGGCAGACAATGGTGGTGGGTGGAAGCAGGGTCTGGTGTGATGTGGTTGTCCTGGTACGTGCATCAACTGGTAGATAGGTGGAAGAGGGAGGCTGGGAGTAGGTGCATGGCTGGGTAAACTTCAGTGATCTGGGGGGAAAGAACAAGGAGATCTAGGTCAGTCTGTTTGGTTGTGATAGACATGTGAAGTTGGTGGAGATCAGAGTCAGTGTTGTTGGGTGGGTGATGGTGAAGGCAGTGCTAGATAGGGGAACTAATAGTGAATAGAGGAGAATCAGAGGGGGGACTAGGTGGTGAATTGGGTAGAGCAAGGTGGAGACAGCTGAGTAGTTATATATAGATGGGGATTTTGGCCGTCGAGCGAGGTGAAGGAGCTGGGGTTGATTGGATTGGGTAGAGGACAAGAGGTGCAAACAGAAAAAAAAAAAAAAAAAAAACGATGAGAAGAAACAAAAGAAGAAGAGAGTGGGGAACAAATGAATCAGTGGTCTGGGATGTCGGGTGCAGTGAACTAATGGACATGAGAGAAAAAATTAAAAATCGAAAGAGAGAGTCTAGCCAGTCTGTGTTGAGCTGATAGAGATGAGCCAGTGTGGTAAACAAAAAGAATAAAGATGAAAGGCATAGATGCGTGAGAGTGAAAGCAGATACAAGAGAAGGAGAATAGTAAAAGGAAACAAAAGCAGGCGATGAACTGCAGGCAAAGATGAAAACAATCCAAAAAAATTCCTTAAGACCAGTAGCTCCCTCCTCCTTTTAAAGCCCTCAATCCCTCTAATTTTGAGTTAGTTTCCTATTAGGAAACTTCTATCCCCTTTGATTATGCCTCTTCATTCCAAATTTGATCTCTTACTTAGGCAATCTTATCATAATCTCCTTTCCTCTAATTAGAACTCTTTTCCCTTAGAAAACCATTCCATCTTGCATTGTGATCGATCTGGTTCATTCAATGTGCTCTTGGATAATTTGCACCGTTGATTAGCCATTCAAACTACAATCTATTTGATATGCAAAATATAATACTAGATTAGAGTCATCAAACCATACATTAAGCATCTAATTAGCTCTGATATCATCTGACCATTAAATTTGACAAATTACATTTGGATGGTCAATTTGAGCTAAAATTCATATTTTTTAATGAAATTGATGGGTGGGATTATCTAAGTAAATGCCAGACCCATCATTTTGTTAGTCCCTAGAAAAACATGTAAAAAATTATTTTATAAGAATTGGTACAAAGTACCACTTTCGTAAGTACTTACGATTGCATTTGGCATATGCAACAAGCCCTTGAACCCCTATGTTACCCCTAATGGACAAGTTATGCTTCATTAAGGTTTGTAGTGAATATACCCACAAAATTCAATAAGGTTGAGTCCCTTATTTTATCTTAGAAAATCCTCATTCATTAGAAATCTACTATTTTTTTCACAACTTAATAGAGAACATTTGACAATTTTACACATCATACACATATTAAAGACATTTTATTTCAGTTATTTCTCAGAGTGCATATGTGTGTGTGTATAGTCACATAAATCTTGTCTTTTAGCCTGATATGCTTAAATTCCATTGGAAATATGCTTTGACATCAAATCCTCATGGGTATACTCTCAGAAATGAAACTCTCAAATAAGAGCTTAAATATATTTCTCTCATTATGTGACGAAATTCAACAAGCTAATGGTTCATATAAATCTTTTAAATGCTCATAAGATAAAGGAAAGTGATCCTTAAGAGTGGATGTTATCACCAAGAATATTAGGGGTAGTTTACCTTAATTCCTTCTTTTTATCTCCTCTTTAAGGCTATGTTCCACCTTAGATCCGTGGGTCTTTTAATAGGAAGAAATGTAGGCTTATGACAAGTTCAAAAAAGAAGGGTATAAGGATTTTAAAGGTTCAAAATTGAGTAGAGGTCTTCAATGGATATTTGTTAGGACAACTTTTCTTTTGAGTTATATTTGAAGTGAATATCTCTTTCATATTTTTGTCTTTCTTTTCATTTTTTTTCACTTTTCTTTTTCTTTGGCTTCTTTGGAAGAAAGATAGCTAATTTTCATATTTCTTTGACTTTTTGTCCTATTTTTGAACTTTCTCTACTAACTCTACTCATTTTGACAATGAGTAATGGATATTTATTTTACTAGCTTGTTCTAGGTTAAGGTAAATAAGGTTAAGAAATAAAAGGCTTAATAATAGGTTCAAAGGAACTAACTAGTGGTAAGATATACTGGATAGGCTTTTTGTCTCTAGGCTGAGCAAGGATAGCCTATATCATTTCCTAGGTTTCTTAAAGCCCATCAGATTCAATAAATTTTCTTGAAATAAAGCTATTACTCCTATTTATTCTTAATGTTTAACCAAAACAAGGATAACAGGATGACACTAATTTATATATGCTGATGAAATTGTAGAATTACTTATAACTCTCTGAAAGAGTAAAGTCCCTATACTCACTAGGTTATAGGTCTCCACTAATTTTCCTCAAGGTCTCTAAGTCATACCTCTCTATTAGCCTTGACTATGTGCTATGTGTAAATGGTTCTCTAGAATTAACTTTCATAACATGTTTTGACACATGAATAATATGCAAAACTAATCATATGTGTTTCCTATTAAGAGGTGAAAATAGTGGAATTACTAAATTATGAACATCCAGTTCTTATCATACTAAGGGAACTCTACCTTAAAAACTCCTTTTCTCAATTTATTTATTTATTCAAAAAGAATTAAGAAAAGTAAAAATAATAATAATTCAAAATCCCTATATGCATCTACATCCACCAACCTGAATGAAACATTGTCCCCAATGTTTGTAAACATAGGATCCTATATGATAATGGAAGGATGTAGTAGATGGAGATTTGAAAAATATCTGGGTTGTCTCCAAGGAAGTTCCAAGTTTTACGTCTCCAGCCAGACATAATGATAAGTGCGATGATGTGTATGCTGCAAGGGTTCTTGAAAAAGTCTAAGGTGAGTCATGATAAGGAGGTTCCTCTAAAAGAGTCTCTTCAATTTCAAGGTCAGGCATTTCTAGGAAAGGTTTTAACCTTTGACCATTGACTTTTTGGATTTCTCATCCTTTTGAATCTCGATGACCCCATGAGCATAGATTGTGCTTGTTATATATGGTTTGGTCCATCTATATCTAAGTTTTCATGTGAATAAATGCAATATAGAGTTATACAATAAGATCTTTTGACCACGTGTGAAGGATTTCCTCAAAATATGTCTATCATGTACAACTTTCATTCGGTATTTGTATAATCATGCAAAGTCTTATGCATCTTTCCTCAATTCTTCCAACTCATTGAGTTGGAGTTTTTGGTGGGTCCTAGCAGAATCTAAGTCAAAATTGAGCTTTTTGATAGCCCAATATGCCTTGTGCTCTAAATCTACAGGTAAGTGGTAAGCCTTTCTATAGACCAGGCGATAGAGTGACATTACTATAGGGGTTTTAAATGTTGTACGATAAGCCCACAATGGATCATTAAGTCTTAGAGACCAGTCTTTCCCACTTGGATTGATTGTCTTTTCTAAAATTCACTTTGTCTCCCTATTGGATACCTCTACTTGGCCACTGGTCTAAGGGTGGTATGGGGTAGCTATCCTATGATTGACACCATACTTTTTCATTAAATTCTCAAACACTTTATTATAGAAATGTTTTCCCCCATCACTTATTTTGGCTATTGGAATACCAAACCATGCAAAAATATTTTCTTTTAAATTTTTTTGCCACAACCTTGTGATCATTGGTTTTGTAGGGTATAGCTTCCACCCACTTAGACATGTAATCCACTTCTACTAGGATGTACAGATTTTCAAAAGAATTAGGAAAAGGTCCCATAAAATCTATGCCCCAAACATCAAAAGGTTCTATGACAAGGATTGGGTTTAAGGGCATCATATGTCTCCTTCCTAAACTACCTAAACTTTGACATCTTACACATGCTTTGCATTAAGCATGTGCATCCTTAAATATATTAGGCCAATAAATTCCACACTGCAAAATTTTTGCAACAATTTTTCTAGAACTAAAATGTCCCCCACATGCATGATCATGATAAAAGGAGATGATTTGATTGTGTTGGCTATTTGGTATGCATCTCCTAATGATCTGGTCGGGACAATACTTAAATAAGTATGGATCATCTCAAGTAAAATATCTAACATCAGTTAAAAACCTCTTTTAATCTTATTTGGTCTAGTGATTAGGCATTTGTCCTGTAACAAGATAATTAACAATTTCACCATACTAAGGGAACTAGGAAATATGCAATAACTGTTCATCTGGGAATGAGTTAGTTATAGGCCCTTGATCGCTAGTGTGTTCCACCACTAATCTAGATAAGTGGTTTGCTACTATATTTTCAGAACCTTTCTTGTCCCTAATTTCTAAGTCAAACTCTTGTAGCAGTAGTATCCAATGGATCAACTTAGGTTTTGCATCCTTTTTAGAAAGGAGGTACTTTAAGGCAACATCATATAAGCATATTATAACTTTAAACCTTAACAAGTAAGATCTAAATTTGTCCATAGCAAACACTACAGTTAACAACTCTTTCTTAATGGTTGAATAGTTGAATTGCACGTCATTTAGTGTTTTACTAGCGTAATATAATGCATGGTGAAGTTTATCAATGTGTTGCCCTAGAAAAGCTCCAATGGCATAATCCAACATGTCACACATTATCTTGAATGGTGCATTCCAACTGGTAGTCAGATAATAGGTGTAGAAGTCAACTCGGCCTTGAGGTGCTCAAATGCTTTCTTACAGTCTTCATCAAAGTAAAAAATGGCCTCCTTTGTAAGTAAATTACAAAGGGGCTTAGCAATTTATCTAAAATCCTTGATGAATCATTTGTAAAAGTCAGCATGTCCTAAAAAGGACCAGATTTCTTTAACAGTCCTTGGTGGAGGAAGGTTGGCTATCAAATTCACTTTTGCATTATTGACTTCTATCCCATTGGGTGATATTATGTGGCCTAATACTATCCCACTTTGTACCATAAAATGGATCCTTTTCCAATTTAACACAAAATTCTTTTCTTGACACCTTGCAAGAACTAACTTTAAGTGATGTAGGCACTCATCAAATGATGACCCAAATACTAAGAAGTCATCTCTAAACACCTCAAGAAACCTTTCTACCATGTCAGAGAAAATGCTTATCATACACCTTTGAAATGTAGCTGGAGCATTATAAAGCCCAAAAGGCATACGCCAGTAGGCGAAGTTCTAAAAGGGCAGGTGAATGTGAACTTCTCATGATCCTCTAGTGCTATAGGAATCTAGTTGCAATCGAAATATCCATTTAGAAAACAATAATTGCTATGTCCTTCCAACCTCTCTAGCATTTGGTCAATGAAGGATAGAGGAAAATGATCTTTCCTCGTGACCATGTTCAACTTTTGGTAGTCAATACAAACTCTCCACTCGGTGGTCATGTGGGTAAGTACTAACTCGTTATCCTCATTTTTTCCTATCTTGATCCCAAATTTCTTAGGTACAACCTGAACAGGGCTGACGCAAGTACATTAGAGGGAGAGTATAAGACACTAGCATTTAAAAGCTTTAGACTTCATCTCTGACAACGTCCTTCATGTTGAGGTTCAATCATCATTGGTTTCCCTAGAAGGTTTTGCATTTTCTTCTAGATGTATCCCATGCATGCATATGGCTGGACTAATCCTTTTTATGTCTGTTATTGTCTACCTAGAGCAATTTTATGGTCCGTAAGAACATCTAAAAGCTTACCCTCCTATTCTTTATCTAAGTCTGATACTATTATTATAGGTAATGTTTCATCTGGGACTAGATATGAATATTTCAAGTTGTTAGGCAAGGGTTTTAGGTTCAAAGATGGTGGTTGCTCTATTGAGGGTATGGGGATAGATTTAGAAGGTGGGAGTGGTTCCACATAAGGACCCCACTTGGAGGAATCCATGATTGGTGCAACATCTAAAAGATTGTTTATCTCCTCAATAAACATTTCTAGATCAAATTCTACATGAAAGTGCATAAGACATGTCTCTAGTGGGTGAGAGATGGACAATGGTGAAAGAATCTCATTAATTAGACTCTTGATCAAATTGACATCACATGAATCACTGAGGTCTAAATGTTGTTGATTGCTATTAAAGACATTAGGCTTAACCTTCATGTTGCCAAATGATAGTTTCATGACACCATTCCTACAGTTAATAATGGCATTGGATATCACCAAGAATGGACGTCCAAGGATGACTAGAGTCTAACTATCAGGATCAGATATAGGCTAGGTGTCTAGTACAATAAAATCAACATGATAATAAAACTTCTCTACCTGTATCAACACATCTCCAACCAAACCATGAGGTATTTTAAGTGATCTATCAGCTAATTGCAGTGTGGTAGTGGTTAGTTTTAACTCATTGAGTCTTAGTTGCCCATAAACAGAGTATGTTAACAAGTTAACACTAGCCCCTAAGTTAAGAAGTTCCCTATCTATGACATGATCTCGAATGATGCATTTAATTGTAGGGCATCTTGGGTCTCTAAACTTCTATGGGGTCTTAGGTTGAATCAAAGAGCTTACTGCTTGGTGAGGAAGCTTTCTTTTGTACATTTAGCTTTCTTTTTCTTATGTAGAGCTCTTTTAAGAACTTGGAATAGGCTAGGATGTCTTTAATTGCTTTGAGTAATGGTATATTGATTTGTACATATTTAAATACTTCCATTAACTCTTTGAAGTTTGTTCCCTTCCTTGCCTTAATCAGTAGCTGAGGAAAAGGTGCTTTAGGCACATAAGGTGCTTCCACTATAGATTCTATTGGATTTTTCTATCTCTTCTCTTTCTCTTATGTTTTAGTTGCCTCTTTTTCCGCTATAGTTTCCTTAACCTACGCTTCTTCGTTATCGATTTGATGACCACTTCTAATGGTGGTTATAGACTTGGCATGCTTATGAGGGTTAAGGTTTTGAGAACTTGACCCTATCTCAAATTGACCCTTGGGGTTGGGGATGGGTTGATTAGGGAACTGTCCCTTTCCTCTATTATGTAGTTTGGCTAACAATTGGCTTACCTACATGTCTAGTTTGGCTAAGGCTTGAGAATTGATATTCTGGAATTGGTTTAGAGCCCTTTTTGTTTCTTCATTTTTCTTTGCAATCATTCTCTCAATTTTATCCTTTAAAGATGGTTTCTTTAGTTACTGAGGTTGTTGGAAGCCAAGTAGCTATTGAGGAACTATTGGGTAGGGGTTCACTGGTGGCCCTCCTTAGTGATTATACTTTGACAAGGAAAATTTGGGATGCCTAGCCCATCCGAGGATTGTAGGTCTCAGAATATGGGTTGTTTCCAATTAGCGATATGCATTCAAGGCATTTGCTTGGTCTACAAGATATTTAGGGTATACTTTATTGGGTGGACAAGCTGAAATTAAATGAGCTAGACTAGAACAAGTAGCACATACCTCTTGAAGAAGTTTATAGTATAAGGTAGTAGCCATGAAGGATTAAAACATAGTTTCAAGTTTGTCCATTCTTCTACCTAAGTTTTCACCTACAGGCTCAAGTTTATGGGATAGATCAGTATGCCCTCCTATCTCATAGAGACCCCCTTCTTAGTGGGCCACTTGGTTTTTTCTCTCCTATTTGAATAATCCCATTGTTGAGAATTATTGGCTAATGTCTAAAAGAACTCCCATGCCTCACTTTCATCCTTCAACATGAGGGTCCCTCCACTCGCTCATCTATAATTTGTCTATTTAAGGTGTTAATGCCTAATAGAAGTATTGAACTTGCTACCATTTCTCAGATCCATGATGAGAGTATTTTTGCAATTGTTTATTCCATCGTTCCCAACATTCGTAATATTTCTTATTGTCCCTTTGTTAGAAATTGATAATTTCATGATGCTCAACATTTGTTTTGTGAATAGGGTACAACTTGTTCAAAAACTTCTTAGACAATTGGTCCAATGTATGTATGGAAACTACCTCAAGGAATTAAGCCATGACTTGGCTTTGTCCTTAAGTGAGAACAGGAATAACCTAAGCCTAATAGAATTATTTGAAAAATTTTAGAACCTAAATGTGGGACAAATATCAAGGAACACCTTGATATGTAGGTTGGGGTGTTCTCGGTCTCAACCATAAAAAGTAGGTAGTAATTAAATGACTCCTGGCTTTAACTCGAAGTGGTTAGCATTTGTGGGAGGTAAAGCTATGCAGGATGAGGTATTAAGTTGTAGAGGTGATAGAAATCTCTAATTATTTTGTACTCGATCTCTGCTAGTGGTTTAGCCATGGGCATAAGAACTTGGGTTTCTTTCCCCTTGTCTTTGATGCATTAAATCTCTTGGTCAAAAGGTATTAGCTCTAGGTTCTAAGATTGACGCCCTTGCATAAACTACCATAATTTAAAATGTCCTAATCTAAATGCTGACTCTAGTTCTATGTGATGTGCAAACAAAAGGCACAGTCAAATAATCCTTAGGCCAATAAGTAATAATATTTTGACTTTCTTGAATTTGTGTGGGGACAATACTTTTAAATTAGCCTAATTTAGTGCTCCTCCTCTCTTTTAGATTTGACTACTGCTTACTAGTTAGGTTTTGTGCAAGGTAGTTAATACAATCCTCATGTGAGGAGGTGTTTAGACCTCAACAAACGTCAACAGAAGGCATGGAAAAATCACTTGGATTTTAAGACATCCACTATAACTACAGTGCTCAGAAGCCACTGGAGTGACAATAGATCGTCTCTTAGTAAGAGGGCCCTACGAGCATGTGATGGCCCTATAGGTCTCTTCTAATTTATTTAATTTGAACGGTAGGATTGCACGCTTGTAGTGGTTATCCTAGGTGGGCTAAGAAGTGGTGATGAAATCCACCCTTGTTCTTGTGGGGTCGGGTGCCCTTACCAATTAATTTTCATACTCCACGGTAGTTCGATCAACATATAAATCACCTTAAAACAATAAACGTACCCTAAGAATGCAATTAAAACAATTAACTAATGCAAAATCCTTAAAATGCAATAATTATCAAATATGCTTTTTGTATGCAATTACACTACCAAAAAGTGCAAAATTATTCTAAATGCAAACCTTAATCTAGAAAATAAAAAGAGTGAGGGAAACTTACAGTGGGGTTTTTAATAAAGATCAAGTGTGGGCCATATTATTCCACACTTGCCCTATCTTATACAACCGTTTTAAAATTGGAATTAAAAATTACAAGTTAGAATGATCCTCACTATAATATTCATTAAAAAAAAAATTCTATTCTAGGAAAGTAGGGAAATTTCTATTTATTTGATGAAGATCCACTTGTCAATTTCCTCCTCTTTCCAATTTTCTAAAAATAAGTAACAAATTCAGGAAATAGAGTGATTATGCATTAATAAAATTGAAAAAATCATCTAAAAATACCTCAAATACTAAAACAATGCAATTCCTAAATTTTTATTTTTCTATTTTTTTATTTTTTGGATTTTTAATTAAATTTTATTAAAACTCAGTTGCGGGTCCCCAGCAATGGTCTCAAAATTTTTTTTGTTTACCATAATTGCATGGACTAACAAACATGACCTTTATATTAGAGTGGGATTCTCTTAGGACCAGGGTTGATTGCATAGACTCGAACATGTGTAGTTCGAGTCAAACTAGTAGGGCAAGAGACCCTTTTCATTGATACATTTACAGAGGCACCTAGACAATTATGTCCTAGAGTTAGTATATCACCGCACCAATGGTAATAACATCAGCAGCCACCATCACATCGGCACTCCTTTAAATGCTTTGATTGTGGAGAGTTAGGGCATTTCATTTGAGACTATCCTAGAGGATGATGAATTAGACGGTGACATTAGAAATAGGGCAAAGATGCCCCCACATTACTTGATGATGAGTTTCTTCTCTTACTTGGAGGCAAGCACATGCCTCGAATTAGGGGGTGGGAAAATATTTTCCTGATTGTTGGTAAGCATGTTAAGGTTCTCTTTGATCTAGGATCCAGTAATTCTTACATTTTATGTGTTGGCACCCTGACGAATATACATGTATATATATATATATATATATATGACAGTCTCTAAGGTGGACGTTATGACTCCGATGAGAGAGTTATTGAAATTTGTAAGGACTTCTAGGGATTTAATAGACCTAGTGAGTCTTCATAGGATACGTTAGTCCTCTTCATGAGAGAGAGAGAGAGAGAGAGAGAGAGAGAGAGAGAGAGAGAGAGAGAGAGAGAGAGAGAGAGAGAGAGAGAGAGAGAGAGAGAGAGAGAGAGAGAGAGAGAGAGAGATCCTTATTATTATGCACAGATTATCGCTTATTTGATAGCACCATGGTGTAGAACTGATATTCTCTATCACGTATTGATGATCCACTTGATCAACTATAGATGGTACATGGTATTTTTAAAGATTGATTTGAGGTTTGGTTATCACTAGTTGAGGATAGTGAGTAAGATGTCTTTGAGATGATTTTAGAATATGTTATGATTATTACAAGTTCTAGGTGATACCAATTGATGGAACTAATACACTGACAGTATGTATGGATATGATGGGATGAATTTTCAAATGTTACTTGGATGAGTCATGATTATGTCGGTGGATGATGTTCTTGTATACTTCGTGGCATGGTGGAGCACAAGAAATCCATGTGCATTATTTTGAGTATCTTAAAGACTCATCTCTTGTTGTGAATTTATGTAAGTATGAGTTATGGTCGAAGAAGGTGAAGTTCTTCGACCACTATACCTCTATTGATAGAGAGGTAGTTTATTGAGACTATGATGGGCTATTATTAGGCCAAATTGGTGAATAAGGTTGATAGTTTCCTTAGTATGGTGGATTGCTATTGCTGTGTTATTGAGTTCTCCATGATAGCAGTGATATGGATGTTGTTTCTTTATATTACATATATAAACTTGCTTTCTCACTACATGAGCGGTATATTAGAGATGTGTGTTTTGTACGAGATCATTTTCTTATGTATAATTAGAATTTGATTTATGACTTATACTTGTGAGTAGCTAATGAGGGTGGCCTAAGAGGGTGACCAATGAAGGCGGGTGCGAGAAGATAAGGTGATTCAAACATGGAGGGCATTTTTGTAAAAGAAAAGATATTATCAATAAGGGAGGTGCTATTTTAATAACAACACCCCCCTTCCTTTTGATAGGTGACAATCAATGATTGTCACTCGAACCCACTAGAAAAAGAGAGAAAGAGAACAAAGGAGAAGGAGAAGAAGAAGAAGAAGAAGAAAGGAAGAAGGACAGAGGGAGAAGGAAAAGAGGAAGAGGAAGAGGAGAAAGGGAGTGCATTGGGGAGGTCGATTGTCGGGAATGGCATGCGATGCCGACAAGCTGTAGAAAACAACCTCTTGACTTAATAGTTCGAGTAGACCATCTTGCTTAGGGTGGAGAGACAATCAAGACCCATCAAATGGTTTGGTTGATTTGGTCACATCTCGCAGAAAAGTCGATTGTCAAACTTGCCAGAGATGTTGACTTTGCTGGAGAAAATGACATCTCAGATCGATGATCTGAGCCATTCATCTTCTTCAACAAGATGAGAGGACAAAAAGTCCTCAAGAATCATGGAGATAGGGTAAGAAATGAGGGAGATCGATCTGTAGAAGATGATGCTAGCGAATGGCAACAATTCGGAGATTGACACCCATTTCTTGCATTTTGTAGCATCAAACGACTTCAAATTTCCATCAAATTTTAGAAGATGAGGTTAGACTCTGATCTACATTCTCTTTTGATGAATTTGTGATTTATTAATAAACATGCAACCTACAACAACCATGTTGGTCACCTTCTCCAATGGTGGCCTATAAATGCTGGTGACTTAGTGAAATGTATTGAAAGACATGCCCTAAGCGTATTTTGGAATGATCTACACAATGGAAGGGCAATATCTTTGATTAGGCCCCACTTTGAGATTTCATGGATGTGAACCATTGAATTGTATTGAAATATGATACATTAAGATGCAAAAATGTAATGTTGTTTTGTGATTAGGAATCCAACATAGATAATTTAGATTCTAAGTGTGACCTATATGTGGTGTGCATCCAGGTAATGGAATTGAGGTGGACTGATTTAGTGTGGAGTTTGATTGATTTGAGAGGTACAAACAAGTGATTCTTTGTCTGAGGTGGGTGACAACATATAGTATTCCTTTAATATTATAAATCATGATTGTATACCCAATGACTTCATTTACATTGACCATTTAATGCATGGATATGTATGCAAACCCCATGATTTCCTTGAGATTACCATTCGGCATGTTTGCCGATGCTTATACTATTATTATTATTTTTTACATGATTCATGCACTGTTCTTGATACACTTTATGCTTCATCGACTAGATTATTTGAGGATGTTAGATGTGGATTTTTGATGCATGGTTTCTTATTTTGTCATAGTTTTATGACATGTGTTTTTGTCTGGTAGATGCTATGCTATGCTATGAGGGTTGTAGGGTGGGCCACCTGCCCTTTGAGTATATGAGATATGGATGATAGACACCCACCTTGACATTGGGAAAACTGCATGTGGTTGTGGTAATCATGGGCAGGCCACCCACATAGTTTGACCGACTCCCATGCCTCGATGGACTGAAGTCTCGTGTTCTAGTGTTGATGATGAGCAGCAGTGGTTGATACCTCAAAGCGTTCTGGATTGCTCCATAATGATCCATGCACTTATTTTGGGTGCATGTAATTACAGATATATCTCGATGGTTATTTCCTGATGCACTCACAGCATGATGATGCATGCTAAGGTTGAAGCCTATATGGACGATTAGATGTGGGCATGCCTATAGGATGGGCAAGCTACTTGGTGGGCGAGCTATAGGTGAGGTAACTAGAGGGAAAAAAATTGTTATGAGTACTCATGGCTGAATATGAGAGTGTTTTGGGACACTCAAGGAACATGGTTGGGTTGCATGCCCTATTATTCATGACAGGCATTCATGCTTTGTTATGATGGATTTGACTATATTTGGCTTTACCAATTTCATGAAATATGTATTATTCATGTTACGCATGCCATGATATTTGACTTATGATATTTTGATATTTTACGTGTGAAATTGTATCTTCAATGGTGATTGCACTAGACTTGGATTTCTTTATATTCACACATTGTTCCATTCTTGAGATTTGATGGTTCAGTTTCTTATACCAATGTTTTACATCTATTAGCTTTATAGTAAACCCACGATCTTTATATCTCATACTACGTACTTGTTATTGGATATCATTATTATTGTCACCTACCCAAGAATAGCTTACTGAGGCATTGCAATGTTTTTGCAATGCCTCAGATATAGAGAGAGACAATAGGTTTGATATGCTCATAGAGTAGGTGAGGGATGTTGGAGGCCTTCAGTGATGTATAGAGGAAATTTCGAGAAATGGATAAGGTTTGTTCATAACTTTCCCTCAGTTGTTATTTATGGACTGTATATTGGTATGATTTACTTTGTGACTCGGATGTATGGATATATTCATGTCGGATGTGATGGCTATGCATGGATAGACCCTAGGCAATGTTGTCATATCTTTGAATTTTTTATTATTAACCATTAAAGTATGTGTTTTTATCGAGACTTGTTATTGATCTGGATGGATGTGTATGGAGAGCAAGACTCCTAGATGTTGTTATGTTTATTGTATTTATTAGGTATTGTTATATCACATGTGTTACATACGATGGCCCAAAATATAGAGGAGACTTTGTTGGATTTTTGGCAAAAATAGGAATATTATTTCACTGTTAAATTTGTTATTTTGTGGTTGTATGACTCTCGAAATTTTGAAATGAATGCATTTTTATTTGATTTTTTTATTTTAGTCAATTTTAAAATAAAATTTTTTAAAACAACGATCCCTTTTAAAAAAATTGGTATTATATTATTGTGTAAAACATGAGGTGTAACAATGCCCTTTTAGGACCCCCCGATTGGCTGAACCCTACTTGTTTCACTTTGCTCGGGTTATCCACGAAGCTGCTAACTTTGTCCCCTTCGACCGAACGACGGAATTGTTTCACCGCGCTCTACTTCCTTATGGGGATGAGAAGGATGGCCAGTTCTGTCTTCTTCGGACCCTTCTTTTCGATAAGAGGAGGCTATTCTTGAAAAGAATAGGTATGTTCAACTAGTTATTTTCACTATTCAATAAGAATAAAGAATAGGGATTTTCAATGCTAGAAATGCCCCTATCTTAAGCGGATCACGACTCATAGAATCTATTCCTACTTGGAGGGTGAGCTAGACTACCTTTGGTCGAGAAGTCAACTAACTTATAGTGCTTTCCACACCCCGCCCGTAGAGGGAAATTTACTGTGAATGCGGTGCGGGCCACTGCTCTCCCTTTCACTCGAAACAAGAGTTCCGTGCCAAGCATAAAGATTGAATCAATAGGACCGTATTCTAATGCTAGAAATGCCAGAACTCTCTTTCTGAATGTCTCGACTTTCTTTCTCAAACCACCTGGACAGGGGTGCGGAAATAGCTTAAATTAATGGTAGAGCGGAAATCGCTTCGATTTGATTTCGCACCGAAAGGAATCCCTCGCTTTGATAAGAAATATCTGAGTAAACAACCTTTGAGCTGAGGTAATATGAAATATTTAGGGTTAGCTTTGTGTTCCTTGAGTATGTTTCTGCCCTAAACTAAGAAAGAGTATAGTGCTCGTTTTGATAAGAGTATGGAATACTATCTGCCGGAAAGTTTTCAACGTCCCCCTTATGCAACTACGGGAATTTCTTCGGTTCGCTACTATACGAGCCTACGACTCACGACCGACCTTGAACCGGCCAAAAGCAAAAGCTTTCTATTTGAACGGAATTCCACAATTGCATTACCTTCGGCTGCACTTCCTTATACGTATTCCTGGGCGGGCGTAGAAACCCCGCTTGAACATGAGCTACGGACCCGGCTCCCTCCCCCACGGCCATCTCGGCTTCCCCGCGAGACTCTGTTTATCCCGAAGTGAAGGTTTCGGGTTCTTTCCTCTTAGCCTATGGATTGCGATCGTTGAGATGTCATTGTTGAGATCGAAGTGGGCTTGAACCGCTTTATTCGGTCTTCGGTGGCCTACAATTGGAGGCTGTGAAAAGAGAAGAAAAGGAAAGGTGGTGCTAAAAAGGGACTGCTACCAATCTTAAACAAAGGGCTAGAAAGAAGACAGCAACCGCGTACCCGGGAAAAGTGACTTACTTGAATGGGGAGCTATCCTATAACACTATAGAGCGGGGACGAGAGAAGGATAACCTCTTTGAAAAGGACAGAGCCGCTTGCCCGCTACTTACACATCCGGGAGTTCCGGATTGAACTACGGAACGGAATTCAAGGGCTGGGCTTATAAGCCCCTTAGATAGCACTTACTCTATGAATATAAGAGATTTTCTTTCTAGTAGAGCTCATCACGACCATCATAACCTAACTCCAGGACTGCTACGGGCACTAATCCTTCTATTCAAAGTTTCGTTTCTCCAGTTGAATGTAGTTACTCCGGAAGCTCGCTAAAGTGAAGGTTATTCAGCAGTGTAAGCAAGTCACTCTTAACCCTATAGTTAATTCAGATATGCTGCGCTAGGAGCTAATGAAACTCATGTAGCTCATCTAACTCAATACGCTATCGGTGCTTATTTTGTTCCCAATCTATGAAAGAAGAGTTGAATTCCCCGGAAGAACATGAAGAACATTCGCCGAACGGAGAATAAGTCAGTAAATCTTAGTTCTCGAAAGCGAGTGAATCAGTCTTCCTTATAGCTCTTTCTTCCCTTTGGTTTTGTTTAACCTCAAGAGGTATAACACAAAGAAAGGCATTCAAATAGCAAGTAATCCCTTGCTTCTTCCCCTGCTAACACAGGCTAATTATCTCGCTCGAGCTGAAACAATTGAATTAGCCGAGGGTTCTTTCATCGCGGAAGACCGAGAGTCAGAACTTCCCCTCTACCCTTGGTACAGAGCTTCTATTGCGAGAACCTTTCATCCGAATCGCTTGAACTCCCGGCTGATTCAACACGAGCAATTAAACGACTCTAGAACAGCGAAAACAGAGCTAATACCGATTCCAAGACACAGTGCGACTATCTCACGGCATATGTTCAAGCCCTAAATTGAATCCCTACAAGTACAAGCAGTAGTACGGTCTATGCAATTTAGGTCGACCCTTAGTCCCGCGAGGGGGGTGGCCAATCACTTCCTTTTTCTTCGTAAAGGCAGGCTGCTCTTGTACATTCTCGGTATGCTTGTGCATTAGGAGGAATGCTCCCAGCCGAGTCTACCCCAACCCACTCTAATTCTCACTCATTACGCTCTAGTTATCCTTTCGGTAAACTACACTCTAGTACTAGACTTTCTGCGTATTACACTCGTTCGGTAGCTATTCACACTCCTAAACAAACTATAACTCTGGGAAGAAGAAGAACAAGTCTTTAAAAACTACATATGCGATAACCCGCTCAACTTCTACCTTCTCCAACTCTGCTCGTTCCCTAGCGGTCGCTACAGCCGAGGATAGCTAGAACTAATGAACTAGGTTAACTCATCAGAATAACCGCCCCTCCTAGCCCGATAGCGCTTTAGGAAAGTCTTATGAAAGATAGAGTCCACTTCTAGGTCTTTGATCTCACCCAATCCTGTATGCTACGCTAGTTTGAAGAGTCTCCATCCTTTTCTTTCTTTAAGAACTCAGAACTCTTCAATTCCTTTCCTATAAACAAGCTGTTCCAACTCACGAACTCAAGAAAGAAATAAGGGAGATCCTCCTTAGTTAGGTTTCCAGTCCCACTCCTCCCCCCAGGTACCGAATCCGAGAAAGAAAGAACGAACATTAGCTCGGGAAGAAAGAAAAGGGCGGCTCGGGAATTTATTCGTATGCGGCTGCACGCACGGATCATACCATATTACACCCAGAGGGAACCCGTAGACTTTGAAGGGAGTCGAATCTCAATTCCTTGAAAAAAAAAAAAAAAAAAGAAGGAAGTAGTCGGTGCCCTTTTTTCCACCTTTTTCGAATCGAATGATTCAGCGCTCTCGTAAAGCGGATCAAAGGCTTCCTATTCAACTCGGATTATTCGACTTTAGATGCTTCGGATGCTTCCTCGGCCGTGCAGTACGTACTTCTGTTTGGAGAGTCTGTTCCTTACTTAGCTAGGACTTTGAGTGACTAGAGTAGCCCCTCTGTATCCGAAGGCGCCTTTTTGTTTATGCACACGAAACGGCTTCAGATTTGACTTTTAGTTAAGTGGATCGACCCGTTCGGTAGAATTACGAAGAAAGAAGAGAAGGCGGGGTCAAACCCTGCAAAAAGTGCTGAATCTTGCTTCAAGCGCTGGCTTTTTGGGCTAACCGTGCCCTCACCGCTTTGGGTAGAAATCCTTTTCCCGAAGTGGTTGCTACTCGACCGGTGCCTTCATAGGGAACCGCGGTAAAATGCCGCCTCTATGAGATCTCGGTGCTACGCCCTGCCATAAGAGCATTGAGACTGTCACAGTCAACAACAAGGGGTTCGATTTCCGACTCCATACCCTTTTGGCTAGCGTGCCTCCTTTGTGTGCTTTCGCCCTCTCAACATTTCCGCCCTCAGATCTAACGGGAGGTAAGCATCTAGTTTCCCTAAAAGTCAAAGCAGGGCCAGTCCATTTAAGCGCAAGATACTACCTATAGTTGGAGGACATAGGCTGAGCAGTGTCTTTCGGGGTTTATCTTAAATAAGGTAAGATTGGTTGAAACTAGCATATGGACACGGTTGAGCACCGTGTCCTTAGAAATGGACTGCCCAGTGTGTAGGAGAAAGATGTTGTCGACGCTTATTGCTCGTGACGACCCCGCCGCCACGTAAGGAAACTAATCACCTCTGACATAAGTTCGCGGGCTGCTGAAGGAAACTAACCAAAGCAAGCGCCTTTCGAAGCGATCTGGTACGACAATTTCTAGGGCTTCTCATAAATGTTCAGTCAGTTAGGAAAGCCGGGTGTGGCGATCCGATCAACGAAAATCAATCAAGAAATTACATAGATAAGAATCGAAATCCTTCAGTACGCTAATCTTGACTCTTTCCATGTATTACATAAATAGGTAAAAAATCCATAATTGTTGCATTAAGTCATCGTTCCATCATCCAACATGTCATCTCTCTAAGCGATTTCATACCTTACTACTTCCCACCCTTACCCCGCTTCAATCGACTGCTTTGAATTGACTTTCCTTCCGCTCCTACCTTTCTTGCTTACCGTTAAGGCGGGCTCCGTTCTACCCATTGGTTGACTCCTCTGTTGACCATGCCACTCTCTTTCAGAGCAATTAGCTGATAGATCACTTAAAATACCTCATGGTTTGGTTGGTTTTAACTCATTGAGTCTTAGTTGCCCATAAACAGAGTATGTTAACAAGTTAACACTAGCCCCTAAGTTAAGAAGTTCCCTATCTATGACATGATCTCGAATGATGCATTTAATTGTAGGGCATCTTGGGTCTCTAAACTTCTATGGGGTCTTAGGTTGAATCAAAGAGCTTACTGCTTGGTGAGGAAGCTTTCTTTTGTACATTTAGCTTTCTTTTTCTTATGTAGAGCTCTTTTAAGAACTTGGAATAGGCTAGGATGTCTTTAATTGCTTTGAGTAATGGTATATTGATTTGTACATATTTAAATACTTCCATTAACTCTTTGAAGTTTGTTCCCTTCCTTGCCTTAATCAGTAGCTGAGGAAAAGGTGCTTTAGGCACATAAGGTGCTTCCACTATAGATTCTATTGGATTTTTCTATCTCTTCTCTTTCTCTTATGTTTTAGTTGCCTCTTTTTCCGCTATAGTTTCCTTAACCTACGCTTCTTTGTTATCGATTTGATGACCACTTCTAATGGTGGTTATAGACTTGGCATGCTTATGAGGGTTAAGGTTTTGAGAACTTGACCCTATCTCAAATTGACCCTTGGGGTTGGGGATGGGTTGATTAGGGAACTGTCCCTTTCCTCTATTATGTAGTTTGGCTAACAATTGGCTTACCTACATGTCTAGTTTGGCTAAGGCTTGAGAATTGATATTCTGGAATTGGTTTAGAGCCCTTTTTGTTTCTTCATTTTTCTTTGCAATCATTCTCTCAATTTTATCCTTTAAAGATGGTTTCTTTAGTTACTGAGGTTGTTGGAAGCCAAGTAGCTATTGAGGAACTATTGGGTAGGGGTTCACTGGTGGCCCTCCTTAGTGATTATACTTTGACAAGGAAAATTTGGGATGCCTAGCCCATCCAGGATTGTAGGTCTCAGAATATGGGTTGTTTCCAATTAGCGATATGCATTCAAGGCATTTGCTTGGTCTACAAGATATTTAGGGTATACTTTATTGGGTGGACAAGCTGAAATTAAATGAGCTAGACTAGAACAAGTAGCACATACCTCTTGAAGAAGTTTATAGTATAAGGTAGTAGCCATGAAGGATTAAAACATAGTTTCAAGTTTGTCCATTCTTCTACCTAAGTTTTCACCTACAGGCTCAAGTTTATGGGATAGATCAGTATGCCCTCCTATCTCATAGAGACCCCCTTCTTAGTGGGCCACTTGGTTTTTTCTCTCCTATTTGAATAATCCCATTGTTGAGAATTATTGGCTAATGTCTAAAAGAACTCCCATGCCTCACTTTCATCCTTCAACATGAGGGTCCCTCCACTCGCTCATCTATAATTTGTCTATTTAAGGTGTTAATGCCTAATAGAAGTATTGAACTTGCTACCATTTCTCAGATCCATGATGAGAGTATTTTTGCAATTGTTTATTCCATCGTTCCCAACATTCGTAATATTTCTTATTGTCCCTTTGTTAGAAATTGATAATTTCATGATGCTCAACATTTGTTTTGTGAATAGGGTACAACTTGTTCAAAAACTTCTTAGACAATTGGTCCAATGTATGTATGGAAACTACCTCAAGGAATTAAGCCATGACTTGGCTTTGTCCTTAAGTGAGAACAGGAATAACCTAAGCCTAATAGAATTATTTGAAAAATTTTAGAACCTAAATGTGGGACAAATATCAAGGAACACCTTGATATGTAGGTTGGGGTGTTCTCGGTCTCAACCATAAAAAGTAGGTAGTAATTAAATGACTCTGGCTTTAACTCGAAGTGGTTAGCATTTGTGGGAGGTAAAGCTATGCAGGATGAGGTATTAAGTTGTAGAGGTGATAGAAATCTCTAATTATTTTGTACTCGATCTCTGCTAGTGGTTTAGCCATGGGCATAAGAACTTGGGTTTCTTTCCCCTTGTCTTTGATGCATTAAATCTCTTGGTCAAAAGGTATTAGCTCTAGGTTCTAAGATTGACGCCCTTGCATAAACTACCATAATTTAAAATGTCCTAATCTAAATGCCGACTCTAGTTCTATGTGATGTGCAAACAAAAGGCACAACAAATAATCCTTAGGCCAATAAGTAATAATATTTTGACTTTCTTGAATTTGTGTGGGGACAATACTTTTAAATTAGCCTAATTTAGTGCTCCTCCTCTCTTTTAGATTTGACTACTGCTTACTAGTTAGGTTTTGTGCAAGGTAGTTAATACAATCCTCATGTGAGGAGGTGTTTAGACCTCAACAAACGTCAACAGAAGGCATGGAAAAATCACTTGGATTTTAAGACATCCACTATAACTACAGTGCTCAGAAGCCACTGGAGTGACAATAGATCGTCTCTTAGTAAGAGGGCCCTACGAGCATGTGATGGCCCTATAGGTCTCTTCTAATTTATTTAATTTGAACGGTAGGATTGCACGCTTGTAGTGGTTATCCTAGGTGGGCTAAGAAGTGGTGATGAAATCCACCCTTGTTCTTGTGGGGTCGGGTGCCCTTACCAATTAATTTTCATACTCCACGGTAGTTCGATCAACATATAAATCACCTTAAAACAATAAACGTACCCTAAGAATGCAATTAAAACAATTAACTAATGCAAAATCCTTAAAATGCAATAATTATCAAATATGCTTTTTGTATGCAATTACACTACCAAAAAGTGCAAAATTATTCTAAATGCAAACCTTAATCTAGAAAATAAAAAGAGTGAGGGAAACTTACAGTGGGGTTTTTAATAAAGATCAAGTGTGGGCCATATTATTCCACACTTGCCCTATCTTATACAACCGTTTTAAAATTGGAATTAAAAATTACAAGTTAGAATGATCCTCACTATAATATTCATTAAAAAAAAAAAATTCTATTCTAGGAAAGTAGGGAAATTTCTATTTATTTGATGAAGATCCACTTGTCAATTTCCTCCTCTTTCCAATTTTCTAAAAATAAGTAACAAATTCAGGAAATAGAGTGATTATGCATTAATAAAATTGAAAAAATCATCTAAAAATACCTCAAATACTAAAACAATGCAATTCCTAAATTTTTATTTTTCTATTTTTTGGATTTTTAATTAAATTTTATTAAAACTCAGTTGCGGGTCCCCAGCAATGGTCTCAAAATTTTTTTTGTTTACCATAATTGCATGGACTAACAAACATGACCTTTATATTAGAGTGGGATTCTCTTAGGACCAGGGTTGATTGCATAGACTCGAACATGTGTAGTTCGAGTCAAACTAGTAGGGCAAGAGACCCTTTTCATTGATACATTTACAGAGGCACCTAGACAATTATGTCCTAGAGTTAGTATATCACCGCACCAATGGTAATAACATCAGCAGCCACCATCACATCAGCACTCCTTTAAATGCTTTGATTGTGGAGAGTTAGGGCATTTCATTTGAGACTATCCTAGAGGATGATGAATTAGACTGACTGACATTAGAAATAGGGCAAAGATGCCCCCACATTAGCAGTGATGAGTTTCTTCTCTTACTTGGAGGCAAGCACATGCCTCGAATTAGGGGGTGGGAAAATATTTTCCTGATTGTTGGTAAGCATGTTAAGGTTCTCTTTGATCTAGGATCCAGTAATTCTTACATTTTATGTGTTGGCACCCTGACGAATATACATGTATATATATATATATATATATATGACAGTCTCTAAGGTGGACGTTATGACTCCGATGAGAGAGTTATTGAAATTTGTAAGGACTTCTAGGGATTTAATAGACCTAGTGAGTCTTCATAGGATACGTTAGTCCTCTTCATGAGAGAGAGAGAGAGAGAGAGAGAGAGTGAGGGAGTGAGAGAGAGAGAGAGAGAGAGAGAGAGAGAGAGAGAGAGAGAGAGAGAGAGAGAGAGAGAGAGAGAGATCCTTATTATTATGCACAGATTATCGCTTATTTGATAGCACCATGGTGTAGAACCGATATTCTCTATCACGTATTGATGATCCACTTGATCAACTATAGATGGTACATGGTATTTTTAAAGATTGATTTGAGGTTTGGTTATCACTAGTTGAGGATAGTGAGTAAGATGTCTTTGAGATGATTTTAGAATATGTTATGATTATTACAAGTTCTAGGTGATACCAATTGATGGAACTAATACACTGACAGTATGTATGGATATGATGGGATGAATTTTCAAATGTTACTTGGATGAGTCATGATTATGTCAAGGATGATGTTCTTGTATACTTCGTGGCATGGTGGAGCACAAGAAATCCATGTGCATTATTTTGAGTATCTTAAAGACTCATCTCTTGTTGTGAATTTATGTAAGTATGAGTTATGGTCGAAGAAGGTGAAGTTCTTCGACCACTATACCTCTATTGATAGAGAGGTAGTTTATTGAGACTATGATGGGCTATTATTAGGCCAAATTGGTGAATAAGGTTGATAGTTTCCTTAGTATGGTGGATTGCTATTGCTGTGTTATTGAGTTCTCCATGATAGCAGTGATATGGATGTTGTTTCTTTATATTACATATATAAACTTGCTTTCTCACTACATGAGCGGTATATTAGAGATGTGTGTTTTGTACGAGATCATTTTCTTATGTATAATTAGAATTTGATTTATGACTTATACTTGTGAGTAGCTAATGAGGGTGGCCTAAGAGGGTGACCAATGAAGGCGGGTGCGAGAAGATAAGGTGATTCAAACATGGAGGGCATTTTTGTAAAAGAAAAGATATTATCAATAAGGGAGGTGCTATTTTAATAACAACACCCCCCTTCCTTTTGATAGGTGACAATCAATGATTGTCACTCGAACCCACTAGAAAAGAGAGAAAGAGAACAAAGGAGAAGGAGAAGAAGAAGAAGAAGAAGAAAGGAAGAAGGACGAGAGGGAGAAGGAAAAGAGGAAGAGGAAGAGGAGAAAGGGAGTGCATTGGGGAGGTCGATTGTCGGGAATGGCATGCGATGCCGACAAGCTGTAGAAAACAACCTCTTGACTTAATAGTTCGAGTAGACCATCTTGCTTAGGGTGGAGAGACAATCAAGACCCATCAAATGGTTTGGTTGATTTGGTCACATCTCGCGAGAAAAGTCGATTGTCAAACTTGCCGTAGATGTTGACTTTCTTTGGAGAAAATGACATCTCGGATCGATGATCCGAGCCATTCATCTTCTTCAACAAGATGAGAGGACAAAAAGTCCTCAAGAATCATGGAGATAGGGTAAGAAATGAGGGAGATCGATCTGTAGAAGATGATGCTAGCGAATGGCAACAATTCGGAGATTGACACCCATTTCTTGCATTTTGTAGCATCAAACGACTTCAAATTTCCATCAAATTTTAGAAGATGAGGTTAGACTACTGATCTACATTCTCTTTTGATGAATTTGTGATTTATTAATAAACATGCAACCTACAACAACCATGTTGGTCACCTTCTCCAATGGTGGCCTATAAATGCTGGTGACTTAGTGAAATGTATTGAAAGACATGCCCTAAGCGTATTTTGGAATGATCTACACAATGGAAGGGCAATATCTTTGATTAGGCCCCACTTTGAGATTTCATGGATGTGAACCATTGAATTGTATTGAAATATGATACATTAAGATGCAAAAATGTAATGTTGTTTTGTGATTAGGAATCCAACATAGATAATTTAGATTCTAAGTGTGACCTATATGTGGTGTGCATCCAGGTAATGGAATTGAGGTGGACTGATTTAGTGTGGAGTTTGATTGATTTGAGAGGTACAAACAAGTGATTCTTTGTCTGAGGTGGGTGACAACATATAGTATTCCTTTAATATTATAAATCATGATTGTATACCCAATGACTTCATTTACATTGACCATTTAATGCATGGATATGTATGCAAACCCCATGATTTCCTTGAGATTACCATTGACATGTTTGCCGATGCTTATACTATTATTATTATTTTTTACATGATTCATGCACCTTGTTCTTGATACACTTTATGCTTCATCGACTAGATTATTTGAGGATGTTAGATGTGGATTTTTGATGCATGGTTTCTTATTTTGTCATAGTTTTATGACATGTGTTTTTGTCTGGTAGATGCTATGCTATGCTATGAGGGTTGTAGGGTGGGCCACCTGCCCTTTGAGTATATGAGATATGGATGATAGACACCCACCTTGACATTGGGAAAACTGCATGTGGTTGTGGTAATCATGGGCAGGCCACCCACATAGTTTGACCGACTCCCATGCCTCGATGGACTGAAGTCTCGTGTTCTAGTGTTGATGATGAGCAGCAGTGGTTGATACCTCAAAGTGGTTGCTGTTGCAACATAATGATCCATGCACTTATTTTGGGTGCATGTAATTACAGATATATCTCGATGGTTATTTCCTGATGCACTCACAGCATGATGATGCATGCTAAGGTTGAAGCCTATATGGACGATTAGATGTGGGCATGCCTATAGGATGGGCAAGCTACTTGGTGGGCGAGCTATAGGTGAGGTAACTAGAGGGAAAAAAATTGTTATGAGTACTCATGGCTGAATATGAGAGTGTTTTGGGACACTCAAGGAACATGGTTGGGTTGCATGCCCTATTATTCATGACAGGCATTCATGCTTTGTTATGATGGATTTGACTATATTTGGCTTTACCAATTTCATGAAATATGTATTATTCATGTTACGCATGCCATGATATTTGACTTATGATATTTTGATATTTTACGTGTGAAATTGTATCTTCAATGGTGATTGCACTAGACTTGGATTTCTTTATATTCACACATTGTTCCATTCTTGAGATTTGATGGTTCAGTTTCTTATACCAATGTTTTACATCTATTAGCTTTATAGTAAACCCTGATCTTTATATCTCATACTACGTACTTGTTATTGGATATCATTATTATTGTCACCTACCCAAGAATAGCTTACTGAGGCATTGCAATGTTTTTGCAATGCCTCAGATATAGAGAGAGACAATAGGTTTGATATGCTCATAGAGTAGGTGAGGGATGTTGGAGGCCTTCAGTGATGTATAGAGGAAATTTCGAGAAATGGATAAGGTTTGTTCATAACTTTCCCTCAGTTGTTATTTATGGACTGTATATTGGTATGATTTACTTTGTGACTCGGATGTATGGATATATTCATGTCGGATGTGATGGCTATGCATGGATAGACCCTAGGCAATGTTGTCATATCTTTGAATTTTTTATTATTAACCATTAAAGTATGTGTTTTTATCGAGACTTGTTATTGATCTGGATGGATGTGTATGGAGAGCAAGACTCCTAGATGTTGTTATGTTTATTGTATTTATTAGGTATTGTTATATCACATGTGTTACATACGATGGCCCAAAATATAGAGGAGACTTTGTTGGATTTTTGGCAAAAATAGGAATATTATTTCACTGTTAAATTTGTTATTTTGTGGTTGTATGACTCTCGAAATTTTGAAATGAATGCATTTTTATTTGATTTTTTTTATTTTAGTCAATTTTAAAATAAAATTTTTTAAAACAACGATCCCTTTTAAAAAAATTGGTATTATATTATTGTGTAAAACATGAGGTGTAACAATGCCCTTTTAGGACCCCCCCCCCCTGATTGGCCTGAACCCTACTTCTGTTTCACTGCTCGGGTTATCCTGAAGCTGCTAACCTGTCCCCTTCGACCGAACGACGGAATTGTTTCACCGCGCTCTACTTCCTTACGGGGATGAGAAGGATGGCCAGTTCTGTCTTCTTCGGACCCTTCTTTTCGATAAGAGGAGGCTATTCTTGAAAAGAATAGGTATGTTCAACTAGTTATTTTCACTATTCAATAAGAATAAAGAATAGGGATTTTCAATGCTAGAAATGCCCCCTATCTTAACAGGATCACGACTCATAGAATCTATTCCTACTTGGAGGGTGAGCTAGACTACCTTTGGTCGAGAAGTCAACTAACTTATAGTGCTTTCCACACCCCGCCCCGTAGAGGGAAATTTACTGTGAATGCGGTGCGGGCCACGCTCTCCCTTTCACTCGAAACAAGAGTTCCGTGCCAAGCATAAAGATTGAATCAATAGGACCGTATTCTAATGCTAGAAATGCCAGAACTCTCTTTCTGAATGTCTCGACTTTCTTTCTCAAACCACCGGACAGGGGTGCGGAAATAGCTTAAATTAATGGTAGAGCGGAAATCGCTTCTGATTTGATTTCGCACAGAAAGGAATCCCTCGCTTTGATAAGAAATATCTGAGTAAACAACCTTTGAGCTGAGGTAATATGAAATATTTAGGGTTAGCTTTGTGTTCCTTGAGTATGTTTCTGCCCTAAACTAAGAAAGAGTATAGTGCTCGTTTTGATAAGAGTATGGAATACTATCTCGTGGAAAGTTTTCAACGTCCCCCTTATGCAACTACGGGAATTTCTTACGGTTCGCTACTATACGAGCCTACGACTCACGACCGACCTTGAAGCGGCCAAAAGCAAAAGCTTTCTATTTGAACGGAATTCCACAATTGCATTACCTTCGGCTGCACTTCCTTATCTGTATTCTGGGCGGGCGTAGAAACCCCCGCTTGAACATGAGCTACGGACCCGGCTCCCTCCCCCACGGCCATCTCGGCTTCCCCGCGAGACTCTGTTTATCCTGAAGTGAAGGTTTCGGGTTCTTTCCTCTTAGCCTATGGATTGCGATCGTTGAGATGTCATTGTTGAGATCGAAGTGGGCTTGAAGCGCTTTATTCGGTCTTCACCGGCCTACGATTGGAGGCTGCTGAAAGAGAAGAAAAGGAAAGGTGGTGCTAAAAAGGGACTGCTACCAATCTTAAACAAAGGGCTAGAAAGAAGACAGCAACCGCGTACCCGGGAAAAGTGACTTACTTGAATGGGGAGCTATCCTATAACACTATAGAGCGGGGACGAGAGAAGGATAACCTCTTTGAAAAGGACAGAGCCGCTTGCCCGCTACTTACACATCCGGAGTTCCGGATTGAACTACGGAACGGAATTCAAGGGCTGGGCTTATAAGCCCCTTAGATAGCACTTACTCTATGAATATAAGAGATTTTCTTTCTAGTAGAGCTCATCATGACCATCATAACCTAACTCCAGGACTGCTACGGGCACTAATCCTTCTATTCAAAGTTTCGTTTCTCCTGTTGAATGTAGTTTCTCCGGAAGCTCGCTAAAGTGAAGGTTATTCAGCAGTGTAAGCAAGTCACTCTTAACCCTATAGTTAATTCAGATATGCTGCGCTAGGAGCTAATGAAACTCATGTAGCTCATCTAACTCAATACGCTACTGGTGCTTATTTTGTTCCCAATCTATGAAAGAAGAGTTGAATTCCCCGGAAGAACATGAAGAACATTCGCCGAACGGAGAATAAGCTGTAAATCTTAGTTCTCGAAAGCGAGTGAATCAGTCTTCCTTATAGCTCTTTCTTCCCTTTGGTTTTGTTTAACCTCAAGAGGTATAACACAAAGAAAGGCATTCAAATAGCAAGTAATCCCTTGCTTCTTCCCCTGCTAACACAGGCTAATTATCTCGCTCGAGCTGAAACAATTGAATTAGCCGAGGGTTCTTTCACTGCGGAAGACCGAGAGTCAGAACTTCCCCTCTACCCTTGGTACAGAGCTTCTATTGCGAGAACCTTTCATCCGAATCGCTTGAACTCCCGGCTGATTCAACACGAGCAATTAAACGACTCTAGAACAGCGAAAACAGGGCTAATACCGATTCCAAGACCTGGTGCGACTATCTCACAGCATATGTTCAAGCCCTAAATTGAATTCCCACAAGTACAAGTAGTAATAGGGTCTATGCAATTTAGCTCGACCCTTAGTCCGAGGAAGGGGGTGGCCAATCACTTCCTTTTTCTTCAGAAAGGCAGGCTGCTCTTGTACATTCTGGTATGCTTGTGCATTAGGAGGAATGCTCCCAGCCGAGTCTACCCCAACCCACTCTAATTCTCACTCATTACGCTCTAGTTATCCTTTCGGTAAACTACACTCTAGTACTAGACTTTCTGCGTATTACACTCGATTCGGTAGCTATTCACACTCCTAAACAAACTATAACTCGAGGAAGAAGAAGAACAAGTCTTTAAAAACTACATATGCGATAACCCGCTCAACTTCTACCTTCTCCAACTCTGCTCGTTCCCTAGCGGTCGCTACAGCCGAGGATAGCTAGAACTAATGAACTAGGTTAACTCATCAGAATAACCGCCCCTCCTAGCCCGATAGCGCTTTAGGAAAGTCTTATGAAAGATAGAGTCCACTTCTAGGTCTTTGATCTCACCCAATCCTGTATGCTACGCTAGTTTGAAGAGTCTCCATCCTTTTCTTTCTTTAAGAACTCAGAACTCTTCAATTCCTTTCCTATAAACAACTGTTCCAACTCACGAACTCAAGAAAGAAATAAGGGAGATCCTCCTTAGTTAGGTTTCCAGTCCCACTCCTCCCCAGTGCCGAATCCGAGAAAGAAAGAACGAACATTAGCTCGGGAAGAAAGAAAAGGGCGGCTCGGGAATTTATTCGTATACGGCTGCACGCACGGATCATACCATATTACACCCAGAGGGAACCCGTAGACTTTGAAGGGAGTCGAATCTCAATTCCTTGAAAAAAAAAAAGAAGGAAGTAGTCAGTGCCCTTTTTTCCACCTTTTTCGAATCGAATGATTCAGCGCTCTCGAAAGCGGATCAAAGGCTTCCTATTCAACTCGGATTATTCGACTTTAGATGCTTCGGATGCTTCCTCGGCCGTGCGATGCGTACTTCTGTTTGGAGAGTCTGTTCCTTACTTTGCTAGGACTTTGAGTGACTAGAGTAGCCCCACTGTATCCGAAGGCGCCTTTTTGTTTATGCACCCGAAACGGCTTCAGATTTGACTTTTAGTTAAGTGGATCGACCCCGTTCGGTAGAATTACGAAGAAAGAAGAGAAGGCGAGGTCAAACCCTGCAAAAAGTGCTGAATCTTGCTTCAAGCGCTGGCTTTTTGGGCTAACCGTGCCCTCACCGCTTTGGGTAGAAATCCTTTTCCCGAAGTGGTTGCTACTCGGCCCCAGTGCCTTCATAGGGAACCGCGGTAAAATGCCGCCTCTATGAGATCTCGGTGCTACGCCTGCCATAAGAGCATTGAGAGGCATCACGGGTCAACAACAAGCGGTTCGATTTCCGACTCCATACCCTTTTGGCTAGCGTGCCTCCTTTGTGTGCTTTCGCCCTCTCAACATTTCCGCCCTCAGATCTAACGGAAGGTAAGCATCTAGTTTCCCTAAAAGTCAAAGCGGGGCCAGTCCATTTAAGCGCAAGATACTACCTATAGTTGGAGGACATAGGCTGAGCAGTGACTATCGGGGTTTATCTTAAATAAGGTAAGATTGGTTGAAACTAGCATATGGACACGGTGGAGCACCGAGTCCTTAGAAATGGACTGCCCGGTGTGTAGGAGAAAGATGTTGGCGCCACTTATTGCTCGTGACGACCCCGCCGCCACGTAAGGAAACTAATCACCTCGACATAAGTTCGCGGGCTGCTGAAGGAAACTAACCAAAGCAAGCGCATTTCGAAGCGATCTGGTACGACAATTTCTAGGGCTTCTCATAAATGTTCAGTCAGTCAGGAAAGCCGGGTGTGGCGATCCGATCAACGAAAATCAATCAAGAAATTACATAGATAAGAATCGAAATCCTTCAGTACGCTAATCTTGACTCTTTCCATCTATTACATAAATAGGTAAAAAATCCATAATTGTTGCATTAAGTCATCGTTCCGTCATCCAACATGTCATCTCTCTAAGCGATTTCATACCTTACTACTTCCCACCCTTACCCCGCTTCAATCGACTGCTTTGAATTGACTTTCCTTCCGCTCCTACCTTTCTTGCTTACCGTTAAGGCGGGCTCCGTTCTACCCATTGGTTGACTCCTCTGTTGACCATGCCACTCTCTTTCAGAGCAATTAGCTGATAGATCACTTAAAATACCTCATGGTTTGGTTGGTTTTAACTCATTGAGTCTTAGTTGCCCATAAACAGAGTATGTTAACAAGTTAACACTAGCCCCTAAGTTAAGAAGTTCCCTATCTATGACATGATCTCGAATGATGCATTTAATTGTAGGGCATCTTGGGTCTCTAAACTTCTATGGGGTCTTAGGTTGAATCAAAGAGCTTACTGCTTGGTGAGGAAGCTTTCTTTTGTACATTTAGCTTTCTTTTTCTTATGTAGAGCTCTTTTAAGAACTTGGAATAGGCTAGGATGTCTTTAATTGCTTTGAGTAATGGTATATTGATTTGTACATATTTAAATACTTCCATTAACTCTTTGAAGTTTGTTCCCTTCCTTGCCTTAATCAGTAGCTGAGGAAAAGGTGCTTTAGGCACATAAGGTGCTTCCACTATAGATTCTATTGGATTTTTCTATCTCTTCTCTTTCTCTTATGTTTTAGTTGCCTCTTTTTCCGCTATAGTTTCCTTAACCTACGCTTCTTTGTTATCGATTTGATGACCACTTCTAATGGTGGTTATAGACTTGGCATGCTTATGAGGGTTAAGGTTTTGAGAACTTGACCCTATCTCAAATTGACCCTTGGGGTTGGGGATGGGTTGATTAGGGAACTGTCCCTTTCCTCTATTATGTAGTTTGGCTAACAATTGGCTTACCTACATGTCTAGTTTGGCTAAGGCTTGAGAATTGATATTCTGGAATTGGTTTAGAGCCCTTTTTGTTTCTTCATTTTTCTTTGCAATCATTCTCTCAATTTTATCCTTTAAAGATGGTTTCTTTGAATTCTGAGGTTGTTGGAAGCCAAGTAGCTATTGAGGAACTATTGGGTAGGGGTTCACCGGTGGCCCTCCTTAGTGATTATACTTTGACAAGGAAAATTTGGGATGCCTAGCCCATCCGAGGATTGTAGGTCTCAGAATATGGGTTGTTTCCAATTAGCGATATGCATTCAAGGCATTTGCTTGGTCTACAAGATATTTAGGGTATACTTTATTGGGTGGACAAGCTGAAATTAAATGAGCTAGACTAGAACAAGTAGCACATACCTCTTGAAGAAGTTTATAGTATAAGGTAGTAGCCATGAAGGATTAAAACATAGTTTCAAGTTTGTCCATTCTTCTACCTAAGTTTTCACCCTACAGGCACAAGTTTATGGGATAGATCAGTATGCCCTCCTATCTCATAGAGACCCCCTTCTTAGTGGGCCACTTGGTTTTTTCTCTCCTATTTGAATAATCCCATTGTTGAGAATTATTGGCTAATGTCTAAAAGAACTCCCATGCCTCACTTTCATCCTTCAACATGAGGGTCCCTCCACTCGCTCATCTATAATTTGTCTATTTAAGGTGTTAATGCCTAATAGAAGTATTGAACTTGCTACCATTTCTCAGATCCATGATGAGAGTATTTTTGCAATTGTTTATTCCATCGTTCCCAACATTCGTAATATTTCTTATTGTCCCTTTGTTAGAAATTGATAATTTCATGATGCTCAACATTTGTTTTGTGAATAGGGTACAACTTGTTCAAAAACTTCTTAGACAATTGGTCCAATGTATGTATGGAAACTACCTCAAGGAATTAAGCCATGACTTGGCTTTGTCCTTAAGTGAGAACAGGAATAACCTAAGCCTAATAGAATTATTTGAAAAATTTTAGAACCTAAATGTGGGACAAATATCAAGGAACACCTTGATATGTAGGTTGGGGTGTTCTCGGTCTCAACCATAAAAAGTAGGTAGTAATTAAATGACTCCTGGCTTTAACTCGAAGTGGTTAGCATTTGTGGGAGGTAAAGCTATGCAGGATGAGGTATTAAGTTGTAGAGGTGATAGAAATCTCTAATTATTTTGTACTCGATCTCTGCTAGTGGTTTAGCCATGGGCATAAGAACTTGGGTTTCTTTCCCCTTGTCTTTGATGCATTAAATCTCTTGGTCAAAAGGTATTAGCTCTAGGTTCTAAGATTGACGCCCTTGCATAAACTACCATAATTTAAAATGTCCTAATCTAAATGCTGACTCTAGTTCTATGTGATGTGCAAACAAAAGGCACAGTCAAATAATCCTTAGGCCAATAAGTAATAATATTTTGACTTTCTTGAATTTGTGTGGGGACAATACTTTTAAATTAGCCTAATTTAGTGCTCCTCCTCTCTTTTAGATTTGACTACTGCTTACTAGTTAGGTTTTGTGCAAGGTAGTTAATACAATCCTCATGTGAGGAGGTGTTTAGACCTCAACAAACGTCAACAGAAGGCATGGAAAAATCACTTGGATTTTAAGACATCCACTATAACTACAGTGCTCAGAAGCCACTGGAGTGACAATAGATCGTCTCTTAGTAAGAGGGCCCTACGAGCATGTGATGGCCCTATAGGTCTCTTCTAATTTATTTAATTTGAACGGTAGGATTGCACGCTTGTAGTGGTTATCCTAGGTGGGCTAAGAAGTGGTGATGAAATCCACCCTTGTTCTTGTGGGGTCGGGTGCCCTTACCAATTAATTTTCATACTCCACGGTAGTTCGATCAACATATAAATCACCTTAAAACAATAAACGTACCCTAAGAATGCAATTAAAACAATTAACTAATGCAAAATCCTTAAAATGCAATAATTATCAAATATGCTTTTTGTATGCAATTACACTACCAAAAAGTGCAAAATTATTCTAAATGCAAACCTTAATCTAGAAAATAAAAAGAGTGAGGGAAACTTACAGTGGGGTTTTTAATAAAGATCAAGTGTGGGCCATATTATTCCACACTTGCCCTATCTTATACAACCGTTTTAAAATTGGAATTAAAAATTACAAGTTAGAATGATCCTCACTATAATATTCATTAAAAAAAAAAAATTCTATTCTAGGAAAGTAGGGAAATTTCTATTTATTTGATGAAGATCCACTTGTCAATTTCCTCCTCTTTCCAATTTTCTAAAAATAAGTAACAAATTCAGGAAATAGAGTGATTATGCATTAATAAAATTGAAAAAATCATCTAAAAATACCTCAAATACTAAAACAATGCAATTCCTAAATTTTTATTTTTCTATTTTTTTATTTTTTGGATTTTTAATTAAATTTTATTAAAACTCAGTTGCGGGTCCCCAGCAATGGTCTCAAAATTTTTTTTGTTTACCATAATTGCATGGACTAACAAACATGACCTTTATATTAGAGTGGGATTCTCTTAGGACCAGGGTTGATTGCATAGACTCGAACATGTGTAGTTCGAGTCAAACTAGTAGGGCAAGAGACCCTTTTCATTGATACATTTACAGAGGCACCTAGACAATTATGTCCTAGAGTTAGTATATCACCGCACCAATGGTAATAACATCAGCAGCCACCATCACATCAGCACTCCTTTAAATGCTTTGATTGTGGAGAGTTAGGGCATTTCATTTGAGACTATCCTAGAGGATGATGAATTAGACTGACTGACATTAGAAATAGGGCAAAGATGCCCCCACATTAGCAGTGATGAGTTTCTTCTCTTACTTGGAGGCAAGCACATGCCTCGAATTAGGGGGTGGGAAAATATTTTCCTGATTGTTGGTAAGCATGTTAAGGTTCTCTTTGATCTAGGATCCAGTAATTCTTACATTTTATGTGTTGGCACCCTGACGAATATACATGTATATATATATATATATATATATATGACAGTCTCTAAGGTGGACGTTATGACTCCGATGAGAGAGTTATTGAAATTTGTAAGGACTTCTAGGGATTTAATAGACCTAGTAAGTCTTCATAGGATACGTTAGTCCTCTTCATGAGAGAGAGAGAGACAGAGAGAGAGAGAGAGAGAGAGAGAGAGAGAGAGAGAGAGAGAGAGAGAGAGAGAGAGAGAGAGAGAGAGAGAGAGAGAGAGAGAGAGAGAGAGAGAGAGAGAGAGAGAGAGAGAGAGAGAGAGAGATCCTTATTATTATGCACAGATTATCGCTTATTTGATAGCACCATGGTGTAGAACTGATATTCTCTATCACGTATTGATGATCCACTTGATCAACTATAGATGGTACATGGTATTTTTAAAGATTGATTTGAGGTTTGGTTATCACTAGTTGAGGATAGTGAGTAAGATGTCTTTGAGATGATTTTAGAATATGTTATGATTATTACAAGTTCTAGGTGATACCAATTGATGGAACTAATACACTGACAGTATGTATGGATATGATGGGATGAATTTTCAAATGTTACTTGGATGAGTCATGATTATGTCAGTGGATGATGTTCTTGTATACTTCGTGGCATGGTGGAGCACAAGAAATCCATGTGCATTATTTTGAGTATCTTAAAGACTCATCTCTTGTTGTGAATTTATGTAAGTATGAGTTATGGTCGAAGAAGGTGAAGTTCTTCGACCACTATACCTCTATTGATAGAGAGGTAGTTTATTGAGACTATGATGGGCTATTATTAGGCCAAATTGGTGAATAAGGTTGATAGTTTCCTTAGTATGGTGGATTGCTATTGCTGTGTTATTGAGTTCTCCATGATAGCAGTGATATGGATGTTGTTTCTTTATATTACATATATAAACTTGCTTTCTCACTACATGAGCGGTATATTAGAGATGTGTGTTTTGTACGAGATCATTTTCTTATGTATAATTAGAATTTGATTTATGACTTATACTTGTGAGTAGCTAATGAGGGTGGCCTAAGAGGGTGACCAATGAAGGCGGGTGCGAGAAGATAAGGTGATTCAAACATGGAGGGCATTTTTGTAAAAGAAAAGATATTATCAATAAGGGAGGTGCTATTTTAATAACAACACCCCCCTTCCTTTTGATAGGTGACAATCAATGATTGTCACTCGAACCCACTAGAAAAAGAGAGAAAGAGAACAAAGGAGAAGGAGAAGAAGAAGAAGAAGAAGAAAGGAAGAAGGACAGAGGGAGAAGGAAAAGAGGAAGAGGAAGAGGAGAAAGGGAGTGCATTGGGGAGGTCGATTGTCGGGAATGGCATGCGATGCCGACAAGCTGTAGAAAACAACCTCTTGACTTAATAGTTCGAGTAGACCATCTTGCTTAGGGTGGAGAGACAATCAAGACCCATCAAATGGTTTGGTTGATTTGGTCACATCTCGCAGAAAAGTCGATTGTCAAACTTGCCAGAGATGTTGACTTTGCTGGAGAAAATGACATCTCAGATCGATGATCTGAGCCATTCATCTTCTTCAACAAGATGAGAGGACAAAAAGTCCTCAAGAATCATGGAGATAGGGTAAGAAATGAGGGAGATCGATCTGTAGAAGATGATGCTAGCGAATGGCAACAATTCGGAGATTGACACCCATTTCTTGCATTTTGTAGCATCAAACGACTTCAAATTTCCATCAAATTTTAGAAGATGAGGTTAGACTCTGATCTACATTCTCTTTTGATGAATTTGTGATTTATTAATAAACATGCAACCTACAACAACCATGTTGGTCACCTTCTCCAATGGTGGCCTATAAATGCTGGTGACTTAGTGAAATGTATTGAAAGACATGCCCTAAGCGTATTTTGGAATGATCTACACAATGGAAGGGCAATATCTTTGATTAGGCCCCACTTTGAGATTTCATGGATGTGAACCATTGAATTGTATTGAAATATGATACATTAAGATGCAAAAATGTAATGTTGTTTTGTGATTAGGAATCCAACATAGATAATTTAGATTCTAAGTGTGACCTATATGTGGTGTGCATCCAGGTAATGGAATTGAGGTGGACTGATTTAGTGTGGAGTTTGATTGATTTGAGAGGTACAAACAAGTGATTCTTTGTCTGAGGTGGGTGACAACATATAGTATTCCTTTAATATTATAAATCATGATTGTATACCCAATGACTTCATTTACATTGACCATTTAATGCATGGATATGTATGCAAACCCCATGATTTCCTTGAGATTACCATTCAGCATGTTTGCCGATGCTTATACTATTATTATTATTTTTTACATGATTCATGCACTGTTCTTGATACACTTTATGCTTCATCGACTAGATTATTTGAGGATGTTAGATGTGGATTTTTGATGCATGGTTTCTTATTTTGTCATAGTTTTATGACATGTGTTTTTGTCTACGGTAGATGCTATGCTATGCTATGAGGGTTGTAGGGTGGGCCACCTGCCCTTTGAGTATATGAGATATGGATGATAGACACCCACCTTGACATTGGGAAAACTGCATGTGGTTGTGGTAATCATGGGCAGGCCACCCACATAGTTTGACCGACTCCCATGCCTCGATGGACTGAAGTCTCGTGTTCTAGTGTTGATGATGAGCAGCAGTGGTTGATACCTCAAAGTGGTTCTTTGTTGCAACATAATGATCCATGCACTTATTTTGGGTGCATGTAATTACAGATATATCTCGATGGTTATTTCCTGATGCACTCACAGCATGATGATGCATGCTAAGGTTGAAGCCTATATGGACGATTAGATGTGGGCATGCCTATAGGATGGGCAAGCTACTTGGTGGGCGAGCTATAGGTGAGGTAACTAGAGGGAAAAAAATTGTTATGAGTACTCATGGCTGAATATGAGAGTGTTTTGGGACACTCAAGGAACATGGTTGGGTTGCATGCCCTATTATTCATGACAGGCATTCATGCTTTGTTATGATGGATTTGACTATATTTGGCTTTACCAATTTCATGAAATATGTATTATTCATGTTACGCATGCCATGATATTTGACTTATGATATTTTGATATTTTACGTGTGAAATTGTATCTTCAATGGTGATTGCACTAGACTTGGATTTCTTTATATTCACACATTGTTCCATTCTTGAGATTTGATGGTTCAGTTTCTTATACCAATGTTTTACATCTATTAGCTTTATAGTAAACCCTGATCTTTATATCTCATACTACGTACTTGTTATTGGATATCATTATTATTGTCACCTACCCAAGAATAGCTTACTGAGGCATTGCAATGTTTTTGCAATGCCTCAGATATAGAGAGAGACAATAGGTTTGATATGCTCATAGAGTAGGTGAGGGATGTTGGAGGCCTTCAGTGATGTATAGAGGAAATTTCAGAAATGGATAAGGTTTGTTCATAACTTTCCCTCAGTTGTTATTTATGGACTGTATATTGGTATGATTTACTTTGTGACTCGGATGTATGGATATATTCATGTCGGATGTGATGGCTATGCATGGATAGACCCTAGGCAATGTTGTCATATCTTTGAATTTTTTATTATTAACCATTAAAGTATGTGTTTTTATCGAGACTTGTTATTGATCTGGATGGATGTGTATGGAGAGCAAGACTCCTAGATGTTGTTATGTTTATTGTATTTATTAGGTATTGTTATATCACATGTGTTACATACGATGGCCCAAAATATAGAGGAGACTTTGTTGGATTTTTGGCAAAAATAGGAATATTATTTCACTGTTAAATTTGTTATTTTGTGGTTGTATGACTCTCAAAATTTTGAAATGAATGCATTTTTATTTGATTTTTTTATTTTAGTCAATTTTAAAATAAAATTTTTTAAAACAACGATCCCTTTTAAAAAAATTGGTATTATATTATTGTGTAAAACATGAGGTGTAACAATGCCCTTTTAGGACCCCCCCCCCCCTGATTGGCCTGAACCCTACTTCTGTTTCACTGCTCGGGTTATCCACAAGTCGCTAACTTTGTCCCCTTCGACCGAACGACGGAATTGTTTCACCGCGCTCTACTTCCTTACGGGGATGAGAAGGATGGCCAGTTCTGTCTTCTTCGGACCCTTCTTTTCGATAAGAGGAGGCTATTCTTGAAAAGAATAGGTATGTTCAACTAGTTATTTTCACTATTCAATAAGAATAAAGAATAGGGATTTTCAATGCTAGAAATGCCCCCTATCTTAACTGGATCACGACTCATAGAATCTATTCCTACTTGGAGGGTGAGCTAGACTACCTTTGGTCGAGAAGTCAACTAACTTATAGTGCTTTCCACACCCCGCCCCGTAGAGGGAAAGTTAGCTGTGAATGCGGTGCGGGCCACAGCTCTCCCTTTCACACGAAACAAGAGTTCCGTGCCAAGCATAAAGATTGAATCAATAGGACCGTATTCTAATGCTAGAAATGCCGAACTCTCTTTCTGAATGTCTCGACTTTCTTTCTCAAACCACCGGACAGTGCGGAAATAGCTTAAATTAATGGTAGAGCGGAAATCGCTTCGATTTGATTTCGCCCGAAAGGAATCCCTCGCTTTGATAAGAAATATCTGAGTAAACAACCTTTGAGCTGAGGTAATATGAAATATTTAGGGTTAGCTTTGCGTTCCTTGAGTATGTTTCTGCCCTAAACTAAGAAAGAGTATAGTGCTCGTTTTGATAAGAGTATGGAATACTATCTGTGGAAAGTTTTCAACGTCCCCCTTATGCAACTACGGGAATTTCTTCGGTTCGCTACTATACGAGCCTACAACTCACGACCGACCTTGAACCGGCCAAAAGCAAAAGCTTTCTATTTGAACGGAATTCCACAATTGCATTACCTTCGGCTGCACTTCCTTATACGTATTCTGGGCGGGCGTAGAAACCCCTGCTTGAACATGAGCTACGGACCCGGCTCCCTCCCCCACGGCCATCTCGGCTTCCCCGCGAGACTCTGTTTATCCTGAAGTGAAGGTTTCGGGTTCTTTCCTCTTAGCCTACGGATTGCGATCGTTGAGATGTCATTGTTGAGATCGAAGCGGGCTTGAACCGCTTTATTCGGTCTTCACCGGCCTACGATTGGAGGCTGCTGAAAGAGAAGAAAAGGAAAGGTGGTGCTAAAAAGGGACTGCTACCAATCTTAAACAAAGGGCTAGAAAGAAGACAGCAACCGCGTACCCGGGAAAAGTGACTTACTTGAATGGGGAGCTATCCTATAACACTATAGAGCGGGGACGAGAGAAGGATAACCTCTTTGAAAAGGACAGAGCCGCTTGCCCGCTACTTACACATCTGGAGTTCCGGATTGAACTACGGAACGGAATTCAAGGGCTGGGCTTATAAGCCCCTTAGATAGCACTTACTCTATGAATATAAGAGATTTTCTTTCTAGTAGAGCTCATCATGACCATCATAACCTAACTCCAGGACTGCTACGGGCACTAATCCTTCTATTCAAAGTTTCGTTTCTCCTGTTGAATGTAGTTTCTCCGGAAGCTCGCTAAAGTGAAGGTTATTCAGCAGTGTAAGCAAGTCACTCTTAACCCTATAGTTAATTCAGATATGCTGCGCTAGGAGCTAATGAAACTCATGTAGCTCATCTAACTCAATACGCTACTGGTGCTTATTTTGTTCCCAATCTATGAAAGAAGAGTTGAATTCCCGAAGAACATGAAGAACATTCGCCGAACGGAGAATAAGTCAGTAAATCTTAGTTCTCGAAAGCGAGTGAATCAGTCTTCCTTATAGCTCTTTCTTCCCTTTGGTTTTGTTTAACCTCAAGAGGTATAACACAAAGAAAGGCATTCAAATAGCAAGTAATCCCTTGCTTCTTCCCCTGCTAACACAGGCTAATTATCTCGCTCGAGCTGAAACAATTGAATTAGCCGAGGGTTCTTTCACCTTGCGGAAGACCGAGAGTCGAACTTCCCCTCTACCCTTGGTACAGAGCTTCTATTGCGAGAACCTTTCATCCGAATCGCTTGAACTCCCGGCTGATTCAACACGAGCAATTAAACGACTCTAGAACAGCGAAAACAGAGCTAATACCGATTCCAAGACCTGGTGCGACTATCTCACAGCATATGTTCAAGCCCTAAATTGAATTCCCACAAGTACAAGTAGTAATAGGGTCTATGCAATTTAGCTCGACCCTTAGTCCGAGGAAGGGGTGGCCAATCACTTCCTTTTTCTTCGTAAAGGCAGGCTGCTCTTGTACATTCTGGTATGCTTGTGCATTAGGAGGAATGCTCCCAGCCGAGTCTACCCCAACCCACTCTAATTCTCACTCATTACGCTCTAGTTATCCTTTCGGTAAACTACACTCTAGTACTAGACTTTCTGCGTATTACACTCGTTCGGTAGCTATTCACACTCCTAAACAAACTATAACTCAGGGAAGAAGAAGAACAAGTCTTTAAAAACTACATATGCGATAACCCGCTCAACTTCTACCTTCTCCAACTCTGCTCGTTCCCTAGCGGTCGCTACGGTACCGAGGATAGCTAGAACTAATGAACTAGGTTAACTCATCAGAATAACCGCCCCTCCTAGCCCGATAGCGCTTTAGGAAAGTCTTATGAAAGATAGAGTCCACTTCTAGGTCTTTGATCTCACCCAATCCTGTATGCTACGCTAGTTTGAAGAGTCTCCATCCTTTTCTTTCTTTAAGAACTCGAACTCTTCAATTCCTTTCCTATAAACAACTGTTCCAACTCACGAACTCAAGAAAGAAATAAGGGAGATCCTCCTTAGTTAGGTTTCCAGTCCCACTCCTCCCCAGTACCGAATCCGAGAAAGAAAGAACGAACATTAGCTCGGGAAGAAAGAAAAGGGCGGCTCAGGAATTTATTCGTATACGGCTGCCCGCACGGATCATACCATATTACACCCAGAGGGAACCCGTAGACTTTGAAGGGAGTCGAATCTCAATTCCTTGAAAAAAAAAAGAAGGAAGTAGTCAGTGCCCTTTTTTCCACCTTTTTCGAATCGAATGATTCAGCGCTCTCGTAAAGCGGATCAAAGGCTTCCTATTCAACTCGGATTATTCGACTTTAGATGCTTCGGATGCTTCCTCGGCCGTGCGATGCGTACTTCGTTTTGGAGAGTCTGTTCCTTACTTAGCTAGGACTTTGAGTGACTAGAGTAGCCCCTCTGTATCCGAAGGCGCCTTTTTGTTTATGCACCCGAAACGGCTTCAGCATTTGACTTTTAGTTAAGTGGATCGACCCTGCTCGGTAGAATTACGAAGAAAGAAGAGAAGGCGGTGGTCAAACCCTGCAAAAAGTGCTGAATCTTGCTTCAAGCGCTGGCTTTTGGGCTAACCGTGCCCTCACCGCTTTGGGTAGAAATCCTTTTCCCGAAGTGGTTGCTACTCGACCGGTGCCTTCATAGGGAACCGCGGTAAAATGCCGCCTCTATGAGATCTCGGTGCTCTTGCCCCTGCCATAAGAGCATTGAGACATCACAGTCAACAACAAGGGGTTCGATTTCCGACTCCATACCCTTTTGGCTAGCGTGCCTCCTTTGTGTGCTTTCGCCCTCTCAACATTTCCGCCCTCGGATCTAACGGAAGGTAAGCATCTAGTTTCCCTAAAAGGCAAAGCAGGGCCAGTCCATTTAAGCGCAAGATACTACCTATAGTTGGAGGACATAGGCTGAGCGGTGTCTTTCGGAGGTTATCTTAAATAAGGTAAGATTGGTTGAAACTAGCATATGGACACGGTTGAGCACCGAGACCTTAGAAATGGACTGCCCAGTGTGTAGGAGAAAGATGTTGTCGACGCTTATTGCTCGTGACGACCCCGCCGCCACGTAAGGATACTAATCACCTCGACATAAGTTCGCGGGCTGCTGAAGGAAACTAACCAAAGCAAGCGCCTTTCGAAGCGATCCGGTACGACAATTTCTAGGGCTTCTCATAAATGTTCGTCGATCAGGAAAGCCGGGTGTGGCGATCCGATCAACGAAAATCAATCAAGAAATTACATAGATAAGAATCGAAATCCTTCAGTACGCTAATCTTGACTCTTTCCATCTATTACATAAATAGGTAAAAAATCCATAATTGTTGCATTAAGTCATCGTTCCGTCATCCAACATGTCATCTCTCTAAGCGATTTCATACCTTACTACTTCCCACCCTTACCCCGCTTCAATCGACTGCTTTGAATTGACTTTCCTTCCGCTCCTACCTTTCTTGCTTACCGTTAAGGCGGGCTCCGTTCTACCCATTGGTTGACTCCTCTGTTGACCATGCCACTCTCTTTCAGAGCAATTAGCTGATAGATCACTTAAAATACCTCATGGTTTGGTTGGTTTTAACTCATTGAGTCTTAGTTGCCCATAAACAGAGTATGTTAACAAGTTAACACTAGCCCCTAAGTTAAGAAGTTCCCTATCTATGACATGATCTCGAATGATGCATTTAATTGTAGGGCATCTTGGGTCTCTAAACTTCTATGGGGTCTTAGGTTGAATCAAAGAGCTTACTGCTTGGTGAGGAAGCTTTCTTTTGTACATTTAGCTTTCTTTTTCTTATGTAGAGCTCTTTTAAGAACTTGGAATAGGCTAGGATGTCTTTAATTGCTTTGAGTAATGGTATATTGATTTGTACATATTTAAATACTTCCATTAACTCTTTGAAGTTTGTTCCCTTCCTTGCCTTAATCAGTAGCTGAGGAAAAGGTGCTTTAGGCACATAAGGTGCTTCCACTATAGATTCTATTGGATTTTTCTATCTCTTCTCTTTCTCTTATGTTTTAGTTGCCTCTTTTTCCGCTATAGTTTCCTTAACCTACGCTTCTTTGTTATCGATTTGATGACCACTTCTAATGGTGGTTATAGACTTGGCATGCTTATGAGGGTTAAGGTTTTGAGAACTTGACCCTATCTCAAATTGACCCTTGGGGTTGGGGATGGGTTGATTAGGGAACTGTCCCTTTCCTCTATTATGTAGTTTGGCTAACAATTGGCTTACCTACATGTCTAGTTTGGCTAAGGCTTGAGAATTGATATTCTGGAATTGGTTTAGAGCCCTTTTTGTTTCTTCATTTTTCTTTGCAATCATTCTCTCAATTTTATCCTTTAAAGATGGTTTCTTTAGTTACTGAGGTTGTTGGAAGCCAAGTAGCTATTGAGGAACTATTGGGTAGGGGTTCACTGGTGGCCCTCCTTAGTGATTATACTTTGACAAGGAAAATTTGGGATGCCTAGCCCATCCAGGATTGTAGGTCTCGAATATGGGTTGTTTCCAATTAGCGATATGCATTCAAGGCATTTGCTTGGTCTACAAGATATTTAGGGTATACTTTATTGGGTGGACAAGCTGAAATTAAATGAGCTAGACTAGAACAAGTAGCACATACCTCTTGAAGAAGTTTATAGTATAAGGTAGTAGCCATGAAGGATTAAAACATAGTTTCAAGTTTGTCCATTCTTCTACCTAAGTTTTCACCTACAGGCTCAAGTTTATGGGATAGATCAGTATGCCCTCCTATCTCATAGAGACCCCCTTCTTAGTGGGCCACTTGGTTTTTCTCTCCTATTTGAATAATCCCATTGTTGAGAATTATTGGCTAATGTCTAAAAGAACTCCCATGCCTCACTTTCATCCTTCAACATGAGGGTCCCTCCACTCGCTCATCTATAATTTGTCTATTTAAGGTGTTAATGCCTAATAGAAGTATTGAACTTGCTACCATTTCTCAGATCCATGATGAGAGTATTTTTGCAATTGTTTATTCCATCGTTCCCAACATTCGTAATATTTCTTATTGTCCCTTTGTTAGAAATTGATAATTTCATGATGCTCAACATTTGTTTTGTGAATAGGGTACAACTTGTTCAAAAACTTCTTAGACAATTGGTCCAATGTATGTATGGAAACTACCTCAAGGAATTAAGCCATGACTTGGCTTTGTCCTTAAGTGAGAACAGAATAACCTAAGCCTAATAGAATTATTTGAAAAATTTTAGAACCTAAATGTGGGACAAATATCAAGGAACACCTTGATATGTAGGTTGGGGTGTTCTCGGTCTCAACCATAAAAAGTAGGTAGTAATTAAATGACTCTGGCTTTAACTCGAAGTGGTTAGCATTTGTGGGAGGTAAAGCTATGCAGGATGAGGTATTAAGTTGTAGAGGTGATAGAAATCTCTAATTATTTTGTACTCGATCTCTGCTAGTGGTTTAGCCATGGGCATAAGAACTTGGGTTTCTTTCCCCTTGTCTTTGATGCATTAAATCTCTTGGTCAAAAGGTATTAGCTCTAGGTTCTAAGATTGACGCCCTTGCATAAACTACCATAATTTAAAATGTCCTAATCTAAATGCCGACTCTAGTTCTATGTGATGTGCAAACAAAAGGCACAACAAATAATCCTTAGGCCAATAAGTAATAATATTTTGACTTTCTTGAATTTGTGTGGGGACAATACTTTTAAATTAGCCTAATTTAGTGCTCCTCCTCTCTTTTAGATTTGACTACTGCTTACTAGTTAGGTTTTGTGCAAGGTAGTTAATACAATCCTCATGTGAGGAGGTGTTTAGACCTCAACAAACGTCAACAGAAGGCATGGAAAAATCACTTGGATTTTAAGACATCCACTATAACTACAGTGCTCAGAAGCCACTGGAGTGACAATAGATCGTCTCTTAGTAAGAGGGCCCTACGAGCATGTGATGGCCCTATAGGTCTCTTCTAATTTATTTAATTTGAACGGTAGGATTGCACGCTTGTAGTGGTTATCCTAGGTGGGCTAAGAAGTGGTGATGAAATCCACCCTTGTTCTTGTGGGGTCGGGTGCCCTTACCAATTAATTTTCATACTCCACGGTAGTTCGATCAACATATAAATCACCTTAAAACAATAAACGTACCCTAAGAATGCAATTAAAACAATTAACTAATGCAAAATCCTTAAAATGCAATAATTATCAAATATGCTTTTTGTATGCAATTACACTACCAAAAAGTGCAAAATTATTCTAAATGCAAACCTTAATCTAGAAAATAAAAAGAGTGAGGGAAACTTACAGTGGGGTTTTTAATAAAGATCAAGTGTGGGCCATATTATTCCACACTTGCCCTATCTTATACAACCGTTTTAAAATTGGAATTAAAAATTACAAGTTAGAATGATCCTCACTATAATATTCATTAAAAAAAAAATTCTATTCTAGGAAAGTAGGGAAATTTCTATTTATTTGATGAAGATCCACTTGTCAATTTCCTCCTCTTTCCAATTTTCTAAAAATAAGTAACAAATTCAGGAAATAGAGTGATTATGCATTAATAAAATTGAAAAAATCATCTAAAAATACCTCAAATACTAAAACAATGCAATTCCTAAATTTTTATTTTTCTATTTTTTTATTTTTTGGATTTTTAATTAAATTTTATTAAAACTCAGTTGCGGGTCCCCAAAGAATGGTCTCAAAATTTTTTTTGTTTACCATAATTGCATGGACTAACAAACATGACCTTTATATTAGAGTGGGATTCTCTTAGGACCAGGGTTGATTGCATAGACTCGAACATGTGTAGTTCGAGTCAAACTAGTAGGGCAAGAGACCCTTTTCATTGATACATTTACAGAGGCACCTAGACAATTATGTCCTAGAGTTAGTATATCACCGCACCAATGGTAATAACATCAGCAGCCACCATCACATCAGCACTCCTTTAAATGCTTTGATTGTGGAGAGTTAGGGCATTTCATTTGAGACTATCCTAGAGGATGATGAATTAGACTGACTGACATTAGAAATAGGGCAAAGATGCCCCCACATTAGCAGTGATGAGTTTCTTCTCTTACTTGGAGGCAAGCACATGCCTCGAATTAGGGGGTGGGAAAATATTTTCCTGATTGTTGGTAAGCATGTTAAGGTTCTCTTTGATCTAGGATCCAGTAATTCTTACATTTTATGTGTTGGCACCCTGACGAATATACATGTATATATATATATATATATATGACAGTCTCTAAGGTGGACGTTATGACTCCGATGAGAGAGTTATTGAAATTTGTAAGGACTTCTAGGGATTTAATAGACCTAGTGAGTCTTCATAGGATACGTTAGTCCTCTTCATGAGAGAGAGAGAGAGAGAGAGAGAGAGAGAGAGAGAGAGAGAGAGAGAGAGAGAGAGAGAGAGAGAGAGAGAGAGAGAGAGAGAGAGAGAGAGAGAGAGAGAGAGAGAGAGAGAGAGAGAGATCCTTATTATTATGCACAGATTATCGCTTATTTGATAGCACCATGGTGTAGAACTGATATTCTCTATCACGTATTGATGATCCACTTGATCAACTATAGATGGTACATGGTATTTTTAAAGATTGATTTGAGGTTTGGTTATCACTAGTTGAGGATAGTGAGTAAGATGTCTTTGAGATGATTTTAGAATATGTTATGATTATTACAAGTTCTAGGTGATACCAATTGATGGAACTAATACACTGACAGTATGTATGGATATGATGGGATGAATTTTCAAATGTTACTTGGATGAGTCATGATTATGTCGGTGGATGATGTTCTTGTATACTTCGTGGCATGGTGGAGCACAAGAAATCCATGTGCATTATTTTGAGTATCTTAAAGACTCATCTCTTGTTGTGAATTTATGTAAGTATGAGTTATGGTCGAAGAAGGTGAAGTTCTTCGACCACTATACCTCTATTGATAGAGAGGTAGTTTATTGAGACTATGATGGGCTATTATTAGGCCAAATTGGTGAATAAGGTTGATAGTTTCCTTAGTATGGTGGATTGCTATTGCTGTGTTATTGAGTTCTCCATGATAGCAGTGATATGGATGTTGTTTCTTTATATTACATATATAAACTTGCTTTCTCACTACATGAGCGGTATATTAGAGATGTGTGTTTTGTACGAGATCATTTTCTTATGTATAATTAGAATTTGATTTATGACTTATACTTGTGAGTAGCTAATGAGGGTGGCCTAAGAGGGTGACCAATGAAGGCGGGTGCGAGAAGATAAGGTGATTCAAACATGGAGGGCATTTTTGTAAAAGAAAAGATATTATCAATAAGGGAGGTGCTATTTTAATAACAACACCCCCCTTCCTTTTGATAGGTGACAATCAATGATTGTCACTCGTACCCACTAGAAAAAGAGAGAAAGAGAACAAAGGAGAAGGAGAAGAAGAAGAAGAAGAAGAAAGGAAGAAGGACAGAGGGAGAAGGAAAAGAGGAAGAGGAAGAGGAGAAAGGGAGTGCATTGGGGAGGTCGATTGTCGGGAATGGCATGCGATGCCGACAAGCTGTAGAAAACAACCTCTTGACTTAATAGTTCGAGTAGACCATCTTGCTTAGGGTGGAGAGACAATCAAGACCCATCAAATGGTTTGGTTGATTTGGTCACATCTCGCAGAAAAGTCGATTGTCAAACTTGCCAGAGATGTTGACTTTGCTGGAGAAAATGACATCTCAGATCGATGATCTGAGCCATTCATCTTCTTCAACAAGATGAGAGGACAAAAAGTCCTCAAGAATCATGGAGATAGGGTAAGAAATGAGGGAGATCGATCTGTAGAAGATGATGCTAGCGAATGGCAACAATTCGGAGATTGACACCCATTTCTTGCATTTTGTAGCATCAAACGACTTCAAATTTCCATCAAATTTTAGAAGATGAGGTTAGACTCTGATCTACATTCTCTTTTGATGAATTTGTGATTTATTAATAAACATGCAACCTACAACAACCATGTTGGTCACCTTCTCCAATGGTGGCCTATAAATGCTGGTGACTTAGTGAAATGTATTGAAAGACATGCCCTAAGCGTATTTTGGAATGATCTACACAATGGAAGGGCAATATCTTTGATTAGGCCCCACTTTGAGATTTCATGGATGTGAACCATTGAATTGTATTGAAATATGATACATTAAGATGCAAAAATGTAATGTTGTTTTGTGATTAGGAATCCAACATAGATAATTTAGATTCTAAGTGTGACCTATATGTGGTGTGCATCCAGGTAATGGAATTGAGGTGGACTGATTTAGTGTGGAGTTTGATTGATTTGAGAGGTACAAACAAGTGATTCTTTGTCTGAGGTGGGTGACAACATATAGTATTCCTTTAATATTATAAATCATGATTGTATACCCAATGACTTCATTTACATTGACCATTTAATGCATGGATATGTATGCAAACCCCATGATTTCCTTGAGATTACCATTCAGCATGTTTGCCGATGCTTATACTATTATTATTATTTTTTACATGATTCATGCACTGTTCTTGATACACTTTATGCTTCATCGACTAGATTATTTGAGGATGTTAGATGTGGATTTTTGATGCATGGTTTCTTATTTTGTCATAGTTTTATGACATGTGTTTTTGTCTGGTAGATGCTATGCTATGCTATGAGGGTTGTAGGGTGGGCCACCTGCCCTTTGAGTATATGAGATATGGATGATAGACACCCACCTTGACATTGGGAAAACTGCATGTGGTTGTGGTAATCATGGGCAGGCCACCCACATAGTTTGACCGACTCCCATGCCTCGATGGACTGAAGTCTCGTGTTCTAGTGTTGATGATGAGCAGCAGTGGTTGATACCTCAAAGTGGTTGCTGTTGCAACATAATGATCCATGCACTTATTTTGGGTGCATGTAATTACAGATATATCTCGATGGTTATTTCCTGATGCACTCACAGCATGATGATGCATGCTAAGGTTGAAGCCTATATGGACGATTAGATGTGGGCATGCCTATAGGATGGGCAAGCTACTTGGTGGGCGAGCTATAGGTGAGGTAACTAGAGGGAAAAAAATTGTTATGAGTACTCATGGCTGAATATGAGAGTGTTTTGGGACACTCAAGGAACATGGTTGGGTTGCATGCCCTATTATTCATGACAGGCATTCATGCTTTGTTATGATGGATTTGACTATATTTGGCTTTACCAATTTCATGAAATATGTATTATTCATGTTACGCATGCCATGATATTTGACTTATGATATTTTGATATTTTACGTGTGAAATTGTATCTTCAATGGTGATTGCACTAGACTTGGATTTCTTTATATTCACACATTGTTCCATTCTTGAGATTTGATGGTTCGATTTCTTATACCAATGTTTTACATCTATTAGCTTTATAGTAAACCCTGATCTTTATATCTCATACTACGTACTTGTTATTGGATATCATTATTATTGTCACCTACCCAAGAATAGCTTACTGAGGCATTGCAATGTTTTTGCAATGCCTCAGATATAGAGAGAGACAATAGGTTTGATATGCTCATAGAGTAGGTGAGGGATGTTGGAGGCCTTCAGTGATGTATAGAGGAAATTTCAGAAATGGATAAGGTTTGTTCATAACTTTCCCTCAGTTGTTATTTATGGACTGTATATTGGTATGATTTACTTTGTGACTCGGATGTATGGATATATTCATGTCGGATGTGATGGCTATGCATGGATAGACCCTAGGCAATGTTGTCATATCTTTGAATTTTTTATTATTAACCATTAAAGTATGTGTTTTTATCGAGACTTGTTATTGATCTAGATGGATGTGTATGGAGAGCAAGACTCCTAGATGTTGTTATGTTTATTGTATTTATTAGGTATTGTTATATCACATGTGTTACATACGATGGCCCAAAATATAGAGGAGACTTTGTTGGATTTTTGGCAAAAATAGGAATATTATTTCACTGTTAAATTTGTTATTTTGTGGTTGTATGACTCTCGAAATTTTGAAATGAATGCATTTTTATTTGATTTTTTTTATTTTAGTCAATTTTAAAATAAATTTTTTTAAAACAACGATCCCTTTTAAAAAAATTGGTATTATATTATTGTGTAAAACATGAGGTGTAACAATGCCCTTTTAGGACCCCCCCCCCGCCCCGATTGGCCTGAACCCTACTTCTGTTTCACTGCTCGGGTTATCCTGAAGCTGCTAACCTGTCCCCTTCGACCGAACGACGGAATTGTTTCACCGCGCTCTACTTCCTTATGGGGATGAGAAGGATGGCCAGTTCTGTCTTCTTCGGACCCTTCTTTTCGATAAGAGGAGGCTATTCTTGAAAAGAATAGGTATGTTCAACTAGTTATTTTCACTATTCAATAAGAATAAAGAATAGGGATTTTCAATGCTAGAAATGCCCCCTATCTTAACTGGATCACGACTCATAGAATCTATTCCTACTTGGAGGGTGAGCTAGACTACCTTTGGTCGAGAAGTCAACTAACTTATAGTGCTTTCCACACCCCGCCCCGTAGAGGGAAATTTACCTGTGAATGCGGTGCGGGCCACTGCTCTCCCTTTCACTCGAAACAAGAGTTCCGTGCCAAGCATAAAGATTGAATCAATAGGACCGTATTCTAATGCTAGAAATGCCAGAACTCTCTTTCTGAATGTCTCGACTTTCTTTCTCAAACCACCGGACGAGGTGCGGAAATAGCTTAAATTAATGGTAGAGCGGAAATCGCTTCGATTTGATTTCGCACGAAAGGAATCCCTCGCTTTGATAAGAAATATACGAGTAAACAACCTTTGAGCTGAGGTAATATGAAATATTTAGGGTTAGCTTTGCGTTCCTTGAGTATGTTTACGCCCTAAACTAAGAAAGAGTATAGTGCTCGTTTTGATAAGAGTATGGAATACTATCTGCTGGAAAGTTTTCAACGTCCCCTTATGCAACTACGGGAATTTCTTCTGGTTCGCTACTATACGAGCCTACGACTCACGACCGACCTTGAACTGGCCAAAAGCAAAAGCTTTCTATTTGAACGGAATTCCACAATTGCATTACCTTCGGCTGCACTTCCTTATCTCGTATTCCTGGGCGGGCGTAGAAACCCTGCTTGAACATGAGCTACGGACCCGGCTCCCTCCCCCACGGCCATCTCGGCTTCCCCGCGAGACTCTGTTTATCCCGAAGTGAAGGTTTCGGGTTCTTTCCTCTTAGCCTACGGATTGCGATCGTTGAGATGTCATTGTTGAGATCGAAGCGGGCTTGAAGCTTGCTTTATTCGGTCTTCGGTGGCCTACGATTGGAGGCTGCTGAAAGAGAAGAAAAGGAAAGGTGGTGCTAAAAAGGGACTGCTACCAATCTTAAACAAAGGGCTAGAAAGAAGACAGCAACCGCGTACCGGGAAAAGTGACTTACTTGAATGGGGAGCTATCCTATAACACTATAGAGCGGGGACGAGAGAAGGATAACCTCTTTGAAAAGGACAGAGCCGCTTGCCCGCTACTTACACATCCGGGAGTTCCGGATTGAACTACGGAACGGAATTCAAGGGCTGGGCTTATAAGCCCCTTAGATAGCACTTACTCTATGAATATAAGAGATTTTCTTTCTAGTAGAGCTCATCACGACCATCATAACCTAACTCCAGACTGCTACGGGCACTAATCCTTCTATTCAAAGTTTCGTTTCTCCCGTTGAATGTAGTTTCTCCTAAGCTCGCTAAAGTGAAGGTTATTCAGCAGTGTAAGCAAGTCACTCTTAACCCTATAGTTAATTCAGATATGCTACGCTAGGAGCTAATGAAACTCATGTAGCTCATCTAACTCAATACGCTACTGGTGCTTATTTTGTTCCCAATCTATGAAAGAAGAGTTGAATTCCCGGAAGAACATGAAGAACATTCGCCGAACGGAGAATAAGTCAGTAAATCTTAGTTCTCGAAAGCGAGTGAATCAGTCTTCCTTATAGCTCTTTCTTCCCTTTGGTTTTGTTTAACCTCAAGAGGTATAACACAAAGAAAGGCATTCAAATAGCAAGTAATCCCTTGCTTCTTCCCCGCTAACACAAAGCTAATTATCTCGCTCGAGCTGAAACAATTGAATTAGCCGAGGGTTCTTTCACTGCGGAAGACCGAGAGTCAGAACTTCCCCTCTACCCTTGGTACAGAGCTTCTATTGCGAGAACCTTTCATCCGAATCGCTTGAACTCCCGGCTGATTCAACACGAGCAATTAAACGACTCTAGAACAGCGAAAACAGAGCTAATACCGATTCCAAGACCTGGTGCGACTATCTCACAGCATATGTTCAAGCCCTAAATTGAATTCCCACAAGTACAAGTAGTAATAGGGTCTATGCAATTTAGCTCGACCCTTAGTCCGAGGAAGGGGGTGGCCAATCACTTCCTTTTTCTTCAGAAAGGCAGGCTGCTCTTGTACATTCTGGTATGCTTGTGCATTAGGAGGAATGCTCCCAGCCGAGTCTACCCCAACCCACTCTAATTCTCACTCATTACGCTCTAGTTATCCTTTCGGTAAACTACACTCTAGTACTAGACTTTCTGCGTATTACACTCGTTCGGTAGCTATTCACACTCCTAAACAAACTATAACTCAGGGAAGAAGAAGAACAAGTCTTTAAAAACTACATATGCGATAACCCGCTCAACTTCTACCTTCTCCAACTCTGCTCGTTCCCTAGCGGTCGCTACAGCCGAGGATAGCTAGAACTAATGAACTAGGTTAACTCATCAGAATAACCGCCCCTCCTAGCCCGATAGCGCTTTAGGAAAGTCTTATGAAAGATAGAGTCCACTTCTAGGTCTTTGATCTCACCCAATCCTGTATGCTACGCTAGTTTGAAGAGTCTCCATCCTTTTCTTTCTTTAAGAACTCAACTCTTCAATTCCTTTCCTATAAACAACTGTTCCAACTCACAAACTCAAGAAAGAAATAAGGGAGATCCTCCTTAGTTAGGTTTCCAGTCCCACTCCTCCCCAGTGTACCGAATCCGTAAAGAAAGAACGAACATTAGCTCGGGAAGAAAGAAAAGGGCGGCTCAGAATTTATTCGTATACGGCTGCACGCACGGATCATACCATATTACACCCAGAGGGAACCCGTAGACTTTGAAGGGAGTCGAATCTCAATTCCTTGAAAAAAAAAAGAAGGAAGTAGTCAGTGCCCTTTTTTCCACCTTTTTCGAATCGAATGATTCAGCGCTCTCGTAAAGCGGATCAAAGGCTTCCTATTCAACTCGGATTATTCGACTTTAGATGCTTCGGATGCTTCCTCGGCCGTGCGATACGTACTTCTGTTTGGAGAGTCTGTTCCTTACTTAGCTAGGACTTTGAGTGACTAGAGTAGCCCCTCTGTATCCGAAGGCGCCTTTTTGTTTATGCACCTGAAACGGCTTCAGATTTGACTTTTAGTTAAGTGGATCGACCCTGCTCGGTAGAATTACGAAGAAAGAAGAGAAGGCGAGGTCAAACCCCGCAAAAAGTGCTGAATCTTGCTTCAAGCGCTGGCTTTTTGGGCTGACCGTGCCCTCACCGCTTTGGGTAGAAATCCTTTTCCCGAAGTGGTTGCTACTCGACTGGTGCCTTCATAGGGAACCGCAGAAATGCCGCCTCTATGAGATCTCGGTGCTACCGCCCTGCCATAAGAGCATTGAGACCTGCCACAGTCAACAACAAGGGGTTCGATTTCCGACTCCATACCCTTTTGGCTAGCGTGCCTCCTTTGTGTGCTTTCGCCCTCTCAACATTTCCGCCCTCAGATCTAACGGAAGGTAAGCATCTAGTTTCCCTAAAAGTCAAAGCTGGGCCAGTCCATTTAAGCGCAAGATACTACCTATAGTTGGAGGACATAGGCTGAGCAGTGTCTTTCGGGGTTTATCTTAAATAAGGTAAGATTGGTTGAAACTAGCATATGGACACGGTTGAGCACCGAGTCCTTAGAAATGGACTGCCCAGTGTGTAGGAGAAAGATGTTGTCGACGCTTATTGCTCGTGACGACCCCGCCGCCACGTAAGGAAACTAATCACCTCTGACATAAGTTCGCGGGCTGCTGAAGGAAACTAACCAAAGCAAGCGCCTTTCGAAGCGATCTGGTACGACAATTTCTAGGGCTTCTCATAAATGTTCAGTCAGTCAGGAAAGCCGGGTGTGGCGATCCGATCAACGAAAATCAATCAAGAAATTACATAGATAAGCGAACGCCACATCCAAAGAGTTCAAATAAATCAAAGACAGGGCAACTAAAGCTCCAGTAATGCGCCTATTGAACTTCTCAAAGGTTTTTGAAGTGGCATGCGATGCATCTGGTTTAAGTATAGGAGGAGCTCTACGTCAAGAGAGTCACCCTGTGTCATTTTTCAATGAGAAACTAAATAATGCATGGAAAAAATACTCCACTTATGACATGGAGTTCTATGTAGTTGTTTAGGCATTATGATAATGGAGGCATTACTTACTGCCGAATGAATTTGTCTTATTCTCTGACCATGAAGCCCTACGATACCTAAGCTCTTAAAAGAAGTTAAATCCACAGCATGCTAAATGGGTTGAATTTCTTATGGAATATTCATTTATGCTTAAGCATGAGGTAGGGCTCGAGAACAAACTTGCATGTGCATTGAGTCGTATGGTGGCGTTACTACATGTCGTACAAGTTGAAGTCACCAGTTTGAGCGTTTGAGGGAGGACTATCCATCGTGCTTGGATTTTGGAGAGGTTTACACATCATTGTCAAACTATCAAATATGAAGTGTTAGGGACTACCTCCTACAGGATGGATATTTCTTTTGAGGCCTTCATTTGTGTCTTTCGTACTTCTTTGAGAGATTTTCTCATTTGGGAGCTCCACGCGGGCGAGTTTGCTAGCCATTTCGATAGTGGCAAGATGATTGCTCTTGCCTTTGATAGGCTCTATTGGCCTAGTCTTCAATAGGATGTTGCTAATATCATTGGGCAATGTCATACATGCTAACTGGCAAAATTGCACAAATAGAATACAGGATTGTGCATCCTTTTGCTAGTGCCACACACTTCGTGGCAAGATTTGAGCATGAACTTCATGCTAGGACTACCTAAGACTATCATGAAGCACGATTTCATATTTGTTGTTGTGGATCATTTAAAAAAAAAATGGGCCACTTCATTCCTTGCTCTAAGACTGTTGGTGCGTCTAAGATTTGCCAGCATTTTTTTTGAGTTAGTAGTCTAGTTACATGGGTACCTAAGTCCATAGTGTTTGATTGGGCTATCAACCTTGTTAGCTATTTTTGGAAGACACTATGGCACATGATAGGCACTAGGATTCAATTCTCTTCTGCTTATAACCCACAAATAGATGGTCAAATAGAAGTTATGAATCAAAGCCTAGGAAATTTGTTGAGGTGTTTTGTAGGAGAGCACATTAGGATTTGGGATGCTATTTTACCAGTTGCTGAGTTTGCATATAATAATTCTATTAATAGGACAACTGGTATGGGTCCTTTTGAGGTCGTTCATGGATTCAACCTAGGATTCCTTTAGATCTCATACATGTCTGCATCACAAAGGCTATTTGAGTCATCCCAGTCCTTCGCACAGCTTTGCATTCTGAGATCAAATGAAGGATTAGTTGAAGTAATGGTAAATGTAAATTTACTGCTAACTTGCATAGATGATATATGGAATTTCACCTAGTTGATCATGTCATGGTCCACATGAGACCTAAACAATTTCCACTGGGATTCGCTCAAAAATTATAAGCTAGTAGTGCCTGTCCCTTTTGAGTACTAAGGAGGGTAAGGGATAATGCTTATATCTTGGATCTTCCTCCTGATTGGGGAATTAGTTCAATGTTTAATGTGGAGAATAAAATTCCTTTTTTTCACCCCTATAGTTCCCCCATTAATCCTAGTCTTAACATGAACCTTAACGAGAGCACTGATACCAGCCAGCCTATCTAGAGCCCTTGGCCACTGCTCCAGACCTTCTAGATTACCATTGATAGTTTGACATACCAAAGGCCCTGCCTTCACCACAAGTTGATGATGATGATAATCACCACCCTAGACATGACTTTAGGACATCTTAGAGGAAATGGAGGAGGGCCCCTATTTTTTTGGGTCCTTAAGAACAGAAGACCTCTTACACTACGTATGTACTACAGCAAGGTCCCCCCTGGGAAGATGTATGTGTAAGATATGAGTGAAGACCCACACATGTAAGTACCATTTGAAGACCCCACATTAGGAAACTACGTACATGGAAGATTTTTGTAGATGAGCCAAGTGTACATATATGCATTTGAAGACCCCGCATTGGGTGCACATACACTTGGGATGTTTGATGTTCCTACTTTGACAAGGTCAAAGTCTTTTTTGCTAAGGAGATTGATGGGGACCATCATCCCATTTTTTTTAATGTTATGTAGTTTTATTTGCTTGGGATATTTACCACTAAGGTGTTAGGTTTATTAGTATGTTGGTGACTTAAGTAGGGGTTATTTTGTCCTTTTTCTAGATCAAAGTTAGATGTCCCCTACTTAAGATTTTTTCTCTTTTGTGTAAGTTGTTTTGATGAAAAAATGAATGAAATTTTTGTTAGACTTGGTGGATTCCTCATTCTAGCTTCCTTCATGTGGGCATGAAGTCACATTTAGTACAGGGTCGAATCACTTTTGTTTCATCCTGTTTTATAAGTTAATACTTTTATACCTTATCTTATAAATTAAGATTTTTGGCTTGCGTGTGGTCACTTGATTTATAATAGTAATAACCTAGGATTCTTATCCTACACAAAATTCTTGAATCATATATCTAAAGCTTAGTCATGATCATTCCTCAATTAGAGGGATGATTTGGATTGAAACTTCAATCTTACCTTAACTGGTAAAGATTTAGGGTAGTCTACAGATCCTGTAACTCATTTAGGCTCTACATATTAGTTAAGATTGATTTTCTACATGTTGAAGTGTTCGTCGTAGGTTAATTTATGTTTTCTTATTTAAGTTAATTCTGATATATTATGTCATTTTGCATGATGTCCTACATCAAATTTGGTATTAGAGCATAAGGTTGCATAGGATTCGCATTAGTTTTCATTTGTACCCCCACAAGAGATTTGCATTAGTTTGCATTAGTAAACCCCCCTAAATTTGCATTAGAATTTTTTGTGTTTTGCAAGTATCACAGAACATGAATTTTGTTTACCGTTCAGGGGCTTTGCCTCTTGCACTGTCAGCGAGCTAAATGCATAGAAAGGTGTGCTAGACTAGCCACGTAGGAGCTAGGTAACCGTAAAGAAGGTGTTAATCACCATCATTGCAATTATGAGCGACATATCGCTGAAAATTAGGCCCTAAATTCAATCAAACTTGAGGCTCCTACCAATGATGACGAATTGAATCAAAATTTATTTCTTGAATGGATTTTAGACATGAATCATTGCTTTGACTATTTTGAAATATCCAAAGAGTAGCGGGTGTAGTTTGCTAAGATTAAATTGATTGGTTAAGCAAAGCTCTATTGGACCAACTTAGAGTGTCAGCGAGCTGCAGCCAAGAGTCCACCCACCCATTTCCACTTGGGAGAACATGAAGGAAAGGCTAATATAGAAATTTGTTCCATTATCCTACCATTCTAATTACTAGCTCAGTGACAGAACTTATGTCAGGGAGATTTGTCTATAACTGATACATAGCTCCGTTCGATGAGTTTATGATGAGGTGCAATGTAAGGTAGGAACCCTCTGTGACCTTGTCTAGGCTTAGGATAGGCATTCACCCTAAGAATTAAAAAGAACTCATTCCCCATGATATAAATTCCATAGATTACGCTTGTCAGATAGTGTAGGAATTAGAGCGGTATCTCAAACCACAACCTGCTAAGCAATATGAATCTAAGGCTAAATCTACATTTGGGAATCAACAACCTAGAACTCAAGCAACTGCTACATTTAATGTCGATAAAGAAGGGTTGTGTTAGGAGAGAGTTCAAGGGTAAACACCAACACTAGGTGTTATCAATGTCAAGGATTTGGACATGTTGCCGCACAATTCCTTTCTATGACTTGTGCTAAATCCCTACTTATAGAAGGCGAGGATGTGGAAAATGGGTATGAAGGATAGCTTGAGGAGGTTTATGAACATGTTGGGGAGGCTAGCAATGAGGAGGAGGCCCATGAACAATCAAAAAGTTTCCATTGTGCAAGAGACCTCTAGGGCCCATGGGAGGGTAATACCCCATGCATGACTATAGTTAGGTGTGCTCTTGTGCACTCAAAGGGTTGTGATGATTGGTGTAGGACAAACATTTTTCATACATATGTCAAGAGTGGAAAAAAGAATTGTAAAGTTGTCATCGATAATGGGAGCTGCATGAATATAATTTTCACCGATGCCATCTTAGGCTTAGGACTTTCACCCCTTCCCCACCCTAGACCTTACAGAGTTGAGTCAGTTGATGATTCTTCATCACTCTCAGTTACTCAGAGGTGTCAAGTTCCAATTGAATTTCTAACGTACAAAGACACCTTATGTTGTGAAGTGGTACTTATGGATGCATGTCACATTATTTTAGGCAAGCCATGGCTTTATGATATGAATGTTACTATTTATGGCTAGTCAAATTTGTGCTCTTTCTTGCATGATTGCAAGAGGATCTGACTCAATCCTCTACCATCCTAAGTGCCACCTGAGCAAAAAGAAGATAATGACAAAGCAGTCATGGACGACAAGGCAAAAGCTAAAGGCCTACACATGGTTAGTACTTGCACATTTGAAAGGGATATTAGAGATGAGCTTGTCTTTTATGCCCTAGTGGCAAAAGAAACCCCATCGTTGTCCACTCTTGAGTACCTTAGCGAGGTAGCACCCATTCTATATGAATATCAGGATGTTTTTCCTAATGATTTACCAAATAAGTTACCTCTTATGAGGGATATTTAGCATCATATTGATCTGATTCTCGGATTGATTGTTTTGAACCTTCCCCACTATAGAATGAATCCCATTAAGGACACTGTGTTGAAGAAACAGGTGGATGAATTACTAAGAAAAGGTTTCATATGGGAGAGCTTGAGTCCTTGCGCCAGTCCCACACTGCACACACCCAAGAAAGATGGGTCATGGAAGATGTATGTGGACAATTGAGCTATCAATAAAATCACGGTCAAATATCAATTTCCCATATCAAGGCTTGATGATAAGCTGGGCATGATGGTGGGTGCTACAATCTTTTCAAAGATTGACCTTAAGAGCTACTATCACTAGGTCCGTATTTGTTCAATGGATGAATGGATGACCACCTTCAAGATAATGGTTTATATGAATGGATGGTCATGCCTTTTGGGCTTTTGCATGCAGCTAGTATATTCATGAGGATCATGACACACTTGCATAGGTTGTTTGTTAGCAAGTTCTTGGTTGTGTGTGTTGGCAACATCTTGATCTATAGTCAAACCCAGGAACAACACCTCATCCCCTTGAGGCAGATCTGTGAGGCACTAAGGACATAGCAGTTATCTACAAATATTGAGAAATATTCATTTGTTTCTCAATAGGTTACTTCTTAGGATTTGTGGTTTCTTCTCAGGGCATCTCTACTAACCTAGGCAAGGTGAGGTCCATTGTGGAGTGGAATGAGCCACAAAATATTCATGAGGTCAACAGTTTTCATGGGTTAGTGACCTTCTATCATCTCTTGATCCATGGGTTTAGTTCCATTATGGCTTCCATTATTGAGTGGATAAGATGAGGGAGTTTAAATGGATGAATGTTGCATCCAAAGCGTTCAAAGATATCAAAGAGCAGTTGACTAAAGCCTCGGTGATGCACCTACCGAAATTCTCAAAGGTTTTTGAATTGGTATGTGATGCATCTGGTTTGGGTATAGGAGGAGTTCTAAGTCAAGAGAGTCACCCTGTGGCATTTTTTAATTAGAAATTAAATGTCGCACGACAAAAATACTCCACTTATGACAAGGAGTTCTATCCAGTCATTCAATCTTTACGACATTGGATGCATTACTTATTGCCAAATGAATTTGTCTTGTTCTCTAATCATGGTGCCCTATGATACCTTATCTCCCAAAAGAAATTAAATTGTGGCATGCCAAATGGGTTGAATTTCTTCAAGAATATTCACTTTTGTTTCAGCGCAAGGAAGGAGTGGAGAAAAAACCTGCAAATGCATTGAGTCGTAAGGTGGCATTACTACACACCTTACAAGTTGAGGTCACTAGGTTTGAGTGTTTGAGGGGGGACTATCCATCGTGCCCAAATTTTGGAGAGATTTACACATCATTGTCTGAGGGTCTAATACAGAGTGTTAGGGACTACCTTGTGACCCCCTGGGTTTTGAAAATACTTTTGAAAACTTTTTCAAAATTCAGGATATCCCTTGTTTAAAATTCTTTTAAAAGATAAAGTAGCAAAAAATTTCTTTTTCTTCTACTAATTTTTTCAAAAAATCTCAAGTGTCAATTTTACACAAAATACAATGATTTTACAATGAAATGAGTGTCTCATTTCTATTGAAAATTCAGTAGTCATATGCGCATTTGACGCATAAGTACAGAACACTTGATAAACAATACAAATAATTTTCATTGCTTTGAAAACAAATACACGAAACTTATCACTTCCTAAAATCTCTAGTCATTACATATTCCCTTAAATACAATTGAATCTACAACATGAAAGTAAATACACATTCACATTTTGCACTAAATCAGAAAGCTAATATAAGGTTGCAAAGCTCACCACCTAGATACTAGAAAATCTCCATCTTCTAAAATCCCAAACTCCATAGCTGTTCTCATGTTTGACCTGTTCATCTTTTTATTCTAATTCTATAAATCTAAAACAATGTAAACAATTACAATGTCTCAATAGCTTGCACTTGTGTAGGTGGAATAAGGGGCTATTTTGTCATACAGTTCATGATTTACATAAATCAAGGTATTTTTGAGTATTTATAATACCTAAACAAAACTCATGGTCTCTTCAAATAACTACTTCATGCTGAAATTGTGTTCTTAAATGATAAATTTATGAATGTGTTTACATGTGCAATTGAAAACAGAAGTATGAATCATATGACTTTCACTATTTCTAAAGTTATCTTTGCCTTATTTCATTCTTGAGAATTTAAGCATTCCAAGATTTTCTCATTTCATCTGCATTTAATTGTACTAACATCAAATATTTAAGTTGTTTGTCATTTGATAGTTAAATCTACTTGTGAAGAGTGGGGTATCTAGCATTCTCATTATCATTTGTAAAAGTAGTCATCTAACAAGTTTCTCTTCATCAACATAATGTATTTTCATATGTAGATATGAATCAGTATATAATTAGACAAAACCACTCATAATGTTCAATTAATCTAACACCTTAGTAAATATGACCAGGGTAAAACTATCGATTTAGAAGAATCAGTACGTACTAAAATCCCAATGGTAAAACTAGCAGTTAGGTAAATACATCAAAGCACAGTATCAATAAAAGATAAAGTCAGTCGATAAGGTCAAAAGCACACTATATGCTCAAAGTTCGATTGTTAACAAACCAACATTCAATAAATCTATAATCTGGAGAAACCAAAAGCTACTCATGCTTTTCAAAAGCATAATGATCAATTCATAAGTGCAAATAATCCTTTCTGCATCAAATATAACTGAAATTATAACTGTGAAAATCTGTCTCATAACATAAGATGAAAATCCACGAGGAAAGGCTGTGATGTCAAATCATCTATAATGTCCCAAAAGAATTTGATAAGTTTATCAAACCAACGTACTCAAAACAGATGAAGCTAAATCAAGGTGCATTGCTCTCAATCTAAAATGCATAAATCCATGCCCACATCGTCGTGGAAAACTGATCACTTCAATCACAATGGTATACAGTCCTACCCTCAAGGACCATCAATGGCATATCGTCCTACCATCAGGACCATTACTGGCATATCGTCCTACTACCAAGACCAATGGTCTGAACTCTTGAGAATGACCAGCATGCTAGCATGCTAAGAATCGCACAGACACCTATGCTCAAATGGCCCTTCCATCGCTCACTGGAGACTATTGTGGCCTCTACATCTACCCGTGGATACTTGCATAAACTATGACTCACCAAACCTCATGGGGCCTACCGAGCTACGACTCTGAGTACTTCCTCATGGGAAGATACTCCTACTACCCATCGTCTCCATCGTAGAGTTGGTATCAAATAATCTCAGAGGTTAGTGGCCAACTGCACCTCCTAGCATAAGGTCTCCAAGTCTTACAATACTCATAGAGCACATGCCAAGTGTTCTAAGACTTAGGACACTCTTAGAGTGCCTGCCTAAAACATCAATGAAATCCATATCCATATGGACTTATAGCTGCTCATAGAGCATTGGCCTAAGCATCAATAAAATTGTAACCATCAGGACTTACAGCCACTCATAGAGTACTTGCCAAACCATTGATGAAATCCATAATCATCATGGCTTACAACTACTTGTATAAAGATTGCCTAAGTATGGATAAAACTATATCCATGAGGACTTACAGCCACTCATCAAGTGCCTACCCAAATCATAAATCATATGCATCTCCAAAAATCATTTCATGAGAATAAAATTGCTAGTTCAAAGTTTATGAGAAAACATTCAAATCTATTAATTTTCAACCCATATTCTTAACAAGTGATAAAAACATATCTTCATGAGCGTTCATAACATGCAGTATTTATTCATAAATTAGATAAAGCACTTTAGTTCCCAAAATTGTACATCGAAGTATGATTATAAAATGTTAATATTTAAACATTCTCTTAAAAGCGCTTAATACTAAGTGGACCTTAGTTAAACTAGTGATAAAAGGCTTTATCAATAAAAACACACATGTTACACCTTATAGCCATGGCTTGTAAATATTTATTGCATGTCCATGGCATTTGGAATATTCTTTCCTAGTTTAAATGTGAATCATTTAATCATTCTCAAGCCATTAAGTTACAAATATGACACCTTCTAACACATTTGCTTAATCTTCCTATAGTTCAACACTTGTGAGTTACTCTAAAATCGTTACCTTATTATTGATGTACTAATTAACATCTTACATTATTTGGGCATTCCAAATATTGTAGTATCAATATATAAATCCTTGTGTCTTAGTAGTCCGCGTAAGATCCAACCTTATTTAAGGTATTACAATGAAAACTTGGTGTAAGTAGAAGTTCAAATTCAGGGTAGGTAGTCTAGTTACAAATTTTTCTTACTGTTATAATTGGGATAAAACAAGTGTTTTAAGCTCATTTCACATCTATAGCTAATGCAAACGTATATCATGTTTCTAAGTATTATCAACATCCGCTAGATGTATACATACTAAGTTCCAGTCAATGAGTATAGTTCTCATTCTTTTGTTTGGGCGTTACAACTAACGTAACAGTAACGTATTCTAGTTAAGTTAGTCATTCTATTTTTTATTTTTGATAATTTGAAAGGCATCACAAGATAACTTCTAAATTTATCACATGCTTCCATAATTTTAGTAGTTAACGGTAATATTTTGCAAATCATCATCTATATACAAGCATTCTCATAAAGAGATGAAAATTATTAAACTTTCCAAATAGCAATTATAGTCCACCCATCTTGCATGACGTTTATCCTCGGTTCTCGTGTGTACCTCCTTTAGCTCGATCTATCGATTGACTAATTCATAGGCTTTCGTCATCAATCCATAGATGGACGGCTCTAAATTGTGTCTTTGTCACTAATTAGTGTACTAGAAAAGTAAAGAAATAATGATTTGTAGTTCTAACAGTGGAACACTACAAATCAAAAAGAGATGTGGTACCTAATCTCATATATCTGACATTAGATGGTCAATCAAAGGTTAGATCTTAGGAAAGTGATTGATATGTCATTGTTCTAGGCATTTAGTGATATATCTACGATTAGATCGAAACAAATGCTTAAATTAGATATGTATCTAGAAGTATGTTTCACTAATATACAGTTAGATCAAGATAAAAAGTTGGATTTGATCACATATCAGATCATCTAGAGTGAAATCTACATCCAGATCAATGGGTCTTGTCCCTCAGTTGCAAGGATCACAATGGTCATCTAGGATCTATGAAATTCATCTTGGATTGGTAGTGCAAGAGGTCAAAGTCTAAGGGGGTAATGGGGCTCACCTAAGTCAACTCGGCTCATGATAGGCGAGTCACCCTGCCCTAACTCATTGAGAGAGGGGTTCTTGCATGGATGACTTATTCAAGCGAGTGGCCAGAGGGAAAAGAGGAGGAGAGGGGGAAGAGGAGCTAGACTAGCACAGCTTGTTAGGATGGGTTAGTTGGAGGGGAAGACAAAGAGGGAAAGAGAGAAGGGGAATGGGTGCAGCTAACCTGTCGGGCTGGTCGCACCGGTCAGGGAAGAAGGGATAAGGAGAGAAAGGAGGAAGGCAATCTCGAACAATTAATTAGAGTAGGGCATTTGTGCTCAGGCAACTATTTTAGAGAAGGGAGGTCAATGGTTGGTTATTGTGGCGCCAACCGTAGGAGGTAAAGGAAAGAGGGTTCTGTGCAAGTGCCGATGGGTGGTTGGTGGAAGAGGAGAGATTGAATGAAATGGGGTTTTAGTCAGTGAAAAATCAAACAGAGGGCGTTGAGAGCTGGTGAGAGATCCAACTAGATGGGGAGACACCGACAGGTTTTGAATGGCGGGGAAGAGGAAGTTTTGTCCGGGGGGAGATTGATGAGATGGGGAATGGACTAGAGTGAGGTTTGCCTCCTCTAGCAGCCACCCCTATTTTTCCCTTCCTTTGTGTTCTGTCGTCGCCCATTGCAGGAGAGCCATGCTGATGTGTGGACCCTAGCCCTCCGTGTATGAGCCTGCTCCTCACATAGTGCGTCCAACTGCAGCCCACAAACAAACAACTATGGGGTTGCCATTATCAATATGAACCCCCCCCAAAGTAGTAAAACTTTGGTGGTTTTTCACCCTCAAATCCATTTCATGCTGAATTAAAATCATTGGGATCATCTTGACTCATAGTTTTCATTTTTTATGGTTCCAAATCCAAATTTTGATTTTTCAAGGGGTCACTTCCTTGAAATTCAATTTACAAGCAATTCAATTTTTATTTTTATTCCAATTAAAATATGTTATAAATACCTAGAAATTACTCAAAATTTGTGGTTGTTACATACCTCCTGCATAATGGATATTTTTTTAGAGGCCTTCAATTGTGTCTTCCCCGAACTTCCTTGAGAGATTTTCTCATTTGGGAGCTCCACACAGGCAAAGTTGCTGGCTATTTCGGTCATGATAAGATGATTGCTCTTGTCTCTAATAGGTTATGTTGGCCGAGCCTTCAACAGGATGGTGCCAATATCATTGGGCAAAGCTGTAATTGTCAACTGGCAAAGTGGCGCAAACAGAATACAAGATTGTACACCCCTTTGCTAGTGCTACATGCTCTGTGGCAAGATTTGAGTGTGGGCTGCATGTTAGGACTACCCAAGACTATTAAGAAGCACAATTTCATATTTGTTGTTGTCGATTATTTTTCTAAAATAGCCCACTTCATTCCTTGCTCTAAGACTGCCGACGCATCTAGGATTGCCAGTAGTCAGTAGTCTAGTTTCATGAGTTACCAAAGTTAAGTTTGTTGCCTATTTTTGAAAGACACTATAGCATATGATGGGTACTAAGCTTCAATTCTCTTCTTCTTATCACTCACAAACAAATGGTCAGGCAGAAGTTGTGAACCGAAGCCTAGGAAATTTGTTGAGGTGATTAGTAGGAGAGCACATTAGGAGTTGGGATGTTGTCTTACTATCCTAGGATGCTTATAGATCTCATATGCATGCCTGCATCACATAGGCCATCTGAGTCAGCCCAGTCCTTTGCACAACATATACATGGGTTGCATTTTGAGATCAAACCAAGGATTAGTTAAGTAATGATAAAAATAAATTTGCTACTGACTTCCATAGATGATATATGGAATTTTAGCCAAGTGATCATGTCAGGGTCTGCAAGAGACCTGAACAATTTCCATAGGGAGTCACTCAAAAATTACAGGCTCGCAATGTCGATCCCTTTCAAATACTGGGTAGGTTAGGGGAGAATGCTTATATCTTGGATCTTCCTCCTGGTAGGGGAATTAGTTCAACATTTAATGTGGAGGATCTAGTTCCTTTTCATCACCCCACCAATTCACCCATTGATCCTTGTCTTAACCCTAACCATGACACAAGCACTAATCTCATCTAGCCTATCCAAAGCCCTTGGCCCTATGCCGCACCCATGCAGCCATTACCTCCCCACCCATGCAATCGGCTAGATTAGGGCATTCATGCCCAGTTGACTGTGTTAGAGAAGGGGAAAATGTTTAGGTCTTGTCAGGTTGGCTACAATCGTTGTGGTCAAAAACTGCTAGATAAGAAGGGAGATCGGTGGTTGGTTATTGTGTGGCCAACTGAAGGAGGTAAAGGAAAGAGGGTTTTGTGTTGGTGCTAATGGGTGGCCGGTGGAAGAGGAGAGATTGAACAAAATGGAGTTTTAGCTGGTGAAAAATCGAATAGAGGGAGCTGAGAGCTGGTGAGAGATTCGAGCAGAGGTCGCGACGTCTATAGGTTCCAAATGAGGGGGAAGAAGAAGCTATGCGCGTGGGGAGGTTGATGAGATGAGGAACAGACTGGAGCGAGGTTTGCCTACCTTTGGCAACTGCCCCTGTTTCCCCCTTTCTTGATGTTTTTTCATCACCCATTACAGGGGAGCCATGCTAATGTGTGGACCCTGGCCCTCCAAATATCAGCCTACTCCTCACATAGTGCATCCAACTGCAGCCCACAAACAACTATGGGGGTGTCATTATTAATATGAACTCCTCTAAATTAGTAAAACTTTGAGGGTTTTTCACCTTGAACTCCATTTCATGCAAAATTAGTGTCGTTGGAATTGTCTTGACTCATAGTTTTCATTTTTTATTGTTCCAAATCCAAATTTAGAGTTTTCATGGGGTTCATTTCCTTGAAATTCAATTTACAAGCAATTCAATTTATATTTTTATTCCACTTAAAATATGTTATAATTACTTAAAAATTACTCAAAATTAGTGGTTGTTACATACCTCTTGTAGAATAGATATTTGTTTAGAAGCCTTTGTTTGTGTCTTCCTTGCACTTACTTGAGAGATTTTCTCATTTGGGAGCTTCACGCGAGCAAGGTTGCTGGCCATTTTGGTTGTGAGAAGACAATTGCTCTCGTCTTGAATAGGTTCTATTGGCCTAGCCTTCAATAGGATGTTGCCAATATCATTCGGCAAAGTCGTACTTGTCAACTGGCAAAGTAGGACAAATAGAATATAGGATTGTACACCCTTTGCTAGTGCCACATGCTTTGTGGCAAAATTTGAGAATGGACTTCATGTTAGGACTACCCAAGACTATCAGGAAGCACAATTTTGTATTTGTTGCTACTTATCAATTTCCAAAATAGCCCACTTCATTCCTTGCTATAAGATTGCCGATGCATCTAGGATTGCCAGTTTTTTTTTTTTTTTTTGAGTCAATAGTCTAGTTTCATGCATTACCAAGTCAAGTTTGTTACCTATTTTTGAAAGGCACTATCACACATGATGGGCACTAAGCTTCAATTCTCTTATTCTTATCACCCACAAATGGATGGTCAGACAAAAGTTGTGAATTGCAACCTAAGAAATTTGTTGAAGTGCTTAGTAGGAGAGCACATTAGGAGTTGAGATGCTGTCTTAGTAGTTGCTGGTAGTTCGCATATAATAATTCTATTAATAGGACATCTGGTATGATTCCTTTTGAGGTCTTTCATGGATTCAAGACTAGGATGCCTGTAGATCTCATATGCATGTCTGCATCACATAGGCCATCTGAGTCAACACAGTCCTTTGCACAGCATATACATCGGTTGCATTCTGATATCAAACCAAGGATTAGTTAAGTAATGATAAAAATAAATTTGGTGCTGACTTCCACAAATGATATATGGAATTTTAGCCAAGCGATGATGTCAGGGTTTGCATGAGACCTGAGCAATTTCTATAGGGAGTCGCTAAAAAATTATAGGCTTGCAATGCCAGTCACCTTCAAGTATTGAGGATGGTAGGGGAGAATGCTTATATCTTGGTTCTTCCTCATAGTGGAGGAATCATTTCAATGTTTAATGTGGAGGATCTAATTCCTTTTCATCACCCCACTAGTTCATCCATTGACCCTTGTCTTAACTGTGACATAAGCACTAATCTCAGCCAGCCTATCCAAAACCCTTGGCCCGATGCCCCACATATGCAGCCATTACCTCCCCAACCACTGGTTTATCCCTCAAAAGAGTAGGTTGAGGACATGCTTGACGATCAGATAGTGTCCACTAGACAAGGGAGTTTCTAAAAATTCCTTGTCAAGTGGAAGGACATGCCTACTTCTGAATGCACTTGGATCACAGAGTATAATCTTCAGCACTTAGATCCAGACCTTTCAGATTACAGTCGACAGTTTACAGCACTAGGTGCCCTGCCATTACCACAAGGCGATCATGATGATAATCACCACCCTGGATGTGACTTTAGGACATATCAGAGGCGATGGAGGAGGGCACCTATTTTGTCGAGTCTTATAGTGTGGACAACCTCTTACACATACGCAGGTACTACAACGAGGTCCCCACGCTGTGAAGATGTATGTGTAAGAGATGAGTGAAGACCCATGCATGTAAGTGCTATTTGAAGACTCCTCATTAGAAAACTACATACATAAAGGATTTTTCTGATGAGCTAAGTGTACATATGTGCATTTGAAGACCCCGCATCAGGAACACATACTATGAAGCCTTGGCCAATGAGGGCAGGCTGATGAGGGTGGGCCAAAAGGGCTGGCAGGCTTCTAGGTAAGGTGGGAGACTGAGAGTTAGTCCTACATCGCTAGGGGGAAAGTTACTGGGCTCTTGATAAGAGTGTTGAGGACTTCCCTTGCAACGAGGCCTTTTCCCTGAGCAACTGGGGAAGAACAAAACCATGCAGGGGTGTATGGGCACTCTGGCATGGACAATATCGTTGCAGGGTGCCTGCCAGCCCTCTTGGCCCGCCCTCATCAACCCGCCCTCTTGGCCCGCCCTCATCGGCTAAGGCTTCACAACCTCTCCCCCTTAAGGGACATGTGTTCCCGCGTGTCTTACCACACGCGAGGGCCCACGTGTGGCTAGCCACTCACACCGGGTCGGGATCTGGGTCTGATACCACTTGTAACAGCCCGAGGGCCCACACCCTGCAATGATATTGTCCGTGCCGGAGTGCCCATACCTCGCATGGATTTGTTCTTCCCCAGTTGCCTAGGAAAAAGGCCTCAACACTCTTATCAAGAGCCCAGTAACTTTCTCCCTAGCAATGTGGGACTAACTCTCAGTCCCTCACCTTGCCTAGAAGCCTGCCAGCGCTCTTGGTCCACCCTCATCAGCCCGCCCTCATCAGCCAAGGCTTCACAACCTCAACGCATCCCGAGGGGTGAAGCCCAAGAGGGATGAGGGACCTAAGGGAACAAAACCTTGAGGGGTGAAGCCCAAGAGGGTGAGGGACCCAAAGAGGACAATATTGTATCCGCTATGCACTCTGCCCACGGATCAACGCGTTTTCCCTAGGAAACTAGGGAAGAACAAAACAGTGACTTAAGTAGGGTCAATTTTGTATTTTTTTAGATTAGGGTCAAATAAAGTGTATGCTTTTAAAGTCATTTGTTATAAATGACTTTAAAAGTCTCCCACCTTTAAAGTTGTTTACAATAAATGACTTTAAAATTCATTGGCTTTGACTTCAAAAGTCCTGTTCCATGTAAAATCCCTATTCGTGCCAAAATAAAGTGTATGCTTATAAAGTTGTTTGACTCAAGTGACTCTAAAAGCTTGCACTTTTGAAGTTATTTTGGTATAAATGACTTCAAAAGTCAATCACTTTTACAGTCGTTTAGAAATAAACAACTTTAAAAGTATAGGTTTTTGAAGTCATTTGAATCAGACGACTTTAAAAGTCATTTCTTGCAAAAATATTCCTATTCCCACCAAAATAAAGAAGTCGTTTTTGATTAAGCAACATCTTAAGTCTTTATTTTTAAAGTCATTTTTTAGTAAGTGACTTGTAAAATATTTACGAAGTCGGTAGTCAAAATAATGACTTCTTTATACCTACTATAAAAGCCCCATGTGTAGTAGTGCACCCACTCTGCTTCACTCTTGACCATGTAGGCATGATTCCCCCTCAGCAGTGAGCACTACTCTATCTTAAGCAATGGTGACTAGTGTTTATCCATTTTCTTCCTTTAATTTGCCTTGTCTCATCTCTCTCTTGATTTTTCAACAATCCTTCTTCATGTGGCATGGAATGCCACAGTGGAAGTACTTGTATTGCCCTCTACGTTGACTCTTTGATCTATCGCGAGTCTATGATCTCCCCTATGTCTGCTCTTACTCATCCCCCCATGCTTGTCTCTCCAGCTGTGCTTATTTTCTATTATCAGGGCATGTGCTTAGTCTGTGCCAATTTCTTTTCTTCTGGCCTCTTCGTTGAATAAAGCATCATTGACCATAGCAATGGTTAGTTTTTCTTCTAAAGTTGAGCTACTGAGAGATATTACTAGAGTCTCCCAGCTTTCAAGTAGTGAACTTAGCAGTAGTAGGGACTACCATTCATCTCCTAATTGTAGCGTCACTGATCCTAGCTGATTTATTAGATTCTGAAATTCACTTGTATATTTAGCTACAGTCATTTCGCTCCTTAATTTGAGGTTTACAAGCCTCTTCATTAGCAATGCCTTGTTTTGAGTAGTCTTAGCCTGATACATATTCTCTAACTTTTTCTAGAGAATGTAGGTGTTTTCTTCTTGGGCCAAGTGGTGAAATACGCTATACTCGATCCATTGCCTGATCTGACCTATAGTTTTCTTATTCATTTTTATCCAGTCTTTTTCTAAAACTCCCCAAGTCATTTTCCCTGATCATCTAACGAGTTAGGGAGATCTTTACAGTATAAAAGATCCTCCATCCTGGATCTCCACAGGGTATAATTAGTGGCATTTAGTTTTATCATAACTCTAGCCATAATATTTCCTGAATTGGAGTCCTCCATGCCTTCTTGAAGTCTATTTCTTCTTTTTTGAGCCAAACTGTAAAAAATAGAGTGCATGATTGAGTCTAGAACAGTCAAAAACCTTAGGAAGGGTGTTTTTGACAAATTTGAGGGGTGCCTTAAAATTTTCTTATACAGGGGTGTCTTTATCAAAATTGGGGGAGTGCCCTTGTAATTTTGCACAGTATTAATTTAGGCTGTAGGGGAGTGACCTTATCAATTTGAACCTAGTTTATTTTCAACCCTTAGGGGGGTGTCTATATCAAATTGAGACCTATGATTTTAAATACTTAATATAAAAGGGCAAAAAAAAAAATAAAAACCCTAACTTGTTTTCCACTTTTCCTTCCCTCTTTTTGTTCAGTTGATATTTCCTATGATTGTGGTGATCGACTTGTGTTTAGCAGATGGAAGGCATTCCACTAGCTCTTTCTCCATCAATTAGAGTCAGATAAGTACCACTTTCCCCCTGGGTGCGACGGCTGCTGTGCCTCTCAGGGGCTTATGGTAGTGACTTGTTGGTGGATTCCTCTTCTCTCCCTACTTCTTCTTCCCAAGGGGCCAGTGAGTTCACTATTACAGGGCCCGATTTCCTTCTCTCTCTTTTTTTCTTTTTTTCTTTTTTTATGATGCTGTTGAATTGGCCAATCCTACCGATCTTCTTCCACTAGTATTCAGCCCGTTGGTCTACTCTTCCCCGTTTAATAGTTGGTGATTTCGCAAGCTACTCCTTTTACCTTTATTATTTTTATTTTTTTCCTTTTTCTGCTCGACTACTATCTAAGTCTTATCAATGAAGAGCCTTACCGAAAATGAGTTCTTTGACCTGGGCTCTCTCTTTGATCTAGGCTAGATGTGGGCTGGGCCGCACCTAGTTTGGATTTGGGTTGCTCCTCGACCTGGGTCTATACTGGATCTAGGCTGCTTTTGGCTTGGGTCTAGACTGAATCTGGGCTGAAACTTGATGTGTGTCTAAACTAGATCTGGACTGAACATTGGCCTAGTTTAGACTAGCTATGATACCACTTATTACGTAAAAACCGAAAAATTAAAAGCATCACAAACACACACAAACAAAAGAGATTTATGTGGTTCATCCAATTTGGCCTACATCCACAGGAAGCGGGAGAGCATATTTCACTATAGAGGCAAGTATAAGGGATGCCTTCAACACTGTCTCTGGCTCTTATTTATATGGGTTTAGAGGAAGGTTTGATCTTTTCTACATTAAATCAAACTCTCCATGATAATCCTTATCTAATCAGTCTTCTTTATTGGCAAGTTTCTTCAGGTTGATCTTATCCATACGAGGATGGACTATATCACCCTGTTTGTGAGGGTGCTAGTGCTGTTTATACCAAGATGGGGGTTTAGTTTGCTGCCTGAAATTTATAATCTCTCTCCGTACGGAAGAAGGGGACTTTGACTTGTTCAGTACCTAGGATTTCATGGCTCTAAGGTTCCATTTTCCTCTCTAGAATAAAACTACGTGGTTTAAAAAGACGAGTGGATTGGATCTCCAAAGATATGGAAATGTGTAGAGATTTCACACTGACTGAACTACAGGCTAGGTTAGACATGTGCTGCACTGGATTTCCTAGTCACCAGATGGAGAAAGATTAGGTGCGTTGCCTGTCAAAATGTGGCGTAGAGGTGAGGGGTATAGATAACCAGAATGCTGGGACCCGAGCAAACATTTAGCTACATTTACATACTTCTACATTTACAGAATATAGATTCTAGATGTCCGATCTTAGGTACATTTTTAACAAACTACGATGATCTCATCACCCATAACTTGGCTGAGACATCGGATGATCCCGACCAGCTACACGATTGCCGCCCATATGCTGAATTGCCGACCCCAAACTACAGACTCCATCGTAATATCAGTCTATTGTCTTTAGAAAATTCAGGAAACAGTTTTCCTTAAATTTTTCTCCTTGTTTCAACCGACCAACTTCCTACTTGACTTCATCAACACAATCAAGAACAACTCTCTTTCCTGCACCATTTCCGATCCCAAATCCAACTGTGGATCCTTTTCGTTTCTCTTTTTCTCCTTCTCTACACCGGGAAATCAACGGATGAAGAATCGAGACAATCTCTCCTCCAGTTTTGTCAACCAATTTCCCGCAACAGAAGCCCGACGGATCCCAACTTTGGGTGGAATTCGACTTCCGATCCTTGTACCGATCTTTGGTTCGGCGTTAGTTGCGACAAATGATCATCCATTTAAAGAGTAGCACTCGAAAATCTAGGACTTGATGGGCTTTTGGACATCAGAACCATCTGTGCAGTGCCAACAATTACAGTCTTGGGTATTCAAAACAATAGCATCCGTGGTCTAATCCTTGAAGGGATTGGTAATTGTAAGCAACTAACCCACCGTATCTTGGTTCAAACAAACTTACCGGCGGGCTCCCCAATTCATTATGGCAGCTAAACAATCTGAAGAGGCTTTCGATCTTCAACAACAGCTTCACAGGAAGTTTGCCGAATTTAGCAAGAAATTCCAGTTTATTTGCTTTGCTAGCTCAAAACAATCATTTCAGTGGAGAAATCCCCCAGTTCAATTTCACCAATTTTCAGGAATTCAACGTCTCCTTCAACAATCTCAGTGGGACTGTTCCTGATCTTATGGGTAGATTTGGTGTGGATAGCATTTTGGGTAATCCTCAGTTATGTGGAAAACCGCTGCCCAATGAATGTCCACCGTCATTGCACCAAAAGGAAAATCGAAAAACTGAAGCATGAGAAAGAATCCGCGTCCTATACTCTATGTGAAGTCAAATACGTCCTCCAATTGAAGGTGGAACTCATGTTGTTGTAGCACTGCGCTAGTGTGTGGGTCATTGAGTTTGGCTAGCGCTTTCCTCGATATTTCTCAAGTTATTTTTGATCGTGCTCTATTATAGCGATAGCTTCATCCAACTTAAGTTCAGTAAAGACGAGGGCTTGTTCAAATTGTTTTAATTAAAAATTAACTCATAAACACATGTTTATATATGTGTAGAAAATTTTAAAACTAGAGAGTAGTAAGTGAAAATTTTAGATTCTCTAGTTTTGGCTCAAATTTTAGTTGAATTTGAAACCTTGTCCTTGGCTACTTTGCTTTTATAAACAACACATATATTTAGTCCCACATTTAAAGTTAAAAGAAAACTCCTGCTAGTTATAAACACTCCCTTGCATCCATAGGGTTTTCGAGAAGACACTCTATCTCATTCTCTTTTTCTCTTTTCTAGAGTTTGTTAGTTTTAAGCGTTACTCTATTCTTTTCTAGCTCTAATTTGTCTAGTACTTGCTAATTTTTAGCATTACTCTATTATCTGACATTGATTAAAAGTTTGCTAGTTTTTTGCATCTCTTTCATTATTTCTCTCTTAGAGTTTGCTAATTTTGGTATCACTCTTCAAGGGTTCTTTTATCTATGAAGATCTCTAGCTCTAGAGCTTACTCATTTTAATATAACTCTTGTTTTAAGTACTTCAAACTTGTGGAGTTCCTCTTGTTTTGAGTTTTCTAGTATGGTCTCTCTTCAAGAGATTATTGCTTTAAAGAGATTTCAAGGACTCTATATTTTACAACATTCATCTTGCAGATTAAAGAATGGATTAATACTAATCATGCAAATCAGTTGATGTGCAAATAAAGTCTAGCTTGGCTGAACCCCGAATATAGAGTTGTTATATTCCTTATACTTATTGGATGACTTCAACTATATTCAAGAAGCTACTTTAAGTGCATGTAGGTCATGAGTATGAGTTCTTCAAAGGTGTGCGGGAGTATTTATCTAATAATTCATAGTTCATTACAAAAGTGAAATAAAATATAAAATAATGTTATATAAAAGAAAGGCTTATTTTCCACTTTACTCTCTCTCTCTCTCTCTCTCTCTCTCTCTCTCTCTCTCTCTCTCTCTCTCTCTCTCTCTCTCTCTCTCTCTCTCTCTCTCTCTGTGTGTGTGTGTGTGATCCCTACCCTTTATAGAAAAACTCAACATCTTTATAAACCACTTTAGGTGTAATATCCCAAAATTTAGTATTATTCTAACAATTAATAAAAATTCAAAATTAATTAAAAAACTGAGATTTTAGAAACTAAATAATTTGACATTGAGAACTCTATTAATGGATAGAGTGCAATAACAACACTACTTTCTAAAATTCGAGCCAAAAAGGTCTGGATGGTAGACCCACCTAAGTACCATAATCAGGCAGCCAAGTCAAAATATATATTCATTAGATCATGTATAGGGACATTTTTATCTAGGTTGGTACATTTAGGAAATCTAAAAATTAACAAGAATTAATAAGTGTATTCAGAGAATAAAATTAAGTAGAATATGGAGAATCTTAATTTGAGAAATAAAATATACTGGGTATATGGAATGGAATCAAATTAGTAACGATCCCAAATAAAATGAGAAACACACCAAAACATTTAATTAATTCGGACGTCTTGGGTTGGGAAAAAGAAAGAGAGAAAGAAAGAATGAGATAAAGAGTGAAAGAGAGAGTGAGTGAGTGAGAAAGAGTGGAGGAGGAGATGCCTTCCCTCTCCTTTTTAACAATTGAAAAAGTGACATGAGACGTTGAAAAGTATAGGAAAAGGAATGAGGGTAAAGCTGCGGAGGAAGCGTAGCCGATCCGCCAACGAGTTAGGTAGATGTGGGCCACCAAGTTTTCTTTGCTTTTTGTAAGTTTTTGAAAATCCAATCATGCAGTTTTCTAAGATAGTGAACAACTAATAATTACAAAAGTTGAGAAGGCCAGTTTGGATGATTTGTATACGTTTTCCTCGCTTGTTTTCCTAGTTTGCTGATAAGCATCTTCAAGCAACGTTTTACAAGCGTATGTTAGACAATCGTGGATTGAGTGTATGCATGATTGATCTTATGTAGATGATACTGAGACACATGGTTATAAGCATTTTTGGCATTTATAAATAGATTGATCTACTACATGCAAAGTAGCATGCGCATGGTCAGGAGCATTTTTGGCATTTATGAATAGATTGATTTAATACATGCAAAGTAGCATGCACATGGTTATCAACAATTTTGGCATTTCTAACTAGATTGGTCCAATAAATGTCAAGTAGCATACGTATGGTTATGGGCACTTTTGGTATTTCAAAATAGACTAATATAATACATACAAAAGTTGCTTGCACAATGTCTTTAGATACCTTCTACCATGTCTGAGTATATTAATTTAATATAGTAAAACTATATGAATGAGCATGCACATGACATGAGCCCCATTCGTCAAAGTAAAAGATTGATATTTCATGATTTGGGAACCTAGGCATGATCTTGTGGTAGAAATTTTATAACTAATTCCACACCAAAAATACTATGCCCATCATCTATAAATACATTTGTTGTGTTAGGTAACTCGGTCTCGGACTTGATTCTAATTGTACATGCACATACCGCACTTATTAGTCGTGGGAAGTTGACGTCTTGAATATATGTGTCTGTACACCTGATTTTGCTACGTTAAGTGGCACGATATTGATGTTAATTGAAGATCAATTAAATAAATTAAAAATATTTTGAAACCAATTATATGATTTTATTTTATTTTGTGGTCTGTAAATCTCACATTGGCATCGTTAGAATTGATCTTTGAAATCAAAGTGAAATGGCCAGATGTGCTAGGCCATGAGTGAGATTGATTTTCAAGTTGATTTCACACTCTACAATTGATGAGTGTCAAAGGATCATGAGTTTTGATATTGATTCCCTTGGATGATTGAGTTCTAGACGTGATGAGAGAATTTTCTAGCATGAGTACTGGCAGGAGAGAGTGATTTATGATTTCAAAAACTTTGCATAATTTCAATAGTATAATATTTTGTTCCAAAATTTCATTGTTTGCATAAAAGTAATGTTTTATTTATTTATACGAGCAATGAAAATATGAGCTTTAACTTTCCAGAATATATATTGAAAAACTATAATTTTACATGCTAAACTTGCTCTTGAAATGGTTTTCCTATGTTTTTAAAATACATGGAAAAGATTGATGGCCAAGTTGTATAACTAGAAATATAACTTTTAGCAAGTTAAATAGACTTTCCAAGCACGATTTCTGAAATATCTAAAAAAGAAGTTTTCCATACGTGCTTTTCAGAAAGTTTTGACATGACAACTAAGATTCCAGGAATTTAATTCATTAAAGTAAATATTTGTAATTTTTATACTTGATGAGATTGTCGGATATGAGATATTAGGTATAACGATACCCTAAATATGGATTTTTGATAGGCTAAAGTGCTTGGTGGTAACTATGCTAAGAGATTGTTATGGGTTGGCCTCCCAACCCCTAACCATTAAAGAGTAGAATGGTATTTAGTGTAAAAAAGTGACAATTTTCTCAACTAGCGGGAGAGAACTGTATAAGTGACTCACAAGACCCTTTCAAGATAGTTTGTAGGCCTCGTGAGAGTATGGTTGAAAACCCCATAAACATCAGTGGCACACATTTTAGTAATTAAGTTGTTCGTGAGTATAGTGAGTCTTATGAGATTTCTGTTTGGGCTTCTAAGCAGTCAGATGAAGGTTTTATGTAAGATGAACCTGGGATGGTCATTAAATGAGTGTTCATGTCCAGTTGGTAGATATACTTGCCAAGATTCCAAACTGCACAAGATATTTTGTTGACTAGAGTGACAATGTCATAGTTTTACTGAGCGATCACTTTAAGATTTTGATAATTGTAATTTACTTAACTTAAGAAAATGTGATTATCTAATTATATGAATTAATGATATAGAAATGCTTATGAATGCCTATAAATGCACAGCATAGAACGAGTAAGGTAAGATAGTCATGCAATTTTATTGCATTGAAAAACATGTTTTCAAAGCATATATGTGCAGAATGTCACAATTTTTGAGTTTGTGGGCTAAGTTTATATACAAGGTATGATGTATACTCAACCTATAATAAATATGCAGATTCATCACAAAAAGCCTAGGAGCAAGGAAGAGAGGACTTTGTCCATATAATTAGAAGACAAAAGTGTGGAACTACTAAGTTAGGATATATTTCTATTTCTGAAAGGACTATTGTAATAAAGTATAAGATGCCAAAACCTTATTTAAAGTGACAATTATATTAGTAATATGGTTTGTGACTAATCCATCTTAGGCAACTATATTATTTGATCTTGTGATAGAACTTAAATGACTCAAATATGAGCCTACTTTTGAAAAAGGCAATTATTTTGAAAGAAAAAGCACTAGAATTTTTAAAAATAAAATAAAAATATTATCTGATGTTTTAAATTTCTAAAGTTATTTTAAATTGATCCCGCCTTTGAAAAATCAATTTTGAGATATAAAAGCCAGGGTGGCCACATGAAGTCTCAATTAAATTTAATGCATGGCCAGTATTTTAGCACCTTTCTCCCTTGAGAGAACATTGGGAGGGAAAATAAAATTTGAAAACTTAGGATGAGACCTACAATATGGATGCACACTTTTTGAAAATAACCTCCATGCATCAAAAGTTTAGTAGAAATAAGGGCTATGACCATTAGTGTAATAAACTATTGAAAATATATAGAAGAGTGAAAATGGAGTACAAAAGCAAGTAGTATGACCTAGTAGCATATGTGAATACTCACCATGCTTGAAATTGAGAGATTAGTTATGGGATCTCTTGGCAAACCACTTCAAAGATACTATATTGGCTAAGTAGCTTCCAAAGACTGATCGTAGAACTCTTTGTTTTGAGTGTATAAGCACGCAATTAACGGCTAATAACATGTGATTGAGTTGTTTTGTGAGTATATACTATAGCAGCTACAAAAAAATCTGTGAAAATAAGACACACACGTTTTGATACAAAATAATTTTTCTAAAAAATATAAAATAAATCAATAATTAATTAACTAGGGGTGTGGTTTGTTGGTAAGAGTATCGTGCAAGCATGAGCTCCCTCAAAGGTATGTGAGTATTTATTTAATAATTCAAGGTTCCATAGAAAAGAAAGTAGATTGCAAATGAATGTCCAGTATGAAAAAGAAGTCTTAAAGTAAAATGCAAATGAATGTTTGTATGAAAAAGAAAATCATATTATTCACTTTACTTTCTCTCTATCCTTAATCCTTATAGAAAACCCAACACGTCTATAAACTACATGAAGTCTCAACCAAATGTAATGTACAACTAAAGGCTTAGCAACTTTCTCTTCTTGAAGAACATTCGGAGGGAAAATAAATTTTGAAAACTTAGGAATAATGCAAAAAAAAATATTTTACAAAATTTTACTCATATATACTTTTAGAAACATCGAAAAGACAAAATTTCTTTTTCTCTGCCAAACATATAAACGACTAAATATGTATGATAATAGTAAACCGTGGTATTGATGAACTTTGTACAAAAACCTTTATAATTACCGCCACAGCTTCCGGGGGCTTCAATTGTCGACTCCCAGTGCAAGTGTCAGCCCTCATTCGTAGTCTTATGATTTTAGGGGGACTTGTGTTTTTGGCCTGTTCAGGAGAGCCTATTCCAAAGCTCTCAACAACAGTCTATTTGTTAATTTTAAAGTGCCTCTTGAAGAAAGCGTGATAAAAAAGGCAGTTTTGGTGCACAAAACTCTCGTGTATACAAGATCTGGGAAGGACGGACCACAAGGGTCTTGTACCTCCTAAATTTTCCTAGGGAGACACGTTAGCCAGACACTTAGAACAACGCCATGAATGCAAATGAGAGATCCCAGTTCAGGGAGGCCTCCTATTGCCTCGTGGTGCTTATTCATTTGAGCCTCTACTACTTATGAAAGCGAGTGCCTTTATGAAACAGTACTACTCCTTCCTAAATAGGACAATTGCGTGAGACACAAGCAAAACTTGAGCAGACACAATGGTTCCACTGACTATCATTGATGGAGGCATAAGCTTGTTCAATTAATCTCCTCTTAGTCATCAAATATGGGAGAGACTCATTTGAAAATGGTCAAAAAGTAGTGGTTTTTCTAGTCTTACTTCCCTCCCAGTTCTAACGTCCATGATGATAGATGCCATGGGTGACATTAGTGTCAATAATCACATGCAAACCGGTAATTAGACCAATACTGGATGGATGATCCTAGACCTTCAGTCAAAAGAAGATTCTTGTGGCATTTTCCTCCACAGTTTATATCTAAAGAACTTGATCAATTGAACTAGAGATCTTCCTTTGACGTGGAACTCATCTTGTACATCTAGTTTAATGTGGCCCACTAATTCAATTGTAATGATTATCGCACAATGTGACATGCGTACAACAAGGATGTGACCAAATAAAGAGTGTATCTTGTAGTTTGGCAAGAGATTGTTTTCACTGTTTCAGCTGGTAAGAGTTTGGACACCTCATTCTTGTACATGATATCATGCACACCTTGTGCTGTTGTAGGTCCCATTAATTCCACTAATTAGAATTGGAGTGATCATCGTGATAAGCGCCTCCTTGAACGTTAAAATCATCTCCAGTTTAAAGTTTTAAACCTTTCTTTCGGCAAAGAAGAGAGCTCACAGCCACCTAGCTTTCAGCTGGAGGGTGCATTTGTTGATAGCGGGCCACCTACATTTCACCAAAAAGTTCTGCCATGCAGGACACCACCAAAGCCTCTCTCTCTCTCTCTCTCTCTCTCTCTCTCTCTCTCTCTCTCTCTCTCTCTCTCTCTCTCTCTCTCTCTCTCTCTCTCTCTCTCTCTCTCTCTCTCTCTCTCTCTCCTCCCTAGCCTTTAGTTATTCTGCGTTTTTAAATTGGATTGCAGGCAAATACTTAGAGAGAAAGCCCATGATTAAGAAGGTCAAGACAGAAAGATATAATATATTTTAAAACATATAATATCAATAAAATAAGCATGTTTGGTGATACCAATAGGTCTTGTGTGAAAGATTTCTTCTCTTGGACTATATTATCTAATAAGAGCTTATAGTAAGTACCCACTGCAAATCAAGCTTACCCAAACTTCACATAATTCAGGTAAATGGGAAATGGTCTTGTGTCAAACTCTGATAGCAAACTATTCACTTAAATCCGCCATTTGGATGGCGAAGATCATCCAGATACATGATTTGTCTGAGGCTTATCAAAATTGAAACGTTTCCCACTCATTTTTCCCTTTTTAACTTTCCTTCTTCTTTGCTTCCTTGGTACTTATAGAAAGATGCCATGGACCCCTACAAGGTCCCCAATCATTCCACTTGCCTTGTCAATCCTTGCTTTAAAATCATTCTTTTGCTTTCAGTGCTTACAATATATACAGTGGAAAGCCAACTCAGCTTTCTGAAAGTTTTCTCCCTTCCAAACCATTATCTTCTTCTTCCTCTCCAATAACTCAATACCATCTAAAGTGTTGATTAACAGAGCCTTCTCTATTGAGCAATTTGAATCGAACTGCCTGCTTTTAACTGGCATGTAAAATCTCAAACAAGTTATACTTAAAATATGGGTTTTTTTTTTTCCTAACACTGCATTGTTTAGTCAGTTGAGAGACTTCAAGTCTGGTTGGAAAGTAGATCTAAATTGCCTAGGAGTTGTCTCCTTGTAGACAATATGCATCTTCCTCTTTATTCACATTTGATCCCTTTGTTCAAGGAAGAAGTTAACTTTCCTACTCTTTCCATTTTTGCTTGACTAAACTACCCCCAAATTAATTTAAAAACCATGTCAAATTCCCAAGCCTCTCCTTTTCAACAAAATATGCTTGGCCTCTTATAATTGAGGTTTTATGGGCATTTATACTGGTATTTTGGTCAAGAAAGTACAACTCCAAATTAATTTTAAAACCATTTCAAATTCCCAGGCCTCTCCTTCTTCAATAAATTATGGATGGCCTCTTATAATCGAGGTTTTATGGGCATTTATATTGGTGTTTTGGTCAAGAAAGTACAATTTGATTATGTTGATAATGGAGCCCATCATTAGTACAGATCATGGTCTAAAATCCTCATCAACTAGAGGACTCAGTTATTTGATTGAAGGCCCCATCAACAAAGCAAAAATTGCAACTAATCGTATGGTTGGGATTGATTTACGGACAGGGAATCTAGATTATCCCCATCGACTGGTTTGCCCAACTAGATGACTGATCAAATCCACCAGACATAGGCCATGTGCGTAGTAATGATTGGATTAAGTTGCAAGGGACATGGAGATTTCATTAATTGCGTTGTGAAAGAAGTTAGTTAAAAGAGAAGGAAAAATGAAAAAATCCATTAGGGACATTCTGGTCATTTAGAGATTGCCACCATAGATGCTCATTGAGCTCCCTTCCAACCGGCTCACTTTCTGCAATTACTCTGCAAACAAAATAATCTCTCAGCACTCAACCAAATCACAAGCAAGAAGAGCCAAAAGCGAAGGAAAGAAATATAGAAAAACCCCCTTTTAAACTCATTTACAATTCTCAGAGGAAAGTTACTGTAAACGTGCGAGGATCATGTGACCATTTCTGACTTTCTCAATCTCTTTTGCAGCCAGTAAAATCTCCCATTTTCTGCTTTCTCTGAAACACGGGAGCTGTTGGTAATGGCGTCAAGCGCTTCGAGGTTCATCAAGTGTGTTACCGTTGGAGATGGTGCTGTTGGAAAGACGTGTATGCTTATCTGTTACACCAGCAACAAATTCCCAACCGTAAGTCTTTGCTTTTTCATATTTCTTCTGGGCTTCCTTTTTCTGCAAATTTTGATGTTTGTTCTTCCTTTTATGTAAATGGTTGGCCCTGTGTCTACTTTTCCTGTTTGAATTCTCCAATGTAAATATGGGTTTTAGTTATCTGTTTTGGTCATTTTGTATATTTGTTTTTCTTTTGAATTTCTGTGATACATTTATTAAAAAAATTTCTTCTCAATGGATTATGTTTTTGTCTTTGTTTTTAGGATTATGTACCTACTGTGTTTGATAACTTCAGCGCCAATGTTGTTGTTGATGGGACTACCGTCAACTTGGGACTCTGGGATACTGCTGGTATACTCCAAACTTGTTAATTAAATCTTTCTAGAACTGTTGGATGCTTGTTTCGAATTCTGAGTTTTTTAAATGGAGTGGTCTTGTTGTTGAAGTATCATTTCTTGAATTGGGACTGGAATTTTGCTTGGTCTTCTTATTTTGTTATTACTTTAAGTTAGATGTTATTGTTTAGTTTATGGGAGGATTAAACTAGATATATAAAGGCTTTGACAGAGAAAATTTCAGGTCTTCTGTTGACATTTCGTTCTTTGAAATCTTTTTTTTCTTTGTCTACTGTGTGCAATTGCAAATCAAATGGCTTTTCTCTTGAAAAATGGAAAAAAAAGATGAAGAATGCTATTTTGGGATTTGATATTCTTCCTTTTGCTTCAAAAGCAGATAATATATTTCAGTTTAGAGCAATAACAAAACAATTTTGGCAATTAAAACAAAAATTAAAACTTTTTATAAGACTTTGGCTTTGGAAGTATGGGTCGTTCCAAATGAAATGGATTTTTATATATTGAAAACTTCTTAGCTGGGGGTTGAATTTGTTCTTCCTTTTTCCGTTCTTCAAGGCAAACTTTTTATTTTATAGGGCAAGAGGATTACAATAGATTAAGGCCTCTGAGCTACAGAGGAGGAGATGTTTTTGTGTTAGCTTTCTCCTTAGTCAGCCAAGCAAGCTATGAAAACGTCCTGAAGAAGGTGCACACCTATGAGAATTTTAAGTTTCATTTTTTGGATTCCTTGAATTATAGTATTTTGTTTGGGATTCTAGAATAAGTTTCGGTATAATTGAGCTGCTTCTGATGTAAGTGCCTCTCAGTGGATCCCCGAGCTTCAGCATTATGCTCCTGGAGTTCCTGTTGTATTGGCGGGCACAAAATTAGGTAAGACAACATACATCTTGCAGAAGGCTACCAGTGTAGACACTCATTGGTGTTATTTCCTATATGATGTTTTCTTCTATACTTTTTTCATAGTTAGCTGTCTGATTGGTCTTCTTGGTTATCCTTGTTTCTTCCTTGAAAATCTTGTGTAGCATATTAGCTGTTATTTCCCTGTGCATTATGTTATCAGTTATTACTTTTTAGTTCAAGTGGGTGAGAAATCTTTAATGTTCAAACCAGTTCTGTTTAGCTGGAACAGATTCCTAACAGATTGGTGCAACACACAGTTGATTTAGGGAATTCTCTGTCACTTTAAGAAATCTTCTGCATTCTATTGCTTAGGTAAGTACTGGCGACAGATAAATTTCCTAGCTATTTTACAAAATATTAAGAATTGTATGCATAATAACTAGACAACAACTTAAACAGGGAAGTTGGTCAGAGGATATGATGCTTTGTTGCAATCAGTCAGAAGATAGTTCTGGGTCTGGAAGTATTCAACGGTTTGGTCAAAATGGAAGAAGAAAGGTCTGATCTGTTTACAAAAGTTTGGAGTTTCAACTAAGGCTTACTTCTCCTTTTCTCCTTAGTGCATAAGGAAGCCCAAGCATCCTTCTGTGCATTCAAAGAAGTTGCTTTTATTAGATAGAAAAGAACTTCTATTCTTTCCACAGCCATGTAACCTTGTAGACCAGGTAAACTAGAGATGTATGAGTCAGTGCGAAGTTAAGCTCCTACACTAACTCCTGCTCAGTTTTTAAGTTTCTTATTGTGAGACCTGAATAGTGCTTCACTGAAAAACTCTAGCTATTCCCTTTGCAGTCTTTCAGTACATTTCAGATAACAAACTGGTAGATGACAGGAGGAGAAAAACATGCGAAGGTTAGATTTGGAGGGATCCTAGAGGTCAACTAGGGTTATTTTTTATGACATGAGCTTTTATTTCTAAAACTTTACATAATACACCTTTATGAATAGCCATTTCTGCAATTTGATATTCCTTGACAATATTCACCTCCTGTTTTGCTGCTTTAGTCTCTCCACTGGAGACTTTACCTTCTACTCAGTAGGAATTACTAAACATTTCATCTCTGGTGCGGCAGATAATTTCTATGTAATTGAAAGGTGCCACATTTAAATTTAGATTACTGATTCCAAAAGTTGGTCCTGCATATTTTGATAGAACTTAACAATATGGCTTAAAATTCTCTGATACCCAGAAATAACCATTTCCATTCTCTACATTGGAAACTTTGATATAGGCCATACATTCTGTTTCATCATCATCAAGACCTTATCCCAATTTGGGGTTAGCCACATGAATCTTATTCCTCCATTCCACTCTATTAAGTACCATGGCTTCATTTAATCCCAAAGTTTTTAAATCTTTCCTCACCACTTCTATCCAGGTTCTTTTGGGCCTTCCCCATGTCCTTTTAGAACCTTCTACTTGTATAGCCTCACTCCTTCTAACCGGTGCCGTTGTTAGTCTCCTTTGAACGTCAAACCATCTAAGTCTAATCTCCCTTATCTTGTTACCTATTGGTGTTACCCTTAAATTTCCTCTAATATTTTCGTTTCTAATTCTATCTTTTCTTGTCTTACCACTCATCCATTTCAACATCCTCATTTCTACGACACTCATCTTATGAGCATGATGTTCCTTAATTGTCCAACACTTTGATCCATAGAGCATGGCCGGCCTTATGGCTATTGTATAGATTTTTTTTTTTTAGTTTGAGTGGCACCCGCCGATCACACAAAACTCCAGATGCACATCTCCATTTGTTCCAACCTGCTTGGATTCTCTCAGTAATCTCCCTCCCAATCTCTCCTCTCTCATGAATCATTGATCCTAAGTACCGAAAGTGGTCTTTTACGGGGACTTCTTGGTTGTCAATCTTGACTGGTGTTCCACTCCTACTCTCCTTGCTAAAATTGCATTTCATATATTCTGTTTTAGTTGGGCTAATTTTAAATCATTCAGATTCTAATGTTTCTCTGCATAACTCTAGCTTTATGTTTATACCATCCCTTGTCTCATCAAGTAAGACTATATCATCTGCAAATAGCATGCATTAGGGAATCTCCTCATGCAGATGTTTTGTTAACTCATCCATAACCAATGTGAAAAGGTATGGGCTCAATACTGATCCTTGGTGCAATCCTACAGTGACAGGAAAATCACCAATCTCGCCACTAGTGGTCTTAACATTTGTTACCGCTCCCTCATATATATCTTTAATTATGTCTATATACCTTTGTGAAAACCCTTTATCGCCCAATACCCTCCATATTAACTCTCTAGAGACTCTATCAGAAGCTTTCTCTAAGTCAATAAAGACTATGTGGAGGTCTTTCCTCCTCTCCCTATATTTCTCTACTAATTGTCTTAGTAAGAAAATAGCTTCCATGGTAGACCTCCCAGGCATGAAACCAAACTGATTCTCCGACACACTTGTTTCATGTCGTAACCTCTTCTCAATCACTCTTTCAAAAAGTTTCATACTGTGGCTCATAAGTTTGATCCCTCGATAATTAGTGCAGCTCTGTATGTCTCCTTTATTCTTATAAATTGGTACAATAGAGCTTTTCCTCCACTCATCAGGCATTTTCTTTGATTTTATGATCTTGCTACGCAACTTGGTCCACCAAACTACCCCAATATCTCCCATATGCTTCCAAACCTCTATTTGTATACCATCAGGCCCTATGATCTTTCCTGATTTCATCTTTTTCAAGGCCTCTTTTACTTTAGGTATTCTAATCCTACATTCATATCTATAATATCAAATATTATTTAGATTTATAATATTTTCAATCCTTATATTCTCAGATCCATTGTTATTTAACAATTTTTAAAAGTATGTTTCCTACCTTTGTTTGATCTCATCATCTTTGACTAATACCCTTTGATCATCACTTATAATGCACCTAACATGATCTAAGTCCTTATCCTGCTTATCATATGCTTTAAGTTTAGCCTCACTTACTATTCTCTTAGCAACCTTTTTAGCATTCTTATATTGTTCATAGTTTTCATTATTTCTAGTCTTCTGCCATGTTTTAAAACGCATCCGTTTTTCTTTAATAACTTTTTGCACAATTTCACTCCACCACCATGTTTCCTTTGCTAATAGTCTTTTACCTTTAGATACTCCTAAGACATCTTTTGCCACTTTCTTAATAGACTTAGCCATATTAGTCCACATGGTATTTACTTCTATTTCATAGTTCCAATTTCCTTCTACCATCAACTTATTTTCGAATGAGGTTATTTTCTCTCCGTTTAAGTTCCACCACTTAGTTTTGGGAAGTGTATTAAGTTCAGTTCTTTTCCTCCATCTTTTGATGTGGATATCCATAACCATTAACCTATGTTGTGAGGTCAAACTCTCACCGGGTATTACCCTACAATCCTTACACATAGATCGTTCATTATTCCTAAATAGAAAAAAGTCTATTTGGCTTTTATGAAGTCCACTTTTAAAGGTTATTAAGTATTCATCCATCTTCTTAAAGAGTGTATTTGCAATGGCCAGGTTATATGACAAAGCAAAATCAAGGATATTCTCCCCCATCTCATTTCGTTTACCTATATCATACTCTCCGTGTATTCTATCATATCATTCTTTTTCTTTTCTTACATGGCCATTTAAGTCTACTCCTATAAATATCTTCTCAGTGTTGGGAATTTCTTGCATGACTCCCTCCATATCTTCCCAAAACTGTCTCTTGATTATATCTTATAACCCTACTTGTGGTGTGTATGCACTTATAATATTTTATCATTTGCTCTCCTAGAACAAGTTTTTTATTATAATTATATCACTGATTCTTTTAATGTCAACAACTTTATCCTTTAATTCCTTATCCTCTATTATTACTACATCATTTCTGTTATTATCCTTTCCTACATACCATAATTTATACCCATCTATTTCTCTAGCTTTAGCCCCTTTCCACTTGGTTTCTTAGATACAAGCAATGCTGACTCTCCTACGTTTTATCACTTCTACTAACTCCGAACTCTTGCCTGTCAATGTCCCTATATTCCATGTGGCGATACTAATCTTATGTTTTGGAGATATCTTATGTATTATCGCCTTTCTCGACCTCCATGGCATGAACCCATGTCCACTTTTCATTGCATGTGGGTTCTGATGCAGCGCGTCACTTCCAAGGGGATGCTATAGTAGCCCTTGCCCTTTTTTCACCACACCTGGGATCTGATGTAGCGCGTAGCTCCTGGGAGAACGCCCTAGCAAACCTTGCCTATTTTTCACTACACTCGGAACGCCCTAGCTTGAGAGGCCATACATTCTGTTTACAGACCCAAAAACAGGACCCTTAACTATGATTATGGCATTTTTCTGTACTTGTTCTGTGCTTGTGTGAAAGCATCACCATTGGCTTTACCTTTTTCTACTGGGCCAATGCATTTGAATCCTCATCCATTTAATGGGAAGGAGCCTTCTCTTAGACACAGTAGGCAGAAGGTTTATATGGAACTTGTCACAAAGGTTATGTTTCTAGAAATTAATTTATTGGATATATGATATCCAAGAGAAATAATATTGTATTTTAACATAATACTAAGCAATCAAATGTTTAAGACAGAATTAACTAGAAATAGAATGGAAAGGGAAGTTTGTATGTCCTGTTACAGTGGTATGATGGATAATCCTAAAGTAATTCTTTTATCATATTGAAGTTGCACATACTATATAAAGGCAAAAGAATAGTTTGCTCTGTACTCACCACGAGGCTGCGTAAGTTGCATATACTATATACACTACAGGATATGTTACTGGTTTAGCAAGTGACCGTGTAGGATGTCTTATAGGTAATAGAGTCATATCACAATATATTGTGGTACATTAGAGTCATATGGCTATATATTGTGGTATATTTTCTAATATATGAAACCTTGTGATTATGGACATGTGATACCCAGTGAAGGCCACAATTTTCCTCTGGGTGGGGCATCCAGTATGCTTTTGAGGAAATGTTTGACTAGCATCAATATACTCATCCATGTTAACTTCCAAAGCTCTACTGTTCTAAGTTTGTTTTCTTCTTCAGCAAGTCCATCACGGGTACTTTTCTCTATACTGATCTTCCACTAACATCCATCTGCTCTACAAGGATCTTCCACTAACTTCCATGGTGATTTTGGGAACTTCTGACTTCATACAGCTGCAAATTATGTTATTGAGGCTCTCATATTGAGCCCTTATCATCTGCCTTCTTCATATCTTATGCCACATAAATTAGGTCAATCAAGTACTGGATAGAGTAGATGTGGGCTTTTATAAATAATGCCTACAAGTCCTACACTAGTCACCAATTCCTATCATCCATGCAAGTTTTTAGTATTATACTATCAGTAACAGTTCACTTGTTTCATACTGTCGTTGTGTCTATATGAGGCACTGATGGCATAAGATTGAAATTGTGACATGCATTTCAAAAAGAAAAAAGGAAAAGGATTGAGATAGTCAGTCTAATGGTTGGTAATTTCATAATAAGCACTCTGTGACAAAGTACTGGAGTAAAATGAAAAATATCAGAAAGAACAAAATACTACATCATTGCGTAGATCCAGACTTCTCCATAATAAACCACATGTAGCATTTAAAGATACTTTTCCAATGGGTCTGCAGATCTTCGTGAAGATAAGTACTACTTGGCTGATCATCCTGGAGTGGTACCTGTGACTACTGCACAAGTATGATTCCTGAACCATGTTCAGCATGCCCATCTACATGTTTACTGCTCTTTTCTGTGTCTGTTGGGCCTATCTTAGTACTGATCAGTAATATTGAATCTGAATTTTCATTTCAATGTTAGGGTGAAGATCTCAGAAAGAAGATTGGTGCTGCTTATTATGTCGAATGCAGCTCAAAAACCCAACAGGTGATGGTGAAAATGTATTGCTGCAAACAATTGAAACCTCTTTTCAATATGATAATCATTGGTTCTACCAGCTTTTCTAGGAATTATATTGCAGGCAACTTAAAAGATTCTCTCCAATTGCAGAATGTCAAAGCAGTTTTTGATGATGCAATCAAGGTAGTTATTCAGCCGCCACCTAAACAAAAGGAAAAGAGGAAAAAGCCAAGCCATGGACGTTCACTATTGTCTGTATACTTCATCTTTGTTATACCTTCTGAATATTATTTTTGGTTTTCAGTAGCACTTCATATTCCTTTGCTGTCCTTCTCGGCATTAGCTCAAATATTAAATTTTGATTCCTATTAGAAGTTCTTAACAAAGTACTTTATATACTCATAATGTTTCTGGAACCAAATTCACTAATTCAAACCATAATTTCTATCACTAAGACACAATTCACATTATACTGCAATCCAAATTTTACTCTGTAACTCACTTATATGAAACTGAGAATTCGTGACAGATCCTGTGTTTTCATTTTCAGGCAATGTCATGTATAGTCTCATCTAGTTCTTGTTTGCACTTCTCTTTTTGTTTTGGTAAGCCGTTGTTGGGCTGCTTTTTCATCTCTCTTTTTAAACATACAAACCAGGTTCTATGAGATCTCTTCCAGTAAATTAAGAAAATGGAACATTAACCACTGCCTTCAAATATGAACTTCTCTTAGCCTTTGAGGAAAAAAAGAATAGAAGAATGCAGCACCGGCGAAAGATGAAGAAATAAATCTGCTGGAATACTTCTTCCTGCAATCATCCAGCTTTAAGGTACAAAACAATTGGTTGACTTGTTCCGATGCCTGACGGGGCAGAGTTCTTGATGAGGACTGGACCAGCAAAGATTCAAACATAAGATAAGAAAATGATACCCAATTATGAGGACTAGATTTCCAGGATCATTCACCTTCTTTGCTTACACGTAGCTGTAAATGCCATAACCATCTTGAAAACTTGACAGATATATGAGTTTTCGTCCATGTAATTCTTCCTTACAAGTGCAGATATGCACAAGCAATAGGTGCATTATTTGACCCATACTAGAAAGTGGCAACCACGTCAGGGATCTTGTCACTAAATGGAACACTTCATAGATTATTATTCATCTTCGGTTCTGCTGCCTAGATCTCAAAAGAGGGTCAACACTAATGTTAGTCGAAATATGAGCAGTTCAGTTATTTACTACTTTTTACTTTCTAAAAATACTTTGTTTTATGTTGATTCAAATCTGTTAGATATGGAGAAGATGCAGAAACATAACATGTGGCCCGATTTTGTTCCAAAGACATCTTAGAATGCGCCGTGTGTTCTCGTTGCAGGAATACCCTATGCGGGAGGAAATCGTTTTCCACAACTGAATTCTTTTCCCGGCAAGTGGATTGAAGCTTGTTTCAGCTGACCTTATGATGCGGTAAATTTCTCGGCATGTTTTAGTCAATGGGTTCAGTTATCAAGCTGGCCTTGTATTTTCTATTTGCCAAACGCAATTGCTTGTAGTTAATTTCTTGTGTTAATCCGAAATGCACAAAATGCTGCCGCGGGAAGGTATTTATGTTTCAATTATACCCAATCTGTTCACTTTCTTTTGGTTGGTTTTGAGCATCTTAACAGCGCATAAGTCATGGAAATCCATCATCCATCAATTTGAATAAAGGGCAGCCCGCACAAAGCTCCCGCATATGTAGGGTCCAAGGAAAGGGCTGACCACAAGGGTCAATAATATGCAGTCTTACTTTGAATTTTGCAAGAGCCTATTTTCATGTCTTGAACACGTGACCTCAAGGTCACACAATGATAACTCAACTGTTGCACCAAAGCTACCCGTCAATTTGAATCTTATTGAAGCCAATACTAGAATAAAGAAAGAAGATATTTGCACTCAGTGCAACAAAATCACGAAATTTGCTTTTGGCATGGCTATCCATGGCAGATTTTAGAAGATGAAGTGTTTGGATGATCGCAGAAAGGGTTTACTTATAAACGACCGCAGCATATATTGCATCCTGCAGAAAGTTAGGTACCGAGTAATGTTTATTTTAGGTAATTGTGAGGAAAAAAAGGCAGCTTTGGTGCCAGCCTATGCGGGGTCCGGAGAAGGGGCAGATCACAAGAGCCTAATGTACACAACCTTATCTTGCATTTTGTGAGAGGCTGTTTCCATATCTTGAACATGTGATCTCAAGGTCATGGGTTAGAGAAAATTACATTTCCTTTTATACAAGCAAAGAAGTACAAAGCAATCACTCACACACTCTTAAATTAAATGCCCAGCAATAAAGTGAAGCTATGAGTTGAACATGTAACCAAATATATTCTTGGGCAGATGTTTGAGTTGTTTGTGACCAGCTGTACTAGACATTTGTTAGTAGAGAAAATTATAATTTAGTTCCTTAAACTATGACTTAAAAATTATTTAATCCTTAAATTACCAGTTGGATAGTTTAGTCCCAAATTATTGATATTTTTCTCCTTTAATCCTTATATTTTTATATTAAGGGATTTTAAATAATTTAGAAAAGAAATTAAAGAAAAAAAAATGGGTCAGAGTTCTTCATCAGCCAAATTTGCAAGAGAGAAAAAGTTAAGAGTCGAAGACCTCTTTTTCGTCCCATTACCTTTTTGATAATCAAGCAAAACCTCACCCTTAGTGATGGTTGATAAGGTTTTGGGGGAAGGAGTTAGTATGAGGGGCTGGAAGATTCTCTTAATAGGCGAGAGAGAGCGAGAGAGAGAGAGAGAGAGAGAGAGAGAGAGAGAGAGAGAGGAGGAAGTAGAGAAGGTGGCTGATTTAGACTCGCTCTCATCGCCGTTGCAAATTTGGCTTGGGAAGGACTTCGACTATTGTCTTGAAGTTTCTTTTTTATTTATTTATAATTATCTAAGATAATCAATAAGAATGAAAAACAATAGAATATTGGTAGATGGGCTAAAAAGGTTTCCATCGATGGAAAGTTGATGGAAGGACTAAAAGTGAAAAATAGAGACTAAATTAAGGAATAAGCAGTTCAGGGCTCAAATTGTTTTAAGTTGCTAGGTCCGCCCGTCTTTTTTCTTTTTTCTTTTTTAATACAGAAAAAATAAACTATACAACCATAAGTGCTTGCATATTCCTTGAATATGTATACCAACAAAATCATTGCACAGCTTCATTTCAAGCCAACCTGGAGATTTCGTCCTCCAAATAGCTGAATCTTTCTTTATAATGGCGAATTAGTAAGTCTGTCTGCTGGATGATGCCCTTCTCTATACGTATGATATGCCACTTCATTCTGGAATTGACGACAAAGCCCAAAGACAATGCTCCAAAGTAGATTTAGCTTCAATGGATGAAGCTTTTCTGTCTTTGATCATGTTGATGACAACGTTTGGATCTCGTCTGATCATAGGTTTAGATGTTGCTAACTCAACAGCCATTAAAATTCCATGAAGAAGGGCTTCTAACTCTGCATAACCTGCCAAAACCTTCCTCTATGGTCTCTTATTAAACCTCCCGCCCTCGCCAATTTAGAACCCCTGTTTTAGCAGCTCCATCATAATTTAAAAACATTACAGCCAGGAAGGTTTATATAACATGCTTAGTTTTCAATTCCATTTCCTTTCGGCCTGGATTCCCATATCATACTGGTCGATCTGCAGCGGAAAACGGAAGAGCAGTGCTGTAAAACGCAATCCACAATTACTGCTGGTCACATGGGAAGGGGAGCTTTGGCACATTAGTAGAGTTGTCTTGTGACCTTGAGCTCATGGGTTCAAAGTGTGAAAACAGCCTCTTGCAAAATGCAAGTAAGGCTACGTACTATTGACCTTTGTGGTCCGTCCCTTTCCCAAACCCTGCATATGCAGGAGTTTCGTGCATGGGACTGCCTTTTTTTAGCTGCTTGTCACATGGAAAGCATCCATGGATATTGCTTTACATGAACTGGCTTGCTATACCTGTTTTGTTTGGAGAAATCCGATGTGCGGGTATCAATTGATGGATGCTAACTTGTCTTTATACATGTGCGAACTAGAGTTCTTCGCAACTGCTCTATTGACTTTGTGGTCCGCCCCTTCTCCAGACACAGGGCTGCCTTTTTTTAGCTGCTTGTCACATGGAAAGCATCCATGGATAATGCTTTTTATGAACTACGTACTATTGACCTTTGTGGTCCCCCTTCCCCAGACCCTGCATATGCAGGAGTTTTGTGCACGGGGCTGCCTTTTTTTAGCTGCTTGTCACATCGAAAGCATCCATGGATATTGCTTTTCATGAACTGGCTTGTCTGGGGTATAACCTTTTCCTAAACTTCTTTACCTGTTTAGTTTGGAGAAATCCGATGTGCGAGTATCAATTGATGGATGCTAACTTGTCTCTATACGTGTGTGAACTAGTTCTTCGCAACTGCTTTATTGACCTTTGTGGTCTGCTTCTTTCCCAGACCTTGCATACGCAGGAGTTTGGTGCACGAGCTGCCTTTTTTTAGCTGCTTGTCACATGGAAAGCATCCATGGATATTGTTTTTCATGAACTACGTACTATTGACCTTTATGGTTTCCCTTCCCCAGACCCTGCATATGCAGGAGTTTTGTGCACAGGGCTGCCTTTTGTTTAGCTGCTTGTCACATGGAAAGCATCCATGGATATTGCTTTTCATGAACCGGCTTTTCTGGGGTATATAACCTTTTCGTAAACTTCTTTACCTTCTATACCTGTTTTGTTTGGAGAAATCCAATGTGCGGGTATCAATTGATGGATGCTAGCTTGTCTCTGTAACTTGTGCGAACTAGAGTTCTTCGCAACTGCCCTATAACGATTGACTAAACAGTACTGATAATATGCAACTTATCCTAAAAATTGATCAAACAATAATCAAGGGATACGTGTGATATCCATCTTCTGAGCCTCTATCACGACAGATCCAATGGTAATAGAAATCCTCTTTCATGCCTCGTCTTTTGGATTGCATGTTAGAGTTCACCTAACAATAATGAAATAATCGTTTTATCCCACAAGAAAAAAATAATTGTTTTGCTACTAGAGCGGCCATAGGATGCAATTGATATTTTCTATCTAAATATTAAGCTAATGGTTTTTCTTTTAGCACACGAATCCAATATTTTTTTGCCATATCAGCACCTTTTTTCTTTCCTTCCTCGGGGCTGCCCTTTTATTGTAGTTCGACAAATGTACTGTTAGAGGATTTGTCTTATACCTCTCTTTGCTAACCACATATTATGATGTCCTGAGTTTTTCAACACTTTTTATAAAACTTTTCAAAAGGTGGGGTCCCAAATTTTATAAAAACCAAAACAAAGAAAAACAATTTCAAACAAATTTTACTTCTAAAAAAATCCTGAGGGTAAACTATTAACTAAAATTTTCTTCTTCAAGTAAACATGTTTAAAATGAATTTACTATTCCAGGACTTATCTAGTTAACAACCACATTCTTGTAATAATATAATCAAGTCCAATAAGATAGTTATACATACATAGTCCACATGGAATTAGAACATACATCCCAATAAGACATTTTGATCACTACTCGTCTAACTCCCTATTAGTCTTGTCTTTCTTTAATATCTGAGGCATTGCAACAATAACGCAATGCTTGGTAGATACAAAGACAATTAATGTAATAAGAATGGAACAATTCTAATAACAGTGCTGATAAAATAATTAAATCGATATAATAATTATAAGCAATGCCAATAAAATCTTATAACATCATATATGATAAAACATGCATCTCATGGATTTTAAAACATGATATGATCTAATGTAAATGAGCATATAATAACAACAGGGCACCTTAAGGTACGTGGGTCCTATAAGTGTCTCATACACTCGTATAACAGATCACGAGTACTCCTATCACTCTTCTGAGTATCGTCACACCCAGGTATACATCAATATCTCCATGCTCATCATGCAAGCATACAGAACAAGAATATGGATCGTCATGCAAAATGGCAACCCTCCAAGGTCTCAACCACCGCCGCTCCCTGTCGACACCATAACAAGAGACTTAAAGTTCGTTCCCATGGAAGGCCCAAACTTGTAGTATGGACCATCTATGTTACTAAACCCCTCCTGAAAGCCATCTGTGGGTAGTTGTTTATCATATCACAATCACATCACAATTTTGGAGGGTGGGTGGCTGACCCTCTCCCTCCTAGCATGACATCCACCGGGCGAGAGCACCCGTCATAAAACACAAAATATAAAAATCACGTATCTCGAAAAACTAGCAATCGTGGCTCGCAATCCCCAAGGTACGCCCCTCATCCCGGGGTTAGCCACCACGCCTTCACTTTCTTTTCTCATGAAAACCCATCAAATTCAATGATGCAATAAGGAAAGAATTTTTTTAGTTATGCATAAATACAGAGTATCAATCTTAAGAAATCACCGATCATAAATACATTTAATATATTATCTAAATCTAATATCAATCATAACATAAAACTCTGAATCTCACAAAATCACAGACTAATAATAAGTACAATTAAATCATAATAAATCATGATGATATGATAATGCACGATTTTTAAAATCAAATATAACATTAAATGTCGTCACCTACCTCGACGTAAGATCACCCAACTCAAACATATAATCTTCTTAGATTGTACGTTCAGATGTACCTGTTAGTACCACAATACTATTTCATATTATTTATTTTATTATAATGAAATCTATGGTGATCCAACCATTGGATCATCCTCTAAAATCTCTAATTATGATTTGGTCCTTAATTTAGTCTCTGTTCATTTGTGTGTATATAATGTTTATACCTTAATCTGACGGTCAAATAATCCTCAGATCAATAATTTTTCAAGATCTGGTTCAAACCAATGGTCTAGATCAATTTCTAGAGTAGTCATACTAATATACCCCTTAGAACACTTATTTATTGTCATACTTTATCTCATTGTCCAAGTCTTAAGGCCTGATCACCCTTTGATCAGTCGGTTATAAGTTATTAATTAATATTTTATAATTTAACTAATCTAAAAGTGGTCAAATATAGGTTTTTAAGCTAAATCTGGGTCTGTGTCATCAAGACGATTGCAACGGATGTTTCCGATCGTGATTTGTACCTCTGTAGCTTCCAAAATCAAGATTTTTGTGAAAAGACTTCATAAAATTAATACATATTAATTTATAGAGGTTGGATGGGCAATTTGCACCGATTTACACCAGCAGATGGGGTTTACACCAGTATACACTAGTGTCCCCATAGTTCATTGTCGCCAAGACGCCCAGTGCATTCCGGACGTTTGGGATAGTGCACAAGAGTGTCCCGCGCACGCATGCGCTACACACACGTGAGACGAAGTACCCGCATGCACGTGTCCACGTCTATGCGTCTCGATGGATGTCTTGGGCGCATTGTCCATCGGGGATGATGCACTAAAGCCATCCATCTTGTTTTGGCTTGATCGGAGCCCCAGAAGCTCTGATTTTTTTATCTGTTTTCGTCATTTTTAGGATTTTTGGGTCAAAAGATCATAATGAACGGCTTAGATTTCTCATTTGAGGTATCCTTAACATGGGTCTAACTATACTCTAAGGTTTTGAATCCCTAGGCCATCCAATGGCCATTCTGATCAGATTTAGCTTGGATCTGTAAGGAAAAAGTTGGAAAACAATGTAAATAACAAGTTAAAGTGTGTAACTTACCTGATTAAAGTCGGAGATAGGAGATTAGAGCCCTCTAGTGCGTGCAAACTTCAACTCGTTTTCTCAGCCTGCACAGGGGAAAACGAGGGTTCTCCTTTAGTTGTTTGGGGGAATGGAAGGGGAAACTTGTATTTTATAGGCTAAGACCTGATTTTTCCAAATAGAAGGTAGATCAGTGTCTTCCTTCGTTAGAACTCTAATGGAAGTGGAAAAGGGGTGCCGTTATCAAAACGACTCCCTTTAATTAACGTTTCTGGACAAATTACCAATTTACCCTTACACTTAAAATGGTCCTATCTCACTCATCCGAACTCTGTTTTCGTCGTTCTTTATACCGTTCAATTCCTATTGACATGTACTTGCTAGTTTTAGTAATTTCAAAACCAAGTTTTATGCATAATTTTTTTATCTTATTTTATTACTAATTTAGGGTTAAAAATTGAGGTTATTACACATATCAATTCCAAGGATCTCCTTTCATTTCTAATCTTTCCTTAATATATATATATATATATATATATATATATTCTGGCATTTAATGATCTAAACCCATTCAATGATTTAATCTGTCCATCTAATAGTTACATGACATCCTTTTTGAAGTGGCAATAAAAAAGGGCTTCCCTGGTGGTACCTTACGGGTTGGTGTTCATGGATGTGTATTTCCAAGATTCTGAAAAAGAAAACAATATTATATCATGTCGATCATTTTTCATCTTATTAGTTGCATCAAGTTATTGATCTGATGGTTATCAAAGGAGAAAAGATCTTGTCTGGAATTGGATTTCGCTAGTACTTTGTGTCCATGGGACAAAAGCAAGTGGTGCTCTTGAGCTTCGGAAACTGAAACAGGTTTTGTTCTCCTTTTTGTTGAAGGACAGATTTTATTCTCCTTGAATGTTACATAGTATGAAATACGTTCTCCATGCCCCTTGTCAAATCCAAAGGACACTTAACAAACCAATATCAATAAGATATTAACCTCAGACTGGAATATCACAGAGAGGAAAAGCCCTCCGTAAGGTGACTTCGAACTTATCTAGCATGTCCGTATGCGCCCCGGCATCCTTGGTCTGGTCATTTGGTCTTTTCAGCTATGGATATCTACGAGAGCCAAAGTCCCATTTGTCTCAATTATGGTAGAATTGTCTGATAGGCATGTTTTTGGTTTTTAGGCTGCTACATGTCGAATTCAAATAAATCAGATGAACGGCCAGGATCAATAATAGGAAAAGCCCATTATGTGAACTGACAGACTACCTCACGGCTAGTAAGCATTTCCATTTCTCCTTGCACTCTTCAGACGTTACTGCAAGTCAGAAAGAGGTGTGGGAATAACATATAGGAATTTATTCCTCTGGAACGTAGTATGAATTCAAATCTAAAAGGAAAAATAAAAGAAGAGAGAAGATGATGACTACTGCTAACACTTGCTGGGTACTGGTAGTCCTCATTCCATAAGTAGGCAGTGATACCTAAATAAGGAATTTCTGTTTAAAAAACCAAGGAAAATTAACAAGACAAAAGAAAAAATGGAAGTAGCGATAGTGGCAAAACTTGATACTTTCTTATCTGGTGGCTCTAAAGTCCATGAAGGACGCAGCCTAGCTCCATTACATCATTCATTATAGCAAACAGCAAAAAAGAAATACTTTTTCTATCATTGCCTAAGAGACATATGGCTTTGGGCTTTTGTAATCAATCTATAGGCAGCCCGCTTGATCATAGTTTTCAAATGAAATATAAGGACCATCCACATAAAATCTCCTAATTATAGTCGAGATCTAACTCAATTAAATAAGAACAAAACAGTATCACCAGATCATTTCCCATTTTTATTTCTTAAAGAAGTAAATCTTAACGGATTGAGGACGTGCCACAAATACAGTCTGCATTTCAAACTCGGGGTCATTATCTTCCTTGTTACCGAGCTTCACATTAAAAATGTTATTCATCCTTGAAGAATTAGATGCTGCTCTAACAGCGAATCTTTCAAAAACCACATCCAGTTTCTTGAAATGAACTGCCGTACAATGCCTTATGCCTTGCAGATCTAGAGGCCTAATCGATTAGCTAGAAATAGTTCCCAAGATTGAGCTTTCCAGCCTCTACGTTATTCCCCATATTAGACCCTTGAACTCCTGTGCAGATTCAGAATTAAGATGAACCAAATATATAGAAAATAGAGTGCTTGATAATAAATTAAGCGTACAGAGTACTAGCTGCTTTTCCGATATCCACAGCTACTCCTTCCTATTCTTGCCCATGTAGGCGACAATGTCTGGCACTTTCTGGCGTCGAAAGCTATGGTGATTCGTGCCTTTGAGTGGTGAAATATGGTTGTTACTTATGATTCTGACGATTAGCCAATGAGAATTTACAGGTGACCATACGGTTGATGCTGCTCGTGGTTATGTATACGAACCGCTTCTATTACTCTTTGGCTCGATCAGGCATGGTCTTTCTGTTGCAGAACCTTTTTTGCTACATTTGCAGAGTGTTGATTTACTATTCGACCGAAAAGCTGAAGCTGATAAGAAGTGATGCAGAAGGCTATTTTTGATCCCTTGGCATAAATTTAATGAATGATAGGTCTCAAAATTTGAACTAATGACCTTTCGGGGGATGAGGCTTATGTTGGTTTACCATTCAATCTAAAAGCTTAAACTGATAAGAAGTGGACCAACAATAGTTATATCTCTAACATAGGACAAAGATACTACTGTTGTTGGGCTACTGAGTTTGAGATTCATTATTGGGCCATAAATCTTTGCTAGCAGTGGAGTGACCGGTTAGTCGCTAGTTCTGTTATCGAGTTTGTACAGGGTTCCGACAACTGGGAGAGTAGGGCCTGGAGGGAGATTTGTTTTGGTAGATCTCTATTTTGATAGCAGATGGAGGAGATGGATACATATCCGCAAAAAGGAGATCCACGGTAGTACAGTTGAGTAATCTCTCCTCTCCCGTAGATCACGGCATAGTAGAGCTGGTTAATCCATCCTTTCTCCAGATCCAGTCTAGTAGAGCTGAATAATCCTCTCTCTCTCTCCCTATATATATATATATATCTCCGGAACTTAGTCAACTCGCTCAATGGCAACAGACACAATCTGGTTACAAGAAGAAAAATACAAAATAGAACACATGAAAAGCAGAAAGTTCCACGTCAAGCCCACGATGGAGTGCATCCCGTGAGCTTTGAGTAAGGAAAACAGATAGGAGTCAAGCAAAGGTCATCTACTGGTGGCGTGTGAAGTCTAAGCTAGCGCTCGTGGTTTTGAGGCATTCAGACAACAGCGTTTACCTTTTGGATATTATTTTCATTTTTACGAGTCTATTTTACACATGAAAAATAGCATCTGTTTTTACTTTGGTAATTAATTTCACAAAAATGGGGGTTCGTAAATTCGAACTGAACATGCAGTATTTTTCTGCTGACACACTTGAGCATTGACACATTTTCTTTGCTTGGAAGGAGCACATTGGACCTGTACAAAAGGATTTCTAATGGTTGCAGTGATCGATCCTCGACAATCTCCGTCACTAAACAATAAACAGAAATGCAAATTGAACCTGGGTCTCCCTCTTCAAGTTCAGCTAAAATGCCATTAATGCTATAAAAGATGGCAGCCGTATGTGCATCCACTGCACTGAAAGGATCTTGAACAAGGTATATATCTGCATCATTAGAGACAGCTCTTGCAAGTTGAATTCTCAGTTACTGCACTTTCAATTCTAAAAGGGCAGCCTCAGTGCATAAAGTCATTTTCACTTTTCCATTCTAGAATTAACAATTCACTTGTTGAATTTTATCTAGGAAAGTTACCATATCAACCTATCTACGACCACTTAATCCAAAAATCAACAAGAAGTATGTTAAACAAAGGAAAGAGAATGTATGAGCTGAAAGTAACCCAACCAATACAAAACTATGTAAGCCCACTAGAAATAACTAGCAGCATGGTGCACAAAGCTCCCATATATGAGAGGTCTAGGGAAGGGGTGAACCTTAAAGGGTCTATAGTACACAGCTTTACCTTGTATTTTTGTAAGAGGCTGTTTCCAAGCTTTGAACCCATGACCTCCAAGTCACAAGGCAACAACTCTACCATTGCGTAAGGTTCCTCTACTTATAAGCCTCCTAGAAATGGTAAAACAAATTTTCAAATAAGATAGAAAGCCTCGTAAACTAATAAAGGAATCGATTAAAAAATAGAATAAAAATGAAGAAACATGTAAGACAAGTGGTGTTACATTTGAGTGTTCATTCATGAATATGGAGCTTTATATACATGTTTTAGTTAAACAACACCAAAAGCATAAGTGGTTTTTAGTTACCCCTTATTAGAAGAACTCGAAATGGCTGAAGCATATAGAAATGGAGCATAGAGAATTAAAACAATTATCTATTGATTTATTATCTAAACATATTATGGATATAATGCAAGAGCACATAATAGAATGAAAAATTAGTATCTTTACCTCTTCCACACAAATGAATCAAAATCAAGCTATACTTAATTGATGATAAACCATCGTTAACAAGCAACTTTCCGATTCATAATTATATACCTCAGGAAAAACTAGTTTCAACTGGAAACTATAATTTTAGGAAAGGATGTAAAAAAAATCTTCAACAAAGAAGTGTTTACACTGCTTTATACGTACACTTGATCTTGACATGTTTTGGTTGCCCACTTCTGTAACTAATGTTTTTTGCATTTCCCAGGTAAGCGTTGTTGGGAAAGAAATTTAAAGATGCATTTGGGCACGTAGGTGATGCTGCCTTGGGAGGGCTGGCGGGCTTGAAGAAGCCAGAAATCGATGGGGTTCCATATTCACTTACTGAAGAGTTCACCAGTGTTTACAGAATGCATTCACTTTTTCCTGATAATCTTCAGCTCCGAGACACGCTAGTTGCCCCGGGCCCAAACAAGTCTCCACCATTACTTGAAGAGTATTCTCTCTCTCTCTCTCTCTCTCTCTCTCTCTCTCTCTCTCTCTCTCTCTCTCTCTCTCTCTCTCTCTCTGTGCGTGTCCCAGTTCCCAGGACACCCGTGCATCCTGGTTGAACCGCGACCGCCTCATGTGCTTGCGAGCCCAAAGGTCGTGCCAGGGACCACGTTTTGCACGCGCACATGCAAGCTCAAGCGACGCGGTATGACGCGCATCCTGGATGGCATAGTACGGACGCACCTTTCGTGTAACATGGCGCGTCTCAGCTCCCAGGGCACCTCGTGCATCCTGGTCGAACCAGGACCCGTGCCCCATGTCGTGCGCACCCGAAGGCCGCACCTGGGACAATGTACACACTGTCGTACACCTGGAACCTGTCCCAAGGACCCAGTCCTAGGCGCAGGTGAAGCATGGCGTCCCTGGGACACCTTGTTTGTGCAGGGCTGTCTGAACCGAATTGGGAACGTCTTCCGGCCAGGAAATCTGGCTGGAAAAAGGCCAGATCCAACATGGATCTTGGCTTGGGGGAAGTGAAACGGAGGAAAGGGAAGGAGGGGCTTACCTGGGTAGCCTGGGGACGCCCTTTTCCGGGTGGTGCGGCTCCTCCTTTCCGCCTAAAAACCCTTCGTTGCCGGAACTCATGAAGAAGAAAATCCCAACGTCGTGTAAGGCCAGGAAAAGAGAAGAGAGGAAATGAGGAGACGGGAAAAGGGATGGCCAGCCTAACTTGGGCTTGGACATTGCAGGAAAAACTCAGGGAACTGAGTTTTCGATTTTTGCCGGAAACCCAGTCCTAAATGACCGGAAAATCACGTTTTTGGAGAGGGGGAGATGGGGCCTTTTATAGCCCTACTATGGCAGTACCGCCATTGGTGGTGGCAGAAACCTCTGGAAACGGGGTTTCTGGAGGAGTCTAGATGAGGAAGACGACAAGGGGTGCCGTTATCAAAACAGCCCCCTACGTTTTTTGTTCTTTTTCGTTTTTCTGTTTAAATTACAGAAATGCCCCTGATTTTTAAACGGCCGTAACTTCTCCATACGAACTCCGTTTTTGGTGTTCTTTGAGGCGTTGGATTCCATTTTTTGAGTAGAATCTAATGATACCAATTTTCCTCACAAATTCCTTAGTTTACTATTTTAAATAAAGTGAAACATTTAACTCAATTCATTTCCTATAGAATGTCCAATTTTTGTTAAAATAGAGTAAATTGCTCGGGCATTACATTATTACCCCCTTAAAAGAATTTCGTCCTCTAAATTCCATAAATTATCATCTTCAAGATATTTTGTCTATTAGATAACTTCTTGGTGAATGCATACCCCCTTTAGGAATCAAACCTAGGCTCAACGTTAATGTATCATTTTTATTGTTCCTTCTATAAGGTCTTACCTATAGGGGCTGCTTTCGCTACATACTCTGATGCATACTCCCACGTGTGCCAGTTTAACAATACTGGTTTCTAGCTATAATTCATCTATCTCGAAATCCTTAGATGCCTATACTTTTCTCATCGTGTATAGGATAGTCTCCTCATAGGATCATGCTTCTTTATTTATGTATAAATTACTCCATACTTCTTTCAAGATCATATTATCTTATTTCTCATAGTCCTTTTTGAATATCATAGGATGATCCCTTTTTCTTCTTGGCTTTCATCTAGTGATTGCTTCATCATCCATATCTCCTTCTAATGGTTGGTTATATGTCATTACTAAGAGTCCAAAAATTACCTTCTTTCTATTGTGTCTAACTTTGCTTCTTATGTTTTATATTTGTCCCCAAGATACTTCAATAACTGACATGGTATCATGTGCTCTACAGCCAAACCCTTGATTAACTTTGAATTTCAACTGTCTATCGTTTTTCATATATAAACTTATGAAAGCCCATTAGTAGCTTCTTCCATCGAGGACCTTATCATATACTGAAAGTAAAATGTCCTAATTCTATATCCAGTTTCATAATTATTGAATTCATTAAACGCTTTTCTCCATGAAGATTTTATCCAAACTCATGTTAAATGTTAATGGTCGATTCATCATTATGGGTCAAATGTTCTATCTCACTATCTTCATCAATTTGTCATTAGGATTTTCAATAATGTTCCTATTTATGCAAAGCAAAAGGTCTCTTATTCATAACTGAGTACCCTTACTAGGTCATGGTTGAATCTTTTATCATCATCCTTTTTGTCCCTTCTTTTCTTGATGGTTTTCTTCGTAACCTTTCAGTCCAAAAGTTCTATACTCAATCCAGTAGGGTTAGTCCTTAGGAAATTCCTTCAATTGATTTTTGTACTTGGTATATGCACATAACAACTATCTTTTTATCTAAAGGCAATGTAACATTAAATCTTCACCTTATAGTGTGCTAGCCATCTCACCTTTTCTCCTTCCATCCCCTATGTCGATATATTGTTTAATCTTTTATCAAGGCTTTATCGTCAACCATGCAGTCTGTATTGTCAGGAGGTATCCTCATAAGTAGTGATTTTCTCAATTCCTCAAATTTTGTCCTTCAAGTGCCTCCTCATACTTAGCTTATAATAGCAGTTCTCGTTCAATCACTACTACATCAAGTTATGCTGAAGCTATTAAATCATCAAATTTGAAAAATACTCAGGTAAGCATAGAACATTTTTGTAGACACATAGAAAGAGAATTTACTCGATTACCTATTGATCTCTGTCTAGATATATCTTTGTCATAAGCTTAAGGGTCTCTAAAGTGATAAGTACTTATCTATCTTTCTTTTCAATCCAAGTCTGCAGCATTTTTCAGACCCACAGTTAATTCTATGGTTTGTCATGGTATCTATTCAGGTTTGGAAAAATCTATCTCATTGGTGGAGATCGCTCCTTATTTTTGCTTTTGTCTTAGTTGCAATTGTTCTCATCAACTGATCTCATACCCTTAAATGACTTAGTCCAATCAAGTAATCTTCTTTTAGGTAAAACTCATGTCCAAATACTTATAATATCCCTCTAAGTATATAACTTCGACTACTAACTCATAGATACTAACATACTTGATTAATTATGGTGGGATACCCTTATTTTAGTCAACAGTACTCTAAAGGTAATGACTAAATAATGGTTTTAAGATATTTGCTCTTCCAATCTATGATAGTAAGACCTCAATTCGATCCTTGATGGTACCCTACTTGCTGAAGAAAGACAAATGGACAAGTCACTGTCCCGGCTTAATTCTTTTTTTCAATATACTTTATTGGCAAGGTAGGATATTACCAATTTTTTTTTCCTTTTTATTGGATTATATCCATTGGTGTTCCCCATAAGCTAATGGATCCGATAAGAATCTAATTGATATCAAACCCTTTGTAGAATTTTAATTTCTAGTTGGTCACCATTCCTTTTCAAAAATTTCTTGTCGCATAATCTCTTGAAATTCGATACTCTACTCAAAATCTTAAACCTCATATGCTTTCTCTCTTTTATACTCTTTTACAATAAGATCACCAACTCATATAGTATTATTCCTTTACATTTGTTTGATCTACCTTCCTATGGGATTCAAGATGATAGAGTTCTATGTATCTCCACAAAGTCATGATCTTCTTCTTTTGAATATTCAATATTTCATTGAATACTTATAGTTACATCTCTATCTCTTTCTTTCTTTTCTTCAAAATCCTCATTTTTGTCTACCTAGATCAATGTCTTCATGTGCTTTATTGCATATAATCGATACTGCATCTACTCCTTTACTTAACAGATATGATAAACTAAATGCTTCTCAGAAATTCTAAACTGTCTTAAGATCATTGAAATCCTCAATTGTCTATAGCCTCAATAAAATTCATACAATGTCTTAATAATGGCATTGATGTTTTGATCATGCTATACTTTTCTTACCATTTCATGTTAAGATCAATCTATTATCATCCTTAATATTATCATCAAAATCTTTTGATAACTCAGTCAAACTCATTTCCCTATCATTTTCATGTTATGTTTCTCTTAATCACATGATATGTCACTTGTATACATCTTCTGATTTGCCCCATAATACTCAGGTAGTTATTATTCAATCTCACTTCACTCTTCATGAGACTCCAATTAAGGTATCCAAAATTGAGCTAAGTCCTTTAGGATCTATACCTTTGTGATCAAGTACGAGCCACAGTTATTTCCTAATATTATCTTGCATTCTCATCCCTCTTAGATTATCATCAAAATTTTCTCAAAGTCTGTCTTTTACATCCCCTATCATACTCATATCATATCCTTGTGATAGTGTACTCATATTCTGATATTCTTTATGATGGTAGGATAGCCATCTAGGTTTTTTTATGTTCTCATCTTTAGTGAGATTAATCTATTATAGGTCAGAACTATCTACTAACAAGTTCACTAACATCTTCATTCATCATTCTTATCATAATATGATCCATATATGAGTTTCCCTGTTTGCACCACTGCACAACAATCCTTATTGATAAGATTTAAGCCATCCAATATATAAGTATTTGCTAGACCCATCTCCTTTTTCTCCTATTAGTTTATGGTGAAATGCCTTGAGCATTAATATTGTAATCTTCAAATAGAAGTAGTCATCTCTACTACTCCTATTTATACTACTTCTTCTTGATTTTCTCTATTGTCTACGACCCTTGGACATGCTGGACTGGCTGTGAAAGGATAAAAGCTAGGCTCTGATACCAACTGTGACAATCTGGGTTTTACCATGCATTTTTAAATGCAAGATCTAAATTTCCTAAGGCAGGATGCATCCCTATTTGAAAACCATTTTATAAAAACCCATGCAATGCAGCAGAAAATCTTTAGTTTTAAAACTCATTTTGAAAACCCCGAGTGTCATTTGCTTTCTCAACAACCAAAGTAGTTTTTGAAAAACTTTAGAAATCATAAATGTTTTTTCCCAGGTCTATCCAGTCACAGCACACAGCCCAACTGTAATTAAATACAAATATATGTCTAAAGGGTAGAGTGTTTACTTATATGTATGATTGTCTCCTTTTGATTTACTTGCTCGTAGCACTAACATAGGTGTCCTCTACTTGTGGATGGAACTATCCTGAAAAATGTTAAGGATATGGTGAGTATATACTATACTCAGTAGGAGTCTATCACTACTAGTTTTGCAATGCATGCTATGTTTAAAATCATATGCTCTTTAAAACATGTGCATGTTCGAACAACCATGTTCAATATCGATATTAAAAGCCATTGTCGAATCGGAATACTAACGACTAAAGAATCACATAATCCAAGTCGAAAGTATCATATATATATCATAAACATAATGATATGCATAATATGCTCAACTGAATCCAACTCATGGATATCTGGTATGGTCGACCAACCTCATGTCATGCCATATGCAATGCAAGTAAATCCTCAAACCATAGGATCCAACTATGCCCACAACCTCGCCGCCGTGTGGTCCCTGGGGTACCTAGGGACACAGGGTCATATGCCTCCACGGGACATATGAAACTTCGACCCAGTGCCATGACACCAGTAGTAGCCTCCTGTACCACATGCAGTCGAAGCAGGGACATGCCCTTTTTGGGCGTGGTACCCATCCACCTAATAGTGGTAGAGGCCGGAGGCCAACCCAGACCTCTCGGCATAGCGCCCACGAGCTTACTAGCCCAAATCATATACGATCAAACAAGCAAAAACATCTTTTTCAAAACTTGTCCTCTTTGGGTCCCTCACAACTGCCTGGCCCTCACAACTACCTACCCAGCGTCTTTTCTAAGATCACGTCTTTTGGTAACCCTCAAGGACATGCAATTTTTCAAGAACTCAATGCTCAATGCATATTATGCATATAATGTATTTATCATATGCATGTTGAATTCATTTATATGCTAAACAAGTCATATACTTATACTTAAAACATGCATTCTCAAAACGATCATGGCTCTTTTTAAAAAGTCTAGTAGCGATAGAGCACCTACCTCAAAGTCTCCTGGAGTTGCGTCCTTTATCTCTCAACCCGTCCCTGGGTCTCATTTATAAACTCCTGGGTATAAATGGATACAAGGAGTCCTTATCAATTTCATTCTATTTAGACATTAGATCGCTAGATCTGCCTTTTAGGGTCCATGGTCCTTGCCCTTGCTCATTATTTTCTATACCTTTTGACAGTAGACGTTTTAGTTGGTGCTTAATGGGGGCGCCTAGACCATTACACATTGAAAAGGCCATTACCTATCAGGCCAAATCATTTGCCATTTCACTGTATATTGCATCATCTTAGTGTTAGTACATTTAGTATGATGTAGACGGTTCTGATTATCTGTTATGGAAAAAAATCAAGGTTCCCATGAAAGATTTGATAAGTCTTCGAGGAGAAAAGACCTTGACGGAATTGGATTTACTAAGCACTTGGTAACAATGGGACACCAAGCATGTGGCTTGTGCTGTGGAAATATCCCCCATGGCTCAGGGACCTTATTGTCCAGAATCTAGATGGAAGCAATAGAAAAAATTACGTAGACTTGGCTGCTCTTAAAGGTTATTCCTTATGAACATGCCCGTATCCCATAAATTATGGGTAGTTTTGTGAACAACTGATACATTGAATGCTGCACGTAACATTCGATTTTTCTTTAATAAATCCAGTCTATAGGGATAGGGAAAGGAGTGTTGCTCGATACAATGACTTCCGAAGAAGCCTGCTTATGATCCCAATCTCCAAAAGGAAGATCTAACTGACGATGCAAAAGCCATTAAAGTCCTCCATGAAGGTACGGTGATGATGTTGAGAAGCTAGATTTACTTGTAGGTTTCATGGCCGAGAAAAGGATCAAGAGTTTTTGCCATCAGTGAGGCGACATTCTCATATTTATCTTCAGGGCGTCCAGCTAATATATCTCGATCCAAATATTTTAGAAGTTAAATGATACACAAAACTGTGGTGTATAACTCACATGATTTAGCTGCGTTTTACAGGAGATTAGAGGGCGATCGTTTCTTTACCAACGATTTCAATGAAGAAACATACACAAAGAAGGGACTTGGGTAGGTGAACACAACAGAGAGCCTTCGAGATGCTATAAATCGCCATTATCCTACTGTAACTAAGAAATGGATGAATTCGACGAGTGTGGGATTCCCCTCCAAAGGCTTATAATCCATTTCCCGTCTATCTCCGATTTCCTCGCTAATATGTAGATTTCTAGCCATTGGCATTTGGTCTGTCTGTTCTAATGAACTAGAAATTTTCAGCAGTTAGTAAGCAAGGATCTTCTTATTGTCCTGCAGCATTGCTGTGTGCATGAAATACATGTTCTGAAAAGGTCATTGGTCATTTCTTGTTATCTGCGGTTTATCGATAAATTTACCATCCATAGCAAATTAGATATGAATTTCAATTTATTTCCGTTATCTGTGCAAATTTAATGTCTCTAATTTGTTTATATTCAGATCAGCATCAGATCGGATTTGATCTGCTGATCGGTTTTGCCAGCTCTACCTAGAAGGTGTATATCCTCCATTTAAAGTGGAGCATGGAAAATATCCTCCTATGAAAGTGGTAGAGTAATGTTACATATACTCTCTATGTGAGAGCGTTTAGAAACCACTTTAGTTGGAGCCGGCTTTTGCATGATTTAGCTGATTCCTGTAATTTTTCTAGCTTAGCATGCCTAATAGATCAAACAGCATCATTGATTGCCAAGCTTTTAATCCGTTTGTTCCAATTACAACTAACACTTTATCAATATTTTAATGCTAGAGTCCTCCAATCCACATGCTCTATGTATGCACCACAGAGCTCTAGCAATCACATAAAAAGTAGTCCCCAGATATTCTCGTATGGAGCATTTATTTAGCATTCATCGAGTGGCAAAATGTGACACAAGTGATAGATGCCAGAAAAAATTTGTCCATATAAAGTAGGGCCAGATATGATAGGTGCCTGCAAAATTTCCACCATACGGAATTCTTCGAATAGCAAAATGTGATAAACGGATAGATGCGTGAAAAATATTGTCCGTGGGTTACTCGTCAGGGCCGACGCATTTATTATATACCAAACAGAAAGAAAGTTGGTATAACTACAACCTATGAACAAATCAATGCATGGCTATGACTTTGCGCGAAGAGGAATGCTAACTCTATGACGAGTTTTCACAGGGCGCCCCAATTTTCCAAGAAGGCACCTCCCTAAAAGAAAATACCACAAACAAGGCAGGCTAACCTGGAGCTGGTCTTAGATTTCTATAGTGGTTACTGTGCTTTAGCTAGAGCCGGTTTGGATTTTCTATAGTGCTAGTGTGCTTTAGCCAGGAACAATACTACATAGTCACTTTAGCGGCCCCCTATGTTTTCCTAGTTTTTAATTAACTTCTTAACGACTCAACATGTGTAAAAACACGTGAGTCAAAATTTCTCTAAACTATGACATGCTCAAGTTGATCAAAATTGTAAGTATGAGCCTCTGGCTCTCTCATTTTGATCAAAACTTAAAGTTTGAATCTCTCAATCTCTTCATAGAAAAAACACAAAGGCTTAGAAACCCTAGTCAAGCAATAAAGAGGAGCTCATATGGTGTTGGAGGTGAGGAGATCTTATATTTGTTCCTTCATTGGAGCCTGCAAGAAATAGAGAAGGGAAAAGATGTCAAATTATTTATTTTTCAATTTTTTTGCTGTAATAGACTTTTCTGGTGCTTCTCATCAATAATGTGCAATCCTTATATTAAGAATAAACTAATATAGAGGATTACTGTCTAGAGTGGTCCAACTTGGTCAATTTCACTCGTTGAATAGCATAGTTGTGATTCCTTTGTACATCTAGAGAAGAAGGTTAAGTATTTGTCTCAACCTGTCTATGATTTATGTAGCTGTATCAAGAAGAAGACAACTTGAAAATCTTGAGTTTGCTTGACGCTTCTACATTCTCAAGGTAGAATTTGAGGCTTAAGTTTTCGTACATAAATTGGACTGTTGAAATACATGTTGAAGTAATTTCTGAAACGGGAGTGGGATTTGTTCCTCTAAGCTTTTAAATTAAGGTTCTAAATTTGATACTAGGTTTTAAGGTTCTATTCAGTAAATCCTATAAATTTACATTATTAAGGTTTTTAATGTCTCATTGCCCAAATATGTAGTAGCCAAATGTTTTTATCATGGTGGAAGTTGGTACATGCAAAAATATTGGTTGAAATATTCTACTTGTGCTTCCTCTATCAAATGCTAATCAAATGTAAAAGCACATGTATAAATAATCTTTAAGAAAACTAAAACACCTTTCTAGTTTTTTATGTATAAGACATGCAGAGATATAAAATGAATTTTGTGATTCTATTTTATCTAAGATTATCCTATCATTAGATTGTACTAGGTCCACATATATTCACAAATCTGACCACAATCTTTGTGAATCTAACTATTTTAAGATTTTTCATGTGTTTTATGTATTGCAAGTGTTCTGCTGTTTTGTTGGAAAAAATCATAGTAAGAAAGAATTTTTTTGTATTAATGAACTTCTTTTATAGGTTTCTTAAGTAAGAACTAAGTCATTTATCAGCATTGCATCACTTAGTTGCATATCCATATGGTCCTAAATTGGCATTGCTAAATTGCTTTCATTGATTCTTTCTCACATTTTACTTAATGATTGAATGTTTTGCTACCTACTTACTTGCATTTTATGTCAAATTTCAATTTGAAAAGTTTCTAATCATTATGATTTTAAGATTTTAATTAATTGTGATTGCTTGCTATTTTCATATCTTTGAAAAGGGTAGAAGGTCATTCATTCCTATCACCTTCTGGTTCCTAACAATGATGTTAGAACAGCAATAAGAACCATCCTAAACTTAAAATCCATATCAAGATAACTAAATTACAATTAACAATAGTGAGCTTGCATATAGATATTTAGATTCCCTTGCACTATTCATAATTGTCACCAAGAAAATCATGGAGAGTAATTCTTGCTGTAGAGCATGTTGAGTTAAATGGAGTTGAAGAACCATATACTAGATAGCAACAATTATTGATGCTCCAATTGGTAGGGTTAGCACCGTTTGCTTATTAGTTTTCCTCACTCACTTTACATCAAACATTCAGTTGTATCACTTATAAATAATTGATTTTATTAATAGTACATATTACTAGTTTCGCTTTGGTCCTATTCTTGATATTGGGTAAGTTAATTGCTTAGGTTTTTAAATGGATCCATTGAACTAATTTTGTAATTGCTTAGGTGAAAATGTAGATGAAAATTTGAAACAAGTCTTTGCTTGGTAAAATATCTAGAACTATTTTTTAATATATTATTGGGAGATTTAACATCTAATATGCTTGAATAGTACTTTACAATTTTGATTTTGAGTACGTGAAGTTCTTGTTTGTGTTGTGCAGACATATGATTTTAATATGGTTCTTCAGCACTAATTGGAATGAACCCTTGGGAATTGTTCAAAGAGATGATGCATCAAGTCCATCAAAATCTCAAAAGTTCTCTCTCAACTTTTTTGAAAAATCTCATTGGACTAGGTGTCATTCTTAACTTTTCATAGTCATCTAATGAAAACTATGTTTCCAAAATCTAGATATTATTAGAAGCTATATGAACTTGTATAAATTATATATAAGTTCTACAAAGATTATTTGTTATTTTATATTGCTATTGTGAAGTAATTAAATTGTAGGTTTAACAAGGGCTATTAATAAACTTATTTATTTTTTAAAAAGATGACCATATATGAGGAGAAATTCTAGCATGTATAAAGTTTTAAAAAAACATCATGGTATATATGTTTCTAATATTTTTTGTTTGATCATTAAGATGCTTTTAGATGCTTCAAATATATATTTCAGATGCTATTAGTCCTCAACCGAAGTGGTTGACCATTTGCTTTGCTTGTTTTTAGTTCCATTTGTTAGGAAACATAATAGGTACCAACCCCATATGGTGCTCTACTTTTGCATTTGTAAGCAATCATTTGGTTGATTCTAAGATCATTTGATCTTGTTTAGATTCGATAACTCATAGATAAAAATTGGGATTGTTGCACTATTTTAGAACTTGTGCAATCACTGTAATTTGTGATCTACCAGATCTATAAAGTAGGAGCAATCATATGATTGGTTTGGATGATCCAAAGGTGTGATGCTTCATGCAAAAGTGGGGCATTGTATTTAATTCGTTGTCTGCTTTACGACATTTTTTTTTTTTCAAAACAAGCATCTCTAGCGGCTAGAAAAAGTGCTACACCTACAAGTTTATCTAGCCTGCAATGGCTACAATCATGTCAATTTTGCACCCTCAGTTAGCCCTTAATCTACAATGACATATAGCAGCTAAACACTTATAGCCTCCATAGGTCGTGTAGCTGTTATAGCTTTTTTAGCACTACTTTTGTAGCCTGCTTTTTCTTGTACTAGTGCACCCATCTTTTGATGGCTGGAACCGTTCATCTAACATTAGTGCTCTGGTTTTGCATGCATATCAATGCTGTAGCACATGAAAAGTAGTGACCATAGGAGACAGAATGAACAAATGACTACCTTCGACAACAAAGTCACAGTTTTTAAGATGTTAGGTTAGTTCAACCATCATAAGGATAAGACAATAAATGATAGAATTGGAAATAAAAATATTAGAGAAAATTTAAGAGTAGCACCAATAGGTAACAAGATGAGGGAGATTAGATTTAGATGGTTTGGACATATTTAAAGGAAACCAACAACAGCATCGGTTAGAAGTGAGGCAATACAAGTAAAAGGTTCTAAAATGGCAAGGGGAAGGCCTAAAAGAATGTGAATAGAAGTGGCGAGGAAAGATTTAAAAATTTTGGGACTAAATGAAGCTACGGTACTTAATAAGGAGGAACGGAGGAATAAGATTCATGTAGCCGATCCCTAATTGGGATAAGGTCTTGATAATGATCAGTCTACATCGTCTTCATTGCATCGGGCCCTTTCATCTCATTACCACTACTTTTTCAAACTCTCGTACAACTCAATATATATTTGAGCCTTCATCGAATGGTCTAGAGACCAAACAAGCATGGCTTTCTCTTTGGAATACATCAAGTCCCTCTTCCTTCTGCCTTTTCTCCACTTCGTTCATCCACACTTTCGGGGAGTTCTTCCACAGATGACATTCATCGACAGGCTTCTTTTCCTCGTAAACCATATAATTTTCACAAAAACTCTTCTAGTTAGTTCTTGTGTTTCGGACTTGTTGGCCACTCTTAAAAGTTTCTAAACTTCTCTAGTTGTTGATTTTGCAGATGATACATTATGTTGATAAGTTACAGATATGGCACCGTTTACCTGTGTTCTTGGGTCTAACTTATCTTGCGATCCGCCGTCATCTTCATCAACAATACAATTTAATCAATGTTGGCGATACTCCAGTTGGAGTTTGGTTCATCCCTGTAGATTATCCGTATAGAACAGCTGATGGGAGATATAACGATCCATTCGGCGACACTTCTGGTGGCCACGGCACTTTTTTTGGAAGAAACATACCTCCTGTGGGACAGAAGGGCAAGGTACTACTTGCTCTCCTTGGGTACCAAAAATTAACTGAGGATTTTACCTCCTCACTTGGTTCATCCACTTTTTGGGGGCTGTAAATATGTCTAAAGGTTCACTAACAATAATTTTGAATGGCTTGGTTTAGCTGATGAAACCAGATCCAATGGTGGTGGCCACGAAACTTCTAGCAAGGAAAAGCCTGATAGACACTGGCAAGCAATTCAACATGATAGCCGCTTCTTGGATTCAGTTCATGATACATGACTGGATTGACCACCTTGAGGACACCAAACAGGTAAAATAAAAAGGGAAAAGCATACGCGAGATGATCTTGTATTGCTTGTACATTAATAGCAGTGCTAATTCTGTTACTCCTTAACAACGTACCGGCATCTTATTTGCTGTTTCTTAATTTATCTTTAGCAGGTTGAACTGGTTGCACCTAGTTCAGTGGCTAGCGAGTGCCCACTGAAATCGTTCAAGTTCTACAAAACTAAGGAGATTCCAATCGGTTTCTGTGAGATCAAAACTAGACACTTGAACATTCGGACTCCTTGGTGGTAAGACCTCTATGTCACTATCCGGCCTTTCAGATTATTCCATGATCTGAACGTACACTAGGCAGCAGAAATGCTGGAGTCAAATGAATAATGTTTTACCTACCTTATAAAAAATCTAGAAATGACTAATTTGTATAGGATTTGGTAAAGTTAAAAATCAAGATTATATTTTTAATTTATGACAAATATATATTAACCACCCATATTTTTATAAATAAAAAAGAGTTTCATTATGCAAGCAAGGGTTGAGAATATTACGCCTTTATTGTTATCATTATTATGCTAAGATAATTGATGATTAGTGTACCCTGTTCTACATAACGTTCGACGACGACGTACTATCCGATCTCACTAATGATGATTATGATGATGAAACTGAAGGGATGGGAGTGCCATATATGGGAGCAATGATGCAAAATTGGGGAAAGTGAGGACCTTCAAAGACGGGATGTTGAAGATTGGATCTGATGGACTTCTTCTTCATGATGAAGATGGAATTGCTGTAACCGGAGATGCTCGAAACAGCTGGGCTGGAGTTTCTCTTTTGCAAGCTCTCTTCATCAAGGAGCATAACGCTATTTGTCATCTACTCAAGGTACTACTTTTAGTCCATAATTTATTATTCTTAATAATGCTAATCCTTCATAATTAACCACCAAGATCCAAAAGATTAGTCTAGTTCTGACACAGAGGAATAACCCTCAGGTATAAGACACTAGATGAATCATTGCCGTTAGATTGTGCTCATAACATTAATCAGAATTAAGTCCCTAGTACAATCTGTTCTTATCCCTTTGCTTTCCTTCCATGTAGAAAGAATACCCACAGTTGAATGATGAAGAGCTGTACCGACACGCAAGACTCGTCACATCGGCCGTGATCGCGAAAATCCACACCATTGATTGGACTGTTGAGCTGCTGAAGACCAATACATTGCTTGCCGGCATGCGCGCAAATTGGTAGGTGATTAGAGCGCATACACAGAAGCGGTAAATGAAATGCTCATCACTACTAATCCATCTTGGTAGTGGTAAAATCCTGCTTTATACGTACACTTGATCTTGACATGTTTTGGTTGTCCACTTCCACAACTAATGTTTTTAGCATTTCCCAGGTATGGGTTGTTGGGAAAGAAATTTAAAGATGCATTTGGGCACGTAGGTGGTCCTGCTTTGGGAGGGCTGGTGGGCTTGAAGAAGCCGGAAAACCATGGGGTTCCTTATTCACTTACTGAAGAGTTCACCAGTGTTTACAGAATGCATTCACTTCTTCCTGAGAATCTTCAGCTCCGAGACACCGACGTTGCCCCGGGCCCAAACAAGTCTCCACCATTGCTTGAAGAGTACTCTCTCTCTCTCTCTCTCTCTCTCTCTCTCTCTCCAAGAAATTGCAACTTCTTCATGGCCCTTGAGCATTATTTTGTGTACCATTTGACAGTAGACGTTTTACTTGGTGTTTAATGGGGGGCCTAGACCATTAAACATTGAAAATGCCATTGACTATCAGACCAAGTCATTTACCATTTCACTGATATTGCATCATCTTAGTCTTAGTACATTTATTGTGACGTAGACGGTTCTGATTATCTGTTATGGAAAATAATCAGGGTTCCCATGAAAGATCTGATAGGTGTTGGAGGAGAAAAGACCTTGTCTCGAATTGGATTTACCAAGCATTTGGTATCAATGGGACACCAGGCAAGTGGAGCTCTTGAGCTGTGGAACTATCCCCTATGGCTCAGGGACCTTATTGTCCAGAATGTAGATGGAAGCGAGAGAAAAGATCACGTAGACTTGGCTGCTCTTGAAGGTAATTTCTTATGAACACACCCGTATCCCATAAATTAAGGTTAGTTTTGTGAGCAACCGATACATTGAATCCTGCACGTAACATTCAATCTTTCTTTGATGGATCCAGTCTATAGAGATAGGGAAAGGAGTGTTGCTCGATACAATGAGTTCCGAAGAAGCCTGCTTATGATCCCAATCTCCAAATGGGAAGATCTAACGGACGATACAAAAGCCATTAAGGTTCTCCATGAAGTGTACGGTGATGATGTTGAGAAGCTCGATTTACTTGTAGGTCTCATGGCCGAGAAGAAGATCAAGGGTTTTGCCATCAGCGAGACGGCATTCTTCATATTTATCGTCATGGCGACCAGGTAATATATCTCGATGCAAATATTTTATAAGTTAAATGATACACACAAGTATAGTGTATAACACATGATTCAACTGTTTTTCACAGGAGATTAGAGTCTGATCGTTTCTTTACTAGCGATTTCAATGAAGAAACATACACGAAGAAGGGACTTGAGTGGGTGAACACAACAGAGAGCCTTCGAGATGTTATAAATCGCCATTATCCTACTATAACTGAGAAATGGATGAATTCGACGAGTGCGTTCTCGGTGTGGGATTCGCCTCCAAAGGCTCATAATCCAGTTCCCCTCTATCTCCGATTCCCTGGCTAAAACATAGATTTCAAGCCGTTGGCATTTGGTCTGTTTGTCTTAATGAACTAGACACTTTCACCAGTTAGAAAGCAAGGATCTGCTTGTTGTCCTGTAGAATTACTGTGTGCATAAAAGCTGGGATAGCCATTTCGTACTAAAAGCTTAAAAGGAGGGCCTGTTCCTCTTTGGCAGATCTTTCACCGGTCCGTTAATTTGATTATTACCATGTTGATTTTACCTCTTCTTTATGAATTAGTCTAGCATAAGTTATAGTAATCTCTCTCTCTCTTTCTCTCTCAATTTTCTTATTCTAAGATGTAAAATGGACAGGATAGCTTTTGACAAGTATGAGCACCGCATGTACATCTAGTCGTTCCGAGATTTCACAGGTCTATGCGTTACAAATTCTTCGTGGGGATGCGTCCATTATGTGCCAAAACATGGACCTTTATGGCATACAACATGGGCCTTAATTGGACTTTTGGCCATCTCACTATTGGTTCAGAAACCATCATGTAAATTTGGAGATCATATTGAAATCATCATCAAGGCTGAGATCAAATGGGGGTCTCAAGTGTCAGCTCAGTGTATATGTAGCTAAATTGCAATGCGGACCCAATTCCATTCTTTGCTGGTCCCTGTTTGAGATAGGTGCATACGCTGTACAGGCTAGATGGAAACATATCCGCCATTGACGTAGTTAAGATATAGAGGTCAAGGGAACAATTGGAAAACCGAAATCCACCACTTATTAATGGAAAACCTAGATTGGGGTGACAGTAAGCATGCAGGACAATTACAAGATTGATCAATCATGATCCATATACAAATGTTCCAGAACTTTATTCACATAGTTCCATTAGGGGACAAAAAAAATGAAGCTTGAGATACGTACTAAAAAAAGGGCAGCCCCGGTGAACGAATCCCCCACCTATGCAGGGTCCGGGAAAGGGGCGGGCCACAATGGCCTAAAGTAGGCAGCTTTACCTTGCATTTTTTCAAGAGGTGATTTCATGCCTTGAACCCGTGACCTCAAGGTCACGTGACGACAACTTTTACTGTTGCGCCAAGGCTCCCCTTCAAGCTTGAGATACGTACTAAGAAATACAAATTGGAGCCAGATTTTCTTTAGGCTTTGAGGAGAAAGGCGTCCATAGCATTTAAGGTCTTGACTACAAATTCATGGAGGAGAACTGGGTCAGGAACATTTTAATTTGCCTTATCAAAATTAGCAGACCATTTTACCAATGAACCCTCATCCTTTGGGACAATCTGCATATTGGTCTTGAGATCCTTGTACAGCAGACCATCAATCACACTGTTTGTTATGAATTTGTTAGCTTCATCTATTATCTCAATCCTCTCTTACAGCATTGTGGCGTTACGTATAGTGTTTAACTTGGAAAATGAGCAACCACTCCATATATATATATATATATATATATATATATATATATATATATAATTGATATCTCTTTAGTCCCTTTAGTAACTCAAAACAATTGAACCAACGAGAAAAATGGAGCACGTGGATCATTCCCATTATTTTTAGTCATAGCATCTTCCAAGAGATTTGCTAAGAAGATACTGGTGGTATGTATTTTGTGCTCGTCCTGGACGTGCATCAAGATGGCAACGGTCAGGTTATCATCTCTCAGTTGACAAGATCATAACATAAAGTCTGAACTAAGCTAATATTCCGAAGCTTAAGCTAATTTGGGTTTCAATGCAGGAAGCCATCAACTTATCAATTATCAAGATTCCTACTCACCGTTCAATAACAAAAAGACGAAAATTAAAGGATTCCTACTCGACTTCTCCGACGTGGGGGTGCTGCATTTAAGATGTGTTTTATTTGCTACTATTCTTCTCCAATCAAAGCTTTAAATAAAATGAATGGCTTAGATGTTCCAAAAATAAGTTCTGGGGTGGCGTCGACTTCCCCTCACCACTCCACCCGTTTCTTAGTTTTGTGGCCTAATTTGCTTTGCAAGAGGTTTTGCACCTTTGTCACATTAAGGGGATTACAATTGATAAAAAGTTTATCTTCGACATGTTGCATTGCCATTACTTTACATATTGATTAGCATTGATAATAAAATACATACTTGTGAGTCGTGACTAGTTCGTGCCCTCCTAATCCGACATGATCACAGCAGAAAGCGGGTAATCCTTGCCGATTCCATATCCGAGCCAGAACCAGAAGAAACAAAGCCATTTCATTACCTTATTACGTATGGATCCTTGCCGAAACCCTAATGCAAGTGCCCAGCCGACTACGATTACTAGAGTAATCCCATAGACACTCTTTCTTTTGGGCTTGTCTACTAGCCATCTGCAAACAAGAAAGCCAACAAAGGTCCCACAGAGAAAAAGGCATGTGCTTGTGTAATTAACATCGGATAAGATCCCTGACATCGATTTCGTTGGATCGCCGTAATAGAGCTGTCTTATTACGTTGCCGACGGTTGAGATGCAGACGAGTTTGCAGGAGTTAAAAATATATGGGTCTTCGCAGTGTCAAAGAGCTAGACGGGTAATCCATATCTGGCATGGTCCGAATTAGTTCATAACGGGCAGATTGTCAAGTTCATTGTGAGGAGGAAGGATGTATTTATGTCATGTATGGGTTGATCTAGGAGTTGCGTACTTGTGAGTTTTTTGGGGAGGAAACTAGGTATACCATCTTTGGTTGCCACAACAAGAAATTCCCTTGGTACTAACGACCTTTTGGAAAGTAGTTGCAGATAATGTAAGCCCTTGGCTTGTCTTAGAATAATATGTGATCACAACCATTCATTTTCTTACCTAATAGCAACCCTAATATTGATCAGAACAGTCCATCTTTTAGTAATTTTTTATTTAAAAAAATTACAGACCAAACTACCTATTAACATATTATTCTAATTTTTTAATATACTTGAAATCTCCCTCAAGGAGAAGTGCCACTTTGAACCTCCACCAAACCTAACAAAGAGAGGAGTTCAACCAACTGCACTATATGGCTTTCGGCTTTTAGGATCTTTGTTAATCTCTTGTGATCAAAACATTATGTTCAATCATTAAAATTCCAATTAAATTGGGTGCTTTGAAAGGCTAAGTATAATGAGAGTTCTACGATTAAATTGGGTGCTTTGAAAAACAAATAAAGTCCTATTTTGTAGTAAAATCTAACGTGTGGTGTTATTTTGTGGGCCTAGGTAGATTCATATGCCATTAAGATTGATGAAGTTCTTGGTTATGACATTGGATATGCTTAGGCACCATTATCATCTAGTATATGGTTAAGTGCTTGCTTATGAGATTGGATAGGGCGAATGACAGAGAAGAAGAAGAGATTTTCTGACTAGCTCTGAGATTCTGAATTAGAGTGGACATTACGATTCGTGGGATGATGGGATGGTGCACACATCACTGCTGTATGATGGGCCTAGGTAATCGTTGATCAGACCCATCCATCTGAGTTCTATACCTTCAGATCACTTGTATGCCAAACATCAAAGCTATTGAATGCATATTATACCCATAAATTGTGCTTCTAGCTTGCTGAATGTGGACTGCTCTTTAAACAAGGTTTCCACCGTCCCCGTTCTGCAAACAAAATAATGTTTGTTTAGTGTATATTCTAAGCTCATCTAGTCCTTGGTCAATAGTAATTTAGAGGTTGGCGTAGAAATCAGATGAGCGGGCCTGATCAATGATTTATGACCCATCAGTCAAAAGTAGGGTGCACCGCAGGAAGCAGCTGCAGTGCGCGAAATATCCCATCATTCCCCTTGATGCTCTTCTACGATCTTGTTTAAGCAATTAATTACAAATTTAAAAGAATTTTTTCAGCGGTTGTCCACGTCACCGCGTGAAGTAGGGCTGTAAAATTGGGCTCTTTAGTTTTGGAAAAAAACTGAAAGTAGACCGTGAGATTACACCCTCCGGTGTTAAGAGGGCACGCTCTATAAGACGCGTTTCTTGAAGGCACTCCCTTGACATCGTGCAGCCCAAACTTTGGATGATCTCACTCGTTCATCTAAGTATTTGGGACTTTGGATCTTGATAGCTCAAATACCTAGGTTTGATGACTCTAGCATTCTAAAAGGCATACATTTTATGACATCGAAGGAATGGGCCAGAAACATGTAATAAAAGCAGTTAAACTCACTCTCTTTTTCAGGATGCTAAAATCCCAGAATCGTATTTCAGAGCAGGACCAATAGATGGACGGATGGGATCATCGATTGTTGCAGCTCGTTCATGAGGCGACGGTCTCGATCTTATGTTATATTCTCTCCTGTGGGCCCTAAAAGTTGAGTCATCATCATACTAGTTCCGCTAGGTACTGTACCACTGCACGTCGGTCGATGTGTCGTGGACCGCTGAGACTGGCTGTATGAAAGACCCTTTATCGGACCCACATTTGCGTTTCGGTCATGATCAAATCTAGGGCAGCAGCAGCGCACCTAATTTTACGGCGATGGGATGATCCTAGAACCTTGATCTGTGAAGCCTTATCGAAGCGTTGATTTTTATCGAAGCAAGTATAAGTGGCAACTCGAACCAATGGTGTACAACCGATTGTATTAGACGTAAAATACTTAAAAGTCGGTGGCTGCCAAAACTTTGATTTTGCATTTAATTTATATCCGCTTTGTGTGCAAACTAAGAGTTGTCTTTCTAGCGTGATTTAAGGTTGTATTAGAGTTTTTCTGAAACCCCAAACAGCAGTGGAGCCCAGTGTCAGTTACTCTAAAATTAATCTTTTACTGTACCATTAAATTATTCACAAATCCAAAATCTGCAACTAGATCAGTTATGGAATGAGCAGTTTGATCTGTTTAAAAAACGGATTTAATGTATCCAATCTGTTTAGATCCGGATCCGAGACGACAGTCAGATCCAATTTGTGCAGCTTATTCATTCGAGCATCTCAAACAATGATACCTCTAGTCGTTGAACCTGCACCGTTGTTCATATATAGAGAGCTCTTGGCCGTCCATTTTAAGGGATCAAAGTAGATTTTTTTAAATGTGATGGTCATCTACCCAATGTGATTTTTGAAATACAAGACAGAAACTCAGAGAAATCAGATCAGCAAGTTGAATAAACTAAAGGCAGGGTCCACTAGGGATGGAGCTAAGTTAGGGCAAAAGTAAGCCATTGCGGCCCTCCAAAATTTTAAAACTTCTATTTTCATATATACTTTTGTGTGATTCTCATGTCATTTGTGTGCATATTTTACTTTCGGAGGAGCATCCCTTACTTTTTCATGGAGGGGGCCACCTTTGGATAATCAAACCCGTTTATCTCATTTCTTCTAGCCTGAACATATTAGGGGCAATAAATCACGAAGATTCAATGATGCCACTATTGTGAAAATCCCATTACCCTGTCTCTTGTGCTAGATTTTTCATATGCCAAAATTATCAAATTTGCCTAATATTAGCAAACTGTTCATATAACTCCCCTAACTTTGGATATCTACTGGTTAAGGATCATATCAGAAAGGGACATCTAGCACTAAAGGAATTGTACTTTCATCGTTGGTGCTAGACATCCACAATTAGAAGCTCTTCATAAGCAGCAGTTTATATATTATGCGATGCAAAACCCCATTTCTTGGATGCTGCTGCTTGCACTCTTTTAATATGACTTTTCCATACAATGTCACAAGGTTAGGAGTGTAACGCCCATGATTTTTTTGTAATAAAAATATAATAGTGAAATTGAAGATTTCAAGAAAAAATCAGGCTGGAATATTAGGTTTAGCAAAAACGTACTTTGTACAGAAGTACAAATAAGGCATAAAGATATGCATAAGTGAAAACATATCTCACGAACCCTTCAGAATGACTGTAAGCACGGTGCATTCTGAATTCAGAGTGAAAAACCTTTATTTTCTCCATTTAAGAGCAAAAGGGTAAAATGATAATTTTATTTTAGCTAAGGTCTAAGACATTAAATTTAGAATGTACTTAAAAATACGAGTCCAAAGTCACTAGGAACACTCAATTCCGAGTTCGTAGGAGTAAACTCAAAATTTTATACATAAAGGGCAAAATGGTCTTTTTACACATGTGGGGCTTACATGGGGCCCACAAAGGACCCAAAATGAAATCCAATGACCAAACCATGTGCAACCATGTGTCAAACCACTACCACGAGCTAGTGGAGAAGGAAGTGGTAGTGGGAATCAAATAAATATTAAATATTAAAAAAGAAAGAACATAATAATTAGGTGTTATAATGAAAAACACTAAAAATACCTATAAATAGACATCAGAAAAATTCTAAAAAAAAATTCTAAAAATCCATCACGAAGTCCCCTAGACTCTGCCAAAATCTTAGACCAAAATTCGTCCCTCTTCTCCCTCTTTTCTCCTCCCTTTCCTTGCATTTTATTCCCCCTGTTAGAGTGTCCATAGAAGCACCCGGAGGAATATTCCTCCTCTGGATATTGGGCGCTTCCACAGACACGTCCCAATGAGAAGGGTTTTCACCCTGTTACTGTTTTTGAGTTATGTGTTAATTTTTAGCCATTGAAACATAATCTTGACCGTTGGATAGTTGGGTAATATCAAGATATACAAAACCCATTTGATTTTACCATAATCCGTGGAGTATCCATGGGTAAATCAACGAAAAACAGAAGCTCCGGCGACCTATATTATCAGGAGTGTATTTTCTGGTTTTTTCGGCATAGATCCGGAATATCTTCTTCCACGTAGGTGCACTTGCACCCCTATTTTATTTATAGTAGGTTAGTTTGGTTTTCCGGCAAGGATGGGAGCTCCCCAGCCGTTGATCCGTTGGAGACAATAGATCCAGCACTGAGGGTTGAGATCCCATCAATCCATAGCTCAGATGTTACTTCTAAGCCGATGGATGGATTTCTAGGGCCCAAAAACCCTAGGATGTGAAATCTGGATTCTTGGTTTTACTAGATGGGAGAGATCCAGTCACAGGAGATCCGACGGTCCAGATCAAACCGTCTTGCCTGTAGCCTGTTACCTCTTCCCAGCCACCCAGGATAGACAATAAAAGGCGAGGGATGCGGGTCGTCCCGTACCTGTAACCCAAATTTGATTTGGGCCGTCTATTCTGTTAACTGAAAATCATAAATTTTCAATTTAGAGCTTGATATAGCTCTGATTTTATATCAGAAAAAATGATATGGACTCCTTGTAGTGTTTACCATGTACTGGAATTATTAGATATATGTTTTTATTTGCATTTACATAAGTTATTTAGTAAAATCAGTACCCATGATCTTAGATCATGGGCCAGACGACTTTAAAAGGAAAATCTGAACCGATGGATGTCTTAAGAGATCTCCTAAAACTCTATAATCATGATTAACGTCAGATTTTTATACATATATATGAAGGACTTGATCAAAAAACTTAAAGATGAAATTCAGCCCTTAAAACGGGCTGAAGTCTTAAAAACTTAATTATGAGTTTAATAGATCACCAACTTAAGATTAGAAACCTTCATGGAATTCATAGTTATGTTATTAAATCATATAACATATTACATCTTGTTTTTAATTAGTGTTTACATGATCTATTTAGCACCATCCGTGCCATTGATCTTGAATCATGGCCAAGATGACCCCAAAATTGAAATATGAACTGATAAATGTGTTCAAAATGTCCAAAAACCTTAAGTAACATGTTCACAATAGAAATTATGTCTTTAGATCAGTAAAATTGATCCCAACCAATAAGGTGAAATTCAGCCCTTAAAACGAGCTGAAATCTTAAAATCACAATTCCAATCTCAATTGAGATCTAAAAGTTGGGATCGATTCCTTGTGATAATTATAAGTGACTGAGCCTATAAAATTTTAATTTTAATTAATTTAATTTTCTGTAATTAAGTGAACAAATAACTAACATCCTTGATCTACAAGATCTAGGATGATCAGACCACTAATACTTGGTTGGGTGATAATTTATAATGTAATAAATAAAATATGTGGCTTAAATTGAATTAATTGGGCAGAGCTTAAAAGATCTAGCCTTAAAAGTTACTAAAATCCCTAGAAATGAATAGTATCTCCTAGATCAAGATGATCCAGGATGATTGGACAGTATGGATGTATTTTGATGATGATCTTGAAATAAGATCATAGGGATTTAATGAACGGATGATGAGGATTTCGGCTAGATCAAGATCTATGCCCTTAAATGTTATAAAGTAACTTAAGATCTCCTTGATCAGGTAGATCAAGGAAGATCAAATCAATAGATAAGATAAATCAAGGATTTAATAATTAAATTACATCAATATAAAATGTTGGATCTAAAATAAAATGAAGGATCAAGGTCTAAGCCTTAAAGAAATGAAAAATGAATATGGATCAATTAAGACCCTTGGATCATGATAGCATGTTAGATTATTTGGATTATTGAAAATTATTTCCTTTCATTTCTTAGTTGAATTACTCATAGAATTGATTATTTAATTGCTTAGTTAATTGTTTATTTATTCTTTAAATTTATGCTTTAATGCTTAAGTAATGAAAATTTCATTGAAATTGTAATTAAATGAAATTAGAAGGAAAAGACATTCACATGGAATGTATGACATGGACTTTATGATAGTAAGGACCATAGTTAGTAGGATAATATAAGGAATATAAATTCCTTGGTCCAACTTAGGAGAATAATAAATCTCCATGAATGACATTTTAATTCATGGATTTAATTAAAATCAACTAAAAAGAATACTTAGGGTTAAATGCTCATAGGAACCTTATGAAAGGTTGAGTTAGGGTCAAGCTAGTGAATAATGGATATAATGGTTAAGGGGGTTATCTAATAGAGCCACGCTCTCTCTCCACCTTCCGTTAACGTTTGTGAGATCTAAACGCCTCCTTACATGAGGATTGAAATAGCCATTTTGTGTTTAACCATTCAACTAGTAAGCCTTAGCCAATTTGACATAAGAGGAGCAATACAAACTTAGAATGAAATAAACTATCCTCAACCATTAAAACATTAAATGGTTGAGTAATAATAATAAGAGCATAAAAGGTTAGTAAATCATCTAACCCTAATAAAAATGATAATTAAGATAAGAATGATTAAACAAGATCCATAGGATCTTGAATGATCAAGAACAATAAGAATACTAATGAAGTATTATATTGTGTATGTATAATAGAAGAACATAGATAGAGAACCCAAACCCTTGATCAAAATTGATTTAAGGAAACTTAGGGTATCACTTATAGGGTTTGGCCACCCACTTCCTGAAATTTATATGATGGATACCATGCCCAAAAAGAGACTAAATGTTGGGTGGGGCAATAATGGGAAGGCCCCACTATAATAGCCATGGTCCACCCCATGAGGACATGGATTGATTATTCCACAGTTGGTATCAGTGGAAGATTATACAGTTATTCGGGGGCATTATACAGATTGAGACTGTGAGCATAGTAGTCCTAATGTAGTTTGCATTATGATGCACAGATTATAGGCATAGTATGATGTCATGGCATAGTGATATGCTATTATAAGAGTTCCTAGAATGAAAACCCCTATATGTGAATTGGCTAGGTATTACTCTCCTAAGTGGAAGTATAGTCAGGGGAAGGAACAAGTTTTGAGTATTCTTCAATATATTAACTAATTTGTCATATACTACATAAATAATGTATATCCTATATATATGAGTATGAGATGACTCAAGAAGGCTTAATGACTAAGGTAAGTATCCTTGTAATGATGAAGTAGTATATTTTTATATCTCCTACCAAGCATAGCTTGCTGAGGTATTGTACATGTTTTTATGTTTATAATACCTCAAGCACAAAGAAGGAGGGAAAGAAGCTCAAGGTCATAAAGGACTGAAAGGATTAAAGCTTGAAGATCTAGGAGTAAGATAGTAGAAGATTTGAAGAAAATAAGAAAATCAGAGTATGTATTTGAAGATATGTAATTTTTCCTTATTTGAGAGTGTATAGTATTGAGTGTTTTTAATGTAAGGTGAGGTTTGAAGTTTGGATTATGTAATTTTGGACAATGAGTTGTAACCTAACATAGGGATGTGTATGAGTGAACCACTGGATGAATCCTGGTATTCAATAAAATTTTATTTCATAAGAAATGGCTGTGTGTTATGTATCTTCCAGTGAGACTTGGGTTTTGTTCAAAATGAATTTAAATGAAAAGAATTTTCGCTGCATTGTTTGTGAATTTTTTATTTTTTTTTACACATTTAAGGACCTTTCCTTTGAACAAATGCATTATAAAATGTGTTTTAAAAATTCAGGTCGTCACAAGGAGAGCAGATGAACTAGTATAATAAGCCCTACTATATATATATATATATATATATAACTTGGCTGACCCCTAATTAGGATAAGGTCTTAATGATGATAATAATGATATATATATAACCTAGTCTATATTTAGTTTTTCACATGCTTGATGTGTACCTAAATAAGTGTCAATATATATAACATGGCTAACCCTAATTAGGATAAGGTCTTAATGATGATGATGATGATGCTTCATGTGCACATAAATAAGTGCGAATGCATATATATATATATATATATATATTGGTCTACATTCCGTTTTTGACATGCTTGATGTGTACATAGATAAGTGTGAATATATATAACCTGGCAGAACCCTAATTAGGATAAGGTCTTAATGATGACGATAGTGATATATATATATATATATATATAACTTGGTCTACATTCCGTTTTTCACATGCTTGATGTGTACCTAAATAAGTGTGAATGCATATATATAACTTGGCCGACCCCTAATTAGGATAAGGTCTTAATGATGATGATAATGATATATATATATATATATATATATTGGTCTACATTTTGTTTTTGACATGCTTGATGTGTACCTAAATACATTTTGTTTTAGGGTGGAATGTTCATTGCAATTTGATTTCATCTCTCTTTTGTCCATAGGCAAAAGTAATTTCAAATCATATAACTTGATGCTATTTCTTGATTGGGGCAATCAAGGTTCTTTTTTTGTGCCTCGTAAAAGAGAATCTAGTTAAATCATAATTTCCTTTTTCTTGTGAAAGCAAATCACTTCACACACTCTCTAACATAGGCACTCCTAAATCTAATACCGGACCAAAGGGAAAAGTGGCAATCTGAGCCTTTTGTGTGCAAATGAATGTGTTACGCATTTGTAATGTTCTTCATAGATGAAGTGGTTGGACCACATAAGGCTGAGCCAAAGAGTAGCAACAATAGATTCTCTGCTGTACACGTTAAATACTTAGTCTATAGTTGATAAACTTTGATTTTGTATTTAATATATATATTTTTTCTTCAAATTAAAAGTTGACTTTCTATTATGTAACGCCTCGAATTTTTCAGACATTTTTTTTTTATAATAATAATGGCATTTTAAATAAGAGAATTTGGGATCCCATGAGAAAAATTTTAATTATCAATTTACTAAAACAGTTCTTAAAAACTCCAGGTGTTATTTTTCCTTTCTCAAAACTGCATACATATAAATAAAACAATACACATATCAATCAATGTCAAATAAATCGACGCCTTTATTTTAAATCAAATAAATGTCCAAAACACAATAATAATATGGCCCAGGGTCTATCCATCATAACATCCCACATAAATGTCCAACATATGTCCAAACATCTCAATCAACTCCAAATATAAAGTATGCAGTCCATAATTAAATTCAAATGATAATCCTGTTTTAATGACTCACATCACTGTCTAAAACTATAAGAAAAGATCTTTAGCAGCTCTCACGGTTTCTCAACAGCTTTTCCTTTTCTGATGTCGCGCTCAAGATCTAAGGCATTGCAAAACAAAGCAATACCTCAGCAAGCTATCGCTTGTGTAGGTACATAGACAATTAATGTAATAAATGAAAGAAATAATTAACAGCACTAATGAAAAGTCTATCATTTATGAAAATAACAGTATCATAATGTTATGTCTAAATAAATGTCAATTTATTTCATATGCTAAAACATGCATTTTATGGAGTCAAAACATGACATAAATCAATGTAAATGAGCATATAATAATAATAAGAGCACCCTTAGGTAATGGGTCCCACCACATTGCACTAACATCACTAATCAGGAGTACTTATAGCCAACCTTTGAGTGTCGTCACACCCAGGCATACCATTTATAACTATGCTCATCATACATGCACACATAATAAGAATATGGTCCATCATGCTGCAGTGGCAACCCTCCATGGGTATCAACCACTGCCGCTCTCTGTCGACACCATAACGGGAGACTTAGCTTCTGTCCCCATGGAAAGGCTCAGATCGGTAGTATGGACTATCTATGTTACCAAACCCCTACCGAATGCCATCTATGAGTAGGTGTTTATCACATCACAACATCATCACATCACAATCTCGGAGGGTGGGTGGCCGGCCCTATCCCTCCTAGCATGACACCCACTGGGTGAGAGCACCCGTCATCAAATATAAAATACGAAAATCATGTGTATATGCTAAAACTCAAGAGCACTCATAGCTCGCAATCCCCAAGACATGCCCCTCATCCTGGGGTTAGCCTACAAAAGGACCAGCTAATAAGCCTCTATTCTTATTTCTATGTAAATCCATGCATTTACAAGATATAATAATCAATAAGTCTCTATTTAAGTATAATTAATTAACATCATGCTTATAAAAACATTTGAAATAAGTTTATTCAATAAAAGATTTCAATTTGGAATAATCATAATGTACTCAAGGTCGCATGAAATCCACGATAAATGATAATTTCAATTTAAAACACAATCACACATGATGCTATGTTTAAACATGATTTAAAAATCAAGGCAAAGAATTAATTGTTGTCACCTACCTCAATGTGAGACCACTAGCTTGCTAATAACTCCCTTTAACTAGTATATTCAAGTGCACTTGTACATGTCACATTACTATTTTAAATTTTTTCTAAATAAAAAGTGGTTATTTATAAGTTTTTAAGTTAAAACTAGGTTCACGTCGTCAATACGGTCACAACGCCTCTTTCAGATTGTGATTTGGACTCCTCTAGGTCCCAAAAATCAAATTTTAGTGAAAACATAGATCAATGGGACCTGCCCGACCACCATAAAGTGGTCTATACCGGCGGCTTGGTTTTCTGCCAGTTTACACCAGCGTACACTGGCGTCACGAAGACGCCTTACCTCCAAAACGCACCACGGGACGTGCGGAGTGCGTCCTCGGTACCGTGACGCATTGCCGCATGCGTCACGGTCGCCAGGACGCGCTTCGTCCTGACCCCACTGCGACAGCCAATGGCGTCACTTCTGCGTGTGTGCGACGCTGACGTCGTTCAACGTCATCATCCAGTGCGTCCAGAGAAGACGACCCGGTCGTCTTCGGTGGAGCTATAGAGCTCCGTTTTGCCTATTTTTGTGCCATTTTTCTCAGAATTCTCTCTAGAATCTATTTATGCCCTCCTTTTACCCTGATTTTTTCAAAAACCATGGTTTTTAAACGATTTTTTTCAAGTTCCTAAAATCATCCATAGGTACTGGTTTTTGCATTTTCTAGAGAAACCCACCGTTGGATCACTCCCAAATTTAAAGGGTTTGATCTTGGGTCTCTTGTGTACTAGTTGGAAGGTGCGATTTTCAAATGGACGTAGTTTCATCTGTGAAATCACGCTCCAACAGTAGCATGCACAGAGTTCCCAGGAAATCTGATTTTTTTTAATTGTTTTTCTAATTTATTTACTTATTTAATAAATACGGAAAATAGGGTTTTAGGGCTTACCTTGCGCCTGGCTGTAGTTGCTCGTGTTATCGGGGTTCTACTCGCCGAAAAACTCAAACCTTGCAGGGCTAGGATTCTGAGTTAAAAACCTAGAGAAACATTCAAAGTGGAGCGTTTTGGCTCCTGGGGAAAGGTAGATATGGGGTTTGGAGTCTTAGGGGAAGAGAAACTCTTTCCCACACGTCTCTTTCCACGTCTCTCCGGCGATTTTGCCAGAACTAGTAGAGTCGTGTGGAAGACGGGGGTGCCATTATCAATTTGGACCCCTGTGTAATACATCTCTGTCAAATGACCAAAATGCCCTTACAACTTTGACGGCTCCTAACTCCCTCGTTTGAGCTCCATTTTTTGCGTTCTTGGTGGCGTTGAAATCGTTTCGACGAGCACTTTCTAATTCTTATGTTTTCAGGAAAAATTTTCATCTATAAAATTTTAATTTGATTTATTTAGTAATTTCCTATTTTATGCTAAAAATTAAGGATATTACATATTGTGATTCTACAATCTATTAAAGTGTTTCTCAAAACCCTAAAAAGTAATGGACCCTAGGCCAACCCTGCTCAACATCCCGTTATCCTGCTCAATGCTCTTCTATAATTTTGTTTGAGCAATTACTTACAAATTTAAAAGAATTTTTTCAATGATTGTCTACATCACTGCCGTGTGAAATGGAGCTGTTATTGGGCGCTTTAGTTTTGAGAAATGCTGAAGGAAGAAGATAAGCTTTCACCCGCCTATGCAAAGAGGACACACTCCATAAGACGCTTTTATTGAAGGCGCCTTCGTTGCATCGTGGAGTCTAAACTTTAGATTATCTGACTTATTCATCTAATTATTCAAACTTTAAATCCCTGATTACAGGTAGGACGATTCTTGCATACCAAAAGCTGTACTTTGATCACATGAATGGTCTAGAAACTTGCACTAAAAGCGGTTAAACTCACTGTCTTTTTCAGGATGCTAAAATCACAGAATCTTATTTCAGAGCAGGAGCAATTAGATGGACGGATGGGATCATCGAATGTTGCAGCTGGTTCATGCAACGCTCAGGCGCTTCCGATGGACGCACCTCATAGGGCATGTTGTTTTAGGATTCCTCTCTTAACGAAGATGGCTTATGCCACGTCGATGGAATCAAATCCACTAACGTCCAACAGCTATTACAAATCTGGCCCGCTTGTTTGACTTTTGAAGCTATATATGCAGATTGATCTTCTCAGACTTCATCTGACGAATCAGACATTCACCGGGTGTGGGACCAGAACCATGTGAACTTGTCTCATGGACGGCTGGGGCTGACAAGGGCAAAGCAAAAAAACGGTGGTTGTTTGACAGACACTTTGTCGGACCCACATTTGCAACAGGGAAATGTGACGACTCGAGCCTATGGTGTGCAACACATTGTGTAGGTCGGACCACATTAGGGCAGGCCAGAGGGGTAGCGGCAATATCTTGCCTTCTGTTGACGTAAAATACTTAAGTCGACAAAATTTTGAAATACTTTTAGTCAGCAATATCTGTGTGATTTAAGGGGGTATTAAACATTTTTTGGAAACCCCAAAAAGTAGTGGAGCCCAGTGTCAGCTACTCCAAAATTAATCTTTTATTGTACAATTAAATTATTCACAAATCTGAAATCCGCAACTCGATCAGATATGGAACGAGCAGTTTGATCTGTTTGGAAAACGGATTTAATGGATCCAATCCGTTTAGGTCTGGATCTACGACGACAATCAGGGCGAATCAAAAAATGATACTTCTAGTCGTTGAACCTGCACTGTTGTTCATATACAGAGAGCTCCTGGCCGTCCATTTTAAGTGATCAAAGTAGATTTTTTTAAATGTGATGGTCATCTACCCAATGTGATTTTTGAAATACAAGACAGAGAAACTCAGGGAAATCAGATCAGAAAGTTGAATAAACTAAAGGCAGGGTCCACCAGGGATGGAGCTAAGTTAGGGCAAAAGTAAGCCATTGCAGCCTTCCAAAATTTTAAAAATTCCTATTTTCATATATACTTTTGTGTGATTCTCATGTCATTTGTGTGCATATTTTACTTTCGGAGGAGCATCCCTTACTTTTTCATGGAGGGGCCCACCTTTAGATTATCAGACCTGTTTATCTCATTTCTTCTGGCCTGAATATCATAGGGGCAATAAATCACGAAGATTCCATGATGCCACTATTGTGAAAATCCCATTACCCTGTCTCTTGTGCTAGAATTTTCATATGCCCAAATTATCAAATTTGCCTAATATTTGCAAACTGTTCATATAACTCCCCTAACTTTGGATATCTACTGGTTAAGGATCATATCAGAAAGGGACATCTAGAACTAAAGGAATTGTACTTTCATCGTTTGTGCTAGACATCCACGGTTAGAAGCTCTTCATAAGCAGCAGTTTATATATTACGCGATGCAAAACTCCATTTCTTGGATGCTGCTGCTTCCACTCTTTTAATATGACTTTTCCATACAATGCCACAAGGTTAGGAGGGCAGATGAACTAGTATAATGAGCCCTACTATACAAAAGTCATATATGTATATAATCTGGCTGACTCCTAATTAAGATAAGGTCTTAATGATGATGATGATGATGATGATGATGATGATATATATATATATATATATATATATATAACCTGGTCTACATTGACTCCTAATTAGGATAAGGTCTTAATGATGATGATGATGATGATGATGATGATGATGATGATGATGATGATATATAACCTGGTCTACATTCCGTTTTTCACATGCTTGGTGTGTACCTAAATAAGTGTGAAAGCATATATATAACCTAGCCGACCCCTAATTAGGATAAGGTCTTAATGATGATGATAATGATATATATATATATATATATATATATATATATATATATATATATAACCTGGTGTACATTCTGTTTTTCACATCATGACCTCACCATTAGTGATGGAAAAACTAGAATACAAAGAAAAAAAAGAAGATAACAATATGTACTTATGATGACTTGAGTTTTTATAACACATTTTTATGTGTTTTGCAAAGACAAGGGCCCTTAATAGTGATTTTTTTTTTTTTTAAACTAAACAGCGGAAAAACTTTTTCTTTGAAATTGATTTGTAAAATCCAAGTCTTACTTCAACATACATATCATATATATATTTTTGTACAAAAATATAATTTTTATTGAAGGAACATACTTTTATTAAACATTAGGATCCATTCACTAGTTCACAATACATAGCCTCTGTATTATTACAATACATTGTCTAAACTTTCATAATCTAAATTACAAAGTTCTTAATACATAATCCTTAAAGGAAATAACTTGATCAATAGCTTCAAGTCCTGAGCTTTTAATATTTCTTTTCTGTATTTGAGATATTGTAAACATTCAAATATTTATAATATCTCAGCAAACTATGCTTGGTAGGAGATTTAAGAAGCATAATAATTCAATATATATCAAAATTCAATAATTACATTATTTATTTATATCATATAACACATTCATGAATCATTTTCATTTCTATATATAACATTAATTTGTCATTTATCTAGAATTTTATTCATATATACTGTATACAAAACAGTCCTTTAAAAACATGAAAGTAATCAATAATAACAACAGTACACATTCCCAAACTATGCTGATCAACTCCATACACTATAGTGGGGTCAATATTCGTAATTAACACTTTCTACTATAAGGGGTCAATATTTTAGCCAGTTCTTCTATTGGGAAATTTTTCCTTCATGGGAAAAATTGGTAATACACAATTACCAATCATTTTCATTATGTTATAATATAAGGCATTTCACTATGCCTATCTTATATGCATCCTAATGCAACATACATCAAGGATTAATATGCTTCAGTTTGATCTGTACTGTCATACTCGAATAACTGCTCTATACTCCACTGATACCAATAGTGAAAAAATACAATATCCATGTTCGTATGGGAGGACTATGGCTGTCACAGTGGCGTCCTTCCCATAATTGTCCCACCCAACTTTTTGCCTTTCTTAGGGCACGGTATCTTTCAAATTATCAATTTTCGAAGAGCAGGTGGCAAAACCCTAATAACTCTCCTAGCATAACATCCCCAGACTTATGCCTATCTAAAACAAAACTACAAGCTTCTATGCTTGTATGTAAAATAATAATTTTAACTCATCAAACAATTTGTCTGTTTATCTAATATTGAAATATCATCTACTTCTTTATTAATTTAAGGTTTACTTATTTTTTCATCAATTCTTAACTTAACATTTACATAACTATTCCTTCATCATTTGGTTGGATCATAATTATTTCCAAGGCATTTATAACATTTTAAGTGTATCATGAATTTTTATAATTCTAAAGATGAAGATCATATGTAAAAACATGTATCTTTTAAATAAATGCATCCTTAAAATTGACCTACCTTTGATGTGGTAATTATACTCCTTAAGATCTGCTACGATCTTGATCAATATATATATTTGTCACATCATATGTATAATGTTATTCCTCAATCCCTATATACTTTCTACATGATCTTTTGATCATTCCTAAGGATAATGATCTAAATCTCTTTCCTTGCATCATATTGATCAAAGGTTTAGATCCCTTTCCTTTCATGTAGAAAGAATACCCACAGTTGAATGATGAAGAGCTGTACCGCCACGCAAGACTTGTCACATCGGCCGTGATAGTGAAAATCCAGACCATTGATTGGACTGTTGAGCTGCTTAAGACCGCTACATTGCATGCCGGCATGCGTGCAAATTGGTAAGTGATTAGAGTGCATACACGGAAGCAGTAAATGAAATGCTCATCACTACTAATTGATCTTGGTAGCGGTAAAATGCATTTGGGCACGTAGGTGGTGCTGCCTTGGGAGGGCTGGTGGGCTTGAAGAAGCTAGAAAACCATGGGATTGCATATTCACTTACTGAAGAGTTCACTAGTGTTTACAGAATGCATTCACTTCTTCCTGATAATCTTCAGCTCCAAGAAACCTACGTTGCCCCGGGCCCAAACAAGTCTCCACCATTGCTTAAAGAGCTCTCTCTCTCTCTCTCTCTCTCTCTCTCTCTCTCTCTCTCTCTCTCTCTCTCTAATCATCCAAGAAATTGCAACTTCTTCATGGGCCCTTGCTCATTATTTTGTGTAACATTTCAAGACCATTAAACACTGAAAAAGCCAATGCCTGTCCGGCCAGGTCATTTGCCATTTCACTGATATTGCATCATCTTAGTCTTAGTACAGTTATTATGATGTAGACGGTTCTGATTATCTGTTATGGAAAAAAAAAAAAAAAAAAAAATCACTGTTCCAATGAAAGATTTCTCTCTCTCTCTCTCTCTCAAATTTTCTTATTCTAAGATGTAAAATGGACAGGATGGACAGTGTCTGTTACGACTTGGGCCAGATACCTCGTTCCAAGCACGGCTGTAAAAGTATCCATTTCAGGAGACAACGAAACGGAGTTACCTAGGAATAGAATATTAAAAGAGAAGCAGTAGAATTGAGCTTGTGATGGTATTATTATGATTGCGTTGGTCGATTTATTTGTAGAGTTCTTATCCGGTGTTTGTCCGTGTAATATGCACGTGTAAAAATTATATATGTAGGTTTGGAGATTGGAGATCCAAACCGAGCACCAGAAAGCTTATCGGATCGGATAGAAGAAAGTTCAGAGAAAGAATAAAGTTTCATCGCGCTTGGACAACTGAACATTTCGATCTTCCGGTTGCATCAATGATATACTAGATTTTTAACCCTTCGATTTGATATTTCTATATGCCGCCTACATTCCGCTAGAGATTTATAGGGGCTGGGATATTCCGATGGAGCCTTACCATACATGCCCTAACGTAGATTTGGACCCGAAGGAAGAGCGTATTGGATCATCAAATGCCTAGGCCCTACACGATATAGCTGGATCATTCCCATCATTTTTGGTCATAGCAAATCCAAAGAGATGTGCTAAGAAGACACTGGTGGTATGTATTTTATGCTCATCCTGGACGTGCATCAAGATGGCAACGGTCAGGTTATCATTTCTCAGTTGACAAGATCATAACATAAAGTCTGAACCAAGCTAATATTCCGAAGCTTAATCTAATTTGGGTTTCAATACAGGAAGCTATCAGCTTATCAATTATCAAGATTCCTACTCATCATTCAATAACAAAAAGACAAAAATTAAAGGATTCCTACTCGACTTCTCTGACTTGGAGGTGCTGCATTTAAGATGTATTTCATTTGCTACTATTCTTCTCCAATCAAAGCTTTAAACAAAAGAAGACTTTCTAGAAGGATATTATCAACAATCAATCAAAGAATTTAAAGCTAGCTAATTCTTGTACGCCAAATAAGATGAATGGCTTAAATGTTCCAAAAATATGTTCTGGGGTGGCGTCGACTTCTCCTAACCACTTCACCTTTTTCTTAATTTTGTGGCCTAATTTGCTTTGCATGAGAATTTTCACCTTTGTTAGCATTGATAATAAAATAGATACTTGTCAGTTGTGACTACTAATCCGGCATGATCACTGTAGAAAGGGATAATCCTTGCCGATTCCATATCTGAGCTAGAACCAGAAGAAACAAAGCCATTTACCCTATTACGTATGGATCCTACCCGAAACCCTATTAACATATTCCTTGAATGATTGAAGTCTGACGAGATATTCTCATAGAAGGTCATTGTCTTCATCCTGATTAGGGGTAGGAGGCCTGCATTTCCTTTCATATTCTTTGATATTAGTAATATATTTAGAAGGAGGCATGTTTTTAAGTTCTTCCTCCATCGTCTTATTTCTTCGATTATTTTTCTCTTGAATAAACTGGGACAAAAAAGTCATAGAAGCATCCTAGTAATCTTCAAAGTTGCCTTCATCATTAGGATCCTACCTTGCTTGGAAAACATTGTTTTCAGACATATTATCTTGAGACCTTGCTGTTGAGGATTGTGTAGGAGAAATATTAAAAGTCTTCATGACTTGATTATTCATATAATCCGTGCATTTAACCAAAATTTGGCTTTCAGTATCTGCTGGATATTTCCGTTGCAACATTTTTCATACTTCTTCAATAGATGCTGATGATTGTTGAATGCGAGCATTGTCCTAGATAGCTTTATTAAGCTTGATGACTGATTCAATTTCTTTGGCCATGTCATTAGTATCAAATTTCATCCACTATTTGACGAAATAAATCCTTTTAAGAGTCTGTATATTGATCTCATCTTCTTCAATGGTCATTGACCATTTCCATATCCATAGAATTTTGAACTTGACAAAAAATATTAATTCACACTGACCTTATATTACTTGGTCAGAAGGAATAGTATTAATCTCTAGTGTATATTCCACCCATTTATTGTAGAGCTCCTTGAGCTTGTTTGGTAATATTGCCATAGTTGGGCCAATTTTTCTCCACCAATGGTAGAACTATGGAGAAATATCCCTAGATATTATAGTGGGATGGATTTTGATGAACCATGAATGTTTCCTCAAATTATTTTCGAGGTACATTACATAAGATATTGAGCTTGTATAATCCCACCAATTGTAAGGGTACTTTTGGCTTTGAATTTTACCTTCAATCCCTTTATATTGACCTTAATTGATATCCCATTCCTGGGGAGTCAGGGCTTTATTAATAAGGATTTTATTGAAATTAATGACAGATTTGTCACTATTATAGAAGTGGCTTATTTTCACTACTTTCAATTCTTGGAGAAACCTTTTCAACAGATATTGACTTCTTTCCCATATGGGGAGGATAGGAATTATTCTGCTTTTGTCTAATATCAACATCCTAGGGATTTTTAGGATCACATCCTATTTTGAGATCCTTTCTATCCATATGTAGTATTACATCTCTATATTCGTTCTGAATATATTGTTCAGTGGTCATAATGAGAACCTCCTTTGTAGATTTTTGCGGAGTAAATTATTGTCTTGGAAGATCTTCCATTGAAGATTGAGGCTAGATATTACCAGATGATGGGATATTTTCCAATGTTATCAACTTTGGCTTTGATTCTGGATTATTTCCAAACAGGCTTGACCATGCAGCAATTTGTTTTCCTTTTTGGTTTTGAGTATTACCACACAACATCTTCCTCTATATCTACCTCTTCAGGTATTACTCGAGATATGCCAATCTTCTTCACTCATGATCCTTATAGAAACTCACAAGTCAAGAAGTTAGGAAGAGAGTTGTATTCTCCCTTAATATATTCAATATCAAAATCAAATCCTGATAGTTGGGCTTACCATCCGGCAAATATTTAGTATGAAACAATATTTTTCACATCCTTTTCAATAATTTGTTTTGCTGCACTATAATCAATTCATAGCAAAAAATTTTGATTTAATAAATCACCTTAAAATTTTGAAATACATTTAACAATAGAAAGCATTTCTTTCTTTATTGTATAATATTTCTTTTGAGTATCATTTCACTTATCTGAAGTAAATCGAACAAGTTCTTCCTTATTAGAAGAAGGATTCTTTTATTTAAGTATTCCTCCATATCCAATATCAGAGGCATCTGTTTCAACATTTTTAAACCATCATTATTAGTGAGATTTAAACAGGGAAGAGATTTAACTATACCTTTTATTTTTCTTACCATTTTGCTATGCTCTTCTGTCCACGACTTTGCATTTTTCTTATGTAATGACCTAGGTTTTTAAAACACATTTTCACAAATATTTGCAAAGATAGGGCCCTAATTTTGAAAAAATTTAAAATTCAAACAGCGAAAACATAATTTCTTTGAAATTGATTTGTAAAAAAAACCCGAGTGCCACCTCAAATTAGTTATCATACATAGATTTTTGTAGAAAATAAATTTTTTATTAAATAGAAATAGAAATACTTTTATTAAAATCAAGATCAATCCAATGGTTCACATACACAACCCCGGTAGTCATTACATACCATGTCCAAATATTATAATCCAAATTATAAAACAATCAACACAATCTTCCTCAAAGTAAATACCCTGAATAGTAGTTCAGTGATAATTATCCTCAAGTCTTGAGCTTTCAATCTTCCTTGACTATATCTGAGATATTGTAAACATTCAAATATTTGTAATATCTCAGCAAGTTATGCTTGGTAAGGGATTTAAGAAATATATTCAATATATCTCAAAATCAACAGTTCATTATATCCGTGATGAAAATCAATTTATATAATTAGATAACCATTTTATCCTTCACTCATCATATGAATTATATGTGTATATTACATATAGATAAAACGACTAAAAATTGTGAATATAGTCAATATCACCAATAATATCTTATTTCCAAACTAATTTCAATATTAACACTAGGTGTTAATATATAATCATATTGTATTAGAAATCATCTTCCAATACAACATTGGTAATAATTTTTACCGGCATCTCATCATGCCATAAAATAAAGCATCTTATCATGCTATAACATAAGAATCTCATAGTAACATAATATAAGGCATCTCATCATGCCATAACATAAGGCATCTCATTATGCCATAATCAATTGCATCACAATGTAAAATAATCAAAGGACTATCATGCTTGTAGTTTCAATCCATACAGCACAATTGAATAACTGCTCAATACTCCACTAATACCACAATGGAAAATACAAATCCATGTTCATATAGGGGAAATCATGGCTGTCACAGTGGCAGCCTTCTTATAATTGCACACTCGATATTTTGCCTCTCTTTGGGCATGGTATCATCATCGGAATCAGTTTTGGAGAGCGGGTGGCCAAACCCTCATAACTCTTCTAGCATTGGCATCCACAAGCATAAGCCTGTCTTAAAACAAAGTCACAAGCCTTCATGCTTGTATGAAAAATAATAATTCATAATTACAGACTGCGTGTCTAGTTATAATAGGACATGCCTATAACTTATTTCCTTAAGATTTAGAGTCCAACTTATGAAGTTCAAATCTTCTCATTATACCCATTAAGTAATTTCATAATTACTTAATCAATCCATTTGTATTCATTTTCACATCATTTGTTGCCTTAAGTAACTTCATAATTACTTAATCAATCACTTTGTATTCATTGCAATATCATTTGTTGATTCATAAACAATTCTAAGGCACTTATAATCAATCTATTATGATAAGATCATGTGTAAAATACATGTATCTTCTATATTGAATATATTCTTAAGATCCACCTACCTTTACTTTCAAAAATCCATCTTCTCATGGATCTTGATCATCATATCCTTCATGTATCTATCAAATCATATATATATATATACATACACACACACACACACAGTCATTCCTCAACTCATTTATACTTTCTAGTTGTTCTTTTGATCATCTTTACTTAGGATGATTTGGATCTTTTTCCTTAGATCATATTGATCAAGGTCTAATCTATTGATCTATATTTAAATACAACATTCATACTAATTCAACAAACATACATGCTAACACAATATTATGTTTCTTATTATTCTTGATCATTCAAGATCTCCATATGGATATTGTTTGATATTTGATTATCTTAATTACCATTTTTATTAGGATTAGATAGTTTGTTATCATTTTATGATCTTATTATTATTCATCCAGTTAATGTTTTACTGATTGAAGATAATTTATGCACTCCAAATTCTATACAACTCCTTATTTTAGAATTGACTAAGGCTTACAGTTCAAAGCTGCTCACAGAGTGGTTAATTCAATCCTCATCTAAGGAGCGTTTAGACCTCACAAACGTCTCTAGAATGTGGTGGAAGAGCAAAGCTCTATTAGAGAATCCCTTTAACCACCATGTTTAGCATTTACTAGGGTGACCTTAGCTCAACCTTCATAAGGTTTCTATGAGCATTAAACCCTAAGTACTCTTGCTATTTGATTTTAATTAAATCTATGAACATTTAAAGTGTCATTCATGGGGTATATTATTCTCTTAATTTGGGCTAAGAAAATGATATTCCTTATAATATCCTACTAATTATAGCCATTACTACCATTAAGTCCATGTCCATATTCATTGTAAATGTTCATCAATATTTATTTTTATTTAATTATATTTTCTATGTAATTTACATAACATGAACAATTAAAGTGTAAATAAATAAATCTAACAATTAAATCTACTAAGCAAATAAAAGGACATTTACAATAATTCACATGCTCATTTGAATGCATTATATTTATTCATTTTGATCAAATGATCATATTTTGATTTCTATTCAGTTTAGATCTTGATCTTTTATTTTTATTCAGATCTATCACATTATCTTAATGTGATATCATTACTGGATCATTGATTCATCTCATCAAATGATCTAATCTTTCTTGATATAACCGATTAAGTAGATCTTAAGTCATTTTATCAAAATTAAGGGCATAGACCTCAATCTATCCCAAATTAGTCACATCAGGCTCATCAATCTATATGATCTAAACTTTAGATCATCATTCAAATTGATTTTAATTATCTGATCATGCTTGATTACTTAGATCAAGTAGATCCATGTTCATTTTTAAGATTTCTCTTCCATTGAGGTTAAATTTCTTAATTCATCCCAGATCAGTCAATCTAACTCTTGATTTCATGTTCTCTTATCACTAGATCACTGATGGATTAGAAATCTAAGGTCTGATCATGTCAGATTTAACTAATCTTGGAAATTAGTACCATTTTTTTGTAATTTATAAAATTTTACAGTAAATAAAACCTAAATTTTATATTTTCATTAGATTTTACTCTTCATCAGGAATCCAGAGCCTCTTTCCAATCTTGATTTGGAGTTAAAATGAGTTATGAATTAGATTTTTAAATTTCAGATCAAAATAAGGGCCCAAATTCAATTTGGGTAAATGGATTGATCCATCGATTAGCGGCCTGCCCCCCACCACATTCCACCGGTGAGTATGAGGACAGTGACATGAGATAGGCATGATGGTCTAGATCTAGACCATCTGATCACCCATTCCCTGATCTCTCATATCTGAACATATTAAGGGCCTAGATTTCATACAATAGTGTTTTGGGAGCCTCTGAATCCATCCAATGGTTTAGAATTCATAAATAACATGGTTTCACTAGAGTTTTCAAGCTAGATCACTAGTACTAGACTCACTGGAGAAATCTAGCCCAAAAATCTAGTCTGGTGATCTTCTTGCTCTAAAAACTACCAAAATAGATAATGGAGGATGAGGGGTAACTACCTGTAGCATCCAGAATCAAGAAATATAGCCAGAAAATAAAGATTCATACCAAACAATCCAAGGTTGCTGGAGTTATTATTTTTCGGCAATTTCACCTGTGAATACCTCCTTGATCATCGTGAAATTATAGAGCTTTTGAAGCTTGTAAAATTTTGAACAAGATGAATGATCAAGATTGTGTTTCAAAGGCTGAAAATGGATGCCTAATTGAAAAATAGTACTAGGGTGAAACCCTAGGTCATTGGAGACGACGCATCCATGGACGCATCTAATAGATCTGGGGGAATATTCCCCTTGGGTGGGCCCGTAGATGCACTCTGTAGCTATAAAGGGAAGAGAGAGAAAAGAAAAGAAAAAAGAAGGAAAAAGGAGAGAAGAGAGAAGAGAGAGAAAGAGAAGGAGAGAGAAAGAGAGAAAGGGAGAGGGAGAGAGTGGGAGAGTCTTAGAGATTTGTAGAATTTATTTATAGGGCTATTTTTTTAATTATTTTAAATAAAATTTTAATTATTTTTTAAAATAATTTTCTACTTTTCTTATAAAATTAAAAGCATATTCCTCATCATGTTTATTTTTCATTATCGATATTCCTTATATTGGCTATCCCCCAGGTCAGCTAACTTTTATATACCCCACACAAAAGTGAAATGACCATTTTACCCTATGAGTAAATATAAAATCACAAAAATTACAAAAAATAGGAATTTTTTACCCGAGCTCAAATTTTAGTGTGCTTACAATTATGCTGACCTGTTTCCTATGAATGATTTCAAATATCCATGTTTCAAGACTTGATTCTTTTTCTAAAAATTAATATTATATTAAATATAATATTCTACATCAATTTTTATGAAAATTCCAATTAATTCCAAATAATTCCAAAAAAATTGAGGTTTTCACATCTTAAGCCTATTTAAAAGAATTGTTTTATCTTTGGCAAGATCATGATAATAATTAGAAATGTAATTAAGGGATCCAAGAAATCTTTGAAGCTATTTTTTATTAAGGATTTCATCAGAAAATTTAGAAACAAATTCAATACTTCTTTGAATTGGAACAATTTGTCCTTGGAAAATGTTATGTCCTAAAAATCTGACATCTTCTTAAAAGAGTTTCATCTTAGGGGCAAACATCACTAAACCATTCTTTTTTAACTAACCACTTGAATATTTCAAGATGTTTAAAATGTTGATAAATAGATTTAGAAAAAATTAACACATCATCAATGTATGTGATTATAAATTGTCCATAAGGATTGAATATGTCATTCATAATCCTCTAAAATTCTGAAGGGCCATTTTTTAACCTGAAAAGCATTACATTCCATTCATAATGCCCAAATGGAGCTGTGAAAGCAGTTTTATACCTATCAGATTCATGTATTTGAACCTGCCAATATCTTGATTTAAGATCAAACTTGGAGAAAATTACTTCTTCTTGTAATCTATTTAGAGGATCCCTTTTATTAAGAATTGGATATCTGATCCATTTAGGAACTCTATTTAGAGGTTTATAGTTTATTACTAATCTTGGTGTACCTCTTTCTTGTTCTGCAGCTTTATTAACATAGAATGCAGTACACCTCCGCAGAGAAGAGGAATTTCTAATTAACCTTTTATTACTAAGATCACTAATTTCATTTTTGCATAATTCAATATATGCATAGCTCATTTGAGCTAGTCTAGCCTTTGTAGGAATATTTTCTTCCTTAAATCTGTCGATGTAAGGAAGAGAGACCACATGAGATTTTCTATCCCAAAAGGCATTAGGAAGATCATTATAGAGATTTTGAAGAAAAGTATTAAGTAAATTTTTTACTTTATATTGAAAATTCTTGTCTTGAATATTATTTTGGACATCTCTGTAAGCAATTTCTTCTTTAATAAAATTTATTTGTTGTTCCTTAAGAAGAATTCTTCTAGCTTCATTCAACAAATGAGTTTTATGATCTATTAAGAATTTAAACGAAAATTGTTTTCCTTCTTTGGAAAAATATATCCCAGTTGTATCAATTTTATTAATTGGCATGATATTATGCAGGAAAGGAGTTCCTAGGATGACATGATGCTACAAATCCTTAACCAGAAGGAACGGAGTAGGAATATAGATATTGTCATTGCATACTATTGCATTATTCAGCTTATATTGATTTTTAATCTATTCTTGCTTGCTGAAGTCAAGCTCTAAGATGTTTTTTCAAAGTATTTTGTTGGAACAAGACCTTCTTGGATACAACTTATATCTGCACCCCTATCAACCAAAGCAATAAGGTCTGATCTATACGATTCTGTTCCAATAGCAATAGTTATATTAACATGCCATTTTTGGGATGTGACTTGTCATATTAAATCAAGATATTGAGGTGGGGAAGGATCTAATGTATCCATATTAGAGGATTCTCCAATTTCAATTTTCTACTTATTTTGTTCAAGATTTATAGCTCTCCTATTGAGCATGCTATTCTTATTTTTTAACATTATTATTTCTATTTTGACATTATTAACTTCTCTTTTGAGATCTTGAATTGTCACATTAGTAGAAAGAATAGGTCTATTACCTAATCTTTTAGTTACCTAGGACATTCTATAAACATTATGTGTGTCAATAGGATTTTCTTTTTCTTTTTCTGAGGAAGATATTATCTTTTCAAAGATTATTTTCTTTAGTTCTTTGTCTTCAAATTTTCTATTATTCTAGAAGATCTTGTTGAGATTGAGAGAGAATATTAATAGGTAGATTATTCATCTTAACAATTGACTTCCAGTATTGGTAATCTTGGTTATCTTTTAGTGTATTAAACTATCCACAACACTTTTCAGAGTCAGAGTTAGAGGAAGATGAAAACTCAAAAGGCTATATTATCAGAGAGTTCCGACTCAGAAGAATTTAATATAATTTTACATAAAGAGTTTTTTAACTCTTTGTCAATTTGGAGTTCTTGAATTTTCCTTTTGGTCCAACATCAATTAGCATAATACCCAAGTATTCCACATTTATAACATTTAATTTTTATTTATCCTTTTTATTATCCTATTTATTTTTGGATCAAAATTTCTTAGTCTATACTTGTTATAAGAGTATTTCCTATTAAATTTTGATTGTTTAGTTTTACCTCTATTAGGTACTTGTATTTTGGGCATGTCAATTGCAAATTATTGATAGAATTCTCCTAATTGGTTTTTCTCTATTATTCTTTCTCTTTTGAGTTGATTTCTCAATTTTATTTCATTATAAAGAGCAACATCTTCACTGACACATTAGTGAATTAATTGACCATAAGAAAGCTGCTCATACAAAATATTTGGTCAAATTTGATTTAATAGTATTTTTAACTCTAGTAGCAAATAGGTATGGAAGCCCTTCTATGAATTTCTGCTTCCAATAACTATGACTTGCATCATTAAGGTGATGGACTCTAGCTAAAAAGAAATCATTATACCACCTAAAATGTGTTAATGAAGGACACTTAAGATTCTAGAGAAGTGCCTTAGAATTTTCAAATTGGGTTTGGATACTACCCGTGAAACGTTCAAGTATCGTACAGACTAGGGAATACACTGAATCCTCTCTAGGCTGACTGGTATTAGGTTCCATTTTAACATTATTAAGTATTTCATTTGGCTGAGTAGGGGAGATACAATTATCTCACCATCCTTTAAAGTTTCCAATAAACCCAACAATAATCATTAGTGCAATGTTTCTATCTGTATTACCTTTTTGTTTATACATTGTTGAAAACACTAGGAGTTTGTGCATCAATGGAAAAATCTGATGATCAGTCATTCCATCTATGTTCCATTCATAGATTGAGTTTGCTCTATATTTATTTTGTATTAAGACATCATTTTCTTCTATTAGAACATCCGCAGGAGTTGGTCTTTTATAGTAATATCTATTTAAACTCTTAGGATCCCTTTCAATTTTGTTTACTTAGTGAGAATTGGTTTTGTATTTGAAGAATTTCTCCCTCAGAGATTTCTTCTATGTTATTTTCTTTTACTATATCAATCTTTGAATCATTACCTGAAACTGATTCATTTTCTAACAACGTATTAAGGTTTAAATTATTCATCTTATCTTTTATTATTTTCAGGATTTCCTCTATATCATTTTCCATTTTGAAATCTTTTATTTCAGGAGGTGGTTTTATTGATGGTTTGATTTTTTCATAAGTTATTACTGTTTTTTGTTCTCTTCTCCTTTTAACTTCATTAATATGATCTAGGATTTTATTTATCCCATCTACAATTTTTTATCATTTTTTCTCCTACAATTTGTAGAAACAGGTTCATATAATTATTTTTTTATTAGAATTTTGAAGTCTAATAAAGCTTGAAAATCTATAGATTTGCTGTATGCTATAGTTTCAAGAGGTCTATCATCCATAGTCATTTTAAGAGCATAAGTTGGATGAAATTTAGAAGTTATTTTTTCCCCTTCAATTGTTTCCCAATGTCTAATTGTATTGAGTTCATTACTCAGATATGTTTCAAGAAACCAAGGAACAAATAATATAGGAGTTTGGATTTTATTAAGATGTTTATAGAATTCATCTTTATAATACTATAAGTCATTTTTATAGTTTTTGAAATACCATTCTCTGAAATCTTTATTTTTCTTAGATTGAAATTCTTCACTTATGATTTTCTGACTACACTTCCTAGACTAAAATCCATAACATCAAATATTGAAATCCATCTTAGATGTAGTAGGATTATTATCCTGTGGTTGTTTATAAAATGGATGAACAACATTGTTTTCTGAAATTCTCAGTTCTTCTATTGAAGTAGACTTAGTTTTATTATGATCAATAGAGAGTCTGGATGATCTTGGCAACATGAAGTAATTCTAGGAAATCTAAATGACCTTCTAGTATCAAATCTTTTTTCTACATGTCCATCTTTTGTTTGGATAATTTGATCAAGATTCTGATATGTTATTTGTCTGGGTGGAACAACTTCTATTAGTTGCCAAGACCGAGGAAAGTGTATTTTATCCTATTTTAGGGTTCTATTGACCATAATATCTGAGGACAACTAATTAGTTTCAATTAAGATAGTTTTGTCTTTTGGGGATTTTTGTCTGGCTTTAGTAACCAGGGTTAGAAGAACCTTGAATTGAATTCTAAATGTGAGACCTATTGTCTAGATTCAATCTTGAAATTGTACCTGTGAGTCTTAATATAAAGACTTAGAGCATCAAGAATATTGGGATCAGATAAAGATAAATTGAAATCAGAGAAGACATTAACATAGACTAGTTCATGGTAAAGACTAGTCTGTAAAACCCCCATTAATGAAAGTGCCCAGTCCATACACCTAGCATCCCTAAGAATTGCTAAAATTGAAGCATTAAGAGAGTTTAGTGTCAGAGGTTTGAATCCTATTTAAATCAATCCTACATGGATGAACTTATATTTATTCAAATTAAGATATGGTATGAGATCTTTCTCAAAGAACAGATTAGCAATTTTCTTTGTATTATCTAAACTGATTGTTTATTCTATCTATTTTTATTATTTTTATTGACGAGAAGCCAAATTTTCTAATATCATAAACTTCTTTGGGTTTAACGGACGGGATTGTCCAGTTATTTAAGGATTTTGTATTAGTAGGGTATTCTACCATACATGTATTTTTAATATTCATGTTTTCATTCATGGCTATATCACAGATTATGTAAGCCGAGTTAATAGCTTAGAATAGGCAATAAACATAAATAATCTAAATTTATTTTGATCAGTACCAGCATGAGATAAACAATTCTATTTCTAAACCTTACATGACTGTCAATAACAAACAGCTATCCATGAAGGACCAAGACCATCCTAATCTACCAATACTAACTGCCCTACTCGGCTGTCAATGACTTCCTGCAAACCCCAACGCATTCACTACTACGGGAGCAAAGTATATAACCTGGCTGACCACTAATTATGATAAGATCTTAATGATGATGATGATGATGATGATGATGATGATGATGATGATATATATATATATATCGCCTGGTCTATGTTCCATTTTTCACATGCTTGATGTGTGCGTAGATAAGTGTGAATGCATGTGGGAGGGTCTTGGAGGTGTATTAATAGAGGGTGACGTTGTACAACTCCTTTCACATTAAACAGACTTAGCAGTAGCCGAGTGGTAATACATGTTTCTAGATGCTTGATGTGTGTGTAGATACGTGTGAATGCATGTGGGAGGATCTTGGAGGTGTATAAATAGAGGGGCTCCTGGACGTTGTAACCAAGTCCATACAAGTCACTGCTCCTCTTCACTTCCCTCAGCCATTCTCTTACCTTCTTCGTCCATTCAGACATGCCTTCGTAGGCCCTTGCTGAGAGCCTTGCTGCTCTTGGAGAAACCCTACTGAAGAACCTCCCCGGTGGCCCAAAACCAAATATCCTTCCTACAGGAAATGGCCAAAACATCATAGAGATTGCAAAGTGGGCAGTCGATCACAGTGGAATGAATCTGCAGGTCGTTCCTCCTGTACCCCTCGGCTTCACCATAGATATTCCAAATGTCACCGCTTATGGTCTTATGATTTGTGCCTCTGACGAAACTGGCACCACCCATATGTATGGGGCCGTAGTTACTAAGATTCATCCCAATGGCTTGAACTTTAGAAACCTCTGCTTATTTGCTCAATTTAATAGCTGCACCTCAAGCGTGGAAGAAGACTGATAATATATAGTTAAGCCAATGTAACAGGATAGTAGAAGCATTAGCTTCTAAGGTGGCAACTTCTAAGTAGGCATGTTAATGCCACTAAATATGTAATAACTGCCTCCTTATCTAAATAAAGTCCTGTTTTGTAGTAATATCTAATGGGTTACAAACTAAATCATCTCTCTCTCTCTCTCTCTCTCTCTCTCTCTCTCTCTCTCTCTCTCTCTCTCTCTCTCTCTCTCTCTCTCTCTCTCTCTCTCTCTCTCTCTCTCTCTCTTTGAGGTGCATTTCCAGAGTATATGGTATGGACGAGTAACTTCGGGTTATTTGTTGGCCTAGGTAGATCAACATGTCATTAAAATTGATTAAGTGCTTGCTTATGAGATTGGATGGGGTTAGGCACCGATCTTATCTAATATATACACACTCTCATGATCTCAAACACAACCATAACTCATCCTAACAAACTTGCTTAGCCTCTATTTATGCATAAAGCATATATGCCTAGACTCCATTTACACATAAAGTGCTTACATAACCTAATATAAATAAAATATTATTACAAATTCCATTTGACTATTTTCTAGTCACTCACAAGTTACTTTGAGCTAACTCAACTCATATCACTTTTAAGTAGAGTCATCTTTTCATACTATGTACTCAAATTTTATTAAAAGCAATTAAGAAGGTAGAAAAAGATACAAGAGTTTTTCAACAACCAATGATTGGGTATGGAAAAGCTTTTAGAGCTAGAAAGATGCCAATTGGAGTAGATAGCTACTAGAAAGCATCAAATCATGCACTCATTATTAGTGATGGAAAAACTAGAATACAAAGAACAAAAAAAGATAACAATATATACCACCCCTATTTTGCCTACTAAGGTTCCATTATTAACACACCCCACCCACCGTGGGGTCCACAGTAAGAATATTGTCCGCTATGGGCCCACTGGGTCTGCACGGCTTTGTTCTCACCCCGGCTTCCTAGGGTAAAACGCGTTCTTACTGTGAGGAGTGTTCCTACTCCTTATCACCCAGCCCAACTCCCCTCTCCAGGCGGTATGGGACTAACTCTCAACTGTCGCCCCCTCGGCCTTCTCCGCTTCGCCACCCCTCACAAGGCCATGGTACCTCACGGTGCCTGAGCCGGCAAGGCTAGATCTCTCCCCCTTAGGGGACACACGCCCTCGTGTGACCGAGGCACGCATGCGGTTAGCCACCCATCACCACAAGGAGATTGGCTCTGATACCAAATTGACACACCCCACCCACCGTGGGGTCCACAGTAAGAATATTGTCCGCTTTGGGCCCACTGGGTCCGCACGGCTTTGTTCTCACCCCGGCTTCCCCAGGGTAAAACGCGTTCTTGCGTGAGGAGTGTTCCCACCCTTATCACCCGGCCCAGCTCCCTCTCGGGCGGTATGGGACTAACTCTCAACGTCGCCCCTCGGCCTTCTCCGCTTCGCCACCCCTCACAAGGCCATGGTACCTCACGGTGCCTGAGCCGGCAAGGCTAGATCTCTCCCCCTTAGGGGACACACGCCATCGTGTGACCAAGGCACGCATGCGGTTAGCCACCCATCACCACGAGGAGACTGGCTCTGATACCAAATTGACACACCCCACCCACCGTGGGGTCCACAGTAAGAATATTGTCTGCTTTGGGCCCACTGGGTCCGCACGGCTTTGTTCTCACCATGGCTTCCCAGGGTAAAACGCGTTCTTACTGTGAGGAGTGTTCCCACTCCTTATCACCCAGCCCAGCTCCCCTCTCCAGGCGGTATGGGACTAACTCTCAACCGTCGCCCCCTCGGCCTTCTCTGCTTCACCTAGCCTTGCCGGCTCAGGCACCGTGAGGTACCATGGCCTTGTGAGGGGTGGCGAAGCGGAGAAGGCCGAGGGGGTGACGGTTGAGAGTTAGTCCCATACCGCCTGGAGAGGGGAGCTGGGTTGGGTGATAAGGAGTGGGAACACTCCTCACAGTAAGAACGCGTTTTACCCTGGGAAGCCAGGGTGAGAACAAAGCCGTGCGGACCCAGTGGGCCCAAAGCGGACAATATTCTTACTGTGGACCCCACGGTGGGTGGGGTGTGTCAATTTGGTATCAGAGCCAGTCTCCTCGAGGTGATGGGTGGCTAACCGCATGCGTGCTCCCTGGCCACACGAGGGCGTGTGTCCCCTAAGGGGGAGAGATCTAGCCTTCGCCGCCGTGGCACCGTGAGGTACCATGGCCTTGTGAGGGGTGGCGAAGCGGAGAAGGCCGAGGGGGTGACGGTTGAGAGTTAGTCCCATACCGCCTGGAGAGGGGAGCTGGGCTGGGTGATAAGGAGTGGGAACACTCCTCACAGTAAGAACGCGTTTTACCCTGGGAAGCCAGGGTGAGAACAAAGCCGTGCGGACCCAGTGGGCCCAAAGCGGACAATATTCTTACTGTGGACCCCACGGTGGGTGGGGTGTGTCAATTTGGTAATCTAGCCTTGCCGGCTTAGGCACCGTGAGGTACCATAGCCTTGTGAGGGGTGGCGAAGTGGAGAAGGCCGAGGGGGCGACGGTTGAGAGTTAGTCCCATACCGCCTGGAGAGGGGAGCTAGGCTGGGTGATAAGGAGTGGGAACACTCCTCACAGTAAGAACGCGTTTTACCCTGGGAAGCCAGGGTGAGAACAAAGCCGTGCGGACCCAGTGGGCCCAAAGCGGACAATATTCTTACTGTGGACCCCACGGTGGGTGGGGTGTGTCAATTGGGTATCAGAGCCAGTCTCCTCGTGGTGATGGGTGGCTAACCGCATGCGTGCCTCGGTCACACGAGGGCGTGTGTCCCCTAAGGGGGAGAGATCTAGCCTTGCCGGCTCAGGCACCGTGAGGTACCATGGCCTTGTGAGGGGTGGCGAAACGGAGAAGCCCGAGGGGGCGACGGTTGAGAGTTAGTCCCATACCGCCTGGAGAGGGGAGCTGGGCTGGGTGATAAGGAGTGGGAACACTCCTCACAGTAAGAACGCATTTTACCCTGGGAAGCCAGGGTGAGAACAAAGCCGTGCGGACCCAGTGGGCCCAAAGCGGACAATATTCTTACTGTGGACCCCACGGTGGGTGGGGTGTGTCAATTATTGTATAAATTACCCTCATTTAGCATGACTTTTGATATATTTTAAAGATATTATTTAGAAATTTATATGAAAAATGTATCATTTGAAGATTTTATAATCTAATAGTAAATGGGTAAATTTTCAAGGTTAAATGATGATTCGAGGCAAATATGTGTAAAATCAAATGTTGTATGATACTAGTTAGGTTATTTTCTTTGTTTTGTAGGTGGTAGATCAAGCTCCATGCCATTAGATTAAGTTGATCAACATCTAAGATCTCTGATCAAACTTAGATTGAAATGAATAACTTAGATGAATACACATTATCTAGATCAAAAGAAGCAAGGACTCTATTTCAATCCTTAAGCATCAAGTCTAAACCATGAGCACAAAAGAATTGAGAATGCTGAGGGATTTGTCATGTGGTACTGGTCGCATTTAATGATGAAAAGTGAAAAGGATGAAGAGAGAGGAAATAGAACTAAGTTAAAATTAGAAAACTAAGTTAATTTAAAATTCTTTGGAGAAAAGGAAAGAGAATGAGAAGAAAATTGCTAAAAATTGAATTCAAATTGACTTTCTATCATCTATAAATACTAGATCTAAGATGGAGTAAAAAAATGATTGAAAACTCGAAGAAAAATGAAGGTTGAAGAAGATGAGTAGTGCACGCGTAGGCTGGTGAATAGGGGTAGCATGTCAGTTATTACTTCAATGCTCAACAAAAATCTCTGAAATTTAGGTCATTGGATAAAAGACGTCAAGGAGAAGAAGATATAGGTGTTTGATTTTCAATTTTCATTCTAAATCTTATAACTTAAATTGATTAAAATTAGCTACTTGCTATTGTTTGTACGAGTAGTAATAGTGAGTTATTTAAAGTTTTGCACCTTTAGTTTGATTTATTTGATGAGTTATTGAATTATCTAATCCTTTGATTATATTTTTATTTGACTTAGAAAGAGTTTTATATAAATTTTTTTGAAATTTAATGGTCTAATTTGTTTAATTTTATGAAATAATATTGAAAGGTACTATAGTGCAGGATGATGAACAGCCTATATTTGTAATTGAATATCTTAATTTTTGTTATTTTGATTAGAAATCTAACCATACAATTGAATTTATTGATATCAAATTGTTTTAGATACCAAGTTTTATTGCGAAATTTCATCATAAAGTAGAAGAAATTAGTGCCCAATTCTAGTGAAATCTTTGTAAATTCTAACTGCTCGTAGATTGTAAACAGAGACTAGTAAGTAAATTGATTAGCCAGTGTTCCACACATGCGACTGCGCATGACTGTCTTAGTTATCAACTACTTTTCTAGTAACACTTTCTCATTTGCAGAAGCAGTAAGAGGTGTTGCTATAGTATTTTAATTTGAAAAAAATTAAGTAAATCCATAAATAAGATTCGCAAAAAAAAAATCAATCTAAGTCGTCCAAATCTCAAAATTTACTTAGTCCATATCCTCAGATTTTTGAAAGATTTCCATAATCCAACCATTGAATATTTAGTCAGAGACATGAGGAATGGATTGATAAAGGTTGATAGACTTGGATGAGTCAATAATTTAAAAAATTTGCTATAATCGAGCTAGGGTTCAGTGGATTTCACTTGATGTTTTGTTTAAATTCTCTGTCTTTCAAAATTTGATTGTGTAACTTTTATTAATTCAATAGATTTGAGTTTTAAGTCTATTTTTAATTTAATTTTTGTTAATTTATGGTAAATTAAATTTTATTTAAACTCCAATTTCTTTAAGTCAAGTCCTTGTAGATATTATACTTGGTATACAAGTTGATACCTAGCCTAGCCTAAATTGAGACCAATAGATGTTTCACATCCTATGCGGAAGCAATGCTATCTTGTCCAAACACATGATGGCTTTCATGCATCCTCAAGCTCACTTGGCAAGCATGGCGCCAATTTTGTGCAACTTTAAGTATATCTAGCATAGGCTGCAGAATCCACATCTACTTGTAGAACATCTAGGTACTTTGCCCCTACTGAGGGAATATTCGGCAAACCCTTAAGGGCTCATGATATGCAATTCTTAAAGCCTCATCTTTGGGTGTTGTATCACCCAACTTGCAATTTCTTTAAGCATTAGATCATCTAACTCACGAGATCATCACTGGTCAAAGTGTTGGCTACCACTTAGCAAGCATGGGAAAATGGAATACTAAAAATCACCTCATGATCTTCTGGTCAATATATTAGGATTTGAGATTTCTCACTTAAGTTTTCTCAAAAACAGAACCAAGCCTCTACACATGCATTAGATGTAGAGAATTGAGAGATAACTTCCTCCTCTTAGCAATATTAAATGAAGATTTAGACACATACAAGGTAATTTGTAACAAATACATATAGAAATGGTGATACTAACAAACTATTACAACAGACATTCTACATTTAATGTAAAGGACTCCCTAGTCCATATTTTAGGGGATGAAGCCCTATGGAGTAAGGGAAGAGAAAGGTAGCTTGACCTACAAAATCAAATCTCTAAATCCCGGATAAAAAGGAGTCGTATTGAGAAGTTGTTTAGTCGATCGTCTTATTAATTTGACAAGTTGGCATTGGTTAGCATGTGGATTGAGAAGATAGGGCGTCTAGTCTTTCCAATCCTGCATGTTTCGAGCAGCTCCTTACTCCCATTTGAGAGAGAGATGGCATTTTATTCATATTCTCTTTTTGAGGTGGGACAAGATATGCTTTGCTATGTCAACTCACTTTGTTTCAAGATGGAGGATCAAGGGCTTCTAATACAACTACTTCTAAGATAAGAGACTACTCTTCTACTTGTACTGAAGCAACTCCTTGATAGAGAAAATGTTGGCAGTTTCCAATGTGTAACATCCCACAAAAAAAAAAAAAACCCCTTAAACAGAGGGGGCCATAATTGATACGGGCACACCCCCTTAAGGGAATTTCCAATAGACTGAATTATCTATTCTCAACCTGAGAGAGAGAGAGAGAGAGAGAGAGAGAGAGAGAGAGAGAGAGAGAGAGAGAGAGAGAGAGAGAGAGAGAGAGAGAGAGAGAGAGAGAGGGTTTCAGTTGTTGGCGATGGCATGAAACGTTGTTGAGAGGGGAGAAAAAAGTGCATCTTCAGGTGGCTGAATTGTAGGGAGCCACTAAAAAAACATGATGGCTTAGATGGATAATCTGAGCCGATCATTTTATTTTCCATAATCTGATGATCAAAACTCCTCAAGAATCACTCTGATCAGGAAAGTAATAAGGAAGAATCTCGCCATTGAAGTTTACATTGGTGAGTGATAAAAATTTGGCGTCCTGCAACGGTTTTTCGAGTTTTCACCACCAAACTTCAGAAGATCATAGGTGAGAACTTGATCTACAATACCCATGCTTTTTATTTGAGATCTATTGAGAAATGGGTTGCTAGCACTAACTACAATCCAGTCACCTTTTTTGGTGACAGTGACATTTTCCAGCGAACCTCTAAAAATGTGTAAAAATAGAAACTTTGTGATTAGGATAAATAAAAGCCAATATTTTCATCTGTGAAGATAGATCATCGATCAGGAATAAATTAGCCCTTGAAATTTTAAACAAAAACTTGATGGCGTGTAAGAAAAAAATTGAGATCTCAGCATTCGACCGTTAAAAATGCACCGTTTTCTTAATTTTGTAGTCTAATTTGCTTTGCAAGAGTTTTTACACCTTCAAGGGGAATATAATTGATAAAAAGTTTATCTTCTACATGTTGCATTGCCATTACTTTACATATTGATTGGCATTGATTATAAAATGCATACTTGTGAGTTGTGACTAGTTCGTGCCCTCCTAATCTGACATGATCAAGGTAGAAAGCGGGTAATCCCAGCTAGAACCCTAAGAAACAAAGCCATTTCATTATCCTATTACGTGTGGATCCTAACTGAAACCCTAATGCAAGTGCCCAGTCGACTATGATTACTAGAGTAATCCCATAGACACTCTTTCTTTTGGGCTTGTCTACAGCCATCTGCAGACAAGCAAGCTAACGAGGGTCCCAGAGAGAAAAATGCATGTGATTAACATAGGATAAGATCCCTGACATCGATTTCATTGGATCACCGTAATAGAGCTGTCTTATTAAGTTGCTGACGGTTGAGATGCAGAAGAGACCTCAGGCATTAAAAATATACGGTTTCTTAGCAGTGTCGAAGAGCTAATAGACAGGTAATCCATGTTTGGCATGGCCCGAATTAGTTCATGACCGGCAGATTGTCAAGTTCATTGTGAGGAGGAAGGATGTATTTATATCATGTAAGGGTAGATCTAGGAGTTGCATACTTGAGAGTTTTATGGGAGGAAACTAGGTTTACCATCTTTGGTTGGCACAACAGGAGATTCCCTTGGTATTAACGACCTTTTGGAAAGTAGTTGCAAATAATGTAAGCCTTTGACTTGTCATAGGTTGCTCTGACTGGTAGGAGGTCACTGAACAATAAAAAGATGAATGCTTCTGTGATCACAACCGTCCATTTTATTACATAATAGCAACCCCAATATTGATCAGAACCGTCAATCTTTTAGCACATTTTTGTTTTAAAAAAAAAAATTGCAGACCAAACTACCTATAAATATATTATTCTAATTCAACATATCTGAAATCTCCCTCCAAGGGAAAGTGCCACCTTGAACTTCCGCCAAACCTAATAAGGAGAAGAGTCCAATTGCACTATATGGCTTTCGGCTTTTAGCACCTTTGTTAATCTCTTGTGGTCAAAACATTATGTCCAATCATTAAAACTTCAATTAAATTGGGTGCTTTGAAAGGCTAAGTGCAAGGAGAGTTCACATGTTATCTAAAAAATTGCAGGTAAATGCTAAATGAAGTAACTCCACATGTTGTCCCCTATTCTTTTCAAGAAGATAAAATAATAGAGGGGATACTATACGATCCATTCAAAGGCACTTGTTGGGGATATACTCCTCTCCTTCAGTGCTTAATTAACACAGAAATGGTGAGGAAGGAACGGGGTGGAGAGACCAATGTCAAAGTCATCTTCAGGGGTCAAGGAGCATATTTTTTCAATTAGAGTACACATCTAATGGTTTGCTTGCCTCACTTAGGCTGTTGTTTTGTTAAAATATATAACACTAACACATAATAAGAAAGGCTGGAGGAACTAGTTCATGACTTGACATCAGTAGAGTGCTACCTCTAATTCACTGTATGTTCGACAGAGCCAAATATTCACATACCCTCTCACCTTCCCTTTGGAGTATACCAATTATCCCCAAACTGCACAAGATAGTTAGGTCCCCTTTTTTAAGTAGATGAGATTAGGATGAAAGGTATTATTTCAACACTTCTTTTCTTTGGCTTGCTCTTAAAAATATAATTTTGGTTTATAGTAATATAATTGGGATTTTAACTCCTTTATTCTTTTTTTCTATAAAAGCAAGTTGTTCGATCATGATGCTAGCTTTATTGCAAGCCAAAAACATCCCATTACTCTATAAGGCAACATGCAGTTTTTAACAATCATTTGCAACACCCTTATGCCAAGCTCATAGAAATTTCTTTCATATCTCATGTCAGTCCTTTCTAGCAGCTTTTCTTATGCCACTAGTTAGGTAGTAGTTATGGTTCACTTCTTTAGCAAATCATAACTATCTAATAAAGAGAATAGAGAGAAAGAAGAAGAAAATAGATGCAAGGTTAGTTGCTACTGATGCCCTATGGTGTAAGGGGTCTAACAAAAGAGGGATCGTGACCCTTTGTCACCGCCATTGTAGCACGTGTTGCCCAGGGAAGGGTTGGTGTCCATCCCATAGTTGGAATGAATCACCTTCATTGGATTAGTTGGAAATCCCCTTCTATTGGCTTGAGGGTATACCATATTGGAGGCCAATAGGTCCAGCAAGGGAAAACATCTGACTAAGTGAAAGTCTACTTCTCTCTTTATATTCAGTGACATTAGACTTGCCAATCATCAGGTTTAATGCCTGTCTACATCTCAAATCATTCCATGTTTTCAAATCATTCCTTCTTGCTTGAGTGTGGCCTAATACAACTCCTTGCTGACCGCTACTGGATCCTCTCCCTCTAGCGTGGAACCCTAAATATATACTGCAAAGGAATAGATCACTCATTTTTTTTCATTGGTGATAGGTGCACAAAAGACAACTCCAAAAGCGGTGCTACTCTGTATTAGGTAAGGCTAAGTCGGATTGAGTTTGTTTTGCTTTTCCCAAGTTCTAGGATGTAGAGTGGAGAAATCCCAAACCACTTATCTTGAATACCAGTAATCATTTGTAATACTAAAAGGAAACACTTGGACATTGTCATTCAGAAATTACAAAAAAAACTGGCAATTTGGAAGAATTACTTGTCAATGGGAGGTAGACCTACTTTTATCAAGGCTACTATGACAATATAATAGTGTATTGCATGTCAATACTTAAAATTCCAATAGTGGTCAAGGATCATAGGTGAGAACTTGATCTACAATACCCATGCTTTTTATTTGAGATCTATTGAGAAATGGGTTGCTAGCACTGACTACAATACCCATGTGCAACAACTTCAGAAGTTAGGAGTGTGGGTGGCCAACTGCAGTAATGAATTGTGAAAAGAAAGATAGACCAATTATGGACTATTTGATGGAAGATCTGATCTGACCATCCAAAACTTGATAGGTGACAATCAAAGGTTAGGAAAGGCGATCAGACTATGGATTATGGTTAAAAACATTGTAATTGTGGAATAACTAACCTTAAATATTGGAAATTAAAACTTATAGAGCTACAGTCTCCATCTTGACCTTCAATCTGATCATGTGCCTTAGGAATGACTGATTAGAGAGCAATCTGATCGTCAGATCAATGTGTAAGCCTGAAAATACATTACAATTATTAAATAAACATAGAATTTAGGTTAATTATGATGAAAATGATCTGAATTAATGATCAAATATCATATTTGAGTAGTAAAGACCGATTCAACCATTAGATCATCTCCAAACTTCATAAGATAAAAGGGATTGATCTTTTAGTGATTAAACGACATTAATTGAATGAATCATAACATAGATTGATAATCAAAGATGACAGATGACAGTCTAGATGATAGAAAGACCAAATTTAGCTCAAGATCACCCTAATTGAGGGTTAATCAAATAATCTGGGCCGTTGATTTAGGATTAATTGTCAGATCAAGGGAATTGTCACTTGGATTTATTTATTTTGAGATGTGAGAATATCAAGTGATAGATGACTTATGATGTGACAAGTACATCAAAGTGCATGGCGTGACATTGCTTATGCGCCTAATTGGGGTACCATGTTTGTTGAGGTAAGTGATTACATTTGAGATTTTTTTTTATGATTTCTTAAATCATGATGTATTATTTGAGAACTTTGAAGCATGGACTTTAAGCCCTACTAGTTTGCATGAGATCACTTTTCAACTTGTATTGCCGATATGTTTGATAGTCCTTTTGCGCATGATTTATACATTAGTTCTTAATATATTTTATGTGGCATTGATTTATATTATTTGAGGATGTATACATTGATTTTTAATGCATGGTGTTGATATATTAAATTTCTCTCTCTATTTGGTTTTATTGAGGATGATTATGCATGAATTTTGATTCTTGATTTAGTGTTTGTGGATTTATGAAGGGTGCTTCCGCCTAATGAGTACTATGCTAGGAGAGTAGTAGGGTTGGCCACCCACACTCTAACTTTGTGATGATAATGATTAGACACCAACCTTGAGAGGGCTAACTATGTAGGTGGAGGTATCATGGGTAGTCCCCCCTATGGGTCCGTTCCTCTCCATAAGGATGGAGAAAGTCTCCTGTTATGGTGTGGATAGGGAGCGGCAGTGGTTGAGATCTTTGTGTGGTTGCCACTGCAGTATTGTAACCCATACTTTTATTTTATATGCTCATGTGGTATTTATATATGGGATGAATCGGGGTAAGCTGGGCATAGGCCATGAGTGACTCCGAGGGCTGATGCGGGCTACATACGAGGGACTCAGGGATTTGGTATGAGTACTCATTACCAGTGATTGAGTGTCGTGGAACACTCTTAGGGCTTGTTTTTCTATGGTGCCCTATTTTATCATGACATGCTTTATGTTTCGATGTGGACATTGATTCTTATTGCTTTTGTTAGATGTTTATCTATGTTTTGATCATGCCTTGCATGCCATGATGATGAGATTTGATATTGATTTGCTTATACTTAAGATTTTCATGTGTTATTATTATGGACGTATGTTGATTTGACGTGCCTTGTACATGTTTTATCTTATGAGATTTGCGATGACATTGATATTTCATGCCACATAATTTTATTATACTTTTGTCGAATATTATCAGCTACACAAGCATAGCTTGCTAAGGCATTGCTTTGTTTTGCAATGTCTCATATTTGGACCGCAATAGCAGTAAGAGAAAGCAGGTGAAACAGTGTTGATTAGAGCGAGGACCACAAGGATTATTTGCATTTTGTATTTCAGAGACTAATTTAGTGAATGTCACTTGGACTTGTGTTTATATTTGTTCAGCTATACATGGATGTTGACATTTTGGATAGATTAAACCCACGCTACTTGTATAGTGTACCTTTACTTGCCGATGTGTATATGATGTAGTGATCATAGATGAACCCTAAGGGATTTAGACATATTATTCTTATTATTGTCTTTTCACGATTGTGTATGATTTGTTATGATTTTACTTTGAGCATGCTCAATGTATCGACAATTTGATTTCTGTTTATTATCGTGGTTTTGGATATGGGATGAACCTTAGGGATTTCTTTCGAATGCTAAGTTAATTATATTAATTATAAGTTTTTATTTTCAGGGATCCTGCCTATTTTATAAAGCAAATTATTATTATTATTGTTATGTATTGGAAAAAGGTTTAGAAAGCCCGGGGTATCAATCACTTAGCACCATCTCCATGACTATATCATTCCAATTGTCAATAGGCCTAGGTAGGTACCAATGTAGACAATCATTCTGAACTTTGGCATTTTTAATTTTATCCTTAGCAAATGGATGAAATTGCCTATATAAGCCGGGATGTCCGTCAGGTCTCGATTCAAAACACCAACTTCACAATCCAATCATTGAAATTTGAAAGTTTTTTGGTATCATATTCATATGAATCATATCTACAACTTCAATATATATATCAATAATTTTAATCATCAACCTCCATTCCATGTATGCCTCCCTCTCCAATACATGATACAATACATGATATCAACCACCCATACTGTATTTGTAGACTGTATGTACATACATGATACAATACAACCCATCTGCTTATCTAAGCCATCATTGAAAATTGATGATCAACCTATCTGCTAATCAAAACACCAACTTCACAATCACATCATTGAAATTTGAAAGTTTGAAACAAAGAAAGCACATACATTGATACAGTGTACTTCAATCAAAACAAAAATAGAACACATCCATTGAAATGAACTGATCTTCTTATTATATTTGAGTAAAATATATATACCTGAATGATAATATACATTCATTTACAATTTAACATCACTGAAATACAAATTAAAATTCATAATATGATCTGTCCATTCCATTCGAATATCATCTAGATCCAACTGGGAGTAACTCTAGGTCGTGAAATCCACCTGCAAGAAACATATAATAACTTAGTTCAGAGATCAGACATGTAATCTTGGATTCAGTCTGGAAATATACAAATCAAAAGTGTAACATTGGTCAGTAAGTCTAAGTGTTACCCTTCTCAATTGTGAGACTGTAACTCCATTGCGAATGAGGGTTCTCATGTATCTAAGAACATAATATCCACACTCCCAATCTGATTTTTGTTTAGGGCACTGCAGAACAATGCCACCAAAGACAATACAAAAGTTTCAAAATATAATTTCCAATAAGTTCAGGTTTAAAATTATATGAAAGAGTCTAAAGAGCAGTGATTAGTAAACTGTACCTTGGGCTTCTTCCAGTTGAGTTTTGGTGGGTGGTGAATGCCTTCCCTCTCAGCCCATTTATACCATGCTCTACACACATATAATTGAAAAGCATTAGATTATGAATATTATTATAGTGGCCACCATGCACATCCAAAGCTAGCAACATCCAATGGGACCTATAAAAATAATAATTCAATTGAATTTTCTCTAATCTTAACTGATATAGTATTCATGTGTATGAAACTATGAATTGTGAAATTAAAATGGCATAATTAAGCAACCTATGTTACAACGTACCTGCTATTGTAGGGAATCAGTAAGGCTTGCCCCTTCGCACAACTCATGAGACCAGGAATGATATCTTCACTTTGTTTGTCCTTAGGCAAATAGTCCAATTGAAAGACAAGAGAAGGGTCAAGGAACTTGTAAATGTCCTTGACCTCTAGTCTTTGCAAGCTATTATGCAAATACCTACATTTGAAATTTGGGTTAATGTTAAATAATTATTAAGTTTTATTAAAAAAGCAAGTATTAAGTAATGTTACATTGATTCGTAAGTCTTAACTCTAATAGAGCAGTTACATGACGTACCCTATATAGACTATGATGTTCATGTACTCCAATTGATCCATATTACATATGGCTAAGAGGTCTTCCTTGAATGGTGGAACCTCAACCACATCGTTTAAAAGCACACCTGCCTCTATCCTTACAGGGTTCATTGTATTTGTGTTGCCTTCATTGGCCAGTCTATACAGTACCCTTAGAAATGGAGGTGTGTTAAGTGGAACCTCCACCTGATCCCTACACTGTAGATGTAATCATGTAACATTTTAGAAATTAGTAATAAATATATACAACATATACTGATATACTAGAAGATATAAAAGAAGAGACACAGTGAGGTAAAATTAGAATATTTTATAATATTACATTGTGACTACTGACTTGTGACTTGTGAGTAGTGACTAGTGAGCACCTAACAAGTGCTTTGAACTTGTTAGTTGTTGCATCATTCAAGTTCATATGTAACATGATACAACTATGCAAAAATATAGAACTAGTACTACCTGGGAAGGCTGGGATGTGGCTACACCTACACTTGTCACTATGCTAGAATTTGCCGGTAGTGAGGTTTGCTTCAATTGCCTCTTGTGCTGCTTTTGATGATTCGACATGTTGCAGACAATATTAATCAATGAACAATTTAGGACGACTTAAAAAAGGTAGGAGAAAATGAAGCCATGACTACAGTTAGTATATATGTACCTTGGAATTGGATATCATTGGTTATATGTGTTTCTCTGGCCAACACACATGATATTCAATTACATCCCCAACAGTTTCAACATCATCCTCTTCGATTGGAAATGGAAGGGGAGCATTTGGTTGAATGGTAGTAGTGATGCACACACGCTTAGTGTGTGGAGACCTCAACTTACCATGCAAGGTGGCGGAAGTCATGGGCCGAACATCGTACAGTGTTGCCATAGCCACATGGTTCTCAGATGTATGTAGCTGCAACATGCACTGACCCACCTGCATTTGAGAAATGACATATATATATATAATAATTAGTGATGTAATGTAAAGTGTAAACTAAAAAGGTTAGTAAATAAGTAACATTGTAAAACTAAACAAGTGAATATACATACCTCACTGATTGGGAGTACTTGTTCTGCCACCTCTTCATCTGATGGAGGACTAGGAGTAAGAGTGCAACTATTATTAAATTGGGGTGGTCGAACTTGAGGTTGAGCTTCACCTTGAGGGCTGCCAACATTCTCACATGAGGTTCTTCCACCACCTTGGAGTTCCTTCAACAGTTGATCTTTGACCATGCTATATATCTCCACAACTGTTTGCTGCTTCCATTCTTCCAATTCTTATAGCATAGGAGCCTTTTGTTTGAGGAAGAATTTGGAAGGAACAACACCCCGACCTTGGCCCCTTACCCCGCCAGGGTGCTCATTCTTGTTGCCCATTGCCCTATACAGGATGTCCCCCTTTAGAGCAATGCTGCTAAGAGTCCCTGTAGTTGCACTTGCACTCTCTTGGATCAACTCTTCCTGCACACATAAAGATCATAACATGATAAAATCACTATTATATATGTAATATTTAAATAATATACTATGCAAGGGTATAAAAGTATTTAACTAGGCAGGATGCAGATAAAGTAAAAGTATAAAACTTAAAGTCTTAAACCACTTACAATTCTTGAAGCAATTGTTGCAGTTATCTCGTTGGCAAAGGTGTAGGAGTTATGCCCTTTTGAATGTGCCATTTTCCATAGAATAGCACGGTCGATGGGCTCCGTTGTCCCAGCCTTCTTTTACTGTAATAAGAGACACTAAGTCAGAGTTAATAAATAAAAATCTACTATGATTAGACAAATGGAATGTGACATGATATACTTACTACATCTGCCTCTAATCGTGCATAGCCAACCCTTGAAAGGTGGTGCGAAGTATGGTTCTGTGCACGCACCTTCTGTCCTTTTATACGCTTTGCCTAGACATCAAAGTAATGTGATCAAAATACAATCAATTATAATAATTACAAGAATCAAAATTTAGCTTGGCTAGTTCAAGTTGTGATTATCTCAAAATTAGGAGATAGCCTATACTGTACAAATTGATTCCATGCTTCCTGGTCAATGAAGCAGGAATACAACTGAGGGACCATGTTAAGCGTAGAAGAATCATGGGAATTTTGAAGTATGTACTTCCTTGCAAGCTCACTCTTCCATTTCCTCCAAGCTTCACCAGCTCCTAGCAATGTTTACTTCTTGCACTCATCAGATACGTTAAATGCAGACTACAAAACAAAAGAAGAAGCATATTAAAGTGACTAACTTACTAGTGAGTATTGTAGCAACTTTGTGTATCTTATCGTGATTCATATGTAAACAAAAACAAAATATATAAATATAAAGGACATATTATGTTATATGTAGAAAGAATTTACATACCTTGACCATTTCCCATATTGAATCTTTGACTTGTGGCGATACATGTCTCCAATCAGTCACTGATACTAGCACAAGTCTTCTACCAGTGCAACATATGAAGCTAGCATAGGCATGTGCAGCACCACCAATCGGTTGGCCTTTAGTGTTGAATTGTACCGTTTCTTTTATTCCACATGAGGTTCTCTTATTTATATGATCCATTTGTGTTGGCCCCCTCCCCCTGACCTTTCTCTTGACATTGACCGATGGTGTTACTGATGGACATGTGCTTGATAGCCTTGATTGTTCTGCTTCTGTGAGTTGTAATTGTTCTACTTGTACCTCTCCTACCTCTTCTGCTTGCTCCATGTTTGCTTCACAAATAAAAATGACTACAGTTAGACAAGAAAAGTAGAATACAGGGATAATAAGCAGTAGCACCCTTGAACCATCACAAATTTTTCATTGGACACTATACTAGAAGCCTCCTACAAGGTCAGATTTTTGCTCCCTCTATCTCTTCAAACAAGCAATTATGCATGTTCCCATTTTTTGTGATGTTGGCATAGCCCCAGAAGTATGTCATTCCAGTATGCAGAGTGGAACAAAAAATGTGATATTTTGTTTTTGTATAACATTCATTATTTCCAGCTTGATTTGGGCATTTCATTAAGTTTCCTATCTCAAAACAGCCATTCCAGTCTAATAATAATAAAAAAATCTGTTATGTTCCTTCATCCTTTATTTTTTCTTTTAGTCAACTATCACTTAATCATTCCTCTTGTTTCAACAGTTCCAACATATAAAAAATGTTGAAAATCTAACAATGTTTGATGTAGATATGTTAATTTTAGTTTTTGAGAAATTTTTCTTGAAGAAATTGGGATATAAGCGCTATCTAGTTTGTGATAAATTAGATAAAGGTAATGTTTTTGTCCATTTTGTAAAAGAAAGAACTAGTTTAATGTCTCTCTCCCTCAATCTTGTGTCTTGCTTCCTCAATTCCTCTACATTTCAGCTGGCAACTATTTCAGTAGATGCAGTTCTCTGAGAACCTGTCTATCAACACAATGGGTAAAGTCAGAAGTTCAGAACCTTTATAATTTATATGTTTGGTTTTTCCGTTAGAGGAACCTATCTCCCATAATCCCATTCCACTTCCAGCTCCATTTTCTTTTGCTCATCCATCTTTTTCCCAACAAACCCCATTTCTAGACCCAAATGAAAGACAACATAAATCGAAATATGAGAAATAGGTGTTTGAGAACGAAATGACAGAACAAGTTCAAGGCAAGGATCAAAGAAACCAGACAGAGGTTTTTTTTATGAGATTGTGTCCTTTTATTACTTTTTACGATTTTTACAGAACTGTATACGGAATTACATTACAAATGCAAAAAATCGTAAATACATACCTTTCTTTGCTTCGATCTGTGAAAGATCGAAGAGGAATGGTCATTTTCACCTTCTCAGTATAGGTTGGATTGGATCGTTGGGTTGGAACTTGGAAGATTGAAATTAGGGTTGAGAATGACCAAGGTGAAAAGTGAAAAAGATATATGATATGTATAGAACAATATAAGACGGTTTTAAAATAACCGTTCTATAATATACTTAAATATAGGACGATTTTTCAATAACTGTTCTATAATATACTTAAATATAAGATGATTTTTCAATAACCGTTCTATAATATACTTAAATATAGGACAGTTTTCAAATAACCGTTCTATAATATATTTAAATATAGGCCAGTTTTTAAATAACCGTTCTATAATATATTTAAATATACGATAGTTCTAAAATAACTGTTCTATAATATATTTAAATATAGGACAGTTTCTAAATAACCGTTTTATAATATATTTAAATATAAGATAGTTTTAAAATAACCGTTCTATAATATATTTAAATATAGAATGGCTTTCAAATAACTATTTTATAATATATTTAAATATAGGACAGTTTCTAAATAACTGTTCTATAATATATTTAAATATGGGACGGTTTTAAAATAACCATTCTATAATATATTTAAATATAGGACAGTTTCAAAATAATCGTTCTATAATATACTTAAATATAGGATGATTTTTAAATAACCGTTCTATAATATACTTAAATATAGGACTGTTTGTTTATAACCATCCTATAATATATTGAAATATAGGAGTTGTATAAGCTATAAGAGTTATGTATTTAATTAATCTTAGTTGAGGATGTGCTTAAATAAAACTAGTTATTAAGTATAGAGTAAAGAAAGAGTTATGTAATTAACTCATCTTAATTTTCTTAAGGATGAGCTTAAAAAGACAGAGCATATATGTTCATCTCAGATTCTCAGACTCAGACTTCTCAGTTGAGTATCTATCAGCTTAAAAACAAAGTTATTAGTTATGTAAGTAACTCATACTGTTATATTCAATTAAATCAATTCAACATAGTTGTTGAGGTTGAGGTTAGGGGAGGATGAGTAAAGTAAGTGTTAATTATGTATATAATGCATTTAACTCATCTGATGATCTCAGTTGAGGATCAGCTTAAAAAGCAAAGTTATGTAAGTAACTCATACTCAATTCAAAAGTTGTTGAATGTTGATGATAACATTGATAAATGATAAGTAAAGAAAGAGAAAGAGTCATGTAATTAACTCATTCGGTAAGAATGACTGAAGGAGAATAGAAACAGTTATGTAATTAACTCAGTAGCTTGAGAATGAGTATAGAAAGAGTTGTGTAATTGTCTCATTAGAGGATAATGAGTATAGTATAGGAAGGGTCCCAAGGGAATAGTTATTAGTTATGTAACATTGTAATTAACTCAATAGGTGAGGTGAGAATGAGAATGAGAATAGAGAATATGAGTTGTGTGTTGAATTAACACAAATGTTGAATGATATTACTAAGGGAGGTACTAAATTTTACTCTACAATGTCTACATGAATGATGGATCAATGGATCATGGATGAATGAGTTATTCCTAATCTATTATCATCAATTGAGAGTTAGAAATGAGAAACAAATATTGAGTTATATGAGTTGGATACATGATATTCATGGATTTGATTAAAAAGAGATATATTAGATCAATTAGTTGGTGAGACATGTGAAATTAACATAAGAAAATCATTATTCATTAGCATTTATAATTTTATACAACAATATATGACAGTTAGTTAGTCTCTCACTTCACTTTTACTTGTACAAGTTACAAAACTTGGTTAACTATTTATCTACTAACTGTAACTTGTAACAACTGACAATGTGTAGCTAAACTTAAAATGGTTGATAAGAAATTAGGTTATACAGTTATTTATAACTTATAGTTATAGGCTTATAGTTATAGCAAACAACCAGCCAGCCAGGCTAGGCTAGGGCTCTTTAGGGATAAGACTTCAAATTCAATTGGATAATTGGATTTGGGCTTACTTAACTTACATGATACAATACAATTATACAAAAAGACAAAACAATTTGCCTTAGACAGTTATATTAGACTCTAGATTGACTTACTAGACCAGATAATTATTAATTAGTTAAAGTTAAACCTTTATGCTCTTTTCAGTTTTCAACTTTCATTTTGTTTTCCTGCCACTACAAGGGGGGCCCACACCTCGGATCATCTATCAACTATCATCTAACAACTTAACAAGTAACATCAAGGACAATTACTCAAAATATTTGACAAATGATTGAAGTGTAAGTTTCATCTTTCATTAACACTAGTTGCCACACTTGCCACTTGCCAGTTTGGAATTGGAGGAAAGAAGGCTATCAGTCCCTGTCAGGCAGACTAGTCATTCGAAATCTAGCACATCACAGACTTCACAGTCACACTCACAGATTGGTAATGAAGGAATAAACCATGTGTAAAATAGGACGGTTAGTCCGTAACCGTCCTATATTCTTATGTATAAAATAGGACGGTTAGTGTATAACCATTCTATATTTAGACAATATAGAACGATTAATGTATAACCGTCCTATATGTTAAAACTATATTTATAAAAAAAATAGGACGGTTAGTAAGTAACCATTCTATATTGTCTGAATATAGGACGGTTAACACATAACCGTTCTATATTTTAAAAATATAGGATGGTTAGTACATAACCATACTATATTTTATAAATATAGGACCGTTAATACATAACCAACCCAAGCTTGAAGCTGCTTTTATAATTTACAATTTTACATCTATTTCAGATTTTCCTTTCCAGAGGACCAGAATCCAGATATCTTCTTCAAGTTCAAACTTCAACCCTTCTAACACGATGAGCAACAGTACCCCTACTACAGCACCACATGTATGTCATGTGTTTATTTTTTGTTATTTCTTTATGAAATTATGAGTCTGACTCTTTTCATTCCTCACTCTCAAGTCTCACTCCCTTCCCTTATTAGTAATTGTTGGTGAAGTGTTTAGTTTACTGTCAGTATGAACTAATTTTTTTTTGTCATTTGCATTTTGTAATATAGTCACAAGTTGAAGTTGGGAGCAGGAGCACTTATGTTTCTGATAACTTGAATATGCTACACCACAACAACGATGATGATGAGCTTGCTTATTTTGAGAACGTGGAGTTAGTTTCAAAATCCAATAGAGGTAAAAAGCATAGGAAACTAATGTCTCTAGTTTGGAATTTTTTTTAACACCTTCCTCTATCAGAAGATGGAAGGCAAAGGTGCAAATGCAAGAAGTGCTCTGCAATATATATTTATGATAGCAGATTTGGTACTGGTAACTTAAAACGTCATATAAAGACTTGTCAACGGAGCTCTTCTTGTGATATAGGCCAGTTGCTTTTATCTCAAAGTCAGGGGAGTATGTCACTAAGTGTAGCTTTAGATAATAAGTTTGATCCTGAAGTTTATTGTGAGTTAGTAGTAGCTGCAGTTGTTATGTATGATTTGCCTTTCCAATGTTTTGAGTATGATGGAATTAGAACTCTACTGAAATATTTGCGTGCAGATTTGCACTTGATTAGTAGAAATACAGTAAAAGTAGATGTTCTGAGAATGTATAAAAGAGAAAAAGGAAAGATAAAAGAGCTGTTAGAGTTGGCACCAAGCAGGATAAGTTTGACATCAGATTTGTGGACTTCTTGTATTACTGATGGTTATATAAGTCTCACAGTACATTTTTTAGATAGTCAGTGGGTCTTACAAAAGAGGATATTAAATTTTTGTTTCCTACCACCTCCACATAATGGAATATCATTAGTAGAAAAGGTATACTCATTATTGGTAGAATGGGGGATTGAGAAAAAGATTTTTTCAATCACTTTAGACAATGCTTCTGCTAATGATTCTTCTGTTGAGCTGTTAAGGCATCAATAAAACATCAGGAACACTCTTGTTTGTGGTGGAGAGTTCCTTCATCTATGTTGTTGTTGTCATGTTTTGAATTTGATTGTGCAAGATGGTTTGAAAGAAATTGATGATGCTATTCAAAAAATTAGAGAGAGTATCAAGTATGTCAAAGCATCACAAAGTAGAAAACAAAATTTTTTAGAGTGTGTGAATCACATGTCAATTGAGACAAAAAAGGGCTTAAGACAAGATTGTCCTACAAGATGGAATTCAACGTATTTGATGCTTGAAAGTGCTCTTTGTTACTAACGTGCATTTTGTCACTTAGAACTAAGTGACTCAAATTATAAGCATTATCCTTCTTTCAATGAATGGGAAAAGGCTAAAAAAATTTTGAAGTTTTTGGCAGTTTTTTATGATGCCACCTGCATGTTCTCTGGATCCATGTATCCCACTGCAAATCTCTACTTTCATGCAGCATTTGTAATTTATTTGAGTTTAACACAATACATGAGAAGTGATGATGACTATATGAAGCGTATGTCCACCCAAATGTTTGCCAAGTTTTCAAAGTACTGGTCTGAATTCAGCACCATTTTGGCAATTGCATGTGTGTTGGATCCTCGGTATAAGCTCTCCTTTGTGGAATTCTCGTACAAGAAATTGTTTGGCAATGGCTGCTTGGAGTTTGCTCAAGTTAGGGAAAAGTTATTCTCTCTCTTCAATGAATATATGGTTAAGATTTATCCTATTCCTTCTTCCTCATCTTCCCCAGTGGCTAGAGGTGCAGGTGCTGATGATAGACAGAACATGTCATATAGTCAAGAGGTTTTAGATGTCATGAAGGTGATTTTATTTATAATTGTATCTTTCATTATATGTCGCTTACTACTTAGCATATTAAAATTTGCTATGAATTGTCTTATAGTACGTTGAATAATATAATTGCATTTGCATTAGGAATTTGATTCATTTGAAGGTGAAGGAGGTACTTTGGCTATGCAAAAATCACAATTGGAGCTTTATTTAGATGAACCAAGATTGCAAGAGTCAAAGCTAGACATTCTTGCATTCTGGAAAGGCAATCAATACAGGTTGTTTGACTAATAATCTCATGTAAACACTATTTTCTGCAATCTTATTTACATTTATATTTGATTCAAATGTTGATTTTAGGTATCCTGAACTTGCTGCCATGGCTCGTGATGTCTTGAGCATTCCTATATCTACAGTTGCATTGGAGTCTGCTTTTAGTGTTGGTGGTCGGGTTCTTGACCAATATAGATCTATTTTAAAGCCAAATACCATGCAAGCATTGATTTGTGTGAGAGATTGGCTATATGGATTGAAAGGTAATAGTTTATAATTCTATATTTACATTATATTTTATATGAGCTTAGTAATAACTAATGCGTGTTTATTCTATATGATTGTAGACTCTACCATTACAACTGCCATGGATGAGCTTGCTGAGGATATTGTAACCATAAGTAGCACTACAGGATCACTTCAACCAACTGAAGACTTTAAATCAATTCATTTTGATTAATTTGTATAATTTTCATGACTTATTTTAATTTGTTGTGTTTGATACATAATACATTGATGGAAGTATATTTCCCTCATGTGCTACTTAATCTATATTTATTTACTACTATTGTGGTTATTTGATTCATTTTAGTCTCTTCTACATATCATGTGAATTGTGAACTTGTGAAGTGAGTCAGTGAGTGGTGTAATACTAAACTATAAAGAGCTGTGTTGCTTCTAAATAAAATAATAAAATATTACTGGAACATTATTGGTAATTTGATTGTCTATGTACTTGTCGTGTGGATCAGTGATTCAGTGGATATAGCAATGGCCAATGACAATGAGCATGAAAGGAGTTGGAGAAATGAATTCCTTCCTAACAATTTATTTGGGGATTAGGTTGAAAGTTTAGTTCTTCATAACTGAAAGACCCATGCTATTGAATTCTGATTTTCTGCTCAAGAACCTCATTGTCATTGCTTCAGGTGATCAAAGATGCAATTCAGTCAGAATCAGAAGATCAGTCACAACGGTGGAGTGGAATAAAACCGTAAAATATAGGATGGTTATTTCACAACCGTTCTATAAAACCCGTAACATATAAGACGGTTATGAAATAATCGTACTATAAAATAACATATAGGACGGTTATTTCACAACCGTTCTATAAAATCTGTAACATATAGGACGGTTATGAAATAACCATACTATAAAACATAACATATAGGACTGTTATTTCACAGCCGTCCTATAAAACCAATGGTATATATAAGACGGTTATGTCACAACCGTCCTATATGTTAAGGTTTTATTGGACAGTTATGTTACAACCATCCTATATGTTAGGTTTTATAGAACGGTTGTGAAATAACCTCCTATATATTAGTTTATTGTGGTTGTTTTGGGCCTTGGAAGCGGTTCTATTCCCTTAGGTGTTGGGAGAGCAGTTTTTTTAATATGTCGTGTCGTGTCATGTCATTTCGTGTCGTGTATCCAACACGAGTCAGTCAATTAATCGTGTTACATAGTTCGTGTCGTGTCATTTTTTTAAGAACCGGGTCGTGTACGAGTCATAGGTTTTTGACATGACTATTAAACGTGTCGTGTTCGTGTCGACTCGTAACTCTATTTGTGTCGTGTTTGTGTTGCCACAAACATGACTCGCCAACCCGAATTGCCACCCCTATGGTGGAGTGAAACAGTGCAAAAAGTTATTAAAGAAAAATGGATGTGTTTTAAGGCATTGCATCATCATCATCATCAAGACCTTATCCCAATTAGGGCTCTGCCACATGAATCTTATTCTTCTATTCCACTCTATTAAATACCATGGCTTCATTTAGTCCCAAAGTTTTTAAATCTTTCCTCACTACTTCTATCAGCGTTCTTTTGGGCCTTCCCCTTGCCCTTTTAGAACCTTCTACTTGTATTGCCTTACATCTTCTAACCGATACCGTTGTTGGTCTCCTTTGAACATGTCCAAATCATCTGAGTCTAGTCTCCCTCATCTTATTACCTATTGGTGTTATCTCTAAATTTCCTTAAATATTTTCATTTCTAATTCTATCCTTTCTTGTCTTACAACTCATCCATCTCAACATCCTCATTTCTGCGACACTCATCCCATGAGTATGATGTTCCTTAACTTCCCAGCACTCTGATCCATAGAGCATAGCCGACCTTATGGCCATCCTATAGAATTTTCCTTTTAGTTTGAGTGGCACTTGTCGATCACATAAAACACTAGACGCACATCTCCATTTGGTCCAACCCGCTTAAATTCTCTAGGTGACCTCCCTCTCAATCTCTCCACTCTCAAGAATCATATATCCTAAGTACCGAAAGTGGTCTTTGATGGGGACTTCTTGGTTATCAATCTTGATTGGTGTTCTACTCCTACTCTCCTTACTAAAATTACATTCCATATATTTTGTCTTAGCTTGACTAATTTTAAATCCTTCAAATTCTAATGCTTCTCTCCATAACTCTAGCTTTATGTTTACACCCTCCCTTGTCTCATCAAATAAGACTATATCATCTGTAAATAGCATGCACTAGGGAATCTCCTCATGCATATGTTTTTTTAGCTCATCCATAACCAACGTGAAAAGGTATGGACTCAATACTAATCGTTGGTGCAATCCTATAGTGACAGGAAAATCGCTAGTCACACCATTAGTGGTCTTAACATTTGTTACCGCTCCCTCATACATATCTTTAATTATGTCTATATACCCTTGAGAAGCCCCTTTACCACCCAACAACCTCCATATTAACTCTTTAGGGACTCTATCATAAGCTTTCTCTAAGTCGATAATGACACACCCCACCCACCGTGCTGTCCACAGTAATCATATTGTCCCCTTTGGGCCGAGGCCCGCATGGCTTTGTTTCTCCCCTAGCTTCCCAGGGAACAACGCGTGTTTACTGTGAGGAGTGATCCCACTCCTTATCACCCAGATCATCTCCACCCCCTAGCCAGTATGGGACTAACTCTCCTGCATCCCGCCCTTAGACCATCTTAGCTCCCCTCACACGGCCAAGCCTCTGGCCATCTTGGCACGGTAGCCATCTCCCGCTTATGGGACACACACCCCCGTGTGTCACCACACAAGCGGTGGTGCGACTAGACACCCATCCCCGGGGTCAGGGTTTGGCTCTGATACCATTTGACATACCCCACCCACCGTGGGGTCCACAGTAATCATATTGTCAGCTTTGGGCTGGGGCCCACAGGGCTTTGTTTCTCCCCCAGCTTCCCAGGGTAAAACGTATGATTATTGTGAGGAGTGATCCCACTCCTTATCACCCAAATCATCTCCACCCCCTAGCTGGTATGGGACTAACTCTCCTGCATCCCGCCCTCAGACCATCTTGGCTCCCCTCACAAGGCCAAGCCTCAGGCTATCTTGGTAAGGTAGCCTAGGTGATAAGGAGTGGGATCACTCCTCACAGTAATCACGCATTTTCCCCTGGGAAGCTGGTGGAGAAACAAAGCCCTGCGGGCCCCGGCCCAAAGCAGACAATATGATTAGTATTGACCCCATAGTGGGTGGGGTGTGTCAAATCATGCGTTTTCCCCTGGGAAGCTGGGGAAGAAATAAAGTCGTGCAGGCTCAGGCCCAAAGCGGACAATATGATTACTGTGGACCCCACGGTGGGTGGGGTGTGTCAAATGGTATCAAGGCCAAACCCCGACCGCAGGGATGGGTGGCTAGGTGCACCGCCGCTTGTGTGGTGACACAGGGGGCGTGTGTCCCGTAAGCGGGAGATTGCTACCGTGCCAAGATGGCCTGAGACTTGGCCTTGTGAGAGGAGCCAAGATGGTTTGAGGGTGGGAAGCAGGAGAATTCGTCCCATACCGGCTAGGGGGTGGAGATGATCTGGGTGATAAAGAGTGGGATCACTCCTCACAGTAATCACGCATTTTCCCCTGGGAAGCTGGGGGAGAAACAAAGCCGTGCGGGCCCTAGCCCAAAGCGGACAATATGATTATTGTGGACCCCACGGTGGGTGGGTTGTGTCAGATAAATACCATGTGGAGGTCTTTCCTCCTCTCCCTATATTTCTCTACTAATTGTCTTAGTAAGAAAATAGCTTCCATGGTAAACCTCCCAGGTATGAAACTAAACTGATTCTCCGATATACTTGTTTCATGTCGGAGCCTCTTCTCAATCACTCTTTCAAAGAGTTTCATTGTGTGGCTCATAAGTTTGATCCCTCGATAATTAGTGCAGCTCTGTATGTCTCCTTTATTCTTATATATTGGTACAATAGAGCTTTTCCTCCACTCATCAGGCATTTTCTTTGATTTTATAATCTTATTAAACAACTTGGTCAACCAAACTACCCCATTATCTCTCATTTGCTTCCAAACCTCTATTGGTATACCATCAGACCCCATGGCCTTTCCTGATTTCATCTTTTTCAAGGCCTCTTTTACTTCAAGTATTCTAATCCTACGTTCATATCTATAATATTCAATGTTATTTAGACTTATAGTATTTTCAATCCTTATATTCTCTGAGCCATTGTCATTTAACAATTTTTGAAAGTATGTTTCCCACCTTTGTTTGATCTCATCATCTTTGACTAATACCCTTTGATCATCGCTTCTAATACACCTAACATGATATAAGTCCTTACCCTTTTGTTCTCTTACTTTTGCAAGTTTAAACACACCTTTCTCACATTCTCTTCTTCCTAGTCTATTGTAGAGCTCATCATATGCTTTAAGTTTAGCCTCACTTACTATTCTCTTAGCAACTTTTTTAGCTTTCTTATATTGTTCATAGTTTTCATTATTTCTAATCTTTTGTCATGCTTTAAAACGCATCTATTTTCATTAATAACTTTTTGTATTGTTTCACTCCACCACCATGTTTTCTTTGCTAATAGCCTTTTACCCTTAGATACTCCTAAGACATCTTTTGCTACTTTCTTAATGGACTTAGCCATATTAGTCCACAAGGTATTTACTTCTGTTTCATAGTTTTAATTTCCTTCTACCATCAACTTATTTTTTAATGGGTTATTTTCTCTCTTTTTAAGTTCCACCACTTAGTTTTTTTATGTGCATTAAGTTCAGTTCTTTTTCTCCATCTTTTGATATGGATATCCATAACCATCAACCTATGTTGTGAGGTTAAACTCTTACCGAGTATCACCTTACAATCCTTACATATAGATTGTTCATTATTCTTAAGTAGAAAAAAGTCTATTTGGCTTTTATAAAGTCCACTTTTAAAGGTTATTAAGTGTTCATCCCTCTTCTTAAAGAGTGTATTTGCAATGAACAAGTTATATGACAAAGCAAAATCGAGGATATTCTCCCCCATCTCATTCCGTTCACCTATACCATACCCTCCGTGTATTCTATCATATCCTTTCTTATCTTTTCCTACATGGTCATTTAAGTATGCTCCTATAAATATCCCCTTAGTGTTGGGAATTTCTTGCATGATTCCCTCCATATCTTCCCAAAACTATCTATTGATTATATCTTGTAACCCTACTTGTGGTGCGTATGCCTTATAACATTAATAATCTATTCTCCTAGAATAAGTTTTATTATTATAATTCCATCACTAATTCTTTTAATTTCCACAACTTTAACCTTTAATTCCTTATCCAATATTACTCCTACGCCATTTTTATTATAATTCCATCATAATTTATACCCATCTATTTCTTTAGCTTTAGTCCCTTTCCACTTGGTTTCTTAGATATAAGCAATGTTGACTCTCCTACGTTTTATCGCGTCTACTAACTCCAAACTCTTACCTATCAGTGTCCCTATATTCCATGTGGCGATACGAATCCTATGTTCTGGTAATACCCTATTTACCATCGCCTTTCTCTACCTCCATGGTATGAACCCATGTCCACTTTTCACTGCACCTGGGTTTTGATGCAGCACGTCGCTTTTGAGGGGATGCTCTAGTAGCCCTTGCCCATTTTTCACTACACCAGGGATTCGATGTAGCGCGTCGCTTCTGGGAGAACGTCCCAACAACCCTTGCCTATTTTTCACCGCACTCGGGATCCAATGCAATGCGTCGCTTATGGGGAATGCCCTAGCTAGAAGGAATGTCTGTTTTTTATTCATGTCATATTTAGGTTGCCGTAGTTTTAAAAAGCTAAAGATTATTTCATTTCTTTCTTACAAATTAATATACAAATGCATATTCATTTGCAATCAGAAAAGAAATAACAAAACCATCTTCAGCTTCACCCTTGCCGGCTGGCTACCTGATGCAAGGGTTGCTATATTTTAAGAAGATGGAGATAATTTTCATTTCTTCCTCACAAACTAATATACAAATGCATATTCATTTGTATGAAAGAAATAAGAAAATCATCTTCAACTTCTCCCTTGCTGGCTGGCACCTGACACAAGACCCTCCTCCTTTTTCATCCGGGCATGGGACCGGCATTGGTGGAGTTGTTTTAAAGCATGGCAGAAGATTAGAAATAATGAAAACTATAAACAATATAAGAATGCTAAAAACGTTGCTAAGAGAATAGTAAGTGAGGTTAAACTTAAAGCATATGATGAGCTCTAAAATAGACTAGGAATAAGAGAAGGTGAGAAAGATGTGTTTAAACTTACAAAAGTAAGAGAATAAAGGGGTAAGGACTTAGATTGTATTAGGTGTATTAAAAGTGATGATCAAAAGGTATTAGCCAAAGATGATGAGATCAAACAAAGGTGGGTAACATACTTTCAAAAATTGTTAAATGACACTGGCTCTGAGAATATAAAGATTGAAAATACATTGGATATTATAGATATGAATGCAGGATTAGAATACTTGAAATAAAAGAGGCCTTGAAAGAGATGAAATTAGGAAAGGCCATGGGCCTGATGGTATACCAATAGAGGTTTGGAAGCATATGGGAGATATTGGGGTAGTTTGGTTGACTAAGTTGTTTAACAATATTATAAAATAAAAAAAAATGCCTGATGAGTGGAGGAAAAGCTCTATTGTACCAATCTATAAGAATAAATGAGACATTCAGAGCTACACTAATTATCGAGGGATCAAACTTATGAGCCACACAATGAAACTTTTTGAAAGAGTGATTAAGAAGAAACTACGACATGAAACAAGTGTATCAGAGAATCAGTTTGGTTTCATGCCTGAGAGGTCTACCATGGAAGCTATTTTCTTACTAAGACAATTAGTAGAGAAATATAGTGAGAAAAGGAAAGACCTACACATGGTCTTTATCGACTTAGAGAAAGCTTATGATAGAGTCCCTAGAAAGTTAATATGGAGGAGGGTGTTGGATGGTAAAGGGGTTTCTTAGGGGCATATAGACATAATTAAAGATATGTATGAGGGAGCGGTAACAAATGTTAAGACCACTAGTGGCGTCACTAGTGATTTTCCTGTCACTATAAGATTGCACCAAGGATCGGCATTGGGTCCCTACCTCTTCACATTAGTTATGGATGAGTTAACAAAACATCTGCATGAGGAGATTCCTGGTGCATGCTATTTGTAGATGATATAGTCCTACTTGATGAGACAAGGGATGTTGTGAACATAAAAGCTAAAGTTATGGAGAGAAGCATTAGAACTTGAAGGATTTAAAATTAGTCGAACTAAGACAGAATATATGGAATGCAATTTTAGCAAGGAGAGTAGGAGTGGAACACCAGTCAAGATTGATAACAAAGAAGTCCCCGTGAAAGACCACTTTCGGTAATTAGGATCATTGATCCATGAGAATGGAGAGATTGAGAGATTGAGAGGGAGGTTACCTAGAGAATCCAAGCGGGTTTGGACATATGGAGATGTGCATCTGGAGTTTTATGTGATTGGCAAGTGCCACTCAAACTAGAAGAAAAATTCTATAGGATGGCTATAAGGCCTGCCATGCTCTATGGATCAGAGTGTTGGGCAGTTAAGGAACACCATATTCATAGGATGAGTGTCGGAGAAATAAGGATGTTGAGATAGATGAGTGGTAAGACAAGAAAGGATAGAATTAGAAATGAAAATATTAGAGAAAATTTCGGGGTATCACCGATAGGTAACAAGATAATGGAGATTAGACTTAGATGGTTTGGACATGTTTATAGGAGACCAACAACGGCACTACTTAGAAGGAGTGAGACAATACAAGTAGAAGGTTCTAAAAGGGCAAGGGGAAGGCTCAAAAGAATGTGGATAGAAGTAGTGAGGAAAGATTTAAAAACTTTGGGACTAAATGAAGCTATGACATTTAATAGAGTGGAATGGAGGAATAAGATTCATGTGGCCGACCCCTAATTGGGATAAGGTCTTGATGATGATGATGATGATGATGATGATGATGATGATGAGAAAAAGATAAAACACGTTACAAATGTTGCTAAACTATTTTATAGATACAAAGAAAATTCTTCATTACCATTTCTAAGCATAATTTTTGACAAAAGTTTTGGTATAGAGAAAAAACTTGGTCGGGTTATCCGTTAGTGTCTCGTTGAAGCAACTGGGAGGGCCTTTGTTTAAATAACAAATGAATCATGTCACTAGCAAACCTAGCACTTTTATTAGGAAGATTAATTTAGAAAAGACAGTCTTTTAGGATGGCCAATCTAATAAATGATAATCGTACTAACAATTTGAGATTAAAGAAAGATGTTAGCAGTGATGTGAAGGTTTAACATAAACGTTCTGCAGAATAAAGTGCACATATGCAAGCTAACTGTCTGGTTGTTTGCAATCAAGTAGTGAGGGCTGCCTGCTTTGTATGGATCATCGAAGTTACTTATGCTCTACCGTACGTTTGACATGTGCGTGCACATTTATTAGAAATTTATGGGTCATTAAGGCAAGTCTATAGATTGAACCAGCTTTTACCAGTCAGGATTGCCAATAATTGCTAATAATCCGATGGGTTGCAAGAAGAAATCAATGGTTGAGAATGGCACATGGGATACGACAGTGCCGAGTTTGGCACCTCAATAATTGGCTCTTCGCTAGATATCTTATGTCCTAATCAACCTAGTTTGTAAGTTTATGATTAGACCGCTCATATCGTAAAATAACTAAAACTTTGGTGTCATGGCTCATAAACACTGCAGCCACATCTTGAATGCTTTCAATCTCCATCCTTATCCACATGAACGGTTGAGATTGAAGCAATGATCTTGAATTGCAATCTTTGCTTCTATAACCCTTTGTTTTCAATCTAAACGCACAGTCTGATTAAGTTCTTCCATTTCATATTCAGGTCTGTTTCTTCAGGCAGTTTGTGCGTTCCGTTCCGAAAGTGGACTACTTTACTCTGAGACATGGATTTATCATGGTAACATACAAAGTGTTCTCACATTTACACTTCCTTTGGCCCTTGGTTCTGGTGTCAATACCAATAGGCTGACTCTAATCTGTGATTTTCAGGCACATTTGGCTCCACAAAGTGCAACTAAATTCGACTTTCAGAAATACATCAAAAGGTCTCTTGAAGAGGATTTTAAAGTTGTGGTAGGAATCAGGTAATTTCAGACAATCTTTTTTTTTTTTTTTTTTTTTAATCTGAGATTTTACAAGGGAGTCTTGGTGCAATGGTAGAGTTGGCGTGGGTTCAAAGTGTAAAAAAAGTCTCTTGCAAAAATGCAAGATAGGACTACATGTTATAGACCTTTTGTATTCCATCCCTTCTTGGGACCTATATGAGCGAGAACTTCATGCACCAAACTGCACTTTTACATCTGATTTTAGGTTGGGCTTTTGCTCCTAGAAAATGCTTCCCTGATTGCCAGTGTTTCATACATGCAGCCCAATAATATGGATCTGCGCAGTGGTCTTACTACTATTCAATACACACGGTTAGACATGCTTTGCCATATCTTTATGCAACTTCAACGTTATCACCATGCAATATAATTCTACATTTTTTCTTTTTCCACGTTAATCTGACTAAACTAGTCATACATGTGTATTTTGTCTCAGGATGGTATGCTTATCTATGGCAGCCTTTCATTCCGTTAGTGGTAAGTGTCACCTGCTCCCTCTTATCTTGTGATGAAATGGGGTTTAAAACTCACAAGTTGACTCAGAAACTCGCCTACGAGACAGCGATCGAGTCGACTTGTTGAGTGACTCATTTCTTTGATGAAATTAGACTCAAGTTCTTCGAGTCACCAATGAGTTGGTTCAAGTTGACTCGCGTGCTTTCGAGTAGAGTAACAAATGAATAACAATATAAGGGGCTACGTGCAGATCATTCTATTAGCAGGAACAAAGCTTCAAGTGATCATAAGAAGAATGGGACTGCAAATTCAAGACCAAGGAGATGTGGTGCAGGGTGTTCCCATCGTTCAGCCAGCCGACGAACACTTTTAGTTCAACCGTCCTCGCTTTGTACTCCACCTTATCAATTTTGTTCTCTTTCAGGTACATTTTTTTCTCTCCTTGTTTATTTAATTTGCCTTCTTGATCTCTACTTTTCAACATGACTTTGCTTTAATCTCACTACAAGTTATTTATTCTGTTTTGCCTTCGTTTTTGGGTGCAGAACGCGTTTCAGCTTGCCTTGTTTGCCTGGTCTTGGGTAAGAGCCATTGAATCTAAACTCGTTTCATTTTTTCTTTCAACAAAATATACTATAATTTAGGACAGAGAATGCTACATATTTTTCACATCGTAATTGTCTAGGGATGATAATCATTTGCTTACTTTGCAGTATGAATTCGGGCTGCGTTCATGCTTCCATGAGGAGATGGAGGATGTGATAATAAGAATCTCCATGGGGTGAGTGGCCTTTAATCATGGCTGGTTCTGGTTCAAATTTCCAGAGTTGTTTATATTTTCAGGTTAGAAATTAAGAGCATTAATCAACTTGGGTGCTTTGATCAGGGTGCTCATACAGTTCCTGTGCAGCTATGTGACACTGCCCCTCTATGCATTAGTAACACAGGTAATAAATAAAGCCCAATCTATGCTTATATAACTAACAAAATTCCAACTTATTTCCCCTATAGAACATCCAGTTTTTGAGAACTTTTACGTGCATGTCAACTTGGGTGCTTTGATCAGGGTGCTCATACAGTTCCTGTGCAGCTATGTGACACTACCCCTCTATGCATTAGTAACACAGGTAATAAATAAAGCCCAATCTATGCTTATATAACTAATAAAATTCCAACTTATTTCCCCTATAGAACATCCAGTTTTTGAGAACTTTTACGTGCATGATTCAACTATAAACTTACATTATTCAACAACGATGCAGATGGGTTCAAACATGAAGCCAACGATCTTCAACGAAAAAGTAGCAACAGCTCTAAGGAAATGGCACCGCACAGCCAGAAAGCACAAAGGAGAACCGTCAGTCTGGAAGTGTAACCCTGTTCTCTAGCAGACCGGCAACTCCAACCCACGGCCTCTCGCCAGTTCATCTCTTAAAGTATTACCGAAATGAGGTTGACAGCCTCCAAAGTTCTCCTCGGTTCCATAACTCAGACCATGATCGGCGGGACACTGAAGGATCAGCCTCACCATCGGCCCACACCATGGATGGCTCCTCTCACCAACCTCGCAATCGTGCCGAGGCTGAACATGAAAGGGAGATGGAAGAGTTCTCTACAGAACCAGCAACTCTAACTCAAGCTAACCGAGATCAACATGAGATTAATATGAACTTCTCCTTTGCCAAACGATAAGGACGAGATGCCATGGTTTCATTTATTTGTTCATTTGATTTGATTACGACGCCTACGGCAACAAAGACACTGTTGATATTATTATGGTGGATGGAGAGCAGTCAATGAGAAATCGAGATGATCGGCATCTGATTCTCATTCCTTCATGGCATGTTTTTTATGTAAAATTAAATAGTTAATGAGAAATCGAGATGATCGGCATCCGATTCTCATTCCTTCATGGCATGTTTTGGATGTAAAATTATATAGAATTTCAATCTTTGAAATTGTGAAAAGTCGTCTACAGCATTCATAAAACTTCTCGGTTGCAAAAAGAAATAAAATTGTTCATTTAATTCATATGATATATTTTTCATTGTTCGAGTATACAATTTAAGAAGGTATAATAAAAAGGGTCATGATATGGACCTATGCTTCATCATTTTTTAGGTCATTGCCTTGTTGATCTGATGGAGGGGAGCCTTGGTGCAACAATAAAGTTGTCGTCGTGTGACCTTAAGGTCACCGGTTCAAGGTGTGGAAACAGCCTCTTGGAAAGATGCAAAGTAAGACTGCATACTATAGACCATTGTGGTCCACCCCTTTCCTAGACCCCGCATAGACAAGAGCTTTGTGTACCAAGGCTGCCCTTGCCTCGTTGATCTGATGGACCAGTATAATGCAATCTATTGCATCCAACATTCTAAACAGACATGATCAAATGATCGTAAGCAAATTGCTAGCACTTCCATTCAATAGTATATTTAAATTTCTAAATGTTAGCTTCTAATAAAGGTTTTGTCGCTGACTTTATTTTACTATATAGTCAAACTAGGGATACAGGTCTAATTAATGGCAGCCACCAAACTAATGACATCAAAGACCTTAAAAGTGGCATACACTCAACTGACCGAATTGATTGTTCTAACAAAAGCCACCCAATTACGGGTTTGAAACAGACGAACTAAAACAAAATTTAAGTGATGTTAAACCTCCTGTTCAATTTAATCTCAGATACTAATTATGTAAATAGACTTCTTCTTTACTGATATTGAACATGCAAAATCAAATCAAAGACTAGGGACAAGTGCCGCGTATGTTGCTTACTTATTTTTCTAAGGACTGATTTGAAGTGTAAGTCTGCTTGGTTAACTATCTAAACCATTATTTGCTAAGTCCTACCTCGTCCGAACCCTGCTCCTAAAACCCATCAGATTCTATTGGAGAAGCCCAGTCTTAATGCTGTGGCTTTTAAGTGGATGGTTACATGGTTAGAAAACAGAACACAAACGCCTGGCAAAATCCTTGTTGAACTTCATTTTATATGGATTATATGGATCATCTAAGGTCCGCCCCTACTCCAGACCCTGCATATGTTGGAGCTTCGTGCACCAGGGGCTGCCTGCTTTGTATGGATCGTCGAAGTTACTTATGCTCAACCAAGAAAACAGATATAACAACTGTCTGGTTCTGGTGTGGCCGGGGAAAGCTGGAGTGGTGCAAGTGCGTAGCATAGGAAGGCGGGAGCTGGGGGAGAAAGGAAGATATCGTCGGGCAGTAACCCGGCAAATGGGGGAAGAGAGAGGGATCGGGTCTGGTTGTGTGGGCGACCCTGTGCACACAGATCACCAGTGAAGAGGGCTTCTACTGGTGCCGGTCTGGGTAATGATGCTGGCCGGTGACTGGTATAGGTGCCATCTGGGAGGAAGAGGGAGAATGGGAAGGAGGTGGAGAAACTTGGGGAAAAGGTAGGCTTTTGGGAAAACCCGAATTAGGTTTTCCTGCGGGTAGAGAGAATGAGAAAGAACGAGGGAGAAAGAGAGATCGAGAAAGAAGACTACGACCGATGGAGAGAGAGATGAGGGAGCAGAGACAGAGAGGGTGCTGCACTGGTGCGATGCAAAAGGATTCATCAGCTGGTGCGGGTCGAGTGCTAACAGAGAGAGATGAGCCGAGAGAGAGAGAAGCGGGAGAGGGGAATGAGCGACCGGCTCGGGTAGAGATATACAGAGGGGAAGAGAGCAGAGGAGATGCTGGGCTGATCCACCAGTAGAGCGGTGTAGCAGAGAGAGTGAGAGTCCGAGAGAGGGAGAGGGAGAGGGAGAGGGAGAGGAGAGGAGAGGGTGAGAGTGAGCCGATAAAGAGAAAGAGACGAGATAGATGGGGGAGAAGAAAGAAAAGGACGTGCGAAGTGGTTTGTGCAGGGAACAGGGAGAGTACGGTGAGAAACAAAGAGATAGATTGAGAGAGACAGAGGTGAGGGAGAGTGAAAACGAGAGGAAAGGAGGGAGAGTGAAAACGATTCCTAGAGAGAGAATGGGGAGTTTGCTCTTGCGGCGGAGAAGGTAAAAGAGAGAGGTAGGTACTAGGGAGAGAGTGAACGGGCCAGAAAGGAGAAGAGGGAGACGTGGGAGATAGAAGGAGAGAGTACAAGATGTGAGAGAGAGAAGAGACCCTTACCCAAGCTTCCCAAAGCTCCTAATTCTTCAAAATTCTTTCATTTTTATAGATTTCCCAGATGATTTAAACTCTTCTTCTTCCTTATACATCTAGGTTTCCTGATGATCTTCAAATTCTTCTTTTTCTAGGAAGCTTCCTCTTCTTGATCTAATCCATTTGACTGGATCTGGATTATCCAATTCGATTTGATTGATCTGCAATGCACAAGACCGAATTAGAATCATCTAAACTGTTCATTACTCCTCTGATTAGCTCAGATGATTATCTTACCGTTAAATTTTGCAATTCAACAATTGGATGGTCAATTAGAGCTAAAATAAAATATTTTATGTAAAATCTTGAAATTGATTGCCTAGATGAGCTAATTCAATACTAAATTAGGGGTATTTTGACTAAAATTGAACACTTAACAAAATGGCCATGCTTTATTTCCCTTACAAGCCTTAGCCATTGCCTAGGGCCTGGGGCTTTGTTCTATTTGTTTCTCATCATGACTCAGTAGTGAACGGCTGTCAGTTGTCTGCATGTACATTTGTTGCAAATTTGGTATGATAATCAGGTTCTGAATGGCTATCATTTTCTGCATGTACATTTATTTCTATGCTTGTTTGTTAATTGGTAGTACTGTGACTAAATGAAGCTAGCTTTCATTGTTTCATGCGTAAATAACTTGTTTCGGCATTGAAATCTTTACTGCCTTCATTGTTTTAGATGTAACCATGCAGACAGTCCTTTCATTTCTACTGCTGTTGTAATGGCTATAAAGATAATTGGTTGTGGATAATGCTTGGTAGATGGCTTGACTAGCTATGGTTATGTGGACAACATGATTGCAGATCAGCTTAAGTAATACAGGATATTTAGATGCAAATTCCATTATTTGTTACTTTTCAGCTGGAAAAAGGTGTAGATGGCTTGTTCAATACCTTTGCCAGGCTGGATTCACGTATCTCTAGTGTGGGTCAGACTGCAGCCAAAATTGGAGATCATCTGCAGGTAAAATCCTTGTCTATATGATTGACTGCCTAGCTTCTCTGGCCCATTATAACTGTTGACCCTTTGTGGTCCGCCCTTCCCTGGACTCTGAATCACCGGGCTGCCATTTTTTTATTTGATTATCAAGCTTATTCTCATCATATTCTATATCCATATGGCGTAGGATATTATATGCGTAATGATGTAATAATTTTGATTCTCACTTGTCAGAGTGCAGATTCTCAAAGAGAAACTGCTAGCCAAACAATTGAGCTCATCAAGGTAGGTGTACGATATTTTCTTAAGTTATATCATCAAAGTTTTGCATTCCAAATGTAGCAGTTTTATTGTGTACAAAGTGCTTCACACCCTGTTGTCACAATAATTCCTTTACATCTTGTCGGTAATGTAATTCATGCAGTACTTGATGGAGTTCAATAGCAGCCCTGGTGACTTAATGGAACTTTCTCCTCTATTTTCTGACGACAGTCGTGTTGCTGAGGCTGCTTCAGTTGCACAGAAATTGAGTAAGCTTGAATTATGTTCTCTCTCTCTCTTCAACAGTAGCTTGAAATTTGTTAGTGGTTTACTTGCTACATCTCTTTTTAGAACAGTAAATTTCAATCCTGTTCAGATGAGCATGCTTATGGCTGGTTATGTACACAAAATTTTTGGATCATGTTGCCATATCATTACTGTATCTCTTAGCTTACGGTTAATGCATCTTTATTTTAAATAAGAGAGCTGGACTCGGTTGCCGAAGGACCTAAGGCCCTGCTATTAGGATCAGGGACTAAGAGGTGTTTCTACTGAACTTAGTCAGAAGCAGTCAACTTTTTTGGTTTAACCAATAAACTGGATTATGGCAAAAATACTGTACAAGTGGATCTTTGCCATGAAACATTTCAGGTAAAGCTGAGGTGATGTTGTCAGTCCCACATTCAATTTTGGCTGAATGAGCTCTTCCAAATGGTCCATGTCAAGGGTACACTAGGCACTTTCCCAAAATGTCAATCGAAGTGGTGGCAATAATTCTGTCTACTTTTCCTAAGCAGTCTACTTCTGGACCTACCAAAAACTTGTAATTTGGAAACACATGCAATCATCTTGCATCAGGAACTCCAGCCTTTGTAGGATTTGTGGCATAGATTTGGCTTCTTCGGTAGCACTCAGTGAGAACTTACTGAACTTGTTGCATATCACACTTAGGGGGTCAAATTAGTCCCAAATCCAAATTAAAAATTACTTGGGTCATTGATCTTTCAACTAGCAGTCACTTATAGAGAAATTATATTATGGACAGCCATAACTTTGTGTGGGCCCTTATCTTGGATAAAACGTTCATTAATTGTTAGCCATGACTTAGGTTGCATTTGCAAAGCAGTTTCTGGAGCTTATTCTTTCCATTTCTAAAAAAACACAAGATACGGGTTTGGAAAAATTCTATTTTTTATCTTAAGTTGTTTGTTAAGTGCTTCTCCAGGAAACTGATTCTATATTTTCTGCTTAAGGACACAAGAAACATAAATGAAAAAAATCAGTTGCCAAACACAGCCTTAAATGGGCCTTGATCTGGGAAAGTCATCCATTTAGTGATCCTAGAATATGTTTCTATTAGCTGTAAAATAGACACTGGAACTTATTACTGTCCATATTATAACTCAAGGAAAGAGTGTATAGGATCATCCGGTGGATGAGATTTTTGCAATATGGCCCATCAAAGTCATGTCAAAATGTTTCATGGTCTAGAATTAACAAAATATGGGCCCACATGGAGTTAAAGCGGCGGATAGGCCCTGTACCATTTAGTCCCACCTTGGAGGGGGACTATAATATAATTTATTGTCACTTGTAACCTTGTTAAGCTTATTTATCGTCTTTCTAAGAAGTTGGCTGTGGTAACAAAGCTTCTTTATGCACATTTCTTAAAATATGCCAAGCTGGAAAATTCTTTCCTTTTACGGAAACTTCCTGTCTATCGTAACATCTTTAAGGCAGATAAACACTACGGTTGCATAGCCTAGTATAATTTTGTAACATTTTGAAATATTGTTATCTTCTATAGGGTCATTTGCTGAGGAGGATGTTGGAAGGCATGGAATAGCTGCATCATCAGTTATGGGGACTGCAAATGCGGCAGAGGTTTAGAAGTTGCCGTTGCAAATCTGCAGGACTACTGCAATGGTGGGTTGATGAATATCCATTATCTTTTTAACATTTCCTTACTAAGTGACACTTCCACGTCCCATTCAAAAGATAATGAAACGTCCATTTGTTTAATTTTGCTCATTCGTCTGCCTTCTCCAGAACTGGAGAATAGATTGTTGTCAAGGTTCGATGCAGCCTCGCAAAAGCGAGAATTATCAACAATGGGAGAATGTGCTAAAATCCTCTCTCAGGTGGATTCCTACCTGAATTTCCATTACACATGGCGGTAGAAAGAAATAGTAAATTCGTAGTTCATTGAGTTCATTGTTTTAATGAATTTTCCTCATCCTAATTGGTTTCTATATGCAGTTTAACAGGGTAACTAGTGCCATGCAACACTATGTTGCATCTCGACCTATGTTCATTGAATGATCAAGAATAATAAGAAACATAATATTGTGTTAGTATGCATGCTTTTGAATTAATATGAATGTTAGATTTAAATAAAGATCAATAGATTAGACCATGATTAATATGATCCAAGAAAAAAGATTCAAATCATCCCATGTAAGTATGATCAAAAGAACAACTATGAAGTATAAATGAGTTGAGGAATGACTATATATATATATATATATGATTTGACAGATACATGAAGGATATGATGATCAAGATCAATGAGAGGATGAAATATTGAAAGTAAAGGTAAATGGACCTTAAGAATATATTCAATATATAAGATACATGTATTTTACACATTATTTTATCCTGACAATTATATATTGATTATAATTGTCTTAGAATTGTTTATGATCAACAAATGATGGTGAAATGAATACAAAGTGATTGATTAAGTAATTATGAAATTACTTAATGGGTAGAATGAGAAAATTTGAACTACATAAGTTGGACCCCCAAATCTTAAGGAAAGAAGTTATAGGCATGTCCTACTATAACCAGACACACAGTTTGTAAGTATAAAATATTATTTTCCATACAAGTATAGAGACTTGTGATTTTGTTTTAAGACAGGCTTATGCTTGGGGATGCCAAATGCTAGGAGAGTTATGAGGGTTTGGCCACCCTCTCTCCAAAACTGATTATGATGATGATCTCGTGCCCAAAGAGAGCCAAAATGTCGGGAGGGGCAATTATGGAAAGGTCGCCACTGTGACAACCATGGTTCCCCCATACGAACATGGATCTGTATTTTCTGCCGTGGTATCAATGGAATATTGAGCAGTTATCTGGGATCGCAGTATGGATTAAGACTGCAAGCATGGTAATCCTTGAGATTATTTTGCATTATGATGCAATTGATTATGGTATGATGAGATGCCCAGTAAAAGTTATTATCGATGTTGTATTAGAAGATGATTCCCAATTCGATATGATTATATATTAACACCTAGTGTTAATATTGAAACCAGCTTGGAAATGAGATATTATTGATGATATTGACTATATTCACGATTTTCAGTAGTTTTATTTATATGTAATATATACATATAATTCATATAATGAGTGAAGGATGAAATGGTTATTCAATTATATAAATTGATTTATATCATGGATATAAAGAACTGTTGATTTTGAAATATAATGATTATATTTCTTAAATCTCCTACCAAGCATAGCTTGCTGAGATATTGTAAATGTTTGAATGTTTACAATATCTCAAATACAGTTAAGGCAGATTGAAAGCTCAAGACTTGAGGATAATCATCACTGAACTACTACTCATGGTATTTACTTTGAGGAAGATTGTATTAATTGTTTTATAATTTGGATTGTAATATTTGGACAAGGTATGTAATGACTATCAGGGTTGTGTATGTGAACTACTAGATTGATCCTGGTTTTAATAAAAGTATTTTTATTGATATTCAATAGAAATTTTATTTTATACAAAAATCTATGTATGATAAGTAATTTGATGTGGCACTTGGGTTTTTGATAAATTAATTTCAGAGAAAATATGTTTCCGCTATTTGTATTTTAAAAGAGTTTCAAAATCAAGACCTTACCTTTGCAAATATTTATGAAAATGTGTTTTAAAAACTCAGGTTCTCACAGCTTGTTAGTAGAATTGGAAGGAATTTATAAAGATTTCATTATTCTTAATGGTCAAATTTGGTCTACACATTAACATACTATATTATAAAAAGCATAAAAAGTTAACTAAGAGTGAAATTGATGGGTTCTAGGCTATCAATAAATGAGCTTGCCTCTCTTTTTCAGAGAGAGAGAGTGAGAGATGGACTATCTATCTACTTAATATAAGTGCATAAGCATATTGTGAAGCATTTTAGCTAAGAAATATTTATTTAACAATAAATTAAAGATGACACAACTGTTAAGTGTTCAATTTTAGTAAAAATACCCCTAATTTAGCATTCAATTAAAGTATCTAACTGATCAAATTTGTAATTTTTAGCTTGATTTCGAATTTAGCTCAAATTGACCGTCCAATCATTAATTTGTCAAAATTAACGATAAGATGATTATTAAAGCTTATTAGATGATTAATGTATGGTACAGATAACTCTAATTTGGTATTTTATCTTGCAGATTTACCAAAAGAGGCATAGATGGCTAAGATCAAAAGTTAAATGTGCAAATTATCTTAAAGGACATTAAATAAAGCTGGGATGGTTTCCTAATTGGAAATCAAACTACAAAGGAAAATATGCCAAGATGGAGAATGATAGTTGCACTTGTGGAGAAGTTTCCAAAGTAAAGGAGGCACCAAATTAGAAAGAGAAAAATTTATAAGAGAAAAGAAGGCAACCACTCTTGGGATCTCTTCTTTTGGTTGGACAGGAAAGCTGACCTGTCACTCCTCTTCTCCCCCTTTCTTTCCTTTCTCCTCACTCTCTATTACCTCTCTCTCTCTCTCTCTCTCTGATTCCGATCACTTTCCTTCTCTCTTTCCCCACTGTCATCCCCATCCCACGTTCCTCTCCGCCCCTCAGTCCTCTCATCACTGACGCGTCACCTATCAGCCAACGGCATCAGTCTGCCCAGCTACATCAATCACCCAGAGCACCCAGCACCGCCTCTTCCTCCCTTTTCCACCGGCCGGCACTGCATAATAGCACCGACCAGTCCACTTCTCTCCTCTCTCTCTCTCTCTCTCCCTCCTTCCTCTTCTTCTCTATCCCTTCTCATCCCTCCCTCTCTCTACCTCCCCTTAGCTGATCCCATAGCAGGCAGTCACTCTCTCTCTCTCTCTCTCTCTCTCTCTCTCTCTCTCTCTCTCTCCCATGCCCCTCGTTCACTCCCTCGTCATTCCTCTACCCCAACCTCTATCACTGTTGCACTCTCCCCTCTGCTTTGATTGTCCATCTCGAGATCTTATTTTTTGTATTACATTTTAACTCTGGATGATAGTAAAAAGAGAAAAAGGGGAGGATTCCACCATCTTGTGACTCTGGAGCCCATTAACCATCTATCCTTAGCATGATTGAGCAATCTACATCATCTCTCATCAATCTAATATAATGCTTTTCAATTTTTTTCATAATTTTACTAAACATGAAAACTTGCCTTTGAGTGCGAAGATCTATTCTTCTTTACTTTGATCAAGCTTATTAAAACGTCCAGTAAGGAGCAGAAAACATGTGGGAGCACACACAGGCAGTCAGCAAGCCGGGCAGACTTCAAGCCTTTCAGTTTAAAGAGTCCAAAAGCTGCCCGCTTTTTAGAAGTCTACTTCTTGTTCTCTAATTACTGCACTACCTTAGCATTTTTCCCATCCTCCACAGCAAGAAAAGAAGAGAGTTTGAATCTGTCCTTGGACTTGTGGCACGATCTTTGTTAGCATGATTCTGGTTTTGGAAGTTGGGAAGATCAGAAAGGAGACAAGTTATTGAGGTAGATAATCATCGAAGGCAACAGTACCCACCTGTCTATGTCTTATTGCACAGCCATGACATTCTAGTTATGGGATGGAAGATGTCCAACTAGGAGAATTTATTCAGGAGCATCGTTACTCAAAAGGATTACAAAAAAAGAAGGAGAGGAATAGAAATATTGTTCGTGCACGTGAACAGTAATTCTTCTTCTTCAGTTTTCAACTTGTGGATGTTCATCTTCCTTAAAACAACGGCTCTACATGCAGCCATCTAGAAATCTTCCTTTGGATGATCTGGCCCATTCATATTGTTTGAACTTCCCTAAATTGGCTAGATAGCAAAATTCATGATTGTTAGATTATTTTAGCTATGCCGTCTTGTGCTTTTAAGTCATAATCATTGGATTTTCAACTGAAAAAACTAGTAACTAGAAGCATCCCATTGGCAAAAGTTATTCATGTTGCCAAATTAATGGAGGCCAAAGAAGATGAATGGTAGGGGTGGCAAATCATGTCTGCGAGTCGTGTTCGTGTCGTGTCAAGATTGACCTATTAGAGTATATGGGTAGACACGAACACACTCCGATTAATTATCGTATCAAGAACTCGTGACTTGAACATGATGTGATTATTAAACGAGCCAACACAATACGACTCTTGTAACACGATTAGAAGAATGTACTGTATACAACAATTATTGAAAAACTGTCTTATATTATAACTAATATAAGACGGTTTTTGAAAAACCATCCTATATTGCTATAAGAATATAGGACAGTTTTTTAACAAGTGGAGGAGAGTTAAATGGGTCACAAAATGGGTCAACATTGGTTGACCTGAACATGATAATGTCCATTCATGAGCTTGGTTTAACCAGAGAAAATTTGATTTGCATGGCACTTCTTCTTGGGAGTGATTATACCGAAGTTGTCAGATAATGTCCATTGGTAAACTCACGTGGTTCACTTACTAGGAAATCATCAATTCAATGACTTCCCTTCCATTTCTCTTGTTTCTTCAGGACTAGATGCAATTCATTTTCTGAGACTCCAGTGTATCTGGATGTGTGATTATCCTAGTTACATATCTTTCTTGCTATAACGAGGGTGTATGACATGTGCTAGAAGTTTAAGGAACTAAGTTTACTTGCTCATTTATAGTCTAGAAACAGGTCCTCTGTTTTGTTTCTTTATTGCATTTTATTTTGATGATGTAGTGGGATTGGTATAGGCAATGCAATTGAAGTTGTTAATGCATTTCTTGAGGAAGACGGCCTCCAAAAATTCAGGGGATGGATTGAAGCACTAGATCCATCCATTTTAGTAAAGCTCGTCGTTCTCCCTGGAGATGTTTCAAGGAAAAAATCATCAAAACCGAGGAGGGACAGTGCAGGTGGTTCGACAAAGAGTGAGGAAGTTTCTGCACCAAATGATATATAACACCGTGGAAGGTTGTGATAGTCAACAGTTTCTGCATGATCTCTCAGACATCAAATAGATTTCTATTCAGTTTCATTATTCATGCACTTGCATTAACACAAACAAAAATGTGGTTGGAAGCATTGTAAACCTTCAATGAGAGATTTGCAAAAATATTTAACCAAAGAACTAAGAAAGCTATGAAAAGAATTACTAGCAATAACTCATTGGAGATGATGGATGATACTGTAAAAATGGTAACAAATTTAGGAAAAGGTCTTCTGGAATCGAGGAAGATAAAGCTAGAAGATCCACTAGTGGATTGAATAATGGTGCTGATGGTGAGGGAGAGAGAACAGAAAGACACCCTCAAAGCAACCAAGAAAACAAAGAAGAGGGAAGCAAGATATGCAGAGAGAAGTAGGGTGGTGTTTAGAACCATTTAGTCAAAAAGGTATAGAAACGTGTTGTGAAGAAAGGAGCAACTATGAATGTGTCTAGAAGAGGCAGAGGCAGAGGCAGAGGCAGAGGGGTTAGACATAGGAAGAAACCAAGCTTTGATATGAGTGAAACTAGATTAAGTGATGCCACTGACACCTATGCTGAAAATGATGCTCGAGCAGGTAAGTTTCACTTAGATTTGCACTTCTTCCTCTTAAAATTCATCTCTAGAAGTAACAACTAGGTTCAATTGATGCTTTATTATATTCAGCCCTTTGTCATCTTTCTTACTTTTGCATAAAAAATTTCATTCAGTGAAAACGAAGTTAAATATGCAGTGAAAGATTTCGACAATGATGGTATCATCAGTTCATCAAAACAAGTGATACTGACCCTGCAGATGAAGGAGGACTTGATGTAGAGGAGTTCCAGGAAATGGACGTGGTTGAAGAAGCACACAATTCTGATGATAGGGACCTAGGGAATGAGCCTTAGTAGGAAAATAGGGTACCATTTTATTGGGGGTGGATTTTGCACAGATGAAACTGACTTAACTAATGACCCAATTCAGTTAATTCCAAACCCACAAGAATTTCTGAGGAACTCCCACCTGAAGGAAGGATTGTTGCTTCTGAAGCAAGTTGGAGTTTGAATGATGAATATTTTGCAGGTGATGATTCGAACATGACGAAGCTTCCAGGGGAACACAAAGATGAAAGGAAAACTATCAATTTGGGACGGGTCTTAATGTTATGCCTGCTTTGTGAAGGAAAAGACAGAAAACTTGATGATAAATAGGTTTCTACAATCACACATATTTGCCATCAACAAGATGGAACTTGTAGTGTGCATCAACATGGTTATACATAGTTGCCAATATTATACATATATGCATGTAAATAAAGTAACAAACAGTTTCTGTTTTACTATTATTTGAAGGGCCCCAAATTATTTCACCATCTTTAGTGATGTAACAGTTTTGGACATGTAGGGATATGTTTGCTTAAGAAGAAACTCGGCAGACATGTCTCCATTTTGTTTTCCATGGCACGATGTTTGCTGCCTGTGGATGAGGTTTTCCATGAATAGCTATCCTATGTGGAAAACGTTATAAGTGCTATTTTTTTCTTTGATACAAAGAATTACAAAACATATTATTTACATGTTCTCATAAATCTAACTCTGGCCAACTAAGTGTATTGCAGAGGAAATTTCAAGTTGTCTGCGGCAAAATCCAGAGAGCTTGCATGTAAAACATCAGTGATGCCTGTTTTAAATAAATATGCATATTTATGCATAAAACGTAAGCAATGTGTTAAGTGTTCAATTTTGGTCAAAATACCCCTAATTTAGCTTTCAATTAGATCATCTAACTGTTCAAATTTGTAAAATTTAGCTTGATTTTGAATTTAACTCCAATTGATCATTCAAACCTTAATTTGTCAAAATCAACAGTTAGATGATCATTAGAGCTCATAAGATGATTAATATGAGATTCAGATGATTCTAATATAGCTTTTTTTGTTGCAAATCAACCAAAAGACGCATGGATAGCTACAATTAAAAGTTAACAGGGTAGATCATCTTAAAGTGCAATGGATGAACCAGATCACCATGGAGATAATTGGGATAGTTTCTTAGAAGACAAGGGATCTTAATTTGGAATCATGGGAAAAAAAGGAAAGGCAACTTTAAATTTTGAATAAATTTCCAAAAGGGAGAGCTTAAAGGAGGCAAGCAAAACTCTCTCTCCCCCACTCTCTTTCCTCCTCTTCTCTCTTTCCTTCCTTATTTCTTCTCTTTCCTTTCCCACTCTCTCACCGTTTTTTTTCTTCTTATTCCTCCCTATTTCTTCTTCTCTCCTATCTCCCATTCTCCTCTCTTCTTTTCTTCTCTCCATCCTTACTCTTTCCCTCCCTCTCTCTCTCACGTACCCACCTCTCTTCTCCCTTCTTTCTCACAACTCTCCTCTCTCCCTTCTAACCATATCTCGAACTCCCTCTTCTTCAACCGGACCACCCACAAACAGCCCCTTCTCTCTCTCACGACTTTGCTCCCTCTCACACTTCTTTTTCTTTCATGCTCCATCTCTCTCTCTCTCTCTCTAGCGCGCTCACACAACTCCCCTCTCCTCTTCTCCTATCTCACACACGTCCTTCTTCTCTCACCATCCTTCTCTCCCTTCTCTCTTGTCCACCCCTCTCGTGCTCTCTTCCATGCTCTCCATTCTCTCTCTCTCTCTCTCTCTCTCTCTCTCTCTCTCTCTCTCTCTCTCTCTCTCTCTCTCTCTCTCTCTCTCTCTGCCACGAGCCCATCACGGGCCCCTGCTTCCAGCGTTTCCACTTCAGCCCCAATCGGACGGTCCAGACAGCTCCCAGTCAGCTCCTGATTCCATTGCACTTCCAATCCTCCGGCCCAACATCACTTCACTGGCCACCCTCTTCTCTACATCACTCATCGTCCTCTGCCTCCATCGCTCCAGACCGTATGCCAGGTCATCCCCTTCTTCTCCATCCAAGGCGTCGTCAAATAGCCCAGTGGAAGGAAACCCAAATCGGGTTTTCTCCCATCTTCTCCTCCTTTCCTCCTTTCCTCTTTTCCCCTTCCCTTTTTCCTCTCTTTCCTTTCTTCCTTCTCTTCTCCCTCCTTCGTTTCTCTCCTTCTTCATCTGGTTTTTCCCAAAAACCAAAATTTTCACAAAATTCCAGTTTTGCCCTCGCTCTTTAAAAGAAATTTCAATTATGTCCTTTTCTGTTAATTCCATCTATATCTCTATTTCATTTACATCTGTGTCTCATTTTATTCCCATTCTATTTTATCCATATTCTGTTATCCATGAATTGTCCAATCTAAATCAGATCATTTAAGGCTTAACCCAATCAATGAGTTAGCCTTAATCAAACCAAAACATTCAATTTTTCCTTCGTTTCTCAGCAGATTTCAAATTAATTTTACATTTTTGTTCTTAGGACATCCCTAGATCTAATTGATGTTTCTGATTTTCGATCTGAAATCCAAAACTTAATCTGAGCCGTCCAAATCTTGAAATTACAAGTTAGCCCAGATATTGACCATTTTGATGAATCTGACGAATCTGACAAATCTGACTGTTGAATCTCTAATCAAGGACATGATGAAGATATATATGAATACTGATCATCTCTCAGGACATCATATTTGAAAATTTTGATAGTAATTGATCTAGGAAAGTAGTTTCTTCTTGTTATTTGATTTTGTTTGTTTTCTTTAGAAACTAAAAATTCTGTAATTTTGTTGGATATGATATTTGATTATCATTTCAATAATTTTAGTATTTTTGAGTAATTTATTTTTAATTTTAGATAATTAAATTTTATTGAAATTCATACTTTTTAAATCAAGTCCTCGTGGGATCGACCCGTACTTGCATAAGCTACACTACAATAGCCCGTGCACTTGCAGTTAAGTAATCAACACAATGCCAACCATGGACTTCTTTACTAGACTTCAGTATGCAACAATAGAAATATGACTAAATTCAAAAAGTCAAAATCAATTAGAAATCAATAGATCCAAGTCATAAGATCTCAACAACACGTCAAAACAACAAGTCAAATATAATGATCATGAAATACTTAAAATAGTCATCTTTCAAAGCAGATGATAACATCTCTATAGATATTATGCACATGGTCTTTCGGTTTTGTTCCCACCGCAAGCTGCCTCATTTGGTGATCTGCCCACTTGGAACTCAAGCTGACTAGTCACGAGTACTCCTTTATGACCATCTCAATGCTATATGCATATCAATACAACTGAAATCATAGGGCTAACTATGTTCACGACTTGAACACTTCTGAATCGTGTGTCTTCGGTATCTAGAGACCAATCCGCCATAGCCTCCACGACGACTATGGATATGTCCCCGGAAGGGTGCTGTGAACACCTCCAATGGTCGTCCCTGTTTACCACAGCAGTCAGGGAAGGGACAATGCCATTTTTGGCAATGATACCATCCACCTTTTTGTTGGTAGAGGCCGGGAGGTCAACGCCGTACAACCTCTCAACATAGTACCCACCAGGCTCAATAACCCAAAAGGCATATATAGATAAATCCAAATCTCAATCATCATAAATCATGCAATTTATGCATTTGTTTTCAAAACATGCGAGCAATGCATAAAATCTGTTCATGCCAGAAATTGTATTCAAGGTCATAAATCATGAAGACAATTCTGCATGCTCGTATAAGAACATCATATCCCAAAAGCATACTAAGTACGGTGATAGATTCAAGTGCTTCGAGGCCATAAAATCATGAATACAAATATGCAAACTTGTATAAGAACATCATATCTTAAAGAGCATACAAAATACAGTAATAACGACAAGTAAATCACATAGAGTCTGGGATGCACTTAAAAACTTAGTAGTATCAGACTACCTACCTTGATGTTCCTTAAATCACGTTCCTCATTACTCGACCCTAACCCATCTTTGTGAAACCCTGGATATTAATTGATAACAATGATTCCAATATCATTTCCCATCCTTTGTAGATCATTACTTAGACTTATAGATTAACAGCTAGATATGCCTTTCGGGTTATAGGTCATCACATAAATGCGTTTCCAAGCTAGATCTATTATTCAAGGGCTGATACATGTACTTTGGAGTTAATCCTGAGCTATTAATCCCTTAACACCTCTAATGGATTAAGTCATGAGATCTGATTATCTTTGACATGGTAAATCTATGAGATTTCTATAGTTTTTGGGCTATAGTTATATGAAATAGTTTTCTTATCCTAATTTTTATAGTCTCATTAGGTCCGTGTCATTATTATGAGTGCAACGGTTCTTTCGGATCCTCAATCGGAGTTATACAACCTCTTTAATTGCATTTTTAGTGTCACAAATCAACGGACGAACCAGATTCGTCCATACTGAGCCTGCGCGTCACGGTTCCTAGGATGTGTGCAGGTCTTAGTCTAGCAGAGACCATGTTCGCACGCATGCAGACGCCCGAATGGAGGCTAGGGCGCACGTCCTGAATGACTTCGTGTGGACGCGTCTTCAGCGCGCTCATGCATTCCGGTCTAACCGGGACCCCACCCGCACGCAGTGTGTGATGGAAGTCCATCCCAGGGAACGTGTTCTAGGCGCGGGTTGCGCGCTGCGTCCCTGGGATGCCCTGGTTCAATGGATCGGCAGACCCATCGAATTTGGGTTTGCTTCTGGCGATTTTTGGTGGGGAAATGCCAGATCCGGCATGGATCTGAGCCGAAAGAGGGGAAACGAAGGGAAAGAAAAGGGAAGAGGAGAAGGGAAGAGGAGGAGGGTACTTGGGTGGTGGAAGAGTGCAGAGATTCTGTGTTTTTCTCCATGTCGCCCAAACCCTAAATGTCAGAAATCTCAAAGAAGATGCATTGGACTGAGGAGGAGAAAGGGATGGTCGGGGAGGAGGGGAAAGAAGGTTTTTATAGAGGGTGAAGGTGGTGCTGCCTAATGGCGGTGCCGCCATTTCTTCCGGCGGCGCCTTGCAGAGGCGGTGCTGGAAGTCGATGGGAGGTAGGGGACGACCAGGGGTGTCATTATCAAAACAACCCCATGTGTTTTTGGTCCTTTTCATTTTAGAGACAAATTACAGATATGCCCTTAATTTTCAATACTTATAACTTCTTCATACGAACTTCGTTTTCAGTGTTCTTTGAGGCATTGGATTCTATTTTGAGCGTAGAATCTAATGATGTGGACATTTCTCACAAATTCTTTTGTTTCATATTTTAATTAAAATAAAATATCTAACCACCTATTAAGGTGATTTAAGCGTATATTAATTCTCAAAAAAAAACAAACCAAACACCATAATTGATCATGGTTGTAAAAGTGATGTAATAGTATTGACAAATTTCAGTCATTACGGCTACACCATTGTATTGTGGGGTACGTGGGACCATTTTCTTGTGTCGGGTAGTAAAAATTGTCTTTAGCTCAATTAAGTGTACATCTCTAAGTCATCCTACGAGCTTGAATCTTAAAGATGCCAATACTAGAATAAAGAAAGAAGATATATGCACTCAGCAGAACAAAATCATGAAGTTTGCTTTTGGCATGGCTACCTAAGGCAGATTTTAGAAGATGAAGTGTTTGGATTAATGCAGAAAGGGTTTACTTATAACCGACCGTAGCATATATTGCATCCTGCAAAAAGTTAGGTACCGAGTAATGTTTATTTTAGGTAATTGTGAGTGTTAGAGAAAATTACATTTCCTTTTATTACAAGCAAAGAAGTACAAAGCAATCACTCACATATACTCTTAAATTAAATGCTCGGCTATAAAGGGAAGCGAGGAGTTGAACATGTAACCAAACATATTCTTGGGGTGATGTTTGAGTTGTCTGCGATCAGCTGTGCTAGATATTTGTTAGTAGAGAAAATTATAATTTAGTTCCTTAAACCATGACTTAAAAATTCTTTAATCCTTAAATTACCCGTTGGGCAGTTTAGTCCCGATTTATTGATATTTTTCTCCGTTAATCCTTATATTTTTATATTAAGGGATTTTAAATGATTTAGAAAAGAAATTAAAGAAAAGAAAAAATGGGTCAGAGTTCTTCATCAGCCAAATTTGCAAGAGAGAGAGTGAGAGTCGAAGACCTCTTCTTCGTCCGATTACCTTTTTGATAATCAAGCAAAACCTCACCATTAGTGATGGTTGATAAGGTTTTGGGGGAAGGAGTTAGTAATGAGGGGCTGGAAGATTGTCTTAATAGGAGAAGAGAAGGTAGCTGATTTACACTCGCTCTCACCGCCGTTGCAAATTTGGTTTGGGAAGGACTTCGACCATTTTTTTTTTTTTTTAATAACCTAAGATAATCAGTAAGAATGAAAAGCAATAGAATATTGGTAGATGGGCTAAAAAGATACATCCATCGATGGAAAGTTGATGGAAGGACTAAAAGTGAAAAATAGGGACTAAATTAAGGAATAAGCAGTTCTTTAAGTTGCTAGGGACGGACTAAACTGTACTTTTCCCTAAATGTTATGTCCAGTGTATCCACCCGTCTTTTTTCCTTTTTAATACACAAAAAAATAAATTATACAACCATAAGCGCTTACATACTCCTTGAATATGTATACCAACAAAATCATTCCACAGCATCATTTCAAGCTAACCTGGAGATTTCGTCCTCCAAATAGCTGAATCTTTCTTTATAATGGCGAATTAGTAAGTCTGTCTGCTGGATGATGCCCTTCTCTATACGTATGATATGCCACTTCATTCTGGAATCGACGACAAAGCCCAAAGACAATGCTCCAAAATAGATTTAGCTTCAATGGATGAAGCTTTTCCGTCTTTGATCATGTTGATGACAACGTTTGGATCTCGTCTGATCATGAGTTTAGATGTTGCTAACTCAACAGCGATTAAAATTCCATGAAGAAGGGCTTCTAACTCTGCATAACCTGCTAAAACCTTCCTCTATGGTCTCTTATTAAACCTCCCGCCCTCGCCAATTTAGAACCCCCGTTTTAGCAGCTCCATCATAATTTAAAAACATCACAGCTAGGAAGGTTTATATAACATGCTTAGTTTTCAATTCCATTTCTTTTCGGCCGGGATTCCCAAATCATACTGGTCGATCTGGAGCGGTAAACGGAAGAGCAGTGCTGTAAAACGCAATCCACAACTATGATTGCATGGACGCAAAGAACAATGATCACCTCAAAAAAAATTTATTAGGAGCTGCTGGTCACATGGGAAGGGGAGCTTTGGCGCAACGGTAGAGTTGTCGTGTGACCTTGAGGTCATGGGTTCAAGGTGTAAAAACAGCCTCTTGCAAAATGCAAGATAAGACTAATGCTATTGACCTTTGTGGTCCGCCCCTTCTCCAAACCCTTCATACGCAGGAGTTTCTTGAATGGGGCTGCCTTTTTTTAGCTGCTTGTCACATGGAAAGCATCCATGGATATTGCTTTTCATGAACTGGCTTGTTTGGGGTATATAACCTTTTCCTAAACTTCTTTACCTTCTATACCTGTTTTGTTTGGAGAAACCCGATGTGCGAGTATCAATTGATGGATGCTAACTTGTCTCTATACATGTGCAAATTAGAGTTCTTCGCAACTGCTCTATTGACCTTTGTGGTCTGCCCCCTTCCCCAGACCCTGCATATGCAGGAGTTTTGTGCACGGGGCTGCCTTTTTTTTAGCTGCTTGTCACATGAAAAGCATCCATGAATATTGCTTTTCATGAACTACATACTATTGACCTTTGTGGTCCGCCCCTTCCCCTGACCCTACATAAACAGGAGTTTTGTGCACGGGGCTGCCTTTTTTTAGCTGCTTGTCACATGGAAAGCATCCATGGTTATTGCTTTTCATGAACTGGCTTGTCTGCGGTATAACCTTTTCCTAAACTTCTTTACCTTCTATACCTGTTTTGTTTGGAGAAATCTGATGTGCGGGTATCAATTGATGGATGCTAACTTGTCCCTATACATGTGCGAACTAGAGTTCTTCGCAGCTGCTCTATAATGATTGACTAAACAGTACTGATAATATGCAACTTATCCGAAAAATTGATCAAACAATGATCAAGGGATATGTGTGATATCCATCTTCTGGGCCTCGATAACTCCAGATCCAATGTTAATAGAAATCCTCTTTCATGCCTTGTCTTTTGGATTGCATGTTAGAGTTGACCTAACAATAATGAAATAATCGTTTTAACCCACGAGAAGAAAACAATTGTTTTGCTACTAGAGCGGCCATAGGATGCAATTGATATTTTCTATCTAAATATTAAGCTAATGGTTTTTCTTTTAGCACTCGAATCCAATAATTTTTTGCCATATCAGCACTTCTTTTTTTCCTGCCTCATTGTATTCTGGACAAATCCCCAGACCCCGCATAGGCCGGAGCTTTGTGCAACGGGGCTGCCCTTTTATTGTGGTTGGACAAATATACTGTTAGAGGATTTGTCTTATACTTCTCTTTGTTAGCCACATATCAATTCCAAGGATCTCCACTCATTTCTCATCTTTCCTAAAAAAAAAATTTATATATATTCTGGCATTTAATGATCTAAACCCATTCAATGATTTAATCTGTCCATTTAATAGTTATATGACATCCTTTTTAAATTGGCAATAAAAAAGGGCTTCCCTAGTGGTACCTTACGGTTGGTGTTCATGGATGTGTATTTCCAACATTCTGAAAAAGAAAACAATATTATATGATGTTGATCATTTTTCATCTTATTAGTTGCATCAAGTTATTGATCTGGTGGGTATTAAAGGAGAAAATATCTTGTCTGGAATTGGATTTCCCGAGTACTTTGTGTCCAGGGCACACAAGCAAATGGTGCTGTTGAGATTCGGAACTGAAACAGGTTTTGTTCTCCTTTTTGTTGAAGGACAGATTTTATTCTCCTTGAATGTTACATAGTATGAAATACGGTCTCCATGCCCCTTGTCAAATCCAAAGGACACTTAACAAACCAATATCAATAAGATATTAACCTCATACTGGAATATCACAGAGAGGAAAAGCCCTCCGTAAGGTGACTTCCAACTTATCTAGCATATCCATGTCCAGCGTTGTCGTTCCCTCGGAGAGCTTCCATGAGAAGGAATGAAGAAGAGAAGCCAACATCAGGTGCACCATCAGCGACGCAAGAGGCAATCCAAAACAGATTCGTCTACCGGCACCGAATGGAATACGCTCAAAATGTCGGCCTCTAAAATCAATTTCAGAGTGCAATAACCTCACAGACTTGAAAGCAGTCGGCAGGGCCAAACATCATCATCTCTGCCAATTGCCCACACATTTACAAGGACTTGGGCATTTTTGGGTACAGCATAACCGCAAACTTCCACATCAGATCCTGCTTTGTGGGTGGATGTAGGCAAAATGTTTCTTTCACAATAGCATGTAATTGAGGGAGTCGAGAAATATCCGATTCTTCGACAGTCTCTCTTGGGTTGATAATTCTCTCTTGGGTTGATAATTTGTGCGATCTCGCGCCGATCTCTTGCCATTTCTTCTGGATTATGGATCAGCTCTGCCATGGCCATTCTAATGTGTTGGAACTTTCTCGCTTCCCGAGCATTCGTAAGAAAAGAGCTTGGGAAGTTTAGACCGCAATTCGTTGCTGGTCTACTTCTGGTGTGCTACATCATATTATTATGAGGGTTACATGTCAATAAATCTGGCTCCATTTATATAATTTTTTACCTAGAAATCTTACGCTTTCGACTAGGAGCTGTTGTTTTGATGTTGACAACCTCTTTCTTAGTTCTTAAGAAAGAGGAGCAATCACATGGTAAGCTGTAGTGTCGTGCCATGCCTTACCTTTCAGTATGCGCCCCGGCATCCTTGGTCCGGTCATTTGGTCTTTCCAGCTATGGATATCTACGAGAGCCAAAGTCACTTGGGTTGGACTATTCTCCCATTTGTCTGAATTATGGTAGAATTGTCTGATACGCATGGTTATTGGTTTTTAGGCTGCTACATGTCGAATTCAAATAAATCAGATGAACGTCCAGGATCAATAATAGGAAAAACCCATTATGTGAACTGACGGAGTACCTCACGACTAGTAACCATTTCCATTTCTCCATGCACTCTTCATAGGTTACTGCATGTCAGAAAGAGGTGTGGGAATAACATATTGGAATTTATTCCTCTGGAACCTAGTATGAATTCAAATCTATAAGGAAAAATAAAAGAAGAGAAAGAAGATGATGACTACTGCTAACACTTGCTGGGTACTGGTGGTCCTCTTTCCATAAGTAGGCAGTGATACCTAAATCAGGAATTTCTGTTGAAAAAACCAAGGAAAAGTAACAAGACAAAAGAAAAAGTGGAAGTAGCGATAGTGGCAAAACTTGATACTTTCTTATCTGGTGGCTCTTAAGTCCATGGAGGACGTAGCCTAGCTCCATTACATCATTCATTATAGCAAACAGCAAAAAGGAAATACTTTTTCTATCATTGCCTAAGAGACATATGACTTTGGGCTTTAGTAATCAATCTATAGGCAGCCCGCTTGATCATAGTTTTCAAATGAAATATAAGGACCATCCACATAAAATCTCCTAATTATGGTCTAGATCTAACTCAATTAAATAAGAACAAAACAGTATCACCAGATCATTTCCCATTTTTATTTCTTAAAGAAATAAATCTTAACGGATTGAGAGGCGTGCCACAAATACAGTCTGCATTTCAAACTCGGGGTCATTATCTTCCTTGTTACCGAGCTTCACATTAAAAATGCCATTCATCCTTGAGAATCAGATGCTGCTCTAGCAGCAAATCTTTCAAAAACGACATCCAGTTTCTTGAAATGAACTGACATACAATGCCTTACGCCTTGCAGATCTAGTGGCCTAATCGATTAGCTAGAAATAGTTCCCAAGATTGAGCTTTCCAGCCTCTACGTTATTCCTCATATTAGATCCTTGAGCTCCTGTGCAGACTCAGAGTCAAGATGAACGAAATATATAGAAAATAGAGTGCTTGATAATAAATTAAGCGTACAGAGTACTAGATGCTTTTCCGATATCCACAGCTACTCCTTCCTATTCTTGGCCATGTAGGCGACAAGGTCTGGCACTTTCTGGAGTCGAAAGCTTTGGTGATTAGTGTCTTTGAGTGGCGAAATATGGTTGTTACTTATGATTCTGACGATTAGCCAATGAGAATTTACAGGTGACCATACGGTTGATGCTGCTCGTGGTTATGTATACGAACTTCTTCTATTACTCTTTGGCTTGATCAGGCATGGTCTTTCTGTTGCAGAACCTTTTTTACTACATTTGCAGAGTGCAGATTTACTATTCGACTGAAAAGCTGAAGCTGATAGGAAGTGAACCATCAATTGTTATATTTCTAACACTCCTCTCTTGCGGATGGCTATTTTTGAGCCCTTGGCATGAATTTAATGAATGATAGGTCTCAAAATTTGAACTAATGACCTCTCAGGCAATGAGGCTCATGTTGGTTTACCATTCAATCTAAAAACTTAAACTGATAGGAAGTAGACCAACAACAGTTACATCTCTAAGATAGGACAAAGATACTACTGTTGTTGGGCTACTGAGTTTGAGATTCATTATTGGGCCATAAATCTTGGCTAGCAGTGCGAGTGACCGGTTAGTCGCTAGTTCTGTCATCGAGTTTGTACAGGGTTCCGACAACTGGGAGAATAGGGCCTGGAGGGAGATTTGTTTTGGTAGATCTCTATTTTGATAGCAGATGGAGGAGATGGATACATATCCGCAAAAAGGAGATCCACGGTAGTACAGTTGAGTAATCTTTCCTCTCCCGTAGATCACGGCATACCATCCTTTCTCGCAGATCCAGTCTAGTAGAGCTGAATAATCCTCTCTCTAGCCCCCTATATATAGGCAGCAGATCTTCGACTATCTCCAGAACTTAGTCAAATCGCTCAATGGCAACAGACACAATCTGGTTACAAGAAGGAAAATACAAAATAGAACACATGAAAAACAGAAAGTTCCATGTCAAGCCCACGATGGAGTGCATCCCGTGAGCTTTGAGTAAGGAAAACAGATAGGAATCAAGCTGAGGTCATCTACTGGTGGCGCGTGAAGTCTAAGCTAGCGCTCGTGGTTTTGAGGCATTCAGACAACAGCGTTTACCTTTTGGATATTATTTCCATTTTTACGAGTCTATTTTACACATGAAAAATAGCATCCGTTTTTACTTTGGTAATTAATTTCACAAAAATGGGGGTTCGTAAATTCGAACTGAACATGCAGTAATTTTCTGCTGACACACTTGAGCATTGACACATTTTCTTTGCTTGGAAGGAGCACATTGGGCCTGTACAAAAGGATTTCTAATGGTAGCAGTGATCGATCCTCAACAAGCTCCGTCACTAAACAATAAACAGAAATGCAAATTGAACCTGGGTCTCCCTCTTCAAGTTCAGCTCAAATGCCATTAATGCTATAAAAGATGGCAGCCGTATGTGTATCCACTGCACTGAAAGGATCTTGAACAAGGTATATATCTGCATCATTATAGACAGCTCTTGCAATTTGAATTCTCAGTTACTACACTTTCAATTCTGAAAGGGCAGCCTCGGTGCACAAAGCTCCCGCCTATGCGGATCCGGGGAAGGGACAGACCATAAGGGCCTATAGTAGGCAGCCTTACCTTGCATTTTGCAATAGACTGATTCCACGCCTTGAACCCGTGACCTCAAGGTCACATGATGACAACTTTTACCGTTGGCCAAGGCTCCCCTTCTGCACTTTCAATTTTGTAAAACAAATTTTCAGATAAGATAGAAAGCCTTGCAAACTCATAAAGGAGTCGATTAAAAAATAGAATAAAAATGAAGAACAAGTGGTGTTACATTTGAGTGTTCATTCATGAATATGGAGATTTATATACATGTTTTAGTTAAACAACACCAAAAGAACAAGTGGTTTTTAGTTACCCCTTATCAGAAGAACTCGAAATGGTTGAAGCATATAGAAATGGAGCATAGAGAATTAAAACAATTATCTATTGATTTATTATCTAAAAATATTATGGATATAATGCAAGAGCACGTAATAGAATGAAAAATTAGTGTCTTTACCTCTTCCACACAAATGAATCAAAATCAAGCTATACTTAATTGATGATAAACCATCATTAACATGCAACTTTTCGATTCATAATTATATACCTCAGGAAAAACTAGTTTCAATTGGAAACTATAATTTTAGGAAAGGATGTAAAAAATATCTTGAACAAGGAAGTGTTTATATTGAAAATGATCTATTCATTTGTGCATGATAAGGCTACATATCACAGTTAAGTCTATTGCATTTGAGTATATTCATTCATGAACATGGAGCTTTTTATAGATGTTTTAGAAAGGCAACACCAAAAGTACAAGTGATTTTTTATTAACCCTCATTGCGAATACTTGAAATAGCTAAAGGATATAAAAATAGAGTATATATAATTAGATCAATTACCTATGAATTTATTTATCTAAGCATTTTATGGATATAATATAAGAGCGAATGCAACACAATGAAAAGCTAGTGTCTTTAACTCTTCCACATAAATGAATCAAAAGCAAGCTCCACTTGATTGATGAGAAAGCTGTGTTCCTATATCCTAAACCTGAAAACAAAATCATGAACATAATCAAAATAATCTATAAGAGAAATTTGAGACAAAATAAAGAGTACAAGGGAACAGAACTTCCAACCTCGACCAAAGCCTCTAAAAATATCTTATACTCTGAGGCTTCAGACAAAGTTATGAAGCAATACAACTACACTTTTTAAGAAAAGAACACCTACAATAAGGTAAACGTGTAAGTATAAACCATCATTAAGATGCTACTTTCCAATTGATAACGATATACAATTTTAGGAAACCTCACATTTGGTTGATAGATATCTACTTCATATCAAATACTAATCTTAACTGAAAATTAAAACGTTAAGAAACATTAAATTCAAGTTATAGTAATCTGGAAAGTAAAATGAAGCCTTCGAATTAGGGTAGTAAAACATGTACACTACTAGTTTATATAATCAAACTTCAAATACAAGCAAAAGCAACATAGATAGAGAGAGAGTAGCTATGTGACAACCCAAGTGAACCAAAATAAGCTCCACTTGACTAATGACACAAATATACATCCCAAAATCCTAAAACATAAAAACAAAATCATGGATATGATTAAATTGATCCATAATAGACTTTTTAAGACAAAAGAAAGAATATAAATAAGGGAAAATAATTGAAAAGCTCACATAAGCCTCTACAAGCATCTTAAACTTCCTAGGCTTCAAACAAAGTTCTCAAGTGCAATAGGTTAAAAGCTTTGGCATAACTCCACAGGTTTTACTAATGGATTAAAAATTCAAACAAATTGTATCTATTTCTAAAATTGAAGTGTACTATCACCTTGTTCACCTTTCGAACTACAAATAAGCCATTCACCTCCACCAAATTAATTTTAGAAGTCAATTTGTTGCCTGCGGCAAAATAAATTTCAAAGGAAAGGGAAATATAAACTAAAAGTGAATAAGTTATTACTATTGTATAGTTATCTATAGCAATAAATCAATTCTATTTTAGGATTTTGGTCTAACGGTCTTCAAAATGTAATTGAAAGAATTCTTTGGATCCCCATAAGAATACCTCACTTTTGAAAGATTTTGCCTAAATTTTTAATGGTAGAAAGTGCATTACAAAGGAAAAAAAAATCCTTATCAATAAACATATCATCAATATAATCCCCTATAAGTAGAATAAGAGTTAGAGGAACCTTCATGTTAGGGGAAGGAAAAAAATTCCTATTTAGATATATTTCACCATACATGAAAAAGAAGGAAAATGAAAGAAAAAGAGGATGGACTTCTTCATGACACATGCTCTTGAGCGTGTGCCCCCACCATGACTCAAGGAGTCAATATGTCCAAAGATAGTGCAATGCCTTACGGTATGGTTGTTGGCACTAGAGGCCCCCCACTCTTGTCTTCATTCCATTTGTGTAGCACTCTACTTAAAATAGAAAGAAATTCCATTAGGGGATGTGTACTAGTTCTAAGGAAGTGTAAGTGTGGGTGTGTGTGTACATTTCACATTGTATGTAGTACTTGTACCAAAAACAATAGTGGAAAGATAAGCAATTAGGTATCATACAATTAGAAAGGAACCTTCACATTTGGATAAAAATAGAAAGAAATGAATTATGAATTGAGTAGGAACAAACAGAAAGTTTAAGTTGTTCATCATGTCTAGAATGGCTTAGATAGGCCAAATTTCATGCCCTTTGGGAGATATTAGCTTATGTTTCTTTGAGTTCAAAATTGGAATCATTGTTTTTTCAAAGACACAAAATAAGTGGTTCAGATCATCCAAATGCATTGATTTCTCATGGGTTACCTAATTTCTATACACAAACATCATAAATGACTTAGATCTTTCAAAATCAAATTCTAGAAACACACTCTACTCTTTTAGAAGATCATGAGGGTTTAATCTTCCTAGAACTCTTCTTTTTTTTCTAAAAATGTCATTGGTCATTTCTTTTCATCTACCATTTATCCGTAAATTTATCATCCATGGCATCTTGGATATGAATTTGAATATATATATATATATATATATCCGTTATCTTTGCAAATTTAATGTCTCTAATCTGTTTATATTCATATCAGCACGGATAAGATGACATTTGATGTGCTGATCCATTTTGCCAGCTCAACAAAGAAGGTATCCTCCATTTAAAGTGGGAAATGGAAAATATCCTCCTATTAAAGAGTTAAGAGGAATGCTAAATACACTCTCCATGTGAGAGCGTTTGAAAACCACTTCATTTGGAGCCCGACCACTTTTGCATGAGTTAACTCATTCATGCAACTACTCTAGCTTTGTATGATGAAGAATGCTATCTCCAGGGCATTAGCATGACAAGTTTTCATGGGGGGGGGGGGGGGGCATTTTTGCATGAAGACACCTCCTTAAGAATTTATAGATGGAAATTTTTTCTGAAAACTTAAGAATTTGAAAGTGCTCGTCAATATGAGTCTAACGCCACAAAGAACGCAGAAAACGGAGCTCAAATGAGGGAGTTAGGAGCCGTTGAAGCTATAAGGGCATTTTGGTCATTTGACAGAGACATATTACATAGAGGTCCAAATTGATAATGTCACCCCCGTCTTCCACACGTCTCTACTAGTTTCGGCCAAATCGCCAAAGAGACATGGAAAGAGGCATGAGGGGAAGAGTTTCTCTTCCCCTAGGACTCTAAACCCTATATCTACCCTTCCCCAAGAGCCAAAATGCTTCACCTTGAGCGTTTCTCTGAGTTTTTACTCAGAACCCTAGCCCTGCAAAGTTTGCATTTTTTCGGCGAGTGGAACTCCGGCAACCCCCGGCAACGGCTAACAACAGGTAAGTCCTTAAAACCCTAATTTAGCTAATTATTAAATAGGTAAATTAATTAGAATTACATTTAAAAATCAGATTTTCCTGGGAACTCTGTGCACGCTACTGTTAGAGCGTGATTTTGTGGATGAAACCTTGTCCGTTTGAAAATCGCACCGTCCAACTAGTGTACAAGAGACCCAAGATCAAACCCTTTAAATTTGGGAGAGATCCAACGGTGAGTTTCTCCAGAAAACGCAAAAACTAGTACCTATGGATGTTTTTAGGAACTTGGAAAAAATTATTTAAAAACCATGGTTTTTAGCAAAATCAGTGCAAAAGGAGAGCATAAATGGATTCTAGAGAAAATTCTGAGAAAAACGGGGCAAAAATTGCTCAAAACGGAGCTTTGTAGCTCCGCTGGAGACGATCGAAATCCGATCGTCTTCTCCGGCGTTGGTGCCCTGGCGCTGACGCTGGGACGCACAATAGACGACATCAAATGACGTCAACTTCGCACATGTGCACGACATCTCGCGCGCACAGAAGAGCCGCGATTTGCGGTCTTGGTGGGGTTGGGACGTGCTGCGTCATGGTGCCGAAGACGCACGCGGGGACGTCTTGGCTGCGAGCGTCTTCATGACGCAGTTTTAAGTGGGTGTAAACTGGCGGAAAATAGAACCGCTAGTATAGACCACCTTATGGTGGTCTGGCATGCCCCATTTACGTATACTTGAACTTAAAACTTGATTTTTGGGAGCTAGAGAAGTCCAAATCATTATCCGAAAGAGGCGTTGTGAGTGTATTGACAACGCGAACCTAGTTTTAACTTAAAAACTTAAATGACCACTTTTTATTTAAAATTTTTTTTTAAATAGTGGTGTGACATGTACAGGTGCACTTTAATATACAGTTAAAGGGAGTTATTAGCAAGCTAGTAGTCTCACATTGAGGTAGGTGACGACAATTAATGCTTTGCCTTAATTTTTAAATCATGTTTAAACATAACATCATGTGTGACTGTGTTTTAAATTGCAATTATCATTTATCGTGGATTTCATGCGACTTTGAGTACAGTATGATTATTACAAATTGAAATCTTTTATTGAATAAACTCATGACAAATGCTTTTATGAGCATGATATTAATTAATTATGCTTAAATAGAGACTTATTTATTATTATATCTTGAAAATGCATGGATTTACATGGAAATAAGAATAGAGGCTTATTAGTTGATCCTTTTATAAGCTAACCCCAAGATGAGGGATATGTCTTGGGGATTTCAAGCTATGAGTGCTCTTGAGTTTTAGCACGTACATATGATTTTCGTGTTTTATATTTGATGACGGGTGCCCTTGCCTGTTGGGCTTCATGTTAGGAGGGATAGGGCCGGCCACCCACCTTCCGAGATTATGAAGTGATGATATTGTGATATGATAGACACCTGCCCATAGACGGCATTCGGTAGGAGTTTGGTAACATTGATAGTCCACACTACCAGTTTGAGCCTTTCCATGGGGACAGATACTAAGTCTCACATTATGGTGTTGACGAGGAGCGGCGGTGGTTGATACCCATGAGGGTTGCCACTGCAGCATGATGACTCATATTCTTATTATGTGTGCATGTATGATGAGGATGGCTATGGATGGTATGCCTGGGTGTGACGACACTCAGAGGTTGGCTATGAGTACTCATGATCAAGGATATTAGTGCGATGTTGTGGGACCCATTACCTTAGGGTGCCCTTATTCTTGTTGTATGCTCATTTACATTGATTCAAGTCATGTTTTAACTTCGTGAAATGCATGTTTTAGTATATGGAATAAATTGGCATTTATTTGGACATGACATTATGATACTACTATTTTCATAAATGATAAACATTTCATCAGTACTGTTAATTATTTATTTCATTTATTACATTAATTGTCTATGTACCTACACAAGCGATAGCTTGCTGAGGCATTGCTTTGTTTTGCAATGCCTTAGATTTCGAGCGTGATATCAAGAAAGGCAAAGTTGTTGAGAAACCGTGAAAGCTGCTGAAGATCTTTTTCCTAGAATTTTAGACAGTGATGTGAGTCAATGAACAGGATTGTCATTTGAATTTAATTATGGACTGAATACTTTTATTTTATGGATTTGATTGAGATGTTTAGACATATGTTGGACATTTATATGGGATGTTATGATGGATAGACCCTGGGCTATATTATTATTGTGTTTTGGACATTTATTTGATTTAAAATAAAGGCGTCGATTTATTTGACGTTGAGTGATACGCGTATTGTTTTAAATCTATTTATGTTTTAAATTTTTATGTATGCCATTTTGAGAAACAAAAATAATACCCGGAGTTTTGAAGATATGTTTTAGTAAAATGTTAAATAAAAATTTTCTCATGAGATCCCAAATGCTCTTATTAAAAATGTAAAAAAAAAAAGTCTTAAAAATCCAGGGTGTTTCAAAGTCACTTAGTTGCATATCCATATGGTCATAAATTGGCTTCGCTAATTTGCTTTCATTGATTCTTTCTCACATTTTACTTAATGATTGTATGTTTTTCTACCTACTTACTTGCATTTTATGTTGAATTTTAATTTGAAAAGTTTCTAATCATTATCATTTTAAGATTTTAATTAATTGTGATTGCTTGCTATTTTCATATCTTTGAAAAGGGTAGAAGGTCATTCATTCCTATCGCCTTGTGGCTCCTAACAATGATGTTAGAACAGCAATAAGAACCATCCTAAACTTAAAATCCATATCAAGATAACTAAATCACAATTAACAACAGTGAGCTTGCATATAGATATTTAGATTCCCTTGCACTATTCATAATTGTCACCAAGAAAATCATGGAGAGTAATTCTTGATGTAGAGCATGTTGAGTTAAATGGAGTTGAAGAACCATATACTAGATAGCAACAATTATTGACTCTCCAATTGGTAGGGTTAGCACCATTTGCTTATTAGTTTTCCTCACTCACTTTACATCAAACATTCAATTGTATCACTTATAAATAATTGATTTTATTAATAGTACATATTATTGGTTTCTCTTTGGTCCTATTCTTGATATAGGGTAAGTTAATTGCTTAGGTTTTTAAATGGATCCATTGAACTAATTTTGTTATTGCTTAGGTGAAAATGTAGATGAAAATTTGAAACAAGTCTTTGCTTGGTAAAATATCTAGAACTATTTTTTAATATATTATTGGGAGATTTAACATCTAATATGCTTGAATAGTACTTGACAATTTTGATTTTGAGTACGTGAAGTTCTTGTTCGTGTTGTGCAGATGTATGATTTTTCTAAATATGGGTCTTTAGCACTAATTGGAATGAACCCTTGGGAATTCTTCAAAGAGATGGTGCATCAAGTCCATCAAAATCTCAAAAGTTATCTCTCAACTTTTTTGAAAAATCTCATTGGACTAGGTGTCATTCCTAACTTTTCATAGCCATCTAATGAAAACTATGGTTCCAAAATCTAGATATTATTAGAAGCTATATGAACTTGTATAAATTATATGTAAGTTCTGCAAAGATGATTTGTTATTTTATATTGCTATTGTGAAGTAATTACATTGTAGGTTTAACAAGGGCTATTAATAAACTTATTTATTTTTTAAAAAGATGACCATATATGGGGAGAAATTCTAGCATGTATAAAGTTTAACAAAATGTCATGGTATATATGTTTCTAATATGTTTTGTTTGATCATTAAGATGCTTTTAGATGCTTCAAATATATATTTCAGATGCTATTAATCCTCAACCCAAGTGGTTGACCATTTGCTTTGCTTGTTTTTAGTTCTATTTGTTAGGAATAACATAATAGGTACCAACCCCATATGGTGCCCTACTTTTGCATTTGTAGGCAATCATTTGGTTGATTCTAAGATCATATGATCTCGTTTAGATTTGATATCTCATAGATAAAAATTGGGATTGTTGCACAATTTTAGAACTTGTGCAATCATTGTAATTTGTGATCTAAGAGATCTATAAAGTAGGAGCAATCATATGATTGGTTTGGATGATCCAACGGTGTGATGCTCCATGCAAAAGTGGGGCATCGTATTTGATTTGTTGTCTGCATGATGACATTTTCATTTTTTCAAAACAAGTATCTCTAGCTGCTAGAAAAAGTGCTACACCTATAGGTTTATCCAGCCTACAATGGCTACAATCATGTCAATTTTGCACCCTCAATTAGCCCTTAATCCACAATGACATAAAGCAACTAAACACTTATAGCTTCCATAGGTTGTGTAGCTGCTATAGCTTTTTTAGCGCTACTTTTGTAGCCTGCTTTTTTCTTGTACTAGTGCACCCATCTTTTGATGGCTGGAACCGTCCATCTGACATTGGCGCTTTGGTTCTGCGAGCATATCAACGCTGTAGCATATGAAAAGTAGTGACCATAGGAGATAGAATGAACAAATGACTACCTTCGACAACATGGTCACAGTTTTTAGGATGTTAGGTTAGTCCAACCATCATAAGGGTAAGACAATAAATAATAGAATTAGAAATAAAAATAAAAATATTAGAGGAAATTTAGGAGTAGCACTAATAGGTAACAAGATAAGGGAGATTAGACTTAGATGGTTTGGTCATGTTCAAAGGAGACCAACAACTACACTGGCTAGAAGGAGTGAGGCAATACAAGTAGAAGGTTCTAAAATGGCAAGGGAAAGGCCTAAAAGAACGTGAATAGGAGTGGTGAGGAAAGATTTAAAAAATTTGAGACTAAATAAAGTCATGATACTTAATAGGGAGGAACAGAGGAATAAGATTCATGTGCCAACCCCTAATTGGGATAAGGTCTTGATGATGATGATGATCAGTCTACATAATCTTCATTGCATCAGGCCCTTTCATCTCATAACCACTACTTTTTCAAACTCTCATACAACTCAATATATATTTGAGCCTTCATCGAATGGTCTAGAGACCAAACAAGCATGGCTTTCTCTTTGGAATACATCAAGTCCCTCTTCCTTCTGCCTTTTCTCCACTTCGTTCGTCCACACTTTCGGGGAGTTCTTCCACAGATGACATTCATCGACAGGCTTCTGTTCCTCGTAAACCATATAATTTTCACAAAAACTCTTCTAGTTAGTTCTTGTGTTTCGGACTTGTTGGCCACTCTTAAAAGTTTCTAAACTTCTCTAGTTGTTGATTTTGCAGATGATGCATTATGTTGATAAGTTACAGATATGGCACCGTTTACCTGTGTTCTTGGGTCTAACTTATCTTGCGATCCGCCGTCATCTTCATCAACAATACAATTTAATCAATGTTGGCGATACTCCAGTTGGAGTTTGGTTCATCCCTGTAGATTATCCGTATAGAACAGCTGATGGGAGATATAACGATCCATTTGGCGACACTTCTGGTGGCCACGGCACCTTTTTTGGAAGAAACATACCTCCTGAGGGACAGAAGGGCAAGGTACTACTTGCTCTCCTTGGGTACCAGAAATTAACTGAGGATTTTACCTCCTAACTTGGTTCATCCACTTTTTGGGGGCTGTAAATATGTCTAAAGGTTCACTAACAATAATTTTGAATGGCTTGGTTTAGCTGATGAAACCAGATCCAATGGTGGTGGCCACGAAACTTCTAGCAAGGAAAAGCCTGATAGACACTGGCAAGCAATTCAACATGATAGCCGCTTCTTGGATTCAGTTCATGATACATGACTGGATTGACCACCTTGAGGACACCAAACAGGTAAAATAAAAAGGGAAAAGCATACGCGAGATGATCTTGTATTGCTTGTACATTAATAGCAGTGCTAATTCAGTTACTCCTTAACAACGTACCGGCATCTTATTTGCTGTTTCTTAATTTATCTTTAGCAGGTTGAACTGGTTGCACCTAGTTCAGTGGCCAGCGAGTGCCCACTGAAATCGTTCAAGTTCTACAAAACTAAGGAGATTCCAATCGGTTTCTGTGAGATTAAAACTAGACACTTGAACATTCGGACTCCTTGGTGGTAAGACCTCTATGTCACCATCCGGCCTTTCAGATTATTCCATGATCTGAACGTACACTAGGCAGCAGAAATGCTGGAGTCAAATGAATAACAAGGGTCCCAGAGAGAAAAAGGCATGTGCTTGTGTAATTAACATCGGATGAGATCCCTGACATCGATTTCGTTGGATCGCCGTAATAGAGCTGTCTTATTAGGTTGCCGACGGTTGAGATGCAGACGAGTTTGCAGGAGCTAAAAATATATGGGTCTTCGCAGTGTCGAAGAGCTAGACGGGTAATCCATATCTGGCATGGTCCGAATTAGTTCATAACGGGCAGATTGTCAAGTTCATTGTGAGGAGGAAGGATGTATTTATATCATGTATGGGTTGATCTAGGAGTTGCGTATTTGGGAGGTTAAAGGGGAGGAAATTTGGTTTTCCATCTTTGGTTGACAAAACAAGAAATTCCCTTGGTACTAGCGACCTTTTGGAAAGTAGTTGCAGAAAATGTATGCCTTTGGCTTGTCTTAGAATAATATATGATCACAACCATCCATTTTATTACGTAATAGCAACCCTAATATTGATGAGAACGGCCCATCTTTTAGCAATTTTTTATTTTAAAAAATTACAAACCAAACTACCTATAAACATATTATTCTAATTCTTTAATATACCTGAAATCTCTTGTGCTAGAATTTTCATATGCCAAAATTATCAAATTTGCCTAATATTATCAAACTGTTCATATAACTCCCCTAATTTTGGATATCTACTGGTTAAGGATCATATCAGAAAGGGACATCTAGCACTAAAGGAATTGTACTTTCATCGTTGGCGCTAGACATCCACAGTTAGAAGCTCTTCATTAGCAGCAGTTTATATATTACGCAATGCAAAACCCCATTTCTTGGATGCTGCTGCTTGCATTCTTTTAATATGACTTTTCCATACAATGTCACAAGGTTAGGAGAGCAGATGAACTAGTATAATAAGTCCTACTATATATATAACTTCCTGAACCCTAATTAGGATAAGGTCTTAATGATGATAATAATGATATATATATATATATATATATAACCTAGTCTATATTTAGTTTTTCACATGCTTGATGTGTACCTAAATAAGTGTCAATGCATATATATATATATATATATAACATGGGCGACCCCTAATTAGGATAAGGTCTTAATGATGATGATGATGATGATGATGCTTCATGTGCACCTAAATAAGTGTGAATTCATATATATTGGTCTACATTTCGTTTTTGACATGCTTGATGTGTACCTAGATAAATGTGAATATATATAACCTGGCAGAACCCTAATGATATATAGATATATATATAGATATATATATATATATATAACTTGGTCTACATTCTGTTTCTCACATGCTTGATGTGTACCTAAATAAGTGTGAATGCATATATATAACCTGGCCGACCCCTAATTAGGATAAGGTCTTAATGACGATGATAATGATATATATATATATATATATATATATATATATTGGTCTACATTCCATTTTTGACATGCTTAATGTGTACCTAAATAAGTGTGAATATGTATAACTTGGCAAACCCCTAATTAGGATAAGGTCTTAATGATGATGATAATGATATATATATATATATATATATATAACTTGGTCTACATTCCGTTTTTCACATGCTTGATGTGTACCTAAATAAGTGTGAATGCATATATATAACTTGGCCGACCCCTAATTAGGATAAGGTCTTAATGACGATGATAAGGTACATATATATATAACCTGGTCTACATTCCTTTTTTCACATCTTGACCTCACTATTAGTTATGGAAAAACTAGAATACAAAGAACAAAAAAAGATAACAATATGTACCTATGATGATCCGAGTTTTTATAACACATTTTTACAAGTGTTTTGCAAAGACAAGGGCCCTTAATAGTGAATTTTTTTTTAAAACTAAACAATGGAAAAACTTTTTCTTTGAAATTGATTTGTAAAATCCAAGTCTCACTTCAACATACATATCATATATAGAATTTTGTACCAAAGTGAAATTTTCATTGAAGGAACATACTTTTATTAAATATTAGGATTCATCTAGTAGTTCACAATACACAACCTAAATTGTCCAAAATTTCATAATCTAAATTACAAAGTTCTTAATACATAATTCTTAATGGAAATAACTTGATCAATAGCTTCGAGTCTTGAGTTTTCAATATTCCTTTTTTGTATTTGAGATATTGTAAATATTCAAATATTCATAATATCTCAGCAAGCTATGCTTAGTAGGAGATTTAAGAAGCATAATAATTCAATATATCTCAAAATCCAATAATTTCATTCTTTATTTATATCATATAACACATTCATGAATCATTTTCATTTCTATATATAACATTAATTTGTCATTTATCTAGAATTTTATTCATATATACTGTATACAGAACAGTCCGTTAAAATCATAAAAGTAATCAATAACAACAGCAGTACACATTCCCAAACTATGTTGATCAACTCCATACACTATAGTGGGTTCAATATTCATAATTAATACTTTGTACTATAGGGGGTCAATATTTTAGCTAGTTCTTCTACTAGAAAATTTTTCCTTCATGGGAAAAATTGGTAATACACAATTACTAATCATTTTCATTATGTCATAATATAAGGCATTTTACTATGCCTATCTCATATACATCTTAATGCAAAATACATCAAGGGCTACTATGCTGCAATATGATCTGTATGAGCATACTCGGATAACTGCTCTATACTCCACTGATACCAACAGTGAAAAAATACAATATCTATGTTCATATGGAAGACCATGGCTATCACAGTAGCATCCTTCCCATAATTGGCCCACCCGACTTTTTGCCTCTCTTAGGGCATGGTATCTTTCAAATTATCAAATTTCGGAGAGCGGGTGGCAAAACCCTAATAACTCTCTTAACATAGCATCCCCAGACTTATGCCTATCTAAAACAAAACTAAAAGCATCCATGCTTGTATGTAAAATAATAATTTTTACTTATCAAACAATTTGTCTATTTATCTAATATTGAAATATCATCTATTTCTTTATTAATTTAGGGTTTACTTATTTTTTCATCAATTCTTAACTTAACATTTACATAACTATTCCTTCGTCATTTGGTTGGATCATAATTATTTCTAATGCATTTATAATATTTTAATTGTATCATGAAGTTTTATATAAAGATCAAAATCATGTGTAAAAGCATGCATCTTTTAAATAAATTCATCCTTAAAATCGACCTACCTTTGATATGGTAATTCTACTCCTTAAGATCTGCCACGATCTTGATCAACATATATATTTGTCACATCATACATATAATGTTATCCTGCAATTCCTGTATACTTCCTACATGATCTTTTTATCGTCTCTAAGGAGGATGATCTAAATCTCTTTCCTTGCATCATATTGATGAAAGGTTTAGATATCTTTCCTTTCATGTAGAAAGAATACCTACAATTGAATGATGAAGAGCTAAACTGCCACTCAAGACTCATCACATCGCCCGTGATCGTGAAAATCCAAACCATTGATTGGACTGTTGAGCTGCTTAAGACCTCTACATTGCATGCCGGCATGCGCGCAAATTGGTAAGTGATTAGAGTGTATACACGGAAGCGGTAAATGAAATGCTCGCCACTACTAATCGATCTTGGTAGCGGTAAAATGCATTTGGGCACGTAGGTGGTGCTTCCTTGGGAGGGCTGGTGGGCTTGAAGAAGCCAGAAAACCATGGGATTGCATATTCACTTAGTGAAGAGTTTCACTAGTGTTTACAGAATGCATTCACTTCTTCTTGATAATCTTCAGCTCCGAGAAACCCACGTTGACCCGGGCCCAAGCAAGTCTCCACCATTGCTTGAAGAGTACTCTCTCTCTCTCTCTCTCTCTAATCATCCAAGAAATTGCAACTTCTTCATGAGCCCTTGCTCATTATTTTGGTACCATTTGACAGTGGACGTTTCACTTGGAGTTTAATGGGAGGCCTAGACCATTAAACACTGAAAAAGACATTGCCTGTCGGGCCAAGTCATTCGCCATTTCACTGATATTGCATCATCTTAGTCTTAGTACAGTTATTATGATGTAGACGGTTCTGATTATCTTTTATGGAAAAAAAAATCACGGTTCCACTGAAATCTCTCTCTCTCTCTCAAAATTTCTTATTCTAGGATGTAAAATTGACAGGATGGACAGTGTCTGTTACGGCTTGGCCAGATACCTCGTTCCAAGCCCGGCTGTAAAAGTATCCATTTCAGGAGACAACGAAATGGAGTTACCTAGGGATAGAATATTAAAAGAGAAGAAGTAGAATTGAGCTTGTGATGGTATTACTTATGACTGCGTTGGTCGATTTATTTGTAGAGTTCTTATCCGGTTTTTGTTCGTGTAATACGCACATGTGTAAAAATTATATATGTAGGTCCGGAGCTTGGAGATCCAAACCGCGCACCAGAAAGCGTATGGGATCGGATGGAAGAAAGTTCAGAGAAAGAATAAAGTTTCATCGCGCTTGGACAATGGAACATTTTTATCTTCCGGCTCCATCAATGATATACTAGATTTTTAGCCCTTCGATTTGATATTTCTATATGCCGCCTATTTTCTGCTAGAGATTTATAGGGGCTGGGATCTTCGGATGGAGCCTTTCCATACATGCCCTAACGTAGATTTGGACATGAAGGAAGAGCGAATTGGATCATCAAATGCCTAGGCCCTACACGATATAACTGGATCATTCCCATCACTTTTGGTCATAGCAAATGCAAAGAGATGTGCTAAGAAGACACTGCTGGTGTGTATTTTATGCTCGTCCTGGACGTGCGTCAAGATGGCAACGGTCAGGTTATCATTTCTCAGTTGACAAGATCATAACATAAAGTCTGAACTAAGCTAATATTCCGAAGCTTAAGCTAATTTGGGTTTCCATACAAGAAGCTATCAACTTATCAATTATCAAGATTCCTACTCACCATTTAATAACAAAAAGACAAAAATTAAAGGATTCCTACTCGACTTCTCCGACTTGGAGGTGCTGCATTTAAGATGTGTTTCATTTGCTACTATTCTTCTCCAATCAAAGCTTTAAACAAAAGAAGACTTTCTAGAAGGATATTATCAACAATCAATCAAAGAATTTAAAGCTAGCTAATTCTTGTACGCCAAATAAGATGAATGGCTTAGATGTTTCAAAAATATGTTCTGGGGTGGCATCAAGTTCTCCTAACCACTCCACCCTTTTCTTAATTTTGTGGCCTAATTTGCTTTGCAAGAGATTTTTCACCTTTGCCAATTAAGGGGATTAGAATTGATAAAAAGTTTATCATCGCCATGTTGCATTGCCATTACTTTACATATTGATTAGCATTGATAATAAAATACATACTTGTGAGTTGTGACTAGTTCGTGCCCTCCTAATGCGACGTGATCACAGCAGAAAGCGGGTAATCCTTGCCGATTCCATATCCGAGCCAGAACCGGAAGAAACAAAGCCATTTCATTACCCTATTACGTATGGATCCTTTCCGAAACCCTAATCCAAGTGCCCAGCCGACTAAGATTACTATAGTAATCCCATAGACACTCTTTCTTTTGGGCTTGTCTACCAGCCATCTGCAGACAAGAAAGCCAACAAGGGTCCCAGAGACAAAAAGGCAGGGGCTTGTGTAATTAACATTGGATAAGATCCCTGACATTGATTTTGTTGGATCTCCGTAATAGAGCTGTCTTATTAGGTTGCTGACGGTTGAGATGCAGACGAGTTTGCAGGAGTTAAAAATATATGACCCTTGCGGTTTGCCCCTTCCCCAGACCCTGCATAGGCGGGAGCTTCGTGCACTGATGCTGCCCTTAGTTTTGGAAAAACTGAAAGTAGACAGTGAGATTACACCCTCCGGTGTTAAGAGGGCACGCTCTATAAGACGCGTTTCTTGAAGGCGCTCCCTTGGCATCGTGCAGTCCAAAATTTGGATGATCTCACTCGTTCATCTAAGTATTTGGGACTTGGATCTTGATAGCTCAAATAGCTAGGTTTGATGACTCTAGCATTCTAAAAGGCATACTTTTTATGACATCGAAGGAATGGGCCAGAAACTTGTAATAAAAGCGATTAAACTCACTCTCTTTTTCAGGATGCTAGAATCCCAGAATAGTATTTCAGAGCAGCACCAATAGATGGACGGATGGGATCATCAGGCCCTTCCCATGGACGCTCCGCATAAGGCGACGGTCTCGATCTTATGTTATATTCTCTCCTGTGGGCCCTAAAAGTTGAGTCATCATCATACTAGTTCCGCTAGGTACTGCACCACTGTACGTTGGTCGATGTGTCGTGGACTGCTGACGCTGGCTGTTTGAAAGACCCTTTATCGGACCCACATTTGCGTTTCGGTCATGGTCAAATCTAGGGCAGCAGGAGCGCACCTAATTTTACGTCGATGGGATGATCCTAGAACCTTGATCTGTGAAGCCTTATTTAGGGTTCCTTGGTCTGAAGCGTTGATTTTTATCAAAGCGAGTAAAAGTGGCGATTCCAACCAATGATGTACAACCGATTGTATTAGATATTTGTGACTCAGTTCTTGGACGAAATGGTCGGACCGCATTAGGGGCAAGCCACAGAGTAGCGGCAATATTTTACCAATGATGTGCAAACTAAGAGTTGTCTTTTTAGCGTGATTTAAGGTTGTACTAGAGTTTTTTTGAAACCCCAAAGAGCAGTGGAGCCCAGTGTCAATTACTCTAAAATTAATCTTTTATTGTACCATTAAATTATTCACAAATCTAAAATCCGCAACTAGTTCAGATATGGAACGAGCAGTTTGATCTGTTTGGAAAACGGATTTAATGGATCCAATCCGTTTAGGTCTGGATCCACGACGACAATCAGGGCGAGTAAAAAAATGATACTTCTAGTCGTTGAACCTGCACTGTTGTTCATATACAGAGAGCTCCTGGCCGTCCATTTTAAGTGATCAAAGTAGATTTTTTTAAATGTGATGGTCATCAACCCAATGTGATTTTTGAAATACAAGACAGAGAAACTCAGGGAAATCAGATCAGAAAGTTGAATAAACTAAAGGGAGGGTCCACCAAGGACGGAGCTAAGTTAGGGCAAAAGTAAGCCATTGCAGCCTTCCAAAAATTTAAAAATTCCTATTTTCATATGTACGTTTGTGTGATTCTCATGTCATTTGTGTGCATATTTTACTTTCGGAGGAGCATCCCTTACTTTTTCATGGAGGGGGCCACCTTTGGATAATCAGACCCATTTATCTCATTTCTTCTGGCCTAAACATCTTAGGGGCAATAAATCACAAAGATTCAATGATGCCACTATTGTGAAAATCCCATTACCCTGTCTCTTGTGCTAGAATTTTCATATGCCCAAATTATCAAATTTGCCTAATATTTGCAAACTGCTCATATAACTCCCCTAACTTTGGATATCTACTGGTTAAGAATCATATCAGAAAGGGACATCTAGCACTAAAGGAATTGTACTTTCATTGTTGGCGCTAGACATCCACGGTTAGAAGCTCTTCATAAGCAGCAGTTTATATATTACCCGATGCAAAACCCCATTTCTTGGATGCTGCTGCTTGGTCTCTTTTAATGTGACTTGTCCATACAATGTCACAAGGTTAGGGGAACAGATGAACTAGTATGTGTGTGTCTATATATATATATATATATATATATATATATATCCTGGTCTACATTCCGTTTTTCACATGCTTGATGTGTACCTAAATAAGTGTGAATGCATATATATAACCTGGCTGACCCCTAATTAGGATAAGGTCTTAATAATTATGATAATGATATATATATATATATATATACACCCCTAATTAGGATAAGGTCTTAATGATGATGATGATGATATATATATATATGACCCCTAATTAGGATAAGGTCATAATGATGATGATGATGATGATATATATATATATATATATAACTTGGTCTATATTCCATTTTTCACATGCTTGATGTGTACCTAAATAAGTGCGAATGCATATATATAACTTTGCAGACCCCTAATTAGGATAAGGTCTTAATGATGATGATAATGATACACACACACACACACACACATATACTAGTCTACATTCCGTTTTTCACATCATGACCTCACTATTAGTGATGGAAAAACTAGAATACAAAGAACAAAAAAAGATAACAATATGTACTTGTGATGACCTGAGTTTTTATAACACATTTTTACAAGTGTTTTGCAAAGACAGGGCCCTTAATAGTAAAAAAAATTTGAAAACTAAACAGTAAAAAAACTTTTTCTTTGAAATTAATTTGTAAAATCCAAGTCTCACTTCAACATACATATCATATATAGAACAGATTAACAATTTTCTCTGTATTATTTAAATTGATTGTTTGTTCTATTTGTTTTAATTATTTTTGTTGACGAGAAGTTAAATTTTCCAATATTATAAACTTCTTTGGGTTTAACGGACAAGATTGTCTAGTTATATAAGAATTTTGTATCAGTAGGGCATTCTACCATACTTGTATTTTTTATATTCATGTTTTCATTCATAGCCATATCACAGATTAGGTAAGCAGAGTTAACAGCTTAGAACAGGCAATAAACATAGTTAATCTAAATTTATTTTGATCAGTACCAACATGAGATAAACAATTCTATTTCTAAACCTTACATGGCTGTCAACAACAAACGGCTATCCATGAAGGACTAAGACCACCCTAATCTACCAATACTAACTACCCTACTCGGCTGTCAACAACTTTCGGCAAACCCCAACGCATTCATTGCTATGGGAACAAAGCCTACGCAACTTTGGTGTCAATCCATAAGACAGCTAATATAGTAAACTAGAATGATCAAGTGTCACTGCGACGTATCAAGAATAAAACATACAAATAGAAAGCCTAAATCATGCAACCACTGATGGAAATAAAAATAAATTAACCCATATTCATTGCAGTGTTAAACTACTAACCCATATATATAACCTGGCCGACCACTAATTAGGATAAGACACACACACACACACACACACACACACACACACACACACACACACACACACACACACACACACACACACACACACACACACACACACACTACATTCCGTTTTTCACATGCTTGATGTGTATGTAGATAAGTGTGAATGCATGTGGGAGGGTCTTGGAGGTTCTCGTGGCTAGAATGAGGTGGACGATGAGGTTTTTGGTTGCAGGTGCATACTACTTCTTTGCTGACTAAGATCAGATTGATTTTGGTGGATGGGTGGGTAGAAGAGGGGCAATGTTGGTTTGGAGCCAATTTTGGGTGACAGGGAGTTTTGTGAGAATGCCAGTGTCTTTGAAGGCAACGAGGATGGTTGAATCAACTTTTAACAATTTGATGTGATTGATTGTTGTGCTAGGTTTGAGGAACCGAGTGAATTGGGAGAGAGGTGGGAGGTTGTCAGCAAGAGTGCCGTAGTTGACGCCAATGAGATGGAGTAAAAAGTTGTAGCAAGAGAGGAGGTGATAAATCTAATTGGGGACTACAAATCTTCACTCTATGGCTTTGATAACATAATAGAATCTACATCTTTACTACATTGATTGCTTATCAAAGGGATTACAGCCTATCCTAACACATTGATCTACAATTCTCCTGCTACTCTACACAATCTTGCTATCGAAAATCTAAAATTTTCTCTCTAAAACTTACTTCCAAACCCTATAATGAATATTTATAGCTCTTTGTTAGATTTTTGAAGAAGAGTTATCTGCAAGTCGATTTGGTCTTGTAGCTGAAACACTAGATCTCTCTCTAGTTGAAAGATCACCAAGGACGCGTGGTGCGACATGCGTGCGCCACGCGGTGCGGCTTGCGAGCACCACGTGCGGGATGCGTGTGTGCACCACACGTGCGGCATGTGCGGCGGGCCCTTTTTCTTGATTTTGAGGGTTTTTGACCGTCCATTCACAAAAAATGTGATTCTAGGAGCTACAGAAGTCCAAATCACGATCCGAAAGAGGTGTTATGATCGTCTCAATAAGGTGGACCTAGATTTAAGATAAAAATCTAGTTTAGAGTAACATTTTAAAAGCCAAATTACTAAATGCTATTAGATGATTCAGATCAAGCCGATCAATAGATGATTAGGCCTTAGACTTTGGTTATACACATCAAACATGAGATGATCTAGGAGATTTGAAGGGCAGATCTCGTGGAATTGCTAAGAAAAATGATCCTGACAATTAATTTAGGTAGCTACCTTAGGATGTGCTGATCAAGAGTGATTTGACCATCCGATCGGTGCATGATCATAGAGATACATGTGACACACTAGACAAAATAGAAATTTTAAGGTTCATGATGAAAATGAGAGGTCTAACAAGCAATAATGACTTATAATGTGACAGGTACAATAGAGCGTCCGACTTGATATCGCCTACGCGGCTGACTGGAGTTTAGCATTATCGAGGTAGGTGATTTCTTTTGCGATTTCCCATGATTTCTCAAATCATGACTTAGTGATTGAGACCTTGAGGCATAGGATATATGCCCTATCACGCTGCATGAGACCATTTTCAGTATGTGTTATTGAGATGTTTACTACTTTCCTTGTATATGTTTTATGAACTATGTAATGACCCCAAATTTTTGTAACTTATTAACGCAAATTAATAAAGTTTGAATTTTTAGAAATTTTGGGCTGGAATATTAGGTTATTGAAAATTCTCTTTTTATGAAGATTATATCATGAATTAAAACATAGAAATTATGGATGTACTTGGAAAATTAATCAAAACAACATTAAGTACATTCAATTCTGAGTTAAAATGAAAATTCCTTAATTTTCTACATTTAGGGGTAAAATGGTAATTTTACCCATATTCCATATCCAAGAAATAAGACCTCAATATTCATGAATTACTTAGAAATATGATTCCAACGCCACTAAGTAAGCTCGATTCCAAGTTCGGACAAATATTGCCCATTATTCTCCAATTTTGGAGTTCAAAGGGCAAAAACATCTTTTCACATAAAAGTGGGCCAACGTTCTAGAAGCAACAATAATTGCTCAGTGCATTATTGCTGGTAGTGGAGAATGTAGTGGAAAATGGAGAATGCACTTGTAATAAAAAATTCTAAAGTAATAAAATATCTTATCAAAATAAATGATAAAAAAATTCAAATTTGGCTATAAATATGTCCCAAAAAGTTCCAAAAATTTTAACAACCTAAACCACAAAATTTTCAAATCTTCCCTGGAGTTTCAGCTCCAAATTCTCATTCATCCCTCCCCAATCTTTATTTTTCTTATTTCTCTCTCCTCTTTCTAAGTGGAACAAGAGACCTAAATTCAATTAGGCACTCCGTTCCAGGAAGAATATGATAAATTTCACCATCCATAACCTCCTATACTATAGTATATACAAAAGTCCCAAATCAATTTCAAGATCCAACGGTTCCAACAACAGAAAATCACAAAATGGTGGACAATCGGGCTATATTATCATCAACCGGTAATTCTCTCAAATTGAGTATCAAATATATGTTTTTTCTTTAATCAGGTTAGTGGAACTACTTTCTATACATATTTATTATGGTTTAGTGTAATTTTTATTTTTTTGTAATTTAATTTGAATGAAAAATGGTAAAAATAAAGTAAGTACCAAAGCCTTTAATTCATGGTGATAGAGAGCTCAGATGGAAATTCTGAGCTTTCCAATCGATCCATAAGGGTCAAAAACCCCTAGGTTACAATTTTCAAAAAAATCTAACAAGGTTTGGACCCTCAATTGAGAGAGATTAGTTTTGCTGGGCCCAGATCAAATCTGGACCCTAGGAACGGTTGAAAACTTCAATTTAAGATTGTGGAGTCATATGAACTTCAAATTGAGATCGGAAAGAAGCTATGGAAATCTTGTAATGTCTAGTTTCTAATGAAGTCATAATATTTCTAAAAATTATTTCTGTATTTTGGAAATAAGTGTCCAATTTCTAAGATCTTCAAGATCTGAGGTGATCAGATCTTGAAAATTTATTTTAATGATGGTATAATAATGTAATATCTATGGTTAATTTGGACAGATCTTGGATAAATTAGGGGATCTACCCTTTATGGTAGAAAAATCCTAAAAATACAAAGGGACCTACTTGATCAATGAGATCAAGTATGATTAGATCCTTGGGATAGATTAAATGGATGATATTATGATGAAATCAAGTTAGATCATGGATGAAATGTGACAAAATCAAGTGGATATGATTTTTGGATCTTAATGGATTAAAAGCCTTAAAGGTAATTAAAACCCTTGATTTAAAGGAAAACACATAAGATCTAATGGTTGGATCATATTTAAAGGCTTATAATAATCTTAATATAATTACTTTAATTGTCTTTTATTAGATATAGAAGTGCAAATGTGATTTATGTTCTAAGTTTTAATTGTCTTTTATTGGATATAAAGGTGTAAATGTGATTTATAGGGGGTATACAAGAGCCAAGTGCTTTTCCCTCACCTCCCGTTGATGTAAGAGAGGTCTAAACGCCTCCTTACATGAGAGTTGTATTAACCACTTTTTGAGCAGACTTTAACTAGTAAGTACTAGTCATCCTAAAATAAGGAGGAGTTGTCTAGTAATAGGAAGAAATAAATTATCTTCAACCAAGTAAGACACTAACTGGTTGAATAATAATAAGAACATAAAAAGATAGCAAATTATCTAACCCTAATAAAAATAGTAAGTAGAATAAGGGTGATTAAACAAGATGAGATCTTGTATGATAAAAAATAATAAGGAAAAAGAAACATCAATGTAAATTAAATTGTTATGTCTGATATAGATAGTATTTATATAGATGATATTAAACCCATTGATATATGATATTCAAGGAAGAAAGATTCAGATCATCCTACATAAGGATGATCAAAAGACCATGTAGTATGTCCCCTTGATTAGAAAAATGACATTATACATATGATTTGACAGATATATGTTGATTGAGACTATGGCAGATTTCAAGGAGTAAGAATACCTTATTGAGGTAGGTGGATTATTAAGAATGCCTTTACATGAAGATACATGTCTAATACATGATCTTATGTTTTGAAGTATTGACATGTATGATACTAATATATTAAGGTAAATACCTCAAATTGAAATATGATCTAACCAAATGATGAGGAAAATAAGTATTAAATGGTTAAGTTGAGAATTGAGAACAACCCTAAGTGAAATATTGACATGTATTGTATTTAGAACTTTGTAATTTGAATTATGTATTTGGACAAGTATTGTAAGGATACAATGGGTTGTGTACTGTGAACCACTGGATGGATCCTAGAAGTTTAATAAAATCATATTCCTTCAATGGAATTTTATTTTGTATACAAATTGTACTTATGTTATGTATGAAGTGGTGACTTGGGTTTTCAAAACAAGTTTTAAAATAAAAACAATTTTGTTGCTTTGTTTTGCGAAATTTTTTTTACTGAGGGGACGCCCTTGCCTTTGAAAAATATATTATAAAATGTGTTTAAAAAAACCCAGGTCATCACACACTGTTTTTGGCATATTTCAATTTCATTGTCTAACTCTTGAAATGTTTGATACGTGGGAGTCTCTATACCTTAACGATTAAGACTATTGAGCTTGGGATAGGATGCATCCCCCTTCTCCCACGAGTGCATGAATGCCCCTTTGTGGGTGAAAGGGTGAAAGCGGGTGTGAAATGCGTCTTTCTGTGAGTGCCGAGTGCCTGAGTGCCTATGTGGGTGAAAGGTGAAAGCGGAATTGGAACGCGCCTTTTCGTGAGTGCTTGAGTGCCCAATGTAGGTGAAAGGGTGAAAGCAGATGGTATTGAGAGTTGACCCCATGTTGCCGTGAGTGAGCCTGATGACACTCATAGGGTTAATCATGTATGATGTTTCGATGCTTTAATATACATTCATGTTGTTCTCTGGATATAGACTCACATAGTTATGGCTTACTCGTATGTGCATATCTTTTTGGATTTTGAGGGTTTTTTACTGTCCATTCATAAAAAAATGTGATTCTGGGAGCTATAGAGGTCCAAATCACGATTCGAAAGAGGCGTTGTGATCGTCTCAACAAGGTGGACTTAGATTTAAGATAAAAATCTAGTTTAGAGTAACTTTTTAATATCCAAATTACTAAATGCTATTAGATGATTCAGATCAAGCTGATCAATAGATAATCAGGCCTTAGACTTTGGTTGTACACATCAAACATGAGATGATCTAGGAGATTTGAAGGGCAGATCTCATGGAATTGGCAAGAAAAATGATCCTGATGATTAATTTAGGTAGCTACCTTAGGATGTGCTAATCAAGAGTGATTTGACCGTCCAATTGGTGCATGATCATAGAGATACATGTGACACACTAGACAAAATAGAAATTTTAAGGTTCATGATGAAAATGAGAGTTCTAACAAGCAATAATGACTTATAATGTGACAGGTACGTCATAGTGTGAGACTTGATATTGCCTACACGCCTAACTGGAGTTTGGCATTATCAAGGTAGGTGATTTCTTTTGCGATTTTCCATGATTTCTCAAATCATGACTTAGTGATTGAGACCTTGAGGCATAGGATATATGCCCTATCACGCTGAATGAGACCATTTTCAGTATGTGTTACCGAGATATTTACTACTTTCCTTGTATATGTTTTATGCACTGTTTTTGGCATATTTCAATTTCATTGTCTGACTCTTGAAATGTATGATACGTGGGAGTCTCTATACCTTGACGATTGAGACTATTGAGCTTGGGATAGGATGCAACCCCCTTCTCCCATGAGTGCCTGAGTGCCCATTTGTGGGTAAAAGGGTGAAAGGGTGAAAGCGGGCGTGAAATGCATCTTTCCATGAGTGCCGAGTGCCTGAGTGCCCGTGTGGGTGAAAGGTGAAAGCAAAATTAGAACGCGCCTTTCCGTGAGTGCCTGAGTGCCCAATGTGGGTGAAAGGGTGAAAGCGGATGGTGTTGAGAGTTGACCCCACGTTGCCGTGAGTGTGCCTGATGACACTCATAGGGCTTAACCATGTATAATGTTTCGATGCTTTGATATACATTCATGTTGTTCTCTAGATATAGACTCACGTAGTTATGGCTTACTCGTATATGCATATCTTTTCGGATTTTGCATGTCCTGACACCATGACTTATGCTGCCTTATTTATATCATGGAATTGGTATATTCTTTATCATATGAATTTGAGGTTTTTGTACCTTGTTAATTCTTATCGTTTTATATTGAACGTAAATCACTTACACAAGCTTAGCTTGCTAAGGCATTGCTTTGTTTTGCATTGCCTCAGAGTTGGAGAGCAACAGTCAGAGAGGGGAGCAGGTGGAGTAGCGTGGATCGGGATGAGTCAGAGACATAGTGGTGTATGACCTTAGACTGGTATCGGACTTTTGGCTCTTTACCTAGATATTTGTATCTTGATATATTGGACCCGTACCATTGTATAGTGTGTATATGCTTACGTATGGATGATGTGGTGATCTTGGATAGACCCTGAAGCTTTGGGATTTTTACTATCATCGTCTCTTTGCAGTTTGCACAATTTTCTCGTGGTTTTGTAATTGAGCATGCTCAGTGTGTTTAAAAGTGTTGGTGTAAATGACCCTCGGGGTTTTCTTTATAGGGCATTTTTCCTTGACGCCGCGTAAAATTTCTAAATATTTGAGTTTTATTTTAGGGATCCTGCCTATTTTGAAATAATAAATTTTTTACTATTAATAAAAAAAAAAGATTTTAGAAGATCCGGGGTGTCACATTGTGAGAGTTTCTTATATATGTAGCTAAGATTTCTCTTAAAGCCAATCTAATCTTGTAACCCTATATCCCTCTCCAGTTGATTCGATTTAAAAGGGTAAACTTGAAAAAAAACATATATTTAGGAGAAACTTTTAACTTTTCAATCCAAATTGTCCGCATGTGGTTAATTGAGAATATCCATCTGAGTACTGAACTTTGGACAGCTTGCAGCCCAAGCCTAATTCCAATTGGATGATTCTAGCATTCTAAAATGTTTTGATTCGTCAGCTTGGCACTGCAATGTTTACTAACTCGATCAACAAGATTTTCATGATAGGAGAACAAAGATTGTACCACTCAAACATGTATAAAGCAGATAAAATTGTAAAACTTGAGTTGGACATACCCCTACAATCTACATCAGATATAGATATTTCTAATTTTCTACAACAATTTTGTGTAGTGCAGTGGAGTAATAGTGAGTTTCAATCGTGCAAGTCATGATTCAAGACTCTTCAACAATAGGCCTATACCATTAAAAACAAAAAACAAAAATCTTACCACATTGGAGGAAACTATTTTAGGGTGGAATGTTCATTGCAATTTGATTTCATCTCTCTTTTGTCCATAGGCAAAAGTAATTTCAAATCATATAACTTGATGCTATTTCTTGATTGGGGCAAGCAAGGTTCTTTTTTTGTGCCTCGTAAAAGAGAATCTAGTTAAATCATAATTTCCTTTTTCTTGTGAAAGCAAATCACTTCACACACTCTCTAACATAGGCACTCCTAAATCTAATCCCGGACCAAAGGGAAAAGGGGCAATCTGAGCCTTTTGTGTGCAAACGATTGTGTTACACATTTGTAATGTTCTTCATAGATGAAGTGGCTGGACCACGTAAGGCTGAGCCAAAGAGTAGCAACAATAGTTTCTCTGCTGTACACGTTAAATACTTAGTCTATAGTTGATAAAGTTTGATTTTGTATTTAATATATATTTGTTTTTCTTCAAATTAAAAGTTGACTTTCTATTGTGCTTCTACAATCTATTAAAGTGTTTCTCAAAACCCTAAAAAGTAATGGAGCCTAGGGCAACCCTGCTCAACATCCCGTTATCCCGCTCAATGCTCTTCTATAATTTTGTTTGAGCAATTACTTACAAATTTAAAAGATTTTTTCAATGATTGTCTACATCACTGCCGTGTGAAATGGAGCTGTTATTGGGCGCTTTAGTTTTGGGAAATGCTGAAGGAAGAATATAAGCTTTCACCCGCCTATGCAAAGAGGACACACTCCATAAGACGCTTTTAGTGAAGGCGCTTTCGTTGCATCGTGGAGTCCAAACTTTAGATTATCTGACTTATTCATCTAATTATTTAAACTTTAAATCCCTGATTACAGGTAGGACGATTCTTGCATACCAAAAGCTGTACTTTGATCACACGAATGGTCTAGAAACTTGCACTAAAAGCGGTTAAACTCACTGTCTTTTTCAGGATGCTAAAATCACAGAATCTTATTTCAGAGCAGGAGAAATTAGATGGACGGATGGGATCATAGAATGTTGCAGCTGGTTCATGCAACGCTCAGGCGCTTCCGATGGACGCACCTCATAGGGCATGTTGTTTTAGGATTCCTCTCTTAACGAAGATGGCTTATGCCACGTCGATGGAATCAAATCCACTAACGTCCAACAGCTATCACAAATCTGGCCCGCTTGTTTGACTTTTGAAGCTATATATGCAGATTGATCTTCTCAGACTTCATCTGACGAATCAGACATTCACCGGGTGTGGGACCAGAACCATGTGAACTTGTCTCATGGACCGCTGGGGCTGACAAGGGCAAAGCAAAAAAACGGTGGTTGTTTGACAGACACTTTGTCGGACCCACATTTGCAACAGGGAAATGTGACGACTCGAGCCTATGGTGTGCAACACATTGTGTAGGTCGGACCACATTAGGGCAGGCCAGAGGGGTAGCGGCAATATCTTGCCTTCTGTTGACGTAAAATACTTAAGTCGACAAAATTTTGAAATACTTTTAGTCAGCAATATCTGTGTGATTTAAGGGGGTATTAAACATTTTTTGGAAACCCCAAAAAGTAGTGGAGCCCAGTGTCAGCTACTCCAAAATTAATCTTTTATTGTACAATTAAATTATTCACAAATCTGAAATCCGCAACTCGATCAGATATGGAACGAGCAGTTCGATCTGTTTGGAAAACGGATTTAATGGATCCAATCCGTTTAGGTCTGGATCCACGACGACAATCAGGGCGAGTAAAAAAATGATACTTCTAGTCGTTGAACCTGCACTGTTGTTCATATACAGAGAGCTCCTGGCCGTCCATTTTAAGTGATCAAAGTAGATTTTTTTAAATGTGATGGTCATCTACCCAATGTGATTTTTGAAATACAAGACAGAGAAACTCAGGGAAATCAGATCAGAAAGTTGAATAAACTAAAGGGAGGGTCCACCAAGGACGGAGCTAAGTTAGGGCAAAAGTAAGCCATTGCAGCCTTCCAAAAATTTAAAAATTCCTACTTTCATATATACTTTTGTGTGATTCTCATGTCATTTGTGTGCATATTTTACTTTCGGAGGAGCATCCCTTACTTTTTCATGGAGGGGGCCACCTTTGGATAATCAGACCCATTTATCTCATTTCTTCTGGCCTAAACATCTTAGGGGCAATAAATCACAAAGATTCAATGATGCCACTATTGTGAAAATCCCATTACCCTGTCTCTTGTGCTAGAATTTTCATATGCCCAAATTATCAAATTTGCCTAATATTTGCAAACTGCTCATATAACTCCCCTAACTTTGGATATCTACTGGTTAAGAATCATATCAGAAAGGGACATCTAGCACTAAAGGAATTGTACTTTCATTGTTGGCGCTAGACATCCACGGTTAGAAGCTCTTCATAAGCAGCAGTTTATATATTACGCGATGCAAAACTCCATTTCTTGGATGCTGCTGCTTCCACTCTTTTAATATGACTTTTTCATACAATGCCACAAGGTTAGGAGAGCAGATGAACTAGTATAATGAGCCCTACTATACAAAAGTCATATATATATATATATAATCTGGCCGACTCCTAATTAAGATAAGGTCTTAATGATGATTATGATATATATAACCTGATCTACATTGACGACTCCTAATTAGGATAAGGTCTTAATGATATATATATATATATATATATATATATATAACCCGGTCTACATTCCGTTTTTCACTTGCTTGATGTGTACCTAAATAAGTGTGAAAGCATATATATAACCTAGCCGACCCCTAATTAGGATAAGGTCTTAATGATGATGATGATGATATATATATATATATATATATAACCTGGTGTACATTCTGTTTTTCACATCATAACCTCACTATTAGTGATGGAAAAACTAGAATACAAAGGAAAAAAAGAAGATAACAATATGTACTAATGATGACCTAAGTTTTTATAACACATTTTTATAAGTGTTTTGCAAAGACAAGGGCCCTTAATAGTGATTTTTTTTTTTTAACTAAACAGCGGAAAAACATTTTCTTTGAAATTGATTTGTAAAATCCAAGTCTTACTTCAACATACATATCATATATATATTTTTGTACAAAAATAAAATTTTCATTGAAGGAACATACTTTTATTAAACATTAGGATCCATTCAGTAGTTCACAATACATAATCTCTGTATTATTACAATACATTGTCTAAAATTTCATAATCTAAATTACAAAGTTCATAATACATAATCCTTAAAGGAAATAACTTGATCAATAGCTTTAAGTCCTGAGCTTTTAATATTTCTTTTCTGTATTTGAGATATTGTAAACATTCGAATATTTATAATATCTCAGCAAACTATACTTGGTAGGGGATTTAAGAAGCATAATAATTCAATATATATCAAAATTCAATAATCACATTATTTATTTATATCATATAACACATTCATGAATCATTTTCATTTCTATATATGACATTAATTTGTCATTTATCTGGAATTTTATTCATATATACTGTATACAAAACAGTCCTTTAAAAACATGAAAGTAATCAATAATAACAACAGTACACATTCCCAAACTATGCTAATAAACTCCATACACTATAGTGGGGTCAATATTCGTAATTAACACTTTCTACTATAAGGGGTCAATATTTTAGCCAGTTCTTCTACTGGAAAATTTTTCCTTCATGGGAAAAATTGGTAATACACAATTATCGATCATTTTCATTATGTTATAATATAAGGCATTTCACTATGCCTATCTTATATGCATCCTAATGCAACATACATCAAGGACTACAATGCTTCAGTCTGATCTGTACTGTCATACTCGAATAATTGCTCTATACTCCACTGATACCAATGGTGAAAAAATACAATATCCGTGTTCGTATGGGAGGACCATGGCTGTCACAATGGCGTCCTTCCCATAATTGTCCCACCCAACTTTTTGCCTTTCTTAGGGCACGGTATCTTTCAAATTATCAATTTTCGAAGAGCAGGTGGCAAAACCCTAATAACTCTCATAGCATAGCATCCCCAGACTTATGCCTATCTAAAACAAAACTACAAGCCTCTATGCTTGTATTTAAAATAATAATTTTAACTCATCAAACAATTTGTCTATTTATCTAATATTGAAATATCATCTACTTCTTTATTAATTTAAGGTTTACGTATTTTTTCATCAATTCTTAACTTAACATTCACATAACTATTCCTTCATCATTTGGTTGGATCATAATTATTTCTAAGGCATTTATAACATTTTAATTGTATCATGAATTTTTATAATTATAAAGATGAAGATCATATGTAAAAACATGTATCTTTTAAATAAATGCATCCTTAAAATTGACCTACCTTTGATGTGGTAATTATACTCCTTAAGATCTGCTACGATCTTGATCAACATATATATTTGCCACATCATATGTATAATGTTATCCCTCAATCCCTATATATTTCCTACATGATCTTTTGATCATTCCTAAAGATGATGATCTAAATCTCTTTCCTTGCATCATATTGATCAAAGGTTTAGATCCCTTTCCTTTCACGGAGAAAGAATACCCACAGTTGAATGATGAAGAGCTGTACCGCCATGCAAGACTTGTCACATCGGCCGTGATCGTGAAAATCCAGACCATTGATTGGACTGTTGAGCTGCTTAAGACCGCTACATTGCATGCGGGCATGCGTGCACATTGGTAAGTGATTAGAGTGCATACATGGAAGCAGTAAATGAAATGCTCATCACTACTAATCGATCTTGGTAGCGGTAAAATGCATTTGGGCACGTAGGTGGTGCTGCCTTGGGAGGGCTGGTGGGCTTGAAGAAGCCAGAAAACCATGGGATTGCATATTCACTTACTGAAGAGTTCACTAGTGTTTACAGAATGCATTCACTTCTTCCTGATAATCTTCAGCTCCAAGAAACCTACGTTGCCCCGGGCCCAAACAAGTCTCCACCATTGCTTGAAGAGTACTCTCTCTCTCTCTCTCTCTCTCTCTCTCTCTCTCTCTCTCTCTCTAATCATCCAAGAAATTGCAACTTCTTCATGGGCCCTTGCTCATTATTTTGTGTACCATTTGACAGTGGACGTTTCACTTGGAGTTTAATGGGGGGCCTAGACCATTAAACACTGAAAAAGACATTGCCTGTCGGGCCAAGTCATTCGCCATTTTACTGATATTGCATCATCTTAGTCTTAGTACAGTTATTATGATGTAGACGGTTCTGATTATCTTTTATGGAAAAAAAAATCACGGTTCCACTGAAATCTCTCTCTCTCTCTCTCTCTCAAAATTTCTTATTCTAAGATGTAAAATGGACAGGATGGATAGTGTCTGTTACGGCTTGGGCCAGATACCTCGTTCCAAGCCCGGCTGTAAAAGTATCCATTTCAGGAGACAACGAAAGGAGTTACCCAGGGATAGAATATTAAAAGAGAAGAAGTAGAATTGAGCTTGTGATGGTATTACTTATGACTGCGTGGGTCGATTTATTTGTAGAGTTCTTATTCGGTTTTTGTTCGTGTAATATGCACATGTGTAAAAATTATATTTGTAGGTCTAGAGCTTGGAGATCCAAACCGCGCACCAGAAAGCGTATCGGATCGGATGGAAGAAAGTTCAGAGAAAGAATAAAGTTTCATCGCGCTTGGACAACGGAACATTTTTATCTTCCGGCTGCATCAATGATATACTAGATTCTTAGCCCTTCGATTTGATATTTCTATATGCTGCCTATTTTCCGCTAGAGATTTATAGGGGCTGGGATCTTCTGATGGAGCCTTTCCATACATGCCCTAATGTAGATTTGGACCGGAAGGAAGAGCTTATTGGATCATCAAATGACTAGGCCCTAAACGATATAACTGGATCATTCCCATCATTTTTGGTCATAGCAAATCCAAAGAGATGTGCTAAGAAGACACTGCTGGTGTGTATTTTATGGACGTGCGTCAAGATGGCAACGGTCAGGTTATCATTTCTCAGTTGACAAGATCATAACATAAAGTCTGAACTAAGTTAATATTCCGAAGCTTAAGCTAATTTGGGTTTCCATACAGGAAGCTATCAACTTATCAATTATCAAGATTCCTACTCACCATTCAATAACAAAAAAGATGAAAATTAAAGGATTCCTACTCGACTTCTCCGACTTGGAGGTGCTGCATTTAAGATGTGTTTCATTTGCTACTATTCTTCTCCAATCAAAGCTTTAAACAAAATAAGACTTTCTAGAAGGATATTATCAACAATCAATCAAAGAATTTAAAGCTAGCTAATTCTTGTACACCAAATAAGATGAATGGCTTAGATGTTCCAAAAATATGTTCTGGGGTGGCGTCGACTTCTCCTAACCACTCCACCTTTTTCTTAATTTTGTGGCCTAATTTGCTTTGCATGAGATTTTTCACCTTTGTTAGCATTGATAATAAAATAGATACTTGTCAGTTGTGACTACTAATCTGGCATGATCACTGTAGAAAGCAGATAATCCTTGCCGATTCCATATCTGAGCCAGAACAGGAAGAAACAAAGCCATTTACCCTATTACGTATGGATCCTACCCGAAACCTTATTACCCTATTCCTTGAATGATTGAAGTCTGACGAGATATTCTCATAGAAGGTCATTTGTCTTCATCCTGATTAGGGGTAGGAGGCCTACATTTCCTTTCATATTCTTTGATATTAGTAATATATTTAGAAGGAGGCATGTTTTTAAGTTCTTCCTCCATCATCTTATTTCTTCGATTATTTTTCTCTTGAATAAACTGGGACGAAACAGTCATAGAAGCATCTTAGTAATCTTCAAAGTGGCCTTCATCATTAGGATCCTGCCTTGCTTGGAAAACATTGCTTTCAGACATATTATCTTGAGACCCTGCTGTTGAGGATTGTGTAGGAGAAATATTAAAAGTCTTCATGACTTGATTATTCATATAATCCGTGCATTTAACCAAAATTTGGCTTTTAGTATCTGCTGGATATTTTCGTTGCAACATTTTTCAGACTTCTTCAATAGATGCTGATGATTGTTGAATGCGAGCATTGTCCTAGACAGCTTTATTAAGCTTGATGACTGATTCAATTTCTTTGGCCTTGTCATTAGTATCAAATTTCATCCACTATTTGACGAAATAAATCCTTTTAAGAGTCTGTATATTCATCTCATCTTCTTCAATGGTCATTGAGCGTTTCCACATCCATAGAATTTCCAACTTGACAAAAAATATTAATTCACACTGACCTTATATTACTTGGTCAGAAGGAATAGTATTACTCTCTAGTGTATATTCCACCCATTTATTGTAGAGCTCCTTGAGCTTGTTTGGTAATATTGCCATAGTTGGGCCAATTTTTCTCCACCAATGGTAGAACTATGGAGAAATATCTCTAGATGTTATAGTGAGATGAATTTTGATGAACCATGAATGTTTCCTCAAATTATTTTCGAGGTACATTACATAAGATATTGAGCTGTATAATCCCACCAATTGTAAGGGTACTTTTGGCTTTGAATTTTACCTTCAATCCCTTTATATTGACCTGGATTGATATCCCATTCCTGGGGAGTTAAGGCTTTATTAATAAGGATTTTATTGAAATTAATGACAGATTTGTCACTATTATAGAAGTGGCTTATTTTCACTACTTTCAATTCTTGGAGAAATTTTTTCATCAGATATTGACTTCTTTCCCATATGGGGAGGATAGGAATTATTCTGCATTTGTCTAATAGTAACATCCTAGGGATTTTTAGGATCACATCCTATTTTGAGATCCTTTCTATCCAGATGTAGTATTACATCTCTATATTCATTCTGAATATATTGTTCTGTGGTCATAATGAGAACTTCCTTTGTAGATTTTTGCTGAGTAAATTATTGTCTTGGAAGATCTTCCATTGAAGATTGAGGCTAGATATTACCAGATGATGGGATATTTTCCAATGTTATCAACTTTGGCTTTGATTCTGGATTATTTTCAAACAGGGCTGACCATGCAGCAATTTGTTTTCCTTTTCGGTTTTGAGTATTACCACAACATCTTCCTCTATATCTACCTCTTCTGGTATTACCCGAGATATGTCAGTCTTCTTAACTCATGATCCCTGTAAAAACTCACAAGTCAAGAAGTTAGGAAGAGAGTTGTATTCTCCGTTAATATATTCAATATCAAAATCAAATCCTGATAGTTGGGCTTACCATTCGGCAAATATTTAGTATGAAACAATATTTTTCACATCCTTTTTAATAATTTGTTTTGCTGCACTACAATCAATTCATAGCAAAAACTTTTGATTTAATAAATCACCTTAAAATTTTGAAATACATTTAACAATAGAAAGCATTTCTTTCTTTATTGTATAATATTTCGTTTAGTATTATTTCACTTATCCGAAGTAAATCGGACAAGTTCTTCCTTATTAGAAGAAGGATTCTTTTGTTTAAGTATTCCTCCATATCCAATATCAGAGGCATCTGTTTCAACATTTTTAAACCATCATTATTAGTGAGATTTAAACATGGAAGAGATTTAACTATAACTTTTATTTTTCTTACCATTTTGGTATGCTCTTCTGTCCAAGACTTTGCATTTTTCTTATGTAATGACCCAGGTTTTTAAAACACATTTTCACAAATATTTGCAAAGATAGGGCCCTGATTTTGAAATTTTTTTAAATTCAAATAGCAAAAACATAATTTCTTTGAAATTGATTTGTCAAAAAAACCTGAGTGCCACCTCAAATTACTTATCATACATAGATTTTTGTAGAAAATAAAATTTCCATTAAATATAAATAGAAATACTTTTATTAAAATCAAGATCAATCTAGTGGTTCACATACACAGCCCCGGTAGTCATTACATACCATGTCCAAATATTATAATCCAAATTATAAAACAATCAATACAATCTTCCTTAAAGTAAATACCCTGAGTAGTAGTTCAGTGATGATTATCCTCAAGTCTTGAGCTTTCAATTTTCCTTAACTATATCTGAGATATTGTAAACATTCAAATATTTACAATATCTCAGCAAGTTATGCTTGGTAAGGGATTTAAGAAATATATTCAATATATCTCAAAATCAACAGTTCATTATATCCGTGATGAAAATCAATTTATTCAATTAGATAACCATTTTATCCTTCACTCATCATATGAATTATATATATATATTACATATATATTACATATAGATAAAACGACTAAAAATTGTGAGTATAGTCAATATCACCAATAATATCTTATTTCCAAACTGATTTCAATATTAACACTAAGTGTTAATATATAATCATACTGTATTAGAAATCATCTTCCAATACAACATTGGTAATAATTTTTACCGGCATCTTATCATGCCATAAAATAAAGCATCTCATCATGCTATAACATAAGAATCTCATCGTGCCATAATATAAGGCATCTCATCATGCCATAACATAAGGCATCTCATTATGCCATAATCAATTGCATCACAATGCAAAATAATCAAAGGACTATCATGCTTGCAGTCTCAATTCGTACAGCGCGATTGGATAACTGCTCAATACTCCACTGATACCACGATGGAAAATACAAATCCATGTTCATATAGGGGAAATCATGGCTGTCACAGTGGCGGCCTTCTAATAATTGCACACTCGATATTTTGCCTCTCTTTGGGCACGGTATCATCATCGTAATCAGTTTTGGAGAGCGGGTGACCAAACCCTCATAACTCTTCTAGCATTGGCATCCACAAGTATAAGCCTGTCTTAAAACAAAGTCACAAGTCTTCATGCTTGTCTGAAAAATAATAATTCATAATTACAGACTGTGTCTCTAGTTATAATAGGACATGCTTATAACTTATTTCCTTAAGATTTGGAGTCTAACTTATGAAGTTCAAATCTTCTCATTATACCCATTAAGTAATTTCATAATTACTTAATCAATTCATTTGTATTCATTTTCACATCATTTGTTGCCTTAAGTAACTTCATAATTACTTAATCAATCACTTTGTATTCATTGCAATATCATTTGTTGATTCATAAACAATTCTAAGGCACTTATAATCAATATATTATGATAAGATCATGTGTAAAATACATGTATCTTCTATATTGAACATATTATTAAGATCCACCTACCTTTACTTTCAACAATCCATCTTGTCATTGATCTTGATCATCATATCCTTCATGTATCTATCAAATCATATATATATACAGTCATTCCTCAACTCATTTATACTTTCTAGTTGTTCTTTTGATCATCTTTACTTAGGATGATTTGGATCTTTTTCCTTAGATCATATTGATCAAGGTCTAATCTATTGATCTATATTTAAATATAACATTCATACTATTTCAACAAACATACATACTAACACAATATTATGTTTCTTATTATTCTTGATCTTTCAAGATCTCCATATAGATATTGTTTGATATTTGATTATCTTAATTACCATTTTTATTAGGATTAGATAGTTTGTTATCCTTTTATGATCTTATTATTATTCAACTAGTTAATGTTTTACTGATTGAAGATAATTTATGCACTCCAAATTCTATACAACTCCTTATTTTAGAATTGACTAAGGCTTACAGTTAAAAGCTGCTCACAGAGTGGTTAATTCAATCCTCATCTAAGGAGTGTTTAGACCTCACAAACGTCTCTAGAATGTGGTGGAAGAGCAAAGCTTTATTAGAAAATCCCCTTAACCACCATGTTCAGCATTTACTAGGGTGACCTTAGCTCAACCTTCATAAGGTTCCTATGAGCATTAAACCCTAAGTACTCTTGCTATTTGATTTTAATTAAATCTATGAACATTTAAAGTGTCATCCATGGGGTATATTATTCTCCTAATTTGGGCCAAGAAAATGATATTCCTTATAATATCCTACTAATTATAGCCATTACTATCATTAAGTCCATGTCCATATTTATTGTAAATGTTCATCAATATCTATTTTTATTTAATTATATTTTCTATGTAATTTACATAACATGAACAATTAAAGTGTAAATAAATAAATCTAACAATTAAATATACTAAGCAAATAAAAGGACATTTACAATAATTCAAATGCTCATTTGAATGCATCATATTTATTCATTTTGATCAAATGATCATATTTTGATTTCTATTCGGTTTAGATCTTGATCTTTTATTTTTATTCAAATCTATCACATTATCTTAACGTGATATCATTACTGGATCATTGATTCATCTCATCAAATGATCTGATCTTTCTTGATCTAACCGATCAAGTAGATCTTAAGTCATTTTATCAAAATTAAGGGCATAGATCTCAATCTATCCCAAATTAGTCACATCAGGCTCATCAATCTATATGATCTAAATTTTAGATCATCATTCAAATTGATTTTAATTATCTGATCATGCTTGATTACTTAGATCAAGTAGATCCATGTTCATTTTTAAGATTTCTCTTCCATTAAGGTTAAATTTCTTAATTCATCCCAGATCAGTCGATCTAACTATTGATTTCATGTTCTCTTATCACTAGATCACTGATGGATTAGAAATCTAAGGTCTGATCATGTCAGATTTAACTGATCTTGGAAATTAGTACTAATTTTTTGTAATTTATAAAATTTTACAGTAAATAAAACCTAAATTTTATATTTTCATTAGATTTTACTCTTCATCAGGAATCCAGAGCTTCTTTCCAATCTTGATTTGGAGTTAAAATGAGTTATGAATTAGATTTTTAAATTTCAGATCAAAATAAGGGCCCAAATTCAATTTGGGTAAATGGATCGATCCATCGATTAGTGGCCTGCCCCCACCACATTCCACCGGTGATAGCTAGTGTATGAGGACATTGACATGAGATAGGCAGGATGGTCTAGATCTGGACCGTCTGATCACCCATTCCCCGATCTCTCAGATCTGAATATATTAAGGGCCTAAATTTCATATAATAGTGTTTTGGGACCTTGTGAATCCATCCAATGGTTTAGAATTCATAAATAACATGGTTTCACTAGAGTTTTCAAGCTAGATCACTAGTACTAGACTCACTGGAGAAATCTAGCCCAAAAATCCAGTCTGGTGATCTTCTTGCTCTAAAAACTACCAGAATAGATAATGGAGGATGAGGGGTGACTACCTGTAGCATCCAGAATCAAGAAATATAGCCAGAAAATAAAGATTCATGCCAGACAATCCAAGGTTGCTGGAGTTATTATTTTTTGGTGATTTCACCTGTGAATACCTCCCTGATCATCGTAAAATTATAGAGCTTTTGAAGCTTGTAAAATTTTGAACAAGATGAATGATCAAGATTGTGTTTCAAAGGTTGAAAATGGATGCCTAATTGAAAAATAGTACTAGGGTGAAACCCTAGGTCATTGGAGATGATGCATCCATGGATGCGCTTGATAGATCTGGGGGAATATTCCTCTTGGGTGGGCCCGTAGACGCGCTCTGTAGCTATAAAGGGAAGAGAGAGAAAAGAAAAGAAAAAAGAAGGTAAAAGGAGAGAAGAGAGAGAAAGAGAAGGAGAGAGAAAGGGAGAGGGAAAGAGTGGAGAGAGTCTTAGAGATTTGTAGAATTTATTTATAGGGCTATTTTTTAATTATTTTAATTATTTTTATTTTAAATAATTTTCTACTTTTCTTATAAAATTAAAAGCATATTCCTCATCATGTTTATTTTTCATCATTGATATTCCTTATATTGGTTATCCCCCAGGTCAAATAACTTTTATGTACCCCACACAAAAGTGAAATGACCATTTTACCCTATGGGTAAATATAAATTCACAAAAATTACAAAAAATAGGAATTTTTTACCCGAGCTCAAATTTTAGTGTGCTTACAGTTATGCTGACCTATTTCCTATGAATGATTTTAAATATCCATGTTTCAAGACTTGATTCTTTTTCTAAAAATTAATATTATATTAAATGTAATATTCTACATCAATTTTTGTGAAAATTCCAATTAATTCCAAAAAAATTAAGGTTTTCACATCTTAAGCCTATTAAAAAGAATTGTTTTATCTTTGGCAAGATCATGATAATAATTAGAAATATAATTAAGGGATCCAAGGAATCTTTGAAGCTATTTATTATTAAGGATTTCATCAAAAAATTTAGAAACAAATTCAATACTTCTTTGAATTGGAACAATTTGTCCTTGGAAAATGTTATGTCCTAAAAATCTGACATCTTCTTAAAAGAGTTTCATCTTAGGGGCAAACAGCACTAAACCATTCTTTTTTAACTAACCACTTGAATATTTCAAGATGTTTATAATGTTGATCAATAGATTTAGAAAAAATTAACACATCATCAATGTATGTGATTATAAATTGTCCATAAGGATTGAATATGTCATTCATAATCCTCTAAAATTCTGAAGGGGCATTTTTTAACCTGAAAGGCATTCCATTCCATTCATAATGCCCAAATGGAGCTGTGAAAGCAGTTTTATACCTATCAAATTCATGTATTTGAACCTGCCAATATCTTGATTTAAGATCAAACTTGGAGAAAATTACTTCTTCTTGTAATCTATTTAGAGGATCCCTTTTATTAAGAATTGGATATCTGATCCATTTAGGAACTCTATTTAGAGGTTTATAGTTTATTACTAATCTTGGTTTACCTCTTTCCTGTTCTGCAGCTTTATTAACATAGAATGCAGTACAGCTCCGTAGAGAAGAGGAATTTCTAATTAACCTTTTATTACTAAGATCACTAATTTCATTTTTGCATAATTCAATATATGCATAGCTCATTTGAGCTGGTCTAGCCTTTGTAGGAATATTTTCTTCCTTAAATCTGTCGATGTAAGGAAGAGAGACCACATGAGATTTTCTATCCCAAAAGGCATTAGGAAGATCATTATAGAGATTTTGAAGAAAAGTATTAAGTAAATTTTTTACTTTATATTGAAAATTCTTGTCTTGAATATTATTTTGGACATCTCTATAAGCAATTTCTTCTTTAATAAAATTTATTTGTTGTTCCTTAAGAAGAATTCTTCTAGCTTCATTCAACAAATGAGTTTTAGGATCTATTAAGAATTTAAATGAAAATTGTCTTCTTTGGAAAAATATATTCCAGTTGTATCAGTTTTATTAATTGGCATGATATTATGCAGGAAAGGAGTTCCTAGGATGACGTAATGATGCAAATCCTTAACTAGAGGAACGGAGTAGGAATATAGATATTGTCATTGCATACTATTGCATTATTTAGCTTATATTGATTTTTAATCTATTCTTGCTTGCTGAAGTCAAGCTCTAAGATGTTTTTTCAAAGTATTTTGTTGGAACAAGACCTTCTTGGATACAACTTATATCTGCACCCCTATCAACCAAAGCAATAAGGTTTGATCTATACCATTCTGTTCCAATAGCAATAGTTATATTAACATGCCATTTTTGGGATGTGACTTGTCATATTAAATCAAGATATTGAGGTGGGGAATGATCTAATGTATCCATATTAGAGGATTCTCCAATTTCAATTTTCTACTTATTTTGTTCAAGATTTATAGCTCTCCTATCAAGCATGCTATTCTTATTTTTAAACATTATTATTTCTATTTTGACATTATTAACTTCTCTTTTGAGATCTTGAATTGTCACATTAGCAGAAAGAATAGGTCTATTACCTAATCTTTTAGTTACCTAGGACATTCTATAAACATTATGTGTGTCAATAGGATTTTCTTTTTCTTTTTCTGAGGAAGATATTATCTTTTCAAAGATTATTTTCTTTGGTTCTTTGTCTTCAAATTTTCTATTATTCTAGAAGATCTTGTTGAGATTGAGAGAGAATATTAATAGGCAGAGTATTCATCTTAACAATTGACTTCTAATATTGGTAATCTTGGTTATCTTTTAGTGTATTAAACTATCCACAACACTTTTCAGAGTCAGAGTCAGAGGAAGATGAAAACTCAAAAGGCTATATTATCCTAGAGTTCCGACTCAGAAGAATTTAATATAATTTTACATAAAGAGTTTTTTAACTCTTCGTCAATTTGGAGTTCTTGAATTTTCCTTTTGTTCCAACATCTATTAGCATAATACCCAAGTATTCCACATTTATAACATTTAATTTTTATTTATCCTTTTTATTATACTATTTATTTTTGGATCAAAATTTCTTAGTCTATACTTGTTATAAGAGTATTTCCTATTAAATTTTGATTGTTTAGTTTTACCTCTATTAGGTACTTGTATTTTGGGAATGTCAATTGCAAATTATTGATACAATTCTCCTAATTGGTTTTTCTCTGTTATTCTTTCTCTTTTGAGTTGATTTCTCAATTTTATTTCATTATAAAGAGCAACATCTTCACTAACACATTAGTGAATTAATTGACCATAAGAAAGCTGCTCATACAAAATATTTGGTCAAATTTGATTTAATAGTATTTTTAACTCTAGTAGCAAATAGGTATGGAAGCCCTTTTATGAATTTCTGCTTCCAATAACTATGACTTGCATCATTAAGGTGAAAGACTCTAGCTAAAAAGAAATCAGTATACCACCTAAAATGTGTTAATGAAGGACACTTAAGATTCTAGAGAAGTGCCTTAGAATTTTCAAATTGGGTTTGGATACTACCCGTGAAACGTTCAAGTATTGTACAGACTAGGGAATACACTGAATCCTCTCTAAGCTGACTAGTATTAGGTTCCATTTTAACATTATTAAGTATTTCATCTGGCTGAGCAGGGGAGATACAATTATCCCACCATCCTTTAAAGTTTCCAGTAAACCCAACAACAATCATTAGTGCAATGTTTCTATCTGTATTACCTTTTTGTTTATAGATTGTTGTAAACACTAGGAGTTTGTGCATCAATGGAAAAATCGCATCATCAGTCATTCCATCTATGTTCCATTCATAGATTGAGTTTGCTCTATATTTATTTTGTATTAAGACATCATTTTCTTTTATTAGAACATCCGCAGGAGTTGGTCTTTTATAGTAATATCTATTTAAACTCTTAGGATCCCTTTCAATTTTGTTTACTTAGTGAGAATTGGTTATGTATTTGAAGAATTTCTCCCTAAGAGATTTCTTCTATGTTATTTTCTTGTACTATATCAATCTTTGAATCATTACCTGAAACTGATTCATTTTCTAACAAAGTATTAAGGTTTAAATTATTCATCTTATCTTTTATTATTTTCAAGATTTCCTCTATATCATTTTCCATTTTGAAATCTTTTATTTCAGGAGGTGGTTTTAGTGATGGTTCGATTTTTTCATAAGTTATTACTGTTTTTTGTTCTCTTCTCTTTTTAACTTCATTAATATGATCTAGGATTTTATTTATCCCATCTACAATTTTTATCATTTTTTCTCCTACAATTTATAGAAACAGGTTCATATAATTATTATTTTTTATTAGCATTTTGAAGTCTAATAAAGCTTGAAAATCTATATATTTGTTGTATGCTATAGTTTCAAGAGGTCTATCATCCATAGTCATTTTAAGAGCATAAGTTTGATGAAATTCAGAGTTATTTTTTCCCTTCGATTGTTTCCCAATGTCTAATTGTATTGAGTTCATTACTCAGATATGTTTCAAGAAACCAAGGAACAAAGAATTTAGGAGTTCGGATTTTATTAAGATGTTTATAGAATTCATCTTTATAATACTATAAGTCATTTTTACAGTTTTTGAAATACCATTCTCTGAAATCTTTATTTTTCTCAGATTGAAATTCTTCACTTATGATTTTCTAACTACACTCTCTAGACTAAAATCCATAAACATCAAATATTGAAATCCATCTTAAATGTAGTAGGATTATTATCTTGTGGTTGTTTATAAACTGGATGAATGACATTGTTTTATGAAATTCTCAGTTCTTCTATTGAAGTAGACTGAGTTTTATTATGATCAATAGAGAGTCTAGATGATCTTGGCAACAATAAGTAATTCTAGGAAATCTAAATGACCTTCTAGTATCAAATCTTTTTTTCTACATGTCCATCTTTTGTTTGGATAATTTGATCAAGATTCTGATATGTTATTTGTCTGGGTGGAACAACTTCTATTAGTTGCCAAGACCGAGAAAAGTTTATTTTATCCCATTTTAGGGTTCTATTGACTATAATATCTGAGGACAACAAATTAGTTTCAATTAAGATAGTTTTGTCTTTTGGGCATTTTTGTCTGGCTTTAGTAACCAGGGTTAGAAGAACCTTGAATTGAATTCTAAATGTGAGACCTATTGTCTCACATTCAATCTTGAAATTGTACCTGTGAGTCTTAATATAAAGACTTAGAGCATCAAGAATATTGGGATCAGATAAAGATAAATTGAAATTAGGGAAGACATTAACACAGACTAGTTCATGGTAAAGACTAGTCTGTAAAACCCCCATTAATGAAGGTGCCCAGTCCATACACCTAGCATCCCTAAGAATTGCTAAAATTGAAGCATTAAGAGAGTTTAGTGTCAGAGGTTTGAATCCTATTTGAATCAATCCTACATGGATGAACTTATATTTATTCAAATTAAAATATGGTCTGAGATCTTTCTCAAAGAACAGATTAGCAATTTTCTTTGTATTATCTAAACTGATTGTTTATTTTGTTTATTTTTATTGACGAGAAGCCAAATTTTCTAATATCATAAACTTCTTTGGGTTTAACGGACGGGATTGTCCAGTTATTTAAGGATTTTGTATTAGTAGGGTATTCTACCATACATGTATTTTTAATATTCATGTTTTCATTCATGGCTATATCATAGATTATGTAAGCAGAGTTAATAGCTTAGAATAGGCAATAAACATAAATAATCTAAATTTATTTTGACTAGTACCAGCATGAGATAAACAATTCTATTTCTAAACCTTACATGGCTATCAATAACAAACAGCTGTCCATGAAGGACCAAGACCATCCTAATCTACCAATACTAACTGCCCTACTCAGCTGTCAATGACTTCCTGCAAACCCCAACGCATTCACTACTGCCGACCACTAATTAGGATAAGATCTTAATGATGATGATGATGATGTGTGTATATATATATATATATATATATCGCCTGGTCTACATTCCATTTTTCACATGCTTGATGTGTGCATAGATAAGTGTGAATGCATGTGGGAGGGTCTTGGAGGTGTATTAATAGAGGGTGACGTTGTACAACTCCTTTCACATTCAACAGACTTAGCAGTAGCCGAGTGGTAATACATGTTTCTAGATGCTTGATGTGTGCGTAGATACGTGTGAATGCATGTGGGAGGATCTTGGAGGTGTATAAATAGAGGGGCTCCTGGACGTTGTAACCAAGTCCATACAAGTCACTGCTCCTCTTCACTTCCCTCAGCTATTCTCTTACCTTCTTCGTCCATTCAGACATGTCTTCGCAGGCCCTTGCTGAGAGCCTTGCTGCTCTTGGAGAAACCCTACTGAAGAACCTCCCCGGTGGCCCAAAACCAAATATCCTTCCTACAGGAAATGGCCAAAACATCATAGAGATTGCAAAGTGGGCGGTCGATCACAGTGGAATGAATCTGCAGGTCGTTCCTCCTGTACCCCTCGGCTTCACCATAGATATTCCAAATGTCACCGCTTATGTTCTTTTGATTTGTGCCTCCAACGGAACTGGCCAGAATATGTATGGGGCCGTAGTTACTGAGATTCATCCCTATGGCTTGAACTTTAGAAACCTCTGCTTATTTGCTCAATTTAATAGCTGCACCTCAAGCGTGGAAGAAGACTGATAATATATAGTTAAGCCAATGTAACAGGATAGTAGAAGCATTAGCTTCTAAGGTGGCAACTTCTAAGTAGGCATGTTAATGCCACTAAATATGTAATAACTGCCTCCTTATCTAAATAAAGTCCTGTTTTGTAGTAATATCTAATGGGTTACAAACTAAATCATCTCTCTCTCTCTCTCTCTCTCTCTCTCTCTCTCTCTCTCTCTCTCTCTCTCTCTCTCTCTCTCTCTCTCTCTCTCTCTCTCTCTCTCTCTCTCTCTCTCTCTCTCTCTCTCTCTCTCTCTCTCTCTCTCTCTCTCTTTGAGGTGCATTTCCAGAGTATATGGTATGGACGAGTAGCTTCGGGTTATTTGTTGGCCTAGGTAGATCAACATGTCATTAAAATTGATTAAGTTCTTGCTTATGAGATTGGATGGGGTTAGGCACCGATCTCATCTAATATATATACACTCTCAAGATCTCAAACACAACCATAACTCATCCTAACAAACTCGCTTAGCCTCTATTTATGCATAAAGCATATATGACTAGACTCCATTTACGCATAAAGTGCTTACATAACCTAATATAAATAAAATATTATTACAAATTCCATTTGACTATTTTCTAGTCAGTCACAAGTTACTTTGAGCTAACTCAAGTCATATCACTTTTAAGTAGAGTCATCCTTTCATACTATGTACTCAAATTTTATTAAAAGCAATTAAGAAGGTAGAAAAAGATACAAGAGTTTTTCAACAACCAATGATTGGGTATGGAAAAGCTTTTAGAGCTAGAAAGATGCCAATTGGAGTAGATAGCTACTAGAAAGCATCAAATCATGCACTCATTATTAGTGATGGAAAAACTAGAATACAAAGAACAAAAAAAGATAACAATATGTGCCACCCCTATTTTGCCTATTAAGGTTCCATTATTGCATAAATTACCCTCATTTAGCATGACTTTTGATATATTTTAAAGATATTATATAGAAATTTATATGAAAAATGTATCATTTGAAGATCTTATAATCTAATAGTAAATGGGTAAATTTTCAAGGTTAAATGATGATTCGAGGCAAATATGTGTAAAATCAAATGTTGTATAATACTAGTTAGGTTATTTTCTTTGTTTTGTAGGTGGTAGATCAAGCTCCATGCCATTAGATTAAGTTGATCAACATCTGAGATCTCTGATCAAACTTAGATTGAAATGAACAGCTTAGATGAATACACATTATCTAGATCAAAAGAAGCAAGGACTATTTCAATCCTTAAGCATCAAGTCTAAACCATGAGCACAAGAGAATTGAGAATGCTGAGGGATTTGTCATGTGGTACGGGTCGTGTTTAATGATGAAAAGTGAAAAGGATGAAGAGAGAGGAAATAGAACTAAGTTAAAATTAGAAAACTCAGTTAATTTAAAATTATTTGGAGAAAAGGAAAGAGAATGAGAAGAAAATTGCTAAAAATTGAATTCAAATTGACTTTCTATCATCTATAAATACTAGATCTAAGATGGAGTAAAAAAAAGTTTGAAAACTCGAAGAAAAATGAAGGTTGAAGAAGATGAGTAGTGCACGTGTAGGTTGGTGAATAGGGGTAGCATGTCAGTTATTACTTCAATGCTCAACAAAAATCTCTGAAATTTAGGTCATTGGATAAAAGACATTAAGGAGAAGAAGACATAGGTGTTTGATTTTCAATTTTCATTCTAAATCTTGTAACTTAAATTGATTAAAATTAGCTACTTGCTACCATTTGCACGAACAATAATAGTGGGTTATTTAAAGTTTTGCACCTTTAGTTTGATTTATTTGATGAGTTATTGAATTATCTAATCCTTTGATTATATTTTTATTTGACTTAGAAAGAGTTTTATATAAATTTTTTTGAAATTTAATGGTCGAATTTGTTTAATTTTATGAAATAATATTGAAAGGTACTTTAGTGCAAGATGATGAACAGCCTATATTTGTAATTGAATATCTTAATTTCTGTTATTTTGATTAGAAATCTAACCATACAATTGAATTTATTGATATCAAATTGTTTTAGATACCAAGTTTTATTACGAAATTTCATCATAGAGTAGAAGAAATTAGTGGCCAATTCTAGTGAAATCTTTGTAAATTCTAACTGTTCGTAGATTGTAAACAGAGACTAGTAAGTAAATTGATTAGCCAGTGTCCCACACGTGTGACTGCACATGACTGTCTCAGTTATCAACTACTTTTCTAGTAACACTTTCTCATTTGCAAAAGTAGTAAGAGATGTTGCTATAGTATTTTAATTTGAAAAAAATTAAGTAAATCCATAAACAAGATTCAAAAAAAAAAATCAATCTAAGTCGTCCAAATCTCAAAAAATTTACTTAGTCCATATCCTCTGATTTTTGAAAGATTTCCATAATCCAACCGTTTAATATTTAGTCAGAGACATGAGGAATGGATTGATAAAGGTTGATAGACTTGGATGAGACAAGAATTTAAAAAATTTGCTATAATCAAGCTAGGGTTCAGTGGACTTCACTTGATGTTTTGTTTAAATTCTTTGTCTTTCAAAATTTGATTGTGTAATTTTTATTAATTCAATAGATCTGAGTTTTATGTCTATTTTTAATTTATTTATTTTTTAATTTATGGTAAATTAAATTTTATTTAAACTCCAATTTCTTTAAGTCAAGTCCTCGTAGATATTATACTTGGTATACAAGTTGATACCAAGCCTAGCCTAAATTGAGACCAATAGATGTTTCACATCCTATGCGGAAGCAATGCTATCTTGTCCAAACACATGATGGCTTTCATGCATCCTCAAGCTCACTTGGCAAGCATGGTGCAATTTTGTGCAACTTTAAGTATATCTAGCATAGGCTGCAGAATCCTCATCTACTTGTAGAACATCTAGGCACTTTGCCCCCACTGAGGGAATATTCGGCAAACCCTTAAGGGCTCATGATATGCAATTCTTAAAGCCTCATCTTTGGGTGTTGTATCACCCAACTTGCAATTTCTTTAAGCATTAGATCATCTAACTCACGAGATCATCATTGGTCAAGGTGTTGGCTACCACTTAGCAAGCATGGGAAAATGGAATACTAAAAATCACCTCATGATCTTCTAGTCAATATATTAGGATTTGAGATCTCTCACTTAAGTTTTCTCAAAAACAGAACCAAGCCTCTACACATGAATTAGATGTAGAGAATTGAGAGATAACTTCCTCCTCTTAGCAATATTAAATGAAGATTTAGACATGTACAAGGTAATTTGTAGCAAATACATATAGAAATGGTGATACTAACAAACTATTACAATGGACATTCTACATTTAATGTAAAGGACTCCCTTGTCCATATTTTAGGGGATGAAGCCCTATGGAGTAAGGGAAGAGAAAAGGTAGCTCGACCTACAAAATCAAATCTCTAAATCCCAGATAAAAAGGAGTCGTATTGAGAAGTTGTTTAGTCGATCGTCTTATTAATTTGACAAGTTGGCATTGGTTAGCATGTGGATTGAGAAGATAGGGCATCTAGTCTTTCCAATCCTGCATGTTTCGAGCAGCTCCTTACTCCCATTTGAGAGAGAGATGGCATTTTATTCATATTCTCTTTTTGAGGTGGGAAAAGATACGCTTCGCTACGTCGACTCACTTTATTTCAAGATGGAGGATCAAGGGCTTCTAATACCACTACTTCTAAGATAAGAGACTACTCTTCTACTTGTACTGAAGCAACTCCTCGATAGAGAAAATGTTGGCAGTTTCCAATGTGTAACATCCCACAAAAAAAAAAAAAAAAAAACCCTTAAACAGAGGGGGCCATAATTGATACGGGCACCCCCCTTAAGGGAATTTCCAATAGACTGAATTATCTATTCTCAACCAGAGAGAGAGAGAGAGAGAGAGAGAGAGAGAGAGAGAGAGAGAGAGAGGGTTTTAGTTGCTGGCGATGGCATGAAACGTTGTTGAGAGGGGAGAAAAAAGTGCATCTTCAGGTGGCTGAATTGTAGGGAGCCACTAAAAAAACATGATGGCTTAGATGGATAATCTGAGCCGATCATTTTATTTTCCATAATCTGATGATCAAAACTCCTCAAGAATCACTTTGATCAGGAAAGTAATAAGGAAGAATCTTGCCATTGAAGTTTACATTGGTGAGTGATAGAAATCTGGCGACCTGCAACGGTTTTTTGAGTTTTTTTTTGCATCAAATGACTTCGGATCACCACCAAACTTCATAAGATCATAGGTGAGAACTTGATCTACAATACCCATGCCTTTTATTTGAGATCTAATGAGAAATGGGTTGCTAGCATTAACTACAATCCAATCACCTTTTTTGGTGACAGTGACATTTTCCGGCGAACCTCTAAAAATGTGTAAAAATAGAAACTTTGTGATTAGGATAAATAAAAGCCAATATTTTCATCTGTGAAGATAGATCATTGATCAGGAATCAATTAGCCCTTGAAATTTTGAACAAAAATTTGATGGTGTGTAAGAAAAAATTTGAGATCTCAGCATTCGATCGTTAAAAATGCATTGTTTTCTTAATTTTGTGGTCTAATTTGCTTTGCAAGAGTTTTTACACCTTCAAGGGGAATATAATTGATAAAAAAGTTTATCTTCTACATGTTGCATTGCCATTACTTTACATATTGATTAGCATTGATTATAAAATGCATACTTGTGAGTTGTGACTAGTTCATGCCCTCCTAATCCGACATGATCAAGGTAGAAAGCGGGTAATCCCAGCCAGAACCGTAAGAAACAAAGCCATTTCATTATCCTATTACGTGTGGATCCTAACTGAAACCCTAATGCAAGTGCCTAGTTGACTATGATTACTAGAGTAATCCCATAGACACTCTTTCTTCTGGGCTTGTCTACAGCCATCTGCAGACAAGCAAGCCAACGAGGGTCCTAGAGAGAAAAATGCATGTGATTAACATAGGATAAGATCCCTGACATCGATTTCATTGGATCATCGTAATAGAGCTGTCTTATTAGGTTGCCGACGGTTGAGATGCAGAAGAGACCTCAGGCGTTAAAAATATACGGTTTCTTAGCAGTGTCGAAGAGCTAATAGACTGGTAATCCATGTCTAGCATGGCCTGAATTAGTTCATAACCGGCAGATTGTCAAGTTCATTGTGAGGAGGAAGGATGTATTTATATCATGTAAGGGTAGATCTAGGAGTTGCGTACTTGAGAGTTTTATGGGGAGGAAACTAGGTTTACCATCTTTGGTCTGCACAACAGGAAATTCCCTTGGTACTAACGACCTTTTGGAAAGTAGTTGCAAATAATGTAAGCCTTTGACTTGTCATAGGTTGCTCTGACTGGTAGGAGGTCACTGAACAATAAAAAGATGAATGCTTCTATGATCACAACCGTCCATTTTATTACATAATAGCAACCCCAATATTGATCAGAACCGTCAATCTTTTAGCACTTTTTTGTTTTAAAAAAAAAAATTTACAGACCAAACTACCCATAAATATATTATTCTAATTCAACATATATGAAATCTCCCTCTAAGGGAAAGTGCCACCTTGAACTTCCACCAAACCTAATAAGGAGAAGAGTCCAACTACACTATATGGCTTTCGGCTTTTAGCACCTTTGTTAATCTCTTGTGGTCAAAACATTATGTCCAATCATTAAAACTTCAATTAAATTGGGTGCTTTGAAAGGCTAAGTACAAGGAGAGTTCACATGTTATCTCAAAAATTGCAGGTAAATGCTAAATGAAGTAACTCCACATGTTGTCCCCTATTCTTTTCAAGAAGATAAAATAATAGAGGGGATACTGTATGATCCATTCAAAGGCACTTGTTGGGGATATACTCCTCTCCTTCAGTGCTTAATTAACACAGAAATGGTGCGGAAGGAACGGGGTGGAGAGACCAATGTTAGAGTCATCTTTAGGGGTCAAGAAGCATATTTTTTCAATTAGAGTACACATCTAATGGTTTGCTTGCTTCACTTAGGCTGTTGTTTTGTTAAAATATATAACACTAACACATAATAAGAAAGGCTGGAGGAACTAGTTCATGACTTGACATCAGTAGAGTGCTACCTCTAATTCATTGTATGTTCGACAAAGCCAAATATTCACATACCCTCTCCCCTTCCCTTTGGAGTATACCAATTATCCCCAAACCGCACAAGATAGTTAGGTCCCCTTTTTTAAGTAGATGAGATTAGGATGAAAGGTATTATTTCAACACTTCTTTTCTTTGGCTTGCTCTTAAAAATAAAATTTTGGTCTATAGTAATATAATTGGGATTTTATCTCCTTCATTCTTTTTTTCTATAAAAGCAATTTGTTCGATCATGATGCTAGCTTTATTGCAAGCCAAAAACATCCCATTACTCTATAAGGCAACATGCAGTTTTTAACAATCATTTGCAACACCCTTATGCCAAGCTCATAGAAATTTCTTTCATATCTCATGTCAGTCCTTTCCAGCAGCTTTTCTTGTGCCACTAGTTAGGTAGTAGTTATGGTTCACTTCTTTAGCAAATCATAACTATCTAATAAACATAATAGAGAGAAAAAAGAAGAAGAAGACAACAAACGCAAGGTTAGTTGCTACTGATGCCCTATGGTGTAAGGGGTCGAACAAAAGAGGGATCATGACCCTTTGTCCCCGCCATTGTAGCACGTGTTGCCCAGGGAAGGGTTGGTGTCCATCCCATAGTTGGAATGAATCACCTTCATTGGATTAGTTGGAAATCCCCTTCTATTGGCTTGAGGGTATACCATATTGGAGGCCAATAGGTCCAGCAAGGGAAAACATCTGACTAGGTGAAAGTCTACTTCTCTCTTTATATTCAGTGACATCAGACTTGTCAATCGTCAAGTTCAATGCCTGTCTACATCTCAAATCCTTCCATGTTTTCAAATCATTCCTTCTTGCTCGAGTGTGGCCTAATACAACTCCTTGCTAACCGCTACTAGATCCTCTCCCTCTAGCGTGGAACCCTAAACATATACTACAAAGGAATAGATCACTCTTTTTTTTTCATTGGTGATAGGTGCACAAAAGACAACTCCAAAAGCGGTGCTACTCTGTATTAGGTAAGGCTAAGTCGGATTGAGTTTGTTTTGCTTTTCCCAAGTTCTAGGATGTAGAGTGGAGAAATCCCAAACCACTTATCTTGAATACCAGTAATCATTAGTAATACTAAAAAGAAACACTTGGACATTGTCATTCAGAAACTATAGAAAAAGCCGGCAATTTGGAAGAATTACTTGTCAATGGGAGGTAGAACTACTTTTATCAATGTAATGACCCCAATTTTTGTAATATTAAAATCCCATAAAAAGTTCAGTCTTAAAGATAAGGGCATTTTGGTCATTTCACTGTCTCCTTGACTAAACCCAGGAATCTGGTCCTAAAAATGGTTCCATTAGATGTGTCTCGGAAAAAGGAATCCAACGAGACCAAAATCACCCAAAACGGAGTTAAAATGAGCAAGTTATGGCCCTTTGAAGTTCAGGGGCAAAATTGTAAATTTTACAAAAATGACTTAACCTGAAAAACACAGGGGCCCGTTTTGATACGGGCACCCCGTCGTCTTCAACCTCTTAGAGGTCTCTGGAACGACGGTGTTTCAAGGAGAAACCACCGCCATTCTGGAGGTTTCTCCACCGCCATTCAAAGGTGGTTAGAACCCCTCCAGAACCCTCTTTAAAAGCCCTATAAATAGAGCTCTTGGGTGCCTCTAATGGCAGCCCAAAACCTTGGAGAAAACTCATCGTGGAGAGGTGACCAAGAGGGAAAAACGTGGAGAGAAAACTAGCCACGAAGCAGGTACGCTCAAAAACTCCCCAAACCCATCTCACCCATAGTCCTAGGCTCAATTCCCTTAAGTTTTTGCATAAAAAACCATGCAAAACGGAGCCTGGAAGAGCCACCAAGGACCCTGGGACGTCCCCAGGGCTGCACTGGTTCGACAGGGTTTTACCAAGGTGTCCTGAGGACACCCCGGTCCCCCAGTCGACGCAGACGTTCCAGACGGAACGTGACGCGTCGAACGCGTCAGAAGAAAACCAACGGGGGCATCCTGGGATGCGCCCGCTAAAGGGACAGACGGGCGGAGAAGTCGCGCACGTCTGTAGACGAGCCCGCTGAGGCGCACGCCGGAGATGTGCAGCACACCAGCAGAGGCATCATTTTTTGGTTATTAAGGAAGCTAGGGCGCATGACGCTGACGCGCAGCGCCCTATCATTCCGACTTTTTGTCTTTAAAGACTCTATATACATAGGACACTAAAACGCTTATAACTTGAGATCTAGAGCTCCGATTAAGGCACCGTAAAAGGCGTTGTGTCCGTATCGACGACACAGACGCATCCAAACTATAAAATCTCTGATCAAAGCCCAATCAAAGGTGGGCATGACCCTTAGAATAGGATGGTGGCTCGTGGCCACTAGAACGTTGGAAAACTGAGGATACCAAGGCCAAATTAGGACCTTAGGACACCCATAGGCATAGGGATGGACCCCTAATGCCTAAGTAATAAGACCCAACTACTCTAAACCCATAAAAGATAGGTTAAACTAACCTTGAGTCCCCAAACCATGTTCAGGAGCCTACGAGGACAAGAGGGTTAACGCGACCTAGCCAGGTAGGTGCTCTATCACTATTAGATTCTTTTAAAAGAACTATTATTATTTTAAGAACATATGTTTTAGATATATGAATTGATTTGCATGAATTAATTCAGCATGCATGATAAATGCTTTGTCATAGCCATGCTTTGAAATGATTGCATATACATTATGCACATATATGTGTTGCAAACAAGTGCATACATTGCATGATTTAAGTACTTACAAAGATTGCATGTCCTTGAGGGTTGCCAAAAGATGCTGGAGTGCCGAGGGCCAGGCAGTTGTGAGGGACCCAAAGAGGACAAGTTTTAACAAGAGGTTTTGACTTATCTTATGTGATTTGGGCAAGTAAGCCCGTGGGTGCTATGCTTAGAGTGCAGGTTGGCCACCCGGCCTCTACCACTAATAGGTGGATGGGTATCACGCCCAAAAAGAGGCAAGTCCCTACATCGACTGCATGTGGTACAGGGGGCTACCACTGGTGTCACGGCACTGGGTCGACGTGTCATAGGCCCTGTGGAGGCTATGACCGAGTGTCCTCAAGTACTCGGGGACCACACGGCGAGGAGGTCGTGGGCATAGTGGACCCTATGGTTTGATGATTTATGTGCATTGCATATGACATGATATGAGGTTGGTCGACCATACCATGATAGATATCCATGAGTTGGATTCCTTGAAGCATTTTATGCATATCATGATGTTATGATATATGCGTATATGATACTTTCAATTTTGGATTATATGATCTTTTAAGTCGTTAGTATTTCAGTTTGACAATGGATTTTGATGTCGATATTGAACTTGAGAATTCATACATGCACATGTTTTGAAAATGGCATATGATTTTAAAACATCGCATGCATTATAAAACTAGTAGTGATAGACTCCTACTGAGTATATTATATACTCACCCAATCCTTAACATTTTTCAGACATCAGTAAGCACTCAAGGACAGGATACGTCCGTATATATCATGGTTCAGGACAACTCCACTCCCAAAGAGGACATCTATGTTAGTGCTATGAGCAAGTGAATCCAAAAGGAAACAAATATACATGTAAGTAAACTCTCAACCCTTTGGACATGTGTTTGTACTTAGTTACAGTTGGGCTGTATGTTGTGACTGGAAAGACTTGGGGAAAAACAATTATGATTTCTGAAGCTTTTTCAAAAACTACCTTAGTTGTTGTGAAAGCAAATGACACTCGGGGTTTTCAAAATGAGTTTATAAATAAAAGATTTTTCGCTGCATTGCATGGTTTTTATGAAATGGTTTTCAGATAGGGATGCATCCCGCCTTAGGAAATTAGGTATTGCATTTAAAAATGCATGAGAAAACCCGGGTCGTCACAATCAAGGCTGTTATGACTAATATAATAGTGTATTACATGTCAATACTTAAAATTCCAATAGTGGTCAAGGATCATAGGTGAGAACTTGATCTACAATACCCATGCTTTTTATTTGAGATCTATTGAGAAATGGGTTGCTAGCATTGACTACAATACCCATGAACAACAACTTCAGAAGTTAGGAGTGTGGGTGGCCAACTACAGTAATGAATTGTGAAAAGAAAGATAGACCAATTATGGACTATTTGATGGAAGATCTGATCTAACCATCCAAAACTTGATAGGTGACAATCAAAGGTTAGGAAAGGCGATCAGACTATGGATTATGGTTTAAAACATTGGAATTGTGGAATAACTAACCTTAAATATTGGAAATTAAGACTTATAGAGCTACAGTCTCCATCTTGACCTTCAATCTGATCATGTGCCTTAGGAATGGTTGATTAGAGAGCGATTTGACCGACAGATCAATGTGTAAGCCTAAAAATACATTCAAATTATTAAATAAACATAGAATTTAGGTTAATTATGATGAAAATGATCTGAATTGATGATCAAATATCATATTTGAGTAGTAAAGACCGATTCAACCATTAGATCATCTCCAAACTTCATAAGATAAAAGGGATTGACCCTTTAGTGATTAAAAGACATTAATTGAATGAATCATAACATAGATTGATAATCAAAGATGACATATGACAGTCTAGATGATAGAAAGACCAAATTTAGCTTAGGATCACCCTAATTGAGGGTTAATCAAATAATCTAGGCCGTTGATTTAGGATTAATTGTCAGATCAAGGAAATTGTTACTTGGATTTATTTATTTTGAGATGTGAGAATATCAAGTGATAGATGACTTATGATGTGACAAGTACATCAAAGTGCACGGCATGACATTGCTTATGCGCCTAATTGGGGTACCATGTTTGTTGAGGTAAGTGATTACATTTGAGATTTTTTCATGATTTCTTAAATCATGATGTATTATTTGAGAACTTTGAAATATAGACTTTATGCCCTACTAGTTTGCATGAGATTACTTTTCAACTTGTATTGCTGATATGTTTGATAGTCCTTTTGCGCATGATTTATACACTAGTTCTTAATATATTTTATGTGGCATTGATTTAGATTATTTGAGGATGTATACATTGATTTTTAATGTATGGTGTTGATATATTAAATTTCTCTCTCGATTTGGTTTTATCGAGGATGATTATGCACGAATTTTGATTCTTGATTTAGTGTTTGTGGATTTATGAAGGGTGCTTCCACCTAATGGCTACTATGCTAGGAGAGTAATAGGGTTGGCCACCCACACTCTAACTTTGTGATGATAATGATTAGATACCAACCTTGAGAGGGCTAGCTATGTAGGTGGAGGTATCCTGGGTAGTTCCCCCTACGGGTTCGTTCCTCCCCATAAGGATGGAAAAAGTCTCCCGTTATGGTGTGGATAGGGAGCGGTAGTGGTTGAGATCTTTGTGTGGTTGCCACTGTAGTATTGTAACCCATACTTTTATTTTATATGCTCATGTGGTATTTATATATGGGATGAACCGGGGTAAGCTGGGCCTAGGCCATGAGTGACTCCGACGGCTGATGCAGGCTACATAGGAGGGACTCAGGGATTTGGTATGAGTACTCATTACCAGTGATTGAGTGTCGTGGAACACTCTTAGGGCTTGTTTTTCTACAGTGCCCTATTTTATCACGACATGCATTATGTTTCGATGTGGACATTGATTCTTATTGCTTTTGTTGGATGCTTATCTATGTTTTGATCATGCCTTGCATGCCATGATGATGAGATTTGATATTGATTTGCTTAGACTTAAGATTTTCATGTGTTATTATTATGGACGTATGTTGATTTGACGTGCCTTGTACATGTTTTATCTTATGAGATTCGCCATGACATTGATATTTCATGCCACATGATTTTATTATACTTTTGTTGAATATTATCACCTACACAAGCATAGCTTGCTGAGGCATTGCTTTGTTTTGCAATGTCTCATATTTGGACCGCAATAACGGTAAGAGAAAGCAAGTGAAACAGTGTTGATTAGAGTGAGGACCACAAGGATTATTTGCATTTTGTATTTCAGAGACTGATTTAGTGTATGTCACTTGGACTTGTGTTTAGATTTGTTCAGCTATACATGGATGTTGACATTTTGTTGATTATTTAACCGTAAGTGCACGGGCTATTGTAGTATAGCTATGCAAATACGGGTCGATCCCACGAGGACTTGATTTAAAATTATGGAGTTTTAAATAAAATTCAACTAAAAGAATAAAAACTAACAAAAAATAAAATCTAGATTTATTCAATTGTTCCAATGTTCACAAATATTTATTCCAAGGAAAACAGAAAATAAAAATAAAATACGTCCTGGATAAGCTTGTCCTTGGATTGCACTGTCTCTGGATTAGTCTATCCTTGAATAGTTTGTCCTGGATTAGTCTGTCCTTGAATAGTCTGTCCTGGATTGCACTGTCCCTGAATAGTCAGAATGAAGATAAGTTAAAACCAGAATAGCACAGGGACACAGTTGTAATTAAACAGGGGACCCAATTGGTATTTTTGAAATCTGCTAAGGGACATAGATGGAATTCTTTTAGGGACACAGATGTAATTTCCGAAATCTGCCAGGGGACACAGATGTAATTCTTTTGGGGACACAGATGGAATTTCTGAAATAGGTCAGAATTGTAATTTCTGAGATCTGCAGGTGCAGATTTGTAATTTCTTCAGGGTTCTGGTTTTTCACGAAAAAAACCAGAAAAACACGTTTTGGGAGAAATCTGGAAGAGGGAGAAGAATAGAGGAAGGAGGAGAAGAGGAAAGGGAGAGAAGAAAGATGGGGAGAAAACCCGAGTTGGATTTTCTCTCCCGGGGCGTCTGGTGAAGAGAAGAAGAGGGATTGAGAAGAAGGTGTGGAGAAAATGGGTTCGGGTTTTCTCTCCCAGGACCGTCTAGATGAGTCTGGGCTGTGCGAATTTTCAAACTGACCAGAGAAGATGGTGATGAAGGGAGAAGAAGGAAGGAGAGGATGGGAGAAAACCCAGCTCCCTGAGTTGTGCGGACAGAGTAAAGGGAAGGGGAAGAGAGGAAGGAGAATGCGGGAGTGGAAACCCGATTTGGGTTTCCTTCCCCGGACCGTGCGGCAGTCTGGATCGAGCAGATTGGGGAAGAAAAGGGAGCTGGGTTGCCTGGGTATTGGCTGGAAGAAGTCGGCTAGCAGAGGAGATAGAGAAGGGGATGATGCTGGCCTGAGCAGTGGAGGTTTCTGGCTTGCTGGAGAAGGGAGCAAGGGAGGAACTGGGCAAAGGAATGCCAGTCTGAGAAAGAGAGAGCTGGAGAGAAGGATCTGGGCTTGCCGGCTAGTTAGGTGTGGTGTTGGGCGGTGAAGCGTGGAGGGTGATAGAGAAGCGGGAGTAATAGAGAGAGAGAGAGAGAGAGAGAGAGAGAGAGAGAGAGAGAGAGAGAGAGAGAGAGAGAGAGAGAGAGAGAGAGAGAGAGAGAGAGAGAGAGAGAGAGAGAGAGAGAGAGAGAGAGAGAGAGAGAGAGAGAGAGAAGAGAGAGAGAAGAGAGAGAGCCCATTGACCTCCCAAAGAAGGAAAAAAACGTCCTTTTGAGAAGGAAGAATGGTGTTTTTAAAAGAGAGATGGGGAGAGACGTGCATGAGAAAAGGATAAGAGAGAAAAGGATAAGAGGAGAAAGAGAAGGAAGAGGAGATAGGTAAGAGAGATAAGAAAGAGAGTGGGGTCCACTGGAATTCTAGTCTGGCTAGAACTCTGCAAGTCTTCAACTTTGTCCTATACTAAGATTCTTCAAATTCCATCTTATTTCCATGATTCAATCTGGAGCGTCCATGCCTGAGTTGACCGATCTGCAATGCACAGGACTCAATTAGCGAAATCTAAACCGTCCATGAGCTTTAATAGTCATTTAACCACTAAATTTTACAATTCAACGGTTGGATGGCCAATTAAAGCTAAAATGAAATATTTGATATAAAATCTTAAAATTAATGGTCTAGATGCTCTAATCAAATACTAAATTAGGGGTATTTTGACCAAAATTGAACACTTAACACATTTTGGATAGATTGGACCCACACTACTTGTATAGTGTACCTTTACTTGCCGATGTGTGTATGATGTAGTGATCATAGATGAACCCTAGGGGATTTAGACATATTATTCTTATTATTGTCTTTTCACGATTGTGTATGATTTGTTGTGATTTTACTTTGAGCATGCTCAATGTATCGACGATTTGATTTCTGTTTATTATCGTGATTTTGGATATGGGCTGACCCTTAGGGATTTTTTTCGCATACTAAGTTAATTATATTAATTGCAAGTTTTTATTTTCAGGGATCCTGCCTATTTTATAAAGCAAATTATTATTATTGTTATTGTTATGTATTGGAAAAAGGTTTAGAAAGACCGGGGAGTCACACAATGGAACTCTCAAAACATAGGGTTTCTCTAGGTGAAGCTCTTATCCCCAAAGACAACTTAGCATCTAAGAAAAAGGATGTGGGTAGCTGCAACAAAGAGGTTTAGGATTGCTAAATTTGTGAACCCAAAAGAACATTACAAACCTGTTTGATAGGTTTAGCTCTAAACTCAAATGTATAATATTCTGTAGCAAGTCAAAATCTTGTTTCTTGGTATTGTTTTTTTTACCGCAGTTGCATGGGCTATTGTAGTGTAGTTGATGCAAGTGTGGGTTGATCCCACATGGACTCAACTTAAAAAGATTGAGTTTAAATAAATTTTAATTGCCCAAAAATTAAAGAAAATAATAAAAATTAACTAACAATGAAATGAAAATTCTAAAATCTAAAATATAGAAAATTAACTAAAACCCACATAAAATTTACTTCCATAGCTTGATCACAGCCAATTTTTTCAAATTTGATATCATCAATGTTGATTGACTTTCATCAATATCTTCTGATAGTTCTAATTAGAGATCCAAAGGTCGAATTAGGCAAAATTTTCAAAATTTGGTGATCTAAACTAAATAATTATTTTGGATGGCTTAGATTGATTTTTGAATTTCATATTAAAAATCAGAACTGTTGGATAAGCTAAGAGATGTCCTAAGAAGAAAATTTGAAGATTAATTTAAAATCTAATGAAAAACAGATAAAGAAATAAATAAATCTTATTTATTAAGGCTAACTCGTAGATTAGGTTAAGTCTTAATCAAACTAGATCTGGATTGTACAGTTCTTGAATAGACAGAATAGGGATAAAGACAAACAAGAACAAGCTGAAAAGGATGAAAATGTAATTTGAAATAAAGTCTGAAGGGCAGAAGCAAAATTTAAGAAAAAACTGATTTTAAACGAAAAAAACAAAGAGGAAACTGCTGCCCGACGGAAGAAGATGACAATCAAGAAATAAATAAATCTTATTTATTAAGGCTAACCCGTAGATTAGGTTAAGTCTTAATCAAACTAGATCTGGATTGTATAGTTCTTGAATAGACAGGAACAAGCTGAAAAGGATGAAAATGTAATTTGAAATAAAGTCTGGAGGGCAGAAGCAGAATTTAAGAAAAAACTGATTTTAAACGAAAAAAACAAAGAAGAAACTGTTGCCCGACGGGAAGAAGATGACTCCGGAAAGAAGGAAAAACAAGGAAATCCAGGGGAACCCCGACCTGGGTTTTCTTCTGGGAGTAGTAAAAGGGAGATGCCGGCGTTGGTGAGGGAGACAGAGATGGAGTCGAGAGGAGAAAGGCAGGAAGAAGCTGGGATGAGAAGAAAACAGCCGGCAGACAGGCAGAGGGAGCCCATCAGTGAGACTGTGAAGACAGCAGGCTTCTGCGGTGATGGTAGACAGGTGGAATGAGGGAGAGTGACAGAGAGAAGGAGGAGGAGACGAGGTGGTGCGGTGAAGGGTCTCCGACAGATGTGATGAAGAAGGAACGAGGTGAGGAGGATCGGATGAGAAGGTCTGGTGCAGTGCGGTAAAGCCGGTGAACAGAGACAGAAGGGAGCAGCGGGAAGAGTGCGTGAAAGGATCCGGGGGTGAACAGTGGTGGTGCTGCCGGCTGGAAGAGAAGATGGGTGAAGACGGAACGAGGGTGAGTGAGCGGTGCTGGGATGTCTGTGGCTGGGTTGGTGATGCCGGTGGGGTGGAAAGAGAGAGAAAGAGAGGAGGTGGGAAAAGAAGAGGGATGTTGCGTGTTGGGCAGTGAGCAGAGAAAGAAACAGAGGGAGAGAATGAAACAAAGGTTGTTAAGATGTCAAAGGAACAATTGGAAAACCGAAATCGGCCACTTTTCACATAAAATGTTCCAGAACTTTATTCACATAGTTCCATTAAGGGAAAAAAAGAAGCTTGAGATACGTACTAAGAGACACAAGTAGGAGCCTGCTTTTCTTTAGGCTTCGAGGAGAAAGGCCTCCATGGAGGAGAACTGGGTCAGGAACATTTTCATTTGCCTCATCAAAATTAGCGGACCATTTTACCAATGAACCCTCATCCTTTGGGATAATCTGCATATTGGTCTTGAGATCCTTGTACAAAGCAGCAAGAGCGCTATCGCCATCAATCACACTGTTTGTTATGGATTTGTTAGCTTCGTCTGCTATCTCGATCCTCTCTTTGACGGAAGTTACGAAATTAATCCCTTTAAATCAATAGATGTGATAAATCAAATGTAAAGCTATAGCATTGTGGCGTTACGTATGGTGTTTAACATGGATATGTGATTATGCCAGATTCTACCAAAAGATATGTTTTCTTTAATTCAGCTTAATAGAATAAATCGGATTATATAAGCCTTGCCAATCGACTCTTCGATTAAAATGTGGCTGTCTTTGTGCAGTGAACTAGCTAGGTGACTGGTTTCTGTTTTACCTTCTTGGTATTGGAAGTGGACGATGCTTCCAACGCTCTTGCCATCTCCTTCAAGTATCTGAATGCTCTTGTATACCCCTGGGAGGATCTTAGGAAACAAGGAAGCAGAACTCCTGACGCTTTCCCAGAACTTTATTTGCAGAGGATTTCACTTCCACTTCTTTTTCAAGCTTACATGGAGAACTCATGCTTGGTGCAAGTTGACTTCCAAATGACGACAGTTCAGAGAGGAAACAAGGGATTCGGGATTTGACACACTTTCTCGGCCTCGGCGAGGGCTTGGCCGAGGCAAATGCGGAGTTTGGCATTTTCATGCTTGGCCGACACATGCTCAGAATGCCTTGGCGCGGCCAACGGCGGCATACGCTCATGTTCAGCAGTCTGGTGAGGCAGGCTCGGCCAGTGCCAGTGCCTGTTACGGCTTGGGCCAGATGCCTCGTTCCAAGCTCGGCTGTAAAAGTATTCATTTCAGTAGACAACGAAGTGGAGGAAACTTGGGATAGAAGAATAAAAGAGAAGAAATAGAATTGAGCTTCTGATGGTGTTCCTTATGGCTGAGTTTGGTCGATCTATTTATGGTGTTCTTATCTGGTGTTAGTCCGTGTAATATGCACACGTATAAAAATTATACATGTAGGTCCCGAGCTTGGAGATCCAAACCGCGCACCAGCAAGCGTATCGGATCGGATAGAAGAAAGTTGAGAGAGAATAAAGTTTCATCGAGCTTGGACAACTGAACACTTTTATCTTCCGGATGCAAAAAGGGCAGCCCTGGTGCATGAAGCTCCTGCCTATGTAGGGTTTGGGGAATGGGCGGACCACAAGGGTTTATAGTAGGCAGCCTTACCTTGCATTTTGCAAGAGGATGATTCCACACCTTGAACTCGTGACCTCAAAGTCACATGATGACAACTTTTACCATTGCACGAGGGCTCCCCTTCACTTTTATCTTCCGGCTGCATGAATCATAAAAGGGCAGCCCCAGTGCACGAAGCCCTCGTATACGCGGGGTTTAAGGAAGAGACGGACTACAAGGGTCAATAGTATGCAGCCTTATCTTGCATTTTATAAGAGGATATTTCCACGCCTTGAACCCGTGACCTTAAGGTCATACGACGACAACTCTACTATTGCGCCAAAGCTCCCCTACGAATGCATCAATGATATACTAGATTTTTAACCCTTTGATTTGATATTCCTATATGCCGTCTATTTGCTACTAGAGATCAATAGTGGCTGGGATCTTCCGATGGAGCCTTTCCATACACGCCCTAACTTGGATTTGGACCCAAAAGAAGAGCCTATTGGATCATCAAATGCCTAGGCCCCACTCCATATATTTGATCTCTCTTTAGTCTCTTTAGCCAGTCAAAACAATTGAACCAAAGAGAATAATGGAACTCGTGGATCATTCCCATTACTTTTAGTCATAGCATCTTCCAAGAGATATGCTAAGAAGATACTGGTGGTATGTATTTTATGATCGTCCTGGTCGAGCATCAAGATGGCAACGGTCAGGTTATCATTTCTCAGTTGACAAGATCATAGCATAAAGTCTGAACTAAGATAATATTCCGAAGCTTAAGCTAATTAAGACAGGAAGCTATCAGCTTATCAATCAAGGTTCCTACTCACCATTCAATAACAAAAAGAAAAAAACATAAAGAATTCCTACTCCGACTTGAGGTGCTGCATTTAACATGTGTTTCATTTGCTACTATTGTTCTCCAATCAAAGCTTTAAACAAAAGAAGACTTTCTAAAAGGATATTATCAACAATCAATGAAACAATTTAAAGCTAGCAAATCCTTGTAAGCTAAGCAAGTTGAATGGCTTAGATGTTCCAAAAATACGTTCTGGGTGGCGTTGACTTCTCCTAATTGGTCTATCTTTCTTTTCACAATTCATTACTGATGGTAATTAAAGTCATATTTTTCATAGATCTACCTTTTGATTGCATTTTTAATGGTCGAATGCTATGATCTCAATTTTTTTCTTACACACCATCAAGTTTTTGTTCAAAATTTCAAGGGCTAATTGATTCCTGATCGATGATCTATCTTCACAGATGAAAATATTGGCTTTTATTTATCCTAATGACAAAGTTTCTATTTTTACACATTCTTAGAGGTTCGCCGGAAAATGTCACTGTCACCAAAAAAGGTGACTGGATTGTAGTCAGTGCTAGCAAGCCATTTCTCAATAGATCTCAAATAAAAAGCATGGGTATTGTAGATCAAGTTCTCACCTATGATCTTCTGAAGCAGGGGAGCCTCTAACGAGAGCTGTATTCAAAGTTGCTAGACCTATGGTTAGAGGCTAGAGCAGACCTCTCTACTAGTGTAGGGCTTGTTGCTCGTTCATGGTTTTCTGCTGGTCTAGGAGTGGCTCCCCTGCTTCGAGAGTCGCCTCCCCAAAATACGACAGCCTGATCAAGAGAGCTAGAAGCCGGGGCCGCCCTAGTTGTTGCACACTCTAAAATTATGTTAAAGTTCCTTATACTACTTTTACATTTTCACATTTTCCACGTCAATTGTTAATTACTGGCGCATCCTAGTTTGATAGTGGAGTTTGTTAGAAAGTATCTTCTAAAGTCTAGGAGAAAGCATCTTCTAGTTTATTTTCATCACATATAAGTAATGCTTGTATGTAATGTGCTATCAGAAGAATAGAAGATATACATACACCTGCTCGCTATTTTCTTCAGGTTTTCTAATATGGTAGTAGAGTGAAATCTTTTGCAGCAGTAAAGCCAATGGCTCAAGGAGGAGGAGCTCCTTCTCATTAGGGCCAAGGTAACCACAATCGTTTTGAAATGTTTGACAACCAAGATCGGCCACAAACACTAGACGACAATAATCATCCATTGTTTTTACATCATGTCGATAGCCTCGGACACTAGCTGGTAACTCAACTCTTGACTGGCAAGAACTACAATTCCTGGAGGCATTCCATGGTAATGGCCCTTGATGCCAAGAACAATATGGGTTTTGTTGATGGTGGCTGTCCTTAACCACTAATCAATGATCTTATGTATGGAGCCTAGTGACATTGCAACAGTATGGTCCTTTCTTAGATCAACAATTCACTTGTTCAAAAAATTGTAGAAAGCATTTTGTATCTGAACACTGCTTTGGAAGTTTGGATAAATCTACTTGATCGATTCCACCAAAGCACCAAACCAAGAGTCTTTCATCTTATGAAACAACTGTTGGAGTTATCCCAAGGACAAACCTATCTAAGTATTTAACTCAGCTGAAAATTCTTGGGGACAAGCTTGTTAATTATCGACCCATTGCTGCATGTACCAGTGAAGGTCATTGACCGTTGATAGAGTATCACCAGGAGTACGTGATGCAATTCTTGATGGGCTAAAACGAGTCTTTTTTTGCTATTCAAAGTCAGATCTTAGTAATGGAGCCACTGCCACCAATGAATAAATTGTTTTCCTTTGTCATTAATTCAGGAGGAACAACAAAGAAGCATGGCATCGGATACCTGGTAGGCAATAGATCATATGGCTTTAGCAATAACAAAACGAAGTGGAAATACTCTAGCTCAAGAAAATATTGAACTAAATGTGGTGGTGTTAGTCATACCATGGACAAATGCTACTATGTCCATGGTTTCCCTCCAGGATATAAGGGCAAGATCAATCATCAATTGCTAAAGGAATGTGGCCCTCCATGGAATGAGCGAATTGTAGCCAACTAGCTCAGTGCTGGAAAGATAGATGGTGGTTCTTCTGCTTCCTCTTCATTACATAATTCGATAGGTGTCATGAGAAGTCTTACACCAATCCAGTGTCAGCAATTGATTTCCTTATTCAATTCCTGGCTCTCGCAAACACCAAGGAGCAATTCAATGCCACTATCTCATATTTTTTAGGTAGTCTTTTGGCTGACTCTCTAAAAACAATTGGTGTTGCCTTATGGATTTTGGATAGCGGTGCTACACATCACATATGTTGTTTAGCTTATTTCTTTAGGGAAATAGTTTATGCTGATAATGGTATGGTTAATTTACCAAATACGAAATTCACAGTTATAACACACAAAAGATCTGTTTCTTTGAGTCTATATATTCATCTTGATCATGTCTTTTTTGTTCTAGATTTTCGTTTTAATCTGATTTTTGTTGGATGTCTGACACAATCATTAAAATTTTCTTTCATTTTTTGGTCTGATCGTTGTTTTATCCAGAACCTTTCTCAACAGACAACGTTTGGGATGGCTAAACATAGCCGCAACCTGTATGTTCTGGATCTAGAAAATTCCATTGTTTGCTCTTTAATCTTATAGCAAAGGTCCAATGAATCTCTCTTTCTCAAAGCAAGATTGTGGCATTATTATTGAGGTCATCCATCATATGATAGGATTCATAAATTATAGAATATATTAGGCCTTACTAGAGTTCCTTATAAAGAGTCGCATTGTTCTGTTTGTCATCTATCAAAATAGAGGCATCTTCCATTTCCCTCAAATGATACTATGTCGAATACACTTTTTCAATTAATACATTGTGATGTTTGGGGCCCTTTTCATATTGCTACCTCCAATGGCTTTTGTTATTTTCTAACTATTGTGGAGGAATATTTTTGTGCTTCATGGGTTTATTTGATGAAGTCAAAATCCAAGGTTAAGACTATCAGTCCTAATTTTTTCTATATGGTTCACACTTAGTTTGATTGCAAAATCAAATCCTTTCATTCTGATAATGCACATGAACTTATTTTTCGTAGTCTTTTTTATTCTCTTGGTGTAATGCATTTTCATTCTTGTGTAGAGACACCCCAACAAAATTCTGTTATTGAACATAAATATCAACTTATTTTCAATGTTGCCAGGGCCTTACTATTTCAATCATGGGTTCCTTTGTGTTACTGGGTTGAATGTGTTTTGATTGCAGTGTTCTTAATTAACCGGACTCATTCTCCCTTGTTGAATCGCAAATCTCCCTTTGAAGGGTTGTTTAAGAAATGACCCGAATACATTCATTTGAAGATATTTGGATGCTTATGTTATTGATCCACATTATCTACTAAGAGTGATAAATTTGCTCATAGATCTCAACCATGCATCTTTTTGGGTTACTCCTTTAGTTATAAGGCCTATAAGGTCCTTGACATTGACATAAAAAAGATATATATTACTCAGAATGTCTTATTTCATGAGGACATTTTTCCATTTCATAAAGCAAAAGAGGATATTCTGGATGTATTTGATAATATTGTGCTCCCTAGAACAATGATAGATTCTGGTCTCTCTTAGCCCTTTATGCAAACTAATGCATAGCATGTCTGCCCTTCATCTAATGTTTATTAACAATATACTTGTTTGGTTTTCCGCAAGAGCATGACTGTTTTAGTCTAGCTAGTGAAAGTCTAGGTCGACTCTACGGGGACTCAATTTAAATGTTGGAGTTTGCATAAAATTTAATTATCTAAAAGAAAAAAGAAATAACATAACCAAACTAACAACAAAATAGGAATGCAGATCAATTAAAGTGATGTAAATTACAGACTTCTGAATTCCAACAAAATTAGAAGATTAAATGAAACACACAGTCCTAGAATACACAATCCTTGGATAGGCAAAACATGAACAAAACTAAACTAGGATAAGATAGGACACTGATGTAATTAAACTAGGGGCATAGATGTAATTAAAAGTAAAGGTTAGAGGACAATAATGGAATTTTTTTTTGTTTTCATGTTTTTAACTAAGGAGGAATGCAATGGATAGATTGGAGAAGGCATGCGTGCTGGATGGTGAGGTGTGGGTAGATCTGGAGCAATGACAAGAAGATGGAAAGATGGGTGATTCTGGTTATCTACTAGAAACCAAGCGAGAAAGAAGGAGGGAGTGTGGTACTAGTTAACAGAGAAGAAGGGGAGATGGTGTGGGTGAGAGAGAGAAGAGCAAAGGGAACCTAGGGAGAAGGAGAGTTGGAGAACAGAGGGATGATCAACTAGATCAGGCTGTTTTTGGTTCAGATGCAAAAGGGAGAAAGAGAGCTAGATGCAAGGAACTAGAAGAAAGTGAACACAAGAGAGAGAGAGAGAGAGAGAGAGAGAGAGAGAGAGAGAGAGAGAGAGAGAGAGAGAGAGAGAGAGAGAGAGAGAGAGAGAGAGAGAGAGAGAGAGAGAGAGAGAGAGAGAGAGAGAGAGAGAGAGAGAGAGAGAGAGAGAGAGAGAGATAGAGAGAGAGAGAGAGAGAGAGAGAGATATGGGGAGCCTGGCCGGTGTGGGGTTTTGTTGGTGGAGGTGGGCGCAGCTCGGGCAAAGGCAAAGGAAAGGGTGATTTGGGAGATGATAAATTGGGGTGGGATGGAGAGCCAGATAAGAGTGTAAGAGGTGAAAGCAATAGGGTAAGAGAGCACGAGAGAGTAGGAGAGGAAGAGTCCTTCCCCTCTCTCTATGAGGAAGAAAGAGTGAAGCTCCCCGTAGTTGCCTAAGGAAGGCTATATAGAGACTGAATAACTCATAATTTTTTATTGGATTTCTCATGCTAATATGCCCCTTAGAACTCTTATTTATTATCATACTTTATCTCATTATTCAAGTCTTGAGGCCTGATCACCCTTTGATTAGTCGGTTCTAAGTTATTAATTAATATTTTATAATTTAACTAATCTAAAAGTGGTCAAATGTAAGTTTTCAAGCTAAATATAGGTCCGCGTCATCAAGACAATCATATCGGATATTTCCAATCATGATTTGGACTTCTGTAGCTCTCAAAATCAAGTTTTTTGTAAAAATACTTCATAAATTAATATTATTAATTTATAGGAGATCGGGTAGTGTGTTTGCACCAGTTTACACCAGCGGCCCTATTTTACATCGGGTTACACTAGTATGGCATGGGAGCTGGCACTGGAGAAGACAATCGGAGTAAGGTCGTCGCTGGTGACCCCACAAGTGTCCAAATTTAGTGATTTTTACACCCTTTTGCTTAGAATTTCATGTAGTTTCCATTTTTAACACTTCTTTTAATTGATTTTGACAAAAAAACGAAGGTTTTTTCACAATTTTTTTCACGTTCCTAAATTTCTCCTATGTACTATTTTTTTGTGATTTTTGGCTTCGTCCACTGTTAGATTTCCCTCAAACTTAAAGGGTTTGTTCTAAGGTTCCTTATACACTAAATGAATGGTCTGATCCTCGTTTTAAGGTTGTTTTATCATCTTATTTTTACATCAACAGTAAAGCACATAGAGTTACTAGAAGAACTATGTACCCATGCTGTTTTTTGGCATTAACGAGTGCGAAATCCTAATGCACATGCCGCAATGGAAGGGGGAAAGGGGTTGAGGCTTACCTTGGTTAGTCTAAGGTCGTTGACATTGCTAGAGAGCTTTTCTCGGTGAGAAATTTTCAAAACCCTAGTTGCCGAAAATTGATAAGCATAGGAAGGAAGGGTTAGAGGGAATGGAGAAGATGAGGAGTAGAAGGAGTTTGAGAGAGGAAGGGCTTGAGATTGGAGGAGGGGGAGTTTTCCTTTATAAGCCACCCACCGATGAATTTTTCGGCGAAATCGTCAGATCTGGTAGAGGTGTGTAGAAGGGGGTGCCGTTATCAAAATCAACCCCCTATAATTCAACCTCTCCAAATTACCAATTTGTCATTCTAACTTCAACGGCTCATAACTTCTTTGTTTGAGCTCCGTTTTCTGCGTTCTTTATACCGTTCAATTCCTCTCGACGTGTACTTTCTAGTTTTTAATTTTTAAGACCAATTTCTATACATAAAATTTTTAATTTAATTTATTACTAATTTAAGATTAAAAATTGAGGATATTACACTATTCTTAGCAATGGTGAAAGAATTGAGAAAGATGAGTCGCAAAAGCTTGAATAGGTAGAAAAATCCACTAAGGTTATAGAAAATTTTAAACAGAAGGACCCTACCTCACCTATTGACCCATGTCCTATCCCTGCTCCATTTCCTCAAAGGTTGCCTCAAGCTTCAAAGTCTACCTCCAATGATGAGATCTTAGATATTTTCAAGCAGGTCAAGATCAACATACCGATCTTAGATGCAATAAAAGAGATCCCATCATATGCCAAATTCTTCAAAGACCTATGCACCATAAAAAGAAAACTCAATGTGCAAAAGAAGGCATTTTGACTGAACAAGTGAGTTCTATTCTTCAACATCATACATCACCAAAATACAAGGATCTAGGTTGCCCCACTCTTACTTGTATTATTGGCAACCATAAGATCAATCAAGCTTTGCTTGATCTCGGATCTAGTGTGAACCTATTACCATACTCGGTATATGAATAGTTAGGTTTGGGAGAATTGAAACCTACTTCTACTACACTCCAGCTAGCTGATCGATTTGTGAAAATACCAGGAGAAGTAATAGAGGATGTGCTTGTCTAGGTGGAACAATTTTGCTTTTCTGTAGATTTTCTAGTCCTGGATACACAACCAGTGGTGAATGAGATACCAGTCATCTTCGAACGCCCATTCTTAGCCAAGTCCAATGCCTTAATCAATTGTAGAAATGGTGTCATGAAATTGTCTTTTGGGAATATGATATTAGAGCTTAATATATTCAACATTTGTAAGCAACCTGGTGAACTTAATGAAGACTTGCACAGTATCAACATGATAGATACAATTGTGCAAGATCACTTTCAGTCATCTTCCTTAGTAGACCCACTTGAGGCTTGTGTGGCCCATTTTAATGAATTTGATGAGGATGCATTAATAGAGGAAGTTAATGCCCTCCTTAATTCTATTTTTTCAATGGATACAGAAAAATAGAAACCTCAATTAGAGGACTTTCCATAGAGGGAGTCCACTCCCCTTCCATAATTAGTAGAACTTCTTAAACTTGAATTGAAATCTCTACCATCAAATTTAAAATATGCCTATTTAGGAGAAAAAGAAACCTTTCCTCTAATAAATTTCTCATAATTAGAAGCATCTTAGGAGCAAAAGTTAATAGATACGTTAAAAGAGCACAAAGGTGTTATAGGATGGACCATAGTTGATATAAAGCGCATTAATCCTTTAATCTGCACTCATAGGATATATTTAGAGGATGAAGTTAAACCATGCCGTCAAATGCAAAGAAGGTTAAATCCTGATATGAAAGATGTGGTTAGAGCAGAAGTCCTAAAGTTGCTTGATGTGGGAATCATCTATCCCATAAGTGATAGAAAATGGGTTAGTCCTACTTTAGTGGTTCTAAAGAAGTCTGAAGTAACAGTAATAACTAACGCCAATAGTGAATTGATCCCCATTAGAGTTACCACTGGTTGGCACATGTGCAATGACTATAGAAAGTTGAATACTATCATAAGGAAGGACCATTTTCCTTTGCCCTTTGTAGATCAAATGTTAGAAAGGGTTGCAAGACATTAGTATTATTGTTTCTTAGATGGATATTCAGAGTATAATCAAATAGAAATTGGACCCAAAGATCAGGAAAAGACCACATTTACATGTCCCTTTGGTACTTTTGCTTACAAAAGAATACCATTTGGACTATGTAATGTTCCTGCCACATTTCAACGTTGTATGTTGAGTATATTTAGTGATAGTGTAGAGAGAATATTAGAGGAGTTCATGGACGACTTTTCTATTTTTGGTGAATCATTTGAGATATATCTTAAAAACTTAAGAAAAGTCTTAACTCATTGTAAAGAAAAGAACCTAGTGCTTAATTGGGGAAAATGTCATTTCATGGTACTTAAAGGAATTGTCTTGGGTCACATAGTGTCATCTAAAGGTATAGAGGTAAATAGAGCCAAAGTTGACCTAATTATTAATATTCCGATACCAAAATCTATTAAGGACATTCACTCTTTCTTAGGTCATGCAGGATTCTATAGGAGGTTCACCAAAGATTTTAGTGCAATATCAAGACCATTATGTCACCTCCTCTCTAAGGATACCGCTTTTGAGTGGACTGAGGACTGTCAAGAAGCTTTTATAAAGCTAAAACACAAGTTGACCACTGCACCTATCATGTAGCCACCTGATTGGAGTCTACCCTTTAAAATCATGTGTAATGCTAGTGACTATACAGTAGGAGCGGTGCTAGGGCAGAGGAAAGAAAAGAAGCCATACGTCATCTACTATGCCAGTAGGACACTAAATAGCACCCAAATGAACTATTCCACTACGGAGAAAGAACTCTTAGCAGTTGTTGTTGCGTTGGACAAATTCAGGTCTTACTTAGTTAGATCTAAAATAGTCATATTCACTGGCCATTCAGCCCTTAAGTATCTTCTTTCTAAGAAGGATGCTAAGCCTAGACTAATTAGATGGATTCTTTTATTCTAAGAATTGGACATCGAAATAAAAGATAAAAAGAGAGTAGAGAATGTTGTATCAGACCATTTTTCTCTCCTAGTCCTAGTAGAGCATTTGAATGAGTTATCAATTAAAGACATTTTCCTTGATGAGCAACTTTTTCATGTTTCTCATCCTCCTTTGTTTGCTGATAATGCAAATTATTTAGTCACAAGGAAGATTCCTGTACATTGGACTAAACAAGAAAAGAAAAAATTCTTTTCTAATGTTAAGCACTACTTTTGGGATGATCCATATCTGTTTAAGTACTGCCCAGATCAAATCATTAGGAGATAGGTCCCTGAATTAGAACAACATAGTGTTATCTCCTTTTGCCACTCAGAAGCATGTGGTGGACATTTTTCTACCCAGAAAACAACTATAAAGATTTTGCAGTGTGGTTTCTATTGGTCGTCATTGTTCAAGGATACACATGTGTTCTGTAAATCTTGTGAGTAATGTCAAAATTTAGGAGGAATAAACCGTACAAATATGATGCCTCTAAACCCTATCCTTGTTATAGAAGTTTTTTATTGTTAGGGTATAGACTTCATGGGGCCATTCCCATCTTCTTTTGGCTGCAATTATATCTTATTAGCCGTAAATTATGTTTCAAAATGGAGTAAGGCTATCCCATGTAGGAAAAATGATCACAAAATAGTTCTTAAATTCTTAAAAGAAAATATTTTCTCTAGATTTGGGGCACCTAAAGTCATTATAAGTGATAACAGTACACACTTTTGCAACAAACCATTTCAAAAACTTATAAAAAAAAAAATATAATATGACACATAAAGTTGCAACACCGTATCACCCACAAACAAGTGGATAAGTAGAAGTGTCTAATCGGGCCATAAAACAAAATCTTCCAAAACTATTAATCTAGATCGTAAAGATTGGTCTCTTTGACTAACCGATGTGCTTTGGGCTTATAGGACTGCACATCGCACCCCGATTAGTATGTCACCTTATCGTATTGTGTACAATAAGGCTTGCCATTTGCGTGTGGAATTGGAACATAAAGCTTATTGGGCAATAAAGACCTTTAATTACCTAAATTGTTAGAGTTTTTAACTTTGAAATTTTGGAAGTTCATTGAATCTGATGGATTATAGAAAACTTAAAAAATGATTTAGGCCATCTATGTTAACCTAGAGACATAAAGCCTACACAAAAATATTTTTACCACTAGTCAACCAATTTGAGCCTTTATATAAGCCTTTTTCTTTTCTCACCCAACTAACACTTAACCCATATTAACCCACTATAATATATCTAGTACCTATTTCTTTAAAAGATAAGTTAGAGATGAATGAAAATATACTTTTTAGTTGTAATAAAAGTAGAAAACTGTATATTGAGAAAAGAAATTTTCTTCAAAAGAGATTCAAGTTAAAAAGAAAAAGAATAAAAGAAAAGTTTGAGGAATGCAAAGAAAAGTGTACAAAGAAATATTCACTTTAGTACAAGCAATGTAAAGAAAGAATTGTCAACTTTAGAAGACCTCTACTGATTTTTGAAGAAACTTCGAATACCCTTATATCTCTTCTTTTGTACCCCGTCCTAAGCCTTCATGTAATCCTAGTTCAAAGACCTAATGATTTTATGGTGAATATAGTCTTGACAAGGATATGAAAATATAGGATTTAGAGAATAATACTTCTAAAAATTCAAAGGTAATGACATCTTATTCTTTCTAAGGGGATCAAAACTACATTCCGTAGTAACTCCCATTCATTTATGAGCATATGTGAGATAAATTTGTTTTTATTGACTCTTCTCACATATTTAAGAGAGATATGATTTGTACCATTATCTGAGAGATCTTATTTCTGAGTGTATGTCATTATTAAGGATTGAGTCCAAAACATGTTTCAAATGGAGTCAAAAGTTGTAGTTTATTTAGAAATAAAGATTATTTTATATGTATATTGTAGCCACACACATACTCTGAGAATTAAGCTAAATTAAAATGACTTTAGCATATGGGTAGAGTTGTGAGGCCTAACTCATCCACTAGGGGCAACCTAGGGGTTTAAGGGCTTCTTGTATATGGTAAATGCAACCATGAGTACCTACGAAAACGGCAAATTGCATCACTCTTAATAAATTGGTTTTCGCATGTTTTTGTTAGAGACTAGCAAAATGCTAGTTGTGATCTAATCAAATGCTAATTAAGGGTTATTTTAGGCAAAATTGAATACTTAACAATGCTTCTTCTTGTAATAACAACCAGTTAATAAGTGATAATGGTGCAAATCCAACTAATGTTTCTGATCCTTCAGCACACGACACTACACAGTCTGGTAGATCAATGAAATCTCCTAAATATCTCGAAGATTATCACTTCTATCTAGCTAGCCATCTTTCTCATTTTAATTTAGCTGGTAATGGTACTTTCGTATGGTATGTTATCTCCTGACTTTTGAACTTTCACTTTGGCTATTTCATCTCATTTTGCGCCAACTAACTATGCTCAGGCTGCAAGTGTTCCTCATTGGTAGCTAGCAATGTTGTAAGACTTGCAAGCCCTTGAAGCCAACAAAACTTGGAGCATTGTTTCTCTTCCACCTAATAAACACCTTGTGGGCTGTAAATGGGTATTTAAGGTTAAACACAAAGTTGATGATTCTATTGAGCACCATAAAGCATGGTTAGTGGCTAAGTGCTTCACACAGTAAGAGGGGGTGGATTTCTTTGACACTTTTTCTCCAATAGCAAAACTAGTTACAAACAAAACCATATTGGCCCTAGCTACTATGAGTGGCTAGGAATTGACACATTTGGAGGTCAATAATGCATTTTTACATGCTAACTTGGAGGAGGAAGTGTATATGTACTTACCACCTGGCTATAAGACTAAGGGGGATTCTATTTTACCTAAAAATGCATTATGTCACCTACATAAGTCCCTGTATGGTCTATAACAAGCATCTCGCCAATGGTATTCTAAACTTTTTGCAATTCTTATTGACATGAAGTTTCATCAATCTACAATTGATCACACATTGTTTATTAGGACTGAAGGGTCAGTGTTCATATCATTATTGGTATATGTGGACGACATTATTATTGCTAGTAATGATGTTGGAGCTGTTAAGAAATTAACAAGATCTCTCAACCTTCAGTTCAATTTGAAAGATCGTGGACAGCTTAGGTATTTTCTGGGCCTTGAGATTGCTCAATCTAAGAAAGGCATTTTTATCAGTCAAAGGCACTATGGACTACAATTGCTAGCAGATGCAAGGTTGTTGGGCTGTAAACCAGCAAAAACTCCTACAGAGTCTGGTATTAAATTGTCTCTTAATTAATAGTTAATCCAGGAGCTAACAGGAGATTGATTGGTCGTTTTCTGTACCTAACTATTACTTGCCCAGATATAGCATGTGCAGTAAACAGGTTAAGTCAATTCATGTCATCTCCCAGATTGGAGCGCCTAGATTATTACAATAAATTAAAGGAACCCCAGGATAAGGGGTATTCCTTTTAGCTGATTCTGATATTAAATTGAAAGGCTTTGTAGATTTAGATTGGGCTGCATGCCAAAATATAAGGCATTCAGTGGCTGGCTTCTGTGTATTTTTGGGTGATTCTTTAATTTCATGAAAATCCAAGAAACAAGAAACAATATCTCATTCTTCAGCTGAGGCTGAGTACAGAGCTATGGCTGATGCCAGTTGTGAATTGGTTTGGTTATTGGCCTTGTTGAAGGATTTGAAAGTTGTTCATTCATCACCAGCATTGTTGTTTTGTGATAATCAGTAGGCGTTGCAAATTGCAGCCAATCTTGTATTTCATGAGCGCACCAAACACAGAGATTGATTGCCACATAATTTAAAAGAAGATACAAGATGGGCTGATTAAAACTTTGTATGTGAATTCATGCAATCAGCTTACAGACATATTGACTAAGCCTTTGTCACAATCACAAGCGAGCTATATATTTGATGAGCTAGATGGATGTTCAGAATATATACACACCATCTTGAGGGGGATTGTTAAAGTTCCTTATACTATTTTTACATTTTCCATGTCGACTGTTAGTTACTGGCATATCCCAATTGGACAGTGGAGTTTGTTAGAAATTATCTTATAGAGTCTGGTAGAAAGCATCTTCTAGTTTGTTTTCAACACATAAATAATGCTTGTATGTAATGTAATATTAGAAGAATAGAAGATATACATACACCTACTCTCTGTTTTCTTCAGGTTTTCTAGTAAATTATGGTGAGGAATGGAAGGGATGTAAAATTTAGGAAAGACATGTGGTGCTCTCAAATACCTTTGGCAGGTGAATTCCAAGACATTTTCAGGATGGCTAAAGATCGGAATGAAATATATGAATATTTTCAGTGTCATAAGCAGTGATAACACTGGCATATTACTCTCAAAGAAACCTCTTAACGTCAATGAAAGGTGCCCGACCAAGTGCTGCTGCAGGTTAAATTGTTCCAAGGAAGGAAAGATTTCAAAGCGTGGATCCCAGAATCATCGGGTAAATTTTCCTGCAAAGCATTCAATTCTCTAATTTCAAATAATAATGAACCAATGTTTCAACATCGAAAGCTATTGGATTTCAAGGTTACACTTAGGGTAATTGCGTTCAGTTGTGTGGCAGGTTTGGGCAGATATCTCACTGCAGACAACTTATAGAAGAGAGGGTAGCACATCACAAGCAAATGCTATACCTGTGGCACATCAAGTGAAGAGACTAACCATATATATATATACTGTTGTTGTGTTTTTCTGCTCAGGAGATTTGGACACTCCTGTAACAAGCTTTCTCCTCTACTGGGTGTGCCTAGCTCCAATGAAGGATCTTTTCTCCCAATGGTCAAACATCGAAGGGGGAAAGATGAGAAAGTTCATGTGGAAAGCATGTTTCCCTCCAGTGATTTGAAATTTATGGAAGGAAAGAAATCAAAGATGCTTATCTTGGAAAAAAAAACAAATGCTTAGTCCATTTGGTTTCAACTCAAAGGCACATGCTATACATTGGACTTTGTGCCATCAGAGGGAAAAAGAGTATCAATTCTCACAGTATTTCTCCAACCGGAAGGTTATAATCAACTTAAATCAGAAAGTGAACAAACAAAGGCCAAGATGGACTGCCCCAAACCAAGACACCTTCAAACTGAATTTTGAAGGGGCAAGTGAAGGTAATCTAGGGGTTGCAGGATATGGTGGACTACTTAGAATGCATAAGGCAAGGTTTTGTTTGAAATTTTTCGACACTTGGATAATGCGGAGAAACAACCTCCTTGGGAACTGATGGATAAGATGGAACAAATGCTGACATGAGTGCAGGATAGACAGGTTTCATTTCAGCATGTACATAGATCCGCTAATGAAGAAGCAGATAAATGTGAGAACCAGGAGTGGCTTTAGCTGGTAATCACAAATTTGTCTTACAGATACACCGTTAACGGTGGAATTGTAGAATGATTGTGGTGACATCTTTTGACTGCGATCACAGCAAACTAACGCAGGTTTTGGCTTTTGTGGGTATTTGTAACTTTTCAGGAGATTCTGCTACAGATGTTCTGTACAGGTGGTTTACTGCTTGACTGGGTTTTAAGCTCTATTTTATTTACTCTGATGCTCTGAGAATCTTTAAATGGACTGTAATTGGTAGGGGAGAGGACCTTTTTATAAGTTATTGTGGATACTTGTGTTTGTGGGTTGGTTGATTTGATCAACCATTGTCTTTTCTTATCTATCTCTCCTTGCAATGTCGCAACATTCTCAAAAAAAAAAAGATAAAAAAAATAAATGGTTCGTCTTGACAGCATGGCTTACAAGCCTTGAGCTAGAAGATTGAAATAGATCCTATATGTGGAACCTTACTGTCACTAACAAGTGCTTCCATTGTGTGAAAAAGAGTAGGCTCCAAAATATTACAACATGGTCGCATTCTAGTGCAACATTGCTTGAAGTACTACTTAAGATATACATTTGATCTAGGCATGTAATGCCCCACCTAAGTGTGTTCTAGGCGTGTCACCTTTAGTCTTCGCGTGTGTAAATTTATAGTTAAACTAAATCTAAGGCACACATAGTTAGTGATGGTAACCACTAATCGTTTAGGACACATATTACAAATGCGTCTCTATAGATTTTCTGTGTTGAATGATTTTAAGCCTAGCATGAGCAATATTTGCTGGACACTTCTTTGGACTGTCTAAATGCATGTTTGGGAACTGGATTTAATTGTATTCAAGAATATTCACAATAAAAACTTAACAGTTTACTGTTGTGAAATATGCTAGAATACAATAGAACAATTAAATCCAGTTCCCCAAATATGCACTAAACCATCTAGGTGACTATATCTCAGTCCATAGTATTGGCGGTAAGAATTTTCGTGCAGGGCCTATAAGAGTTGTTGCCCAGAAAGATGAGAAGCTTGTATCACCGAACATTTAGGCGCCATATATATGCACCCTCAAAGCTGGCATTGCAAACCATTATACTTTAACGTAGCAAATGCCAAAATAAAACAATTCATGTCATGTACCTTTTCACTCTGTTGTTTCAAAATCATAACGAATGAATTACAACTCTTGGTGTTTCTTGAGTGAACAATGTAACTATATGTGGTGGATTAGTCCATGTAAAGTAACTTTCCAAACATATATAGGTCGTGAGGACTACAACAACCCATTTATTTAGATAGTTGATCCCTTGCCTCGACTATATAAGGTAGTTTAGAGGCCAATTCAATTAATTTTATTGCCTCAAAATTTATTATAATAGCTTGGGATTTTATTAGTTCTGAATTTGCTCTTGTAATTCTTTATAGCATAATATCAATTTGCCATTAAAAAAAAAAAAAAAAACTATTTCACTTAGATGCAGCAACTTCTTGCTAATCTAGTCCTGCATTTTTTAATTATAATTGCACTAATATGATATACACATTGAAATGATGTTCAAATGCAAACGAGATACTGAAGCAAACCAAGATGGAGACCATAAATTATCCTCCTTTCAATTTTTACACATTTGAATATGATAATTATGGTTCTCCTTGGCCAGCTGATGAGATTAATTGTACAGTTTCTTATGGATTAGATAGCATAGACCATTTAGATAAATTTTTGAAGGCTTTTCCTAGTCATAATATATCTGAGTAGTTGGGGCCAATATTGGAATTCTTTCTTAGTTGATTTTTCAAGTTTTGATTTATATGAACCATCTTTTAGACTAGATTTTCATTGTATTGTTGGCTTGCTAGAAGTTATTTACCTATACTTACTTTTCATACTAGCTCTCAGATAAAATTGCAAGTTCAGGTATTCTCACTCTCTTTAACCAAGATTTACAATAGACTCACTCTCTTTAACCAAGATTTACGTGAGACTACATTGACTACCACATGGCACCTTAACTGTAATGACCCCGAATTTTTGTAACTTATTAAGGCAAATTCGTAAAGTTTGAATTTTTAGAAATTCTGGGCTGGAATATTAGGTTATTGAAAATTTTCTTTTTATGAAAATTATATCATGAATTAAAACATATATTATGGATGTACTTGGAAAACTGATCGAAACAACATTAAGTACGTTCAATTTTGCATTAAAATGAACATTCCTTAATTTTCTCCATTTAGGGGCAAAATGGTAATTTTACCAATATTCCATATCTAAGAAATAAGACCTCAATATTCATGAAGTACTTAGAAATATGATTCCAACGCCACTAAGTACGCTCGATTCCGAGTTCGGACAAATAATGCCTATTTTTCTCCAATTTTAGAGTTATAAGGGCAAAAACATCTTTTTACATAAAAGTGGGGCCCACAAAGTGGGCCAACATTCTAGAAGCAATAATAATTGCTCAGTGCATTATTGCTGGTAGTGGAGAATGTAGTGGAGATTGTAGTGGAGAATGGAGAATGCACTTGTAATAAAAAATTATAAAGTAATAAAATATCCTATTAAAAGAAATGATAAAAAATTCAAATCTGGCTATAAATATGTTCCAAAGATTTCCAAAAATTTTCACAACCATAACCACGAAATTTCCAAATCTTCCCTGGAGTTTTAGCTCCAAATTCTCATTCATCCCTCCCCAATCTCTATTTTTCTTATTTCTCTCTCCTCTTTCTAAGTGGAACAAGAGACCTAAATTCAATTAGGCACTCCGTTCCACGTAGAATCTGATAAATGCCACCGTCCATAACCTCCTATACTACATTATATACAAAATTCCCAAATCAATTTCAAGATCCAACGGTTCTAACAAGAGAAAATCACAAAAAGGTGGACAATCGGGCTATATTATCATCAACTGGTAATTCTCTCAAATTGAGCATCAAATATATGTTTTTTCTCCAATCAGGTAGGTGGAACTACTTACCATTCATATTTATTATGTTTTAGTGTAATTTTTATTTTTCTGTAATTTAATTTGAATGAAAAATGGTAAAAATAAAGTAAATACCAACCCCTTCAATTTATGGTGATAGAGAGCTCAGATGGAAATTCTGAGTTTTCCAATCAATCCAGAAGGGTCAAAAACCCCTAGGGTACAATTTTCAAGAAAATCTAACAAGGTTTGGACCCTCAATTGAGAGAGATTAATTCTGGTGGGCCCAGATCAAATCTGGACCCTAGGAACGGCTGAAAACTTCAATTTAAGATTGTGGAGTCATATGAACTCCAAATTGAGATCAGAAAGAAGCTATGGAAAGCTTGTAATATCTAGTTTCTAATGAAGTCATAAAATTTCTAAAATTTATTTCTGTATTTTTCTGTATTTTGAAAATAAGTGTCCAATTTCTAAGATCTTCAAGATCTGAGGTGATCAGATCTTGAAAATTTATTTTAGTGATGATATAATAATGTAATAAAGTAATATCTATGGTTAATTTGGACAGATCTTGGATAAAATAGGGGATCTACCCTTTATGATAGAAAAACCCTAAAATAAAAATAAAAAAATACAAAGGGACCCACTTGATCAATGAGATCAAGTATGATCAGATCATTGGGATGGATTAAAGGGATGATATTATGATGGAATCTAGTTAGATCATGAATGAAATGTGACAAAATCAAATGGATATGATTTTTGGATCTTAATGGATTAAAAGCCCTAAAGGTAATTAAAACCCTTGATCTAAAGGAAAACACCTAAGATCTAATGGTTGGATCATATTTAAAGGTTTATAATAATCTTAATAAAATTAGTTTAAATTGTCTTTTATTGGATATAGAAGTGTAAATATGATTTATGTTCTAAGTTAGAAAGCATGATAGTGTAATCTTTAAATTTTAGTATGATATGCCCTAAATGAGTAATTTGTTAGTAGATTTGATTATCTTAGGATCATGTTAGTGTAAATTAGGATTTAAACATGATTTCATTATGATAGAAGATGTGTTTCATAACTTAAGATCATGTTAGTTTTATTTCACTAGCTTAAGTTACATTCATAGGAAGAAAGTTAGTATATAGTTGTTAAACTTATATTTGATTTATGCTTTCAAGTTGATGATTTACTTATTGTCAAATTTTATTCAATTGTTAAGTAATTGTTAAGATATAAGGAGCATAAATCACCAAAAATGTAAACTAATGAAATATAGAAATTCATGGACAACTAAGATGAATGAATGATTTTGACTTAATAAGGGCTATAGTTAGTAGGACAATATAAGGAATGATTTATCATTTCCTTGGCCCAAAGTAGGAAAATAATGAACATCCATGGATGACATTGTGCATATCCATGGAAATTAATTAAAATCAATTAGAGAAGGGACTTAAGGTAAAGAGCTCATAGGAACCTTGTCAAAGGTTGAGCTAGTACCACTCCAGTGGACTCTGAACATTGTGGTTATAGGGGGTATACAAGAGCCAAGTGCTTTTCCCTCACCTCTCGTTGACGTAAGAGAGGTTTAAACGCCTCCTTACATGAGGGTTGTATTAACCACTTTTTGAGCAGATTTTAACTGATAAGTACTAGTCATCCTGAAATAAGGAGGAGTTGTCTAGTAATAGGAAGAAATAAATTATCTTCAACCAAGTAAGACACTAACTGGTTGAATAATAATAAGAACATAAAAAGATAGCAAATTATCTAATCCTAATAAAAATAGTAAGTAAGATAAGGATGATCAAACAAGATGAGATCTTGTATGATTAAAAACAATAAGGAAAAAGAAACACCAATGTAGATTAGATTGTTTATGTATGATATAGATAGTATTTGTATAGATGATATTAAACCCTTAGATATATGATATTCAAGGAAGAAAGAGTCAGATTATCCTACATAAGGATAATCAAAAGACCATGTAGTATGTACCCTTGATTAGAAAAATGACATTATACATATGATTTGACAGATATATGTTGATCGAGACTATGGCAGATTTCAAGGAGTAAGAATACCTTATTGAGGTAGGTGGATTATTAAGAATGCTTTTACATAAAGATACATGTCTAATACATGATCTTATGTTTTGAAGTATTGACATGTATAATACCAATATATTAAGGTAAATACCTCAAATTGAAATATGATCCAACCAAATGATGAGAAAAATAAGTATTAAATGGTCAAGTTGAGAATTGAGAACAACCCTAAGTGAATAGGAAAGTAGAAAATATTTCAGCCCTAGATAAACAGACAGATAGTCTGATATGTATAAGTATTATTTTACATACAAGCATGGAGGCTTGTGGTTTTGTTTTAAACAGGCATATGCCTGGGGATGCTATGCTAGGAGAGTTAAGAGGGTTTGGCCACCCACTCTCTGAAACTTGATGATATTGAATACCAAGCCTAAGAAAGGCTAAAAGTCGGGTGGGGCAATTATGGAAAGGCCACCACTGTGACAGCCATGGTTCTCCCATATGGACATGGATATTGTAATTTCCACTGAGAATGGTATAAGTGGATTATTGAACAGTTATCCGAGCGCGCTATACGGATCAGACTGCAAGCATAGTAGTCCTTGATTATTTTGCATTATGATGCATATGAAATTGGCATAGTGAAATGCCTTAAGGGATGGCATGATGAAATGCCAGGTAATTGTATATTACCAATATTTTTCCCAAGAAGGGAAAATCCCAGTATAGTAACTGGCTGAAATACAAATCTCCTATAATGAAAGGAGTTGATCAGTTTTATATGGAAATGATTATTGATTATTTTTACAATTTTAATGGATTTGTTCTTATATACTATGTATGTATAAAGGTGAACACAAATGATAAGGAAATGAGATGTTCATATAATGTGAATGTGTTTATGATAGAATGAATTATGGGATAGTTGAATATTGAGATTTTACTGTCAATAACTTACATTCTTATCCCCTACCAAGCATAGCTTGCTGAGATATTGTAAATGTTCAAATGTTTACAATATCTCAGATACAGAGAATGAGACTTAGGAGCTCAAGACTTGAAGAACTAGTGAAGAATAAGTAAAAAGGGTATATTCCTTGAAACATTGTATAGAGAGCATGTATTGTATTTAGAACTTTGTAATTTGAATTGTGTATTTGGACAAGTATTGTAAGGATACAATGGGTTGTGTACAGTGAACCACTGGATGGATCCTGGAAGTTTAATAAAATCATATTCCTTCAATGGAATTTTATTTTGTACACAAATTGTACTTATGTTATGTATGAAGTGGTGACTTGGGTTTTCAAAACAAGTTTTAAAATAAAAGAATTTCCGCTGCTTTGTTTTGCCAAAAAAAAAAAAAAAAATTTACTAAGGGGACGCCCTTGCCTTTGAAAAATAGATTATAAAATGTGTTTCAAAAACCCGGGTCGTCATATTAACAAGACTTAAGTTGGACTTTTTTGCTCAATAATCTTATGGTAAAATAGGAAAAAAAATTTATTTGCATCTCTTATATAATACAAAGACACGTATATAGCTAGGGTCTTTCCCTTGGAAACCATTGGAGAATGAAGGTGTTAGAGATATAACTATCATTGTCCCAACTTTTGTTAGCTTAAGGTTTTAGGAAAAATGATAATCTAATGAACAGTAGAATCCATTCTCCCAAATAAACATCTTGGGTAGCCATGGGCTAAATCTTCAATCCCTAAATTTGATGTAATTTGCCATACATGATTTCATGATCCCCCCATCCTAAGCATTTGTGGGTGAAATCTTCATTTCCTCGTAGTATAAAACCCCTAAGAATCTTCAATCCTTCTATAAGTGAAACCCTATTAGTTGAAACTCATGGTAAAACCAAAGTATCAAAATATGGTACTTCAACTTGAAACTTGACAAGTCGATGTGGTTTTAGACTTTCTAGATTTTGTGTCTTAGACTCACCCTAAGTCAAGGAAAGATACTTTTTTTGGCTGATATTTTCCACCACTAATGTGAAATTCTATAGTTGCATTCCCCATATTATCATAGTTTCCATGCAGTAACCTCAAATCTACTCATTTTTGCAAAGTCAACATTGTGTCCACATTTTGAGTTTTAAAACATTGGATCAGACTCTCAAAACTATACGACTATAAAAACATATTATTTCAAAACTTCATGGTTCAATCCTTCTCTAACCTTGTTGCATCGCTTTTAGTGAACCAAATAGGACGTGATTCCAAATTCTAACGACTAAATCATCTTGATTTTTAGTTTGCACCAACATGATCATCTTTCCCATCTCCTCTAATCAAAATTCCAAACACTCAAATAAAAAAAATTTCAACAAGTAATCTATCGATTACTCCTAAATTTTTAAGATTTCACAAAGACCTAAACTTACAAATAAATTGCTACCACATGAGCCTTAAACAAAAGAAATCCAATGCAAAAAACTCTAAAATCTTTCCAATATCGCAAAACTTTAGAAACTCATCTAGGTAGGTAAAAATCATGCCAAAAGATTATATTTTTTTGCAATTGGCAACCTTCTCTATTGAGGATAATTAAAGATATAAAAAAAATTGTGAAAGGGAGAAAAAAGGATTATCTTGAATTGGTTTAATGTGCCATGTGGCAATTCACTTACGACTCTTGGTAAAAGAGAGTGGGAAATAAATGGTATACTTGGTGGTACAAAAACAACATGAATAATAATAATAATAATAATAATAATATAGATGTTCAATTGGAACAATATTATGGTATTGATTTTTATATAGAATTGAATCTTACTGGCACAACATCAGCTTGTTATGCCTAGGTACCTAGGCCAAAATTGAGAATTGAAGAGTATTAATTAGTATATAATAATACCTACTAATGTTATTTTAAAATATAGTGTATCAAAGGCTAATGTAATGATATAAATCTAACAAGTTTTATTATTAATTAGTTATTTTTATATTATTTTTACATATAATATATTTTATTTTTAGGTATAATGTAAAGACTATTTATAGATAGATTGTGGTCCATTTATACTTAATTATGAGCTTTTAAGTATGCATAGTGACTATTGTAAAGTGAGGAAGTGAAGTCCAAAACCATATTATTCCCCTTTACAAAAACTAAAAAGCACCTAAAGTTTAAAACCCTTTCTTCATTAGAAAAAAAAAACTAAAAAAAGAAAGAAAGTGAAAAGTGTAATAACCCAAATAATAATAATAAGAGGGGTAAATTGGTAATTACACTTGGGCCTACAAGGCGTGGGACCCATGATGAGGCTATAAAAGCATGTCCTATCTTTTGTACGGCCAAACTATTCACCTCGGATTCTGTGTTGACGACGCAGGGCAACGACGTGGAACTCCCCTAGCAGGCGCACGCAGTGATGATCTAACCACGGTAGGCCACCCTCTACCATTTCCATTGTTTTTCCTATAGTTTTTGGAGTTTTAATGCCGGAAAACGGTATGGATTACCGTTTTCCGGTGAACTAGTAGGCGTTAGTATTCTTATTAAAGTAAACCGATGAAACGGTATCAGATCATGATCTGAACTATTCATCTTATGCATTGTAACACGAAGAACAATCTCATGAATTTTCATAGTGATCGGACGGTTAGGGATGCCGTAAAACTCATAAAACAGTAAATGGAGAAATTTTAGGGACGTGACAAAAATCGTGTAAAAACCCTCGATAATGATAGAGTTGGTTAAAAAGGTGCATAAAAATGGGATATATGCAAAAAACTGAGCAAAATGGTGCAAAAATCGCACCATTTGGACACCTGAGCGTCGCCGGCGGCGATCAGAGTCCAGTCGTCTTCTCCGGCGGCAGCACTTGGCGATGATATGTGTCACCCACGTAGGTGCCATGCAGGCGCCATGCATGCAGATGGCACGCGCCCGACACCACATGCGCGACACGCGTACAGCAACCGCGCGCCACGTAGGCTACACGTGGCGCCACGCACCATGCGCACAGTACCTGTGCCCGCGCACATGCGCGCAGTGCACCGACGCACGCCTGCGCATGCACGCCAGCAGTACACGCATGCACAGCACGCCAACGAAAGCTCGCACATGCCTGCGGTACACCCACGCATGAGGACAACGCACGTGCGACGCATGATTTTTGGGATTTTTGGGTTCCTTTGACTCGTCCATTTATAAAAACTTGATTTTTAGGAGCTAAAGAGGTCCAAATTGTGATCCGAAAGAGGTGTTGCGACCGTGTCGACGACGCGAACCTAGATTTGACTTGAAAATCTAGATCTATATTCCTTTTTAGGGGTTAAACCACTGAATATTGTGAGATAATCTCAATCAAGCTGATCTAGGGGATTAGAGGGTTAAACATTATTGAATTACCAAATGATGGAAGATTTATAATGTAACATGTGTGCATGCGCTTGATTTGAGCACTGCATTTACTAAGGTAGGTGATTTCATTCAATTATTTCGTGATTTCAATAACCATGAGTGGATTAGACATGTGTTTTATGTCTTCTCATGCACATAAATAGATCCTTATTTTCGTGTTGTAGCATGACTTTTCAATTTGGTAATAACAATGTATGCATGGGCTTTGATTGTGTTATTGGAATTATTTATAGCTCATTTACATGATTTATAAGATTTATATCTTGCCGATGATTTATGACGGGTGCTTTCACCCGGTGGGTACTATGCTAGGAGGGTTGTAGGGTTGGCCACCCGCCCTCTGACTTTGTGATGATGATAATTAGATACCGCCCTTGAGTGATACAGGGCCAAGTACATAGGTAGTGGTATCATGGGTAGTCCCCCCTACGGGTCCGTTCCTTCCCATGGGGACAGAGAAAGTCTCTCGTTTGGGTGTTGACGGGGAGCTGCAATGGTTCAGATCTTGATGGAGTTGCCACTGCATCATAGTAACCCATATAGTTATTGTGCATGTTCATATGACTTTATATGTAGGGTGAACCGGGGCAAGCTGGACCTAGGCCGTGAGAGACTCCGAGGGCTAATGCGGGCTGCACGGGAGGGACCAAAGTTAGTATGGGTACACATTACCGGTGATTGAGTATATTGGAGCATTTTAGTATAGTTTTGATATAGTGTTTTGTTATCTATGATTGCATGCATATTATCCCGTGGATATATACTAGTATGGTTTTGATGTACTTACCTTTGTATTTTGATCATGCCTTGCATGCTATACTGATTTAACTCGATATCTGTTTTGTGAAAGTCATAATTGTAAGCATTCAATTATTTGCCATGTCTTGAGTATGCTTCCTTTATGAGAATCCTATTGTAAATTTTTGTTAAACTTTATTTGAGTTTAATCACAGACACAAGCATAGCTTGCTGAGGCATTGCCTTGTTTTGCAATGCCTCAGATTTGGAACATGATAACAAGAAGGGAAAGCAGGCGGAGTAGCGGGGATTTGGAAGAAGACTTGAAGATCGTCCATCTCATTTCCTTATTCGGACATAGCTTAGAGTGTGACGACCCGGGTTTTTGAAACACATTTTATAATATATTTTTCAAAGACAAGGGCATCCCCTCAGTAAAAAAATTTCGCAAAACAAAGCAGCAGAAATTCTTTTATTTTAAAACTTGTTTTGAAAACCCAAGTCACCACTTCATACATAACATAAGTACAATTTGTGTACAAAATAAAATTCCATTGAAGGAATATGATTTTATTAAAATTCTAGGATCCATCCAGTGGTTCACAATACACAACCCATTGTATCCTTACAATACTTGTCCAAATACACAATTCAAATTACAAAGTTCTAAATACAATATATGCGCTTAATACAATGTTTCAAGGGATATACCCTTATTACTTATTCTTCAATAGTTCTTCAAGTCTTGAGTTCCTAAGTCTCCTTCTTTGTATCTGAGATATTGTAAACATTTGAACATTTACAATATCTTAGCAAGCTATGCTTGGTAGGGGATAAGAATGTAAGTTATTGACAGTAAAATCTCAATATTCAACTATCCCATAATTCATTCTATCATAAACACATTCACAGACCACTATTATTTATGTGAACATCTCATTTCTTTATCATTTGTGTTCACCTTTATACATACACAGTATATAAGAACAAATCTGTTAAAATTGTAAAAATAATCAATAATCATTTTCATATAAAACTGATCAACTCCTTTCATTATAGGAGATTTGTATTTCAGCCAGTTACTATACTGGGATATTCTCTTCTTGGGAAAAATATTGGTAATGTACAATTACCTGGCATTTCATTATGCCATCCCTTAAGGCATTTCACTATGCCAATTTCATATGCATCATAATGCAAAATAATCAAGGACTACTATGCTTGCAGTCTAATCCATACAGGGCGCCCGGATAACTGTTCAATAATCCACTTATACCATTCTCAGTGGAAATTACAATATCCATGTCCATATGGGAGGACCATGGCTGTCACAGTGGTGGCCTTCCCATAAATGCCCCACCCGACTTTTAGCCTTTCTTAGGCTTGGTATTCAATATCATCAAGTTTCAGAGAGAGGGTGGCCAAACCCTCTTAACTCTCCTAGCATAGCATCCCCAGGCCTATGCCTGTTTAAAACAAAACCACAAGCCTCCAAGCTTGTATGTAAAATAATACTTATACATATCAGACTATCTGTTTGTTTATCTAGGGCTAGAATATTTTCTACTTTCCTATTCACTTAGGGTTGTTCTCAATTCTCAACTTAACCATTTAATACTTATTTTTCTCATTATTTGGTTGGATCATATTTCAATTTGAGGTATTTACCTTAATATATTGGTATCATACATGTCAATACTTCAAAACATAAGATCATGTATTAGACATATATCTTCATGTAAAGGCATTCTTAATAATCCACCTACCTCAATAAGGTATTCTTACTCCTTGAAATCTGCCATAGTCTCGATCAACATATATCTGTCAAATCATATGTATAATGTCATTTTTCTAATCAAGGGTACATACTACATGGTCTTTTGATCATACTTATGTAGGATGATTTGAATCTTTCTTCCTTGAATATCATATATCCATGGGTTTAATGTCATCTATACAAATACTATCTATATCATACATAACAATCTAATTTACATTGATGTTTCTTTTTCCTTATTGTTTTTGATCATACAAGATCTCATCTTGTTTGATTATCCTTATCTCACTTACTATTTTTATTAGGGTTAAATAATTTGCTATATTTTTATGTTCTTATTATTATTCAACCAGTTAGTGTCTTACTTGGTTGAAGATAATTTATTTCTTCCTATCACTAGATAACTCCTCCTTATTTCAGGATGACCAGTACTTACCAGTTAAAGTCTACTCAAAAAGTGGTTAATACAACCCTCATGTAAGGAGGCATTTAGACCTCTCTTACATCAACGGGAGGTGAGGGAAAAGCACTTGGCTCTTGTATACCCCCTATAACCACAATGTTCAGAGTCCACTGGAGTGGTACTATCTCAACCTTTGACAATGTTCCTATGAGCTCTTTTTGCCTTAAGTCCCTTCTCTAATTGATTTTAATTAATTTCCATGGATATGCATAATGTCATCCATGGATGTTCATTATTTTCCTACTTTGAGCCAAGGAATTGGTAAACCATTCCTTATATTGTTCTACTAACTATAGCCCTTATTAAGTCAAAATCATTCATTCATCTTAGTTGTCCATGAATCTCTATATTTCATTAGTTTACATTTTTGGTGATTTATGCTCATTATATCTTAACAACTACTTAACAATTGAATAAAATTTGACAATAAGTAAATCATAAACTTGAAAGCATAAATCAAATATAAATCTAACAACCATATACTAACATTCTTCCTATGAATGTAACTTAACCTAGTGAAATAAAACTAACATGATCTTAAGTTATGAAATACATAAAATTGTACTTCTATCTTAATGGAATCATGTTTAAATATCTAATTTACACTAACATGATCCTAAGATAATCAAATCTACTAACAAATTACTCATTTAGGGCATATCATACTAAAATTTAAAGATTACACTATCATGCTTTCTAACTTAGAACATAAATCACATTTACACCTTTATGTCCAATAAAAGATAATTAAAACTTAGAACATAAATCACATTTACACTTCTATATCCAATAAAAGACAATTAAAGTAATTATATTAAGATTATTATAAGCCTTTAAATATGATCCAACCATTAGATCTTAGGTGTTTTCCTTTAGATCAAGGGTTTTAATTTCCTTTAGGACTTTTAATCCACTAAGATCCATAATTCATATCCACTTGATTTTGTCACATTTCATTCATGATCTAACTGGATTCCATCATAATATCATCTCTTTAATCCATCACAAGGATCTGATCATACTTGATCTCATTGATCAAGTGGGTCCCTTTGTATTTTTTATTTTTATTTTAGGATTTTTCTACCATAAAGGGTAGATCCCTTATAAGATTTGTCCAAATTAACCATAGATATTACTTTATTACATTATTATATCATCATTAAAATAAATTTCCAAGATCTGATCACCTCAGATCTTGAAGATCTTAGAAATTGGATATTTATTTCCAAAATACAGAAATAATTTTTAGAAATATTATGACTTTATTAGAAACTAGACATTACAAGCTTTCCATAGCTTCTTTCTGATCTCAATTTGGAGTTCATATGACTTCACAATCTTAAATTGAAGTTTTCAGCCGTTCATAGGGTCCAGATTTGATCTGGGCTTGTAATGACTCCAATTTTGTAATATTGAAATTTCAAGTTTAGCAATGAAAAGATCAGTTTTTGAAGATAAGGGCATTTTAGTCATTTCACTATTCACCTTGATTGAACCTAGGAATTTGATCCTAAAAATGGTTCCATTAGATGCGTCTCAGAAAAAGGAATCCAATGAGACCAAAATCACCAAAACGGAGTTAAAATGAGCAAGTTATGGCCCTTTGAAGTTTAGGGGCAAAACTGTAAATTTTACAAAAATGGTTTAACCTGCAAAACACAGGGGCCCGTTTTGATACGGGCACCCCTTCATCTTCAACCTCTAGAGGGTTCTAGAACGGCGGTGATTGGAGGAGAAATCACCGCCATTCTGGAGGTTTCTCCACCTCCATTCAAAGGCGGTGAGAGCCCCCTCCAGAGCCCTCTCTTAGCTCTATAAATAGAGCTCTTGGGCACCTCTAATGGCAGCTAAAAACATTGAAGAAAATCAGTCGTGGAGCAGTGACCTAGAGGGGAAAAACAAGGAGAAAAACCCAGCAACGAGCTAGGTATGTCCGAGATCGCTCAAAACCCATCTCCACCATAGTTCCAAGGTCAATTCCCCTAAGTTTTTGCATGAAAAACCATGCAAAACGGAGCCCAAGAGAGCCACCAAGGACCCAGGGACGTTCCCTGGGCCACACTGGTTCGACAGGAGTCGAACCAGGGTGTCCTGAGGACGGCCCGATCCCCCAGACGACGGAACGTTCCAGTCGGAACGTCCCACGTCGTCTCCGTTTGAAAAACCAAACGGGCGCGTCCAGGGACGCGCCTGCAAAAGGGACAGTCGGGCGAAAAACCCAGCTTGTCTGCAGACGCGCCCACTGAGGCTCCCGCTGCAGATGTGCAACGAGGTTTTTTTGGTTCCTTAAGGAAGCCGGGGCGCACGTCGCAGACGCGCAGCGCCCTAACATTCCGTCTTTTTATTTTTAAGACTCCTATGTACATACGACACTAAAACGCTTATAACTTGAGATCTAGAGCTCCAATTGAGGCACCGCAAAAGGCGTTGTGTCCGTGTCAACGGCACTGACACATCCAAACTATAAAATCCCTGATCAAGGTCCAATCAAAGGTGGCCATGACCCTTAGAATAGGATAGTGGCGCGTGGCCAGTAAAACTTTGGAAAATTGAGGATACCAAGGCCCAATTAGGACCTTAGGACACCCATAGGCATAGGGATGAACTCCTAATGCCTAAGTAATAAGACCAATTACTCTAAAACCCATAAAAGATAGGCCAAACTAACCTTGATTCCCCAAACCATGATCAGGAGCGTCCGAGGACAAAAGGGTTAGTGCGACCTAGCCAAGTAGGTGCTCTATCACTATTAGATTCTTTTAAAAGAACTATTATTGTTTTGAGAACATATGTTTTAAATATATGACTTGTTTAGTATGACTTAATTCAGCATGCATGATAAATGCTTTGTACATAGACATGTTTTGTAAAATGATTGCACATACATTATGCATATATATGTTTTGCAAACAAGTGCATACATTGTATGATTTAAGTACTTGCAAAGATTGCATGTCCTTGAGGGTTACCAAAAGATGCTGGAGTGCCAAGGGCCAGGCAGTTGTGAGGGACCCAAAGAGGATAGGTTTTGAAAAGAGGTTTTGGCTTATTTGATCTTATGTGATTTGGGCTAGTAAGCCCGTGGGTGCTATGCCGAGGGGTCTGGGTTGGCCACCCAGCCTTTACCACTATTAGGTGGACGGGTACCACGCCCAAAAAGAGGCAAGTCCCTACATCGACTGCATGTGGTACAGGGGGCTACCACTGGTGTCACGGCATTGGGTCGACGTGTCATAGGTCCTGTGGAGGCTATGACTGAGTGTCCTCAGGTACCCGGGGACCACACGGCGAGGAGGTCGTGGGCATAGTGGACCTTATGGTTTGATGATTTATGTGCATTGCATATAGCATGATATGAGGTTGGTCGACCATACCATACTAGAGATCCATGAGTTGGACTCCATGAAGCATCTATTGCATATCATGATGTTATCATATATATGTATATGATACTTTCAATTTTGCATTATGTGATCCTTTAAGTCATTAGTATTTCAGTTTGATAAAGGATTCTTATATTGATATTGAGCTTGAGTATTTAGACATGCACATGTTTTGAATGAGCATATGATTTTAAAACATCTCATGCATTATAAAACTAGTAGTGATAGGCTCCTACTGAGTATAGTATATACTCACCCAATCCTCAACATTTTTCAGACACCAAGTAAATACTTAAGGGCAAGGAACGCTTGTGCTAGGAACCACCCAAACTAAGTACAAGTAAAATCCCTACCTTATCTTTCAATGTTACTTGATTGTAGTTACTCTCTAATAGCTAGGGCTGTGACTAACACTTTCTTGGGAATAATATTGATTTAAACTTTTCCATGGCTAAATAATTTGAGAATGTGTTTTGAGAGAATTACCGGTTGATGATTATATAGCCCGATTGTCCTCCTTTTTGTGATTTTCTGTTATTGGAACCGTTGGATCTTGAAATTGATTTAGGGATTTTGTATATACTGTAGTATAGGAGGTTATAGATGGTGGAATTTATCAGATTCTACCTAGAACGGAGTGCTTAATTGAATTTAGGTCTCTTGTTCCACGTAGAAAGAGGAGAGAGAAATAAGAAAAATAGAGATTGGGGAGGGATGAATGAGAATTTGGAGCTGAAACTCCAGGAAAGATTTGGAAATTTTGTGGTTAAGGTTGTGAAAATTTTTGGAAATTTTTGGGACATATTTATAGCCAAATTTGAATTTTTTATCATTTATTTTGATAAGATATTTTATTACTTTAGAATTTTTTATTACAAGTGCATTCTCTATTCTCCACTACAATCTCCACTACATTCTCCACTACCAGCAATAATGCACTAAGAAATTATTGTTGCTTCTAAAATGTTGGCCCACTTTGTGGGCCCCACTTTTATGTGAAAAGACGTTTTTGCCCTTTGAACTCAAAAATTGGAGAATAATAGGCAATATTTGTCCGAACTCGGAATTGAGCGTACTTAGTGGCATTGGAATCATATTTCTAAGTACTTCATGAATATTGAGGTCTTATTTCTTGGATATGGAATATGGGTAAAATTACCATTTTACCCCCAAATGGAGAAAATTAAGGAATTTTCATTTTAACTCAGAATTGAACGTACTTAATGTTGTTTCGATCAGTTTTCCAAGTACATCCATAGTTTATATGTTTTAATTCATGATATAATCTTCATAAAAAGAGAATTTTCAATAACCTAATATTCCAGCCTAGAATTTCTAAAAAATCAAACTTTATTAATTTGCCTTAATAAGTTACGAAAATTTAGGGTCATTACATAGAGTATATTACTTGGACTAGACTTTTGAGACTTTCTTAAATGTGGATACAGTTTTATAGATTGGACTCATATTATGGTATAGAGGATTGTTAAAGTTTAGATCGAAATAGTGTGGTAGTTATGGATGGAACCTGATGACGTTTGATTTGATTTATTATCATCTTTAATTAGCCGTGTATTTATTGTGGTTTTTAATCGAACATGCTCAGAGTATCAAGGTTTTAATATTATTTATGATTGTAGTTTTCGAATGTGGTTGACCCCCGAGGTTTTCGCTTTCAATCAATTTTTTTTAAAGCTACAGTAAAAGTTCTATAATTTAAAATTTTAATTTACAAGGATCCCGTTTATTTTTATTTAAAATATATTATTATTTCTCATATTATGAGGAAAAAGGTTTATGAAAACCCGGGGTGTCACAAAAAGTGTCACTTTTCATCTTTCATCTTTAGCTAATTATTCCTCTCTGATTTTCTCTTTCCCTAATAGAGGTAGCTCTACCCTCTAGCCTATCACACTCTCCTCCCTGCTCTTTCTCAAATAGGTAACTCTAGCTGTTTACTTGTAAAAAATGTAGTTGACATTTCTTAGCAAGAAGATTGATATGTCAAGCAAATATGTTATTTTTTTAATGTTTATTCTCTGTGTGCCTTCTCAAACATAGTTGCTTGCCTATTTTTAATTTATGTTATAGTTAACTTCTATATACTATAGGTACTAGCATGATATATATTTTTAACTTTTATATTATTTCTTATATTATATTCTTACTTACCTATATAGTAGTTGAGAAACAAATACATGATTACCTGGTATACAAATAGTTCAAGAAAAAGAAAAAGAAAAAAGCATAACCAAACTTTTAATATCTTAGTTGTTTGCCTTTTTCTTCTTTATGTATTAGAACTGATAAATACCCGAGAACTTGACTAAAATTCGAATACGGGAATGGTGTTTAGATAAGGAACCAAACTCCATAATGATATGGTAGCAAGAAATAAAAAATCTTAATGGTAAAGTTCTAGTTATCCATGGAACTGAACCACAATTGGACTATTTACACCCGAGAATAACAAGGCTCAAAATCAATGGAAAATGGGTCTAGTTTTTTGTAGGCCAATATATTCATCTTCTACACCATGCAATCCCAAAAAAAATTCATTCAATTTTTTTATTGTATTGTAGAGAGTTATAGAACAAACTACCTAGAAGCATATCCGAATTCTTAAATTTACTTAAACTATATGCCTTGTAATGGGAAGAAGTGCCACCTTGAACCTCCAACCAAGCATAATGAGGAGAGGTGTCATAATGTCTACGACTAGCTACGCTAGACAGCTTTTGGCATTCAATTCTACGAGATAGTGGTGCTATAATTCAGTCTTTACAATTTTGAGAACAAAAGGCTAAGATGTTGTATGGATTATATCTTGAGTATGACTACTAAGCAAGTCACTAGCTTGCTTAAGGGAGAAGCACATATCAATAAGTGTCACATGGCACTTTTCTTTAGACTTGTATTTTTATCTTGTTTCATGAAAATTGCTGGAGAACAACATGAGTCCCAAGAGAAAAGTGCCATGTGGAACTCATTGATTTGTACTTCTTTCTTGAGCAAAGAAGTTCATTTCTCCTTATCATTTTTATTATATCTTTGGGACATTGCTTATCCAAGAAAAATTTTAGAAGATGTCCATATTTGCATCATTGAAATTGGCTAACTTGTACTTATAGCTATAAATATCCATGAGTAGTGCTTCACTTGTGCATAAATTTGGGTTGACCATAGGATGATGCCAGGCTCCCAACCATTCATATGACTACTTCAGCTTTGATATCTAAAATATGTGATTTGGTTGATTTTGGCATCTAAAAATTGAACTATGAGAAGAAAGGGACAATTAGAAATAGTAGTCCACATCCAATGACTGAAAACAACTTTTGTGGATGCTTGAATACTCCAATCACAAAGGAAATCATCTCCTTAACTAAGGAGATATGTGAAGCCCTAAATTGAGTGGGAACCTTAGGATTAGGAAACTAGATGGAGTCAATAGGGCTTTTCAGGCTACGCTTTGGTGGAAGGTAAACAAAAGTTTATTTAGACTAGCTTTGCCAAGTGTTACGAACTTACATTGCAAGGCCCATGACCAATGCCTGCAGACATGAAAGGAGGCCTACTTAGCTCATGGACTTAACTTAAGAGACTTAGGTCTATCAATTTGTGGAGGAAGATCCATAATCTAAAAGGCCCAAATTCTAGAAATGTACTTAGAAATGCCTAGAATCTAGAATGTTGTAGACTTAAGATATTTTAAGAGAATGTTCTAAAGAACACTCTTAACCATACACATAATAATCTCCACCATTCATTGAGGAGGTGGAAAGGGGGTGAACTCTTATAAATATAGGAGCTCCCTCATTTGTAAGACATCTTGTAAGGAAGCATTGAGTGTAGAAGCTAATGCTATTAAGGTGTAAGCTATTATATTATTATCTGCCTCTAGTTCTCTTCCCTTATTTCCTCATAATCTTCTCATATTTTCTTGTGAGCTTTCGCAATTCAGGATGAACTTAGCCTTGGTGCCTTGAGCTCATTTCAAGACTAAGTGCGACGTGGGAGTTTGAAAGTCTAAGCCCGTGACACAAGGCTAAATATCAGTCTAAGTGCTCCTTGTTTGACTATAAAAGCAAACATACTAATTTGATAGCATGAAAGTCAATCCTTAAGTCTATATATTTTATCAAGTATGATATAGAACGTTTCTTGGATTAGACTCTGATATTGAGTGATGGAATAACACCTGGGTTGATCAACCTCCTCTTGTGCTTTTAATGGATGAAAATTTCCTTACAACTATTGATAGGAAGATGAAAATTAAGGAAATTATTAGTGCATATAACCAATGGAACATGATATCATCATGTCCTCCTGAGTTGCAAACACTAATCTTAGACCAAAGGTTTGATAGTCTATCTGAGACTAATTATGTGATTGTTAATTGTTCAATTTTGGTCAAAATACTCCTAATTTAGCATTCAATTAGATCATCTAACTGATCAAATTTGTAATTTTTATCCTGATTTTCAATTTAGCTCCAATTGATCATCCAATCATTAATTTGTCAAAATTAACGATCAAATGATCATTAGAGCTTATCAGATGATTAATGTATAGTTCAAATGACTCTAATTTCATATTTTATTTTGCAAATTAACCAAAAGAGGCATGAATGACTAAGATCAAAAGTTAATGGCATAGATTATCTTAAAAAGCATTGGATGGACTAGAGCACTTACAAAAATAGATATGATAGTTTCCTAAAAGAAAATTGATTTCAAGGGAATAGAAAGTTGCATAATATAAGGTGGAAAAGTTTATAAAGTAGAGGAATTCAACCACTCGATTCTCTCTCCTCAACTCCTATTTTGGTAGGACACTAAGGACGAAACCTGTCAACCTTCCTCCCACTTCACATCTCTATCCCTCCTGGGCTAGGTTGAAAAAGAGGAAACCATCCTTTCCCATACTGCTTTTCTCTCCTCTTCACCCTTCTTATCTCACTCTCATCTCTCTCCTTAACCATCCCTCTTGGTAGAATTGTTGGAGGCAAACCTAGACCACCCATCTCTCCTCGTTCCTATCTCCTTCGCTCTCTCCTCCTCTCATCACTTTGTCTCTCTGCTCATTCTCATCCCCCTCGTTCACTCTCTCTTCTTCATATGACTATTCCCTCTACCCAGTCCGCACCAGTGTCGTCTGCCAGTCGACGCCCTTATTCTATTTCTCAGCAGACCTAGTTCCCTCCTTTCCCTCTTTCTTCATTTGTCTTCCTCTCTCTTTTCACCAGTCTGCACCCTCTCCACTTTCCTCCCCTTGCTTCACTGCCTAACGCAGCCGAGCTCTTTTCCCTCTATCTCCCTCTCTTTTCTCATCGATATCTCTCTCTGTTTGCCTCTTCTCCTTCACCGGCATAGTCGTGCTTCTCCTCCCTTTAATGCATCGCACCGGTTTCATCCCATTCTGTTCATGCCAGTCCTTGTTCGCACCTCTTTCCCTCTGCCTAGTCTGCCCACAGGCCAACATCCGATCTCCTTATCTCTCTTATTCCTTCTTCACCGCACCCTTCTCTCTCTGCCTTCCTTTTCCCATTCTCCTCGACCAACCCAACGCAACTCCCCTGCCCAACAAGCACCGGCATTGTCTTCCTTCCTCCTCTCCCTTTGCTCCTTCTGTCTCTGCTTCCAACCCCTTCACCGCACCAATCAGAACTGGCATCATCTGCCATCCAATGCTCAAACATCTCTCAAGGGACCTCCCTCTCCGGCCAAGTTTCCTTCATCGGTCAAGCTCCCTCCTCCTTTTGCTTCTCCCTTTCGTTCTCTGCTCTCTTCGTCAACCCTCTCTTTTGTTTCTCTTCTCATCTGACCGCACTGTACCAATCACCACAAAGTTTGGCATCTCCTCCACCGGCGTCGTTGGTTCAGCACCACTGGACAGACTACCACGCCATCTCTGCTTCATCCTCTGCACCCCGACCGACATCCTCACCTGGCCTCTCTCTTTCCTTCGGTCTCTCCAGTCTTCCCCATCTACGGCCACCTCAAGAGAGGGTTTTCTCTCTGTTTCTCGATTTGCCCTTTCCTCCAACTCTTCTTCCCTCTCCTCCCCTTCCCTTCCCTTCTCCTTCTCCTTCTCCACCAAATCCTCCTCTTCTATTCGAAATTTTATTTTTGACTTAATTCCAGTTTTATCCATTAAACTTAATTAAAATTCCATTTATGTCCATATTTTATTTCCCTCTGTGTCCCTGTCCATCCTAGTTCTGTCTTATTTGTATTCTGTTTATCCAAAAATTCTCCAATCCAAATTAGATCAATTAAGGATTAACCCAATCAATAGGTTATTCTTAATCAAACAAAAACTCTCAATTTCTCCGCTTTTTTTCTTTGATTTTTAATTAACTTTTAGATTTCATTTTAAGGACATCCTTGAACTTAATTAACCTCTTATCTTTAATCTAAAATCCATAACTTAATCTAAACTGTCCAAATCCCAAAATCATAATTTAGCCCAGATCTTTATGATTTTGAAGAATCTAATAAATCCAACCGGCAGATCTTTAATCAAGGACATGCTGAAGATGTTTATAAAGGTTGATCAACTCAAAGAAAACCAAATTTGGAGAAATTGACAGTGATTAAGCTAGAAAAGTAGATTTTCCATGTTGTTTAGTTTATTTTCTTTCTTCTTGGAACTAGAAATTCTATAATTTTTAAGAGTTGAGTAGATCTGAATTTTGATTCTAATTCCAATAATTTAAGTATTTTTTGTTATTTTGTAAATTTTTTATCAAATAAATTTTATTTAAACTCCACTTTTTAAACCAAGTCCCCATTGGATTAACTCGTACTTGCATTAGCTATACTACAATAGCCCATGCACTTGTAGTAAAACACATCAATAGTAATCTAGGTTCCAAGCAAGATAAGTTGCTTTAACATTAAATCAAGTTATATCTTGGGTTAAAACCACCATGATGTTTCTCCTATCTGGAAATCCAATTGAGATTCTTGAAGTCAACCAAGAATCAAAACCTTTCTCTGGCTTGACTGAGGACCATCTACCAACCCGAAACAACACACGTTGGGGCACAAATGCAATCCACCATGGTTGTCCCTTTTGCTCTCTTCAGGAGGAATTAAATTTCCACGTCATTTTATTTTGTTCGGTTGCGTCTCCCCTTTGGTCTAAATATGGAGTGAATTTCATGTCACTACATCTTTTTCAAATCGAAGAGATGTTATCCTTTCTCTTATCAAAACAACTCTTCGTTGGCAAGCTTGGTGAATTATTTTGCTTAGCTGGGGCCTCTTGCCTGGTCAATTTGGACTGGCCAAAATGCTTTGTTGCACTCTTCTTCTCCCATTTCTGTGGATCATATCTGGTATTCCCATTTGGCTAGCGTGCAGAAACTTGCAAATGGTGGTAAGATTTAAAATATTTTTTCCCCACTTTAACTTCATTTCCTTTCTATGTGCCATCAGGTTACACTGAAGCAATAGACTATCTCTATTGTGTAGGTCTGCTGGCTTCCTCCTTCACAAGAAATGTTTAATTCAACTTTGATGGGACTAGCAAAGGCAAGTCGGGCATGGGTATCAGTGGATGAATCATAAGGCCTTCTGAGGAAATATGATAGCTACTTTTGATGTCTCTCTGGGGATTAAATCAAATAGCCTTTTGTATTTGGTCTTAATTTAGTTGTTGATTTAGGTCTCTCAAATGTTCAGGTGGAGGGACTTTCTTCCCGTAAATTTATTGAGATCTCTTCGTATGACGACAATGATTCTAGTGGAGGATCAGTCTCTCCATTCGAAAATTAGATGGACGATGCTTTGTAGTAAAGGTGATGCTCCACCAGATTTTCTTAGGAGATCTTAATGACACATTTTGGGAAGGCAATCGTGCAGCAGATGCACTTGCAAATTTTGGACCTGAATCTTCTGGCACTTTTTTTGTAAAGATGTATCCCAGAATTTTGTAGGAGCTTTTGCTTTTGTAGGCCTCCTCCTTCTCTCCTTAATTTTAGTCACTGATTACAGAAAGAAGAAATGTTCCAGTAATTCGTGATTTTCCAACCACTAGTATTGAGCATGTGTGTGCTTCGCACGTTATCAATACTTATAATAATTTATTTATCTAAGATGCGGGCCTAGTAAGAGAAAATCTCTCTATAGTAGATGGGAATTTGATACAGGTAAGGCCAGGACTATGGATGTTTTAGATATTGTAAGAAGCGGTCGTAAAATGAGTCTCTCTTCTTCTCTCTCCGTGATTAAGATTTTGGTGCATAGCTCTTCCAATTGTAGATGGGTAGATCTTTCAAATAATGGAACTGTAAAAATCTTCTCTCTCTCTGTCTGTGCATGTGCAAACACTAAATTTTTTTCAATTTCCGCTCCATGCCAGATGGGCTAGAAATGAAGGAGAGCCTTGGCGCAACGGTAAAAGTTGTTGTCATGTGACCTTAAGGTCACGGGTTCATGATTTGAAAACAGCCTCTTGCAAAAATACAAAATAAGGCTGTGTACTGTAGGCCCTTGTGGTCCACCTCTTTCCCGGGGCCCACATAGGAGAGAGCTTTGTGCACCGGGTACATAGGACATAAGTGGGGTGGGCCGGATAGGCTAGAAGGCTAGGGAAGTTTTCCAGTCAAAACACAATCCTTGCAATGTATTTTTAGTAATGTAGCGAGTTACTCGAATATGACCTTTTTCACCGTGGAGTCCGGATAAGTTAGACATATTTCCGAGTTGACTCGCTAGTTTTTGAGCTACCCTTCTGCGTCTCCATTTATCTTTCTTCTGTGGGATATATTCGGTCTTGACTGTGTATATCCATATGCTGATCTAAAGGAGCGGACACCATACAAGAACACTTTTAACCTAACCAAAACTCAAACCAACTTCATTAAAATATTGAGCAGGTCAAACATTCCAACAGTTTTTAGCCATTACAAGCCAAAAGAGTCTTATTAAAGATGGTCGGCGTGCATTTTATGACGTCCCAACAAGAAGGCAACTTCAGGATATCATTTTTCAATTCACAATATCATTACATAATGTCTATAAACATAATTTAGGAATTCAATGAAAGATGCATCCGGATGCATTCCATTATCCACATTTAACATGTTATACTCAAGCTGGTACCAATTCAAGAAGCCGTCACAACCAATTAAACAGTTTAAGATAAAGACTCGCATACAAATTAAACGAGTTGTTTCCTAAGCAGACCCATTTTACAATGATTCACTGGCACAGCGGCAAAGAAGGAGCTTCTCCTGTGATGGGTTCGAGCTTGTTTATGAGTGTGTAAAAGGGCAGTCTTGGTGTACGAAGCTTTGCCTATAGTACGCAGCCTTATCTTGTATCTTTACAAGAGGCTGTTTTGATGCCTTGAACCGGTGACCTCAAAGTCACATAATGACAACTTTACTGTTGCGCAAGGCTCCCCTTCTTGTTCACGGGTGCTTGTCTCAAACAAATTAAGCCTTTAAATTGTGAAAGGTTTATTTTTGAACACATATAATTTCTATTTTATCACCGTCCATTTAATGACCGAAACTCAGAGGCTTATAATGATCAAGGCTATTTGATTTTTTCCAGGAGATAGAAGGCTTGAATCACTAGCGATTGAAACTCATTTGTACTCTTTCAAGCTTATATTTTCCAAATGAAAATATGGCCCTCCACCACGTAAGGAACAAAAAACGGGGCAGTTATATGTATATTCATTAAAATTCTTCACAAATTGTCCCATCTTTTATTTGCCTCAATTTAAACTTTAAAATCTCCACAAATTATTCAAAATTTTATTGCAATTTTCCAATTAAATGTCCGATTAGTGGAATATACATAAATTTATGGTATTAAACTTCAATTTCACAAATGATTTTTCAAAATCTAGAACAGTTTCTTCAAATTCGGTTACAAATTCAAATTAAAAAGATAAAAATCACAGCCTAATACTTCTTTTCGCTGATGTTAGTAGATGAATGGATGGATGGATAGAGTAGCTCTCGTACAATGTTAGTCGACTAGAATAACAGGCCCGACTGCGCATGCTAGCCGGTTAACCATCACCGAGAGGTGGTCAAGGAAAGAAAATGGAGCAGCATACCTGCAGTGCCATATGTTTGTAGAGATGGTTATACAATTTAGGAGAGTGAGATGTTCATCCTCTGACACCCGCTGATTGTTGATTGAACCGTTTATCTTCTCAGCACATCTTCTACATACATAGACTCGGAAAAGCGTTGTGCATCATGGATGATGCAACCCTTTTAACTAGACTAAAATACTTGTCATTTCATCTACACTCTTATCCAAATTCCCCTAGAAAATATTTTGGTGCGTGGCCCATCTAAGATGTGACCCAAAATATGACCGGTTTGGATCACCAATACCTGGGGCGTCAGTGTACTTTAAGTGGATGCAAATTCATCTACTGATTTACAAGCACAACAAAATATCACAGCTTCCCTAAATCACCAAGGCAAACTGACAGGGTAAACTTATAGGTGATATAGTTCAACTTCAACAACTGGAAGAACCATACTTTGATATTACTAGATTAATAGATAATAAATTTTTAAAAAAAAGAAGAGAAAAGATTAACCACTGTTGGGGTTTGATTTCTCTAGGCATTGAGTAGGAAGATATCCAAATCTTTGAAGGTTTTGATAACTTGTTCCGCAACAGCATGTGGTTCAGGAATATCCTCATTTGCCTTGTCAAATTCAGCAGACCACTTTACCAGGGCACCACGATCCCGGGGGACAACTTGTAAATTGGGCTTGAATTTGGTGTAGAACTCCACCATATTGCCACCGAGCACAGTATAAGATATCAATTTGTTAGCTTCGTCAACCAACTCGATCCTTTCGGTGGAATGAGAGAAAGGAAGCCCTGTAAATGAGTGCATGTCACAAATCAATGGTAAAGCTATGGCTCTATACTACATCTAACATAAAAACTCAGTCAAGTTGAGAGAGTGGATTATTAACTCGGTCGAATTTTCATCGACTCAAGCAAGTTAAAAAAGAAAAGAGAAAAGCTTTCGATTGACATGATGTAGTGAAAGCCAGACGTGGATTAGATCAAATTTGACCAAGATAAGGCCTAGATAACTCATGCTAGTACATAATTCATTGATACAGTCTTTATTAATGGCAAGATATGGGATAATTATGGGTTTTTCTTTTACCTTCTTGGTATATGCTGTGCAAGATGGAACCAGAGATCTTGCCATCTCCTTCAGTCACTTCAATGGTCTTATATAACTCGGGGAAGACCAAAGGGAACACCTTGGCGGAATCTTTGATGCTTTCCCAAACTTTCTCCGCAGACGACTTCACTTCCACTTCTGCTTCAAGTCTACCAGTGGAGGCCATGCTTAGATAAATGCCCAAATGATAATGGAAAAAATAAACAACGAAGACAAGAATGAAAGAGGGGACGGAAGCAGTTCCGCTTATTGTTGCAGTGCTCGCTGCTTCGTGTATATTAAGGGGTGAGCCGCCGTCCATGACTTCCGCCTCCAGGCCGACTTCCTTGAATTCAGCGTTTTTGAATGTGCATGTGCCATTTTATTAGTTTATCATTAAAAGTGACTCCCTTAGTGGGCTTGAATTTTATACGGTGAGAATGCTCCGGCTGCTCAAAAAATGCCCAGTTTTCAAATTCTAGATCTTGTCTTTCGGAGAAATGTTCTATTTTTAACAGTGGAGTCGCGCGCACACACCCGTTTAGAGTCTCTAAATTGTGACCTTCACATTTGAGAGCTCACTCTTAGGCCACTGCACCACACGCAGCACGCATAAATTTTTTTTTTTATATATTTTTTTTGAACGATAATGCTGGAGAGCTTTATTGAAATAGACCGAGATGATCTACGCAATCCAAAGAGAGTTACAAACCCAACCAATCACTACATAATCAACTAGAGACCAAACCCAAAACAGCGGGAGGAACCCGAATTATAACTGAAAGTCTCTTATTCTATGATTTGGAAGGTCCACACCCTCTGTCGCTAACTCGTCTGCGTCATTTTGCGGATCGCAGTCTTATTGAAGGAAAAGTTCTGGTTCTGAATCTGTAATTTGATCTGGTCCAGAATCTCCCAATATCTCAATGGGGGCTCTTTGATGTGCCGAATCCATTGGATTACGTTCAAAAAGTCGCCTCAAAGATAATATTACTCCGCTCCCTCTCTAAGATCTCGAAGCTCGGCCCTGAGGGAGTGAAAAGTGTATTGGACCGGCATTATCAGACAATGCACAAAAGTCTTATCCGTTATGCTATTTTAGTTGTAAAAGCAGAATGATGGATGTTCTCAATTACTGAACAAGTTAAAAAATTGTCTAAATTCTTGGTTAGGAGTAGTGAGAATATCAAGTTCTGACGTGACCTGTGATGTCAACAGGGTATCCATAAACAGCCATTTCCTAACATTTATAGTATCTCAATGGAGGATGAGGTGTGTGTGGCACAGTGCTATTCAGTGTAATGAATATGTGACTATGAGGATTAAAATTAGAAGGACAATATTTGATAGAGAAAGGAGGAAGTGGGAAAGCCTAAAGCATCCGCTGTCTTGACATCTTCTTTTCCCAAAAAAACAAGATGAAAGAGTGTGGATGCGGCGACCATCAGGGCTATTCTCAATGTAGTCATTCCATTTTGTCTCTTCCTACCAAAACTTTCAACTATTTCCTCTGTCTAGACTTCGAAAATTCCTAAGTAGAGTTATTTTTTTCCCACGGTTGGTGGCATAGATAGAATATGGACTGTTGAGAGCCTCCAAAAGAGAGGATGGGTTCTCCCCAGTCAATGTTTCTGTTAGGCGCAGCAGTTAGGATCCAAATCACATAGAAACGCAATCACACACAGAACACAAAGAGTTTACGTGGTTCGGTTATGTATAGCCTACGTCCACGAGAGGAGGAGGGGAATATCTTCACTATGAGAAAGGATTACACCTGTTCTGTTCTCATGATTTTGGCTCAGCCTTTGGTCTTATTTATAAAGGCTAGAGGTGATGAAAAGTTTCCTAGTATCATTCTAATCCAACTTTCCTTTTCCTTCTATGATTATGACTCCTAATCAGATTAAGATTACATTTAACTGACTTGCGGTATGATTATGGGGATGGACATCATCAATTCTTCCTCTCGATCCCCATGCCATACTCCGCTAGTCTGAACTCATGCTTGCTATGTTTTTACATAGCAGTAGCTTCTCATAGGTTACCACCTTTGTTAACATATCTGCAAGATTTTCATCAGTGTGAATCTTTTTCAGCTTTAACATTTGTTCTTCTGTCACCTTTCGTATCCAGTGATATCGTATGTCAATGTGCTTGGTGCGCATGTGATACATCAGTTCTTACTCAGGTCTAAAGCACTCTAACTGTTGCAATGTATCTTGTATTCTTCCTGTGTGATACCGAGCTCTGAAGAAACCGCTTTATCTACAACATTTCCTTGTCTACTTCAGTTACGACAATATATTTAGCTTCTGTTGTCGATAGAGCTATGCACTTCTGCAACTTGGACTGCCACGATACAACCCCCCCTACAAAAGTGAAAATGAACCCTAACGATGACTTTCTTCCATCAAGATCTCCAGCTATATCAACATCTGTGTAACCTTCCAAGAGTGTATCTATACTTTCAAGGCACAGGCACAACTTAGATGTGTCCTTCATGTACCGTAGTATCCACTTCATGACTTCCTAATGATCTTTGCCTGGATTTGAAAGAAATCTACTTATGACTCCTATTATAAGAGCAATATCTAGCATTGTGCACACCATTGCATACATCAAACTCCCAACTACTAATGAGTAGAGAATCTTAGCCATTCAGTCTATTTCCTGTAGTGTTGAGGGACACGTCTTCTTGCTTAATTTGAAATGATTGCCTAGTGGAGTGTTAACTGGCTTAGCACTCTCCATGTTGAACCTCTTGATTACCCATTCAACATATTTTTCCTATGATAGCCATAACTTCCTTGTTTTCCTTTCACATGTAATCTTCATCCCCAAGATCTATTGAGCTGCCCCTAAGTCTTTCATGTCAAAAGACTTAGATAACTCTCTCTTTAACTTGTTGATCATGGTCATATCTGCTCCAACTATCAACATGTCATCTACATAGAGCAATATAATGATGAATTTACCCTCAGGTAATCTCTGGACATACACACACTGATTTACAGTTGTTCTTTTGAAACCTTGACTCATCATAAATGAGTCAAACTTCTTATACCATTGTCTTGGCCCTTGCTTGAGGCTATAAAGACTTTTCTTCAACTTGCATACTAGATGCTTCTTCTTTTCTACTTTGAAACCCTCTGATTGTTCCATGTATATCTCCTCCTCGAGATCTCCATGTAGAAAAGCTATCTTGACATCCATCTGTTCAAGCTCCAAGTTGTGTCTTGCTAATAATTTGAGTATAATCTTGATTGATTTCATCTTTACTATTGGTGAGAAGATTTCGTCAAAGTCTATTCCTTTCATCTACTCAAAACCTTTGACGACCAATCATGCTTTGTACTTGATTGATTCTCTATTGTCTCCTCTTTTCACCTTGAAGACCCACTTATTCTTAATGCTCTTTTCCCCTTGGGAAGTATCACTAGCTCATATGTTTGATTTTTCTTTAATGAGCTAATTTCTTCTTGCATAGCTTGCACCCATTTTCCCTTGTCTGCATGCGCCAGGGCTTGTTGAAAATTCTCTGGCTCCCCCTCATCAATGAGCATGATATATTCTGATTCGAATTATTTCCGTGATGGAATCAAAATACGTCCTCTTGTTGACATCTTTGGCTGAGCTTCTGCTTTAGGCTGAGGTGATGATTCAACATATGATGTTGTAACATCTTCTAATATAGGGGACTGATGCTCCCCTTGCTTGAACTCCTCTGCCTCTGGTTCAGCTTTTGGTGCAGCTTCTGAGTTGATCTGAATGGGTGCTGAATCTGATACTAGAGTTGGAGTGCTAGTATCTTTAACCTTTCTTGGATCTTCATAAAATTGATTCTCCTAAAATATTACATCTCTGCTACAAATGATTCTTCATGTCTTAGGGTCCCACAATCTGTATCTAAATTCTTCATCTCCATACCCGATGAAGATACATGGGATAGATTTCAGGTGTAGCTTTTGTCTCATCTCTTTGGATACATGTGCAAAAGCTTTGCACCCGAATACCCTTAGGTGTGTATAGGTCACTTTCTTGCCGGTCCACTTCTGTTCTGGAACTTTGAAGTCAAGTGGTGCTGATGGTGACCTGTTAATCAAGTAGCAGGCGGTCTTCACAGATTCACCCCAGAATGACTTAGGTAACTTAGCCATACTGCACATGCATCTTACTCTCTCCACAATGGTTCTGTTCATCCTCTCAACTACTCCATTGTGCTGTGGGGTATGTGGAATTGTCTTCTTATGTCGAATGTCGAGTGCTGTGCAATACATCTTGAACTCTTTTGATGTGTAGTCTCCTCCATTGTTTGTTCTGAGGCTCTTGAGCTTCTTTCCAGTTTGTCGCTCCACCATCGCATGGAATCTTTTGAAGCATTCGAATTCCTGTTCTTTATTCTTTACAAAGTATACCCATACCCTCCTAGATGCATTGTCTATAAAGACTACAAAATATTTGTTCCCTCCCAGTGACTCTACTTCCATGGGACTACATACATTTGAGTACACCAAAGTCAAAATTTTATTTCTTTTATTACTAGAGGAGGAGAATGCAACTCTATGTTGCTTGCCAAATAAACAGTAATTACATGGATTAAGAGCTATACCTTTGGCTAGTTTGATGAGCTACTTCTTTGCAAGTGTGAACAGACCTTTCTCTCCCATGTGGCTGAGTCTTCTGTGCCAAAGGTTTGGAGATCCTTCATCCTCCATTGCATTAAGGCTGCCTTTGGATATTCTTATGTGGTCTTGTACGGTATCTTTGCATATGTGTCCTTTAGCCATGATCATAGCTCCTTTCGTCAATTTCCAGGTACTGTTGCCAAAGTAGTTGGTATAGCCTTGTCTGTCAAGAATCGAGACTGATATCAGGTTCAATCTGAGTTCTTGTATGTGTCGCATATCCTTGAGTACTACTGTGCAGCCTATGTTTGTCTTTATCTGCATATCTGCATATTATGAACAGTTCAGATCTTCAAAAATAAGAGCCCGCCTGGAAGTGTGGCTTTTTGTACAACTTAGTAGAGGGGCTTATGAAAGAGAAGGAAGGGGGGGGGGGGGGGGGGGGAGGGAGATGATACTCTCCTTCTTTTACATTCTATGCAATAAATTTTTGGATGTCATTTGCATACATACTCCACCAAAAAGAATTTGTCTCAAAAGTTTTCTAGAAAAGGAATTCAATTTTCAACAGCATGAACCCTTTTGCCCACTCTTTTCAAGTGGATTCCTCAAAATGCTTTGATTTTGCTTTAAAAAATTGATTTTGATGTAGAGTGCATGTTTCTACACTCTTCTAGACTAGTTTATTTTATTGGTGGGGCTTTCTTAGGTACAATTTGGTTTCTATTGGTGAATGGTGAACCAATAACTAATCTCATCAACCATACTCAACAAAAATTAAAATGGCACCTAAAGAGAGTAGACTCTCATAAGTGAATAATTAATTTATCATACATTTGCATAATGATTAACACAGGACAAGAAAAAATGAAATTTTGAATCCTTGTAAACATAAAAGTATCATTAAGGAAGAATGTGACCAGGAATCTGCACTCCAAAATACTTGCTAAAGATGAGGGCACCAATAAGATTGAATATGATCATTCTTAATCATTTGGGTAGAAAGTCAAGTCATACATGATGGTGTATGAAAATAGATCTGCACAATAAATGGTCTTGACATGATAAAACATTCGGTAGACATGACTAAAGGAATATTTTAAACAGAGCATAACCATTGGTGGCTTAGACTTGAGAAGTCTATAACTTAAAGTGTGCTATGTATCTATTCTTAAGTTATCACAAGGTAGAATTTAGAATTTAATTTTAAATAACACAGGTACTTTGGAATAAATCACTACTAGACAGGGGCTTTTGAAGTCTGTTAAAAAGGATAATCAAAGTCACTTAAGAAGTGACTTCTATCGAGCTGACTTGGAAAGTCACCAACTTAAAGTCGTTTACCTAAATGACTTTAAAAATCAAGTACTTTTGATATCGCTTAAACAAACAACTTTAAAAGTCACTAATTTTAAAGACATTTGGCCTAAGAAACTTCAAATATATGTGACTTTTGAAGTCGCTTAGGTAAAAATGACTTTAAAAGTTGATGACTTTTAAAGTTGTTTTTACCTAAGCTACTTCAAAAGGCCAACCTTTTTTATGGAGTTTTAAAGTCACTTAACGTAAACAACTTCTAAAGTTTGTGACTTTTGAAGTCATTTTAATCTAAGCAACTTCAAAAGGCCAACCATTTTTATGGAGTTTTAAAGTTACTTAACCTAAACAACTTCTAAAGTATGTGACTTTTAAAGTTATTTTTATTTAAGTGACTTCAAAATCCCACCTTTTTTTACCTACTTTTGAAGTCGCTTACACTAAACGACTTCAAAAGTTTATATTTTTAAAGTTGTCTAGTGATAAACGACTTCAAAAGTCTATATTTTTGTAGTCGTTTATCACTAAATGACTTTAAAAGTCTTTTGTCTCAATTTTGTATTTGAGCAATATTACATTTGTACAATTGAATAACAAACATCCTAATACTTAAGCAGTATTACTTGTATCACCTGATACTCAATCTTTATAAGCATTCAAAACCCGTTCCAATACAACATTCATTCACTTCTTGATACATTACTACCTATGTATACATTGAATAATAAGCATTCTATAAACCTAATACTTCAAACAATCTTTATAAACATGAAAAACCAAAAATCATATACACCTAATACTTCTATCTCTATACACATTTGAAACTAACATCTACTACAACGTATCAACATCTTTCTCGATACACTATCACCTATGTATACATTGAATAACAAACATTCTATACACTTGATACTTCAAACAATCTTTATAAACATGAAAAACAAAACATCCAATACAACAAGCTCCAAATTCACTCCATCCATGCTAATTTATCCCCACAATCCAAATTTTCAAAGGAAATAATAAAATGTAAAGGAACACACACAAGTAAATGAAAAAATACTTTATTATGTATTTTAGGGTCATGTAGTAACTCCATGTGATATAATTGAAACTAATTACATACTCAGCCTATTCAGTTTGTATTTCATTGAGATTTACTCTGAAGTAACTCTTCTTGTTTGCCCACTCAAAAAGCACAACAGCTTGAAATACAAAATATTTAATTAAGCCCAAAGTTTTTAACTAGATCCATAAAAACTATAGAAAAATATAAGATTATGAAAAGTACAAAGTGTTCTACCTTTCTTAAATGGGAGATAGGAATACAATCAAATATGATCGTCCTCGTGTATCTTAGGACATAATACCCGCACATCCAACCAAATTGTTGTTTAGGGCACTTTGCAACAAGGACAACAAAAAACAACTCATAAATATCATTTGTAATAATATAGGTTTAACTAGTGGTAACTTAGAGTAATTAACTATTTCATATACCTTGACATTCTTCTAAATGAGTTTTGGTAGTTGTACAATCTTGGTGATATTAGCTCATTCAATCCAAACTCTACAAATTTAAATTTTAAATGCATTATAGATAAATAATAAATTAATTATCTACACATAACACATGAAAAAAAACTAAATGGTTACTTATTTATAATTTCTATGACGGTGGGATAGATGTGTGATCCACAAGAATAAAAAAAGAAAGCATATCCACTATGCACGTCCAAAATGAGTAGCATCTAATGAGAACTACATAGATAGTCATATGGATTGTAATGGAAGTTAACAATCCTTATGTATAGAATAAGTTGGCAAGAAAATAAAAAAATTAAAACATACTCACTATTGTAGGGAATCATTAAACTTTGTCCCTAAGAGTAGCGAAAGAAGCCTGTTAAAATATCCTCAACACGCCTCCCTATACACCATTGCTCCGTTGCTCCAGAAATGATACTAGGGTCAAGGAATTTGCAAAGTGTACCCTCATCCTCAAAAAGGCTAGTTGCATCATTGAAGACACTACCTAAAAGAAATAATTAATATATATATCATTAAAATATAACAAGTAAATGTCAAATGATATATAAGCAAGTATGTGCATATATCTCATGTAGGAGATAATGTGAGGGCACTCGAGTTGATCCCATAGGCAAACTCATAATAGGTCCTCTGCCATAAGTGGCACTTCAACAACATCCTCGACAAGCACTTCCTGCTTGATTCGTACATGATTGATTGTCATATCATCATTGATGAGATTATCTATTAACCTTAGAGATCAAGGTGTGTTAGGTGGGACTTCCACGCACTTCTTGGATGGCTACTATAAAAGATGTAATTTTTTTTAGATAATTAATATTAGTCAAAGAAGAGGACCTAATTTATGAGGAAAAAAACCAAAGATATATACAAGTATTTGTTCCATTGGTGCAGCAGTAATAGGTGACACTGGAAAGGCGTTCGATCTTGGTGCTGCATGTTGTTATTGATTAACTATATATAATTATTAAACAATTAAGTGATGTCTCTAGCTAAAAAATAGTGATTAGGAAGTTAGTATGATAAGATACATACCATGGACTCTATGGGAATGACTAGTGCCTCCGGGCAAGCAACATGATATGCAACTGCTTGCCCAATGGTTATAATATTTTCCATTTCCAATGAGAATACTAGGTAGGCATTAGCATTCAAAGCCGTGGTAATGGACACCCACTTAGTATGTGGTGGCATACTAATTCTGTGCAAAACATTTGATTCGTGCTCATATCATGAACTAACTACCACAATGTTTTAACGAGAATCCAAGGCTAACAAGCATTGACCCACCTACAAATTAAATATGTAATAGAGAGGTTGAGATAGAGAATTATTGCAGAAGGACAATAAAAATTTTCAGTTTTGTCTATGTATATATATATACACCTCGTGGGTAGGAATTTCCTTTTCAAGGGGTGTTGGATGTCCTTCATTATCTTCTTTAGTTGGGGAATTATAGCTCACATTTGATGGAGGTATGGGGGCACTACAAGAATTATGAGTAAGGGATGGAGTAATAATCATCAACCCTCCCTCATGCAACTGACTAAATATATTAGTCTTTATTTGTGCAATGAGCTCATTGTAGGCCTTCTCATCATCTTGAACTTTATTTAAATGTCCTTTACTAAAGAATTTAAAAGGAACAACACCACAAACCATGCCCCTAACTCAACTAGGGTGGTCCTTCTTATTGCCCATAGCCCTATACAAGATGTCCTCATTGGTAGCAGTGCTGCTTAGAGTTCCTGTAGTAGTGCTTTCCTGGGCAGGAATGTCCTGCAAATTTTAATTAAAAAGACATGATCATTTCATCTAATTTATTGTATAAAATTTATAGACATGTGGAACCACTTACTATGCAAAGCAATTTGCACAGTACTTTCATCTAAGAACTTGTTGCCAGTCCCATCTATCTTTTTCTGTCAAGAAAATCGTTCCATAGTCCTAGCTTTATTTTGCTGTTAAGAAAAGACACTATAGTTAGAGAATAATATGCATATAACTATAGTAGCATTAAATTAAAAGGGATAAATTGTCACAGATACTTACTTTGAACTCTTCTAAATGAGCATCACCCATCCTAGACAGGTGGTGTTGCATATTTGTTTCATGCACCTTTCTTCCCCTTGCACTCTTCGCCAACACATTTGTACATGCATGATTAAGTGAAATAATAGGATGTTACAAAGGATTAATTAAATGAAATATCATTTATGTACATACCACAAATTCGACGAAGGTGTGATTTCGTATAAATGCATTCCAAACCTCTTGGTCAATGACGTCAAAGTAAATGGACAGCACTGTGTACAACCTTGATGGATTGTTGACATTTGCACCTATGTAATTGTGAACAAGGTAGTTTTTCCATTTTCTCCATTGCTCACCAGCCCCACACATCTTCTTGTCATTTGGCACATCAAATTACTATATTTTAAAAATAAGGTAAGTTATAATTTAAATAATACATGTACTTAATGTTTACATACCTTTACCATTTCCCATATTGAATCTTTTTTCGAGGATGGCACATATCTCTAATCCTCAAATGTGATAGGAACCATGCTTCTTAATATAGAGTAGAGGAAACTACTACAAGTAGGTGCACTCTCACCAATCTCTTGCCCTTTGCTATTATATTGGATAGTTTCTTTAATTTCTTTTAAATTTCTCTTGATAACCTTTTCCATTGTTGTTCCCCATCTACCCTTTGTTTTTGGAGTAGTACTCATGCTGGCCTCTTGTTTATGCCTTTTGTTGTGGTCGTAATCTTTAGTCTGATGTTCTTTTCATTCCATTGTTCCTACAAAGAAGAACATAATGATATTAAAACAATGATATAAAAAAAAGGCCATGTACTTCATTTAATGAAGGTAAACTGACATGACATATGCAAAGAAACCAAATGAAAATCAAATAAGAAATGTATGAAAATAGAAACTTTCTAAAGAGTAGATATTTCTAAAATTAAACTATCATAAAACTAAAACTAGAAAATAATTTGTATGATTATTGTTGATTATTTTACCGCAAGTGCATGGGCTATTGTAGGGTAGCTTATGCAAGTACAGGTCGATCCCACGAGGACTTGATTTAAAATGGAGTTTCCAATAAAATCTAATTATTTAAAATTAAAAATAAATCACTCACAATTACTAGAATTATTAAAATGAGAATCAATGTTCAGATCTGATAAACTTCTCAAAAATACAGAATTTTCAGTTCTTAAAGAAAACAAACAAAATCAAATAATGAGAAAAAACTACTTCCCTAGATCAATTTTCATCAAAATCTTCACTTCTGGTCTTCTAAAAGCTGATCCCCCTTTACAAATATCTTCAACCCGTTCTTGATTAGTGAGCCACTGCTCGGATTTGACAAATTTTTCAAAATGGTCAAGATCTGGGCTAAATTGTGATTTCAAGATTTGGACGGCTTAGATTGACTTTTGGATATCAGGTCTAAGATCATAAGCATTGGTTATGTCTAGGGATGTCCTAAGAATAAACCTGTAAAATTAATTTGAATTCTGTTAAGAAACAAAGGAGAAATTGAGGATTTTGTTTTGATTAAGGCTAAACCGTTAAGAGGTTAGGCCTTGATTGATCTGTCTCAGATTGGACAGTTCTTGGATAAGAAAAACGCAGATAAAACAAAACAGGAATAAAGTAGGACACAGATGGAATTAAACTGGGGACACAGATGGGATTTCTAAAATCTTCCAGGGGTAGAAATGTACTTTTACTGGGTTTCTGGTTTTTAACAAAAAAAAACCAGGAAAACGCTGAAAATCGGAGAAGGGGAAGAATGGAGGAAGGAGAAATAAGAAGAAAGGAAAGGAAGGGAACTCGATTTGGGTTTCCATTCTTGGCAAGTGAAGCAGAGATGTCAGAGATTAGCAGTGGTCTGCAGGCGGATGCGGACACTGGCGTGTGGCGGAGTCGGTAGTTCTTTGGTGGAGTGGAAGACACTTGGCTGCTTGGAGGACGACGAAGACAGAGGACGCCTGGGTGGTGGAAGCCGGTGGAAACCGGAGGAGTGCGGGGTTGAGCTGATGTCTTGGGTAGATGGGAAGAAGAGGAGGTGAAAAGAGGGGTTATGTGGTGGTGCAAGGATCTCACAGGCAGTCCAGGTGAAGTGGAGGGTTGCCGAACTGGAGCAACAGATGATCTATGTGTCAATCTTGTCAGTGGCTGAGGAAGATGACGCCCGCTGAGGTATTGGAGGTGTCGCATAGCTCGGCCTTTAACAAGTAGGGAAGCCTGGCGTACCGGCGCGATGGAGGCGAGGGGATAGAATTAGAGGAGGAGTAGGCGCAGGCGGGTGTGAAACGGTGATGCCGGTCGGCGGCTGATGCGGTGATAATGGCAAACGGGTGGAGCAAAAGGCTGGATTGGGGGAGAAGCGGTCGAGTGGAGACGGCGCGGTGCGATTAGGAGACCGGGCAAAGAAGGTAGAAGAGTTGACAAGAGACGAGGAAAGAGAGATGGGAGGCTGGGAAAAGAGTGAAAAGAGGGAATGAGAGGGAGAGGCTGAGTGGTAGAGAAAGGCAAGAGGAAAAAGGAGAAGGTGAGATGAGGAGAATGCGGGTACGGTTGTGGAAGAGAGGGAGAAGAGGTGCTGGGGCTGGGGAGTGAGAGAAGGGAGTAGAGAGGAGTGGGAGAAGGGGGGAACACGGTTCCTCTGTCAACCCACCTTAGAGGAAGAGAGGAGATGGGAGAGAACGAGGGATAGAGAGGAGAAGAGGTAGGGGGAGAGGAGAAGGAAATCGTGGGAAAGGTTGGGAAAGAGAGTTCCGTTTTGTGCGTTGGTGGTGAAGGTAATAAGGAAAGTGGTACGTGAGAATGAGGAAGGGAAAAAGAAAAAGGAAAGAAGGAAAAAGAAAGAAAAAGGAAAGAAGGAAAAAGGAAAAGGAGAAGGAAAAGGAAAAGGAAAAGAGAAAAAGGAAGGGAAAAAGGAAAAAGAAAGAAAAGAGAAAAAGGAAAGAAAGAAGAAAAAAGGAAAAGGAAAGAAAGAAAAAGAGAAAAAAAAAAAAAGAAAAGGAAAGAAAGAAGTGGGGGAAGGAGTTGCCCTTTGCATGTTCTTTCCATTTTGTCCATGATTTTTATTCCATCTATCTCCATGGGTGATCTAGTCCATCCATTGCCCTTTAAGATGATCTGCACCGTTATCTTTTAATCACAAATTGCCCGTAATGCGTCCTTTGGTTGATCTACAAAAGAATAGACCAAATTAGACTCATCTGAACCGTACATTAGTCATCTAATGAGCTCTAATGATCATCTGACCGTTGATTTTGAAAATTTAAGATTTGGATGGTCCATTGGATTTAAATTCAAAATCAAGCTAAGTTTTGTAAAATTGAACGGTTAGATGATCTAATTGAACGCTAAATTAGGAGAATTTTGACCAAAATTAAACACTTAACACACCCCGCAACCAGCATTTTGCTAGTCCAGAGCAAAACATGCGAAAAACCAAATTTCAAGATTTCAAATTTTATTTTTAAGTCAACTCCTCTTTTTCCTCAGAGAATTATCTTCAATAAATCACATCAACTTTATCATACTAATAAAAATGACTGAAAAATTCAAAACCCTACCCATATGCCAAAATAATTCCAATTAAGCTCAAATCTCAGAGTGAGTGTGTGCATGTACAATTTACATATGGAATCATCTTGATCTCTAAATAAACTTCTAACTTTTGAACTCCATCCGAAATATGTTTTGACCTCAAGCCTCACTAATGACATACACTCAGAAACAAAATCTCTCAGATAAGGGGTCAAATCATATCTCTTTTTTAATTATGTGAGTTGAGTCAATAAAAGCAAAATTTTCTCACATGTACTCATGAAAATTGGGAATTACTAAGAAATTTCATTGTTTTGATCCCTTTAGAATAGATGCCATTGCCTTTGAATATTTAGAAATACCACTCTTTTATATTCTATCCATTCATTTCCTCATCAAGACTATTTTTATCCTAGAATCAATAGGTCTTTAATTGGGAAGAAACATAGGCTTAGGACAGGATACTAAAGAAAGGGTATAAGGATATTCAAAGTTTCTTCAAAAAATAAGTAGAGGTCTTCTAAAGTTGATAATTCTTTTTTTTTTTTTTTTCTTTGCATTCTTCAAACCTCTTTTTTTTTTCAGACTATTTTAGTACTTTTGAATCACTTTGAAGACTATTTCTTTTCTTGATATCCACTTTTCATTACAATTAAAAAGGTATTTCTTCATTCTTCTCTAACTTATTTTTCAAAGAAAATGGGTAATGAATAATTTCTCTTTGGGTTAATATGGGTAAAGGATAATTTGGGTGACAAAAGAAAAGGCTTATATTAAAGGCTCAAGTTGGCTAACTAGTGGTAACAATACTTTATGGGTAGGCTTTATGTCTCTAGGTTATAACAAGGATGGCCTAAATCATTTTCTAGGTTTCCTATAATCTATCAAATTCAATGAACTTCTAGAATTTTAAAGAAAATATTCTAATTATCTAGGTAATTAGCCAAAATTAAGAGTATTGGATCAATTTTCTTTAAGCACGCTGAAGAAAATTAGGAATATTTATAACCTCTCAAAAAAAAAATGAATGGCTCTAAAACTCACTTAGGTTATAGATCTCCACTGAATTTCTTCAGAATTTCTAAGTTATAGCTACTTATCAATCTAGACTATCTATATGCAACTGCGTGTACAGATGTGATATGAGACTTTGCTTTCATAGAATACTTTAGAAAATGAATAAAAAGATGAATTAATCATATTCAATTCCATTAATAAGCTAAAGTTATTCAGATTATACTTCAGAAAATTCAATTCTCATCATAGTGTAGGAAATGACCTAAAAATTGCCATTTTTTTTCATTTTTTTTTTTTTTTGAAAAGTCAAGGAAAGCACCTAAAAATCTAAAAAAAACTAGAATTTGCTAGAATTCTACACCCCCCAACCTGAGAGAAACATTGTCCTCAATGTTTAAAAAGTAGGACCTAAAATGAATATGAGTGATGTAGAAAACAACAAAAATACAAAATATGGTACAGAGGGATCAAATCCACTCAATCCTCGATAAACGAGGATCCTCCGAGTTGTGGACTCAACGTGCGGATTCTCATAATCTAGGAAAGGGTTTAAACGTTGACCATTCACTTTAAAAGAATGACCAGTCCTAGTATTCTCAATCTCGACAGTCCTATATGAAAAAACTTCTTTTACTATATATGGACCGGTCCATCGAGATCTAAGCTTACCTGGAAATAAGTGAAGCTTAGAATTGTAAAGTAGAACCTTTTGGCTTAGAGTAAAGGATTTTCTCATTATGTTCTTATCATGAAAAACTTTCATCTTTTCTTTATATATCCTATTACTCTCATATGCTTCTTGCTTGATCTCTTCCAACTCATTAAGTTGGAGTTTGCGATGTGAGCCTGCTTTATTCATATTGAAATTGAATGTCTTTATTGCCCAATAGGCTCTATGTTCCAATTCCACAGGCAAATGACAAGCCTTACCGTATACAATACGATAGGGAGACATACCAATCAGGGTGCGATGTGCAGTCCGGTAAGCCCAAAGCGCATCAGTTAGTCGAAGAGACCAATCTTTATGATCTGGATTAACAGTCTTTTGAAGGATTTGTTTAATGGCCCGATTAGATACTTCTACTTGTCCACTTGTTTGTGGGTGATACGGTGTTGCAACTTTATGTGTAATATTATATTTTTTCATTAGTGCTTCAAATGGTTTGTTGCAAAAATGTGTACCGTTATCACTTATAATGGCTTGAGGGGTCCCAAATCTAGAAAAAATGTTTTCTTTTAAAAATTTAAGAACTATTTTATGATCATTATTCCTACACGGGATAGCCTCAATCCATTTTGAAACATAGTCTATGGCTAATAAGATATAAATGTAGACAAAAGAAGGTGGGAATGGACCCATGAAATCAATGCCCCAACAATAAAAAAATTTCTATGATAAGAATAGGGTTTAGAGGCATCATATTCCTACGAGTTAGTCCTCCTAACTTTTGACATTGCTCACATAATTTATAGAATACATGTGTGTCTTTGAACAACGACAGCCAATAAAAACCGTACTGCAAAATCTTTGTCGCTATTTTCTAGGCAGAAAAATGTCCACCACATGTTTCTAAATGACAAAAGGAGATAACACTATGTTGTTCTAGGTCAGGGACACATCTCCTAATGATTTGATCTGGGCAGTATTTAAATAGGTCTGGATCATCCCAGAAATAGTGCTTAACATTGGAAAAGAATTTTTTCTTTTCTTGTTTAGTCCAATGTTCAGGAATTTTCCCCGTGACTAAATAATTTGCAATATCAGCAAACCAGGGAGGATGGGAAACATGAAAAAGTTGCTCATCAGGGAAAGTGTCTTTAATTGGCAACTCATCTAAAGGCTCTGTTAGGACTAAGAGAGACAAATGGTCAGCTACCACATTCTCTACTCCCTTTTTATCTTTTATTTCAATGTCAAACTCTTGGAGTAGGAGAATCCATCTAATTAGTCTAGGCTTAGCATCTTTCTTAGAAAGAAGATACTTGAGGGCCGAATGGTCAGTGAATATAACTATTTTAGATCCAACCAAGTAAGACCTGAATTTATCCAATGCGAAGACAAGCTGTAAGAGTTCTTTCTCCGTAGTAGAATAATTCATTTGGGTGCTATTTAAGGTCCCTCTTGGCATAGTAGATGACGTATGTCTTCTTTTCTTTTCTCTATCCTAGTACAACTCCTATAGCATAGTCACTGGCATCACACATGATTTCAAAGGGTAGACTCCAATCAGGTGGCTGCATGATAGGTGCGGTGGTCAACTTGTCTTTTAACTTTATAAAAGCTTCTTGACAATCCTCAGTCCACTCAAAAGGAGTATCCTTTGTGAGGAGGTAACATAATGGTCTAGATATTGCACTAAAATCTTTAATGAACCTCCTATAGAATCCTGCATGACCTAGGAAAGAGCGAATGTCCCTAATAGATTTTGGAATGAGTAGATTGGAAATTAGATCAACTTTAGCTCTATCTACCTCTATACCTTTAGATGAAACAATGTGACCTAAGACAATTCCCTTAGGAACCATGAAATGAAATTTTTCCCAATTAAGCACTAGGTTCTTCTCTTTACAACGAGTTAAAACTTTTCTTAGATTTTTCAAGACATGTTTCAAATGAATTACCAAAAACAAAAAATTCGTCCATGAAAACCTCTAAAATTCTCTCCACCATGTCACTGAAAATGCTTAACATGCAACGTTGAAATGTGGCGGGAGCATTACATAATCCAAATGGCATTCTTTTGTAAGAAAAAGTGCCAAAAGGACATGTAAATGTGGTCTTTCCTGATCCTCAGGTGCAATTTCTATTTGGTTATACCCTGAATAACCATCTAAGAAACAATAGTACTGATGTCTTGCAACCCTTTCTAACATTTGATCAACGAAGGGCAAAGGAAAATGGTCCTTCCTTAGCATTCAACTTTCGATAGTCGATACACATACGCCAACCGGTAGTAACCACTGGTAGGAATCAATTCATTGTTGGCGTTAGTTATTCTTGTCACTCCGAGACTTTTTTGGAACCACACAGTAGGACTTACCCATTTGCTATCACTTATGGGATAGATGATTCCCACATCAAGCAACTTTAGGACTTCTGCTCTAACCACATCTTTCATATTAGGATTTAACCTTCTTTGCATTTGACGACATGGCTTAGCTTCATCCTCTAGATAGATCCTATGGGTGCAGATTAAAGGGTTAATGCCCTTTATATCAGCTATGGTCCATCCTATAGCTCCTTTGTGTTCTTTTAAAGTGTCTATTAACTTTTCCTCCTGAGATGTTTCTAATTGGGAGGAAATTATTACAGGAAAAGTCTCTTTGTCTCCTAAAAAGGCATATTTTAAATCTGATGGTAGAGATTTCAATTCAAGCTTAGGAGGTTCTATGAATGATGGAAGGGGAGTGGACTCCCTCAATGGAAGGTCCTCGAAAGGAGGTTTCCATTTTTCTGTTTCCATGATAGGAACAGAATCCAGGAGGGCATTAACTTCCTCTATTAATGCATCCTCATTAAACTCATTAAAATGGGCCAAACAGGCCTCTAGTGGGTCCGAAAAGGAAGAGGACTGAAACTGATCTTGCACAACCGATTAATCATGTTAACATTGTGCAAATCATCAGTAGTTTCACCAGGTTGCTTACAAATGTTAAAGATGTTTAGCTCTAATGTCATATTGCCAAAGGACAGTTTCATGACACCATTTCTACAGTTGATTAAGGCATTGGACGTAGTAAAAATGGTCGTCCCAAGATGACTGGTATTTCATTCTTCTCATTCACCACCGGTTGTGTATCTAGAACTAGAAAATCGACAGGGAAACAAAATTGTTCTACCTGGACTAACACATCCTCTATTACCCCTCTCGGTATTTTTACAGAACGGTCAGCTAGCTGGAGTGTAGTAGATGTAGGTTTTAGTTCACCCGCACATTTGTTCCATATCACAAGAGTATGGTAATAGATTTACACTAGATCCTAAATCAAGAAGAGCTTGGTTAATCTTGTAGCTGCCAATAATGCAAGTAAGAGTGGGGCAACTAGGATCTTTGTACTTTGGTGGTGTATGATGTTGAAGAATAGAACTAACTTGTTCAGTCAAAAATGCCTTCTTCTGGACATTCAATTTTCTCTTTATGGTGCATAAGTCTTTTAAGAATTTGGCATATAATGGGATTTGTTTTACAGCATCTAAGATTGGTATGTTGATCTTGACTTGCTTGAAAATCTCTAAAATTTCATCATTAGATGCAGACTTTGGGGCTTGACGCAACCTTTGAGGAAATGGAGCGCTTATAGGACATGGATCAACAGGTGAAATAGGGTCCTTTTGTTTAGAGTTTTCTTTAACTTTCGTGGATTTTCTACCTTTTCAGTCTTTTGAGCCTCATCTTTCTCAATTCTTTTACCACTCCTAAGAATAGTAACAACCTTAGTTTGTTCCATGGTAGAGCTAGATGTTTCATCAGATGCATTAATGCTAACCGCATGCACTCCCTTAGGGTTTGCTTGTGGTTGAGCTAGGAACTTTCCTTTTTCCATACTTTGCATCATTTGACTCATCATGTTTTTTAATTCATTCATGGACTGGTTGGTTTGTTTTATTTGACTTTCTAATTGAGAAATTTTCCTTTCCTGGTTTTGAACATTTTGATTATCCTCAACATGCTTTTTAGGTGGGGGCAAGTAAGGTCCAGAAGGAGGTTGATGAGTTTGATAAGGTAAAGTAAGAAGTGCTTGGTTTTGTTGATGGGGTTGATATTGTCCTGATTGTGGAACATTAGCAATAGGTCCATTTTTCCAACTAAAATTTGGATGGTTTCTCCAGTTGGGGTTATAAGTGTCTGAATATGGGGAGAAAGGTCTTGTATATGTGTTAAGTGCATTGGCTTGATCATGAAGTACATCTTGAAAAGCAGGGATTGTAGGACATTCCTGAGTAAGATGTGACGTACTTTCACAAATGCTACACACTTGTTCTTCTTTATGTGAGTTTTTCTTTCCCATTTCTATGGCTTCTACTTTTCTCGCCAGGGATGGTACTTTAGCATTGATATCATCTTTTTCAGACATAGCATACATGCTTCCCCTAGCATGGGAGTTATTGGGCTTAGGTCTATCTGTATGTTCTATTCTTCTGAGTCGGCCAGTCTCGTGCACTTTCGGGTAGCCATTCCAAATACTCCTCCGCCTCATCTGGTTGTTTATTGAGAAAGTTGCCATTACACATCATCTCTACAAACTGGCGCATGTCAGAATTTAGTCCTTCATAAAAGAAGCTGATGATGCGCCATGGTTCATAGCCATGATGTGGACAAGTGAGCTGTAGTTCTTTGAACCTTTCCCAACATTGATAGAATGATTCTTTATCCTTTTGGGTAAAGTTCATTATTTTGCGGCGAAGTGTATTGGTTTTATGGGTAGGGAAAAACTTCTTTAAGAATTCCCTAGTCATTTCATTCCAGGTTCTTATGGAACCCGATGGCGATGCATTAAACCACATTTTTGCTTTTTCCTTTAAAGAGAAAGGAAAAAGTTTAAGCCTAACGATTATGTAGACCTATATTTTGTGTTCGATTGGGTACTACATACCTCATCCAAATTCTTTAAGGTGTAAATAAGGACTCTCACTATCTAGACCATGGAATTTGGGGAAGTAATTGGATTACTCTAGTTTTTAATTCTAACGCACCAGCATTTTGAGGAAGAATTACATGAGGATGGTGTCTTTGAGTGCGTGTAGGCTAAAGGTAGTCTTTTAAAGTTCTACAATGAAAGTTTTGATGATCCTCAATATTATCATCCCCATGTTCACTCTGTTGGTCCCATTCCCTATTGTGTCTTCTCCAATCTCTATTTGGTTGATGATTATTCCTCCTTGGTGGAGGTTGATATTCATCGTCCATCAAGGGTGGTGGGTCCTCATTCATGATGAGTGGAGCCCCTTGACTTCCATGGGGTGAATTACCTGGATCGTTGATCACCATAGATGTGGCTTGATCTTACAGTATGTCTTTTTGGTCGTACTTGACTAACCTTCCGGTTTTGTTGTCTCCAAAAGTGCATACAAGGGAAGCTTCTTTTCGTTTTTTTTTTGTTTTGTTGTTTTTTTGAGAAAACTAACCTAAATGATGCAACCTAACTTCTAGAATGATGCGCAAACAAAAGGGCACACTCAAATAATTCTAAGGCTAATAAGCAGCAATATATTTGAGTTTCTTGATTTTACGTGGGGACGATGCTTTTATTAGCCTATACTAGCGCTCCTCCTCTCTTTAGAAGTTGATTACCGCTACTAGTTGGGTTCTGTCTAAGGTGGTTAATACAACCCTCGTGTAAGGAGGCGTTTAGACCTCAACAAACGTCAATAGGAGGTGGGGGAAGAGCGAGGCTCTATTAAGTAACCCCCAATAACCACAGTGATCAAAAGCCACTGGACTGACAGTAAATCGTGTCCTATTAAGAGGGTCCTACGAGCATGTGATGGCCCTATAGGTCTCTTCGATTGATTTTAAATTAACGCTGAAAGGAAGGTTTGCGCGCTTGAGGTGATTATCTAAGTGGGCAAGAGGTGGTGATGAAATCCACCCTTGATCTTATGGGGGTAGGGTGCCCTTACTAATTAATTTCACACACCATGGCAATTCGATCAACATATAAATCACCTTAAAACATTAAACATGCCCTAAGAATGCAATTAAAAGCAGTAAACTAATGCAAAATCCTAAAATGCAACAATTATAAAAGATGCTTCTATATGAGTTACACTACCAAACAATGCAAATTATTCTAAATGCAAACCTTAATCTAGGAAATAAATGAGTGAGGAAACTCACAGTGGGGTTTCTGATGAAGATCAAGTGTGGGCCACCTTATCCCACACTTGCCCTGTATTAAACAACCCTTTAAATTTTAAAATGGAAATTGCAATTTACAATGATCCTCACTACAAGATTCACTCAAAAGAAAAAAGAAAGTCCTATTCTAGGAAAGCAGGGAAGTTTCCATTTTGGTGAAGATCTACTTGCCAAATTCCTCCACTTTCCTATTTCCTAAAAAATAAAATTAGAAATTAGTACCAAATTCAGGAAACAAGGTGATTATGCCCTAAAAACAATTTAAAATACATCTAAAATTCCCTAAAATTCTAAAAATTGTAATTCCTAATTTTATGTATTTTTCTGGATTTTTCTGATTTTTTTTAAAATTTTCTGATTTTTTTGATTTTTTTGGATTTTTAATTAAATTTTATGAAAACTCCTTTGCAAGTACCAAGCAGCGCCAAAAACTTGTTGATTATTTTACCACAAGTGCGCAGCTATTGTAGGGTAGCTTATGCAAATGCGGGTCAATCCCACGAGGACTTGATTTAAAATGGAGTTTTCAATAAAATCTAATTATTTAAAATTAAAAATAAATCACTCACAATTCTTGGAATTATTAAAATGAGAATCAATGTTCGGATCTAATAAACTTCTCAAAAAATACAGAATTTCCGAGTTCTTAAAGAAAACAAACAAAATCAAATAATGAGAAAAAACTACTTCCCTGAATCAATTTTCATCAAAATCTTCACTCGGTCTTCTAAAATCTGATCCTCCTTTCTGAGATATCTTCAACCCGTTCTTGATTAGTGAGCCACTTGGTCGAATTTGACAGATTCTTCAAAATGGTCAAGATCTGGGCTAAATTGTGATTTCAAGATTTGGACGGCTCAGATTGATTTCTGGATTTCATGTCTAAGATCAGAAGTGTTGGTTCTATCTAGGGATGTCCTAAGAATGAACCTGTATAATTAATTTGAATTCTGTTAAGAAACAAAGGAGAAATCGAGGATTTTGTTTTGATTAAGGCTAAACCGTTAAGAGGTTAGGCCTTGATTGATCTGTCTCAGATTGGACAGTTCTTGGATAAGAAAAATGGAGATAAAACAAAATAGGAATAAAGCAGGACACAGATGGAATTAAACTAGGGACACAGATGGGATTTCTAAAATCTTCCAGGGGTAGAAACGTACTTTTACTGGGTTTATGGTTTTTAACAAAAAAAAACCAGGAAAATGCTGAAAACTAGAGAAGGGGAAGAATGGAGGAAGGAGAAAGGAGAAAGAAGAAGAAAGGAAAGGAAGAGAACTCGACTTGGGTTTCCATTCTTGGCGAGTGAAGCGTAGATGTCGAGATTAGAGTGGTCTCTGAACCGGATGCGGACACCTGGGCTGCGTGGCGGAGTCGACTAGTTGCCGGTGGAGTGGAAGACACCTGGCTGCTTGGAGGACGACGAAGACAGAGGACGCCTGGGTGGTGGAGTAGTGGAAACCAGAGGTACCGGGGTTGAGTCGATGTACCGGGTAGATGGGAAGAAAGAGGAGGTGAAAAGAGGGGGTTATGTGGTGGTGCAAGGATCTTTAAAGCGGTCCGGTGAAGTGGAGGTTTGCCGAACCGGGAGCAACAGATGATCTATGTGTCAATCTTATCGGTGGCTGAGGAAGGCGACGCTTCTTTGAGGGTATTGGAGGTGTGTCGCACAGGCTCCTTCCTTTAACAAGTAGGGAAGCCTAGGAGTGTGCACCTCGGCGCGATGGGAGCGGGGGATAGAATTAGAGGAGGGAGTAGACTGCTTAGGCGGGTGTGAAACGGTGATGCCCCGGTCGGCCGGCTGATTGCTTAATGATAATGGCAAACGGAGTGGAGCAAAAGCTGGATCGGGGGAGAAGGAAACGGTGGTCGAGTGGAGGCTTGACAACAAGCCTTGATGCGGTTGAGAGAGACCGGGCAAAAGAAAGGTAGAAGAGTTGGACAAAGAGACAAGGAAAGAGAGAGATGGGAGGGCTGGGAAAAGAGTGAAAAGAGGGAATGAGAGGGAGAGGCTGGGAGTGGTAAGAGAAAGGCAAGAGGAAAAAAGGGAGGAAGGTGAGATGAGGAGAATGCGGGTACCGGTTGTGGAAGAGAGGGGAGAGGAGGTGCGGGGGCTGGGGGAGTGAGCAGAAGGTGAGTAGAGGGAAGGGAGTGGGAGAAGGGAGAACCACGGGGTTTCCTCCTTTCAACCCATGCCTTAGGAGGAGAAGAGAGGAGATGGGGAGAGAACAGAGGGATAGAGAGGAGAAGAGGTAGGTGGGGGAAGAGAGGAGGAAAGGAAAGCGAGTGGGAAAGGTTGGGAAAGAGAGTTCCATTTTGTGCGTTGGTGGTGAAAGGTAATAAGGAAATGTCGTGCGTGAGAATGAGGGAAGGGAAAAAGAAAAAGGAAAGAGAAGGAGAAAAGAAGAAGAAAAAGGAAAGAAGGAAAAAGGAAAAGGAGAAGGAAAAGAGAAAAAGGAAGGGAAAAAGGAAAAAGAAAGAAAAGAGAAAAAGAGGAAAGAAAGAAGGAGAAAAAGAGAAAAAAAAAGGAAAAGGAAAGAAAAGAAAAGAGAGAAAAAAAAAGAAAAGGAAAGAAAGAAGTGGGGGGAAGGAGTTGCCCTTGTGCGTATGTTCTTTCCATTTTGTCCATGATTTCTATTCCATCTATCTCCATGGGTGATCTGGTCCATCCATTGTCCTTTAAGATGATCTCACACCAAGTTATCTTTTAATCACAAACCATCCATGCGTCTTTTGGTTGATCTGCAAAAGAGTAGACTAAATTAGACTCATCTGAACCGTACATTAGTCATCTGTGGAATGAGCTCTAATGATCATCGGACCGTTGATTTTGAAAATTTAAGATTTGGATGGTCCATTGGATTTAAATTCAAGAGAAATCAAGCTATGTTTTGTAAAATTGAACGGTTAGATGATCTAATTGAGCAGCTTAAATGAGGAGAATTTTGACCAAAATTAAACACTTAACAATTATAAGTAAAGCAATATTAACTTGCATGATTCTAAGTAAATCAAGATACGAAGTAAAGTATTGTTACCTTGCATGATTCTAGTCATCACCCATGGCACATCTATATACACATTCATTTGCCCTCATATAAACATGGCTGAAATAATCTAGCTTCTTTATGTAAGCAACTAGGGACCTACCATTCAACAATCAAGAGATAAATCTTAAAGTATTTAATAGTAAGCTTGCATGTATGTCTATTAGAGTCTTGTTCATGCCCATTTCTAAAACTTTTATACATCATTCTTGATCAAAATAGATCAAGCATTATAAATTCCAAAGTATGTCCATTTTACTATAACATACACATGTGATTATACAATAGCATGAGTGTCTCATTCCTACCAAAAATCCGGTAAAGCTTCCTCTGCTTTTTCGGACATATGCTCATTTAACACGCACCTTTTTAATAGACAATACAAATATATTTTTCATAGCTTTCAAAGCTAAATGCATACTACTTATAACATCTCCAAAACCTCCTATCACCACCATATCACAATACATTAAGGGACTAAATAAGAATGAATCCACTACATCAAATTAAATATGCATACACCTTCTCTAATAACTCATAAATTAAATCCCCAAAATGTGAGACTCAC